>OY728158.1:112369501-114869501 GCA_963277665.1 Viscum album
CATAGTATATAAATATTCATTACATAACATAATGATCCACAGCAGAATTATAAAGGTCTAATTCCTTCTGAAACATGCACTCAGAAAAAACCAGTTCATAAAATATCTACATCATCTCCCACTAAGTTAATCATAACTATTCCCCTTATTTAAAATTTTATACTTATTAAAATTCTTTATAACCTAGAGAATGAAAAAATAATAAAATATTTGAGCTTAAATTCCTAGTAAGGGAAAATAAATCAATGATCACATAAGCATAACATGAACATAATGGTTTGAGAATATAAATGTAAAATTTGAACGCCAAACCCTATATATCATATATCATAACATTAATAAGTGGAATAAATATTTATTTTTCATAAGAAAAGAATCATAAAGAAATAAAATAACATGATCCATGATAGTATCACATTGGCATAAGACATACAATTATGGCATAAACATAAGTATGAAAAATCATTTACATGGTATTAATGGTTCACTTCCAATATTATCATATTGGATTGGGTTCCTTTCCCAAATCATCATAGTATTTAATGTTCACTTCCCATTTAAGTAATATTTATCTCATGGTATATTAATGTTTAACCAATTAATTGCAGGGATATATAGGTCTAACCTATCACATACTTAAAATCATCCATATGTGTTTCAAAATATTATAAAATATATATCAAATCATAACCTAGGGATATAAATGGGCTAAATAAACATTTCATCATTTCAAAACCATTAGAAAAGAAATGGGTTTCATAATCATTACATTAATTTATTATGGAACAACCTCTGGAAAAGGAAAAGATTTCATAGACATATTATAATAATTATCATAAAACATCTAGATAAAGTATAAGAATACTACCCATGAATCATATCCCTAGTAAATAATAAGTAAAATTAGGGGTCTTTTTCTTGGATGAATAGAAATACAACTATAATATCATTAAAAACTTCTTATTGAAAATACCATTTCAACATTAGAAATAACTTATAAAATATAATGTACATCAAAAAAAAAATTTAAACAATTTTCTTTTAAGATAACATTGTAAATGTATAAATGAATCATTAAATTATAGAGTAATAGGGGGAAATTCTTTTTATTTTTATACATTAAAAACATTTTCTTCACACTTTTATAAAAAAGTTCAAGAAGTATCTCTTTTGGAAAATCAAAATGTAAAACCCTAAGATTTAAAATGAAGAACATTATATTAAATAGTATGTATGACTTGAAATCCCAATAGTATAATAAAAAATATCACCCAATACCTTAAAAAATATTTATTCTAAATAAATTTAATCTCTCCAATTACTTGAGTACACGCAACATAGATTCAAAATAAACCAAAATATAGTATATCATTATAGCCTAGCCCTTAAGTTGATGGGCATGAGTGTTACTAAATATATTTATTTTTAAATATGTTTTACATGTAAAAATATAAATTTCTTGGTATTTTTTGGATTATGAATAAAATAATAATCATTTGAAGAAAAAAAAAGTTTTCTCAAAAACTGTATTTTTTCTAAAAGATAGATTAGTCAAAATTTTCCCACATAATTTATAATTAATTTATACCAATTTTATAAAATTTATTTTAAAATTATAACTTAATTTTTAAAATCATCATATAAAAATTATCTTAGGTTAACGTTTTGGGATTTTTCTAAAGAGTTTCGTTTTTGGATGTATATGGAAAAATACTGAAGTTTAATTAAACACTTCCTTTTTAATAAAATTATTTATAATGATAAATTATATTTTTAATGGGTTTTAAAGTAAAATTAGTTCAATTATATATATATTAATCTAATTTATTTCATTTTAATCTTTTTTATATATAATTTGGATATAAAAACAATGTCAATTTTTCAACATTTTCTTGTTAAAACTCAGTTTTCATGTCGCGTCTATGGGATTAATTTTAAATTAAATTTTGATACTTCTACGAATATAATTTATAAAAATTCATTACATATTTTTAGTTATAATATTATGTAATATATAATAAGTTCAACATAATTGTTTACTAAAATGAACAGTGAAACAGGGAAAATTAATTACCACTGTTATGGTAAAAATGGATTTAGGAGCATTAAACTAAAAAGATTAGGGTTAAAATGAAATAAAAACATTTATAAAATATATTTTTTGGACATATTTTATAAAAAAAATAATATATAAGTCTCTATAAAACTCAATTTTTTTACTCTTTCTCAGGTGATAAACATTTGTACAGCTTTTTCTTTTCAAAAATTAAAAGTGTTCAACTCAACTCACTTATAAAATGGCACCCCCACTCCTCTCTTATTCACACCATATCACACTTTTGGTTCATATAATTCATATCCAAATAACATAAAAAATTATATAACTCTATCCTATAATTCATATTTTATATATAAATACATCCCAGGATTTTTTTGGTGCAAACCTAAGGATTTTACCCGAAGAAGAGCTAAAAAACTTGTATGAGAGTATTTATTTTATTTCTTCCTACACCTCCCAAAATTATTATTAAACCATGATGATATAATAAAATAATTATAATAAATATAATGAAATGTTTTTATAATAATTTAATGACCTAAAAATAGTTTAACTTCCATCAAATGGTTTAGGAAATCATCATTCATGTGTACAGCACACAACCACCTCATGAACTGATATTATTCATTTATCCATTACCACATCTCATTGTTGTGTATAATGATGGATATAAATTATATATGTTATATTAATAAAATATTTATACCCATGGTTTCATTATATTTTATATATATATAATTTACATTCCATTTTATTTTGTATATCATAACATCACCCGTGTGTATGGTGGACTTCTACCCCGTGATGTGACGTCATTTGTCATTCCCTAGTGTTTTACATAGAATGTAATAAGAATAAATTCAATAAATATACATGATATAAATGACATAATTATTATGGTAATGAAATATTTATCATTATTCAATGATAATAATTCATTTTACTTATTTTCATTTTACCCACTTAAAAATGATAACATAATTTATGTACGAATGGTCTACCACCTTCTCAAAGCGATGTGACTCTCTTTTAATCACCACACTACATGAATGATATATATAATTATATTTAAATAAATAATATATTATATATGATATTATTATCATTATTTAAATATGAAATACCACTAACTGAATTTTGGTATTGATCATTGGAAAATGTAAATTTTACTCATGCGTACGTACGATCAACTATCTTCAAGATCATAAAGTGTTTAATTTTTCATAACCATATTTCATGATCAGTTTTAAAAGTAATATTAATGTAAAAAATATAATAATTATTTTATGATTATTATTATGGAGATAAATTAAATATATAATATATGCAAGAAACTGAACTTTTATAACAAAGCACAGACAAGTAAAAAAACAATTAACAAAAAAAAATAATTATAAAGAATGATAATTATTAGATTAGTGATAAGATTTTTTGAAAGAATAATATATGATATTATATATATTAATATAGTTATGTAATAAATTAATAACACATTTAAAACCACTATAATGGTGGTTAAATCATGTTTAAAGAAAAGGAAGTGTGAGACAATGGATTCTAAAAACAATTTCCATTCATTGGGTTAAACTTCTACTTCATTGATTATGTAATAATAAGATTTTGTGTGTCATGAAATTTTTTTATTTTAGGATTTAATTCGACTTGTTTTATGTGTATTTACATTTCATATGAATAATAAATTCATTAATTAATCCCTTCTTCAATGATATAATCATTGTAAGGGGCTACTTTTCAATTTACCTTCATTGAGGCATATTGTATTGTCACACACCAAATTTATTTTATATGGTGTATATATTACTCCATTTACATGTAATATAATGATTTATTAAATATTAATGTTATTTAATATTTCAATTTTAGTTATTTAATGTAGAAAGCTTTTACTTAAAGTTAACTAGTGGTAAGGAATTTTAGAACTCAATTTCCTTAGATTTTGTTATATACTTATTTCATATCTTTTATATTCTAAGATTATGTCTGTAATTACTTCTGATTATCTTATATTTTATTTCCACTTTTTACATAAGGATTTAAGTTTGATACAGAATATATATTCATTATTATTTATCACTTCAATGTTAAGATCTTTATAAGGGTTCATTTCACTATATCATTTTAATAGAGATAGTTTATTATTGAATTTCCATTGAAGGAAATTATTTGATATTTTTCAAAAAACACTCTAATTTTTTTCTCCTATGGTTATTAATGGAATTTTTCAATTAATATTACCATTTTGGTAAATAAAATATTTGAGAAAATATTTTTTTAATCCGACTTATTTTCTATCTTGTGTCATAAATATGTTTTCTGCCAAAAATATGTTTTCGAATAAGATTTAAAACAAAATTAAACCTTTTCCAAATAATTTACTAGAGTCCTTTTTACCCATTTTTATTTTTTAAAACATGTTTTTAAATTGTTCCTCATGTTATTTTCGAAACAATTTATGTTTTTATTTTACTGAAAAGTGAAAGTAATACTTAGTTTAGCAAATATGACATGAGCATAATTTTCAGCCATCTTGACAACTCAATTTTTTAGAGGATACTTGGAAAGTTTAAAAAATTATTTTCCAATAGATACATTTTCAAGATTTTCTGTGAAAAATATGTTTTTGAATTTCATTTTTAAAATTAAAAGAATAATTTCATCAAGAATGTTATTAAAGATATTTTTTTGTTCTTTCTATTTATCAACAACAATAACCCTTTATTCTTACTTCAATGGGTATATGCTTTATTAACACCTTCATTATTCTTAATTTGGATGGTTTATTATCATTTTGACCAAGGCAAGTATTGAAATTACCTTTCTTGAATCATTTTTTAGTCCTTAACATTCCATTAGAATATTTACTTTTTATGGTCAAGATACATTAAATTTCCCCTAAATATCCATATTATTTATCACTGATAAGATTATTTCTTAAACCATATATCATTCAAATAAAATATTTCCAAAATTGAAAGTTATTTTTTTTCTAGGTAAATACTGAAAAATATATATTCTTTAATCAATATAGATATTTGTTGATAATTAAAATTATACATGAATTAAATAGATAATTTGACATATGAGTAATGATATAGACATGAAGATATTGGTGGGTTCTAGTTATAGATATCCCCTCGATGCAATGGTAGTCTCACGAAGTGAATTAGAAAAGATAGCATAAAATTTGTATTCCAAACCATATGAGTTTGTACCCGGTAGTTTTAAACTATCATGTGAAATGTATGGACGGTAAAGGTATCATAATCCTGAGTTTATGGCATCCAATAATTAAATATTTCAATAATTTAGAATTTAGTTTTGATTATAATAAATGTGATATTTTCTATAATATTTTCTCTTGATTCATTTGATTAATTAGCATGTGTTTTCAGTTATTTACCTTTCCCTGTTTATTATTCCTTATATTGTCATGATATTCATGATATTTAAATGGAATGTGTGTTTATTTATTTACCTTTCCAAATTGATTATTTATTATTTACTTATGATATCAAATTAATTAATTAAATGAACTTTATTTTTAGTTATCTACCTTATCATATTGATTATTATTAATTAATTAATGATAAATTAAATTATATTTAACCCTTACTATGTATTTTAGATCACCCTTATTTTGTTTCTTTCCAAATAAATTCATGCATTACACTAGGAATGACATGAAAGGATATGAGAGAGAAAATAATTTTATTCTCAAAAAAAATTATGTTGAAATTGTTTATTTAAATTTCATATAGGAATCATGTTATCCTCTATTTTACCAAGTCTAATAAAACATTCAGTACTCCATAATTTTATTACTTGTATCTTATGACAATTTAATAAAATAAGACATTGGCTCTAGGGTACTAGGGTAAAGTTTATAGTTGACTAAATGATTCTTTTAGATATATTTATAAAAAAGAAAAATATGGATAAAAATTACACAAAAAATCCTTGAATAAAAGTAAAAAAATATTATCAAAAACATTTTTAAAAAACATGGAAATGTAAGGGAAATAAAATTTTAAACAAAGAGAGATACAAAAATAGTTTTCCGTAAAAAAATTGTCTCTTGAGTATTTTCAGGGATGAAAATGAAAGGAAATGTGTATTAGAAATAAATAACTATAGGATAATAAAATTCATGAGATTATATAGAGATATATCATATCATAATATTTCATCATTAAAAACCTCTTTATAAACAGTCCTGATAAACAATGAAGTAGTAACATAAAACACTTACCTCAAGTTCCCCCTATTTGGGAAGTAGTTTAAACACATGTATAATAAATTTAAATTTATTATAATTATATAAAATAATACTAAACATAGTTAAAATATTATATTTTATCTCTTTATAATGTTATAACACCCCTTTTATTAATATTTACTTAAAATATTTATTTTTGGATGTAAATTGTTTCATTTATCATGAGTATTTCAATCTGACTATTCTGGTCCATGTATTTTGATCAAAGTTCCATTATATTCAATAATTTAATAAATATATAAATATTTTATATTTAAATTATATAAAATTATTATTCATCCATAAAATATATAGATAGAATAATGAATTACATCATTCATGGAGATGGTACGTCATACGTACGCATGAATGTGGTTTCTTCTTTTCGAAAGATTGAACGAAAGAAACGTAAATAATAAATAAATTTTAAAGAATCAATATTATATCATATATATCACACATATTCATTAAATATATCCATATTACCATCTAAATAAGGTATATATGAAAAATTACCAACATCTCTTTGTGAAAGTGGTAGTCCAAACGTACGCACGGTCGATGTTATCATTTTTCAATGGCCTATATCGTAAGAACGTAGATATAATATTATCATTATAGAAGTAAAATTATGTAATAATAATCATATATAAATATCAAACCTAAAATAATACCCATTTTTTAAATATGGTGATGAGAAATGAATTGCATCTCTACATGGAGACGGTAAGTCTTACATACGCATGGGAGATATTTTCACTTCCCATTTAATGGAAAGATGGTGAATAAATGTGGTTTCATAAACATAATAACATTTCAGTATATTTTGGAAACCAGTGTTGTTATTTTTTTATAATTATAAAATATTTAGGGGAGGAAAAATAATAATTAAAAATAATGTAATGGATTAAGTTGCTTACCTCCTCTTTGAAATTACTTCTTTAGATATCATATTAAGGGCTCTATGGTATGTATTTTGGAAATAACATCACCTCTATAATATTTAAATAAGAGCGAAGAAGTTAATTTTTTATATTTTAGTAGATATTTAATGCTCAAAGTGGTGTCAAGAAGATAATAGAGGGGTTCCCTTAGAATATTAAAGGGAGGATCACCCTTGGAATTTGCTAAAAGATTAAAATATATTAAAGTCAATCTCAAGAATAAATGTTCTAAATAGACTATAAATGGGAAAGGGGTTAAATAGTTTACAATATGTTATACCCACTTTCCTATTTTAATATTTGTATGATTTTTAAGTTATTAAATAACAAATTATTTTTAAGAAATATTAATATTTCCAATTTAGACACAATTAATTTAATATGACTTAAAATTAATAAAGAAATTTTTTTAAATAGAATATAATTATTTAACATAACACTAATATGTCATATTAGCCAAAAACATTAATATAACACTATAACATAATCATGACATAACTCTTTTAATATTTTAAATGCCATTTATTTTATTTTTCCATTAATTTAATAGATACTATTTTGGGGATGTTTAAGAATATAAGGTAATTATATAATAACTAAAAATTATAAATATATTTTTATAATGACCATAATTTAAAAATTTAAAAATTAATTATTATATTTTTCATGAACACATAACGGAAATTTAAAACTAAGAGAGTGACATTTTATAAATTTCTTTGATTTAAAAAATATATAAGTCATTTTAATGGAATTATGTCTGTTAAATAACTCCATTTCAATCCCAATGTGATACGGCGTGAATTTAATTCATCAAATAAGAATTAATAGGGAACAATTATAACCTTATCATGTAGTTTAAACATATATTAGCCCAATTTAGCATTTATCAAGGGGATAAATTTTATAGAAGTTAATATTTATATTCGTCGTTTATAAAAGTCTCCTAATAAACAAATTTGAAAATCTTAAATTTAAATATTTAATAAATTAAATGAAATTAAAAACAAATATTTGGAATAAAATAATTTCAATATATGTTCTCAAAATGTGATGAAACCTGATTTTTAGAATAACACTTTTTTTAGCTAGAAACTTGGTTTATTCATATCTCATGCATAGAAAAAGTTAACTGATTTTTGAAACATTTTATTTTATATATTATATTTTAATTTAATTAAAATCAGTAACCAAAATTTATTATTTTAATTTTTTATTAAAAAATACATTACAGAAAAAAAAAAGTTTTCTAAAAAAATATTTCTTTTTCTTTCAAATGATTTTCTTTTCATTTTTAATCAATTTATATCAAATTAATTAATTTTATACTTGTGTAACCATAAATTTTTCATAATTTATTTAGTATTACTCATACCCACAAATTCAACAACATAGTGATAACTATCTATTTAAATAATATTATTATTATAGTATATTATCATTTGTTTAAACTTGGTGTTCTGTATAAACAAAACTATCAAAGAAATTTAATTTCTTCGAAATAAATAGTCAAATATCATAGTGTTATATTATAACCACATTAAATATAATTTATCGTTATAAATTTATTACTCTCACAAAAATGATTATAACATTATTTCATTAGATCCTTGGGTTCCCATGTACCTTTTTTGAATTAGTGGTTTCTCCATAAGACTTTTACCATGTGAGAAGTATTGTTCCATAGCACTATATCTATACATTCCTAGATTTTTACTAGTTTTTTCTCATAATAATTATTATGTTGAATTTTTATGAAGATTGAGTTTTTTACATGTGATAAATCATGTATATAAATCCTCATAAAATATTCATGGAACACACCGTAAACTTGATAGATGTTCAGTGAAAGCACTTATCGATAAGCTATAATACCCATGAGATCAAGAATCCCAAAAGTGAAAATATAACTAGGGGTTATAATTCCCTTATTTTATAATCTGATAACGTTTTTCCATAGATAAATTTATATAAAAACCTTCCCACCAATTTCAAATTCCAACTCACATCGAATATTGTTAGCTTAGCTTTTCAGTTGACTCTGAGTTGTCTTGACGTGTTTTTGAATGGAACGAAATTTATCTATCATTTTCTCATATTTATAATTTCCTAATAGCTTTATTTTTCTAATATCATCAATCACAATGGATTTCTACGCTTTTTTCCATAATGGTATTCATAAGGATCCATCTAAAAGATCGAGTGAAAGTTACAATTGTCTGAAAAATCAACTAAAGGAAGGTGTTGATCCCAACCATATTTAAGATAAATAAAACAATATCTTAGAACATCCTCTAGGGTTTTAATTTTTCCACTAGACTGGCCATATTTATAAGTAAGACATACCATAATTAAATTCAACTTGTTTCCAAATACAAATGAATAATTCATGAAAACATCAATGTAATCCTCAGATCTTGGTTTGATACAAAAGAATGGGGAACTTTATACAACGTTACCACTTCCTAAATATAAATTATGTAAATATAATATTGAGAGAAAAATTATATAATATAAATTAACTCTTATAACTTCACAATTTGATTGAATACAACCCATATAGAATTATCCCCTTTCAATGATTTAGGGAATCTAATGACAAACCCCATGGTGATGTTTTCCCATTTCTGTTCTGGTATGGGTAATGGTTGTAACATCTACTTAGAAATTCTAATCTGAAACATAACTTTTTGACATACAAATAACTGAGATACATACTCATAAATATTTCTATTCATTTTATCCCACTAGAAATACTATTTCAGAACAATATACATATTTGTACTTCCATGATGAATAGAGAATGGTGAACTGTGAGATTCATCAAATATATCCCTCTTAAAATATTTAGGGTACATAACACAAACACGGTTTTAGAACCTTATCATTCCATAACAATAAAGATTAAACTTAGTAACATGTACGGCCATCATCTATACTTACATAACTTCGATATATGATTATTTAATCTTCACTTAGAAAGATGGTTAAACACTTATTTGGGAAAGATGATATTACTCTCATTCCTTCAAGATTTCAATATCCAACCATTTAAAATATAGAAATAATGGATATTTTTTATCCTCGTCATAGATAATGTAGCCTGATCCTTTTGGCTTGTAGCATATTTCACCTTATTCTATTTCTTGTGGTAGTAATGTATTGGTTGTTCATAATCCTTACATAGTTACAATCATATTCTTCGGAACATATTAAACTATTTATATGTGAAAATATACTTAGAACTTTTATAATTACTATATATATCACACCTTTCTCTCTAAAGATGACACCTTCAAATCTATAATACAAAATATACTGTTGTTAACTCCAAATAATGATTTGGATAATTTTTCACATGAACCTTCAATTAGCAGGAGGAATAAGCTATCACTATATCATTCTACATGATAATGGATCCAAATACTTTATTTGATTCTTCAATATAGCTTATAAATACTTCTCCACTACAGGGTTTATGTAATGAAATCTTCATTGAATAACATTCTCTTTAGTTCCTTGAAATATTTTTACATTCATCTATACCAAAATAACTTACCACCCTTATGATTTAGCTTTGATATTATATTAACAAATCATGATAATTTCTCCTTAAATCACTAATAATATCAAACCAAACTAAGAAAAATCAGGATCTCAGTCTAAGTGGATAGTCTATGTCAATGTTCAATAACTTCTACCTTTGATGGATCTACTAATATACCCTCACTTGAGATTATATTAGACAAGAAAGAAACATTCTGAATCTATAATTCAAACATGGTAAATTTAGTATATATCCCTTAGGGACATCAATAAAATTCTCAAGTGATATTCATTCTTCAATTCCTGCAACTCAATCGGTTCCATTCTATATAGAGTCTTAGAAATTGGTATAGAACTAGGTATGAGATCCTTCGATTACTCAACATCACAATTTGAAGAAAACAATGAAATTATTCTAAAAAATCAAGAAACTTTCACACAATAAGATTATTTTTTATGTTGAGTTTCTCCCAAACCATCTAAGATCAATACCCCTTTTCAATAGGAATCAAATCAAATATAATGGATGTCATTTCCATCAAAATTTAGTATTTTTCATCAAACTGTTTGATGATCAAAGGTTAGTTCGGAATACCAAACATGACTTACCTTCCTTGGTAATTGATGTGGGATTTATGAAAATAAATCCAATACATGCCTATGATAACATCAAACTCAACCAATGGGGGAATGATAATATTTTTTAGAAGAAAATTCCCACTAACATAAACCATGTAAGAATCAAAAATTTGAAATGAAATAATTATACTATTAAGGGTTTTTATTAATAACATTATATCAAATTTTTGGTGTGGTATAGTGATACTGATATAAAATTATTTTTATATAAGAGTTGGTATATCCATAATAAAAAAAAGACATTATCAATTCAAGAGTAGATGGTATGGGTACCTTTCACAGTGTCTTTATTGTTCGCCTCTTCAAAAATAGTGACCTTATGATGACCTGAAATTTTAATAAATTTTGATTCCTATCTTTGTTTGTTATTTTATTTTATACTCAACAAAACTATTTCATTTTATAAAATGAGTATAATTAAAATAATACCGTTGTGTTTTGATTGTTATATGACCATTGGTCAATAAGACTGTTCGAAACTAAATGTTGCAATTATTGTCTATAAATACAAGTGATATTGATTAATTAATATAGAAAGAAGATTCGATGGCCCCATCTAGTAGTCTCGGGCCGATCAAATCCCATCTGACGGAACTCCGGAAGGAGGTAACACCTTTGGTCTTTCCTCTGGACCAAACCCAAGTTGAACTTCATCGTGTGAAGCTGGAACGGAATCGCCTTTGCAAGAAGTTCAATCTGATAGAAATCACTTCTCGGGCAATGTTGATCGAGCCACCCTCGGAGTCTCTCACTTTAGCACACCTTACACTTAAGTGCTATACTGGTGTTATACGGGGCTATGTAACGAGACCATAACTACTTTGTGTAATCCTTTGAGAAAAATAAAATTATGATTTCTTTCTATGGTTATGTTTGTGTCTTTTTTTAGATGTTCGAGTACATATAGGATGTATATTAATGAATTAGTAATCTCACTTAAAGAAAGTATTAATATAATTTAGGCTCTTTGATTAAGTAATGTGATTCAATAAAATAGGTAAATAACTGTTTTAGAAATTATTTTTTAAGTATTAGTTTTATTAGGGGAATAGTGTTTTTTATTTAAAAATTAAACTAAATATATTTAGAAAATAATTTTCAGAAAATTGGGCTCATTTTTGAAATCATAGAATTGATATTTGTTTAAGGTGAATTTTTGGGATTTTTTTGAGAAAGATTAATTTTCAGTGAATAGTGTTTTTATTGAAAAAATAAATTAAAAATATTTAGAAAATTATTTTCATAAAGTTTATATCATTTTTGAAATCAGTGCATCAATATTTCGTTAAGGTGAAATTTTGGGATTTTCCTGAGAAAGTTAGTTTTTTGGTGAATAGTGAAAATACAATTTTTGAGTTTCTGGTGTTTAATGACAACATTAAGGATGTATTAATTATGAAATAATTCTAGTATAATTATGAATAGTAAGATAAGGTATGAGGTGTCCCAAGTTTCCAATACCATGGGCAAATACCGTGGGAAAACCCATGGTTTTTCCAATACCACCAATGAGGTGTCCCTTGGCCATTATTGCCTTGTCCCCTCACTTCTCCTATAAATACCAAGCATTTCCTTCATTCATTTCATTTCTAAATCCTTCCCAACGACATTCTGGTCTATTTACCACCCAATAAGTCCTCACAGGGTGCCCTCAATCCTCCCAAGGTCCCAACATTCATGCTTTTGAAGTTACTCTTCAAGGTAAGGGATCATACCTCTATCTTTCTTTTCACGTATTCTCCTTTATATAATTTATTTCAAGCTCCTTGTTCATATATTTGGGATATTATTTTATATTCATAACACTATCCTTTTAATTTTTATATGATGAGAGACCCCCTCTTACTCTCATCAATTCATTTTAAGAATGTTTAAGTGGTGTCGTTAGACTGCCGAATATTTGTAAGGGATTCTTTCACCCTTCTCATTTTCAAGTTCTATTTTCATGTCAAGTCTTTCAAGTTCATTTTTATTATTTTGGTGTATGTTCTCTATATCCATAATACTATTTTTTTTATTTTCATATGATTAGAGACCCCCTCTTTCTCTCATCAATTCATTTTAAGAATTTTTAAGTGGTGTCATTAGGCTGCCGAATTTTTGTAAGGGATTCTTTCACCCTTCTCATTTTCAAGTTCTATTTTCATGTCAAGTCGTTCAAGTTACTTTTTATTATGTTAGGGTATGAAATCTAAATCCACCATACTTTTGTTTTATGTTCATATTATTATAGACCATTTTTTTATCTCATCAATTCATTTTAATAATTTTTAAGTGACGCTGTTATGATGTCGAATTTTCATAATAGAAATCTTATTTTTTTTCTTCCTTCCATGTTTTTCATTTCATATGGTATGTCGTTAAGATTTCATTAACATGTTCTTATATCCTTTATATTATGTCCCTCTACTATTTTTTTGTATCATTTATGAGTGGGTAACCCATGTCCCCTCTCTTTTCAATGTTTTCTAAAACCCTGTAACCTACCTGTTATGCTGCAGAATTTTCCATCTCAAAAAGTCTCTATATTTTTCTCAAATTCATCTATTTTATTAAGTGAATAGTCAAAGATCCTTCTTCTATATGGGTATTCACATGTATATGAAAATATTATATTTTAAACTCTGGTATTTACATACATGAAACCCACTTTATTTTTTCATGGGTTTAAAATGACATAAATATCATGTCTTAAAAGCACTTTTTAAGACGTTATGATTATGAAATGAACCCCATTTATTTTATGCTATATGAGTTATTTATGAAATTATTTATGATGATATATTTGGATCACATTATGATAAAGAAAAATTTAAGGGTGTGCCTTGATAGCGCTCCAATGCATTGTGTAATGATATAATCTCTAGGGATTACAATTTTAACGATACCTTGCTGAATAACCTTGGTAATTTTTTCTAATGACACCTTGGGGATGGAACATGGTGAAATAGAAATGATTTTCTAAGTTAAATGTTGTAGCCACATCTTCAAGTTATGAAATACTTTATTTTTATTATGACATTCCACATGATTTATTTCTCATGCATTGAAGTTCTTTTTCATGACTTTATTGATGTATCTCAAGTTCACATATTAAATGTTTCCCCTTGTTTACCTTAAAGGGCCTTCTTCTCACCCTTTCATTTGATGTATGTCCCCAGGTTATGAGATGCCGTAATGAACCTAGTATGAACATAAGGAGAATCCTTTCATGTTTTTAAGAATAATGTGTCATGTTTTCTTGTATTAAGTTCTTGTTTTCTGAGACACTAAACCTTAAAGATCCTCAGTTCTGTATAATGTAATGAAAGTTAATCTGATAAAAAAGACAGGATGCTATAATTGTTATCAGAGGATGGTATAGTTATTTATAGAAATTATTTTATGAAAACTTTAGGAAAAACCCTATAGAAAATTTTAAATATAGAAAATATTCCTGGTATTTTGGTGAGTATTGAGTAAGTGGTTTATCAAGAAAATACATCCTTGTATGGATACGAATAGGTATAGGTAGATCTGGAACAGATGTACATAGGGGTAAAACCCAAAAACATTTCTTTGAGCTAGACTTGAATAGAAAATGGTACATGACAATGGTTCTTGCTGCACTCTTGGTTATGACACTCCTTGGGTATATGTTCGGTTAATCACAAGCTTTTTATGAATCATTATGAAGAAATTATAGAAAAATGTAACTTGTCTAGCATGAAGTTTTAAGAAATAAAATCCTTTTTAGTTAAAATATTCGTAAATGAAATAAGATTCGCACAAAGGATTTATTCTTTTACAAAATTTCCCTATCATTTAGGAATATAGTGACATATTTCTTAAGGAGTTACCTGGACCTCCCCCAGAAAGAGTGGTAGATTTGTCCATTGAACTCATACTTGGTTCTTATCTAATGTCAAAGACCCCCTATAGGATGGAAAATGTTGAGCAAGAGTAATTAAAGAAACAACTCTGAGATATTTTGGAGAATGGGTTTATCCAACCAAGTGTGTCTCCTTGGGGAGAACCAGTTCTCTTTGAGAAGAAGAAGGATGGATCGATGCTGCTATGCATTGATTATAGAGAACTGAATGGGATCACTGTGAAGAACAAATACTCCCTTCCAAGAATTGATGTCTCATTTGACCAACTTTATGTGACTCAATTCTTATATAATATAGATCTTCGTTCTGGTTATCATCATTTGAGGGTGTAGACTGATGATATTCCAAAAACTTCCAACCAATAAAGATATGGGAATTATGAGTTTGTTGTTATGACTTTCGAACTTACTAATGCACCTGCTATTTTTATGGATCAAGAATAAGTTTATTTTTGAAACCTATGTTTTATAAAGTGGATATCCTTTTTATAGGAAAATGATTTGGTGATTAAATGATAAAGGTTATTTTGGAAGATGTTTTCTCTTTTGGAGTACTATATGCCTCAGGGAAATAAAATATTACAGGATTTAATTTGAGGAGTAATGGTTTATTTTTTTAGGAATTTATATATTTATTGTAGACATATAGTGATTTGGGTTATTTTAGGAAAATGATGAACCTATCATAGAGAATATGTGAATAGTTTAATTACACTTTTGTATGAGACATTAATAGCAGTTGATGTTATTTGGAGATAAATGTTAAGATTTATTGGGGAATACTATGTGATTAAATCCTTTTGAGTTTTGGGTTCTAATCTTAGTTTGGATTATTCTGATGAATTTTAAGGATGGTTGTGCATCGAATGGTCTTTATGGAACTTTGGGTACTTTTGTTGAATTTTTGAGATTAATATTCATATTTCTTTTTATATTGGATTATCTTTTTTGGTGATTATATGATACCATACAAACCTGTTTAGTTTTAGTTGATGACTAAAGACAAGGTAAAAATATAGCTATTTTTTTGTGGATTATGTGATTCTCTAGAATTTGATTCTTGTGCTTTCGATGAGACCAAGTATTTTTGAATGCTCATTGTTTGGAGAAAAGAATATTCTTGGTGGAAACTTGTTAAGGGATGAAACTCTACTTGAAGGTAAATATATTTCCTTATGTTTTTATTCTTTGTAGTAAATGAATTCCTCCAAATTATGCAAAGGAACGTAAAACAAAAACATTGTTGGTTTACGTTTCCTACTAGGTAATAAAATACCTTTTAACACATCTTAAGTTTGTGATCTTCTTGTGGTTAATTTTCTCCTAGTCATGTTTTCTATCACTCTCCCTCAGGACTTGACCCTTTGTTTCCTCTTCCATTTCCATGTTTTCCTACATCGAATCCTAGTATGGGTTAACTCGGGTGACCTTTTTACCTCTCTTTCCTTCTATTAAAGTAATAGTTTTACTGACTCTTTTCAGATGTGGGACTTTCAATGAAATTTACAAACCCTTTTTTTAATTGTGAGGACGCAATTTCTTAACAGGGGAATATTGTGACGACCTGAAATTTTAAAAAAATTTGTTTCCTAATTTTGTGTGTTATTTTATTTTATACTCAACAAAACTATTTCATTTAATAAAATGAGTATAATTGAAATAAGACCCTTGGGTTTCCATTGTTATATAACCATTGGTCAATAAGACCGTTGGAAACAAAATGTTGCAATTGTAGTCTATAAATACAAGTGATCTTGATTAATTAAAATATAAACAAGATTCAAGGGCCCCATCCAATAGTCTCGGGCCGATCGAAGCCCATCTGACAGAACTCAAGAAGGAGGTAGCACCTTTTGGATTTGCTCAAGACCAAACCCAATCTGAACTTCATCATGTGAAACTAGAATGGAATCACCTTTGCGAGAATTTCAAGCTGATAGAAATCACTACTCGGGAAATGTTGGTCGAGCCACCCTCGGAGTCTCTCACCTTAGCAAACCTTACACTTAAGTCCTATGCTAGTGTTATAAGGGACTATGTAATGAGACCGTAGCTACTTTGTGTAATCCTTTGAGATAAATAAAATTATTATTTTTTTCTACAGTTAAGTTTGTGTCTTTTTTCAGATGTTCGAGTAAATATAGTATGTATATTGATGAATTTATAAAAAGTATATTTTAAAAATATCTCGGTAAACCTTAAATAATTAATAATGAGTAATGATTTTCAAAAAATGATCTTCTACAGTTATGTTCAGTAAGAAATTTAGGGACTAATGTGATCAACTTAATTTTTGATGAATAGTAATTAATGAATAGTGATTTTACGTTTAAGATTATTAATGTGGCCAAATGGATTAGTAATCTCACATAAAGAAAGTATTAATATGATTTTTGTACCATGATTAAGTAATGTGATTCAATAAAATAGGTAAAAACTATTTTAGAAATTATTGGTTAAATATTAGTTTTTTCAGGTGAATAGTATATTTTATTTAAAAATTAAATTAAAAATATTTAAAAAATAATTTTCATAAAATCGAGCTCATTTTTGAAATCAGAGCATCGATATTTGGTTAAGGTGATTTTTTGGGATTTTTCTAAGAAAGTTGAATTTTCAGTGAATAGTGTTTTTATTTAAAAATTAAATTAAAAGTATTTAGAAAATTATTTTCATAAAATGGAGCTCATTTTTTAAATCATAGCATCTATATTTGTTTAAGGTGAAATTTTGGGATTTTTCTGAGAAAGGTGAATTTTCTGTGAATAGTGAAAATACAGTTGTTGAGTTTCGGGTGTTTAATGACATCATTAAGGATGTATTAATTATTCAATAATTCTAGTCTGCTTATAAATATTAATATAAGGTATGAGTTGTCCCAAGAGGAAAATATCATGGGCAAGCCCATGGTTTTTCCAATACCACTGATGAGGTGTCCCTTGGCCATTAATGCCTTGTCCCCTCACTTCTCCTACAAATAGCAAGCCATTCCCTCATTCATCTAATTTCCAAATCCTCCCTAACAACTTTCTGGTCTCTTTACCTCCCAATAAGTCCTCCCAAGGTTCCCTCAAGCCTCTCAAGGTCCTGACCTTCAAGCTTTTGAAGTTACTCTTCAAGGTAAGGGATCCTACCTCTCTCTTTCTTTTCATGTATTCTCCTTTATGTCATTTATTTTAAGCCCCATGTTCTTATGTTGGGGGTGTTATTTTATATTCATCCTACTTTCCTTTTCATTTTCATATGATGGTAGACCCCCTATTTCTCTCATCAATTCATTTTAATAATTTTTTAGTGGCGTCGTTAGGCCGCCAAATTTTTGTAAGGGATACTTTCACCCTTCTCATTTCCAAGTTCTATTTTCATGTCAAGTCTTTCAAGTTTATTTTTATTATGTTGGGGTATGATATCTATATCCATCATACTATTCTTCTATTTTCATATGATGAGATACCCACTATTTCTCTCATTAATTCATTTTAATAATTTTTTAGTGGCGTCATTCTGCCGAATTTTTGAAAGGGATTCTTTCACCCTTCTCGTTTTCAAGTTCTATTTTCATGTTAAGTCTTTCCAGTTACTTTTTTTATGTTGCGGTCTGATCTATATATCCACCATACTTTTATTTTATGTTCATATGATGAGATACCCTTTTATCTCATCAATTCATTTTAATAATGTTTAAGTGACGCTGTTAGGCTGCCGAATTTTAATAAGAGAAATCTTATTTTTTCTTCCTTCGATGTTTTTCATTTCATGTGGTATGACTTTAAAATTTCATTATCATGTTCTTATATCCATTATATTCTGTCCCTATACTATTGTTTTGGATCATTTATGAGTGGGTAACCCATGTCCCCTCTCTTTTCAATTTTTTCTAAAACCCTGTAACATAGCTGTTATGCTGCAGAATTGTTCATCTGAAAATGTCTCTCTCTTTTTCTCAAATTCTTGTATTTTATTAAGTGAATACTCAAATCTCTTTATTATATATGGGTATTCATATGTATATAAAAATTTTATATTTTAAACTCTGGTATTTACATAGCTGAAACCCACTTTCATTTTTTCGTGGTTTTAAAATGACAAAACGATCATGTCTTAAAAGCAGATTTTAAAACATTATGATTATGAAATGAACCCCATTTATTTTATGTTATATGGGTTATTTATGAAATTTTTTATGATGATATATGTGGATCACATGATTATAAAGTAAAATTTAATGGTGTGCCCTGATAGCGTTCCAATTCATTGGGTAATGATGTAATCTCTAGGGATTACAATTTTAACAATACCTTGGTGAATAACCTTGGTAATTTTTTTTAATGACACCTTAGTGATGGACCTTGATGAAACATAAATGATTATGTAAGTTAAATGTTGTAGCAACATCTTCAAGTTATTAAATACTTTATTTTTATAATGATATGCCACATTATTTCTTTCTCATGCCTTAAAGTTATTTTTCATGACTTTATTGATGTATCTCAAGTTCACATGTTAAATGTTTCCCCTTATTTCCCTTACTGGGCCTTCTGCTCACCCTTTCTTTTGATGTATGTCCCCAGGTTATGAGATATAGTAATAAACCTATGATGAACATATGTATAAGCCTTTCAAGTGTTTAATAATAATGTTTTATGTTTTCATGTATTAAGTTCCTGGTTTCCAAAACACTGAACCTTAAAGATCCTCAGTTTTGTATAATGTAATGAAATGTAATATGATAAAAAGGCGGGATGATATAGACCTCATGATATTTCCCATTTTCTATAGGCATAAGATGTTATTGACATCAATCATCATCATTAGCCTTCATATTTTGTCCTGGTTGGTATAATTTTTGTACTCCATGAATTTAAAACATTATAGTGTGGGTAGCGCATTTTGTAGTTCTTAATCTCTATTTACTTCATTATATGAATTCATCTCACCATATTTGTTTTAGATTTCATAATATCATTCCATTACATACTTGAATAATTTACCAAATCCCTTAAGACAATTTCCATGATGATTCCTTCCACACATTGAGCATAAAATAAATATTATATTCTTCTCTCTAGGGTTTTTATAATATCTTTTGAAGTTCATCTTATATTCTTATGAAAACAATGAGATAGATGGGTAACTTTAATCTCCATCTACACCATCATGGAATATAGAATGATATTATCATAGCTATTGATGTCCCTTATGGAAAAACCCTTTCATATACTTGGTTTTAAGCTAAAAAATAATTATTTAGACATAATTTTAGGTTGGATGATTAATCCATAAGCATACCCTGAAAGTCTTTTAAGATTTTACTAATAGGTACTAACAGATTCAAAAACCTTCTATCTATGCTCAGTGAATTCCATCTCAATTTTCATGAAAATGATATGGGGTAATTAATTGTTCAAAAAAACCTCTTAAACTCATCCCACATCATTGAGTTAGTTTCTTCATGTTTCCTTGTGTTCTTGATAACATTTCACCATTGAACTGATTCTCCTTATAAAAAATTAAGAGAAAAAATATCTTTCTCATGGTCTGAACATTGGATAATGGAAAATATATTTTTAGTGTCACTAATCAAATTCTCAGATTGGTATATTAAAAGACATTTAAAATTTCCTCATGAAGGATTCAAAATAACATGGTTCAATCCTTTTATCCTTAGAAATCTCAAAAAGATTCATATCTTGAAAAAGTTTTTTGATCATAGAAATTGGATTTTCATTCCATATTCCATAACATTTGGTTTCCCATAATGAATATCATTTCATTTTATGTTTCATTTAGCATTAAGATGATTCCTTAAGTGCTCCATCCATATACTAAAACCCAAACGCATGTTGTGAGGAATAATGATACTAGTGTAAAACCATATAATAATGAAAAATAATTAATCAGATTTATAAATCATGAGAAATTATTCTATGAAACCTTAGGTATATCTTAAGTCATTAATGATGGTTACCAAAACATTATGATCTGATCTTATACATAGACTTATACTCAGGGTTCTCACTAATGTTTTCTCATCCTAGTTTACAAAGTTTTACTAAAACTGTCCCTGGTACCAACAATAGAAAACCATGATTTTCATACATAGGTATCACATATTAGTATGTGAACATTCATTACATAACGTAATGATCTACATCATAATCATATAAGAATATTTCCATTATAAACATAGACACATATATAACTGGTTCATACAAGATCTGTATTATATCCCACTAAGTTCTTCAAAATAATAACCCCTCTTAGGTATATCATACATAGTACTTTTCTTCATAACATGGGAAATGGAAATATAAGAAATGGGTGAGTTCAGATGCTCAGTAAGGGTAAATAATGTCAGGAACCAAACTATAGGTCCATCTAACCTAGCATCCGACCTAGTCTGAGACATGGCCCGAAGGGTGTTCTTGATACCCAAGGGCAGGAAACTGGTGTTAGGAATCAAAGAAGTCATTGTGGGAATGATTTTTTCCCAATAACAAGGATCAAATAAATAACCAAACAAGAATAAGAACAAACAATAACTGAATCTTGAATAAATATATAAATACATTCAGTTACAATAACTGTACAAAATAGATATTAAATACAAAATAAACAAGTAACTAGGTTAACATGATCTCCATATGATCTCTTGGTCACTACTAACCACAAAACCAACTTACTCAAACAATGAGTGCATGAACCAGAAACCTAAACATTAAAAAGAGCATAGGTCTACCGATGCCCAGTGGTACAAGTAGGGTGTGAGCTTAAAAAATTAGTAGGAAATCACCAAATAATCCAAATGTTTCCTTTCATAAAGAAATTAAATTTACACTAGTTTTAAATACATATAAAAATTGGTTTCCCATGTTTTAATGAATAACATCTCTTTTCATTTTTAAAACATTACACACCATAACTTTAGTTCAAAAATAGTTTAACATCTAATAAATAAAACCCAAACTAAAGCTCATTCAAATAGTTCTAAGATGTGTTGAAAAATAAATAGGAGGAATAAATAAGAAACCAAATGCAAAGTAAATAATTATATACAATATTTAACAATGGGAAATTCTTAAACATCCCTAGGGAGATCAATGTACATACTTCAGTCGGACTCACATGTCAGTGTATTGTGCAGCTCTATAGCCAATAACCAACTAGATGGTCTAAACTATCCTCACTAATGGAACAACCCACCTAACCTATAATACATCATAGGGGAACCAACCCTTCTAATCATGGTTTTATAAGAAACCATTACTTGACCCATTAATGGCACCATGGAAACCCATGGTAATAGTATACTATATAAGTAGGAGTCTCTCGCATGAGTGACTCACCTTACCTGTCGTCACCACACATGCCTACCTCAAAAACTCACACCACCTATATAACACCCACATGGGGAAAACCTAAATAGGTGTTTCTGTCATGTAATACAGTTTTTAAAAGCCCCAACCAGGCCATCACGTCACATAATCATTAATAATCATTTTCCAATACATAACAAGGCGCCAACTGGGACTTTAACACTATTAATTCCCATATATTACAAAAAATATTCTAAAAAATTTACAAAGAAATATGAAACACCAATTTATTTTACACAATGCTGAATGGGACCTTAAGATATCCAATTCCAGATAAATTTACAAAACCATTTCCAATGTATATAAAATCATGCAACCTTATAAAATCTGTCAAATGGTACTTTATACCAATGTTTACCAAAACATGAGTCAATATCCAAATGAACCAAGTTTTAGAGGATGCACTAGAAACCACATGATGCACCACACACACATAGTATTTAGAAAATAGGGTACCATTTGATAAACCAAGGTTCAAGAAAAGCATTGTTTTAGAGTTCCATATTCATTTGAAATGCAAATCTATGTGTGAACGTCATGAACCCATGGATGTGACAACATCCAATGGTACACTTTAAATACCCATGAGAATATCCAAAAACCATTTTAAAAGTCACCAATTTCTTCCAAACAAAACACAATAATTTCACAAAATTAAAAAAGTACAAACAAGCATTTAAAAATCAAGAGGCTTTTTAAATAATACAAAAAACCTGCTATAAATTCTCTATGGTACACACATGAACTCAAAATTACAATTCAACCAGTTCAATAAGACATATATAATGGAAAACGTCACTCAAATTATCCAATTTTTCTATAAAATATCAATCAATATTTTATTAAGCACATTGGGTCTATGTATACCTAATCAAATTTGAGGAATCACTTTGAAAACCATTTTAAAAAATTATTCCAATATGAAAACCCAAAAATGGTCTAACCAAATTCATCACAAGAATGAGAATCATTTTTATAAATAAATTAAAATCACCCAAGAATAAAATGGACTTCATTGTAAAGGAAATTAATATACACCTACCTCAACATTGTGTGAATGTGACGAAACCTCAAGGAAAGGGAGAAATGAGCCTAATGGATGATTCACACACCATAGATACAAAATAATATAAACAAAAAAAATAACCCTATCCTCTAGTGTTCATCAAAAAAATAACCCACTAAAGGATAACCAAGAGATCAGGAAAGGAAATGATAAATAGTATAGAAAGAGGACAAAACCCTAAGAAGCTCACTATAGGAACTTGGAAAAACATCCATGGGGGAGGAGTAACAAAGAGGAGGGGGTTTTGGGACCCCTTTGTGAAACCAAATAAACAAATAGGTAGGTGACATATTTAGTGATAAATATTATGGTGGGTAGATTACATATTTAAATATTTTAAAATTCTGGGCAGCTCATATGGTTTGGCCACTTGGTCTACCAAATTGAGTGCCAATCGTATGGTAGCTATGGTCCAAGAGTAGAACAACCGCATGGGAAACCCACAGGGTTTAACCAACCAAGATCAAACCATGTGGTAGCTTATTTCTAACACTAGGACCATCCACATGGTTAGTTGGGCTAGGCTTCAAGGTTTCTACAAATCGTGTGATGCCTATACGCAGGCCAAACTTCCACCAAAACTCAAAAACGTCACAGTATAAGATAAGAACTCAACCGAAACCTCAAACCATGGATCCGAGATCAAGAAAAGAATCAAGTAATTAAGTGTCCAAGGTTAGGGTGTAAAAATAACACCACCTCAGACACTTTCTTCCCCCAAAAAATTCTCCCATTCAAAAGATAATCAAAAATCGAATCGGTGCCCGATCAAATCCAAAATAAATCATGAACAACGGGGTGACCTTTCACTCCACAACTCAAACATAACTGATCAAGAATAAACCACATCACAAGAATTTGGGGAGAAATTGAGAGGGTTCTTTTCACTATAATATCTAAACTAACATGGTAACTAACATACACCTCTTTACATTAACCAAGATACCCCCCCCCCCCCCGCCCTATACACTGATATCGGGAACTCACAAGACAACTAACCCAAACTCTTTAACATGATAAAAACAACAATATAACCATAACTAGAATGTTACCACCCAACCCAAACCATAAAAAAAATAGGGAAAACCAATTAAAGGAACTTTAGCCTAAAATAAAACCAAAACCAACACCAATAGATTCCACAACGCTCAAGCATCTCCAAAACAGCTAAAAGTTAAGATGAAGACCATCCTATATACTGGTTAGGAACACTCAAAGAATAAAAAATGATTCAAAGATCCATCTTCATAGAAACATTACTACTCAGATTACAATAAAACAGTTCTATTACTCTTTCACAATAAAAGATGAACTTATAACAATAGTGAGAATGAAGACAAGGAAACTTTAATTATCTTCACCATAGAATGGAAGGCAAAGTTAGGACAAGGTACTCCACACCCCTAGAAATTCCTGACTGTGTGTGATCTTCACTTAGAGGCCTATGGCATGATCCCTAGTGACTGAATCATCTCTTACCTCACCGTCAAACACTAACATCCTCTGATTACAACATCTTATACAGGGTATGTTTCCTACATAACTTCTATAGATTACGCAGATAGCCACAACGATGGAATGTCTTTGGAGGATTGATACAAGAAGACTTTAAATGCCCGAACCAGCCACACTGGTGGCTCATAAGTGATCATCATGAAAAACTAGAATCCAAAACCAACAAAGGGGACTCCTCAGAGACATGTTCCTCTAGAATGAGCTCCCTGTCTGATGGGGAACCTTAAAGAGAAACAAGATACATTGGAATTCCAACCGCTTATACACCAGAAACCAGCTCCTTAAAGCAATCAATATAGGCCTTCACCATCCACTGGCCTTACTGAATACTCATGAGCTCTTACTTTTCCTTTTCCTTCACCTCCACAAGTATAAATAATCAAACAAAGATTGACTATAAGACTTTCCGCATCATCCTAACTTTCATCGACAGTGAGGAAAACATCTCCCATTCAGCCAAGTATGGACCCTCAAAGAATCCCAAAATTGCATGAACATTAACAACTTCGGTAGCTCCCAATAATCTAAATACATGCTCTACTTCTTCAAGACACTCCATAGCCTCTAACGGACCTTGATCACCACGATAGATAGAAAACACTCGAGAGGAACCAGAAACTGAGAATGACCCACTGAAAACCATGGGGACCTTTCTAGGTGGTGTATTCTAAATTACAAAGGTAATACAAAACTCAAACCAACATAAACCCAAAACACAATAAAAAATAACATATTGATCCAAAACAATAGTCTCACAAGATAAAAATATAAAAACAAAACTAAAAATTCTCATTTCAAAAATTACCATTTCATTTAAATTTTAAAACTACATTCATTAAAGAAACGTTTACAGGAAATGAAATCCATTTTCACAATAAGAACCCACTCTTTAAAGTAAAAGAAATCCTGAAACGTTTATATTTCAAAAACTCACCCATGGAATCTTATGAACCATCACATATATGTCCATATAGTTTTATCCACACGTTCTAACATTTACTTTCCACACATACCTGCACATATGTGAACATCCATGAGAAAAAACAATGGTCGTACCCCTGCCACTTCCTTATCAATTCCAAACATGTACTGTAAATTCAAATAAAAACACTTTCTCTTTTAAAATCCATTTTTTCAATCCAAAACTATTTTATGGAAAACATTTCCATTTGAAAATATATTTTCATCTTAAAATATTTATCAGATAAACCAAGACTGAAATAAGACATAACTCATGCTAAACTTATATAATGAGGAACTTGTAACCATTCTAAACCTAGTGACATGGTAGTGATCCACACCGCAAGTAAGTATCAATAACTAGGAGGATATTTAACCAATTCACTCGGATTTTAGATGGGTCACTACTCCATGTGAGATCACTACATGACACCAGCTGGCCTCCATTATCATCCACCAATCAAAAACGAGAATAAGATACTAAAATCCCATATTGTCCTTAGTAACACAAGGATCAGAATGAGTAATATTTCAAGATTCACTTTTTGTACCTACTTCTTGAGTCCCGATAATTGAAGTCTCTAATCTACCAAACACCTTAAATAAGAAGAGACTCTTTTGATAACATTTTTTCATGAACCTGGCTAGATTTCCATCCAATGCGGCATCTGACCCAATCCAATACATGGCTCGAAGGACGTTCCAGATCCCCACAGGCTGACAACTAATATCTAGAATCAAGGAAATCATTGTGGGAATTATTTTTACCAAGTAAACAGGATAAAATAAATAACCAAGAAAACAATAGAACAAACAATAAATAAATCTCAAATAAATATATAAACAAATTATTTCAATTCTATTGTACAAAATAAAGTCTAAAATAAAAATAGAAATTTAACTATGCCACTGTGATATCCATGTGACCTCTTGGTCACCAACATCCCAAAACTGACCTACTCCAACAATTAGTGTAGGAACTAGAAACCTGAACCTGCAAAACACCTTGTGTCTACTGACATCGAGTGGCACAAGTATAGTGTGAGCTTAAAAAGGTCAGTAGGAAATTACCAAATAAACCATATGTTTCATTTCTTAAAGATAGTCCATTGAAACTATTTTAAAATAAATATATAGAATGGGTTTCTCACATTTTAAAAATAACACTGCTTTTCATTTTTAAAACATTACCCAATTTAAAGTTAGTTTAAAAATATTTTACCATATTTGAATTAAAAACTAAACTAAAACTCCTACAAACAGTACCAATCTATGATAAAAAATAAATACATAGAATAAACAAGATACAAAATATAGTAAAAGTACACAACAAAATACTCTAAGTAACCATGGTAATTTCTTAAACATACCTATAGCGATCCATGGACATACTCGAGTCGGACTCACAAGTTGGCGTATGGTGCAGGTCCATAGTTGGTAACTAGCTGGCTTCTATAAAACTAGACTCATTAGTGGTACAAACCACCTGTCCTCTAAGAAACCCAAGGGGTATTAACCCATCTATTCAGGTTTGATAAGAAACCATCCCTCAACCATCTAAAATATTCCGAGGAAACCCATGGTAATAGTATAATGTGTAAGTATGAGTCCCTCACATTCATTACTCACCTTACCTATCATTACCACACTTTCCTACCCCAAACACAGACACCACATAAATAATACCCAAAATGGTAAATTCTTAAAAGTCAATACCATCATATAACATATCATTCGCAGGTTCCAATCGGTCTGTGACACCATATGATCTTCAAGAACAATTTCCCAAAACAAGCTAAGGTGCCAATCCGGCCTTTAACACAATCAATTCTCATACTTTTAAAAACATGCTCTAAACCATTTACAAAAACAATATAAAACAAAAATTTCATTTACCCAATTCCAAATGGGCCCTTAAGAATTCAAAATCCAAATACATTTAAAAAATAATTTCCAAACCTGAGAAAATATTGTGACCTTATAAAATGTTCCTAATGGGATTTATAGCAATGTTTACCAAAACATGATTCAATATCAAAATGAATCAATTTTAATATTATTCATCAGAAATGACATAACGCACCACACACACAACCCATTTAGAAATTAGGGTACCATTTGAGAAACTGTGTTTCAAGAAAAGATTTGTTTTAGAGTTCCATCTTCTTTTGAAATGAACATCCATGTGTACACCTCATGCACCCATGGATGTTATAACATCCAATTGAACACTTAAAAAATAAATGAGAATTCCCAAAACCATTTTAAAAGCCTAAACTTTTTTCCAAACTAAACCCAAAATTTTCATATAATCTAAAAAGTGAAAACAAGCATTTAAAAATCAAGAGGGGCTTTCCAAACAACAATTAAAACCACACTATAAAGTCATCATGTTCCACACATTAATTCCAAATAACAATTCAAAAAATTTAATAAGATATATCTAAGGAAAAACACTACTCAAATCATCTAATTTTTCTTTAAAATCTCAATAAATATTTTATTAAACACATTAGGTGCATGTATATTTCAGCTTGTTTGAATAATAACTTTACAAACTATTTATAACAAATTCTACCAACATGAAAACACCAAAATGGACTAACCAAATGCATCCAAATAATTTGAATTATATTTAGAAATTTATTAAAAACTAAAACAACAAATGTATTTTATGAGAAAGGAAATGGATGGAAACACCTACCTCTATAGCGTTTGAATGCGAAAAAACCTCAAGGGAAGTGAGAAATGAGAAAAATATTTGATCTGCACACCCTAGATCAAAAAGAAAACAACCCAACCAATTAACTTTAGCATCTAGGGTCATAAAAAACAAGAAACCACTAACGTAGAACCAATAGATACAGAAATATATGATAAAGATAATCAGAAGAGGCTAAAAACCTAATAATCTCACTTTAGTAACTTGGAGATACATCCTTGGAGGAGGAGGATCCATGGATAGTGTGGTTTTGAGACCCCATCATGCACCAAAATTGACCAAGAGGTAGGGGTTGATTTAGGGATAAAAAGGGAGGAGTTTAGATTAGGGATTTAAAAATTTTAAAAATATGGGAAGCTCACACAGTTTGGCCACACAATTTACCAAATTGTGAACCAATCATGTAGTAGCTACTTTCGAAGAGGAGAACGACTATATGGCTAACACGTATTGTTTGACCTATCCTGATCAAACTGTGTGGTAGCTTCTATCCAACTCTAGGACCAACAGCATGGTTACTTGGGTAGGGCCTCATGGTATATACTAACCGTGTGTTACCCATACAAAGACTAAAAACCATCCAAAACTCGAAAATTTAAGCTGGGAAATCAATATGAATCTTTACATAAGGATCCAAAATCAAAATAATAATAATATAATTGGGTTCCCAAGGTTGGGGTGTGATAAAGAAAGTACTTTTTAATGGCCACATAAGAATAACATAAAAAAAGGGTTTGAGAATATGTACATAACATTTGAAAGTCATACACTATATGATGTATATCATAATCATGAATCATAGAATAAATCATGGTTGTTCATAAGACATGAATCATAATGGAGTCAAATAAAAATATCCATGAGAAAACAAAATTGGAATAATACATGAAATTTTGGAAAACACATAAGCATAGAAAATCATTTCCATAGTATTCAAGGCTCACTACCAAGACTGTCACAATATATTGGGTTCACTTTACAAACCATCATAATAGTAAAGGTTCACTCCCAATACTATCATAGTGGAAATATTTCCTCACTAAACATGGTTCAATCCCCATAACAGTGTTCTTTATCCCATGAGATATTAGTTTTTACTTAGTTCATTGAGATGAAATATAGGTCCCACCCATCACATAAAAAAATTCATACATATGTGTGGCACATGATCATAAATAAATTCATCATATCATAACACAAGGAAAGAAATGGTTTCCATAAACATTTCATCATTTCATAACCCATTTAAATGAAATGGGTTTCATTACAATTCTATTAATTCTTCATGGAATAACCTATGAAAAAGGAATGGTTTTCATAAACATTACATTATTTTATAACCCATAGAAAAGAAACAAGTTTCATAAATATTTCATCTATTCATAATGACAGAACCCATGGAAAAGGAATGAGTTTCATACAAATCTTACAATAATAATCATATACCATATAAATAAAGGATAAGGATGGTATCCTTGGATCATATCCTGATTAAATCAAAAGTAAAATATAGGTATTATATCATTAATTAATATAAATACCGTTAAAATATATGTAAAAACATCTTGGGTAAAATACCCTTTCAACTTTAAAATCCATTTTAAAAATCTAAATAACATCAAAAAAATTAAAGAAACCATTTTATTTGAAAATAATAATGGAAAATTATAAATTAATTATAAAATAATTTAGTGTCCATGATTGTGGAAAATAATGTTTAGATCATATACATTAAAAACATTCCTTTCACACTTTTTTAAAAAATTAAAAAGCATCACATTCAAAAAATGACATGAAGATTCCAATATAACTATTTTTAGAAATATAAAATAATGGATAAAAAGTAATTTAAAAAATACTTGTATAATAGTAAAATAATTCATTAAAATATGTTTTGAAAACATGAACTTGGAATATAAATGCATTTTCTAATGAAGAGAGAGATAAAATTGATTTTCCTTAAAAAAAATTAGTATCCTAAATACTCTGTGAGAGTAAAAAAAAGGTATACTTTTATTCAAAATAAATAACTATAGTAGAATAAAATTCATGAGATTATTTATAGATAGATCATAAGATCTCATTATTATAAACTTCATCATAAACAATCTCAATAAACAATTAGATTGCAACATAAAAACCACACCATGAGTTCCCCTGGATTAAAAATAAATATAACCTCATGTATAATAAATTGAAATTTATTATAATTCTATACCATAAATATAAACATACTTATAGTTTTATATATGATCCCTTTATAACATTTTAACACCCCATTTTATAAATAATTCTTTAAATTTGTTTTTTTTTTGGGTGTTAAATGTTTCAAATGAGTATTTTAGTATGGTAATTATAGTATAAGTAATTTGATCATATATACATCATCTTGAAGAGATTAATCATGATATAAATGTCATATATATACATTATTACATATTTTTTTTCATCTAAAAAAGTTAAATATATAAAAAATAATCACACCTTTCATTGATATGGTTGGACGTATGTACGCATGAATAATGTTTTCACTTTTCAAAAGATGGAATGAAAGAATGATAAATAATAATTTTACATTAAAAAATCATTATTATATCAAATATATAATATATATAATCATTAAATATATCCTCATTACCATCCAAATAAATTGAAAATGAAAAACAAATCATATCGCTTCATAGAGGTGGTAGTCCACATGTATGCACGATCAATGTTATCATTTACCAATATTTTAGAAGGTAAGAAGAAATATATTATATTATCATTAGAGAATTATAATTATTTTATAATTATTATATATAAATATTAAACCCATTCATAATATATGGTGGTGAAAAATAAATTGTATTGTTATGTGGAGATGGTAAGTCATTAGTACGCATGAGTGATTTTTTCACTTACCAATTGATAAAAATGGAGAATAAGTTAGTTTCATAATAATAATAATAATAATTTGGTATATTTAAAAAAATTATTTTTATATTTAAAAAACTAATATAACAAATATAGTAGATTTACAATAATAATTAAAAATAATGTGATTGATTAAGGTGATTACCCCATATATGGAATAACTCCCTTAGAACTCCTCTTGTTATCTCTAGGGTTGGACTTTTAGGAAGATTATCACCACTATAATGTGTATAAGAGAGTTTATAACTGAAATTGGAAGATATTTTTCAATCAATAAGGCTCAAAGTGGTGTGAGGAAGATAAAGGAGTGGATCCCTTTAATAATTGCGGGGAGGAACACCCTTGGAATTTCATAAAAGAATAAATTATATTAAAGATATTCTCAATAAATAAATATTCCAAATAGAATATAAATGTGGAACGGATTAAATATTCAATAGTAAAGTATCCTATTTTTCCTATTTTAATATTTACATCATATTTATTTAATTTAACAAAATGGTATTTTCAAAAAATATAATCATTTCCAATTTTGACATTATTCATATAATTTGACATAAATACATGATGAAAATATTGTATTTAAATTTAATTCATTTAAATAACACTAATATTTCATATTGATCTAAAAATTTTTGAAACACTATATATTAAAAAAATATCACAATTAATATTTTTAATATCATTTGTTTTATTTTTTTCATAAATTGAATGGTGTTGTGTAAGAATTTATGGTAATTATACAATACCTAAAAATTATAAATAAATTTACATCATTAATATAATTTTGTTATGAACAAAATTATTATTAATATTCATTTATAGATTTTTTTTCTAAGTTACGACATTAAGGATATTTAAAACTATGATGGTTATATTTTGTAACTTTCATTGATTTAAATAATATATAAGTCATTTTAAAAGATAAGTGTATATTAAACAACTCTATTTTGATCCTAATGTGGTAAAGGACGATTTACCGGTATAAAATAGTAATTATTATGAATATAATTTGGTCTTATCACTTATTATTATGCTATATTAACCTGATATACTCTTTACCAAGGTGATAAATGTTTTCACAGTTACTCTTCATATTGTTCCAAAATAAAATGAATATTTTTATCAAATTTTAATTACTAATTACTAATATTTATTCCAATTTATAAAATTCAGTAAATATAATTCTTAGAAATTTATTTTAAAATTAGTGTACAAAATGTGAAAAAAACAACATTCCATAAAAATACATTTCTAAGCATTAAACATTGTATATTATTATATCATGATTAGAAAAATATTGATTGAATGTTAAAACATGATTGAATATATTATATATAAATTTCAGTAAAATATTTCACAAAAATTGATTAATTCAATTTATTAAGATAAACATACATTTCACACACAAAAACATTTTTTCTAAAGAAATATTTCTTTTTCTTTCAAATGTTTTTTATTTCATTTTATACTCAATCGATAAAACATGAATTAATTTTATACATGTGTAACCATAGAATTTTATGAATTTATTTATTCATATTTATACCATCTAATTAGACATCTATAATACAACCATCACTTTAAATAAAAATCTTTTTATATTATATAAACCATCTCTTAAACATGATGTTGTGCTTAATGAAAGCTATCAAATAAATTTAATTTATTTCAAAAAAATAAATAATTATTCAAACCTTAGTTTTTTACACCTCCATAATAGAATTCATATTATTTTCAATTTAAGTTATATATAAACAAATATAACCCATCACTTTTGGTTTTGAATACAAAAATATTTCATAAAAAATATATATATTAAAAAATTGAAATATATATCTATAATTTATAGATTTTATATGAGTATGGATTCCTAGGGTTTCTCAAAACCAATGTTTGTGTATAAATAGAAAAATGAATATATTCTCGTTGATATATCATAATATACATAACATTTCCATTAGTGTTTAAATAATAAATAGCACTCATATATAATATTTTTTAGTATATATTTTAATTTTATATTGATTGAAATATTGACCTAAATGTATATTTATGAGTTTAAAACTTTTAATAAGTTATTATTTCAAAGTTTTATTAGCTAAATCAAGTTATTAAAAGTACAAAAATCTTTTTTCCCCTATAATTAATTATTTTATCTTACTAAAATTACATGAAATTTTCCAAATCCTCTATTTTGAAAACACATTTGAGCTATAATTTAATATATAAAATTATAATAATATTCTTAAAAAAGGTAAAATTGTAATTAAAATATGAAAAAAAGGATACTCATATCATTATTATTTTTTAATAAATATATAAATCATAGTTATTATGGTTAAAATCACCATCCAAAATAAATGGATCGAATTAATAGCAACACAAACTATATGATTTCTTTAAACAATAAAGTGATTAATTAAGTAAAAAAATTGATTTAGTTTAAACTTATTTGTATAAACCTTTTAATTTTTAATATTAATTATTTCATATAAAACATCATAGGTAAATCCATATTTATCATCAATTTATTTTAATATAAAATTATTATATGTGGAAAAATTAAAAAATAGTATAATAGAATTATTTTAAAAAACATGATATAAATTTTCATTATGATCAGATCTTTTTAATTGTGGGAATATCTTAGTAGTGATTAATAATTTTAATAAAACTTTCATTCCATATTTAGAATCCCACTTCCTTGTATAATTCCAATTATATATAGTGATCTTAGTAGTAATTGGTTTATCTAGAGACTTTCATGCTTTTTTTAAAATAATTATTTTATTCCTTCCTCAATGGAGGTAATATGGATTTTTTACCCACTATTATTCACAAAATATTTTTAAAATTAAGTTTAGTTATTAATTTAATCCATAGATAAATTGAATGAAAAATTATTTACATTTTCATGGAAAAAAGATAACATGATACGAAATTAACATCTAATATTTACCCAACCTAAGATGATTGTAAATAACTCTATAGGAATCCTTATTATCTCATTTATTTTATAGATATTGTTCTAATGGTGTCTAGGTAGTATTATTTTATTATGAAAAAATATATTGTAACACAAGATCAATACTCTAGGGTTTGGTTGTAACAAAGCTGTTAAGGTAAAACTACTTTAGCCTTTATATACTAAACTCTTGGAAATTAACATCATAACTAAATAATTATTTAAAAAATAAGGATTATATTCCAATAGATAAAAAACATTTACAATATGTTTACTATATATCAAAATATACATAAATTATTTAGGTTCAAACCTGCCAGTTTGAGAAAGCATATTAATAGTGCACCTAAAAGCTCTACAGCAGTCATAATAAGGAGGTTTATTTTCAAAATTATTCTATGATATTATAACCTATATAAGTATATATACATCTATTTATAAAATTCATTTTCAAAATAAAATTATTTATTATGAAATATTTTATTAGTATAGATAAGATTAACAAGTTTCTAACTCTTTTTAGAAAATTTTTGTTAATAAATTATATTAGATAATTTTTTAGAGTTGTGCATTTAATATCCCTATGCCTCAAAATAACCTAAATTTTTTGGAACTATATATAATTATTTAATATATACTCTAACTAATTTCCAATTCAAAGGTCCTTCTGTTTATACTATTCTAGTTTTCAATTATAGTTTTTTAATCTCTAAATATCCTGATGGTATATGATTCTTTTTTTAATAATTAGGGAACTATTTTTATTGAACTTTTATACATAAATTTAATCAAATTCAAAACTCCACCATGAGATGTAGATTTATATGATCCCATAAAATTTTATTGGGAATAATCAAAGGGGTTGTTGTTTTGGAACATCAACTTATTGAATCATGTCCCCATAGATATAATATAGATGAAATATATAAAAAATAAAGTTTATTAGCATAATTTTATTTTAAATAAATTAAATTTTAAGTTACCCAAACCATTGAAATTAAAATTCCATAATTATATATTATAAAAAAGGGAATGTTATTTGTTTATATTATATAAAACATATATTTTTATAAAAAAAAATCAATTTATGATATGGACTTCACTCATCAGTGACCCTCTTATTATTTTTGTTTATCCTTTATTGATTTAAATATATCAATCCTATAATCTAAATAAAAAATCACTGTTGACCAAGGGTAAAAAATTATATCAGGTTTATTTTCCAATTTTCATATCAACCAAACATCATTATCTATTTAATTATTATATTCATGAAGATTTAGTAAAAATTAACCTTTTGTAAATGAGTAGATTATTATGAATAATTCTTTAAATAAAAACACCATCCTAATATTTTTTTTGATCATAAAATAATTATCTCTTATAACACATATAGAATGTATAAACTAATTATAGTATCAATGAATCTTATTTGGTATTTCTAGATAAATTACTGACTATAACACAATCATACCACGTATCCAACACTATTTTTTATCTTACACAGTTGTATAGTTACTAAAAAAATAGTTATTTTCCCCATAATTTTTTTACATTTCTTATTTTTATTTAGCTTCATAAATTCATTCTTACGCGTAGTCTTGTTTCCCCTATTTTAACTATTTTAATAAATTTTACCACTCTTCTCTAACATTATTTTTAAGTACATCCTCTTACCATTGGATGTGACCACATTCATAGTATGTAAATACCTAGGTAGTGACGCGTGATTTAATAATTATAGATTTAAATACTTATTCAAATACATCATTGCATCTCTAAGACTTTTTTATAAACTATCCAAAGATTCTATAAAAATAAATTCTTATCCTCACCCTATATCTTAATATATATATTATGAGCCTATCAAGATTTCATTAATGTTCTTAATATGATCATGGGCTATAATTTTAAATCATTTATTATTATTGAAAAGTCTTACTTTCATATATTACCTACCAACAAGAGAATCATTCCTGAAACTTTTTTCAAATTTAAAAAATATAAATTTCATAGTGAGTAAATATACGGCCTCACACATCACTTTATCACATGTTGATAGATGTAGTATGTTGTGTTTATTCTCTAACATATAATTGCGTATATCAATTTATATAATACAACTCTTTCCTTCTATGGACATAGAGGTTACTTTAAATTTTTCTCCACAAAAATAATCAACAATACCTACTAAAATAACAATAAAAATAACCAAATATTAAATAAATTAAATTCGTTTTCACTATGAAAATTTTCAATTTTTATTTTCAGAAAAAACATAAAAAAAAAAATTTAATTTGATTCCAATTTTATTATTATTTGTTTTTGTAAACTCACTTTTAATTACATATAGTAATGCATAAGGTGAAAATTATTCAATATAATTAAAAATAATAAAATAAAATATCAATAATATAAAATATCTTCCAAAAATAGTTGATTAACATTATATATACAAATTTATATAAATAATTTCTATAATAATGAACATAAATGATTCATAGTGAATACAAAGAAGTAAATTCACAAACCATAATAATTCAAATCACAAAAAATATTGTCAAAAGAATTATATATTAAATATTGATAAATAAATCACATAAATAAGTAATGAAAATGGAGATGTATATTCTTCAATCACAATTTCACTTTTATATTTGTTAAGAAAAACTTGGAAATACAAATTAATAAAAAATAAAAGTATAAAAAAGATACAAAAAATAAATATATAAGGAATCAAAACCAAAAAATACATATGAGATTAATCCCTTGATAAAACAAGTAAATGGTGATCAATATATATTTTGGGCAATGAAATATGAATTTATCTAAATGAAATAAACATCATACACACCTAAAAATATAACATTACAAAATGGTTAACCACAAAGGGATTATTAAAATGAATGAAATCCTTACAGAGCTACAACCCCTTTCAAAATATATATTTACATTTATCAAGAATAAATAAAAAAACATCAGTCCTTTCAAACATAGTTTTAATTATAAAATTTATCCACATATAAATAATATATATTACTAGAATAATGATATTTATGACATATATTTACCAAATATTAATATATTAATATTAACATGAACCTAAAACATAATGGAAGATGAAATAAAATTTTCTTACCCCTACCAAAATCACAAAATGACTGAATTTTATGATCAATAAAGGATACTTCAACCATTAATGAATCATTTGGGATGTTTCTTTCATGTGGAAAGGCACAAATAATAAAAACTCATTGAGAAAACATAACATAAATGACAATTAGATAACTAGATACATTAATATATAATATAAGAAATTAAATAAAGTTTGATAAGTGATAAGAATTATGTGGATACACATACAGAGTTTACAAGTTGTTAAGGATTAAATAGTCAGATATTAAAACTATAGATAATTGATTTGGATATAGAACATAGATATAGTATCCAAAATATATAGATCATGGATCTAATAACCATAATCCATGTAACAAGGATCCAATGGTCAAGATAACTCATAATAAAGGTTTATAACATGAACCACAAAATAGGAAATAAAAAATATATAATATAATATGGACCACAAAACATAAAGTACATATAAATAACATAAAACTGTGAATTGAGAATAAATTCATTATAAATTTTTAAGGATTTCAGTGGAAAATTAAATTGAACATAAATTTAATTTAAAACTTTATATAATTTTCAATAACATGAAAACCTTTTTCACTACAGTGTTAAGATATTATACAAAAATTAAGACCTAAATTTAATATAAAACCCCCTTAAATAAATTTGAGTAAACCAATAAGAAGGTAAAATAATTTCATTTTTAAGTGTTTACTATAAAAACTTATTTATATATTATAGGAAGAATTTATTTTTAAAAAATATATTAAGAAAATATCCATATTCCAAATGATCATTAATTGAACTCCTCAAGCCCACCTCCACTAATATAGGATTTAGTGACCAATGTTGATATATTCACACAAAAAGGTAGGTATTACCTATAAATAATCATATAACCTATTATTATACATCAAAATCCACCTTATATTCAAGTTATATAAAATGGAACAGTTTAACAAATGCATAAATATTTTAAAATCTCCTATATAAAATATATAATTATTTAAATAAATCACTTGATTAAATATTATTACCCAAATATATATAAGCCTAATCATTTATAACATGATGGTGGTCATCATAATGTGATATACTATATGATATCTATCCATATTATTCATCAATCTCTTGGACTCATGATTATCCATATTCTATATTTTTTGAAATGACTTGAGAAAATGTGACCATAGAAAAAGTTCCCATGTATGGGTGCATATAAAAATACTCAATATGGTCATACCTCAGAGTGGGAAATACCAATAAACATATAACATCTACGTATATTTATGGTAAATAAATTTTTTACAATATGACATCCCCAAACATCATCATCATACATATCCTTGATCAATCCAAATTATTCTACAAATGGTTCACATTAATCATGTTAACTAAATAACATTGCTTCTAGAAAAAGGAAATAAATAATGTATCATGACCCATTATAAACTTACCATCTGCTAATTCATCCCAGATGGATCAATTATGAGATGCTAGAAGAAATACACATCTTCATCTATCTTTGAAATACTGATGGAAGTATACATCACTATCTATCCATTAAGTGGTTAAGGATATAAATATATATATATATAGAGGAAATTAAAGTATGCAAATCTATCATCTTATACTTTTCTTGATGTAGGAGGAAATAAAAATCACTGGAGACAATCTAATGACCCAAACTATTAGAAATAAAATTATTATTTTTTATTTAATTAAATGTCATATTATGTAATTTTCTTATAGAAAATACATGAAATTATTTAGTTTTATTATATAATATCAAATTTAAATGACTATTAATCATCATTAACATTGATAAAATATTCATTTTACATTCATCACATGATTAGTATAAGTAGATGGTTATAACAAATCAAATTGATAGAGACAAAATTAGTGATGACCTCATCCAATCGGATCATATCTTATGAAGCCCAATTATCAGAGCTTCCAATGAAGATATCATCACTAGGATTTTACCTTGACCAGTCCTAAGTTAATATCTAATAACATAAGAATGAATTAAATCATTTATATGTTTCGTTAAATCTCATTGAGATCATTCCCCAAACCATGTTTGTCGAACCACCCCATGAAAGTCTCATTGTATTGCACCTTACCCTTAGAGAATTTTCTGGTGTATTGATGGGATATGTATGAATACCCTAGTAATATGAGTATTTAAATTATTTTTTATATAATAATTAATATATTTTAATCATATTGTTTTTACTTTATAAATAATTTTTATTTTGATACAATAAAACACAGACATTATTTTTGGGTCATATTCAAATTAAATTAAATATTTAATTTTTATGAATTAATGGAATAAAAAATTAAATAATATTTTGTTAATATATTATTATTAAATATTTTAAATTAAATATAAAAGAATCTATAATTTTTCTAAACTCAGATGTAATTTTTTTATGGGCTTAGAAACTATTATTTTTAAAAAATCATCATTGATCAATAAAAGATTTTTTATTATTTTAAGAGTTAAAATAAACATATTTAAAAAATTAATTATATAAAATTAATATTAATTTTTAAATCATAATTTCAAAATTATCAAATAGTTAATGTTTCAAAATTTTTTGAGGTGGATGAATTTTCGGTTAAAAATCAAGTACCGTTTAAATATATGGTGTGTATTACAACATTATAATGACCCAAAAGTAGTGTATTAAATACTACAAAAGGAATAAAAAACAAAACACATGTTTTAACATTAAAATTATTTGATTTTATGTTAATTTTATTAATTTTTTAAATCCATTATGAATCCTAAAAACCATTAATATATTTTAAGGTTTTAAAATCCTTTCATTAAGAGTATGACCCACTCCGACATAATCAAGGGTATTATTTTTATAATTATGGACCTTTAACTTATAACATAATGAAAAACACTCCCATTTGTCAGAAACCATGTGAAAACCCATGGGATGGTTTTTGGTTTTTTTATTTTATTATATATAGTCTGAAACATAGGTTTGAGAAATATTAAAGTAATCCTCACTCTTTTCATTTATAAACTCACCCAATATCCAATTTCTCTTCACATAAAATTCTTGTATCATGTCCTTACTCTAGCCTAACCTTTTTAGAGTCATAACAAGGTGCCCCCAAGCTCTAAAAAGTCTCATCCCCAAGAATTCAGAATCACACACTCAAGTAAGGGATCCTCATCTTCTCTTCTTCATTAGAGTTTATTAATTATCATATTCCCTCTATTTCAAATTACAAATGTTTTGAAATGAACTTATATCACCATATTACTTATGATTATATGAAAAAATTATTATATACTCATTTATCTTTCATCAACCAATTTAATTAATGCTTAAGTGATGACATTATGCTGTCAAAATTTCACTATGGCTTTCCATGCCAAAACAATATTGTAGTGAATACCATACCCATTTATTATCAAGGTTTTTGACCTTTATAAACTTATACATAGTTTAATTTTAAATTAGATATATTTATTCCACACCCTTTAATCATTTAATAAAATATAATGATTAATGAATCCATGTTGTATGATTAATATGGCACACTAAAGCATTAGAATGAAATGAAAGTGATGGGTGGGCCAAGAATTATATAACACTCCAATACATTGGGTAATTTTTATTATCATGAGACATCATGTTGGGATAGGGAGTAAAGTTGATTCCTTTATTATACATTATCTATCATGATTTCTTGTTAGTTATTTGTAACCTATATTTATGTTCCATTTTTTTAAGTTGATGCCACATTTTCCATCTTTCCTTTATGTTATCTTGTAATATCATGAATTATTGTTCATGTTTATGATTATCACCCATTTTATACTCCATTGACATATCTATTTACTAAATTATTATTTTTACATTCATTTTATTCTATGTTCTCTTAACTTTCTAGTCTTTATAGAACACCTCTTTATTTATTAATAAAGATTGTTTTTCCTATTTTAAATTGTTATTTAATGTAACTATTTCCTAATGAAACTAGGCTTATATATAATTTGGTTGTATTAATTATATTATTATGTAATAAATCATTAATTAATTTATAATAAAGATAAGGGTCATCATAGATGGTATCAAAATAATAGTTTTGATATTTTTGATATTGGGATTAGAAAACTCCAACAAAATCCTTAGAAATAAGACTTAGTGAAAGAAAACAAAACTAAATTTTTTTGAGTATAGATTAAGTGATTTATTAAGGAAATATATCGATTTATCGATACTATAACTATACATAGTTTTTTCATAGATTTACCTAGGATAAACAACTCTAACAAGGGGTGTTGGGCCGGAATCGGCATAACCTATTACACAACAATGGGCCTTACTGGACACACAATTTGAAACACCTGAAGTATATTCTTTGGTAAATTCATAATATCACTATGAACCATTGTTAAAGGAATAAAAAACACACATAAGAATATTTGTTAGGAAATAAATCAGGGATAACATAGATTTAATCCTATAAATTCATAAGTTATGGAAATACTTATAATTTCTAATTTATCTATTTAATGTCATTTTATTCTATTTTATGTGTTTTATAGATTAAAAATAATCATCCCTAATTTTTCCTTTATTCTAGAAATTTGTTGAAAATAATAGGAATCAAGTAAACAATTAATGTGATAGGAAATGTGATGACTTCCCCAACGGGATACCAAACCCGATGGAAGCATGAATCAGAAATTTTATATTAATACTCTCTCGACTGACTCAAGTTCTGAACAGAAACCTAGATCAAGAGAAGCACCCAAATTCCCCACAGATAGAACAAGATAGGATTGAGAGAATTATTTGATAAAGTTCTCTTTCTTTAAAAAATATCATATGATCTATTAATCCCTAAAAATGGATAAACTCTATTTTGAAGATCTTCTCCACCCTTGAATGATTCGAACAAAAGATGTTTCCAATGAATGTTTATTTTATTGAGGAAGAATTTTTTCAGTGGTTGTCATTGATCAAGAATATGAAACCAAAGTAAGAGATAGAATTTATGTAGAGGAAGTAATTCCAAAAAAATAATTTATAAATATTTTACTCTCACTCTCCAAGATAAAATAGAAAGGGATTTCCTTCCCCTCAAGAAAAAAGGTAAAAAAATATATCAGGGCGTATAAGGAAAAATTCATAAGACATGAATAATACAACTCTAGCTTTGTCATTACCCACGAATACAAGGTTGACCACTTCTTTGGTGGGATAAAACTTAGTCTAAGAATATTCCTGGTGATCTGATACATTAATAATTATTAGTAAATTGTATGAGGTTCCCTCAAAGTCAAAATTGAGATAAACAAATATCAAGTGTATCATAGGTATAAGAATTGTAAAGTGTAGTTTACTTCTGATTGTCCAATAGAGAAATCTAATTATTCTAGGAAATTTAAAAATTCCACTTATCAAAGATGTGGAAAGAAGAACCCCATAAATTGACTATTGGGGGAGAGGAATTGATTTTGGTGTCTGACGGAAGGAAACCAAGCTAACAACTACCAACATAAAAAACCTGCAAATGTGATGGTGAAAATGAATACCAGGTCAACCCTAGGTGCATTGTTCATTTCCTCATCTTCAAGAAACCATGGAACTTTTTAAACCAATGAACTAATTTAAGGATATTCAGAAACAACCAATAACCTCCATTGAAGAAAGGGTGGGGTTTTTCTATCACAACAACTGAAGTAGATTCTAACAATGATGTGGTTATAGTTATACTAGGTATTCATCTATGAATAGTGAGTGTAATTTTTGATTCTAGTTTTACACATTCATTCATATCAAGAAATATTAGTATAGCAATTGAAACATCACTACAATGCATGGAAGTAGAGTTATCAGTGAAAATAGAAAATTGTTAAATTATTTCATCCCAAATAGATAACTCCTCCCCAATCAAAATTTTTGGATGAACTTCCCAGCAACCTTTTCTTGCTCCCTCTACTATAATTTGATACAATTATGTGTATTTATTGGATTTCATTGTACAGATCCAACATAAATTTCCATGATAAGGAAATCATTCAATGAATCAGGAATCGACCCCTGATTCTTTACAAGTTCATGGAGGAGGATGAATATTATTTATCACAAAAATGAAAATCATAGATATTATTCTCTTATGATCAAGTGTATCTTGATAAAATTATTGATGATAACGAAATAATTTTCCTTGAAGACATGACTAGTGTGGGGGAATATGATGATGTGTATCCCGAGGAATTTTATGGTCTTCATCCTAGCCGAGTGGTTGAATTTTCAATCAAACTTATAGATAGGGAATTAAAATTATCCAACACTCCATAGAGAATGGTATTTTTGGAACATAAAGAGATGAAGAAACAACTACATAAAAATCTGGACAAAGGGTTTATACGCCCAACTGTTTCACCATTTGGTGAACCAGTCCTCTTCATTAATAAGAAGGATGGGCCAATGCACCTTTACATTGATTACCTTGAGCTCAATAAGATCACCATAAAGAAAAATTATCCTATAACATAGATTGATAATTTATTTGATACGCTACATGGAGCTTAATACTACTCTAGGTTGGATTTACGGTCAAGATATTACAATGTTATGGTGAAGGAGGATATCTCCAATACTACTTTTTGTACAAGTTACAGGCATTATGAGTTCATTGTAATTCCATTCAAACTCACTAATGCTCTAATAATATTCATGGATGTGATGAATATATTATATAGTGATTACCTCAAAAAAAATTGGTAGTACTTATAGATTGTATTATAATAAACTCTAAAACAAAGGTGGATCATGAGGAGAAATTAAGCACTATGATAAAGACCTTGAGAAAGTATGACCTTTTTGAAAAGTACAGGAAATGCGATTTTTGGTTGAAGAAAGTCTCATTATTAGAGAATGTCATCATAAGTAATGGTATACCTATTAAACCATAAAATATAGATGAAATAGAAAGATTTTTTAGTCCAACATCTGTGATAGATATCTATAGTTTTCTTAGATTAGCTAGGTATTATCACCGATTTTTGAGAAATTTATCGTGAGTGTCAACCCATATTACCAAGATAAGTCAAAAGGGAGTCAAGTTTGATTCAAATAATGAATGTGAATAGGGAATAAAGGTGTTGAAATGGAGGTTTATCACTGTACGTGTGCTTAAACTACCCATAATTGGAGAACTTTTTGTGGTATTCAGTGATGTTTCGAAGAAGGGACTCGATTGGATGTTAATGCGGAATGACAAATTGATAACATATGCTTCAAGGTATTTGAAATTTCATGAACAAAACTAGAAAAAGCATTATATGGAGTTAGTTTTAATGATATTTTCTTTGAAATTATAGGTCATTATCTCTTTTAGGACAAGTGTAAAATATATGGATCACAAAATCCTTAAATGTATATTAACATAGAAAAGGATTAACATGTGCCAATAAATATGGTTAGATCTTATAAATAAAATGAGTGATAAATCCACTATAATCCTACTAAAGATAATAAAGTGATGGACACTCTAAGTATAAAGCATCCATCATGTTTATCATTGATGATAATTGAGAGGGATTTAATCTTCTTGTATTTGAAAAGAATTGACATGGTAATAATAAAGAAAGGAACATCATAAATCTTTAACAAATGATATCTCAACCATCACATCTGGAAAATATAACAGATTCTTAGAGAAATGATGTGGGATTTCAGAATAAATTGGAAACTATAAGAAAATAGAAATACTTTTATTTCAATGTTAACGAATAAGGAGTTGTGAGATTCGGGTCTACACTATGTGTACCATAAAATCCTGAGTTAAAGATGGAGTTGTTGAGTGATACAGATAACTCAACCCTATTCATCCACCATATAAGCAAAAATATGTATCGAGATATTTAGGAAAAATATTGGTCAAACTATATGAAAAATGACATATGGAAATATACATAAATAGTTCTTATATTTAAGCAAGTGAAAGAGTAAAGGAAAGAATAAAATGGGGTGATGAAACTATTATCAATACCTACATGGAAGTGAAAATACATCCCCATGGACATTCTCACTAGTCCTTTAAATACATAAAGAGGGAATGATGCTATTTGGTTTTGGTGGATCATCTTACAAAGATTGAACACTTCACTGTAATTTGATAGTATTTTTACCATGAGGAACTATCAAGGATATACATTAGAAAATTAGTGACACAACATGGAACACCATTATTTATTGGATCTAATTGAGATCCGAGATTCACATTTTTGTTTTGGAAGAGTCCCAAAACACACTTTGAATACTCACCTGAACTTCAACACTACTTATCACCTTTAAACTAGTGTTCAATCTAAGTGGACTATCCAAACACTTGAGGGTATATTCAGAACATGATCAATTAACTTCAAAAAAGGATGGGACCAACATTGTCCACATATCGAGTTCTATTACAACAACAGTTTCCACTTAAGCAACCAAATAGACCCATTTGAATCTATTTATGGGAATAGGTTCACAATGCCTACTTTTTTGGATGAAGTTGGGTAATGAATATTGCTAGGTCTTGAAAGGGTCAATGAAATGGTAGAAAATGATAAGACCATTCCACATCACATTAAGGCTACAAAATGTCGAAAGAATAGATTTACTAATAATCATCGATAAAACATAGAGTTTGATGTTGGAGACATAGTATTCCTCCACATATCTATATGGAATAAAGTGGTGATATTTGGGAATAAGGGAAATCTTAACTGAATATACATTAACCCCTTTGAGATCCTTGTTCAAATCAAAGTGTTTTCCTACTGACTTGCACTCACACCAAACCAATCTCTAGTATATGATGTATTACATGTATCCCTCTCAAATAAGTACATACTAAATCAATCACATGTACTTAATTAAGAGGTATAATCATTAGAGAATGATCTCTTATATGAGGAAAAACCGGGGAAGTTCTTAGATCATAGAGAAAAATTTCTACTAAATAAGATAATGCACATGGTCAAAGTGTCTTGCAGAAGCCACAAGTTTTTAGAAGCGACATGGGAACTAGAGAAATTGATAAAGCATAGTTACCCTCCTCTATTTTAATGTGGGGAATGAAAATTTTGAGGGCGATATTTCTTAAGGGGGGAAGATTTTAACAACCTGAACTGTTATTAATAAAATTCTCCTTTTTATTTAATTAAATGTATTATTATGTAATAAGGTTAAAGAAAACACATGAATCTCTTTAGTTTTATTATATACTATCAAATTTAAATAACCATTAATAACCTTTATCAAGGATAAAATAGTCATTTAATAGTGATCAAATGATTATTATAAATATACGGTTTTAACGTATACAATTTACATTGACAAAGGAAGTGATGGCATCAACCTGTAGAATTTTTTCCAATAAATCCCATTCATTGGAGCTTCTTATGGATATATATTCACTAGGATTTTCCCTTGACCAAACCCAATATGATATCTAATAACTTAATCATGAGAAAAACTATTTACAGGATAATTAAAATCTCATCAAGATCACGGCCCAAACCATGTTCGCTGAACCACCCCATGAAATTATCACCATCACACACCTTATCCTAAGGGTGTTCAATGTTGTATTAAAGTAATATGTATCAAGACACTAGAAGTATGAGTATGTACATTAATTTCTATATAATAATTTTTATATTTTCATACTATTATTTTTACTTTATAAATGTTTTTTATTTTGAAAAAATAAAACAAAAATAATATTTTTGGGTAATTTTCAAATTCTATTAAGGAATTTATATTGATGAATTAATAGATTTCTGAAATAAATAATATATTAACAAAATAATGTTTTAATTAATTTATAATTAAATATAAATTATCATATAATTTTTATGAAGTAAAATGTAATTATTATAATGTTTCAAATATTGTAACTGGATAAAAAAACCCAGCATTTATCAGCAAATGAAAACTATTATTTTAAATGTTAAATGCACATATTTAGAAGATTATTTAGATAAAATTAATATTATTTCAGGAATAATAATTTCAAAATTATCCATTGGTGCACATTTAAAAAATTTCTGAGACAGTCAAATACTCAGGTAAAAAATAAATGTTGTATAAATATAGTATGTGTATTATAACATCATAAGGACCCCAAGGTTAGGTAATAAATACCATAAAATAAATACATGATAATATATATGTTTTTCTTTTAAAATATTTCTATTTTATGTTCATTTTTTTAAATTTATGAATCCATTATGAATCCTCAAAAACTAATAATATATTTTGAGGTTTTAAAGTCCTTTCATTAAGAGTATGATTCACTTCCACATAAGAAAGGGTAATATTTAGTTCATTTTATAAAATAATTAAAAACACCCATTTGTAAAAAAACATGGGTAAAATCTATGGGAAGGTTTTTGGTTTTTTATTTTATTATGTAGATACCAAAACCTAAGTTTGAGAAATAATAAAAAAATCCCCACTTTTTATTTTATAAATCCATCCAACCTCCCATTTTTCATTACTAAATATCCTTGAAGCAACTAATTAATATTCCATACCCTCTTTAGAGTCCTCCAAAGTTTCCACCAATCTCTTTAGAATCTCTTCCCAGGCATTTGGAGTCACACATTCAAGTAATAGATCCTCACCTCCTCTTATTTATTCAAGTTTCTTTAGTATTTTATGCCTTCTATTTACAATTCATAATGTTGGTACATGTCCTTACATGACCCTGTTACTACACAATTTATTCAAAAATTACTAAAGACCCTTTTCTCTCTCATAAACCCCTTTTTATAATTTTATGTGACATTGTTATGCTACTAAAAGTTCACCACGATCTTCCTTGCCAAAACAATTTTTCACTAAATACCATACCCATTTCCTATCAAGGGTGTTCACCTTTATACACTTATACTTCTTTAAATTGGGGCTAGTGTGTATCTATTACATACTCCTTTATTTTTTAATAAAATTTTATGATGAATGAATCTATTTTGTAAAATCTATGTCGCACACTTAATCATGAGAATGAAACGACTGTGATGGGTGTGCTTGGAATTATATAGTTCTCCAATGCATTGCATAATGTTTTTCTCATGAGATGTCATGTTTTGATAGGGACTGATACCGATATATTTATGGTAATGTATTCAACATGATTTCATAGTTGTCGTCATTGATGTATGTTTATGATATAGGGTTTTATGTTGTTTCCTTATTTCCCAAGTTGCCTTTATGTTATCTTGATATATCATGTCTTATTGTTAATTTATAGGATTATCACCCCTTTTATGCTCTATTGGCATGCATGTTTCCAAACATGTATTTTTATCTTCATTTTATTCCATGTTTATTTTCCTTACAAGGATTTATAGATCACCCCTTTCTTATACTTGTCCCCAAGTTATCCCATTCTGTTATTAGTACGAGCATGTTAATGAACTTTTCAATAAATATGTTATTTTTATGGTTTTAAATAATTATCTAAGGTACCTAATTCCCTAATAACTTGGACTTATTAATCTTCCCAGTTGTATTAATTTTAAATTTTTGTAATAAATTCTGAATTTATGTGTAATAATGAGCAGGGGTTTCATAGCTAAGGTTGTATACTATAATACTAGTGGAAAAATACATCTCTAGGGATAAAGCTTTATATTAGGTCCTTTTAGGCCTCAAATTTATAGATAAGAGAATATATAACGTCTGGTGAATTATCATTCACCTTAATCCTTAAATATTGGGAGAGGAGGGGTCTCACCAATCAAGTGAAAAACTACCCACTTTATAGTCTCATGATTAGCTTCTGATCAAATCAGTAGAAGAAACTCCCTTGAAATTTCACACCCATAAACAAAATCTCTATAATGAAACCCATGTATGATGCCTAAAGCATAGAAGAACGAGCACCCAAGTCACCATACTACAAAATAAAACCACCAAATTAATGCATGCAATATTATCAAAAAATAATTAGAATAAATCATAAAAGGAATAGAACAAAACAAAGTGATAAGGTGGTTTAGTATTTTACCCTAATCCAAAAGGGAATGCTGATTCATAATATTCAAATAATTAATAGAAATATTAAATAAATCATGATATCATAATAATATATGACAATAATTTTATTGTAATATCTATTAAAAGTGACCCAAACTTAAATAAAAGAGTTTTTCTAGTGAACCCAGTTTCCACCACCATCTGGTCTGATTATGAAGAATTTTACTTTCTCTGAGATCTGTAGAAGAACCCTTAATCTAAAAAAATATTTCTGTTAGTCTACCTTCCTAGTTGATTAACTATCACCCTTCTAAATATATCATATATATCAACCTACATATATTCTAATGAGTGAACTTTCACTAAGCTAACACTTGCACCAGCCTATAACTTTTGGTGAACTAAAAAACTTCTAATTTTACTTCATACCCAAGCAGTCATCAAATGTAATATAGATAGTTTTTCTTCTTATGGTGAACTTACATTAACACATCATTTAAAATGAATCTCTCACCATAAAATGTTCCTTATTTTGTTTCATAATTTTGTGAAAAATCCCTCGATGAGTAATAAAATAGTCTTTCTCTTTCAATTGTTTATAAAATAGATACATAGTTCACCTCTATGTGTTATTTTCAATAAAAATAAACTTATTGAGGCACATAAACACATCATCACTTCCCAAGTAATAGCCTTCATAAATATCTCTATTGGACTCTATATAACTTAAATATTCCATAGGTACAACACACCTTTCTCCAATAGAACCCTGTTGAAGTGGAACTTCAATTAAATTTTCATAATTTGTGAATCATACATCTGATTTCTATCCAAGTAAATTGCACTATAGGGGTTGTAAAATTACACAAAAACATCTGGAGATTATCTAGTATCCTCTAAAAACATATTCATCCATATTCACTCCTTCCATACATCGAAATAATTGATGTCATACACATATATTATAGAAATTATGACCATTAATTGATGTTTAGATATCTAACTGACTCTTATTATACCAAAGGTAAACATATATCCTATAGTTCACTTCTATTAATTTGAATCTTTAAAAAAGTTAGAGTTCAAAAAACCTTTATATTCTTATATTTTATGAAGAAAAGTGTTAAGTATTCAAAACCCATGAAAATACCATAATATCCACTTCACAACCTCATGATGTTCACTTCTAATGCTTAACATGAACCTACAAACAAATCATATTTTTTGTAAAAAAAATTAATGAGTGAAAACTATGAAAAACTCTAAAAATCTCATAGATAATCCATTTGTAACCTTCTACATATACTTAACATAATCATCCATTAATTATTTCTTCTCACTTACCATGAAATTCCTATCCTAATATGTTGTATTAGGTTTAACATTCAAAAAACTGAAGCCTTATACTACCTTATAGATGTACTCAACCTGGGTCACATATAGTATAATTATATTTGTTTTGCCAAGATCCTTCATCTCAAAACATTCATAAAACTCACCCTTTAACTCATCGATTCATTATGTCACTAAATCCACTATTATCATTTCATCTATAAATAGTAGAATAATGATGTATCACCCATCATCCATCACCTTCTGGAAATAAAAATTATCTTCATTTCTCCAAGTTAATTTCTATAATATCGTAAAATCATTTCACTTCATATTCCAAAACCATGGGGATTTCCTCAACATATAAAGGATAAGTTTGATCGTAAAAAAATTACCTGGTTTCGTAGATCTTGGAAACCATTTAGTTACTCCATATAGATCTCTTCATCCAAATTCCTAAAAAGTAATACAATCATCACATATATATGTACCATAAAATGTTTCTCTAATGCAACCATACATTACACTCTTCATATTGTTGTTTAATTAACAATGAGTGAAAATATTTTATATAAATCCACTAAATTATTCTATTAAAAACCTTTGAAAACTATCAAAGACTTATACTTTTCCCTACTATCTTCCTCTTCTTTTAGCTAATAAACCCATTTTTTTAAGAATATTCCCCACAACATGTATCTCGATCAAATTTTATGTTCTATATACATGGAACGAATCAAGTTCATCTATCATGGATAACTCCAACTATTTTATATAATACAAACTACATACCTCCTCTACAAATTTAGGACCTTTATCTTCTATTATAAGCATAAAATACAAATTAATCCAATACAATTTCAATTAGTACCCTTCCTTTATAGATATATGTAATTTTTCATATATCTAAGATCCTTTTGGTATTTCAACTTATGATGTTTGAATTTCTTGTTCTTGAACTTGAATAGTCTTAGAACTCTCCAATATTTCAGGCCTGAGAAACACTAATGAAACTTGACCTTTTTCTTCCACTAATTCCATGGGATGGTATGTTGTTTCCATAGATATTATTTGTCATGAATTTGTTAGAAGATATGTATCTTCTGGTCATCCATCTAGGTGAACCTCTACTAATAGTTATACTTTAAATTAATTAGGATTTTCCACAATGTTTTTATCATTCCATAGAATAATCTTATATAATTTCACACTTTTACTTCAAATTATTTTCTAAGAATCATTATCCTATAGTCAAAAAACAAATTTTTCATTATCAGAGACCAAAAATTAACATGCTATAGATTTAGTCTTCAAATTTTCTCATTTGAAGGCATCTATATGTCCAGAGTTTAGTGTTATAAAGAATTTGAGTTTGTTCAAATCAACTATTCTTTTGGACAAATTTTTATACAAAATTTACAACTAAATGGATGATGATAGTATCTAATTGGCTAAGCCTAATACACAATTCACTCCCTTTACCCAATCAATTTTGGGGAAACCTATATGAATCCTCTTCCTCCTTGAATTTTCCACGAGTTCTTATTCATCCTCTCCAAAACTTCATTATTCTCAAGATACTCTTGTATGATTTTCTCAAAATGAATCTTCATTTTCCAAGACAATCCTATTGAACTCCCTACTTCCATACTCACCTCCACTGTCTGATAGTAAGAAGTTGAACTTAAATATGATCCTCTTCTCCAATATTGACCTCCATCGAATAAAAGCCCAAAACACCTTGGACTAAATATTGATTAAGAACACCCATATTTTTTTGATTCATTGGTGAAGGTCACAATGTAAATTTAATATCCATGGGAATGCATTGAAGATAGACCCAAAATATTTATGTCAGGAAATTCTAATTTTAGGCTATTTTTTTACTTTCCATTCATAATAATCTGTTCAAAATTTCCAAATACACAATTGTGAAATGTTTTATACCCATTATTTTGTTGTTTAGTAATCTTTTAGTATCTAGAACTTTCATTTCATTTAAACTGAGTTCTTCTAGATGGTCATGCCAAAAATTTATCTAAAGTAACTTTTCAAGTATTCATCTCTCCTTTCAATAAAATGTTATGATTATAGGTAATGTACTTCACTCCCTTTTCTAAAAAAAATAGTCCATGAGAAATTTTCTATAATCTATCTATGAACTTGTAAAGAATATTGATTCATCATGTTTCCCCCACAAAAATTTAGTTATTCCTTAATCTATGGATGTGTTTCCCATATTTCCAATTCAAAAAACTTGTATTCCTTATTTAGTTAGTGATAACTCCCATTCTAACAATCTAAAAATATTTATCATCTACCAGATGAAATATGCCAAAAAAATATGAATCATACTTTCATACACCCACACCTTTATCTTTAATGTAATATATCTCTTGAGTCTATGACCAAATACTCAAGTGAGATAGTGGTACTTTGGAGAAAATGATTCATTTCCATGATCACGGGGTTCACAGACCAACATTTAGAAGTATATTTTACAATTTTCTCCAACTTATTATTCTAATCCTTATTAAATTAATGATTATTCCCACAATTCCAATATAAGATGAAGCTTTCACTAAGTTACTTATTTTCTAGATCCTTTGAAACTTCCCTTTTGTGTGACCTTTATATCCGGTAGCACACCCTCTTTCGTTCATGTAATATTCATTATTATAAGATCGATGGATATTCTTCCAATAAATTTTTTATTAAAAAATTTGGACACAAATATCCTTGAACAATAAATATATCAATCCATTGGAATTACTCAGAGTTTCCATCATTGCATCCCATGAATCTTAAAGGGAAGAAAGTAATAACAGTTCTCAAACTGAGTATTTAAAGTCTTCCTTTTCTAATTCTATATTATATTTAATTACATTAATTAATTAAAATAAATGGATATAGGCCTTAACTCTAACATACTCATTCCAAATAGTTTCTTAAGTAAGAACACCTTGTTAATTTGAATAGTCTTCTTTTACATTTTATGAAAGGTATTCATGAGTTCTGATGTGATCATTACTTCTCAGATGTTAAACACCATATTTGGGGAAAATGACATATGAATCATCCGAAGGTATTTCTTATCCGTACTCTCACATTTTTTCCTTTTCATCACTTTTGGTCTATCTCCATCCAATGGAAGATCATGGTATTACTATAGAATTTAATCCTCTATCTATATTTTTTAGAATGAAAATCCATTATTTTCTTACTTTTCTTGCTAGTACAAGCCCTTATCTAAGGCCATCTCATTAAAATTTTTAGCTCCCACTAATTATTGTAAATATAAAAAAATAGGTCTTGAACTTCTAACAGATAATATCCTATAAGGAAAATATTAAAATATTTATACTAAACCAAACCCTAAAACACCTTCACCATGACCAAATACTCTATAATCACTTCAAAATGTGCTCTAAAACCACTTATTGGTCTCATTTCTAGCTTTCAATCAAATAAATCGATGAAACGCCACTAGAACATCACATTCATAAGAATAACATATAGAATAAACCAAAAATCGAATGCCTAGAACTTGTAAGAACAAGAACCAAAGTCACTTCAATTGAAAATAAAATCACATGATAGATTATGGAAATTCTATTGGAAACAATGATCAAAAAAAGGAATAAAAGGTAAAGAATAACAAAAAAACTAATGTGGTTCAGTATTTCACTCTAATCAATGGGGGAATGTTTTATACCTTTATTCAAATAATTTAGAGGAATATTAAAAATATATTTATCTCACAATAAAATGAGCTAATTGTTTTTTTATAGTAATAATCACAAGTAATCTAACATGCCTTAAATAATATATGACTTATGGTATACCCAATATACAGGGCCATAAAATCGAGGAAAGTTGAATTATGCCTCCTCTAAGAAACATGGAGGATCCCTAAATCTACCCAATATTTACCGTGGACTAAAATTTTATATCTAGATGATTTTCCCCTTCTAGAGATATCTCACATATGAACCTATATATCTTCTAGTGAGTAAACTACTAATAGAATGAAACCAACACTAGCATGTATCTTCAGGTGTAATGAAACATTTTGTTGTTACTTCATCCAAATGTATTTATCGAAAATAATTCCACCACATTTTCTCATTTTTATAAACATAGTTTATTTCCTTCATAAAAATGAAGCTCAAACCTCAACATCATTAAATTATAATATTGATGATGATAGAGGAATTATTCATCTCCATATATCCAATCTATTATGTTCTCACATAGAATATATCAAGAGAATTATCTATCTTTGTCAATATTCCAAAAGAGATATTGGAGGAAATAACCTAATATAATCATGTTATATAAATAACTAATATATATCAACCCAGATAAATGGGTGAGTAAAAGTAGATGAATTCATAAATCATAACTACCTATCTACCCAGATAAATGGGTGAGTATGAGTATGGTCATTTTCATATTTATTTAATAGGTTAACATAAAAGAGATCCATTGATTCATCATGTCACTGTTGATATCTATCCATCATATACTATATCGTATCTTATAATATGTGATTATTTTTTATCAAACACCTTATATTCAATCAAAAAATTTATTATCTTCCTCATAACACTCCTCACGTAACAAAGAATATATAAATTTTCCTCAAAAAATTCTTATTTTCCAATCTCAAAGTGAGTTAAAAATAATCCAACTAAAAAATAATGTAAAAATATCATAACACACCTTGTTTATAAATTCATTAATCCAGTGAGATATTACAAATAAACACTTATTATTGGATATTTCTCACTAAAGTGTGCACACAACCCATCAGTGGTGTGCCTTCCTTCCACATCCTTAGTTATACCAATACTAATTGAAATGTCACATATTTTCCATATCTTATTTTTAAATGTTATATAAAATTATTATGAGACCATTCTTATTGACAGCATACGATTCCAAGTCTTAGGGTGCCCGAAATAAATGTTTGAAATAAATTAAGCTTTTAACCAACATGCATGATAGGTTTTCCTAAAAAATTGTAAAAACATTTAAATAGGTGGCTATATTAGAAATCTAAGGGAATTATTGAATTTATAGTAGTAACTTTACCTTAGGAGGGGACTAACATAGAATGGCAGAAGTAGGCTGCAAAAGTTATTTTTTGGACGTTTTAAGGAAATAAAATAAATTAAAATTTTATTTTATTTTCAATGTTTCCATAAACGTAGAAACGCTTGAATTTTATTTTAAATAATTAGGATATCAGGGTTAGGCTCATAACCCTGGAAAACTCCCTATGATCCTCTGGAGCCATGGAGAGGAGCCACCTTGGAGAGTTCTTGACCGACGAAAATGCGTGGATCATTGTCCAGTGAGATTGAATCCCGGATGATGGCTGCTCTTCCTCTTCGTTGACATTTGAAATAGGGGTTTGTTATTTCAATTATTCTTTTCCTCATTAATGGACTAAAGGACAAACATGGATCAACACATGAATAGGTTTATCTAAAAATAATGCACTCTTGTGGGAGGTTGTTGTTTTTCTATTTCATTTGGGATTTTGATTCAATAATTGGTTTTAATTATAAATGTTGAATGTTTTTTGATTCTCCCTGTTAAATATTTCTAACGGCCGCAGATCAATGACTTGATGAACGATGGTGTAGATTCGTTCCTCAATTTGGTTTATTGAATTTATTCCTCCTCTGCCTCATATTCTTCATTTTCATCGTGGGGTGATGAACAACAGATCGTTGCGAAAATGATTCGCAATGCAATGATCCCAAATCAGAGATCAAACATCGCAATGACCAAGCGGAGGTGTAATGGTAATAATGGAAGATGAATCATCTCATATTGAGGAGGATCGTTCTTTATGTGGGTGGATTGAGACATTTTTATAGGCTGATTGGAGGACCAAAAACAACAGAGATGGCTTCGGGATGTCAGGGAGACCTCAATCATGGAGTTTCACATCGAACAGATCACCGGATTGACAAACGGACGATTCCTCGGAGCGTGGAATGAAGAACGTGGAATTCTAGAAAACCCCAAAGAACATAGCATGTTCTTCACTGAACATCCCATGTGGGTTCAGCACGTAAGCGGCTAGGTCTTGCATGCTGCACATGGTAAAGGACATGGGGTGCTCCCGGAAGACACGACATATAGGCCCCACCTAGCAACGACTGAAGTTACTGGGAAACAATAAGCATAGACAATTAATTTGATCACTATCACATAGATTTTGTGTCTTTACAAGGTACTCGGTGTGTATCTCAGATGATACACATACACGAATTGGAGTAAACGTCATGTACTCCACCACACAGTCAGATGAGGCTGGTTATGTGAGTCAATTTGTGTACTAGTTACATGGGTTGGCATACATGGTTTGAGGTCATGTATGGGCACATGGACATCACACATGGAGAAAACCCTAGATACCTTGACAAGGCGTGTGATCCTTCCTACATGTCATGTATATGCATTTTTACATGGCATGTTCTCCATACTCGTGTTGTTGTACACGGACAATACTTGGAGTTAGGGGACATAGCATGTGACCAATCCTACATGTCGTGTATTCCCTTATACATAGCTTGATTCTCTTGTCCATCATTCCATGGATAGTTTTAATTTGGTTTAGTGACCCTTTTATCATTCCCCTAAAGTTTAGGTATCATTCCCATCCACAAGAGTATGATCCCTTCAGTAGGACTTTATGAGATAGAGTCAGGTATCCCTCAAAGAGGCCCGGAGTGAGATCCTTTATCCATTATTGACCCTAGTAAGATTTAGGTATACACTTGACTAGTCCTACAAGACACTAATCTTCTACTTATTAGGTAAATCTAGATGGGTCGCGTTATCTACCAAGGCCTTGGTTGTGATTGTCATCTATGTATTGTGATCTTTTCCCACTCAGGAGTGTGTTCTCTTAGAATGATTGTATCTGTTCTATCTTCAAATCTATCAATGCATCTACCTCTCTCATGGATTTTCCCAACGAATAGCACTTCTTGGAGAAACTTCATCAGAGTTATTATACGCATGGAGTTACTTATCTTATAATAGATCTTTGTGGAATCTTTGAATTGAATCCCTAGTGTGGGTATGTGTTAATTGTAGACTATAGGTCTGGTATTCCAGAATATCTAGATGTATTTCTATTTCTATATGATCAGTAAACATATACTGTGTAGAGATGAATATACCTTTACTTTTTGTGTTTTTTGGGGTTTTTGGGGTCTCCAAATAAGTATTGTTATACTCACCCCTACACGGGATTTTCCCACGTGTGTCATGTCTTTTGCAGGAGAGTGGCCTTTTGATGGAGTCTAGGGTCGACTATGACCAGACTAAGCCTTCTGAGTTCCTTATAGGCTGAGGCATTCCTACGGCTACGAGCTGCATTCCCAATACCTCTTTGTTCTTACAGGTTGGACTTTGTAGATTGAAGACTCTTGTTTTTGGTGGTCTTGTATTATTTCACTATTTACTTTCAACACTTTACTTTCTGGTGTACTCTATTTGTTGGGTTTAGTTGTATGCATGCATTTTTTTTCTTTTAGTGGTTATTTTATTTTCAACACTTATGGGATTGGATGTGTGTGTGTGTGTGTGTTTAGGTAGTTAGTCAATGCCTACCATGTGTGTGGTATGCCTACTTGGTGCAATTCACTAGCCCCAGGCCAATTGGAGGTAGGACTGGGGAGTCACAGTGCGGGCCCGACTAGGACGGGTCATGACATAAACACCACAACACTAAGACTCACCCTCGATATTATACATACAAACATATATATATATATATATTTATATCTTCCTAAAAAATTATTTATTTCTCCTCTTAGTGTAATAAATCTATATTCATAATAACATACAATGTAGTCAATGAATGTTAATCATCATATATATATTCAATTAAAATAATAGCACTTTAATATAATTAATGAAATATGAATCACAAATAGAAATTGTAATATTGATGTTTTCTACCATAATAAACTCAATAATATTTAAATTTTCATTCTGATTTATCTTCAATCATTCCACAAAAAAATATAGATATTTATATTTTAATACTTATAGCCTTAATTTTTCAAAGTTTTTATAGAACTCTCTCATCACCTATGTAATGTATGGTCTTATGTCAATCACATTATAATTAATACAAATGAAAAAAATAAACATACTTCAATCCTTCTTATTTCAGGAATAGTACATACACATAAGGATGAGTTTTAATTAATGAGAAGTGGGGAAATTTATTTATGATCTTTCATGTTTATCTTTCATAACACTTTCCAAAAATAATACTTTTAAAAAAGTCATATGATCATAGTTTTTCAATATTAGCAGTTTTTATCACAAAAAATATTATTTACAAGTATCAATTACTTTCAATAAATCTTCATGCACTACTAGAAACTTATCCTTTACCAATATTTTCAAACTGTTGGTATAAACTATACCAAAGGTTGTCCAAACCATTGGTTTTGGAGCTGTGGATAAAGATATATCTCAACAGTTCAATGAGAACCATTGGTATATGGAAGGAAAATGGATTATACACCAATGGTTTCATGTAATAGTTGTAAATATAAAACATCGTGTCTATACCAAGGGTTTTCAAACCGTTGGTATAGACTTTTACCAACGGTTCGCCAAAAATTATCTGTAAAAGTCAAGTAAAATGTTCTATACCAATAGTTTGTAAACTATTGGTATATACATTTTCTAATGATTTACAAGAAACTGTTGGTATATGTTCTGTTTAGACACATATTTCAATGGTTTACATCCATTGGAATAGGCTTTATACACCTGCAGTAAGCCTGCCTCCCCCCTGTGCACCTGTAGCAATTCCACCAACAGGTCTACCTCCCCCTACGGAAAATTCATAAAGAATTCTCAAAACCTGTAGAATACATACTTAATTCTTTATGAATTCAAACATAATTTAGTTTGAATTCATACAGAATTCATAAAACACTGAATTCTCAATACCTCCAATTTTGTATTTAATTTCACACATTAATAATTCATAATTCATTATTTAATTAATAATTAACACATACATAATTCAATTCATAATTCATAATTCAATTACCCTATGTAATACAAAATTTTCAATTGAATACATAAAATATTTAATTCTCTATAAAACATACAAAATTGAATTCTAAATTCAGAATGTAATAACCCCTATATAATAAAATCAGGTGTCTGGTTTTGAATATGGAATTCTTGTTCGTAGAAATGGGTGAATTCAGATGAGATTTTAATTTTTGGATAATGTGGAATCCCATGTTGTAGTAAGGGGTAATGTGACAAGGGGTGGGGGTTGTCCAAGGGGGTGGGGTTGTCCAAGGGTGTAGGGGTGTCCAGGGGGTAGGGGTTGTCTAGGGAGTGGGGGTTGTCTGTGGGGGTGTAAGGGTTATCCAGGGGCTTGGGGCTATATAAGGGGTAGGGGTTGTCCAAGGGGGTGGGGGTGTCCGGGGGGAAGGGGGTCTCTAGGGGTGGGGGCTGTCTAGGGTGGTGGAGGGCTGTCCAGAGGGAATGGGGGTGTCCAGGGGGTAGGGGTGTCCCGGGTGGTGGCAGGATGTCCATGGGGGTGGGGGTGTCTAAGGGGTGGGGTGGTGTCCAGGGGGTGGGGCTGTTCAGGGGGGTTTGTAGGTTGTCCAAGGGGGTAGGGGTGTCTGGTGGGAGGGTGTTTGGGGGGGTTTTATCTATGGGGGAGGGGGTGTCAGTGGGTGGGAGTGTCTAGGGGGTGGGGTGGTGTCCAGGGGGTGGAGGGGTTTTAGAGGGTGTTGGGGGCTGTCCAAGGGGGTGGGGGTGTCCGGGGAGTGGGGGTTGTCCGGGGGGAAATCCATGTGTGTTGGGGGTTCCATGGGTGGGGGTTCCAAGGGTTGGGAGGTGTCCAGGGGGTGGGGAGATGTCCAGGGGTGGGGTTATCCAAAGGGTAGGGGTGTCTGGGGGTGGGGGATGTCCTGGGGGTGGGTGGGATATCCATGGGGGTGGGGTGTCCGGGGGTGAGGGTGTCCAGGTGGTGGGTGGTGCCCAGGGGGGTGGAGGGGCCATCTAGGGAGTTGGGGGCTATCCGAGGGGGTAGGCAGTGTCTGGGGGTGGGGGGATGTCCAGGGGGTTGTCCAGGGGGTTAGGGGCTATCAAGGGGGTCGTGCGTGTCCAGGGGATGGGAGTGTCCTGGTGGGGTGGGCGGGTTGTCCACAGGGGTGTGGGGCTGTGAAAGGGGGTAGGGTGTCCAGGGGTGGGGGTGTCCATAGGGGTTGGTGGGATGTCCAGGGGTGGGGGTGTCCAAGGGGGTGGGGGTGTCTAGGGGGTGGGGTGGTGTCAAGAGGGAGTGGGGTTTTCCAGGGGGTTGGGGGATGTCCAAGGGGGAAGGTGGTGTCTAGTTTGTGGGGGGTTATCCAGGGGGTGGGGGATGTCCACGGGTGTGGCAGTGTTTAGGGTTTGGGGGGTTCAGGGGTGGGGTGGTGTCCAGGGGGGTGGAGGGGCTGTCCAGGGGGTTAGGGGGTTGTCCAAGGGGTTGGGTGTCCGTGGGTGGGGGGTTGTCCATGGGGTGGGGGTTGTCTAGGGGGTGGTGGTGTCCAAGGGGGTGGGGTCTCTTGGGGTGGGTGGTGTCCAGGGGGGTGGTGGTTTCGAGGGGTGGGTGGTGTCCAGGGGTGGGGGATGTTCAGGGGGTTGGGGGTTGTCCAAGGGGGAAGGGGGTGTCTGGGGAGGGTGGGGGATATCTCAGGGGTGGGGGTTGTCTATGGGGGTGGGGTGTCCAGGGGTGGGGGTGTCCAGGGGGTGGGGTGGAGTCCATAAGGGTGGAGGGGATGTCCAGGGGGATGGGGGTTGTCCAAGGGGGTATAGGATGTCTGGGGGTGGGGCTGTCTAGGGAGGTAGGGGCTGTCCAGGGATGTTGGGGTGTCCAGGGCGGTGGGGTGTCCAGGGGTGGGGGCTATCCAGGGGGTTGGAGGCTATATAGGGGGAAGGTATGTCTGGGGTGTGGTGGAGGGTTGTCCAGTGTGGTAGGGGGATTTCCATGGGGGTGGGGGTGTCCACAGGGTGGGGCTGCCTAGGGGGTAGGGTTTTCTGGGGGAGGTGGGAGGGGGGTTTACAGGGGGTGGGGTGTCCCGTGGGTGGGGGTTGTCCAAGGGGTTGGGGTGTCCAAGTGGGTGGGGGTATCCAAGGGGTTTGGGGTTTGTCTAGGGGGTGGGTCTGTCCAAGGGGGTGGGGTGTCCAGGGGGGTGGGGGTGTCCAGGGGAGGGATGAATTAGTCACAGCAAATTATTAAGTAGAGTTTTAATATTTATAGATAAATAAATAAAGATAATGTGACCTACCTAATCACACATACATTCAGGCACAACAAATCATCAAACATGAAATGTCAGTAATATTAGTCAAAAGTGTAATGGATCAATATTTCCCTCATCACCATTACTATTATCACCATCATCATCAACCTCACCCCCATCCTCATTGTCATACCCATAATTATCCCTGCTCTCCCTAACACCCTCCTCCTCACCATTATACTCCACCTCAGCCTCGTCTGCACCCACCTTCCCCTCCTCACCCTCCTCCTCCACGTTAGCTTCCTCCTCACCCTCTTCCTTCTCCGCCTCTCCATTATATCAACCACTACTAGAACTGCCACCTGGTGTACCATATATAGAAAAAATTGACAACATATATTCATCACAAGCTGTGCAGGCCTCGAGTAGAAGTGTAGGACATAAAACTTTCATTAGTTTCATAAATGTAGTGTTTCCCATAGCGAACTATTCTGCCAACTCTGTGGCTGTTTTTTCATCATGTTCTACCTGTACCATAACTTGCTAAAACTCAGTGGAACTAAAACTCATACATGAGGAGGTCCAATACCTCATTGGGACTATACTCTTCCTGGGTCAGCATTGTACTATGATAGGGTGCTCATCACCCAACACCTGATGTAAATGATCGTTTGGCCCAAACTTTTTAAGTTCCCAGTCATCAAGGGCCTCCAAAGTAGCTTGTTAAAAATATAGATATATTATTAAGATAAAAAAAGATATTAAAATTTGAAATCAATAAAGTAAAACATACAATCTACTGTTGAGTGGTTTTATTAATCACACTTCCATATTTCCTCCTTATACTCAAGAAAAATAGTTTTTCTCGAGGCACACATCCTTCAAAATTCTTTTTTTGCCTCTACAATGACATTGATTGTAGGAAACGAAAATTAAAAATTGGTTACCAATAATTAATTTCATAACTAAAATTATATAAAAACTGTCATACCTGCTTCCTCCCATGATCTGGCATCGTAGTACGTAACAATGTGTTGAGGTATTTTTTAGCATCAATGTTTTTTTTATTCTGAATGATTACTAAATAAAATTCAATAATACCAAAGATATTATTAATGAAAAACATGAAATTGTTTATTTAAATACCTCAAATGTGATTAATATCTTTAACTGGGAAGTTAACCAATGAGTAATCATCTATCGATACTGTTCTAATGGACAATAATCAATGAAAAGGACCGCCTCTAACTCTATGCCAACTCTAGAACACCAACCAATATACAACTTGAGATTATAGTCTCTTCAAAGCTCACTTAAAATCATTAGATGTGATGTTAGTGCACCCTCACCATCAGGGAAATTAACCCAAAGCTGACACCGAAATATTAATTCATATAAATACAAAAAATATATATATTTAATTAAATACAACATATTTTTTACCCATATCTCTACCCAAGAATTATCCTTGACTTCATTTGGAAACAGTCTCTATGAGATCGGGCCGAAAAAATGATGTCAGAGTATTTGGAAATCATTGCTAAAAAACTCTGACATTACTTTGATGTTTTTTCAATCACTTTTTTGTCTTCATTGTTGTCCACCATCAACTACGTGTGGCAGTTCCACACCGCATGCATGTGTGTATGCCCCCGCCCCCGCCTCATATCTGTAGGTGTATCTATTATGAAACAAAAACAAATATTTTATCAATACATGTTATTATGAAAATAAATAATGGTATAAAAATTTGTTAGGGTTGTATAAATATACATGCGGTAGTCTGATCAATGGGAACTGGTGGATCTGCATAAACTAAAGGAACACCCTATATATGTTGATTGGGTCCCAATGTATGCTCAATAGGGACAGACTCTGGTAGAGAAGGATTTGAATAATATGGAATATAAAATCATGTAGAGAAAGAAGCAGAAGTAAAAGAAGCTGACACAGATTGCTGGCCAAATGCTGGATGGGAGTGGGAATCATCATCGGATATGGTAAAGATGGGTGAGGAGGCTTAGATGTAAAGGGAGGTGTAAACATGGGAGTCCCAAATATCCCTTGTTTCTCTAATGACAAACTAGGATCCAAATGTTAGATAGATGGTATGTTAGGGGGAGGGGTTGGGTCTAATCGGGTACGCTGACTAGATCGGTTAGCTCTCATCCCCCCCCCCCTCGTACAAACACCCTGAGTACTGGGACCACTACTAGGCTTCTTATAAAATAATTGTCACCTAAGTGGTGTATCCTTCAAAACAATTAAAACAAAATTAATTGCATGACATTATATATTACTTAAATATATATATTTTTTAATTAAAATTCTCACATAAGCACTAGTGTTGGAATGCCCATCCCATCCATGTGACGATTGTTTTCCATCATCCTTGTCCACCACTTCTCTTTAATTGGTTTCATTTCCTGCATTAGAAAACAAATATGGAAGTAATTAGAAAAGGATAAATAATGGGTAACCCAAAAAACAAAATATATGATAGGTAATAGTGTGATTCATAGGTAATTTAACTATTCATTGTTATAGATAAGCTTGAATGGATATATAATGAATTCAATAAGCTGTAAAATATGTAATAAAATTTATAAAATTGAGTAGGATGGTTATTTACGAAGTGTCATCAGTCTATATATTATGAATGATTAAACCCTTAAGATAGTTGGAAATGATGATTTACACATATGAGAAAGGATAAGATATCTACTAAATTCAAATAAAAATGAAACCAATAAACATTAAAATTCACATAATGTCCATGTTGGATACAAAATATTTGCAATCAATATTAAATCAATTTTAATATTATCAACCTTAACAACCCAAGTCGAAATAAACCAAAATAATTGAGAACATGGATGGATGATTCTATATATTTCCGACCACAAATTCAGGTTCATAGTCAACTCTGAAAATTGATCTATTGGATTCATTGAAAGTAATAAATAGGTCATTTCCAATGGCAGTAGGGATGGTGTCAATTACATCATCACCATCATCAAGAATATGTCTTGGAATTACATCAATAATGACAACAAATTCAAGTCAAAGATGGACTTTGACATTAAAAACCTATTATTTTCATTGATGCCAATATATATGGTTCATTAGTAGAAAGAGTGTGAGTCATATCAATTACTTGAAATCCACAATCATCAATAAATGTTCCTTACCTCGTCATTGAATCAAGCCATCGGAATTTCATCATTGTGACTCTTCCATGAGAGTAATAATCCTATATTATTATTATTATTTCAATAACTCTATAATAACCAACATTTTCATATCACAATCTACTATCTGATGCACTGGCATAACATCATATTGTGGTAGTAACCATAACACCATAATGTTTTTGGTCTTATGATCTTTTCACATTTAGTGACAAAAAATCTATACCCATTGATAGTCATTGATTTATAGTCATGCACCATAGTATTAGGGCCAAAATCCAGAGCTCTTATTTCCTTAGAGATAGAGTCAACAGGAAAACTCAATACCTGAAATATAAGTAAATATTAAACTTAATTAAATATTTTTTTAATTATTTTAAACATTAATATTATTACCTTCAATTTTAACAAAGCATAAAAATCTTTTCTATGCAAAGTTTCCCTCCTTCTCAAAGATAATAAATGATGCTTTCTATTTATCATAGATTTATGTTCCCTATAGATAAAAATTGGAATATTTTAACATATATATATATAAGATATAAATATTCAACTTACTTACAAGATGTCGTCATCGAACAAATCACAGTTGAACAAAATTGTGTCATGTGCCATCTCCCGCTCTTCAAGGATTAATCTCATCAATGTATGTATTTGATCCATGAAATCCTCTTATTTAAGGAAGTGATAAAAAATTGTGTTCAATTTAATTATATTGTTATTCTTCATTTCTCATTGGTTTTTTCATTCTTGTAATAAGATCAGACAAATACATAGTGCAAAAATACATACATTATTGAGCTGAGTAACCATTCCTGATAGAACCTTCAGGATGATTCTGGTTTCAGACATAATACTTTAATGTGTACATATTTATTTCAGTTGGATACATCCAACGAAAATAAATAGGTCCTACAAGAATTATTTCATTTTGAATATGGACAGTCAGATATAGCATGCATGTGAAATATGATAGAGGAAATATTTTCTCGGACTCACACAAAATTAATGGGGAATATGCCAACATTTTTTGAAAGAAATACTTGGATAACTTCTTATCTCTAAGATCACTATACAAATGGAACAATTTAATTACAGCCACCCTTACATTATTGGAAAAAATATGAGAGATTTATATTGGAATCAACTCAGACAGAAGGATGTGATAATCATGAGCCTTCAAAGATTTTAGCTTTAACTCTCTTCTATTTACCTATATAGATATGTTTCTTCAATAGCCATTAGGATCTTTAATATTCTCTAGTACTTCCAGAAATTGCTTTTTTCTATAGGTTTCATCACATAACAAGCACATGAAACTTGCCATTTATTTTCACTCATACACACAGGATGAAATTCTGTTCTAATCCCCAAATCCACCAAGCCACGTCGAGACCATAAATCATCATTTTTCTTTACATTAACTTTTAGAAGAATCAAATTCAACATTTCAAATATTTTTTTTATTGTGCATTATGTTTAAGAAATGATGTAACTAATTGGATGACCAATTAGGTAAATAAAAAATATAATTTTGTTCTTTCGATTGTAATAGGTTTAAGTGGGAACATTCTTTCTCTTTCTAGAATTCATTTAACCCTTCCTAAATGAAAAATTGAAATCTTTATATTCATTAAGAACATTAGTTCTAGACAAACACTATGGTGGATCATCAGTCTCCATTGTATTAAGAAAACTTCAAGGATTATTTCTATATGGATGGTCCATTTGTAAGAATCGTCAATGTCTCATAAAACACAAACTAAAGTGATGTTTCAGTCTTCTGGATCATGTATTCTTCATAAAAACTGGACATGATAGTTTTCCCCTCATGATCCAACAAGACATCATTGAATAATCAGGAAAATCATTTATAGTCCACATAGCGCAGATCGCATTAGAAATATGTCTTTCTAACATGCATCGTATGTGGTTACACTCACATCCCAAAGAAGTTTCAAATATTTTATTAAAGGTAACATGTATATTTCTATATCATTCCTGGGATAGGAAGGGCCATATATTAGTATACTCTTGAAAGTGAAATCTTTTTTCATACACAACCATGGGGGAAGGTTATAAATGTGTATAAAAACTGGTTATGTGTTGTGTGAAGTAAGAATCTACCCAAATGAATTAAAACTCTCACATGAAAGACGCAGCCTCACATTACGCACATCAGATGCAAAATTGGGATATTGAGAATCAAATATCTGCCATGAAAATCTATCTATAGGGTGAACCAACTCATCATTAGTATTCTTTCTCTCGGTATCAATCCATTTAATTTTTATTGATATTTCATCAAATATAAAAGGATTCTAGAGTCTGGGGATTAATAGAATGTTCCAAATTACTTTATGTGGCACACGAGATGGTGTTCCATCGAGTTTTTTCTTCTAGTGTGATTTAACACATTTTATACAATCATTTCATTCAGTATTTTCCTCCTATAATAAACTGCAATCTTTCGGGCAAGCATGAATTTTATTTATTGAAAATCCATGTTCCTCAACTAAATTCCATTCCATATAGTGGTTTAAGGGAATATATGCATCAACTGGTAGTAATTCCTTCAATAAGGTAAGAATGTAATCAATGGTAGTATTAGAAAACCCATACATTGTTTTCCCATGAAACAATCAGATTAAAAATTCTAGCTTTTCATTTTACCAAATTGTCGACATATTGGAGTCGTGCCAGCATCATTAAATTTTCAACCTGGAAAACATCATCATTTTCATTAGGAGTATAATGTGTTCTCATATTGATGTCTTATAGGGTTGGAATCCTTTATTTTTTATTATGATGAATAAATGAAAACCGATCATATAAAAAATTCTCTAATATAGTCCTCTAATTTGGATCATCAGCAATTTGAGGTTTCATTTTTTCCCATTATGAAACCACTAAGAGTATTTTTCTTCAAAACCATATTGTGTTATGTGGTATCTAACTTATTCATGGCTCAACCAAGGTCTTCCAACAAAATTTTAACAGGGGAACTGTATGTGACCACTATCTGAAGAATTTTCAAATGAAAAATCTAAAAAGCTCTCCAAATTGTTTTGAAAATTACTTGTTATCTTATTAGTTTCATACATCCAACTTCTTTCCATTCTGTAAAAAAAATTGTTATAATTGATTTCATCAAAATCAATTTAATAATATTGAAGTTTCATCGAAAATATATTTAAGTAAAAGATAATTGTTCACATTATATGAATAGATAACTAACACACTACTCTATATGAGAATCATAATATAAAAGAAAAAAAAATATACTTATAAGAAAATTTCTTTTAATAACTATACATGAGTGTATGAGATCATGTACACTTGTGGAGGAGAATTATTTAGGAGTTGAGTAAATTTTAGATCGAATAAATTTTATATTTTAGTAGTTAATTTGAGTGATCACACACACTGCCCAAGGGGTGGGGTTGTCCAGAAGGGTGTCCAGGGGTGGGGGTTGTTTCAGGGGTGGGGTTTGTTTAGTGGGGTGGGGTATCTGGAGTGTGGGGGTGTCTAGGGGTGGGGTGGTGTCTAAGGGGGGTTGTCCAAGGGGATGGGGGTGTCCAGGGGTGGGGGTTATCTAGGGTGTGGGGGCTGTCAAAGGGGTGGGGCTGTTTAGGGGGTGGGGCTTCCCAGTGAGGGTGGGGGTGTCCAGGGGCGGGGGTGTCTATGGGTGGGGTGGTGTCCAGGGGGGTGTCCAAGGGGTGGGTGGGGGTGTCCATGGGAGGTGGGGGCTATCGAAGGGGGTGGGGATATCCTTGGGGTGGTGGGGTGTCTAGGGGTGGGGGTGTCCCGGGGGTGGGGGTCTAGGGGTGGGGGTTGTCCATTGGGGTGGGGTGTCCACCCCCAAATTAGGGATGTGGAATCCAATATCTATCCAATTTTAGCATGATTTCAAGACTATTATAGATGACCCAGAAGACTGTTGGTGTAAACCATGAATATCATACATATAAATCACAACACCCATAATTATAAACACACCTCCAAATATCATACATGGATAGGATTTTATATTCCACTATAAATATCATACATGAATTCTAAAAAAACACACCTAGTTGTAAACACACATCTAAATCTTGAGCTAGGTATTTGGCCTATTGATTCCTTGAGGGGATAGTTGAGAGATAATTCTAAGTTGTGATTCAAGGTGTATGTTTACATAATTTTGTGTGTGTTTCAAATATGATCATATGTATATTGTTTTGGTATATGATCCATGTTTCGAAGGGACGCTACTCGTGGGAGTATGAGCCTTTTTATATCATTATGTCATATGGAGTTGTACGAATGTTAAATTTTTATGAGATCAATATTGATAATGGATAAGAACTTGAGTGATATTCCATTGTATATATCACTTCTTCTTGGAAGGGTAAGAGTGAGTGTTGGTATGGAACTTCAAGAAAAGTATTAGCGTGTGAAAGAAACTATACATTGGTTATATGTGATTCCTATTTTTTGTAGAGTATTGGAGTTGACACCCCCCCCCCCACACACACACACACCTATAGCCCCCTACCCTCGACACCCCCCCCCCAACTAGATAGCCTCCCCACCCCACCTAGACACTGCCACCCACCCACCTAGATAGCTCACCCCCCTCCCTGGACAACCCACACCCCCCTCCTCCACCTGGACAGTCCACCCCCACCCCCTTGGATAGCCACCCCCACCAGATAGCCCACACCCCCCTCCCCCACCTGAATAGCCCACCCAACACCCCCTGTACAGCACACCCCCCCCCCTCCCTTGATAGCCCACACCACCCTCTCGTGCATCCCCCCTACCCCCCTACTGCCCCCCTGAATAGCCCACCCCCCACCTAGATAGCCCACCCCCACCCCACCTGGACATCCCACACCCCCTTCCTTGGACAGCCCATACAACCCCTCCCCAACCTGGATAGCCCACCCACCACCCCCCCTTCAACCCCCCTACCCTCCTGCAGCCCCCTGGAAACCCCCTGGATATCCCACCCCACCCCCCACACACACACCTAGACATCCCCCCTCCCCCACCCCCCACCTAGACACCCCACCCCCCCCCCCCTTCTGGACATCTGATAACCCCCCTCCCCTACCTGGACAGCCCACCCCCACCCCCCTGGACAACCCACCCCCGAGGACAGCACACACCCCCCTCCCCCGCCTGGACAGCCCACCCCACCCCCTAGATAGCCCACCCTCCAAGACATCTCACACCCCCTCCACCACCTGTACACCCCACCATAACCCTCAGGACATCCCACACCCCTCCTTGGCTATCTCATCCCCCCCCCACACACACACACACCTGTAGCCCCCCCCCCCACCCATGCATCCCCCCAACCCCCTGGACAACCCCCCCCCCCCACCTAGACATCCCCCCCCCTATAGCCCCCCTTAGGTAATTTTATTTAAAACCATTTTATTTATTAAGAAATGAAAACCATCATGAATTATCCATTTCATTCTAAACAACCCATGCATTTTATCAAAACATGAAAAATTGAATTTATCAAAACATATCAATTTAAATTTATCAAAACTTGAAAAATTAAATTTATAAGGATCTATGGGTCACTTAGTAAATTTCATTGGGAAAGGGGGAAATCACCTAAATTGTTGATTCCAATTTAAAAATTGGGCCAAGCACTTAGGAAGTGTGGTGGTGTCCAGGAGGTGTGGTGGTGTCCAGGGGAAGTTTTCTAAGGGGGTGGGGGTTTTCCAAGGGGGTGGAGGGTGTCCAGGGGGGTTTCTAGAGGGTGGGGTCTGTCCAAGGGGTGGGGTGTTCAGGGGGTGTCTAGGGGGTTAGTTCATGGGGGTGAGTGGTGTCCAAGGGGGGTGGGGTAGTGTGTCCAAGGGGTGGTTATGTAGGGGGTGGGGTGTATTCAATGGGGGGTGTCCAGAGCGGTGTCCATGGGTGGGGGCTATCCAGGGGGGTTGTTTAGGGGGTGGGTTTGATGGTTTTCAGGGGTGGAAATACCCCTATAATGCCTTAAAATTTACCTATACCCAATTCATCCAACATCACAATTCAAATCCATCACCAAACCAATAGCCAATTCATCCTCAATATCAATACCCTTCCCATTATTACATGAAAAAAAACTATAAATAAAAAATCCAAATTCAACTTTCAACTAAACTATAGTCAATAGAATCTACCATATCAACACACTAAAAAAATGGAAAACCACCTAAAAAACTACCCCAACTATCCCCAATCCATTCACATGGACCATCCTTTTATCCATTACCCACCTTGAGACCACATTACTAAACAAACCCTTTACCATATTTTAAGTTTAGAACAAAAAATAGAAAATAAATCAAAGTGTTCAGTATGCCAAAGACCATAGGAACTCTGATTTAGCCCAAATAAAAATATAAAACAGAAAAAAAAAATAGATGCAAAACATTAAAACTAAGGTAACACTTACTAATTTGAAGTTTAAAAATAAAAAATTGCTTGATTGAATATATATCAATAGTTGAAAGGAGTTGCGTAGCCTTGGGTAAAGAGAGAGTGACAAAACATAATTTTATTGAATATTTTATTGATAATAAATGATATAATTTCCTCACACTGTGTTAAATATGTTTAATTAGAAAGTATTTGGGATTAGATCATTCATTTGAATATTTGATGAAAATTCCAGTTTTACCCTTTTAAAATCACTATAGTATTTAAATCATAAATATTTTTATTTGAATTATATGAACTTAATATTTTGTAAATGTGTTCCTTACTTCATGGGATACAACTTTTATTCATGACACTTGAAAAAAAATAATGCATTTGGATAGAGTAATGGGGTCATAAAGTCAAAGGTGGGATGGACACGCCAGAATGGAAAAGCTTCTGTATTTCGGCCATAACTCCTTCATATGGGCTTGTATTGAGCCCAAATGTTTAGAGGAGATAAAGGAACCATATCCTCACATATGAACCTACTGGAAGGCCGGAAAATTCTTGCGTTTTGGTGGTCAAATGGGTGGTTAAATTTGGCATAAAATATTTGTCCTAGATTCCACATTCACACTTGAAACCACTTTGAACCTAGCATCCCCACCACTCAATAAATTGGTTTTTTTCTCATTTGGTGGGGTTGGGACATGCATTAGGATATTTTAGGCAGAGTAGAATTGGTTTCACCCAAATTATCCAACCATTGTAAGAGGGATATCTCTTGAAGCAAGGATCCCCTCATCGAAGCCTCCTTCTCTTATTCATGTTATAATATTTTCATTTGTGTTTTAAATTTATTTGTTCTTATTTTATTTCTTCTCTTTTATTCTGTTTTATTTAAATTTATTCTTCTATTAATCTTCCTCTTTTGGCTGGAATTATTGAGTATAATCATTATTGGGTTATACTCATTATAAACCTTTGCAAATTCAATTCGCTTCTATGATGATTACGCCACCCATGGAAGAGTAGGTCTTTTAGTAATAGATCGAACTCTATCCTTCTTCATTAATTTATTTTGAATCAATGAGATACTTTAATTCACATATTATGATCTATTAATTGAGTTTTTAATTTAAATGAAACTATGCAAGCAATTGAAAAGTTAAAACAAAACACACGAGGTCGGGAATTGTGTGAACTGTGAGAGCGCAACCATAACCAGTAATTCAAAACCACATGGGATTAATTTGTAGAGTTCAAACATAATCCCTAAACTCAATTAGTCCACATTAATAGAATGGATATGTGCCTTAATTTACCACTTACCATAATCTAATCTGAGAACATCAATCAAAGCAGGGTGTTGCGATTGCATGTTCTGAAGTTAGCCCAGGGATAAATTCACTTCATCTTCGTTGTAAAGTTAATTCTCGTAGGGTTATGGATTTAACAAATTAAGGGATCATAATTAAGTGAATTTTAATTCAAATTATAATGATTAATAATAGATTTAAGAGGTATAGTTAGATCAATTACTCCTTTTAAAATATTTTCTTAAAAAAACATCTTCTTCATGTGTTTTTTAATCAAACTTTATTTCAAAATTGAAAACAAAAAAATCAATCTTCTTCCAACAAACTTATTCTAGATTTATAAACTATAAAAAAAACCCCATCCTTTTAAGTAGTGTTTCAATTCCATTATCTTTTATTTTTATAATACCTCTGAAAAGTTGTTTTAATTCACTTCCTCCTTTGAGAGACGACCTTGGTCAGCCACTCTGCTGCACCTAAGTACCCCAAAATCACACTAATCATTTTAGGGTGCCCACGACAGCGCTCTTTAAAATTGGAGTCATTTCAGGGGAGTCAAGTAATTATTTCAACCAATTAGAGTTATTTATTTTATTTTACATTTTATTTTCTTCCTCTCTTCTTTCTTCCTTCTTTACCCAATATGATTTCTTTTTTCTTCTTCTTCTTTTATTTTCTTCTACTTCTTTTTGGACCATCAACTCAAACTTCTTATTTTTATTTTACTATGGTCCACATTCCTTCTTTTCATCTTTAATTTATTTATGACACGAACTAATCCTGGGGATCTCTTAGATCTTGACCCCGAGATGGAACGTAGCCTTAGGGCATGAATCAGACATTCTCAGTATACAAGAAGTTTCAACATTCAACCAATTAGAGAATTACTCTAATATCAGAACATTGAAATTGGAAGAAATTCAAATTCAACCATAAAACAAGAAACAATGACTGAAAATAATGGAAATGAATTAATAGAACCATTCGAGAATTTTTGGCACCTGATATTAACTATCAATCAAATTGTATTTCATACCCAAATCTCGAATCAGACTTTGAACTAAAATCTGGGTTAATTCACTTACTTCTAAAGTTCCATGGCCTCTCTGGTGATGATCCCAATAAACATTTGAAAGAATTTAATGTGGTTTGCTCAACCCTAAAACCTAGAAATGTATCGGAAGATCAAATCAAATTAAGAGCATTCCCATTTTCACTTGATGGAGCTGAAAAGGATTGGATGTACTTTTTACAACCTGAAGATGTAACATGTTGGAATGATTTGAAACTTATTTTCTTGCAGATATTTTTTCCAGCATCGAGGACCACTTCTATTCGAAAGGAGATCTCAGGGATCAACCAAGAACAAGGGGAGTCAACTTATTAGTATTGGGAGTGATTAAAGAAGTTGTGTTCAAGCTGACCACATCACCAAATCAGTGATCAATTACTCATCCAGTACTTCTATGAAGGACTCACACCTATAGAGAGATTCATGGTGGATGTTGCATCTAGAGGAGCATTGGTGGACAAGACACCAGTAGCTGCATGTGTGTTGATCGACAAGATGGCCCAAAACTCCCAACAATCTGGTGATAGAGGTACACCACATGTCAGGGGAGTACATCAGGTAAGTCCTTATTCTCTTAAAAGTCATTTGATTGATACCAAGATGGAAGAATTGACCACAATAGTGAGGCAGATTGATTTGGCACAAAAGGCATCCCAACCCACTCCTTCAAGGCCTTGTGGTATTTTCACTGAGACAAGCCACCCAACTGACTGTTGCTCACAACACCAAGAAACAGAAGATTGTGCACTAGTGTTCCCTGGGAGACCATATCAGCAACAACAACAACAACCATATCCCCAAAAGAAGTTTGATCCAACATATAACCAAGGGTGGAAGGATCAATCAGACATGAGGTATGGCTCTAGACAACAATAAAGTCCACCCTTTCAACAAAACTTCCAGCAGCCTCTGCCTTACCAGTAGGGTTTCCAACAACCCCAAAGGAGATTTGGAGCCCAAGCATCATCAAGCCAGCAACAAGGGAATCCCCCACCCAAGTTAGATTCTAACACTGATGACCTTTTGAAGAAAATTGTTCTTAATCAACAGAATGAGCTGAAAATTCAAGGTTCGGAGCTAAGGGAGTTGAAGACTCAAATGAGTCAGATTACCACCGCCCTCCATGAAATTGTATATAAGAATTCCGGAAATCTTATTTCCCAACCTACTCCCAATCCAAAGGGGAATTTAAATGACATTACATTGAGAAGTGGGAAGCAAACAACTGATGCTTCCCCACCTACAATTCCACTTGGGTTCACCTCAACTTCAAAAAAAGACCAATTCCACATCAACTGGTGAGCAACCCAAGTAGAAAGATAAAGGTAAGCAAAAGATTAATGATGTTCCTTATAAACCCCTTCCTTTTCCAAACAGGGTTGTTCAAACCAAGAAGATGGCTGAAGAAGCAATGCAAAAGGAGGTTTTGGCATTTATCCAAGCGTGTGGAGATAAACATTCCTCTACTTGAAGCCATTAAGAAAATTACAAGGTACGTGAAATTATTAAAATAACATTGTACCAATCGAAGAGGGCTCAAGGGAAATTAGAGGATCAATCATGGGAGGAATGTGTCAGCACTCATTACACCAACTCTAGTAATGTCAACAAAGTGCAAGGATCCAGGGACATTCACCATCCCATGAACCATAGGGGAGTTGCACTTTTTTTATGCACTTTGTGATTTGGGAGATTTCATAAATGTGATTCCTCACTCTGTATTATCTTCTTTGCTGGTTGGTGAGCTGAAACCGACGAGAGTAGTGGTGCAATTGGCGAATAGAGCTATGGAATATCCAGCATGAGTTCTAGAGGATGTACTTGTCCGGGTAAGAGACATGATCTTTATAGCAGATTTCTATGTGCTTAACATGGAGGAGGATCAGGTAAGTTCTCATGCCCCGATTATCTTAGGTAGGCCCTTCCTCAAAACTGAAAAAAATATCATAAATGTCAATGAGGGTACACTTTCTATGGAATTTGGGGATGACGTTGTGATATTTAATGTTATGGATTTCATGAAGTACCTAACAGAGGATCATTCTGCATTTGTTATCTCCCATTTTGAACCACCAAGTAAAAACACCATGGAATTGGATTGTACTATGCTTACGAAGATTATGAGTATTGGTTCTAGTTTGATGTCTAAGTGTAATTCCACACCTGTTTCTAAGGAACAAGATTCTCTAAGACTTGATTTTGAAATGGATCATATTCTGATTTTGATCATGTGAACTCTAATTATGACATGGCTGTTGAGTATGCTAATGGATTTGATGCTTTATTCTCTAATTTTGATGATGTATATTCTGATACTGATGCTCTTTGTGCACATATTTCAGTTCCTTATATGACCCCATCCATACACCACCCGCTACACTGGAACTCAAGCCATTGCCACCAAATCTCAAATACTCATACTAGTTGAGTGGTGAGAAATTACCTGTTATCATTGCTAACAATCTCCCTTTTGAACATGAAGAAACACTTTTGAATCTTTTGAGGGATAACATCAGGGAAATCGGGTGGACCTTGGCTGACATATTAGGTATTATCCCCTCCATTTTTATGCATATGATTATTTTGGAGGATGGGGATAAACCGGTGAGGCAACCACAAAGGATACTCAATCCAACCCTTCTAGAGGTTGTTAAAAAAGAGGTTGAAAAATTGCTCGAGGAAGGTATAATTTACCCTCTTTCTAACTCACAATGGGTTAGCCCGGTCCAGGTTGTACCAAAGAAAATTGGTTTCACTGTTATAAAAAATGAAAATGATGAGTTAGTTCCTGTGAGAGTACAAAATAGTTGGCGAGTGTGTATTGATTATAGGAAAATAAATCAATCCACTTGTAAGGACCATTTCCCACTTCCATTCATTGACTAGATGCTTGAGAGACTTGCAAGTAGGACACATTATTTCTTCTTGGATGGTTTCTCTGGCTATTTTCAGGTTCCCATTGCAGTAGAGGACTAGGGGAAGATGACATTCACCTTCCCATTCAGTACCTTTTCTTACCGAAGGATGCCATTTGGACTTTGCAATGCCCCAGGTACCTTCCAGAGATGCATGGTGAGTATTTTCTCAGATTTCATTGAGAACTGCATGGAGGTATTTATGGATGATTTTACAGTTTTTGGATCCTCTTTTGATGAATGTCTCTCTAGTTTGGGTGATGTGTTGCATCATTGTATTGAGAAGAATCTGGTCTTAAATTTTGAAAAATGTCATTTCATGGTCGAAAAGGGAATTGTCTTAGGTCATATAGTCTCACAACATAGCATTGAAGTTGATAAATCTAAGGTAGACATTATCTCATCCCTGTCATATCCTACATGTGTGCATGATGTTTGATCATTCCTTGGACATGCTATATTTTATCGACACTTCATCAGAGATTTTAGTAAGATCGCTCTACCCTTATCTCGATTGCTTCAAAAAGATATTGACATCAATTTTAAAGATTCATGCACGGTATCATTTGATGATCTAAAGAAGTGTCTGACCACCCCACCGATCATACAGCCCCCGCGATGGGACCTTCTGTTTGAGCTTCTGTGTGATGCGTCCAACTTCGCAGTTGGATATGTCTTATCTCAGAGGGCGGAGGGACGTTCACATGTGATTTCGTATGCAGCGAGGAAATTGGATTCTACCCAATCAAACTACACCACAACATAAAAGGAGTTTCTTGCTATTATATTTGATTTAGATAAATTTTGTTCAAATTTATTGGGATATAAAGTAGTTTTTTTTACGATGCAGCTCTGAGGTACCTCTTGAAGAAGCCAGATGAAAATCCCAGGCTGATCAGATGGATAATCCTTCTTCAAGAATTTGATATTGAGATAAAGAACAAAAAGGGTTTAGAAAACTTGGTGGAATAACACATGAGTAGGCTTACTCACACACCAGAGGGTGACACCTTGGACCAGGTACCACTTCGGGACACTTTCCCCGATGAGCATCTCTATACCATCCCAAGTACGCATCCTTGGTATGCTGATTTAGTTAATTACATTGTTTCCTATGAAATCCCAGTAAATTTGAAGAAGCATCAAGTCCAAAAATTAAAAAGTGAGTCTAGGTTTTATTTGTGGGATAATCCTTACCTATGGCACATGTGTCGTGACCAAGTCATTAGGAGGTGTGTTCCTGATCATGAGTTTGTGTCTGTTTTTCATTTCTGTCATATACTAGCTTGTGGTGGACACTTTGGACCCATGTGTTTTTTAAGTCATGCTCTCATTACCAACACACTGGGAACATTTCTAGGAGACATTAGATGCTCCAACAACCCATACTATTCTGTGAGATTTTTTATGTATGGGGCATTGATTTTATGGGTCCTTTTCCTAGTTCATTTAGATTTTTGTATATTTTGTTTTTTGTTGATTATGTGAGTAAATGGGTGGAGGCCAAGTCCACCAGGACTAACGATTCTCATGTTATAGTGGATTTTGTCAAGGCTCCAATTTTCTGCAGGTTTGGAGTACCAAAGGCCATCATCAGTGACCAAGGGACACACTTTTGCAACAAGAATTTTTTTTCCCTCCTTTGAAAGTATGGGGTGACACACAAAACATCAACACTATACCACCCCCAAATAAATGGCTAGGCTGATGTTTCAAATTGGGAGTTGAAACAAATATTGGAGAAAACTATGCAGCCAAATAGGAAGGATTGGAGCAAGCGCCTGGATGATGCATTGTAGGCTTATAGGACAGCATACAAGACACCCATTGGTATGTCTCCATTTCGGATTGTTTTGGGAAAGCGTGTCATCTCCCTATGGAAGTTGAGCATCGGGATTATTGGGATATAAAGAAATACAACATGGATTTGACCCAAGCTAGAATCCAAAGGAAGCTGCAAATTCAAGATCTTGAAGGGATTATATTGTCTTCATATGAGAACTCAAGGCTGTACAAGAAATTATCAAAAGAATCTCATGATAGAATGATCCAACAAATGGAGTTTCATGTTGGAGACAAAGTCCTCCTCTACATTTTACGAATGAAGCTGATGCCTAGTAAGTTGCATTCCAGATGGTTAGGTCCTTATATTGTATCTAATGTTTTTCCTTATGGTGTAGTGGAGATCACACAAGAGAACAATGGAAGGATCTTTACAGTCAATGGGCAACGTTTGAAGAGATACATTGAGGGACTTCCTACTAATGCAGTGGAATTTATCACACTGCATGACCCCATCATCACTTGAGCACATCAGGTTATTCCTAACACTTTCACTTTTTTATTATTTGTCCTATTTAAAAAATTATTCTTTTTATGTGTATATATCATCTCATGGGTTCACATTGAGTATAATGAAATATTTTAAGTGTGGGGGATGGAACCTTTTAGTTTAGTAATTTCAATTGTTTTCCTATTTAAAAAAACAAAAACAATTGTGTGTTTTTCAAATTTTGTGTGTTTATTTTTCAATTTTCTATTTCTTTTTCAAATTTTTGAGCTGAAATGATTCTCATCACAATTTTGAAATGCATATCAATGAGTGAAACAATTTAACCCCTAAAACAGAGCTTAAATGAATGCTGAAAATTACTTTGTTTCAAGTTCAAATATTTAGTAATTTCATGAAAAGTACATTGAATGTTGAATCCCATGCCACATCTCACTGTCTTTATATTTGAAACCACTTTCCTATGAGGCTTCTAAACCATTATTTTCATATTCTTTACATTCACCTCGCTTCTTGAGAGAACCAAACCATGCTTGATTTAACCAGAATTTGATTTATTTCTGTCAAAACTTGAGGGTTTGAGGTAATTATGTTTAAATGATTGAAGCATTTGTTTGGTATTAAAGCCCCTATTTCAAAGATTCCTTTTTTTATAATGGCCGACCTTGAACATTTAATCCTTTTATCCATTAGAATACATGCACAGTCTATTAGGTTAGCCACATTACAAGCCAATTTTCCCTAACGAACCAACTCTTGAAGTGAAATTGCAAAATATAGTTGAGCTTAAGTGTGGGGAAATATATCTTGTGTTGTGCTACCACATTCTGTGATACTTTGGGTAGAAAATTAAATTCTGGAGAGATGTGTTTTCTTCTAAATAAAATCATTATATTTAAAGTTTTTCCTTTTCTAGAGCTTTCAAAACCAGTGAAGATGTTCCTTTTTCTCGATCTTCTAATCGAGGTGGAAAGTTGTGCCTATCTGGAGCTTTCAAGATAATCATGTTTGAGAAGATTGACATTTTTTATGCTAAAATTATGAATGGTGTAAACATTCCCTGACTTTTCATGATGATGGATCTGAATTGGTACTATGGGGATTGAGGAGAAGACCATATTTAAGTGAAAATTATATTAATGAAATTTTTCTTCAAAAAGTGTCAAGCCCTCCTCATTCGGCCTCAGAATTTTTCACACCTTGATCCTACCAACCGAAATCCACAGAACAACCCGGAAAAGTCCTCATGATAAACATATGTCTTTAACTCACATTGGGTGGTTATGTAGGAATTTATCAAGCCTATGGTGACCCTTGTATGAGCTTGGATGAGAAAGACATTGCAAAAAAATTACATTTGTGTGATAAGAGAAAATTCAAGTGAGGTAAGTGTTTTCTGCATGGGAGGATAAATAAAGTGGAAATATATTGAATGATATAAATTGAGAACTTGAAATAATGATTTTTTTATGAGGCATGGTATCTTTTGTTTCTTTGTGTGTAATTTTTTGATCTCAAGGATATGTGTTTTAAAATTGGTTTTGATTTGATATTGATGTTTACTTGATATGAGGTTTTGCTCAGGAGTGCAAAAGGGTAAGTGTGGGAGAGTTGATAAAACACTATTTTATTGAATATTTTATTGATAATAAATGATATAATTTCCTCAAACTGTGTTAAATATGTTTAATTATAATGTATTTGGGATTAGATCATTCATTTGAATATTTGATGAAAATTCCAGTTTTACCCTTTTAAAATCATTGTATTATTTTAATCATAAATATTCTTATTTGAATTATATGAACTTAATATTTTTCAACTGTGTTCCTTACTTCCTGAGATACAACTTTTATTCATGACACTTGATAAAAAGAATGAATTTGGATAGAGTAATTGGGCCATAAAGTCAAAGGTGGGATGGACACACCAGAATGAAGAAGCTTCTATATTTCGGACATAACTCCTTAATATGGGATTTTATTGAGCCCAAATATTTAGAGGAGATATAGGACCCATATCCTCATATATGATCCTTCTGGAAGGATGGCCAATCCACACGTTCGGGTGGTCAAATGAGCGGTGGAAGTTGGCCTAAAATATTTGGCCGAGATTCCCCATTCACACTTGAAACCACTTTGAACCTAGCCTCCCCACCACTCTATAAATTGGTGTTTTTATCATTTTGTGGGGTTGGGACGTGCATTAAGAGAATGGAGGAAGAGAAGAATTGGTTTCACCCAAATTATCCAACCATTGTAAGAGGGGTATCTCTTGAAGAAAGGATCCCCTCATCGAACCCTCCTTCTCATCTTCATGTTGTAATATTTTCATTTGTGTTTTAAATTTCATTGTTCTTCTTTTATTTCTTCTCTTTTATTCTGTTTTATTTAAATTTCGTATTCTATTAATCTTCCTCTTTGGTCTGGAATTCTTGAGTAGAAGAGTTATTTGGTTATACCCATTATAAACCTTTGCAAATGCAATTCGCTTCTACGATGATTATGCCACCCATGGAAGAGTAGTTCTTTTTAGTAATCGATCGACCTTTATCCTTCTTCATTCATTTATTTTGAATGAATGAGATACTATAATTCACATATTATTATCTATTAATTGAGTTTTTAATTTAAATGAAACTAATCAATCAATTGAATAGTTAACACAAAACACGCGGGGTCGGGAATTCTGTGAACTGTGAGAGTGGAACCTTAACCGGTAATTCAAAACCAGATGGGATTAATTTGTAGAGTTCAAACATAATCCCTAAACTCAATTAGTCCTCATTTCTATAATGGATATGTGCCTTAATTTACCACTTACCATAATCTAATCTTAGAACATCAATCAAAGCAGGGTGTTGCGATTGCATGTTCTGAAGTTATCCTAGGGATAAATTCACTTCATCTTCGTGGTAAAGTTAATTCTCATAGGGTTCAGGATTTAACAAATTAAGGGATAATAATTAAGTGAATGTTAATTTAAATGATAATGATTAACAATAGAGTGAATAGGTAGAGTTATATCGATTACACCTTTTAAAATATTATCTTAAAAAACATCTTCTTGTTGTGTCTTTTTAATCAAACTTCATTTCAAAATTAAAAACAAAAAAAAAATGCATTCTTCTTCCAGAAAAATTCTTCTAGATTTATAAACCATAAACAACCCCCATCCTTTTAAGTATTTTTTCAATTATATTTTATTTTATTTTTATAATACCTCTGAAAATTTGTTTTAATTCACGTCCTCTTTTGAGAGACAACCTTGGTCTGACACTCTACTGCACCTAAGTACCCCAAAATCACACTAATCATTTGAGGGTGCCCACGACAGCGCTCTTTCAAAGAGCTTATGTAGGAGCTTCGGATTAGTTTCTTCAATCGGGAAGAGTGGGATCTGGGCTGATGTGTATTTAGGGGAAAACTTTTCCAATGGTTTTTAAAAACTGTTCGGAAATCTTTTCATTACCAAAAAGTTTTAATAATCTATTGGTATACCAACAGTTTGAAGAAACCATTGGGAAATGCTGCCTTTTTTATTGTATACCAACAGTTTCTTCAAACAGTTGGTATAAAACAGTATGTAAAACCTCTATTTCTAGTAGTTATGCTTCATTTCAAATTTATTTCATAAATTTTATCATTTATAACATCCCTAAACTATTATGGTATGAGTTTTAATAAAACCATAACCTATGGTAACTAATACTAATAATTAAATAATGAATTATCTTAAAATATTCATAGATGTTTATTTAACCCCATTTAAAACTTTCAAACCTGTAAGACTTGAATTATTATTATTAAAATTATTCAAATTAGATCACCAAGACTGTAATAGAAATAACTATATGGGATATAAAATCCTATATATTATATTATTTACCATTATGAAAAAATATTGGGAATACTATCTATGATTTAGAACCAATTTTTGTATGTATATTTTAAATATCTCTAGTCTTTTGGTTATATATAAAAAATCATAAGATTTATTCTAACAATGTAAATTAAATATTTTCAACCATAATATTTAAATTACAATTGGTTTTTTATGAAATAAATCTGTCATTTTTATAGAGATAAGAACTTGTTTCAAATCTCTTGATCTTTTTTTTTTACTATATGGACTTAATCTAACAATTTATTTGTATGAAAACACTTTGATATCATGATTATAAAATTTGATACCTCCATTAAAATTAATAACATAATGTATATTCACATAGCATAAGGATATAATAGGAAAACCTAAAATAAGCTACCTAGATTTAATAAATAAAACTTCTAAATAAATTGGAAAAAACTTCAAAATAATGGTTGAATAATTTACTGATTAACTATTTTTTGTAAATAAATATTTCTATAAAATAAATTGAAAAGGTTTCAAAATATTTTTCTTTAAATTTTCAGAAAATAAATTAAAAATTCTATGTATATGTTTCGGACGTTTTCGTCAGGGTGTGCGCATTCGCCTTGTTCGAGGACGAAAGGCGCAGTTTTATTGCCCCGCTTTCGACTCTCCAAAGGCAGGAGGCATCCATCACTTATTCGGGGATGTTTTCTCCTTGATCGAAATGTGATAATGGAATGTTGGCTCTTCCTTATTTGGATTCCTCCTCGGAGCTTGTTACCTGTTCTGGGTCTCCCTTATAGATTTAATATGTTGTTCGTGAAACTCTTCCCAGTGCCATATCTTCATGGATGCCGGTTAATTACTTTGCTTCTATCAGGACATTACAAGGGGTCAAGTTAGAGAAGCAACCTTCAGTCAGGGGAGTAGTCATGTTCAACATCACTGGCATGTCTGGATGCTGGAACACTGGTGTGCCTATCTTATGTCCCTTATTATAGGGCTTCTCGGGGGCGCAGAAGCCCAAGGCATCCCGCATCGAAGGCAAGGAATTATATTCCATAGGCATGTATCTAAGGTATTCCTCAGCTTCCCATGTTTAACATGGGGTATGACACATGTTTAAAGTCTAGCAGAGACGGATCGGACTAATCAGAACACTGACTAGAGTGGATCAGATGAGTGTAACCCTTGGAGGACACACTAATATAGGTGGATTAGCATGACCACACTACGATGTGGCATCTCGGGTAAGAATCAAGATGGGTTATGGGGTGTTGAGTGAAATGGGTGGTGAATGGGATGGAACTGTAGGGAGGACGACGGTAATGTTGGGCTTGAGTCTCAGGGAGACTTCCTACACATCCTCGTGGCAGGGAATCAAAGTCTGCATAGTTCAGGAGGGCGATGGAACATCTAAGGAGGCAGTCCATGTGAATGGATGTGGGGGTGGGACTCGAAGGAAGAGGAACCTCTAGGTTGGGGAATGACCTTCCCAATACACATAGGCTCAAGGGAAAGGTTAGGCGATGAACTTTAATTAGGGCATACACATAAGACAACAAGATGATGATGTGTATGGGACCTACACATGGTTAGCATCCCGAGTTGGTCTGAAGCCACTGGGATGGTCCAAATATATGTGTCCCAGTTAATGGGGTTACAATGGCTTGTCTCTGACTAGGGGACACAACAGCTTACAGCTGATTGAGGTCACAACAGCTTACCAATGGGTAGGGTCACAACAGCTTACCACTGGATGGGGTCACAACGGCTTAACACTGGATGGGGTTGATCATCATAGAAGATTCCTACATACCCTGTCTAGGAGACAGAGATCAAACCCATGTAGTTCCTATGGGATGGGGTCAGCGGACTGACACGAAGGAGGACCTGGGGTCCAAATTTATGATGGTCTTGAACCTCAGGGAGATAAAGGATTACCACTAATTGAGGTTCATAATTTAACGTCATGCAGGACCGGGGTGAACTGATGTGAGGAAAGACCTGGGGCCCAGATATATGGTGGGATTGAACCTTGTAGAGGCTTCCTACCTACCTTGCCTTAGCAAATATCAAAGTCCACGTTGTTTAGATGGGTGTGGGGCTTACACTCTAGGCTTCCCAAGTATTTGTGAACCAACGTGAAGGAGGTCGGAATGACCAAGGGTTGGACTTTAACCTCAGGGAGGCTACTTATGTACCTCACCTTGGTAAAGATCAAATACCACGTAGTTCATATGGTGGAATTGGTGCACCGATGTGAAAGTGGTCGGGACCAATGGTTGTTGGGATCGAACCTCAGGGAGGCTTTCTACATACCATGCCTTAGTAAGGATCAAAGTCCACATAGTTCAAGATGATGGTGTGGGGCCTACACTCTAGGTAGACCATGAGAATAGATGTCACAGTCGATTCATACTCTAAGCCCACGTGAGTCATGCTCGGGGTGAGAAACAAGAGGCAGCTGAGACCTGACGATCACGTCGCCAAAGGTGCATTCGTGGGAAGTGGAGTGGGGCTTACACATGGTTAGTGGACCAAAGAAGAAATAGGGGGTTACGTGTGATTATCTTCCCAAATATGGAGATTGGGACTTACTCCATAGTGGAAGCCTGATGGTGACAAAGCCCAGCGGGAGAGGGACTTGGTACGGATGAGAGGAGGAGCACCATTCCCCACCAAGCCATTTTCCAGCCTTTGGCACCAGAAAATAAATGATGAGTAGGGGTAATACCTTCTGCAATAAAGGCTAGGGTCTTACACAAAGATGGTCTCCCTTCCCCATGGACAGGCGCCGCCTCAGCAAAGAGGATCTCATTCCATGTGAATAAGATTTCACTACTATTGAAACGGGAAGCGTAAAGAATGTTTGAGCTGGGGTGCCTTACGTATAATGTGTGGCACGGGGTCATAGATTAACGTCATGTTCCAATAAAGATGGTGTTTTTCAGTTTAAAGTCATATAGTTTACATGAGGTGTGTTTACTCTGCAACGCTAGGACTTACATAACTGGTACCCTCTGCACCTTGGTGAAGATAAGGGACGGGAAACGTTGTGGATGGGGGTGTCGAGAGGTGATCCCATTATGGGTCCACATTAGCATAGCTGTGCGAAGAATCAATAGTCGTTAGCATACCTATGCTAAGGAGTAAAATTTGAAGTAACGCAACGGGAAGTATTGTCTAAGGGACATTGAAATTGCTCCGGGAAAACCCGAGGGGTCGCATGAGAAAAGAGCATGTGGCGCAGGCATGTGGCGCATAAGTGGGGCTCGAACACAGTGCCTCAAGGTTAGGGCAGTACAAGAAGTGCATGTCAAATAATGGGATGAGGAAAAATAGGAATTATGTTCACAAGAGGGAAAATCTATGAACAAGATGAAGAGGTTGCGTGCATAGGCACAGGTGGCAGGCAAGACGGATGTGTTGCACGCAAGCGGGACAGGTGGCGTGCAATGCGGACGTAGGGTGTGAGTGCAATCGATGGCGTGCAATATGGAAGGGTTGCACGCAAGATGGAAGGGTTGCACGCAATTTAGATGTACTGCGTGCAAGAGTGCCTGAGGAAGCGGGTAATTGCGTGTAAGTGGGGACCCCTTTCATACAAACAACATTGGTAAAAACAAAATTTACAAGGATAGAAGGGCCAGTCTAATGGCCCCCCGAGGAACCTATCGCACAAGAAGAAATAGCTGAAGGCCATGGGTTTTTCATACTGTCACAGAAGATGTAGTTTTTGCACAGTAGAGTGTCGCTTCGTCTTCGGTAGCCATCCCTGAAGAGCGCAGATACGGTTCGTTTTATAGACAGAGTCCTCGGAATGGTGTGCAAGAGCATGGTGTGAAAACAGACGGTCGACATCTCCTTGGGTTCAGAAACGGGGATCAGCATGCAAAACCCCGTTCAACGATTCCTTGGCTAAGGAAATGGGGCCTTGTGTACAAATGGACATTCGACGTCGCCTTGGGCACGAAAATGGGGCTCGGTGCGCAAACGGACGTTCGACGTCGCCTTGGGCATGGAAATAGGTTCCGACGTGCAAACGGACAATTTGACGTTGCCTTGGGCGTGAAAATGGATCCTAGAGTGCAAACCCCCTTTTGAAATCACATTCAGTGTGGAAACGGGGCTGGAGTGGCCAAGTGCAGAGTGCGGTGGTTTGGGCGCGGGGGGGAGGTCGGCGCGCAATGGCTTACGCGCCGGAACTCCTCTTGCACGCCCCTTCCGAATCTTGGGAACGCACACCTCCCAGGCCCCATGATTTCCTATTTTGTGTCCCCGAATCATTCTATGCTCTTTTACCTGCCTGATGTATCCCCTCTTCAGATTTCGGCATCAAAAAATTCCCCCCTCAGAATCAGTGCTAATAGGGAACCCAAAGGTCGGATTTTGAGGGTCCGCCAAAAAATAGGAATACTATCCACGGTGGCATGAAAAAATGCGATTTGAATAGACAAGAGTGTTGTGCGGGCATGAAAGCAGTGTTAGCGCTTTATAAATAGGTCGAGCCCCCCCTGGCCCAACTTTGACTTTTTCTGTGCGACTGTCTATCTTTCTCTTATGTGCGAAAAACGTACTTTTTTGTGCGTAAGATTCCACGATTGACTTCTGGTTTTGTGCACCATCCGGAATTTGTCCACGAGCAGTGACCTTCTTTCGCGTTGCCACTTTTTCACAATGAATCTCCCTTCTTTTGTTCCGCTACCACTATTGTGAAATGTTTCCTCCATCTTTCACACCAACCCCTAAGGAGTTATAAAAATGGACACTCAATAGACCGACACCAAGAGGGTAGTTGCCGCTGCAGCTAGGAGAATCGAAATGATTGAAAAACCTCAGATTCCTCGTGCGAGGAGGTTCATTTCTGGCAACTAAATGCTTTATGTCATGCTCATGCAAGCTCAAAAGGACTATGTCTTGAGCAGTAGCCTCCCGCTATGGTATTTTGGTCTTCTGGAAGAGGTTTTTTTGCCAGGTTTTGAGACGGACACACCGCAATCATGGGTGACGCGCGAGGATTGTCTTTCACAATTCCACATCACTAACAATGGGCACCCAGCTAGGGAAACACAAAACACAGAAATCTACATCCTTAATCTGAAGACCAGGATGGTTACATGAAGCGATCTAGTTCCTGAGGAATCCCCCTCTATTTATGCAAGTACTTTCAGAAGCAGCATTACTGACGAGGTGACAGGCTGGAAAGACTGGGATTTCCAATCCTAGGGAAACTTTACCAATGAATGGGCATGGGTGCACTGGGTATTCCAGACAGGTGAGGAATTTGGGCTAGAGCTGCAAGCCATTGAGATTTTCGAGGCCATTTGGACATCTCAATTAAATTTTTACCGACAGTAGGACTTAGTAGCAGAGTTGTTTAGTCATTGGTCAACTGATACCAACACATTTCACCACCACCATGGAGAGGTGGGAATCAATCTATGGTATGTCCATTGTATCGGAGGAATCCCTTTAGAGGGGTATTAGTACGATGAGTTCCTCAAGACGGATAATGTCTGGGGGGGGATATGACCTGCACCCCAATCCTGTAATGGCACCTACTAGAGCTGGCTAAAGAGGAACTCAGAATAAAATATATCCTAAATGGCATACCCTATTTAGGGTGGTTTAGTCTTTTCCTGACCTAGGAAACAACTGTGAAGATGCCAGGTGGAGGGAATAAATGCCCGAACACATCTCAGAGGGGAAAGGCAGGATCATATTTGAAGATTTTGGAGATGAGATAATATCAATCTTTGGGATTTGGCATCAATGAAGGTCGAGACCCAAATGTGCACTATGTTGGGTTCCTCGCCGCATTCTTGAGCAGTTTTTTGTTACCTGTGAGGGACATGAGGAATGGATTCCGCCCGGGGATGCTATTGATAGCTGGGATTAGGGCAGTAAAGAACAATGTTAACCTAGGGGTACCAGTGTTTTCTAGGATATATAGTATCCTAGGGCGCATTTCGAGGGAAAGTACGCCCTGGAAGATATGTGGGCCATTCCAAATCCTCCATGGTTGGGTCGCAGCCCACTATGGTGGGTATGAATTCCCGAATTCCATCCCCCCTGATAACGGTATGCAGCCATCCCTCTTGAACATCGCTAGGATCCTCCCATTGACACTCGGGGATGAAAGAGTCAATCTCAAGATCAGCAACCACACTCACATCGACTTCCACCCGTTCTGAACCCCAGTTTCCCAAATCGTGGACGGTGGGAGGGGTACACTAAAGTAGATGGAGTACCTATAGAGCATCCGGGGTGGCGTTCAGGTGGCCCAAATAGAAGGAAAAATCTTCTGCGAACCCTATGTGCCGACCAGATTTTCTAGGGAGTTTGTGTGCATGAAACCAATTCCCAATAAAGTATATGTAGAGGTACGGGAAGAGAGGAAACCCTGCATTCTCCTCTAGGTGTGGAATATGTTCATGATGGTAGGCTTGGGAAAAATCTTTACTCTTCCCCCCATCGACGTCAGTGTCGGAATATCGACAGAGTATACTGAACACTGGACAAGAATGTACCCCAAGTCGATTCTTTAGAAACACGTTCGGAAAATCAGGGAAACTGGTGCAAAACCTGGAGAGCAGTAAGGTAGGAGAGGTGCTATAGAGGAAGTGAGGCAAAGAACGGGTTGGGGGGATAGTGCGGTGTAGCCTGGTACTTCATCATCGTGGGAAACACATACAGAAAAGATACCTCTACCCTCTGGGGAAGGGTGGTCTCATGCACGGCCTCGGGGTCTAACTAGGGACCTCCCAGGAAAGAAACTCAGGTACCACTTGACGCTATCAGCCGATGCTATCTTCCATTATTTGTGGTCTTCATAGAGAAATTTGTGACAGTCCATGTCCACCGAAGAGTTATGGCGGAGGTTGATGCGTACTAGGATCATTTTACCAGACATAGGGGACATCCGGATACTGGATAAAGTAAACTTTCATCGCCGGCATGCATACCTGACATCCATGGACATGTACGCATTCCAGCAGGGGCGATATAATGAAACGCATCTCTTGGTGAAAGTAATTCTTGGCTAGGAGCGGGACCCAGAGAGGCTACCATCTGAGGAAAAAAGTGTAGGGGGGAAAAGAAGAAGAAGAAGAAAAAGAAGAAAAAGAAGAAGAAGTACTGGAAGAAGAGGTCCAATTAGAGGGTCTTGGTGGTGAGGGGCCTTCAGAAGTTCCCAATCACCAACGGAGTTCTTGGGAGAGTGGTGAAATCATTGTCTCTGATGCATAACTAGTGGAGCATCTTGAGGTATGGATTAAACCTTATACCGGCCTTTATCTTTTCATTGTCTCAATCCTTCAACCAAACCCTGCCCTACTCAGGAACTCGTGGGAGAGGGTCCCTAAGAATCCTCTCCCACTGGGGGCGAGAGTATGCCTATGGAGATTGGGGAGGAAACTCAAGAGCCAGCCCTCGGGACCGAGCGTAATGGGGAAACAATTTCAGCTGGACTAGGCGATGATGAGTCGGAAGTAGAGCCACATACCATCACCATTTTCCAAGAGGAGCCGACACTGGTAATCAAGTTGACAATCACCAAAGGCTCTCTAGTGGCGGGGGGATCCTGCCATGACATAGGCATTGGACAGCACTGCACATGGATCCTGTAAGTCCTTTCTCATTATTTTCCCTCTTTGATAGAGATTTTAGCTAATCAAGATATTGATTCCTGATGCAATGATCGCAAGCTTGGAGGCACGATGAACCGTTAAGTCTGGGACCTCTGTAGGAGCAGGATGGACAGCAACCACATTAGCCTTTGTAGAAGCAGCCATTACAGACAACCCAACCCTGGTACTTGGTGAGCTGGACATCACAATGAGGGGTGGTAATGTCGCCAGGTTGGAATTCCAGCCCAAGAGAGCAAAGTTGCTGATGAGGTGGAGGTTCTCGAAGAAGACCCTGCTATATAACTCCTCACTACATTCCTTGACTATTGGCCTATGGATCCTGAGGAGATAGATTATTCTGATTCTGAGGTTTCTAATGAGAGCCGCATGATGCGGCGCAAAGGGTGGAAGTGTATCAAGTTCTTTCTCGGTCAGCCTCAAATGGAATGGATAAAATGGATGGGGTCGCTCCACGCCTAGCTGCACTTTCTCTGTGCTGGAGGGGCGGATGCTCAATACCTTCATTCGTCAGTCCACGACTACATGGATGAGAAGTTGCGTGAGAGCATCCAACACTACGACGTTGTTCGGTGTTAGGAAGAGCCAAGGAGTACCCAAGCATTCCTAAAGGCAGAATAAGAATTCCAACGCCTTGATGAATAGATGAATAAGAAGGAGTTATTTGTTGCAAACTGCTTTCAGCTTGTGGAGAAATTGAGGGCTCAACTGGCAGACTCCCAAGAGCATCTGGTGGAAGCGGGTTACCAGATGAATGCACTTCAAACTGGAAAGGCACAAGAACAGGCTAGGGTCAATGAAATGCGCCCTGCGGTCGTTGATGAAGAGAAGGTTATCATGGGGTGGGAAGCAATCCTGGGGTCCACAAGACAAAAGGTAGTGGCTCTAGAGCGATTTATCCAAGATGTTGATCCCTAAGGGACCTGTTTTGGTCAAACTTATGAACACCCTTCTCTTTACTGCCTCATGTTCTAAACTGCATGTATGGATAGATTTGTTTACTTGTTCGTTTGGTTGAACATCTTCCAACCACGATCTCGAAATAAATATCAATCCATTCCTAATATCACATGGGTTGTACTCGATGTGAGAATCAAGGGATGTTTCCACTATTACTTCTCTTGAATGTAGAATTTCCAACCAAGCTTCAGGAACTTGAGGTTCAAACAACCAATCTGGATTCCCATAAAGAGAAGAGAGAGACCTAACAGTATAATGAAGCTCTCAGAACACTCAAATTATCATCTTCCTGATGTGCTATTATGCACGAACGAGGTAACGCCAGGGGCGCTAGAATAAAACTGAACAGGGGTGAATGGAAGGTTTGAATCAAAACACCCAAGATTCGGAACACTGTATTGATGGAACAACAATTAAGAATGATTGTTTACCATGTTCAAAACACATTATCTGTATTTCGTTAGCCTAAAATGGGGATAAAAAATGAGATCCAACTGTTGACCATGTTCAAAACACAGGGCCTGGCTCGAAATGTCATCCATTAGTCTTCCAAAACGTTAGCCCAGGATAGTAGGTGATCCATAGGTTGTGCATCCATACTTTTAGGGGGTTCCTCTAGATGTGAAAGAGGGTGATGATCTGAAATAAAGGGCACACAAAGCATAGGGATTAGAGTGATGGGTTGTTTGATAAGAGTAAAACACTCTTGAATTTATGCCACTGTGGTGGAAACACATTAGGTGGATACATTTGTCTTATCAGGGATCAAACATTCTTCTAAAAAGAACCTCTCTGACGAGGAAATTATCTCCCCCCAACGTTATCATGGGGAATCCTGAAATTTTTTAGGGTAGAACCACAGTTTAGTGTCATGCATTGAGGACATATGAATTCGTGTAGTTTAACATCTTACGATAGGACGTGGAGTGAAAGGGAAGATTCCAGGAAGGTATTATGTGGTGTGGTAGCTATAAAACTGACATGAATGAGGACTTGGTCTGGATCACACCATGTATCCCCTGGGGAAACTCTTTGGGTCAAGGGACAAAAAGTGAGAATTAGGTTGGGCCCAAAGCAAAGTGGTTGGGTGCTCCTTCGTACCCCATGAGAATAGGAATCAAGCCATACTTATTTCTAAGAGAGAATTTTAACGTCATGTTGGATGAGTAAAAGTATGTGTGGCATGGTTGTTCCATTACACGTCCTACCAGAACTCCTAATCCCATGTGAGTCATGCTTGATGTGGGAAACAAGAAGTAGTGATGGGAATTTCCTAGCATTGGGAGGCACATGTTATGGTCAATGGTACACTTGGTTAATGAGGTCCCACTAATGCAGACCCACCTATGTAACGCAACTAGATGCATGAAGAAGTAAAGATGAGTATATCGAAATTCCACTTAAACATAAGGAGGTGGAAATCTGTAAATCATGATGCTCGAGATTTGGACCACAATGACGGTGGCGTGATGATAGGGGATATCAGTTGACCATGTTCAAAACACAATATCTATATAGTTTTAGCCTATAATGGGGATGGAAAAATGAGGGTCGACCGTTTACCATGTTCGAAACACGGGACCTGTTAAAAATGTCGTCCGAGATCTTCAGGGACGTTGGCCCGAAACAGTGGGTGAGTAGAGGTAGCATGAGACTAGGCCATAAAGGGGGTCCCTTTGGATGTGGAAGAGGATGAGTATCCAAATAATAGGCTCATGAATCTTGTACATGGAATGAGGGGAATGTCCCCATGAAAAATCCACACTTCGGGCTCTTTGTCAAAACGCATCTTAATGTGACTATAAGACATATCAGATAGAGGGAGTCGAGTCCCTTACCAAGGAAAAGGTTCCTTGGGTCACGTGATTTCTACTTAAGGTCCTAGGGTGGACCATTAATGGGGCTTGATTTAATGTAATGTTCATAGGGTGGTGAAATATCCAAACGTGGCGTGCAGTTCCCATAGGGAGATATTAGTTTTGGGTCATAGAACTCCGACCATATTGTGAAAGGATGTGGGAATCACATTGTGCGGCTATTGAAAAACTCAACGTGGATGAGTACCCATGAGTTACTCACCACACCACATGTTCCCAAATTAGTTTGATCCAAGGGTCCAAAAAATAAGGGACATGATTTGTAGATTCCTGGGGTTGGGCCTGGAGACAAAAATGCATGGGTGTTCGTACGTATCCCATAAGGATGAGAATCAAGTCATGCGTAGTTCTTGGAAATGTCATGCAGTTTAAAATCTTGTGGAATGGATGCAGAGTGATCTTAGTGTATGGTTATAGATCTTTGACCAAGGATGGTAGGAAATGAAGGAGACACAGTGTAAGGTAATTGTAAAACCCGAAGTGAATGGGAACCTGTGGTTCCAACCACCATGTGTTCCTTGTGGAGGTTTTAGGTTGAAGGACCAAAAATGAAAGTTAGGTTGAGCCCGAGACAAGTTGTATAGACATTCCTATGTATCCCATGAGGATGGGGATCAAGTCGTACATAGTTCTAAGAATGGAACGGTAAGATACCAGTGCTAGGGATAATAAGGTTGTGCATGTCTGGCCCATGCCCCAAAATAAGTGGTATTTGATAGATCTTGTTTGTCATTTAGGATAAATGAGTGTGTTATTTTTGTGTGTGTATGGACTGAGGATATAAATTGTAGTCATCGCCACAAAAATCACGCCATGTGTAGGCTTTGAAAAATGGCATGGTGTTTGACCGATACCAAACATGATGTCCCTTGAGCGAGGACACCACAACGCAGCGTCGTGTTTCATCGTGCAGCCAGGACGATATTGTCACAGTTTAGGGTCATTTGATGGTACCAACCATGAATTTTAACATCATGCAGGACAGACGCAACTATTTAAAGTCATTTGGGACTAAGCATCATAGTTTAAATTCATATGGCTCAGACATACACAGAAGAGATGAGGTTTCAAAGGGGATGTTCATGGCATGATAAACCATACCCAACATGAATGAGAAAAAGGTCTACACCATACCACATGTGATTCCAATGAGGAAACCTTGGGTCGGGGGGCCAAAAATATTAGAGGATAAGGGGCAGGAGAAACTAGTTCCCAATTGAGATGGATCAAAATACGAGATGTCAGGGTGCACCTATGTATCCCATGAAAATGGGAATCAAGTTGTACATAGTTCTCAAATATATCTTATTTTCTGGTCTTATATCTCAGACCATAAAAGGGTGAAATACTTCAAAGTTAGTGCAGACCTCAACCTGATCCCTAAGCCCACATAAGTCAAAATTGGTGTGGGAAACAAGGGAAGAAGAGGTTTTTTTGCAATACCCAGAACGTACGCCAAAGGGAAATCGGTGCGGAGCCCCAAATGATTCCTTTACCATGGCTTTTGTCCCCCTAACGTGTAAATGCACACTGAGGGATAGTGACAGGAGTGTCAAAATTCCATTTGTACATGGTGAAATGGAGAAGGATGTGAGTCACATAACCAAAATTTTGGACTTAATGGGGTTGGCATGACGATTGAGGATAACTGTTGACCGTGTTCAAAACACAGCATCCATATCATGTGACCTGAGATGGGAACAAAAAAAGAGTGTCAACCATTGACCAAATTCGAAATGCAGGACTTGTATAAATTTTTTGCTTGAAACCCTTGAGGATGTTCGCCTGTAATTGTAGTAGGGACCTTGGTCCAAGCATCCATGCCATTTGAGGGTCCCTTTGGTTGTGAAAGGTGATGGAAGCCTTAATAAAGGGGAACATAAAGCTTGAGAAATGGGGGAAAGCATGTCTGGGTATAACCTGAAATTTCAGGTGCTAAACCAGAGTACACTTGGGCAAATTGTTGAATCAATGAAGAGGATCAAGGGGCTCATCTTGAGAGAAGCCGATTTAAAAAGAAGAGTATAGAACAAGGTGATGGAGAACTCTCAGGATAAGGAGGTAAATTGCGTGGTTGTTACAATACCCGATGTGAATTGAGGAAATAATCCCATTCCACACTGTATACTCCTATCCCTAGTGGAATACAGGCCAAGGGGCCAAGATGTGGCTGGACCCAAAGAATATACGTCAGGGCGGTCCTATGTATCCCATCAGTATAGGAATCAATCCATATGTAGATCTATAGGAGAAAAATATAGGGGTAGGATACCCCACTGAGGGGGGTGTGTGGCATCGCCCATAACCTGATGTGAATGAGGACATAATCCCATACCACACCATACAACCCCAAGTGAGAACTTGGGCCAGAGACTCGAGAAGGTTGGGGGACCTAAGGTTGGGCATTCTGGCCAACTGTTGTCATATGACCTCTTATGTGGGTGCTGACTACTCATAGCCCATAAGCCCATGTGAGTAATGCTTGGTGTTGCAAATAAGGAGTAAGACTTGGCTCTCCCCATTATATAAGGGTCAGATAGATGGCATCACCCAAGGGAGACCATAGCTTGAAGGGGAGACAGGGCAGGATGAACCACTACACTCACTATTTGGGACTTACGGTGGTGGTGATAATGACGAAGGATAGCTATTGAACTTGATCGAACATAGTGTCCATATCATTTGACTTGTAATGGGAGCAACAAATGAGGATCGACCACTGACCGTATTCGCAACGCCGGACTTGTATCAATTTATTGTTCAGAATCCTCAAGGACGTTGGCCCGAGATGGTAGTAGGGACCTTGGATCGAGCATCCATGCCATTCGGGGGTCCTTTCGGACATGAAAGATGATGGAGTCCCAAGTAAAGAGTGTGAGTGAAGAATAATTGTGCATGTACATTTCAACATCAAGAAGGATGATAAAAGAGGTGGAAGTCTCCGGGGAATGGGACGCACGGTGGGACTATGATAAACTCAACGTGGATTAGGGAAAAGGCCTATGCCACACCATATTCTTTGACCTGAGGGGAGAATCTGGAATTTGGGCTGGGCCAACGGATGAAATGTCAAGGCGTTCCTACATATCCCATGAGGATGTAAATGAATCCATACGTAGTTCTTGAAATCCATGTAGTTTAGTGTCGTGTGGAGAGGAAGTGGGTAGATAGAATAATGGGGAGGGGGAACATGGTGTGACCTCCATAATCCTGGCATGAGTGGGGATAAAGAAGCCTACATTATACCATGCATGGACCATCCGAGAGAACTGCACCTAGGGGTAGTTTAAGAGAAGAGTCTGGGGCAGGATTAAGGGCCGAGCCTCTGTGAATTCTTACATATCCCATAAAAATGGGAATCAATCCTCACGTAGTTATAGGGGTACATTTTAACATCTTGCATGATTCCATAAATGTTTAACATCATTCGGGATGTCTTACAGTTTAAATTCAAGTTGGACCATGTAGTTTAGGGTCATGTCGAACCTGGAAGTTTAGGGTCATGCAGGATTATGATGAAATTTAGGATCATGAGGGACCATAATGCAGTTTAGGGTTGTGTGGGACCATCCAATTTAAGGTCATGTAGGACCATAATGTTTATGGTCATGTGGGACCCCTGAACTCACGCAAAGTATTGCATGAGTAATTTGTAATTGTTGGGAGGAGTTATATGCTCACCATCCATGGTCACCAGTGAATATGCACCATTGGGATAAACCTTGTGAACAATGAAAGGTCCTTCCCATTTGGGATCCAACTTCAGTGGTATCCTGCTAGGCACCATTGGTGTCCTAAGGGCCAATACCAGATCACCTTGCAAGAAAGAGCAGAGGCAGACCTTCTTGTTGAAGGGTATGGCCATCTTGTTCTGGTGTCTTTCCAGGTTGTGCGGGGCATGAATCCTATTCTCATCAAGCGCTTCCAACTTGGCCAGGCGAATTTCAACTACTTTATCTGGTTCCTGCTAATCATATACCATTGTGCGTAATTAAGGAAACTGAATCTCGATGGGCAGTACAACCTCAGTTACGTACACCAGGGAATATGGGGTCACTTGGGTGTAATTATGAGTCGTCGTCTGATAATCCCAGAGGGCGTTGGGGAGATTTTCCGGCCAACTATTCTTGTTCTGAACAACCATTTTACGCAAAATATTAGAGAGGGTCTTGTTGAATACCTAGATCTACCCATTTTCTTGTGCGTGGTAGCAGGAGGTAAGGTTAAAGCAGATGTTGTACTTGGAGTACAACTTCTTTAACTCAACTGCATAGAAGTTGGTGTTGTTATCAGTGAGGATGGAATGAGAGAATCCAAATCGATAGATGAAATATAAGCTCACGAAGTAAATCATAGAATGGTCCTTGACCTCCTTGAGTGGAACTACCTCTACCCACTGGGAAAATAAATCTGTAGTGGTCAGGATGAACTAACATTTGTGATTTGTCGCCAGTGGATATAGTCCAACTACGTCCAGTCCCCAGACTGTGAATGGACAAGAGTGCTTGGTAGTGGGGAGAGGCTTCGGTGGTCTATGCATGAAGTTGGCATGAACGTGACACGGATGACACCTTTTGGAGAATTCTATGGAGTCATGGATCATAGAGGGCCCAAACTACCCCAGTCTCTGGATATGGTGAGACAACTTCGGCCTGGTCGGATGAGCCCCACAGGAACCAGCGTGAACCTCCTGCATGACCTAAGAAATATTGACTCCTTGGATGCAACGGAGGAAGAAACCATCAAACCCACCCTTGTAGAGGATCTGCTCAAGGCTGGGACCACTCTGGAGGGTAAACCGTAGTGTGCAATATTGGATTCACTCATGCTCGGCCTGATCATCCAGGAGGTAACCATTTTGGAGATACTCAACAAATGGGGTTCTCCGGTCAGGATTCACTTCAACCAATTCATCTGAGGGACCTAGGGGTCATGACGTGGAGGCACCGACGGTAATATAGATCACCTGAAAGTTGTCATCGTCACCTAGGGTAACGGGAGAAATGACTCTCTGATGTGCCACGTGGATAATTAGATCATCATGTTCGGACTCTGTAAGTGATGCAGCCAGGCCGTCCAGGGCGTCAGCTCAATCATTTTGGGATCAAGGGACATGAGTAACTTCCGGATGAGAGGGGAACTGGGATATTAGCTGGAGAGTGAGCTCCCAAAATGGTACAAGCTCCGTATTTCTGATGATGTTATCACTGTTTATTTGTTTGATGACTAGTTCATAATCCCCTTTCACATGAAAATGGGGCACATCAATCTTGAGGTCCAACACGAGGCCAGTGATAAGAGCCTGATACTCTGCCTCATTGTTGGTGCAGCCTTCTAACAATAGGAATGAGTATGGAAGAATAGATTGTGTCAGGTTAATAAAGACAATACCCAAGCCTACCCTATTGAGTCTGGGGTCATTAAGACTACTGCAGATGGGACTCTGAGAAGCGCCATCGAAATGCATCTGCCAAAACTAGATGGAATGATCTACTGAGAGGATTCCCTCTTCTGGAAAATCGAGATCCAAGGACTAGTCAGTAGGGTTTGGATTATCAGTGAGGAAATCTGCTAATGTTATCCCCTTGATAGCCTTCTGAGGCATGAATGTGATGTCAAACTACTGGAGGATCACCACCCACCGTGCTAGTCATCCTATCAGCATGGGATGGCTCAGGATATACTTCAGCGGGTCTACTTGGGACACCAGTTGTACCTCATGGTGCTTCTAGTAATTCTTCAATTTCTGTACTGTGAATATGAGCGCCAGAAATATCTTCTCGATGGGGGAGTATCTAGTCTCTGTATGGAGGAGCATTCAGATGAGTTAGTAATGGTTGTTCTTCATCCCCTCATTTTTCTTTTGGGTGAGAAGGTTTCTCAGATATCATTCTAAGGAAGTTATGTAAAGGACCAGTGGCTTTCTAGAGACAGGTTGCATCAAGATCGGTGGATTAATCAGATACTGCTTGATTTCCTCAAACATGGTCTGGCACTCTTCATCCCATTTGTAGGCATTTCCTTTCTTCGTGACTCGAGAAAATGGCTTACACTTTCTGGCCAGATTCGCAATGAATCAATGAATATAAGCTAAGTGGCCATGGAAGCCCTGAAGTTCCCGAATGTTTCTCAAGGGAGACATCTAGATGATGGCCTTAATCTTCTCAGGGTCAATCTCGATACCTCGGTATCTGAAAACAAAGTTGAGTAACTTCCTAGAGGTGACCCTGAATTCACATTTCAAAGGGTTCATCTTCAGGTGGCGGGAGCGGAGGAATCCAAACACTTTCTCAAGTTCCTTGAGATGGTCCTAGTGTTGGTGAGATTTGCCCATCAGATCTTCCACATAGCATTCCACCAATGTCCCAAGGATTGGTTGGAATATGAGGTGCATGGCCTACTGATAGGTGGAATCTACATTCTTTAAGCCGAAGGGCATGACCTGGTAACAAAATGTACATTGTGGCCCCCAGAAGACTGTGGACTCCTCTTAATCAGGGGCCATTAGAATCTAGTTGTACCCAGAGTACCCATCCATGAATGAGAGGGATTGGAATCTATTTGTAGCATCAATTAGCAACTCCATCACAGGAAGGGGAAAATCATCCTTCGAACGGTGGTAGTTGAGTTCTTGAAAGTCGATCCAGATTCTGATCTATCCATTCTTCTTCCTGACTAGCACAATATTGGCTAGAAATTTGGGGTACTAGACCTCCTTAACGAAATTGTCTCTGATGAGCTTATCGACTTCGGCCTCGACCATGGAACCGTGAGAAGGGTGCATCTTTCTGGGAGGATTCATGAACCCGTGATGATTTTTCGTGAGACTGAGGCGGTGGAAAGCTACCTGAGGATCTAGTCCTGGAATCTCGTCGTGGATTTAGGAGAATACATCACGATTTTGTTTCAAGAAGTCTAGGTTCCACTACTTCTCCTCGAGTGACATAGCATCACTAATCAACGTCGGTCTCAGGTCTACCTCGCTACCGAGGTTCACCTATACCAGTTCATCGACCGTGGTGGAAATTCCCTCTTCAAAGGGAGGGGTGTGTCCTCCAAATCCTCTTCTTCACCTATGGAGGAGGGATACCTAGTGGGAGGATCTTCCTCTGGGTCAGAAGATTCTGACGGGAGGCTGGTACTAGCCTGAGTAGTAGTATTCCCCACATCGGGAGATTCTAGTGCTGCGAAAACCACATCAATAAAGGCTTTCGACCTGATCCCATATGGTCTTCGGCCCATTGGGCCATGCTTGATAATATCAAAGCAATAGTGGTGTGTTGGCTTGAGCCGGTTAATTCTAGCTCAGCGGAACACGAAAGTATGACGTACTATCATTGCCATGGGGAAGACATCCCAATGCCTTATGGGAGTAGGGGGCTCAGGGATCACCGAGGCTTGATTCTATAAGAATACGAAGTGATCTCTCGACGTCGCTTGGACCTGATAATATGCTTTACCCCTGTACCAGAGAAAAAAAACATTTCCCCATGTTAGGGGTCATGGACTCCAATAAATGGATCAGGAAGACGTAGGCATCATCGAGACCTGCCTATGGGTCGGCTACAACCATGGCATGCTCAACCTCATTGGCCTGAATTTTCTTGTCCTTGGTCTTGTAATAGTCGGCATCCAGGTAGTGGGATTCACAAGAGGCAAAATGAGATGCGTCACCTTGGAGCATGCCCACTCGACCATTGAGGGAGTACTTGAGGCACTAGTGATATGATGAGAGAACCAAGTCAGAGGGAGTCATTTCATCCTCAGACAACTCCAGTTTCTGCAATGTCTGTATTGGGATAAGGTTGATCCTGGATCCTGTGTCAATAAGGCAGTAGAGAAACTCCATGTCATTGAATTGGCCAGTGATGTAAAGTGGAATAATGTGACCCTGTATGGGAGAACCTTCATCTTATCCGGATAATGATATAATTTCCAAGCATTCAGCATTCTCTATTTCTTCAGCATGAAAGGCCTCTGCAACTGCAACCTCTGTCTCAAACTAAAGGAGGTTCTTAAAGCATCAGTGAAGGCATCGCATATATCTTCTAATAATAGAAGGGCCTCAAGGATGGTAATCCTTGCTGGGATGTTGGAAAGGTTCTTGATAAAATCATGCTTCCATGCTAGGAGTGAACTTCTGCTAGCGGGAGGTTTATCTATGACAGTCGGTATGGTGGCCCCTACTAGCTGGGCCGGTGGCTGACTGGTATTGGGCATATCCCACTACCCATGAGTCGAATCCCGTAGAGTGGCTATTGGATGAGGTCTGGGAAAATTAGACCAGCCTATAGCAAGGTGTGGCTTATCACGACAAGGTATGAGTGGCTATACTCAGTCCAGTAGCACAAACGGTGGTTGAGGTGGTCCTGATGACACCGAATATATTAAATGGATGATAATGAAATCATTGATGACTTATCTACAAGAATAAATGAGATTAAAATAAATATAAATGGTTTTTGAGAATCATTAGATCATTATTATATAGTTAAAAGGTTTTTAAGAATTATTACTAACATATTTGTTGCCAAAGTATCCTCATTTGAAGACTATTATTAAAATCATATCATTCTTGAGGATCTACATAGCAAACATGTTTCATATGAAATTAGAATATCTCATATTTTCAAGAATAGAATCAAAGAGGATAAGGGGTTTTATTTCAAAACTTTAAGGAAACATTGACTAGAAGAAGAGAAATAAATTACTTTATTAACATAGAAGATGATGTAGAACATGATAGAGAATATGAAACGAAAATATAATTCACTTTAAATATTTTCAAAAGGAAGACGTAAATACAAATATAAACATCCCTTGAAATGATTTTATTATAGTGTTATTCATCATTTTTTCAGTAGTTTTTTCAATGAAAATTAATCATGATATTAAAAATGATAATTAATAGGATGCTAAATAAAAGAATAAATTGAAAAATTATATAAAAAATTTATTAATACGAAGAATGTATTTGATGTGCCCCATGAAAGTTTCCACCACAATTATGGGGGTCGAATATGTACTGTAAATTATTTACAATTTATTCTGCTTTTAAATAAACCTCTTCTACCTATTGATACATGATCCACTAATTTAATTAACTCAACCTTACCCAAATAAAATCAAAATTAAACTAGAAAAGGAATTAGAGGATTTTTAAATGTTTTGTTCTGGTGAGTGTACCTACTCATTTTGAATCTAGTTTCTATCCCAATCCACAAATTTACCATTTGAGTTTTATAAAAAAATTATAAATGGATTTTAAGTATCATCCTGTAGCCTTTTTTTCAAAATAATTAATAGAATCCCATAATAAATGGATTCCTCTCACTAGAAGAAACTAAATATGAATAAAATGGAAAATATTATAGGAATGATATGATCTACTTTGACATCTACTGATATTGACCTAACTAAAAACACTGAATTCCCTAGCTTATGAATGTTTTATACATTCTTCTAAAAACCTCCCAACTTCAGACTTTCTTATTTTCCCTTAATTCTTATGGATTCTCCTATTTTACACTCATATTATATGTGCCTCAAAAATTATTATGTGATACGTAGATTTATTTTTTCTAAAGGATCACTCCCCAATCCCCATTGAATATCTATCATTAATTCCTTGTAATTGAATTAATTAATTCATACTGGTTTTTGTATAACATCCTCAAAATTGAGTCTTGTTTGATTTACAAACTCATAAGAAAATAAAGAAAAAAATTATATGTGGAATGTTTAGATGCACTATATAATATATTTATGATAATTTTTAGCATTAATTCACCTGGACTTTGACCTCATTGTGCTAAATTTTCTAGTAAAATTATTTTGGGTATGGTTTTATCCATTTCCACCTATAGTTTTATCTTCAACCTCTTAAAACCAAATACACATAATTCCATAGATGATAGAAAATTATTTTCTAAAATATCACTTTAAATTTATTTCATAAGTAAACTATCATAGTTGAACCACCCAAATAGGGTTTCTAAACTTTTTATAATTACATCAGAAATGAAGTAGAGCATATTCAATGATGTGGTTTTCACTAGATTCCCATTTTGATCAACCTTCCAAAAAAACTCTTACACTTGATCCAGGTGTCATAACCTACATACTTGAGTTAAAAATCCTTCTTTTAAACATTTAAACTCCCATTTTGAAACCCTAAGCTCCATAATATATTTAAAAACATATACTTTTTTTGTAATCACCATTATCATGGTTTCCTTAATCTATGTAATAGTTGAAGTTATCGTCCAAAAATATTCCAATCTCATTTATATTTAAAAGTGTCATAATTTACTTGAGTACCACATCATACTTCAACTAAAATATTTGTTACTATATCATACTCATTGCTCTATGACATAGCATTGAACTCTTATGGTACATCTTAATGCCTTGGTGAATGGTTCTCTTCCATTGGAACCTCCCCGCAACACCTATATATTATCTCATGAATGTTTCAACCTATGTTACCTCTCTTATCATATTTTTCAACCTCGGTTGTTTGTAGTTAAACCTGATCATTTCCTCACTGTGGATTATCCTATATCAGGTGGCTAACTTGTATGGCATATTTATTAATTTTCTCAAATCCCAAAATTACTTTTATGATGTTAAATTTTTTTTCATGCAATTAGATTCATATAAATAAGATTTAAAAAACTTATGCAAACCACAACTATTACAGAACATGTTTCACACTCATAATTTCAAACAATGATTCATTTCTCTCACTATAATATCCTCCATCAAATATATCTCCTTATTTTAAACTTCAAAAAACTACCCAATCATTTTCTTTTTTCCTTGAAGCAACTACTTAATGTCACAAAGACTTTACAAAACACCCATTACAGATGATTTATAACATGGTATTCACTATTTTAAATTCTCAAAACATTACCTCCCATTAATTCATCTCAAAGAAAATCTTAAACACATCATTGACATACTGACAACAAATACCAACTCAATTAAACTTTTTCCAAAATTACATCATGTTTTTTAATCTCCCCCTTTGGATTTGTTTGAAACTTGAATATTCTTTATGAGCTATACCAAATAATAGATTCTCTCAAATGAGAAGTGCATTATTGCCATACTACTAGATAAGGTATGGTATTTTAGATAATTACACCTCTCAATGAAAATAAATATTTTCTAAGTGAATTAGACCATTTTATCATCAATTATCACATAAATTCACACATAGATTTATCTAAAACTAATTATAATAATTATAGAACGTGATAAAAAAATAATAAATATATATGCATATCCTATATAGTAATGAATTCACCCCCTTTTACTTGTTTTTGAAAAATATAGGTGTGCATATATCTCCCCATTTTATAAAATAATTCAAATAATATTGGGGGTAAACATAAATATTATCTCAACTAAGAGAGTAAGGTTAAACATGGAAATTCATCCATAATGTATAAAACATATCCCTTAGCATGACCTTTATAAAAATATCTTCAACTTGATCATTGGTGTAAATGTATTAAATTTTTTAATCACTAATAACCACTCGTTATTTGATAATATTGGACCAAATAGAAATATGAATTAATTTAGAGTGTTAAAATGTATTATCTGTAGATGAATTTCACTTTTCTTATCATAAGAAATTCTATGAAGTCTCTCAATTGTTACATTCAAATATTTCAGTTTTATTAGTATAAATAACATTGGTGTATAGACTTGTGTTTTTTCAACATATTATGCTTTAGTTTTAATTAAAAAAACAATTTATGATCCTTAATATACTAGCTCATATAGATCCCATCATGAAATAACTCTCCAATAGATATGGAATTCCTATCATTTTAGCCTTTTCCTCAGTTTATATCTATAAATCTATACAATTTTTTCTTATATTATTCTCCATATAGTAGTCCAAAGTTCAACATACCTTTGGATATATTTTAAAATTATATTTTCCCAACATATAAAACATCATTAGGTCACATGGAAATTTTTTAAAAAGAGTCATATCATATCCTATATCTCATCTTGAAGTTGTGAGATACTGCAGACTCCCAATCATTTTTTTGAAGTCTCTATGATTAAGATAATTTCAAGATTCATATTTACTCACCTTTAATCTAGATTCTAGGGGAGTATATACATTTTTATAATGATCCCAAATAAACATTTTCCACAATTATCTAGCTCAATTAAATTGATATAGAAGAATTTAATTATCTTTTTGTGTAATTTATAATTCTAGAATATAATCCATCTCTCTTAGTACAAATATCTCAAATTTCATTTTCATCTTCTCATAAAGTTCCTCAAAGGGATACACTTTTTCACAAGTAAATATAATTTAATGTACATAAAAAATAACCTTTACACTACCAGTAAATATTTAAATTATATATATTTTGTTATTAATCATCCCTTTGGAAAATTTTATATGCCTCAAACAACAATATTACTTAAAGTATAATTCTCTAGGATCTTATTTCAATCTATACAATACCTTTTAAATTTTTAAAGTTATCATATCATAATTATCTAGAATAAATCCATTATTGTAAAATCATTTTACCTTCTTTCATTTATTCCTAAACCCTTTTTTTAATCTACTTTGATTAGGGTCTTATTTTTGGTTGTTCCTGGGGATTATGTAATTTTTTATCTTATTGAGTTGTGCATGGTTAGAACATGGTTTTCCCAAACCATTCCCCCCCCCCCACACATAGTGAAAATCATACACCACTTAGAAAATGGTGAATTCATAGTTGGTACATGGTTTCAAAAACCTTTCACCCCAAATAGTATGAGTGAACAACTAGAGTACGATTTCCCCCACTGTTCCCCCCTCCATCTAACTATGTGCATGAAGCTAAAAATTTCCAAAAAATAATTTTAAATTCATAAACCCGCTGGTTTAGGTGTTAAGAGACCCCATGCAGACCTAACCTATTTTTCATGGAATTTAAGTCTCTCAAGAAGTAGTTTTATCCCTTACAAACCTTTTCATTATGGGATCAAGGTGTGGTTTATCTCGTTCAATCTCCTCAGGGTAAGTGGATACCTTCTCATGTAGTTTCTTCTAATCTCCCTTACTCTTCTACTTAGTGATTATTATATCACCATGTTTTTTATCGATCTAAAATCTATTTCAATATATCTAATCATTTTCTTATTATATCTAGATTCTACATCTGATTCATCGATATTCTTTTCCTTTGATCATCATTGTCATTCCTATTATAGGTGTTGATCATTTTATTCTTTGATTTAAAGGTTGGTGGTTCCATTTAATATTTTATATGTAATTGAATCCTTGATTTTTCATATTTTTTTGAAATATCTTTTAATTTATTTAAAAAACCTCAATTTGATATGATTTTAAATTAGAATTTGAAATAGAATATATTTTGGGAAAAAATCTAAATTCCAATGGAATTGGAATTCACTACTGGAAAACTAACATTTACCAACGGTTTGCAACCGTTGGTATAGGCCTCCAAACCTTTGGTATAGCCTATACCAACGGTTTGGAGAACCGTAGCCAAGTAAGCCGTTGGGATAGGTCTATACCAACGGTTTTTCAAAAACCGTTGGTAAAGACCTATACCAACGGTTTTGGAAACTGTTGGTATAGGTAATATGAAATCTATACCAACGGTAATGGAACCGTTGGTATATAAATTCCAAAAATAAAACATCCGCTGGGATTTGATCCCAGGACCCCTCGTTTATAATCGAACGACTTAACCACTAAGCCAACATCACTTTTGTAAACATAATTTCATAAATATATATATGTATTATCATAATTATTTAAAATTTTGATTTATATAATGTTCTCGGTTAGTAGGGCTGGAAAAAAATTAAATAACCTATCCCAACGGTTTTCAAAACCGTTGGGATGGGTTAGGTGTGGGTTGAGTTATTTAGACCGAAGGTTGGTTTTTTGGCTGTTTTTTCCCAACGGTTCACCAAAACCATTGGGAAAGAGGCTCAAAACACAACCTTTCCCAACGGTTTTGGTGAACCGTTGGGAAAGAGGCTCAAAACACACCCTTTCCCAACGGTTTTGGTGAACCGTTGGGAATGAGTGACCCTTTCCCAACAGTTCACCAAAACCGTTGGGAAAGGTGGGGAAATCTAAGGCTTTCTCAACGGTTTTGGTGAACCGTTGGGAAATGGTAGCTATACCAACAGTTTTTACAAACCGTTGGTATAGAAGTGTTGGTAAAGATCATCTTTCCAGTAGTGATTGTGGAATGAATTTTGAGAAATATGGAATTGATGAAATGATTTGATAACTATTTTGAGAAAAATGGATTAAATTTAAATAATGAAAAACAATTATTGGTTTTTTCTTGAAAAGATATGAAATTGTGAAAACCCAATGTTTTTTTTTGAAAATTAATTGGCATATTGAAACTTAAAATTGGTAAATTTAATTGTAAATGGTTATTTATTTGATATGATATGATTTTCCCATTATATATTTATTTATTGAGGACATGAAATCCTATGTATTTAGTAGGTTATTTGGGGTAAGAAATCTATGAACTTGACACCAAATGAATGTATTAATCATGAAAAATCTAAAAAAACCTTATTTAGCATGATTTCCCCTGATTGGAAATTGATGAGTCATATTTGGACTGAACTTGAGGGATGTGTGCAAAAATTTTATTTATCATCACTTATTCAAGAATTTTAAGGATTATATTGATAGAAATGAATGTACATCAAGGTAGATTACCATAGTGCTTATTGTGTATTATATGATTATATATTTCATTGATTATATAACTATTTTACTCATTGCAAAGGATTTATATAAATTATTTTATATAAAATGTTTATTTAATCTAGTTTTAAAATTCCTTCCATCTATTGAAATGAAAGTAGGTTTTGTTTTAAATATTCAAATGATGCATTACGACATGACCTATTTTATTTCAATTAAAATCATGATTGGTTTATTATTATTGAATATTGTACCGAACACTTGGTGAGACCAAGTGGAATTCATATTTCACACCCTATATTTTCCTTCTGGCATTTGTAAACTTTCAAATTCCATATCCTAGAAAAGGGAAAGCTCAAATTTGTTATGGTGGATTTTTTTGATCCTTTGGATAGTAGAGTGGTGATGGTGAAAGGTGGAGCTATATTCCACTTATTACATTGGAGTTTTGAGAAATTTTCCTAGTTGACATTTTGTTTCCTTTAGTATGTTTTTCTTTCTTCTAATTACTTGATAATATACTACTTTTGGGTTTTTTATACTTATTGTTTCTGGTACTTTCTAACTTTGGAGTGTTGGGAGTTTTAACTTGTATCCTTTTTTCTTTTGTTGTTTATAAAAAAAATGTTTCTTTTTATTCATGTATAATTCTAAGTACTAGTCGCCAACCTATGGGGATCGAGAATGAACTTTAGGATATATTAGAGATGGTTGGGTATCAGTGTGTTATGGTATTATGGTATATATCATGGTCTATGAAAAAGTGGTATCATAAGTGTAGGTTGAGAATATTTTATTGAAGTTGGTATGCAGTCTTGGTCATCCTCATATACCGAATATACTATTAATGGAACTTTGGAGGAAGTTATAAGTTTATTGCTAGCTAGGTCTTATCATAACGATCTTAAAGTTACCATTAGTGGTGGGGGAAAGTGGATTTGATGAGTATTTTCCCAATTGGATTATAATGTTATCAAAATCCTAGACTTTTAACTTTTATTTGAGTTGCAGATCTGAATATCCTAGTTAACATATTTCTTATTTTATTTTGATGACATATCACATAATTCTTCCAAGAATACATTTGAACCAACCTGAGGATGTAGATACATATGAATTATGGTGATCAAACCCTCCAGTTGAATATAATCTCATTGACATAGTGGTGTGTTCTACCCATGATCTAGAATAGAAAGACACACCTGATCCAATTCAGGATCTAGTTGTTGAACCTGGAAGGAATGACTCTAGATATCATGCATAAGATTTCCTTCACTAGAAACCACCTTCTTTCCAAGTATATAATGATCCTCAAGGGTCTGAGGATTGGTTTAAAGGAATTGAGTGGCTTTTTGATTTCATGTAAATTCCTAATTCAATTAAAGTGAAATGTGAAACCTTTGTGATTGAGGGGTCTAGTAGAAGGTAGTGGGATTTGACGGTGATGGAAAAGATGTTTTAATTCTTGGAGTGGAAAGACTTCAAGCTTCTTTTTACTGATCAATCATATCCTGAGTCCAAGGGTTTAGAAAAGTCAATGGAGTTTCTTAATCTCTAAAAAAGTGACAAGACCGTCAAATAGTATGTGAATCGATTTATTGAGATGTTATATTTTTCTCTTGAAATTGTGATTAATGAGAAGTTGAAGAAATGAAGTTTTTATATAGGACATTGAGATGATATATGACCCCATATTTTTATACTAAAGGTGAATTATTATATTTATGTATTGATAAAGCGTTGATGGATGATCTTGACATGGATGGTCATTCACAATTGGAGGGAGTTCCTTTTTATTCTAGTGTAAGTTTTAGGATTTCCTATACTAGAAAGAAGAATAATTATGTGTCTCATAGAGGATATCGACTACAGGGTTTTTCTAGATCTTTTTTAGTTCTTAGAATATTTCCTTTGACTTGTTTCCAATGTGTAAAGGCTATACATTCGAAACAAGTTTTCACTAAGGTGCCAAAGATTTGTAGTTTATGTGCGTTCTCAGTTCACCTGTATAAGTTATGATATATATTTTCTTACCCACCATGTTTCATAGTCTCATCAAAACCTAAAATTAATGTGGTATAATATGATTCTTTAATAACAAATGGGTTCTATCCATAGGAATATATAATGAAGCTTATACATATAGTGTAAGTGTATCAAAAAAAAAGTCGACATGGTTCCAATGACTATGAGAGGTACCAACACTATATATTCATTCTTAGTTACAACTAAATATGATACCAGTGCATCTCAATTGTTCATATCAACCCATGTCACTGGTTATATAACCCTTCCTATAGAGATTTTATTTTTTGTAATGGATAATACTATGCCCCTCAAAACAAAGAGGTAGAAGGTTATTTGGTTTCTTACTTGTGTTTTCTCCTTATCATAGATTTATATTACCAATAATTTTATGATTATTAACATAAAATCTCCCAAAATAATTCTCAAAATGAATTTTGTGATCACTCATCAGGAATGGATTGACTATTATCTTTGGCAGGTTTCCTTTACCATTCCTAATGGGGTATTACATTTCTTTCAGGCAGAATATGACTCAGGTTCAAGTAGAGATAGATTATCCTTTACATGGTAGGGTATGGTAATATCATGGTTTTTTTGACTTGGAGTTATAATCATTGAGTGATGATATCGATCAATTTTTCATTGAGTTAGCTGGAACTTTTCCTTCTAATTTCACTAGTTTTTCACTGATAAGATAGGTTGAGTTTTATATTGATTTAGTACCTGATACTCACCCAAAATCTATTCCTTCTTACAATATAAAACCAGATAAACTGAAAGAGTTTAAGACTCAATCGGATGATCTATTAGAGAAAGGATGTATACACCTGACTGTGTCACATTGGGTGGTGCCTATTCTCTTTGAAAATAAATATGATGGTGTGCTTCACCTTGGTGTTGATTACCAGAATATCAAGTGATTTTTGAAAAATAGAAAGTATTATTTTCCATATATAGATGGTATGTTTGATCAATTGGAAGTTATTTAGTGGTTATCGAATATTTATCTTTGTTCTTGCTACCACTAGTTGTGAATTAAATTATATGACATCTTGAAAACATCCTCTAGGAACATGTATGGACATTATAAGTATATGTTCATACCATTTTTCCTAACTATTGCTCATGAAATATTAATGGATATGATGAACGAAATTGTCCATGAGTATCTTGATAAGTTTTTTCGATGATATCATGGTTTAATAAATGTTCATGGAGGACCATGTGAATTATCTGAGAGAAGTTCTAGAAACGATGATAAATCATTAACATTTTATAAATCTATTAAAATACGACTTCTAAATTTAGGAAGAAAATTTATTGGGAATTTTGGTCACTAAACATGGTATTTCAGTTGATATTGAGAAGGTTAAAGCTATTAATACATGGTATCAAATGAGAAATTTTTTTGAGATTCAAAGATTATCGAGTTCAATGGGGTATCACCATAAGTTTTTGAAGGATTTATTAAAGTTGGATTCTATAATGAATTCACTCACTCAAAAGGGAGTTAATTTTTCTTGGTATGAGAAATATCAGAGTTCTTTTGTGAGATGAAATTTATTTTGACTTCTACACTAGTGATGACTCTTCTAGAGGATGGATAGGTCTACGTGGTCTTCTATGATGGATCGGGTTTGGGTTTGGGTTGTGTGCTTATATAGGTTGAAAATGTGGTAGCATATTTTTCTTATAAGATTAGGCCGCATGAGAAGAACTATCTGACCCATGTTTTCAAAATATCATTCATGATACATGTGATTAATAGTTGGCATCATTACCTTTTCAGATAAAGGATTACCATGTATTCTGATCACAAAATATGGAGTTATATCTCCTCCCAAATTGATTTTAATCTTCACCAAAGGTGTCGTATGTAGTACCTAAATTCCTAAGATTTGAAATTTTTTATACCCTAGGAATGGGTAATGTCATCACAGATGCATTGAGTAGGAAAATTCTAAACAAGGCTGTGAAACATTTATCAAAATAGTGGAATTTGTTAGATCTATTTTCAATATTTCATTTAGGAGTCTAATAGAATGAGTCAGGGGCTACATTAACTAGTGTTAATTTGACCTTATCTCTTCTTGGGATGATTCTTTGGGATCACCATCATAATGATGAGTTCTATGGCATTAGAGACTCTCTTTATAGTGGGAGAGACCATTATTGAGTGGTCTTTCTCTACTGAGTGTGTTATATGTTTCCAAAATCAATTCATTGTTCCTTTTTCATGATGAAGGTTGTGATGGTATACTATCATATTTCTCATGGGTAGTTCACTTCGGTACCATAAATATTTTATATGATATTAAATTATGATTCTGGTATCCATGTAGGGGATATGATATCACTAACTTTGTTTCATGTTATTATGTTTGATAAAATCCCATCTCTAAGAGCCATAGACCTTCATGTTTTCCCCATCCCCTTATAGTGCAAACTTAAAAGTGGTTTAAGATCTCTGTGGACTTTTTGGTTGGGTTTCCACATACTTCTTGAGGAAAGAAAGCGATATGGGTTATGATATATCAGCTGACCAAATCGCTTCACTTAATACCCATGAATGATACAATAAAATTTGATGAATTGGGAAGCATATATAAATAGGAGGTATTCATCTTTCATGGTGTTCCGCATATGATCATCTCTGTGAGGGATCCCCAATTAACTTTCCATTTTTTTAAGGGGCCTCTAGGAGGAAGTGGAATCATATGTGAGTTTGACCATGGAATATCCTCCACAAAAGGATTACCATACAAAACTAAATATAAAGATTTTGAAAAATTACTCCATGCTAGCATCCTCAATTTTGGTGTAGCTTTCTATTTCCACTTGATACTAGTTGACTTTTCAAAAAAAACAACTACCAGTCATTCATTTGTATGAAACCCTTTGAGGTATTGTATGGTCACCCATGAAAATCTATGTTGTGTTAGTCGTATATTGTTAAATATTACTTGTTTGGACCAAGTTTGGTATAAGATATGATGGCTATGATTCAGTTGATTCATAAAATAATGGTGATGGAAAAGATCTGATATAAATATTATGTCGATCATCATCGATGATTGTTGTAGATTTTGTTCATTGATTGAGTGTTCTTAATAGCTTTACCTCAGTTGGGTCACTGGTGTCTTGGTAAATAGGGAAATATATTACATCTATTTGTGAGACCTTTTGAGGTTGTTGAAGAGGTTGGGAAATTGTCTTACTAATAAGTATTCAACCTTAAACATTACATAATCTTGATTTAATTCAGCAATTTTACTTTCTCTCACATTGAGGATATTTTCGGGTTTACAGTTTTAGAAAATTATTTTATAACTCAAGCATAAAAAAACACATAATACAAATGGATAATTCTCATCAGTATCAATTGTTCTTCTAATATAAAAATTTTAATAAAATCATGAATTATTTTCATGGAAAATCTCAATCAATTCCATCTTTACTTCATCCATTACCTTTCCCATACTTAAACCCTATGAAAAATTTTTGAAAACTTTGGATGAGCACAAAATATAGGTAAGGGATATGAAAATAAAGGAAACTGTTAGTTTGTTAAATACATAAAAACTCATATAATGTTTAAATATTTCTTTAGATTTCATTGATAATGTAAAATAAAACATTTTCAAATGAATAACAAACACACCTTTTTCTCAAGGAAATCATTAAAACTCATGGAAATTGATTAAACCTCTTTTGGTTAATAAGGGAATCATATACATTAAATACATTAAAACCCCTTTTAATTAAAATAACTAAAATTAATACTTCCAAAATTGTCACTACCCAATGAATTGTAGATCTATAATGGGGATCACCATTGAATAAGCTATATGGGGCTCACCCGTGAGGGCTCAACCCTTTATATAAGCTATATCGGGCTCACCCATTTCTTAAAAGTTATAATAGGGATCAACTCTTTATATAATCTATATCGGGCTCACCTATTTAATATAATGCTAAAGTACCATATCAAGAGTAAAAACCCTAAACATAAAACCTATTGAAAACTATTTTTATATCCATATATAAACACCTTTGGATAAAAATACCATACTCTTTTGAGAACCCATTTTAAATACAAAGACACCTTTTTCTTTGAAAAATGCATTTCCAATACCAAAATAACCACATAAAATAAAATAGGTTTTTTCATTTAATAAACCATGTAAGATTTCAAAGGAAGTAATAAATTAAGTAAAATCCAGGACAACATGAAATGCCATTATCACTGTGCTTTACAAATAGAAAAAAAAATTGTCATTTATCAAAACGTTTCTTTTAAGACATGTAAAAAGATTAATTTTTTAAAAACATTTAACTAAAATAAAAATAGACAAAAAATTCATTTATAATCCTCTTATATCCATATAAATAAATATGTAAAATAATATCAATTATACTGAAATGGATGAAAGGATAAAATATTTAAACATTTAAAGCATTCCATGCCACATTGAACATTTAAATCATAATCCCCATGAAATAATAAAATTTAACATTAAATAACACAATAATAGATAAAATATGGATATGTAATGTAAAATAGGTTATATATACACCTTAAAAAAGAATAAAGGTGCATATCATCAATAAATTCCCCCAAAAAATGATATTGAAACAAAATCCCTTATTACTTTAGTAACTTTTGAATCAAGAGATCCATGAAAGAATAAAAACTATTGAATCATTTAATATAATTATATAAATTAAATGAATTATATAAGAATTAATAGGTTCGAAGATACACTATATAAAAGTAACTAGCTTCATAATAATAATTAACTCTCAATAGAATGGAAATTGAGATGAAATGCCTTATATCTATGGTAACATATGAATTCAAAACCCAAAAAGTAATAATAAAAAAATGAATTATTTAAATACCATGAAGATGAAAGAATTTATGATATAATATATCAGAATGGGTAGTATATATGCCAAATAAAATAAGTAAGTGGTTAATATGACATTTAGCTCACATATATAAAAAGTGAAAAGAAAGTCCTTTACCATGAGTTTGACTTCTCACATGTAACTTTGTCATCCTGAATAATAAACTTTTGTTAATTATTTACTTTATTTATAAATTTTATAAAGTTTATAATTTATTTTATTTCACTTACTACAATTTCGTAAACAAATACTTAAACAATTATGTCTTTATAGGGCGTTTTGACTATATTTAGTTTATGTGTCAAAACAATTAAGGTTGGCTAACTATAGTCAAGGTGGACATTATATAAAAATATCAATAATAATTTTCATGAAATATTTATCATGTTTATCAATAAATTTTAATTTTAAAAACAATCATGAAACATAGTTATGAATAATGATCCAACATTACAATCAAGGAGATGGTAGACCATATGTACTGATGAGCAAGGTTCCCATTTTTCAATAATCATTATAGAAAGAAATTAAGTAACATTTATCTTTCCAGAATGAAAATTATATCATAATAACATTTTTTAATAATATATACTCATATATATAATTATTTTTATGTAAAATGAATCACATCATGCCAAGGAGGTGGAAGTCCACACATCCACGAACAAAGTTATCACTTTCTTTGTGTGTGAAATGGTAATAAAAAATTGCTACATTTTATTTCTAGAAAATAAATTATGACATGAATATCATATATATATATGTGTGTGTGTGTGTGTGTGTCATGTATGTGACATATATATAATTAAACACATCCTTAATATTGTCCATATAATGTGTGGTTGTATCACATTGCTTTGAGGAGGTGGTAATACTCACATCCACAAATGACATTATCGTATTTATACAGAATGGAAAAAATGAGGATATATGGTATATACCAATTAAAAAAAGTATTAATACAAAATAAATGTCTTATATATCATATAAAAACAATTTCTCCGTCATAATTCCAAGCTATGAGAAGTGGTTAAGGAAAAAAAATGACAGCATTTCACAAGGTGGTAGTTCATCATACATCAATGGTAATTTCGTTTCCCATTTGATGGAAGTGTGTAGGTGTAAGTAAAAACCATAACATAACAACATATAAGTATATTGATTATATTTATGTCATTATATAATTATGTAATAAGAATAATCTAATTGTTGGATAAAGGAAAAAACATAAATTCATATTGATTAATGATACCTCTTTTTCAAGTAACTTATTTTTTTCACTAAAGGGATTCTTTGGTTGGATTTGTTCACAATGTTATGTTTCTAGGGTGAATAGATGGATTTTTTAGCTTATTTTATCAGTTTTATTATGATCCAAATAGATTTAGAGGTGTGAAGAATAAGGGATATTGAGTTCCTTTTTATAGTGGTAGGGGAGTGGCATTCTTGTAAATATTAAAGGGTATGCATTACTAGGAGGTATCCCATACATCATGTGACTCAAATAATGGTCCCCATTAGATAAAAGAGGTAATATGTTCTAATAATTTCCATAAAATGAGTTTTTAATACTTTTATAGGTTATTTATACTCCTCATATTATTTTTTAACCACTAAGTAACCACATTTTTGCCTTAATCACTCTAATTAATTTTAATTACATTAACTAATCATTTTGAACAAAAAATAAGTTGAAATTATTTGAAATTAAAAAGTATTGTGATTAAAAATATGTAATCCATTTTTTAAAATTCTAAAAATAGAAGTGGTAGAAATTAATTTAATGTTAATCCCATAGATGGGATGACAAGTGGGTTTTTAAAGTAAAAATGTTCAAAAGTTTCCTATGTTTTCATTTCTAGATTCATTGTTAAATTGTTTAAAATGAACTAAATTGGTTTATTTAATATAAAATTTATCTAATTATACTTTAAAACTACTTAAAAAATGATTTAACTATATAAATATATTGGATGAAAATGTAGTTTTAAACTAAAAAACGGTATTACTCACTATTCATAAAATTATTAAAGTTCTTAAAAAAATACCCAAAAACACACAAAGTAAATTTTTTATTTATATTTCAAAAATGAATTTTATTTCTTAATATAAAATTTATAAAAGTTTTAAAATTTATATTCAATGTAATTCTATAGTTAAAATTCTATAAAATGACCTCATTAAAATAAATATTAATATTATTAGTATATTATTGTTTTATATAACTCAGTATAGTGTGAAACTCAAGATTTTTCAGAAAATCATTATTGTGAGTTTGTTATGGTACTATATGTATCATCAAATTTAAGGTAAAATTACTATCTAATTCTTGAATATTAATAAACATTAAAAATAATTATTCTATCATTACTTGGGATGTTATAGCAATAATATTCAATTGGTCTTCATTTTAATTAATAATTAACGGGTATCTATTGAATTCATCATATAATCATGTTTTAACTTTAATTTCATAATTTAGTTAATTTAATTGAATCCCACCATTCCAGTGGATGTGTAAAGAATTGAATTTTCCATGTAATTTTTTTAAATTATATGGAATTATTATGCGTCTGCGAAAATTGATGGCGTGTGATTCTGAGACCCGGTGTGCCCGAAATGAATTTCTGAACATTTTTTGGGTACGTTCAGTAAATGCATGAGCGGAGTTTTGTAAATTTTGAACTGTTTCTCAGAATAAAAAATTGGGGGCATCTTTGAATCCACAGTGTCGGGATTCGGTTATGTGAGGTGTGTCAAGCCATTAAATGGCTTAACCTTCCAACTTTAAGTAATGATGATGCTATGGAAATTATGAAGCTTCTTAATTATTGAGCCCCACTATTTCCCCACATCGTTACCTACCCTACCCCTATCCTATATATATGGATATAGAAAAGGGGTATCAAATAGCTTCACCAAGTAGAAAAGTGCTGAAGGAACACCGCGACGCCAGACCCTTAGAAGCTGAAGTCGACCCAGCAGGAGGTGATGGTCAACGTCTAACCAAAGGGCGATGTGCAAGTAGCGTCTCTAGGATCTGGTGGAGGGAACGAAGAACGCGATCCAACTTCAAGAACAGAAGTTCCTCAAATGTTTTGATTTAGGGTCTAATTATTTTATACTTTTTGAATGAATTTCTCTTCCTTGTTCTTTAATAACATGAAGAACTCGGGTGAATCGACTAACGGGTTGACCTGCAATTCATTTGACTTTATGGGAGGATTGTTGCGGGGAATCTTTGTGGTGTTTATCTTTTTATTTAATTAAACTAATTATTCAACCCCATAATATCCTCTATAATACAAGCTAATGCGAAGGGTGGGGGTCAAACAAACTAGGCCCAAACCCTCCTCTATCTTGTTATCCTTGCACCACATTGGAAGACCGTGAGCACGTCAACGCACACCCAAGAAGAAGGTCATGGATTGTCAGCAGTGACGAATGGAGGAGGTGGCTGGCACGACAGATAGCTGTGAGAAGGGAGTTGGTGCGACCACCGCACCACTGGAGAATGAAAGCCACGGCTGAAGTTGTGGTATAGGCCAAACCCGCCTCTGACGGGTTCTACATCGCCCAAGCGGCGTCGTCGCCTCCCCAACCAAACGGCCTTCGGGCCATTTGTGAATCCAGGAGACCGGGGGGTTACACACCCCATGATGGAACGACCTGGGCTACCGCCCTCAGAGTAAGTCGCCTCCCTCAAGCTGGGCCACTACCCTCGGACTGGGTCCCCGCCCCAATGGGTCGTCGCCCCAAGCGATTCGGGCTAGCCCTTGCGGCCCGCCCTATTCTGGCCGGGCCGCCCCTATTTCGGGCTATTGTTGTGGGCTACCCCTCTTCAGTTCCAGATCGAACATTGGAATAGCTGGCCGAGACCACTATAAGAAACCGGATCTTCTTTTTAGGTATGTTTTTCTTTTTCCTGTATTTTTTGTGAAAACAGGAGTTTTTGGAAATTTTTGAAGTACAAGTCGTGTAATTTATGATTACGCGTCGTGTACTCATTTACCACGGGTAGACATGTGCTGGCCGTGTAGTGGCCTTGAACATGACCAAGTGTGATGACCTAGAGGCCACCTAATGAGGAGTATGGAAACAACAAGTACACGTCATGTACTCTAAAATTACACACCGTGTATTTTCTTTTTTTTTTCATTAAACGCATTGGGTCACATCTGACGGGCATAAATCTCTACTTTTAGGTTTCATTCATCCGAGAGCACCGACCAACTTTGGATCTTCGACAATCCCCTAAGCCTCAGTATTTCTCTAATTTGAACATCATTGATTGCATTGGAATCGCATCGGTGAGTTCTCTCTTCTCCTAGATCATCATCTTATAATTTCTCTTCTTTTCCAAGATATCATGGGTTGAACTTTTTGGAAGTTTTCTTAGATCTACGGCGTTCTAATGAGATTAAATATTCTAGGTTCAATTATATTGATCACTTAACCCCAAGGTAGTAGTTTTGTGCCTTTCTGTAGGAAGTATTTGAGTTATATGTGCAAATTTTTCCAATACCCAAGAATAAGGTATTGTGTGTTTACTGTTTTAGCCCTATTATCTCTCTGCTATGATGATATGATTGAGTAGATGATTATTGATTGTGAATATGGTGATTTTTTGTGATTTGGATGTTTTTCCCATGCATGTTTTTCCTATTTTGACCTTTGGGTCTTGTTTGCCCGTTAGGCTGCTATTTACTTTCCCATGCCTAGTATTATAGGATGGTGTGACGGTTTCTCTTTTATCCCGTTGTGGTGTAGAATGATATCCATGTAGTTCTTGAGTTTGAACTTGGCCGTTACACACTTCTACACTTGCTTGACTTACACAAGGTCATGAGAACCTGGTGTATAGACCATTGGGATAGTGGACGATGAGGGCTTCTCTAGAGTGTCTTTATAATTTATGATGCAAGACCACAGGGGGAATTGACATTGAGTGCTTCCCCAGAGTGTTTGTAGTTCCTTGACGTGGGCCACAGGGGGAATGAGACGTTGAGTGCTTCCCTAGAGTTCCTTTAGTACTGATACGAGACTATATGAGGAATTGACGATGAGTGCTTCCTCAGAGAGTCTATTCTTAAGCTGAACCAGAGGGGTTAGACTAAGTGTACTGCCTAGAGGGTTGCTTGTACTTAATAGGTAGGACTAGAGGGGATAGGTTGTGGGTACATTCTAGAGGGTTGCCTATTGTGTTATCTTCCTTGTTTAGCTGTTTCATACTGTGTGCTGATTTGAATGCTTTAAACTGTGGATTGGTTACTTCTTAGTGCTTTCCTGTATACTACTTTCTATACTTTTACCTGTCATGTTCTCACTGACTATTAGGTACAAATCTTCTGGTGGTTTCCTTCTGGGATTTAGTCTCACACCCTGTTTTGGTCATGCTTTTGGGCCCAAAAAGATTTTATTATTGCAGGTATAGATAAGGGCAAGCACCCTTCTACTTTAGGTACTTTAATTGTTGTGGAGCTAGGGAGCATGGGACCAAGATATGGCTTGCGATGCTGAAGATTTTATCTGCTTCCTTTTTCACTTTGGTTTAGTACTGGTTGTATTCAGCATTGTGACTTGTTTTCTATTTTCCTAGACATATTTACCATGCATCATTTTACATATATATGTGTTCTCCAGTTTATACTTTCAGTCTTCAGCTATTACTGTTGTTGGATATTTACTGTTTCTGTTATTGTATGTGTTTTTTACTTTTGTTGTGTAATCTTCTAATGAGGGAATAGTTTCCCCACTATCACACCCAAGTCCCTCACTGCTAGTTGGAAGCCTCTGGTGTTCAGGAAAATGCGCTTGAGGCCATGTGACAAACCGAGTACGGGGCACCTCTGGGTGGATACCGAAACCAGGACATTACAAAGTGGTATCAAAGGGAGGTTGACTTCAGTACTGATATTAGTCTTTCCAGAGCTAGGAAAGAGAAATACCGTTTACTGTGATGCATCAGTTATTGGGCTGGGAGTTGTGCTTATGCTGGGAGATAGAGTCATTGCGTATGGGTCTCGGCAGTTGAGGCCACATGAGAAGAATTACCCGACGCATGATCTGGAGTTAGCAGATGTTGTTCATGACTTACGTTTTTGGAGACATTGTCTTCTGGGAGAGAATTTTGTGGTTTTCACCAACCATAAGAGTCTCAAGTACATCTTTACCCAACATGATCAGAATTTGAGACAGCGAAGTTGGGTTGAGTACATTCAGTCTTTTGACTTTGAGCTTGCCTATATGCCTGGGAATGGTGACGCAGTGGCTGATGCATTCAGCAGGAGGACTCAGATATAGGCAGTTTAGGATGCCAGTTGTGAGTGGAAGCTTATGGATCTATTCTCCTAAATGCATTTGGAGGTGCATGACAGATAGGGGAAGACTTTTCTCTCATATGTAGTTTTTACCTATACTCTTCTTGATTGAGTTCAAATGAGGCAGCTATCAGATTCTGAAGGACTAGTCCTAAGGGAGAGTGTGTTAGGAGAGGACCCTATTCCCTGATGGACCATAGGCGAGGGAGAGATCTTTCATTTCTAGAGGCATGTATGGGTACCAGTGGACATATGTGAGGAACTGATGTGGGATTTTCATTCCTCGGTTTGGGTAGTTTATCCTGGCATCACCAAGATGTGTCATGATCTACACCGTCAGTATTGGTGGCCAGGTATGAAGAGGGATGATGCTGGTTTTTTCATGAGGTGTTCCACTTATCAGTAGGTGAAGGCAGACCATCAGCGACCGATAGGAATTTTTCTGTAGTTACCCATTCCCGAGTGGAAGTGTAATGATGTCTTGAAGGACTTTGTGACTGGGTTTTCGAGGTCACGTCGAGGGAATGACACGGTTTGGGTTGTCATTGACAGACTCACGAAGGTTTCTCACTTCTTTCCAATCAAGTAAACCTTCAGTATTGATGATATGGGACGGTTGTAAATCCGAGATATTGTATGTCTGCAAGGAGTACCACACTCTATCGTTTCAGGAAAGGATGTACATTTTACTTCTTGGGTCAGGCAGAGGATTCAGAAGGCTTTGGGTACACGTGTATTTTTGAGCACAGCTTACCACCCCCAGATAGATGTCCAGTCCGAGCGTATGATTTAGGTGCTTGAGGATATGCTCTGATTAGGTATTTTGGATTTTGGAGGTTCTTGCGAGAAGCACATACCTCTTGTGGAGTGTTCCTACAATAATATTTTTTAAGTGACTATTCAGAAGGCACCTTATGAGGCTTTTTACGATAGGCCATGCTGATCACCCTTTTGTTTACTGGAGGTAGGAGAGGCATCTTTGCTGGGACCTCTTCTTGTTCAGGAGACCACGGAGTAGATAGAGTTTATTCGAAAGATTATGGCTACTTCACAGTCTCGACTAAAGTCTTATGCTGATTAGCAGGGATGACCTCTAGAGTTCGAGGTTGGGGATCTGGTTTTCCTGCATGTCACACCGAGGTTGGGACGCAAGAGGATTTAGAGACAGGTTAAGCTTTCACAGAGGTATGTTGGTCCATTTGAGTTGTTGGAGAGAGTTATTCTGGTTTCCTATCGATTTCAATTACATCATAGGTATCGATCTATGCACGATGTCTTCAAAATTTCTCAGCTTCGACGTTACTTTTCAGACCAGTCTCATGTCTTTCATCCCGAGGAGGTTGAGCTTGAAGTGTATGTGTCATTTGAGGAGCATCTTATCCGGATTTTTAATTGAAGTACGAAGGTTCTCCATGGATGGTATGTTCCTCTAGTTTGGGTTCTATGGCAGCATGGGTGAGTATAGGACGACACTTGGGAGAGGGAGTCTAATGTACGATTGTAGTGGCCTGAACTGTTCGGGGTTTCTTCTTCTACGACACCTTTCTAGGGAAATTTGGGGATGAATTTATTTAAGCGGGAATGTTTTTAAGAACCCAGATGTTCTTTTCAAGTTTGTTTTTCTTTTTCCTGGTGTTTTTGAGAAAAGAGGAGTTTCTATAAATTTTTCAAGTACACGTCGTGTACTTTATGAGTACACATCGTGTACTCGGTTACCATGGGTAGCCGTGTGCTGGCCGTGTAGAGGCCTTGAACACGGCCATGTGTGATGACCTGAAGGCCACCTAATGCAGAGTACAGAAATAGAAAGTACACGCCGTGTACTCTAAAAGTACACACCGTGTATTTTCTTTTTTCATTAGACGCACCAAGGTCGCGTCTGATGGATAGAACTCTCTTCTTTTAAGTTTCGTTCATCTGAGAGTATCGAGCAGCCACGGATCTTCGACAAGCCCTCGATCCTCCATCTATTCTCTAATTTTAACACCATTGATTGTGTTGGAATCTCATCAGTGAGTTCTCTCTTCTCTTAGATCATCAACTTCTGATTTCTCTTCTTTTCCAAGATATCATGGGTTGAATGTTTTGGAAGTTTTCTTATGTATATAGTGTTCTAAGGATATTCAATCTTAATGTTTCAAGTATATTGATCTCCTAACCACAAGGTAGGTGGTTTGTTCCTTTCTTTAGGAATTCTTTGAGTTATATGTGTAAATTTTCCCAATACCCATAAACGGGGTATTGTGCGTTTTCCGTTTTAGCCCTATTGTTTCTCTACAATGCTGATATGCTTGATTAGATGATTATTGATTGTGAATAGGGTGAATTATTGTGCTTTGTATGTTTATCCAATACATGTTTCTCCTGTTTTGACCTTTGGGTCTTGTTTACCTGTTAGGCTACTGTTTACTTTCCCATGCCTAGTATTATAGAATGGTGTGACAGTTTCTCTTTTATCCTGTCATGTTGTAGAATGCTAGCCAAGTAGTTCTTGAGGTTGACCTTGGCTATTATGTGCTTCTACACTTAATTAACTTACATAGGGACGTGAGAACCTAGTGTATATACCATAGGGAGAATGGATGATGAGGGCTTCTCCAGAGTGTCTTTATAATTTACGATGCGAGACCACAAGGGTAATTGACGTTGAGTGCTTACCCAGAGTATATATAGTCCCTCAACGCGGGCCACAGGGGGAATGAGACATTGAGTGCTTCCCCAGAGCGCCTTTAGTACCGATACGCAATTATAGGAGGAATTGATGGTGAGTGATTCCTCAGAGAGTCTATGCTTAAGTTGAACTAGAGGGGTTAGACTGAGTGTGCTTCCCAGAGGGTTTCTTGTACTTACTAGGTAAGACCAGAGGGGACAGGTTATGGGTACTTACCAGAGGGTTACCTATTGTGTTATCTACCTTGTTTAGTTTTTGTATGTTGTGTGGTGATTTTAATTCTTTAAATTGTGGATTGGTTTCTGCTTATTGCATTCATGTTTACTACTTTCTGTACTTTTACTTGACATACACCCACTGACTATTAGGCACAAATCTTCGGGTGGTTACCTACTAGGATTTAGTCTCACACCCTATTTGGCTCATGATTTTGAGCCCAAACATATTGTATTTTTGCAGGTATTGATAAGGGAAAGTGCCCTTCTACTTCAGGTACTTGACTTGCTGTGGAGCTGGAGAGCGTGGGACCAAGCTATGGCTTGTGATGCTATAGACTTTATCTGCTTCCATTTTCACTTTGGTTTAGTACTGGTTGTATTAAGCATTGTGACTTGTTTGGCTATTTTCTGAGACATATATACCATGCATCATTTTACATATATATGTGTTCTCCAGTTTTTACTTTTAGTCTTCCTATGTTGCTGTTGTTAGATATTTACTTCTTCCACTATTGAATGTGTTGTTTACTTCCATTGTGTACTCTGTCAATGAGGGCATAGTTTCCCCACTATCACACCCAAGGCCCTCGCTGCTAGTCAGTAGCCTCTGGCGTTTGAGGAAATGCGCTTGAGGCCATGTGACAAACTAGGTACGGGGCGCCTCTGGGTGTCTTCCGAAACTGGGACATTACAACTACCTCAGCACAGCCTATATTGGGTCAGGCCGGGTCGGTCTGATAGGGTCAGACCAGACTCGGGCCCCATCGGGCCCAGAAGCACTCAAAGGACCTTATCTTGAGATCCAGACACCCATTAAATGAACCATCTGTGACTTTGGAACCCTTGAAGCAAGATAATCCTTTTCACTTACTCCATTAGAGTTTCGGAGAAACTTGGTGTTCGGCCGGGTTGGATCGTGCCCGAATCCAATTAGGCCCCCAACACTGGAATGCCAATAACCCACAGACTAGGCTTCCGAATGACGTGCTGCCAGTTGTGATGGAACCCTTATGACATAGAAGATCATCAGGTTACTTCTTCGTAGGACATAGTGCTTGTTGAGATAGGACTGATGGATTGGGGAGAGATTCTCTCAAGAGCACTACGTACAGAACCCTATGACTGGTTGAGACCTAACGACTGCCAACTTTTCGACTTTGAGTGACTCGACAGCCACGGTGGGGAGCATATGTGGTATGTGATGGGGAGGAGTACCCTATCAGACCACTTTGGGGGGGATAACTCTATGTGTCCCAATATACCCACGGTATACGATGCAGAGGAGTACCACAGCAGGTCACGGTGGGGAGCAGCCACAGTATGTGATGGGGAGGAGTAACTTAGCAGACTATGTTGGGGAGGGATGGCTTTGTGGGACCTGGCAGACCCACAGTATGATATGGGAAGTAACACCTCTGTAGTTCAAGGTTAGTGGGAAGCACCTATGTGTGACGTGGTTGTCCATTGTACTCAATAGAGGAGGAGTTATCTAGCAGCCGAGGTGTTCAATGATGTGACTGGGGATGTTACATGTTACTACCCCTAGAATGAATCTTGGTGTCGGTTGTCTTTACTTTGTGCTTGTGATTGAGATTATGTTATGTGTTACTTTACATGTGTGGCACTTTACCTTCACGATGTTACCCTGTGGTTTCTCTTTTTGTAACTCTAGGATACCTTTAGGGTCTCAAGGTCCCTACTGAGTATCGTTATACTCACCCCTGCATGGGATTTTCATGCACCTTGTTGTGTCTTAGGCAGACGATGAGCAACTGGGATGAGGCTTGAGGGATCCAGGACTAGGCGGTATACGGAAAAGATAGGCATATGTGGAGGGCTGAGGAGCCGATATGTACCTACCCTTCAGGTAGGATACTTGGAGGATGACCTAGTAGAGTTTTTCCCTTTTTTAGTTGTATTTTTCTTTCTGTTGTACTTTTACTCTTACATTTGGGCATGTATTCCTACCCCTTTTTTACTTTCAACACTCTTTTACTACAGTAGTTTACTTCTAAGTTACTTCTTGTTGTGTTCACATACAGTGTTTTTGTACAGGTTAAATTTAATTCATTTCCATTTTATGGAATACGCCTTTTGGTGCTTGTCTCCAGCCCCTAGCATATAGAAGGCTGGCTTGGGGTAGTCACGGCACGACCCCAGGGGGACGGGTCATGACAGGCTAGGTGATAACTATTATAATAATATTAATATTATATTTTTGTCTGGTATGACTCAGGTTTGTGTGTAACAAAACTCATCAATAGAAGTTGATGGTGCATACAATGAAAGATAAACTTAGTGTTGAATACATCTAAAGATAAACAATAAATTTATTTTTACACAATACATTAAATAATTTAAATTAATTTTAAAGATTATATTTCATAAAATCTAGATATGTTACATCCTACTCCCCTTAAAATGAATCCCATCCTAAAAATTCATTTAGGTTGTCAAAGGATTAATACTTTATAGTTACTCTCTTAGAAACCCACATAACAAAAATTAATATTACAACTCTCTTTAACAAGTAATTTTGGAACCATATCAATTACCCAAAGTAACTCATAACTAGGTTTATACATAAGAGAACATATGTTGGGAGTAAATATTGTACATGGAAGAAAAGTGTAAAAAATTATAGAGAGTGGAAAATATAATTGATCACAAGCAAGTGAATGATAAATGGAATGTTAAGGGACTCATAACCATAAATATATAATGATTTATAATACCATTGGTTCAATAGAAACAAATATATTGGGATAAATATTTTTCAATATCCTTTTCCTATAAATTAAGGATTATTTTACTATCTAATAACATAAGAAAATATATATACCTAATGAGTTATATTCATCCTTTAATCTAATTCCACCACAAACTCATTTTTTTCTCAAAAAATGAGTTTCCAAGATGAATTATTATGCTTGAATCACTAGAATCAAATTCTAATGGATCACATAATCCTCAAAATGATAACATGATATTTCTCTTATCTATAGATGTTAAATAAAACCAACATGGTTAGAAAATTGAAAGAGAATTAAAAAATTCATGTAATATGATAATTCATTAATCTCTAAAGTTAAATAGTAATACCTAATATTAAAACTAAATCATTACATAAATATATAACCTCAATGGTCATCAATACTGTTAAAATTACATCCATATAAGTTGATTTATTCATCCTTAAATAACTTTTAATCATATACTTCATGCATCTATAGAAACTCAAGAAATGCCTCCCAAGGTATTTTAATTATTTAAAATATTAAAAGTGGTGTTCCAAATACATTGGGATTATAATCAAACATTAAAAAATATAGAACTCTTTAGATCTTCCATCACTTCTCATGATGGACCAACATGAACTATAGAAGTATAAAATGATATTTTCAGCCTTTTTGTTTCTAATAATGATGATTCACACCCTGAGTAATTTTCCTTGGACACATGTTACCTTAATTTCCTAACTCATTGCTACTAAAGCATCTTACTATTAAGTTTATAAGTATTATCTCATTTTTGGATTGTTCAGGACTCTTTTACTTGTAGTTGTGATCCTTTTGACCAAACTTACCACACTGGCAACACTTTTTATATCCTAAGATACATTCCCCAAAATTTATTTTACCACACATGGAATAAATTTTAGGCTTACCTATAGAATTATTAGTTGGTTTCTTTTCTATTTAATTCCACCTTGATCGTTTCTAACTCTTTTCGTCTTATGGAATATAAGTATCGGAAAAATCTATTCCAAATTTCTCATCAAAACGAACCACTTTTTAAAGAAAATTAAATATTCAAGAGGATAAATCTCTTCATTGACTTGGTTTTAATCTGATGTAAAATCTATTAATTTTACTTTCAATGTACCAAAAAAATATTCAAATATACTTAGAAAATCTTCTGAATTTATATTCATATACAACCATAGAATCTTTATCTTTTTTTTCTCAACTCAAGGAGTTTTTTCTCCATCCTAAGAAGAACAAACTTGTGGAAATATTTTTCATGTTAAAGGTCCTTGAATTTTTCCTATTCCATGTAATTAATATTATATTTATCTTTATTATTAGTAACCAAAGACCACCATCAATCATCTTCACCTTTAAAACAATATATGGAAGTATTTACCTTTTGAATTTATGAACATCCCATGACTTAAAATGTCTTCTTTGTATAATTGATCCATCCTTCGGCTTCCACTAGGTCAGATGATCCATTGAATTATATGGGATGTAACCTCGTGAAATTCTCTAATTTTTTCATGTTTCTTCATGGAAGGTTAGGTTCCTCTCTTTCATAGACACCACCACTATTTATAGCTTGTTTAAATTGATCTATCGCTACAAAAAAATATTTTGTTCCAATTCTAACCATATCAGGATTCTTTTTTAGAAGGATATCTTCCTATAACATTCTTCCCATTATAGATATTATGTTTACTCTATGGAAAAAAATTCTAAAAAAACATAGATTAGATTAATAAACTTGTAAATCTTAAAATACTACATCATTTCAACTTAACCATAATGTAAAATATTCAAAGGGAATTCAATTAACATTATCCTAACCTATAAATTTTTCTAAACATTTCCTTGGATTCCAACTATAAGGACCCATCCTTAAACATTAAATAATCTTGAGTAAATTCAAAAAATTTACTTTTTTCACATTAAGTATCATTTTAAGTTTGCAGTTTTAGATAATTATGATATAACTCATTCAAGATAAAACGAAAAAATACATGTGGAAACTTCTGATCAATATCCATTTTTTTCATAAAATAAAACATTTAAAAAAAATAATGAATTTTTTTAGTGAAAATATCCACAACTTTTAAAATGAATTCTTCATTTCTCCTTCCCATCTTTAAACCTTATTAAAACATTTTAAAAACTTGGGATGAGTACAAAATCTCACTAAGGGGTATAAAAAGAAAAAAAATCATTAGTTCTATAAAAACATGAAAAAACCAATGAATTTTACCTTTATCATAAATGTTATTCGATAATATGGAATAAAACATTTCATATGCATAAAAAACACACATTTTTCTCATGTAAATTCATCAAAACTCATGGAATGTAATTAAATATATTTTGGGGACTTCGATAATCATATATATATAACCACTTCAATACCATTTTAATTAGAATAACCATAAGGATAACTTCAAACGTTATCATTACCAAATTAATTTGATATATATAATTGGGATCACCCTTTATATAATCTATATCAGGCTCATCCATGGGAAATAATAGGGCTCAACACTTTGTATAATCTATATCAGGCCCACCCATTTTTTCACGAGCTATAATGGGTATCAACCCTTCATATAAGTTGTATTGGTCTTACTCATGAGCAATAATGGGGATAAACCCTTTGTATAAGTTGTATTGGTATCACCCATTTCCTATAATTCTCAAGTACTATATCAAGAGTAAAAACTCTCATCATAAAACCCATTAAAAAATATACATTCAAATAAAAACACGCTTTTTCTTTTGAGAACCCATTTTCACTACTCAAACATACTTTTCCTTAAAATCCATTTTCAATATGAAAATTAAAAAATAAAAGGAAATCGTGTTTTTCATTTAAGAATACATATATTCGTACAAATGGAGATATAAATCAATTAAAATCTAGGACAACATGAAAGGTCATTATCACCATACTTTAAAAATATAAAATTTAATATGTCAATTGTAAAAACATTCCTTTTAAGATATGTATATAGACTAATTTTTAATAAAAATGAAATTAAAATTAGACATCAAATTTCCTTTATATTCATTTTATATCCCTATAAATAAATATGTAAATTAATGTCAAGAATATTGAAATGGAGGAAATGATTAAATCTTTAAACATTGAAATTATCCCGTACCACTTTGAAAATTAAAATCATAATCACCATTAAATGATAATATTTAACATTAAATTATATGATAATAGATAAAATGTGTATTTTTAACTCCAAAGGTGTTTTAAATACACCTTACAAAATATTAAAGGTGCATATCATCAAAAAATCCTCAATAAAGTAGATTGAAACAAAATCCATTATTACATGAGTAGTTTTTGAATCATGAGATACATGAAAGAATAGAATCAAATGAAATATTTAATGTCATGGAATAAATGAAACTCATGATATAAAAATTCATAGGTTATTAGATGCCACATATAAAAGTAACTCGATGTATAATAACAATTAAGTCTCAATGGAATGTAAATTTGGGTGAAACCCCTTATAACTATGATAACATATGAATTGGAAACTCTAATAGTAATAATAATAAAATGAAAATTTTAAATTATATTAAGGTAAAACAAATCATGAAATAATATATAAAAATAGGTAGTATATACACCACATAAAATAAGTAAGTGGTGAATATGATACTTATCTGATAGATGTAAAAAAGTGAGATGAAAATCCATAACCTTGAGTTTGAATTCTCATGTATGAATTTATCTTCATGAATAATAAGCTTATGTTAATTATTTGATTTATTCAGAACTATTTTTAAGTTTATAATTACTTTAATTTTACATATTACAATGGTTTATACAACTACTTATAAAATTAACTCTACATCGGGTGTTTTGAACATATTAGGATTAAGTGTAAAAACAACTATAGTTGGTTAACTATGTTCAAGGTCGTTATTATATAAAAATATAAATAATAATAATCATGAAAAAATTATCATATGTATACAAAAATTATAATTTTAAAAAATAATCATAAAATATGGTTATGAAAAATGAACCAACATTACAATAAAGGAGATAATAGGCCATACATACACATGAGTATGGTTCCCATTTTTCATGGATTGTTATGGAGAGAAAGTTAGAAACATTTATCTTTCCAGTATTATCATTATATCATAAATACCATTCTATTTAACAATATATACTTATATATATAATTATTTTGATTTGAAATGAATCAAATTGCGTCGAGAAGTTTGTAGTCCACACATCCACAAACGACGTTATCACTTTTTAAATGTGTGAAATGGTAATAAAGGAAATGATACATTATATGTAAAAAATGGTAATTTTTTCATTAATATCTTATATATTTTATTTATGTCAGATATTTTTAATTAAACCCATCCTTAATATATTCTATATAATGTAATAATGTATCACATCACTTTGAGGAGGTGGTGGTCCCCACATCCCCAAACGACATTATCATATTTTCAAAAAATAAAAAAATAAAGGTATGAATTATATAACAATTAAAAAAGTATTAAGACAAAATAAATATAATATATATCAAATAAAAATATTTTTTCCATCATAATTCCCTACCATGATATGTGGTAAAGGAAAAAAACAACATCATTTCATGAGGCGATAGTTCACTGTAAACAAATTGTAATTTAGTTACCCGTTAGAGGGAAGTGTGTGTATGTGTAGGTAGAGACCTTAACCTAAAAACTTCTCAATATATTTTTTATATGGATCTTATTATATAATTAGGTAATAATAATAATTTAATGGGTGGATAAATAAAAAAACATAATTTCATATTGAATAATGTTCTCTTTTTCAGGTAACTCCTTTTGGGTTGCATGAAAGGGCTTCCTTAGTTAGATTTTTTACCAAACTAAGGAATACCGGGTAAATTTAGGGATTTTGGGTGATTATTTTAGATTTTTTTGGACAATCATAGTGTATTTAGAGGTGGTAATAAGTGAGGAGTGTGGGTCCCTTTTATAGTGGAGGGGAAGTGGGATTCTTGTAAATATAAAAAGGTTAACACTATTGGGAGGTCTCCCTTACATCATGTGACTCCAATAATGGTCCTAATTCTATAAAATAGATTATTTTTCTGAATAATTTCAACACAATGCGTATATTATAGGTTATTTAGACTCTTAACATTAAGTTTTAGACACTTAGTAAGCACATTTTTACCTTAATCATTTCAATTAATTTTAATTACATCCATAAATATTTTTGGAAAAAAACTAAGTTTACCTTATTGGACATCATAAAGTATTCCAACTAAAAATATATAATCCATTATTTAAAATTCCAAACACAAGAGTATCAGAAATTAATTTAATATTAATCCCTTAGATAGGATGACAAGCTGATTGTTAAAGAAAAAATGATCAAAATTTTGCTATGTTTTTATATCTAAATTCAATATGAAATTGTTTATAATTACCTAAATTGTTTTAAATGTTATAAAATTCATATAATTATACATTAAAACCAATTAATAACAAAATTAACTATATAAATAAATTTTACGAAAATGGAGTTTTGAAATAAAATTCAATTTTATTCATTATTCATCAAAATATGAAAGTTTTAAGAAAAATACCAAAAATTCACCCGAGGTATGTTTTGATATTTTAATTACAAAAATTAATTTTATTATATTGAATAAAATTTTAAAAAAATTAAAATTTAATTTTAAATTAAGTATCTAATTAAAAGGCGGAAAAACATCCATATTAAATAATATTATTAACATTATATTATTGTTTAGTATATTTCAATCTTTCGTGCAATGAAAGATTTCATAGAAATTAATTTTTTTTTCTGGTACTCTAGTGAAAGTATATTCCCATTTAAGGTAAAATTACTATAAAAATATTAATAAACATGAAAAATACTTATTTTATCATTATTTGGGATGTTACATCATTTATATTCAATTGGTATTTATTTTAATTTATAATTAATAGGTGGACAATAAATTCATATTATAAACATGTTTAAACTACAATTTCTTAATTTGTTTAATATATTTCAATCACTATATTCTAATGGCATGGTGATAACAATCATAATAATATTAATAGTATATTTTTATTTGGTAAGACTCTGGATTATGTGTAATATAAGTCATCAAAGGAACTCAATGTTGTGTGTAGTAAAAGATAAACTAGGTGTTTCATAAAATGAATGAAAAATTTTACATTTTAGGTAACATAATCAATTAAAAAATTTAAATTAAATTTAAAGAATATATTTTAGAAAAAAATAGGATGTTACATTACCATATACTACATCTTCTTTAGTTGAATTCGATACATAATTTGTCACATATATCATTGCTTTGGAGGTATCTTTATAACTCATCCCATGTATTGATATTAAAGGATCTTGATGTTGAGACTGATATATCTATTACTGAGCACTAAGTCAATATTTTCTATTCTAATATGAAGCTATATCCTAGGAGGGTGATACCTTTAGTCTATGTGATATGGCATCATGGTTCTAATTCTACTGAGACTTTAGAGTGTAAGACAGTGATGAGAGAAAAGTGAAATCAACTCTTTGATGTGGAAAATTCTTGATAGGATTTTCGGGTTTATTCCAAGAGATTTTAGAAAATTTTGGAATTTTATAAGGTTATGCATAGTAAGATCATGGTTTTACTGAACCTTATACCACCAAGTGAAAGTTACTCACCCCATGGAAAGTGGGTAATACATGATTTTCCAATGATTTCTCAAACTTTTCAACCACCCAGAGGAAAATGGGCATCCCAAATAGTAGGGGCACATAGCTAGAACTCAATTTAACCAAACTATGCACCACCTCTATCTTACCAAGTATGTGGGATTAAAAAGTTATGAAAATTAATTTGAAATTGATGATCTGATCAATTTAAGTGTTTAATTACCAAATTCCTACCTAAAAGGATTTCTTGGTATTTGAAGGCTCTCAAGGAGTAGTTTTGGCCCTTCCAAATTCTTTCTATGGTGGATCGAGGTGTGGTTTATCTCATTAGATGTCCTCTGGGTAAGTGGCTCCATTCCCCTGTAATTTTTTCTAATCTTTCTTCCACTCCTACATAAATAGTATTAGATCATAATTTTTTTATTGATCTAAAATCCATTTTAATGGATCTAATCTTTATATTTTTAGATCATGATTCTATATCTGATTCTTAGATCTTATGTTCCATTGATCATTGTTAGTGTTCCTATTATAGGTTTTGATCATTTGATTCCACGATTTAAATATAAATAGTTCCATTTGATATTTTCCATGTAATTGAAAAATTTAATTTATTTATTTTTCTGAAATAACTTTATGTTCATCTATAAAACCCCAATTTGATGTGATTTAAAATTATAATTTGAAATGGAATTGATTTTGATAAAGAATCCCCAATTAAAATGAAATTGGAATTATGGAATGAATTTTGAGAAGTTGGAATTGATAGAATGATATTATAATTATTTTGAAAAAAAATATTGAAATGAAATGATGAAAATATATGATTGGTTTTGTATTGAAAATTCATTAAATGATGAAAACAGAAGTTTTGGAGTTAAATTGAATCAACAAAATGAAACTCAAAAATAGGAAATTGAATTTTAAAGGATTATTAATTTGAAATTAGATAATTTTACCATTTTTTATTTATTTATTAATCCCATATGATCCTTTTTTTAGTCAGTGGGTTATTTTGGAAAAGAATACAAGGATCATGATCCCTTATTAATGGATTGACGATGAAAACTCTAACAAAAACCTTATTTGGAATGATTATACCTGATGGGACATTAATGAGTCTTATTTACCTAAAACCTAATGTATGTGTGAACACATGTTTTGTAGTGATCACTTATTTGACAAGTATGAGGATCTTATTTCTAAAAACTATTGTACTTCAGTGATGATGACCATAGTTCTTATTATATAAAATTTGATTATATATAAAAATGTTTATAGAACTTATTTACTCATTCCAAATGATTTATATAAATACTATTATATAAAATGTTAATTTAATCTGCATTTGAAATGTTTTCCATATACTAAAATGAAGGAATATTTTTTTTCAAATTTGAAATTAATACACTATGACATGCCCTATTATATTTAAATTGAAATAATTATTGGTTTATTATTATGGAATATATTATATAACATTAAGTGAGACCTTATTGTGATTTATAGATCACAACATACCTTTTCATTTGGTAATTTGTAGACTTTATTATTACAGGTCTGAGAAAAGAAAAATTTCCATTGGAGGTAGTGGTTGTTCTTGATCCTTTGGACCATGGAGAAGTGATGGTGTCCAGTGGAACTATTTTCTACTTTTTACATAGGTTTTTTGAGTCTTTTTTCTACTTGATATTGTAATTTCCTTTGTGATGTTAATCTTTCTACTGAGTACTTGATGATATACATCTTTGGGTTTTGTTATACCTATTGTTTTTGGTACTTTCTTACTTTTGAGTGTTGATCATACTAACATGTATCGTGTTATATTCCACTAATTCTAGATATACCATTCTTTATTTATCCATTTATGATTCCAGGTTCTTGTCACCGACCCATGGGGATTGATAATTCCCTTCGGGCTTGGTCAAAGCCAGCTTTAATATCAGGGTACCGAAGTATCTCAGATGGTTCGCAATAATCATTTCCTTCAATAAACATGTCCTCCTCTAAAATCTCCATTCAAAACACTAAATTCATATCCATCTAATATAATTTTTTTTCAATGAAAAAATACTATAATAAATATTATTATAGTTTCTAGGATTTCCACTCATCGTATAGTCTCTTCAAAATCAATGTCTTCACCCTAGGAGTAAGCTTTTCAAACCATACTAGCCTTATTTCTTGAAAAATCACCAATTTCATTCGTATTTTTTAAAATCTAGTTAGTTACAATAATATTTATATTTTTAGGTCATATAATAAGATCCCATGTATAGTTATTCTCAAACTAATAAAGCTTATTTTTTATAAACTTAAAACATATGTCATGTTCAATTAAATCTTTTACTCATTATAGATGAACCTATAACGTGAAATAAGTTTAATTTTTGAGTCTTATCATTTTTTTATTTGATTAAGAGCCAATTAATTTTCAATTATATTTATGGAATCAATATTCTTCTTCAATATATGATGTCTCGGGTTTGATTCCACATTAAATTTATCTTCATTTCTAGATTATTCTAAATTAACTTCAAACTTTTTTATTATTCTAATTTCTTTATTAAGTTGTTTTCCTAAAATCTTAAAGTTGTCTCTATAATAATTTTATATAATTACTTCACTTGTCAATTTATATTTGTCTTGATTGTTAATCAATTTCACATTAAATCATTCAATAATTTTAGGTATACTTTTATTCCTACATTTAAAACCTCTACTCTTTTACAGGTAGACTTTGAAATTTTCATCATCATCTTTCTCTTCAAATTTACCTAGATTTGTATTATTTATATTCATATAGTATGGACTTCCAAATATTTTCAAGTATTAGATAGGTATTTTTTCATTTTTCCACATCTCATAAGGTATTTTATATGTATTATCACTCAATAATCACCTATTATGTACGTACATATAAGTAAAAATAGCTTATGTCCAAAATAATATAGTGATTTTCTACTCAGTTATCATAGTTTATCCAATATCAACAATAATTCTTTTTTTACTCTCTCGTGTTCTATTTTCTAAGGGAGTGGAGGATACATTGTGTCAATGATTTATTCCATTTTTTAATATATGTTTTCAAAATCATTTCAACTAGATTCCCTACCATTATAAGATCTTATCATTTTAATATAAACCCCTAGTGCCTTCTGAATTATCCTTCTATAGACTTTGGATTTATAAATATCCCCTGATTTGTGTTTAATGAAAAAACCATTATTCAACAAGGTGTAATCATCAATGAATGAAATGAAAAATATATAAAACTAAGTATACTTTAATATCATGGTCTCACAAAAGTTAATATGAATTAACTAATGTGACTATGCATATTGAATCTCTACACACTTATTAGTAACTTAGATCATTTTCCCTTTTTCAGGTCTCACACATAGCTTATCTTTCTCTATTAATCTAGGGTAGGCCTCTCACCACTTCATGTTTTTATATTTTACTCAAATTTCTTCATAAAAGGTAACCAAAAATTATATTACATAAATTATTCTCATCTTTGGTCCTCACATAAAATATATTGGTTTGATTTACAATTTTAAACATATTACCTCTTGTCCTCTCACATTTTGAGTTAACTCTTATATACATTAATATTTTGATTATTTATATATATTTATTAAAAAAATAATTTCTATCATCAAATAATTATCTCACACACAAGATATTTTTTTAGTCAATATAGAAAAAATCTTTTCATTTAAATCATTTTATTATAATTTTAGTTGTTACAACTCCGTTAATTTTGATTAAACAAAAATTACCAAATATTATTGCTCCTCAATCATATTCTTCAATATCCTTTATATTCACCATGTGTTGATTCAACAATCTAGTTAATTTATTTTTTGATTTTGATGCTCACTAATTCCCCCATTTAGTTTTCTAATAAATTTACATTAATTGAAATTCATGATACTAATTACTGGACTAATTATTTTTATTGTGGAAGCATATTTAATAATTAACCTATAGGAGGATATTTTTTTCTAAAATAAAAATTAATATCGATGTGTTTTATAAGTATTATGAAAACACTATTTATACCCCACATCTTAAGTGGATTGTATGGTTTTCGCACCCTATGTTTAGAGTAAAAGTATGGATCAAAAATCCCACTTTTGGAATAAATCCTGCATTTGAGGGAATAACCTAGAGTTTATTATTCCTACATTTGTAATAAACCTTAAAACATATATTATAATTATGGATTTTATCACTACATGGAAAAACTATATTTTTTAACTTAGTCAAATATGGATTTTTGTATTTTTGATTATTTTCTTGTTTTCTATGAAGATATTGATGGATTTAAATATATTTTTAAATTTTTTTAATGTTTTTTTCGAAGACTCATATTCAACAGATTAGATCGTTCTTATTGCTAAGGTAAGGTACAAATTTCTTTGAACGTTTAGATTTCAAATATTCATGATTTATCTTACGATATTTCTAGATTTGTTTTACCTAAATGAATTCGACAATCCAGATAAATTCAAAGATATTAATTTTCTATATATATAATGGTATTATTTTGAAGACATGTACGTGTGTTTGGAGATTTAAAATGTGGTGTTTCCTTTAGAGATACAATTTTTAGACATACAAGTTTTGGGCCTTATATGTTCGTTATACTGTAGTTACTACTTTTGTTTTTCATTGTTAATCTTTTGAAACATTTTTAAAATCAATTATAAAAACTACACATTGGATACATAAATCTCAAATCTTAGTCCTAGTTTTTTCTCTAAAAATTTATAAATAAATCTTATTTTCTATTGAATATTATTTTTCAATTGTTTTATTTTAATGATGATCATATATACCTACCAGTTTTTATTTCATCTATTTATTAAATATGTTTCAATATCTAAATAATAATCTATTATATACTTATATAATTGGCTACTCACACTCAATTAATGGTGAAATTTAAACATCTCATACTAAGATCTGGATATTTGGTTTCCTTATAAAATAACTAGAAATCCCTAAAACGGATATTTTGAGGTTTCAAATTCATGTATTATGTTGTAGAAGTACCTATTAAAATGACTTCTTAGTGAAAATTTCAAAGCTTATGGAAGGAAAATTGGTGGTGTAGACTAGGGAATAAGTATTACTTGAAACACTATATATCATTTTTTTTCTTCTTTTAATTTATACTGCTTAATTATCATTAAGGGTGAAGGAAATAATCACTTTAATATCAAGAGAGATTTTAATATTCTATCAAATTTTTAATGGAACTCAATTCACCCCCCCCCCCCCCACACACACACCACCTCTAGTTTCTTTTCATTTTCCATTCTAACCAAAAAATTAGTATCAAATTTTGTGCTTCGTTTACTTGTTTCTATTTCTAAAAACATTGTTGCTTCTTTTTTATAATAGAAACAGGCATTAAAGAAAAATCTCAATTGTTTTTTTTTAATCCTAGATTATTCTCTTATTTATATCCAACAATAAAAATTGGTATTAAATGATAGATTCAAGTAGTAATATTTATTTTCAATCTAAAGAGTCAGAGTTAAAGATCTTGATGAAAATTATTTTCAATATCTGGTCTTATAGAAGGTATGTTGATGATTCATGAACCTTATTTTAATGGTGATAATTATAGATGATGGAAAGCATACATGATTATTTATTTAAAAAATCATTGAATAAAACCATACTTGAAGGTATCCAAAACTTATGAAATTCTTGAAGATGATTTGGCAAAATTGAATGATGATACAATAAATGATTATGATCTTAATTAAATAACAATGAATGTTATTTTATTTGGATAAGAAATTGTACCACCATGATATTTTAATAAATATTTCTCTTTAAAAAAATTTACTCTTCAATAGCTTGCATTACGCACAACCGTGTCTTTAAACAAACCATGAGAAACTATTAGTATACAATAACCATTATAACCTAGTAATTAATTAGGTGATAATAAATATAAATAACTAATTTATAAAATAAATGTAAATTAATAAAACTATATAAAGTAATTAAAAAAAGATCGCATAATTTTTTATAAAATCGCTTTATTCTCAAAAAAACAAATTTTCTTTAAAAATGATTTTATCTTATTTTTTATCATTAAAAGTTAAATAAAATTTATTTTACCAAATGAATTTAATTTTTTAATTTATTTTTTCAAAATTATTATGAAATTATTTCTTTTGAAGACATTTATGGAATAGTGAAAATTTTAATTTTTATTGAAAATATATTTTTATTTTTAAGTATTTATAAGTTAAAATTATGTTTTTGATTAGTTTTAAATATTAATTACTTTATTATAATTTAAAATAATACAATTATGGTTTTCAAAAATTATTTCATACATGAATTTATTATCAAAATATTTTATGTTTTAAAAGGATATTTTTTTTAAAAAAATGTTTTTCAGGGAATTTTATGGGTTTTATATTAAATTAAATTCTAAAAATTCTTTATTTTTAATTTTGAAAAATGGATTAAAAATTTAGATTCATAAGATTTAAATTTATTAAATACATCCATTTTATTATTGACTATTATGAAGAGTAACCTTGTAAATTTTTCTACCACGGTATAGGATAAATATACTAATTTATGTTAAAAATAAAATTCAAAAGACTATAAAATGACCCTAACATGTGACAAAATTTTATTGTATGAATGAAATTAGACCCTAAGAACCTGAGGATCAAAATTAAGTCATTTAATGGACAATTTTCCTTGAAAATGACTTATATAATATTTAAATCAAATCAAGACACAAAATGACACTTTCTTTGTCCTAAATGTCCCTTATGTGTCCCAATGGAAAAAAATTTATGTTATGAAAAATCTAGCAATATATTTTTAACTTAATAAAAATATTTTAATGATATAAATTAATTTTTGACTTTTTGGGTCACATAGATGAGATTATGAGATTTATAAAATCTTATTTAATAAAGATTTAAAGATGTCACAATTATGTATTAAACAATATAAAATTTTTATATATTGTTACATAAAAAGATATATTTGACTATAAATATTATTTTTAACTCTAAAATATTTATATTCAGTGTGGTATTTTATTTTTAATTTTTAGTGACCAAATAATTATATTAAATAATTACACAACAATGCTAAAGTAATTATTTTATTAATGTAAATATCAAATAAATTTTATTAAAAACATTTAAATAAATATAATTTTTGATATTTTTTATATAAAATTAATTTTCAAGATAACCTTTATATTTTAGGGATATAATAAACTATTTTTTTGAATTTAACTTGTTATCTGGATATTTTTAAAACTCCAAATAATGAATACTGTCAAAATTAACACTAATGACATTTTACCAAAATAATATTTTATTAAAAATCATAAAACATCTTAAAAAATAAAAAAAATATATGGATGAAAATGTTATCAATTATTTATTTATAATTTAATTAACATCACATAATTTAGAATTGGACCCTTATAATATAGAAAAAATTGTCACCATAGTTAAAATTAAAATTGGTTAACTGTGGGTTAATCAAAATGATTAGGTTTAAAATAAAACCAAAATATGTACAAAATCAATTGGTAGATGAGATTAAAAATTTATGTAATATTATATTCGAATACATATAATTTTGGAGGGATTTTTATAGATATTCAATTTATTATAAATTAATATTTTTGAAATTTCAAAAAATTCCCTTCACTACAGTTATAAAAGGGAAAATTATCCCTCACCTCTCAACATCCCATTGAGTATTCAAGATTCACCATACCCTAAATATTTCAATTATAAATTTACCTAAAAACATTATATAGGTTCTAGTATTCTCAAAAGTCTAACCCAAGTGTCCCTAAGAGAATATCTAAAGGAAGTTCACCAGGGAAGAGTTAATCGTCTTTACTGACTCTTCCAAGATTATTTCTTCTTCCACTTACTATTCATGTGTAATTTCCATTATAAATTAATAAAAATAGTATTAACTATATTATTAGATGATTTTATGATTATGTAACAATCATATTCCACCGTCTATCCTTCCTACAAAAAAATTAAAGTATTAAGCATATGTATGTACGAATTTTTGTTTCTACATCGTGGTGTAATCTATTTTTCATCACATCTTTATTTAGAAGGGTATAATTATGGAAAATATATATATATATATGATAATTATAAAATTATAATTGTTATTTAAAATTATATAGGTCATACACGTATTTTCCATTTTATCATTAAGGTAATGATACCATCGCTTGTGTGTGTGTACGGTCTACCGTCTCCATGACATGATGCAATTCATTTTCAATATTCACCCTTAAATAATGATTATATAAATATATATAATGAATTAATATGATATATATTACTTTAATATCATTATTGAAATAATATATCTATATCCTATTCTAAATAATTGGGACTTATACAGCAAAACAAGCATAGGAAAATAAAGCAGTAAACACCCAAAACAAGTGTAATAATGAAATATTTTTATCAAACAGGATATAATATCATAATATATGATATAATAAATATGAATATGGATCTATAATAATCTAATAACATTAATTAATCCATTATAAAGGATATTTTGATACGTATTAAGGAAATTAGATCTAAGGTGAGGGTTAATTTTCATATCTCGTTATTATTCGAGATTGTTTATACATAACTGCTAGGGAATGTTTATCTTCCATGTTTCAGTTTCATAGAACTATTTTCAAAAAAAATTAATATTTTTATACAATTTTTAAATTAATTTTTACCTATGTGTGAATTTTTTCAAAACAGTTTGAATGGAATCTTTTTTTATGTTCGAAAGGATGTACTTTTTGACATTTCAGGAAAAAGTACAGGAAAGTGTTTTTTTTACTTATACATCATGAATAGAATTTTGCACTTTCATAACACCTTAATGACTTAAATATTCCATTATAATCATATATAGTTATTTTCAAATAAACTATTTTCTTTTAAAATTGTGTGACATTTTAAAAAATAAATAGTTTTCAAAGAATAAAGGATATTTTCCTCAAATATTATTTTCAAGTGATATTACAAATGTTACTTATGTTTTAATGGGGATATTTTTCATTGATGATATGCATATTATTTATATAGTTGGTTTATTTTTATTATGTAGTGATATTTATGAAACTAATTTCGTTCCATAGGTTTTCTTATGATTGAATGATGTTTATAAAAAACTTTTCTTTTCATGGGTTCTGATATATTGAATGATTTATGTTCTTGTAGAGCACATATGTATCGTTTTAATTTTTTGAGGGGTGGGACCTAAATCTCACTCAAATTAATTGGGAAAATATTTATATCTCGCGAGATAAATAGGGATATAATGGAAAATGATCTTGATTAAGTAATATAGGGCTGGAAAAGGAAGTACACCTGGTTCAATAACATGGGGTAGGAATATGGAGTGAACACAGTTTAGTAAAGACTTTGTACACTATGATAGTTTTGTAATTGATCATTTACTAATATAGAAATGAGTTTATTTGATTATTTGTCTTCTATAATTCCATGTCTTATGTTAGGATCTCATGAAGTTTGTTCTTTATGAACTTTTATAATTTATCTCATGACTTGATATTATAATATTTGATAGGAAAGAAAAAATTTCAAATGTTTTTTATATTATGTTATGTCTTATGATTATGATATGACTGATATCTCCCTCGGTGAGACGCGTGGTTTGATTTAAGTTTGAATTTGGATTTTCTCTGCTGAATGTGGTTTTCTCTCTAAATTTTGGATGTTGTGAAATATACCATGGGAACCGGCTACCCTCAAACCGGCCTTCATAAAATCAAAAAAAAATGATTTGCGGCTATTCCTCCACAACTAGAATCACTTTTGAAACATCTTACTTATTACCTCTGTTCATATTCTAGGAAAATAAAACTAAAAGGGGGTGATGTTAGATTATTAGTAAGTGTAAAGAAGGGATATTTATGTTTTCTAGTTTTCATATACAGTAAACCTATACATTTCTTGTATGGTTTTTTATGTTATATAATTAATATTATTCTATTTATATGTAATATCTATGTATGAAAATTATTGGTCATTATAGTTAGTATAAGAGAAAGGTTTAGCTAACCTTTGGAAACTTGGATGAGAAATCCTTAGTAAGAATCCTAAGTATATGTCTAAGTATAGGATACAATACTAATGTTTTGGTAACAATCATGAATAACCTAGGGTAAAACCTATGGTGTCCAAAATTTAAATTTTATAAGTAATTTCCTTTAATTATGTGGTTTTCCCACTTTGAATTGTGTTTATCACACTATGATTTTTTGTTTTAGTTAATGGATAGAACCTAAAGAAACTGCGTTAATTCAAAATAAAATTGGTGATGCAATGATTTTCCTCCTGAGCAATAGAATGTTATGGGAGCTAGAATTAAATTTTTTTTGTTGTGATCACATAACATTCTCAATATATGAATAATGTAGGACTTTAAAATTAGGAAAGGGGTTAAAATCATTTTGGTTAGTCCTTCATAATTCACGGTCTACCTTCTTTCAGTGAGTCTTTTGACCCACTAGTGGCTGAAAAATGGATTATTACAAATGAAAATATATTTTATGTTCTCTAATTTTCTAAACATGAGAAATTAATTTTAGCATTCTATCATTTGGAAGTTAAAGAAGATAAATGGGGGAAGCTTATCAAGAATAAGATGAAATGAGATAAAAATGAATCTACGAAATGGGACAAGTTCAAGAAAAAAAATTCAATTAGTACTTTCCTCATATTAATCCAATGAAGTTGAATAAGAATTTCCTTGAGCTTAATTAAAATGATGAGGAATCAGTTGGTGCCTATGAAGAAAATTTTACAATACTTTCAATGTACACTTCTGGAATTATTATTCAACCTGAGGGTAATATGGGTCAATTTTTTAGTGGCTTAAAACCAAGTCTTTGAAAGGAATTATCCATAAGGTACTTCAGTATCTAAGAGGAAATCGATCAATTTGATCTCAAGGTTGAGACAGATATTGCATTCACCAATCAATCTTATGGGCTTTATAAGAAGAGAATATGGAAATCAATTGAAAATAAAAAAATTATAGTGAAAATAAGATGATCTCTCTTTTATGATCATAGTGTGGAAAGAAATATAGACAAAACAGTCATTAGAAGACCAGTAAGTGTTTTAAGTGTGGTAAATAATGTCATTGGTCAATTTTTTACTGAACTGATGGGAAAAATAAAGATGATGATGTAAATATAAAAAATACTACATAGAATTGACCTCTCACACTTCAATGTTACAAGTGAAAGAAAATAGAAATTATGCTAATCAATGACCTAATATAAGGGTTATTAAAGATGATCAATATCAGTATCCTCTTGAGGACAAAGACAAAGGAAAATCACACACAACAACTACTGGTAGTGTGGAGTATGATAATTAATTGGTGAAAGGTATACTTATCATCCACTATAAAGAATCTTTTATTTTTTTTATTCTTGATCTACCCACTCTTTTATTTATAAAGAATTTTCTAAGTGTATTACCATATTTCTTCAACAATTATATATTGATTTAGCTATGAAAAATCATAATTTCACAATGCTTACAACACAAGTTTATAATTATTCATCAATTGATATTTGTGGGAATGTGCTTCCTGTAAATCTTATAGTCCTTACTTTAGTTGAATTCAATGTGATTATTAACATGGATTGGATTTATTTATGTCGAACTCACTTCAAGTATTGAGTTAGGGAAGTCATGTTTAATATATTGAATTAATCTATGATGATCTATCGACTCCAGGATGAATATGAACTTTCATTGGAAATTAATTACATATTTTGGGTTTTAATCCCTGTCAAAAAAGTCGATCTATCTCACATGGTTGGGTAGGGACTCACCATTAAGGATACACCTACTGTATGAGAGTTTCTTGAGGTCTTTCTTGAATAATTGCAAGGCCTTCCACCAAATCATGAAGTGGATTTTTCAATATTAATCATATCGGGTGCTATGACAATTTAAAATACTATTCATATAATAGCCAAAATTGAGTTGTGATAATTAAATAATCAACTCCAAGAGAATCTTGAAAAGGGATTCATATTCCCTAGTGTGTCACCTAAGGTGCACCTATTCTATTTTTTAAGAAAAAAAGGATCAATGAGACTCTGCATTGATTATTGAGAACTTAACAATATTACTATTAAGAACAAATATCATCTCCCCCATATTGATAAAATATTTTAAAAAATATATGGAGCTTGATACTTTTCCAAGATTTATCTTTATTCTGGATATCATCAATTAAGGGCCAAGAAGGATGATATACCCAATACGACATTCATTATAGGGGATATTTGGGGATCCATAAAATTTGGGAGTTATTGAACATTTACCTAGACTAACAACAATAACTGAGATCTAAAGTTTTTTAGGTTTGGATGGATATTATTGATGTTTTGTGAAATATTTATCACGATTTTCTAATCCAATCAGTAAGTTTTCATGTAAAGTATTTAATTCCATATGGATAGAATAATGTGAAAAGAATTTCAAGGAGATGAAAGGAAAGTAATTTATTATACGTGTTCTCACACTACCCAAAATTAGAGAAAGGTTTGGGATCAATATTGATGCATCCATAAAGGGTTTGGGTTTTATTCTCATACAAAAAATGACATTGTGATAGCTTATGCCTCATGAAAACTGAAAATCCATGAGAAAAATTACCCAAAAAATGATTTGGAGTTAGTTACAGTAATCATTACATCAATGATATAGATGTATTATCATTATAGAGAAATTTGTGATATATATATATTGATAAAAAAATTCCAATTTATATTTTCACTTAAATTGGTTTGAATATGTGCTAAAGGATATGGTTGGAGTTGATTTATGATTACGACAGTTCAATACATCACTACCCTGGGAAAACATCAACATGGAATTTTTCATCAGACTCCCCAAAAATTCTAATGGCCATAATGCTATATGGGTGATAGTTTATCACCATATAAAGTTTGAACATTTCATTAATATCTAATAACACTTCTCTCATTATCATCATTACAAAATATATGTTAAATGGTGAGATTGCATAGAGTGCTACTTTCCATTGAATCTGATCGACACCTGAGGTTTACCTAAAACTTGGAGAAGTCTTTGGTAGGATCTAGATATAGATTTAAGTTTTATCACTAATTATCATCCTCATAATGATTTTTAGTCTAATAAGACAATTCAATCTATATAATACATATTGAGAGATAGTTTTATGGATTTCAAAGGTGGTTTGGATCAACACCTATATTTTGTAGAATTTTGTTACAGAAATACCTTTAACTATTGTATTAAAATGGATCCCTATGAATACCTCTATGGTAAGAAGTGTAGAAATCCAAAATGAGGGGATAAAGTTGAGCAATTAAATCTGTTAGGACCTGATCTAGTTAAATAAATGGCATATAAGGTTTTATTTATTCTACAGTACATAACAGAAACTCAGTTTCAAAAAAATGTTATGATGACAATTGAAAAAGAGACCAAGAGATTAAAGTGGATCACAAATAATTTCTATGAATATATCCCTGGAAGTGAGTGATGATATTTTGAAAGGATAGAAATATAAGCCCTAGGAATATCAGTAATTTTGAAATATGGATCATGTTGGAAAGTTAGATTGCAGAATGGCGCTTCTACTAAATGTATCTCAAGTTCATGATGTGCTCAATGTATCTCTCCTAATAATGTGCGTACCCAATCCTTCACATGTAATAAACTCATAAATCATACCATTATATAAATATATTTACTATAAAGAATAATCTATAGAGATTATGGATCGTAGAGATAAAGTTCTATGAAACAAGACCACTCGCTTAGTTAAAGTTTTATGGTGGAACCATCGATTTGAGTAATCTACATGGGAATCTGAATATATGATTAGGTATAGGTATCCTCATATGTTAATATCCAAGTGAATAATTTTTAGGGATAAATTTATTTAAAGGGGGTAGAATGTAAAAACGGATATTTTAATAAATATTTATCTTTAAATAATTTTAATTCTCTAATAGCTTTTATTACACGCAATTGTGAGTTTAAATGAATCATGAGATACTATTAGTATAAAATGACCATTATAACTTAGACATTAATTTTGTGGGAATAAATATGAATAACTAATTTATGAAATAAACATTACTTAATAAAAATATATTAAGTGCTTAAAAATGATTACACAATTCATTGTAAAATCAATTTGTTCTTCAAAAAAATATGTTTTCTTTAAAAAGGAGTTTATCTTTTTTTATTTTTAAAAGTTATAGAAAATGGATTTTACCAAATTAATTTAAATTTTTAATTTTAAATTTAAAAATTATCTTAAAATTATTTCTTCTTAAAACATTCAAGTAATAGTGAAAATACACATTTTTATTGAAAATTGTATTTTTCTTTTAAATTATTTACAAGGATAAATTATGTTTTGGAAAAGTTTTAAATATTAATTAGTTTATTTTTATTTAAAACAATATAATTATGGTTTTTGAAAATTATTCAGTACATGAATTTAATATAAAAAAATTTATGTTTTAAAAGGAAATATTTTTAAAAAACTATTTTTTATAGAATTTTACCAGTTTTATATTAAATTAAATTCTAAAAATTATGTGCTTTTAATTTTCAAAACTGGATTCCCAAATTTAATTCAGAAGCTGCAAATTTTTTAAATAGGTCCCTTTTATGTTTGTCCAATATGAATAGTAACCTTGGTAAATTTTCTTACCATGGTAAATGGTAAATTTAGTAATTTAGGTTAAAAATTAAATTATAAAGACTATGAAATGACCCTAAAACATGAAAACAAATTATTGGATAAATAAAATTAAAACCTTAACATCAATGTATCGAAATTGATTCATTTTATAGACACTTTTCCATGAAAATGACTTACATAATATTCAAATTAAATGAAGACACAAAATGTCACATTCTTTATCCTTAATATCCCTTATGTGTCCACATGGGGAAAACGTTTTGTTATGAATGAATATAGATGTATATTGTAAACTTAATAAACATGTTTTCATGATATGAATTTATTTTAGACTTTTTGGGTCACTTTGTCGAGATTATGGTATTTATAAAATCTTATTTAATAAATATTTAATGATTTTACACTTCTGTTTTAAGTAATTTAACATTTTTTATATAGTTTTACATAAAAAGATATATTCAAATATAAATATTATTTTAAAATATATAAGATTTATTTTTATTGTGTAATTTTATTTTTAATTTTTAGTGAACAAATAATTATATTAAATAATTACATAACACTAATTTTATTAATGCAAATAACAAATAAATTATATTAATTATATTAAAATAAATATAATTTGAGATAATTATTGTGATCAATAATTTTTATAGCTTACCTTGACATTTTTGGGATATAATTAAATATTTTTTTTCAAAATTAACTTGTTATCTTGATATTTTTAAATGTCTAAATAATGAATAGTGTTAAAATTGACACTAATAAAATTTTATCAAAATATAATTTTATTTTAAAAACATAAAACATATTGAAAAATAATATCAAATATTAAATGGTATAAAATGTAATAAATTTATCATTTATGATTTATTTGACATGAAATAAGTAAAAAATTACAAACTTTTAATATTTAAAAAGTTGTTACAGTAGTTAAAATTAAAATAGGTTATCTGAGGGTTAACCAAAATGATAAAGTTTAAAATAAATAAAAAACTTATCAAAAATCTATTGGTTGATGAGATTAAAACGTTTTATTATCCTATCTTCTAATAAATATCTTTTCGGAGCTATATAGGTTGGGATTTAATTTATCATAAATTAATATTTTTTGAATTTCCAAAAATTATCCTCACCAAAATTATAAAACGACGCCACCTTACTCACTTATTCAAATCACACTGATCCTTCAATCTCGACCATCCCCTACCAATTTAACTTATAAACATCTATAAAAATATTCTATAGGTCCTATTTATCAAACAAATACCACTGTAGTGCCCCTAATATAAGATATAATGGATGTTTTCCAAGGAATAGGTAATCATCTTTACAAACTCTTCCAAGATTATTTCTTCTTCCACTTCCTCTTCATGTGTTATTTCTATTATAAATTAATAACACTATCATCACCTATAATCTGAGATTTTATTATTATTATGTAACAACCATATTCCACCTTTAATCTCACAAGTAATTTTATATACTCTTTTGAAAAAAATTAATAATTGTTTGTGGTGTTCGGTCATACGTATGAACGAGTAATGATACCATTCCCTTAATGATAAAATGATAAACAATTGGATGGTATATTTTTTCATAGAATCAATATAATTTCATATTTATCTTATATATATATATTATTTTGATCATTATACGCTTCCTAATAAAGCGGTGATGAAAAACAGATTATACCACACTGTGGAGATGATAAATTGTACATACACTTCCTATGGTTGGTTCATGTTTATGAGAGAATGATATTTATGAAACCCATTTCTTCACATGGGTTATATTATGATTGAATAATTTTTATAAATCTCATTTCTTTTCATGAAATCTAATATGATTAATGGTTTATGTTCCCAAGGAACACATTTGTATAGTTTTAATTAGGTCACTAGTGGGACCTATATCTCCCTCCAATTCATTGGGTAATTATTTATATCTCATGATATAAATAGTTTTGGAATAGGAAGTTATCTCAATTATTTAATATAGGTATGTAATAATATGTTAACATGATTCAATAACACAGGGTTAGAACAGGGAGTAAACTTGGTTCAGTAAAGGACTTTGTCCTCTATGATAGTCTTGTAATTGAGTCTTGACTAATATAGAAAGTTTTTTTTATTTGTATTTGTTTGCCAAAATTCCAAGTCTTATGTTACAATATTAGGAAGTATATTCTTTTTTAACTTCTAGGATATATCCAATGACATAATATTATGATCGTTGATATACAAGATATAATTTTCAAATGTTTTTTCTTAGGATATTATGTCTTATGATTATTATATGATTGATATCTCCCTTGTTTACCCTTATTGAACTTCTAAGATCACTAATTTTTATGTTTATTTTCTAAGGATATGAAGAGAGGTATTAAGTAAGATGTGCCAAGAGGGGGTATTAGTTATGAAGTAATATGCAGGAGATGATGTAGATGTTTTATGAACTAGTTGTTTATGTTTCCCAGTTTCCAAAGACACTAAACCTATATGGTTATGGAGGGGTTATTTTATGTTCTTTAATTAATATTATTCAATTTATATGTAATATTTATGTATAGAAATTATGGTCTATTATAGGAACTGGTGAATTTAATTGAGTATCTCAATGTACTATTATTTATGAATTGTGGATGGTTATTTTTTTTTATTATAAATGAACTGGTTATGTTAGATAACTAAGGTTAAATAGTGAAAAATTGAAATTTGATACATTTAAGATACATAAATATGAGAAAATCACTCATATAAATGGAATATTGATGGAATTGATCCATGATATTTCTACTTTAGGAGAATAAATTAAACAATTAGATCAATATTTAGATGTTCTTGGAGATTTACCTTTTCATTGGAATAGAATATCTGCTGCTATTCAACAAACTAAACCAGTTAAATATTTTACAATAATTTAATTGATTTTAACCTAGATGTTGTATGTATATGAGATGCAAAATGAATCTAAAAACATATTTCTATCAAAAAGAAAGATATTTCACTTAGAAGTATAATGAATGAATCATATAATTCAAGTTATCCAAATTCAATAAAATAATTATCCGATCTTACTAAAAGATTTGAAAAACTATACAAAAAAAAGAATATAATCAATAAATGATATATAAGTTATGAATGTAATGAAGAAGGTTACACAAATTATAATAACCCAATGATTTAAGCTCAAAGGAAAGATAATTATAAACAGAGAGTTAAGGATGTCATGAAGACTAACTGTAATTATACTTTTGATTTAGTGGATGAATATACGTTAAAATTTTAAGCAAAGAATGAAAATAAAATGGTAAATCTATATCTTATTACTTATATTAATGAGGTATACACTTTTAACTCTCAAAATTATGATTCATAAAATTTTTCATATTATTAACTCAATAAATATTGTTTTATACTTCAAGAAAAATATTAATAATTAAAAAAAGAACATAGGAAAATATGAAAATATTATGATACTATTTTTACTGATAAAGAATTTTTAACAAAAAATATTTCAGATTTAAAATCAACAAGATTTTGTATTTTGTATGAAAATAAAATTAAGGAACTATCAAAATAAGTTAATATATTAAAATAAGTTTTTTTCATGCTTATTAAAAGAAACAAATGTTTAAATAATATTCATGGTAAAATAATGTTACTAATAATAGAAAATTGGGTATTTTTAGTAATGGAGAAAAACCCTAAATTATATATAAATTATTTGGTTCCTAGTTCAAAAAAACAAAATAATATCTTTTGTTAAGTGTCATCACTGTGGAATAAATAGAAATTAAGAAAATGACTTCTATTTTAGATATTAAAAATTTTCTGATATTAACCATTTTCATTATTTAAATGAGATTTTAAACTTTAATAATAGAGACTCTAAACAAAAAAACATATTTGGTTGCCTAAAACAGAAATTTATAACACTACAAGACCCAAATGCATATGGGTACCAAAAGAAAGTTATATTTGATATATTATAGGTGTGAACCACTAGACTTCATTGTCATATAATTTAATATATGTTTAATGATGATAGAAATTTCTTATATATTTATTTCTATAGAAACTTCATTAAAACTCGAACTATTAATCCCAAAGTATTTATTTACCATCTAAATATTTGGTTAAATTTCACTAATTATTTTAAATAGGGGAGAATTTTTATTATATTTATGCTTAAAAAGTTTAAACTCTTCTCATTCTATCATTTTATGTAATGCATTAATTTGTTAAAATTTTCATTACATTATACATACTCCTTAAAAGATAGTTCAATTTCATATTAGAAAACATTTTCAAAATATTTAAATCTCTATAAACTTTTTTCCATATATATCTCATTTTAAAAAATCATTCTCTAGGATAATTATAATTTATGAGGAGTTTGTATTACTTGCTTATAATAATTTAAAATCATATGTAGAAAGGTTGGTTTATTTTAATAAAAAACTGAATTATTAATTTAATATTTCATTTTATAAAACATTATTTTGGAATTTCATTTTATTAGAAATGTTTTTAATTTACATAAAATTCCTTTCAAAATAGTTTTCTTACATAAAACATCATTTTCAAAGTTAAAATCTGAAAAGATTAATCAATATTTTGGCTTGAGAATATGAAACTTTGTCTATAAATTTTTAGAATGAAACATATCTCCTTAAACTTTTTAATCATAAAATATTATTCTCAAACTCTCTTAAAAATTTGTTCTTTTTTCTTTAAAATTTCAAATTCAAATACCTTTGAAGAAATAGACCCAAGTGGCATGAATAGACCTCAAAATTCATGCTTAGAGAAAAGTTTTTCTCCGAATATAAATTGAGTAAATTATTTTTCTGATATTTTTTTGAATATTCAGTTTTCTTTCTTAAGTATTCCTTGGAAACATATTATGTAAATGAAATAGATTTTCATGGTTTTGAATAACCATAAGAATAATATTCTAAAATAGTTAATGACCTAATTATTTTATATATTTTTTCTCCAAGTTAAATATTTTAAATGAAGAAGTAGTAAAGATGAATAAAAATCTAAAATCATTTATAAAATCATTTAAAAAGCTATGAAAATATTCTATTTCATAAATAATTTTGGATACACTTCAAAGGAAGTGTCAAAAATTTTGAGATAGCTCAATTTAAGAGGAATATTTCAATGTGTTTAAAGTAGAGATGATAAGAAAAATGGAGACACTTGGTTGAAAATTTGTTAATAAGTCATCTATAACTGAGATAAAGTATTTTTTTTAGTTTAAAAGGTCTAATCTTCTTCATTGGTTCAAATATCTATATATTTTCAAGGGGGAATTGAAACTTTATCGAGATTTCTAATAATAGTGAGTGAAAAAATTCAAGGTTTCGAGATTATAGTTAAACTATTTAACCTTTCTAAAAATATATATTATTATTCACCTTTATAGATTATCCAAGTTCCAAGCTATATATATATATTATCATTTTTAAAAAAATAAATTAATCAATTTATTAATCTTTTATGTAAAAAAAATGGGAAAAATTATTGATAAATTTATGATAAAATTGATGATAAATTTATGGGAAAGATATAATTGATTATAAAGAAAATTTTGAGGAATAAATATTAAAAATTATGTAAATAAATAAGTTAAAAAAAACTAAAAATATATATATGATAAATTTATTTACAAAAAACCTTTTCTTTTTAAGTGATAAATTTTCTGGAAATTTATTGATTCTCAGATTTGTTAAAATTAATCTATTATTTGTTATAATTTTAGTATTCATTTTATAATTGTTTGCATAATAAGAATTATGGAGATTTTTGAGCATGTATTGATTCAACAATTTCATTAATTTCTTTTTTATTTTTATGCTCACAAAAACCCACTTTTATGATACAAATAAATTTACTTTAAGTAAATTTTAAGATATTATTTATTAGAATAATTATTTTTTTGGAAGCATATTCTGTCTTTAACCCATGGGAGGATTTTTTTATCAAAGAAAAAGTATCTAGATGTGGTTTATAATTAATCTGGAAACATTGTTCATACCCTATATTTTATGAGGAACATATGGTTTGTATACCATATGTTTAGATTAAAAGTATGGATCATAAACCCTAATTTTAGAAGATAATCTAAGTATGAGGAATAATCATATAGTTTATAATCCCTACTTTTGTAATCAACCATACACTATCAACAATGCTTTTGGAGTTTATTTTCACGTAGATAAACCCTGTGTTTGAATTAAGTAAAATATGAAGTTTTGAATTACGGCATAATTTTACCATCATGATAAATATCAATATTTTCATCCTCCATATATATTATGTTCTTATTATAAATTCACATAGCTTCATTCGAAAATATAAAATGTGTCATTACCACTAGAGCTACACTTTAGAGACATTCATGTTATGATATTTTTCTATTTTTGACTATTTTTGTTGTTATTGTATTTCATTTTTAATATTTTTATACAATTAAAAAAAACTTATCAGAGCTGCACCATCCATTAAAATCATATTTTTATTCAAAGAAATAAAACAAAAATACAACAAGACAAAAAAGGAAATAATGAAACCCCAGGATTTAGGGAGGTCTAAAATAATTCAAGCTGAGGGAATCCCATATAATGAAATTAATGCCCTCTAGTTTCAATCTATTGATAGAGAGGAGACTAGTGTTGTTGGAGATTTGGACTACCAAGAAATCCATGTGATCGTCAACCTTATTACCCTCGCCCCATGTGTGGGTCCCTTGGATATTGTTTCTAAGATTGGATTTACATTTCCTAATGTTGTAGGATATAGTCCAAGGAATATATCCTTTATTAAGTAGGGATTCATAAAGGATCAACGAATCTGTCTCCTTCTGAGTTATATCCATCTTCTCCTATATGAAAATTGTGATCTAAGTGAGCATGGCCTTGGCATCATCTAAGATAGATGTTCCATTTACAAAGAAATATGTGAAGGTTTTCCCCCCTAGAGCCACAAACCACTCCCCCTCCTTTCATAACACACATTGCATAGGGCCCATCAGTGTTCAGTTTGGACTCAGTTCCAAGGGTTTTCTAGCACACCCAATTCCCCTAAATTTTGTCTAGGAAGGGTAGAATCGAGGGGACCCTAACCTGAAGAAGGCTGAGAGAAGGGGAATCTATCCAGTCCTTGATGATGAGAACCAAATAAACCAGAAATAAATGTCTCCTCCTGATGATGGGCCTCACCGAAGGAATGGAGCCTTCAAACCACACTTGGTTTCTAGCTTTCCACATGCACCATCATCTTGTACTAAAGATGATAGATTGAACCATCTATTCCTTATTAGATCTAGATGTTCCTTGGAACCATCTCTCCTGAAAAGGAACATTAGTCAGATCATGATATGATAATTCCATGAAACATCTAAAAGAGGACCACACTGTGTGATCCCATTCCCCCTAAAATAATAAGTGATTGGTACTCTCTTTTCACTTGTTGTTGCAGCAGTTACACCTTCTGTCCAAGCTAATTCCCATTTTTTTATGTTCTCATCCATATCTAATGAAAAGTTTTAGATGTTCCATGTTAGGAAGTTAAAATTCATTGGGATCTTTTAGAACCACGCAGTTCCATTCCAACCATCATGTCGATCCTACTCTAAACTCAGCCTATAAAAATATTTAATAGAAAATATCCCCTAAGAAAAAGGGGTGAATCTGCATTTATCTAGTTCAAAATTGATCTTAATGGACTCAAGAAATGCATGTTGATCTTCATCCAAAATTTCCTTGATGAACATGGGATGTTGCACACTTCCTTAACCATGATCAGTAGGGCTGGGCACCCAGGGAATGCGAGAACAGATCCAACCTAGTTTTTGGGACAGAAGAGGAGATCCCATTTTCCAACTATCCATCAAGATTTCAGTAGAATATTCTAAAATAGAAGGTATATTTTTTACCACAGGGGAGAAACAAAACCTTGATCATCCTCTGCACTTCCCCCACATATATAAACATGGACTCTTCCCATAAAGTACATTCCTCCAGAAGTTTTCATGTGATCTTAGCATGAATACAATGAACCATGCTCTGAAGAATCCTTACATTAATCCCACCGTCATGAATAGGCCTCACAAACTTTCCCCAAAAATCCAAGTGCCTCTTACCTTCAAATTTTTCATCCCTGAAAAATCTACATAAGACATTATCTATGTTTTTAGTCACTCCTTGAAGAACATTGTATGAAGCCAATGCGTGTATGGAGATGGCAGTCAGAACGCTATTAACCAGTACTATATCACCCCCAAACAAAATTAATTGGTTTTTTCAATTAAGTACACAGCTTGTTATCATACTAATAATCTTATCAAAGTCTCATATTCTAAGTCTAATTTAAGAAATATTCATTCTCTAGTACTCCATCATAAGGACACCATGTTTCATGTCAATATGGTTGCACAGGGAGGAAACCCTTCAGGGAGAGCTCTTGTTGGTGATGAATATGCTACTTTTAGAACTACTGATGAATTTCCCACTCCAATAGAAATATTCATCAACGGTTTTCTTGATCATTCAGACAGAACCCCTACCACCGTTAGTCATCAACAAATATTAGATGAGAAACTAATAGAAAATTCATCTTCATCCTGAAAGGGATAATAACACCTTGAGAAAGACCTATGATAATAATCCTGATGAGGGAATCCTGTGCTAGGATAAAGATGCTCGGTGAGAGTGTGTCTCCTTGATAGAGACCTCTCGTAGCCTTAAATAATCTCTGGGCCTTTACCCCAAATGAAACTACCATCTATGGTGATCTAAAGATCTTGAAGATGATATCCACCACCTTGACCGATAGCAAAATACCTGAGAGGAATCTATAAATAAAACTCCATTAAATCCTATCATATTCCTTGTTCATATCCACTTTGATCACTAAGTTGGATCCCTGTGTTTTAATTTTGATTTCCCGGGTCATTTCTTGCACTAGATCTATTACTCCCTGAATGGACTGACCTTTCACAAAGTTGTGCTTCTCAATTGAGAACCACCATGGGAGAAGTTTGGATAGCCTCTGACTTAAAACATTCATAATAATCTTATAGGGAATGTTTCATAAGCTCATTGGTTGATAGTGTGTGAGAGATGAGGGATCTTTAATATTAGGTATGAGCACCATAGTAGTATGACTTGCAACTCAAGGGAGGATCTCACCTTAGAATTTTTCCTGGATTACATCGATTACATCCTTCTTAATTACATTCAACACCCCTCTGTAAAAAGATCCTGGAAAACTATTAGGGTCGGGTGCGCTCTTTTAGTTGAGATTTTGTAAGGACTTGAATATTTCATCCTCATTTGGGATCACCTCTAGGCCCTCGTCGTCCAGGTTCAAAACCATATTGGGAATCACCTCCCTCAGACTTCCATTACCTTTGGGATACCCACTGGGCATCCTTGAGTTTGGGTCAGCAATAATATCCTTGAAGAAAGAGTATGACATATTCCCTACCATATCACAGTCATCATTATAGGATCCAACATTTTGTATGATGTTGGTAAAGTGTAAACATATTCTTTCTCAGATACACACTTGGAAATAAGTAGTGTTTTTATCACCCTCATTTAGTCACCTCACCTGGGAGCGATCTCAAGCCATTTGCTTCTGTTTGAGAAGCTCCTCCACCTAACAAAACTTTTTTGCCACAAGCTATTTAAACACAACATCATTCCACTCCACCTCAAGGTTATATTATAATATTGTGATGCTCTATTTTAGAACCTCCAAGTTATGTTTGGATGGAGGAAACTTCTTATCCAAATCCTTTAGCCCCTGCTTCAACCTCCACAGTTTTTTGTGAAGAGCAACCCAAGTGTACCCCTGAGTTGGTGCATCCCAAAGCTTCCTTACAATCTGCAAATAACCTTGGATCTGAGATCAGTTTTTATAGAACCTAAAGGAATCTAGGAAATCCTGTTTGGGAAATAGAGATAACAATATAGGATAGTGGTCAGATATACCTCTGCCTAAATTCTTCACCTTGGAATTTGGTATAGATTTAATTGCATTATTATTGTCCAATAAATGATCAATATTTCTCCAACAGCACCTTCATCTAGTTTGGTTGTTGCACCACATATATTTATATTCATAGTATTCCATGTCTAGGATACCCTTGTCCATTACAAAGTTAGTGAAGTCCATGATTTCCTGATGAGGAAATTCTCCTCATCCCTTCTTCTACTCAGGGTCAAGAATGATATTAAAGTTCCAAACTAAAAACCACGAAGGGTCCTCTGGATCAAAGGACCCAAGTCCAAACTATATCCTTTTTCAATCCTGATAATCGTAGTTTCCATACACAAAAAAAACAAAGAAGAAATCCCCCCCCCCCATTAAAAATATTGTGGTGAGGAATTGATCACCAACCTAGGTCATATTCAAAGACACCTCCTCGTTTTAGAAGAGCCAAATATTCTTATTAATCAAGTTTTTATGCATGTAGCCATGAAAATGAACTTTTAGGATGAATTCCTTGATCTTATTCGGGTTTTGTTTATGCTTAAGGATTGCAACAATACACACTTTATTTTTCATTACTTCTAAGGAAATAAGGTCAGATTTTACCCAGGAACCCAATCCTCAGGAGTTCTAGATGAACATAGATAACATTAAGAACTAGATAGCCCAGCTTTGGCCCCAGGTTCATTGGTCTTCTTACTATGGGAAGAAGAAATTTCCATAAGATGTCTCATTTGTTCTCAACTGCACACTTATGGGCTCTTGAAAGATAAAACAGATGCTAGAGGCGACTCAAATGAAGGAAGCACCACATACCTCCCCTTCAGTACCATGTGAGGAGATAGGGAGGAGGGATTCTGAGTAGCCTACCCCTCTACTTCAAAGGACCCTGATTCACCTTCATTATCCTCACTATCATTATCCTTCACCCCAGCATCACAAATAAGGGGATACTGGGGCATGCTACACACATTCTATTGCTCCACAATACTAATAGGAAAACATTCAAGCAAATGTGTCCAAAGCACTCGGAGCTCAAGAGAGGGGGAAATAAAGTCCACAAACCTTTTCCATAACCACCCAATTCATCATAACTTGAAAGGACTAAGAAGCTGATTCATGTGGATATCAAGTATCGGAGGTGAGGCCTCTGACTTGAAAAGAACCAGGTCCCGACAACGGTAGAACTTAGAAACTAGAGAAAGGGAGAGCTGCTAATTGAGGATTGAAGCATCCTTAGTAGGCTGATCAGTCACCGGTTGGGTGACTACCTCAATTGAGGAGTCAGGCTCTGATCCACTAGGATTGTGAGGAGAGAAGTTCCCACTTGGAAGGTCTCTAAAAATCTAGAGTGAACCTCCTTCCTTTCAACTACTACACATTTTCTTTGAATTCCCTTAAAGGAAACAGGATAAAAAAATCTTGGAAACATAGGGAATGATAAAAATTGTTCCCATTCCATGACTTCCCTCACCTTTAAAGAAACCTTCTCTAGGGTTAGCATTAATACGTCTAGATCAACACAGATTCTAAGAACCAGAATGTCTTAACATTAAAGAGTGAGATCAACCGTGCACAAGAAACCACTGAGAGAGTCTCCAATAGCCTTGATAAAAATACCATTTCAGAATGCTAAAGGAAATCCTTGGAGACCTATCCAAACTATAGGTTGAGAACATTCTTTCCCCTTATAAGACTCTAGAGATCAGGGAGCTAGTCTGAATCACAATCTCTCGAAAAATCTTAGAGATTTTCCCCATGCAGGGATAAAGTTTTCCTCGAACTCCACAACCACACAAAAAGAATTTTGATAAATCTCTGAGAGACACGCATGTCCCAGTAATCACCAAGATCCCACAAATTGCTTGAAAACCTGTAGGGGCAGATTCTCCACCCCAAAATGAGTTATTAAGGTTCACTGAAGTCAAGAAGTAACCTTCAAAAATGTCATCGGAGTAATATCCATCGAAACACAATCTCTATCCCTTGACACAATCAAAGAGATCAGCCTCACATATAGTAAACAGATCTTTTGAGAGTATTGGGATGAACCACACAGAGCATCTCGATAGGATCCCATATTCTAAAGAGGCCAAGAAAGATGCTCAGGGGAATACAAGGGCCACTCAAGCCTGGAACCTGCTGGAATGTCGAGATCGAAGGATGAGGAAGCCAAGATCACTGCCTGAGCCTCACCATCTGAATAAGGAAAGGTTTGAAAATTATCCAGTACATGTGAAGCATCCTATAAAATGAAAGGATAATCCATCCTCTCAATCTCTATCAGCATTGGATCCATTTGGAATTATTATTAGATCTACACATTTGATATATGCATGTTTAATCTTCTATCATCTTTTTCTCCACTATAGTATAAAGGAATCATTTTTTATGGTGATGATTATTTTTCAAATGGGTTGTTTTATTAAAGAACATATACAACTATCAGTTACACCAATAACTATATATTGAATCTATTTTAATATCTACAACCAGATTTATTATATATTTGGAATATTGGATTCTCATAATCAGTCATTTTTTGTTTTTTATCTTCTAAAACTAATTGTTTGATATTTAAGTTCATTTTAAAAAAACCAGAAATCCCAATAAAATCCTTGTTTTAAGGTGTCAACTACTAAACTAAGTTGTGTAAGTCCCCGATAAAAGGTTTTGATGGTGAAAATCACTAATCTCATAGAGAGAAAATAGGTGGAGTGTATGAGGGGATCTTTGTTCCTTGAACCGTAACACATAAATATGTTCTTTTGTTATTTTATATTACACTACTTACTTGTCTTTAAGTGAGAATTAATGAATCGCTTTGGTCTCAAGAGAAAAGTTTGGTTTCTATCAACTTTTTAAAGGAACACAATTCACCTCCAACCCCTCCCACCTTCTTGTTTCTTCGTATTTTTTATTCCAAACTAAAACATTATAATTCCTGAATTAATAGTAAAATATGATAAGAAACCACTATAAATGATACATGGATTTCTTTTCATACATTCCATCAAAGAAACATCTATAAAGAAAGAATTTTCTTCCGACATCACCATCTAAATGTATTCCCTTTTTTATTTGTATGACTTATGAATAAGAGAATTATTCATGAATTCCTCAACACAATAGATATTTTGGGCACACATTCCATATAATTATCCTAGACATTCATAAATTTTCTTTGCAGGAAAATTAGATGCATTTTTTGACACATTTTTTTTTCATCTTTATATTTTACCTAAATTATTGCCTCTAAATTATTTCATTCAATATGGTAAATTCATATTACACTATTGTGACTAAGAATTGTGCCCAAAATTTCAACAAAACCAATAATACCCTCTAAATATGAATTATCTAAATTAATAAAAAAATTACAGAATTTTTTTTGTAATTAAACTATAATACCCTAATATTTCATGTTTTAATAGGAGCTTAGTTTTTTTGAGATGTAATTATACTCTTTTAAAAATGAATAATTTTTATCTTCATTTTTCTTGGTCCAAATATGACCATATATTCAATTTGAACAAACACTATTAGCAACAACTAGTTTATTTTTTCAATATAGAACGTAAATATTAAACCTACTCTTATGATATCACAATCCCAATAACCATTGGGGATTTGGATTTGATTTTAACTAACTTATTAATGTATTATTCCAAATTCTACAATTAATTTTTAAATGAAATTCATTTTGATTATGTCTTTTTATGATCTTATTTCAAAACAAGTTTTTCTTCAAGACCATTGATGATATTCTTCTATTCAGTTACTTTCAACATTGATTGATTGATTTCATTAATGAGTAAAGTTTCTATTTTCAGAAATTATACATTCCTGTTCATTTTTATTTTATCATACTTATTCATAAATCTGATTTCTCTATTAATATTTATATACTACTCAATACATTTATCTATTTTAGAATTAATTGTATTATCCATAAAAAATTCTCACCTTATTATTTCTTACTCTTTAAGGATTATTGATGCTTCTCAACATAGATCATGTTTTTTGTGAAATTTTAAGTTCTTCCATACTCACATTTTATGATAGATTAAGTGAAAATTTCTTATTCTGTAAACATTTTACTTATTTTTTTTCCTCTTGTAAAGTTCTTTCTTCCTTAATTTTAATACTTTTTTTCAGGTTTGTAACTTTGTTTATCCTCATTATATTTACTACTAATCTTATTCAAATAGTTTAATGAAAAGTTTCCAATTTCACCATTACTGAAACATTTGATAGGAATCATGCCTTTATATTTTCACTCTTCATTTCCAAAATTCATAAATATCTGTTATTTTATTCTTTTATAGTCATTATCATATTATTATTTATTATCAGAGTCACTAGATTCTTTATCTTATCCATTTTTATTTTTAAATGTTATCATGGATTCAAAATCATTTTATTATTTATCATTATTATAAAATATAAATGAGAATGTTATGAAGTTCATCAATTATAGCCTCTTATCTATCTTCAAGAGTTGGGATCTTGGAATCAAACATATCAATAAAATTCCTCATCAAATTCATCACAGTTCTGCAATACCCCATCTTTTAATTATAGCATCTCATGTTGCAAACTATTTCATTTACCCTTGTAAAATAGTCCTAAATTTATTCTTTTTTAACCATTTTAATATCTTTAGATACACTTCTCCATACTTAACACTTTTTCACATTAACATTACCATTCCCTTATTATCTACTTTCCAACTTATCCTGGATTTCTTTTGTAGTTTAATCCCACTTAATTTTGTATACACATTGTCTGAAAGAGTATTTTTAATGGAATTTTATTCTTTACAACCAACTTCAATATTTCTATTATCAACAAATAAAATAGTGGAATCTCTTTAAATAGGTGTAAATATGATAGTTTCAACATAAATAACCTCCGGGTCAAGAGATCAATGATATGGAAGCTTTATATTCTTCCAACCATGATAAATTTTTCAATTAATATTTGGAACACCATTGTTCATGAAAGAATTTAGATTTTCCATTCACATGATAAATGGTTCTTATTAGATGGTACTTGGATGCTCTGATGCTAATTGATTTACCTTATGAATGGGAGTACCGCTAGAAAGGGTAGGTGAATCACTAGTAAAAAAGTATACCATTTATTTCTCTTTGATCAATATAGAGAATCTTCTAGTGGAGACAATAAGGATTAATAAGTCCATAATGGGAATATGTTTAAAACTAAAAACACATATTTCATTAATAAAAATACTAGGATTAATAAATAATATATATTAATAAATAATTATGCTTAGAAGAAGAAGGAAAATAAATCATAGTAATATAATAAAGAAGCTGAATTTATTGAAGAACTCAGGTTTCCTAAAGTCAAGGTTGAAATTAAATACAAAATATTGAGACAGTATGGTGAAATTTTACTGATAAAGTAAACTTTATTAATTTCAGTCAAAGTGTATTGATATTAAAAATACCTTTATAAAGATAATATATGATTAAACTAATAATTTTGATTTGAATTCATGATCATTAAAATATGTGGCATTATTATCCCAAATAAAGAGGAAAAATATGCTATTATAAATACTATTGTATTTAAATTTGTTTCAGGTAAATCTTTAGAATATAAAAACTATTATGTGAATGTTTGGGTTAAAAAAACCAGAAAAAATAATAACTTTATCAAATGATGTTTAGGTTTATCTAAAGAATAATTTTCCCCCAATAATAGAGAAAAATAAGTTTTATATTTCTTATAAAAAACAAACAAATTATTTAATATATAATTAATATTATCATGGAATAGTAATACTTAATAGATATTTTTTTGTTGTATATTATGTTGTCAAAAAACCTATTTAAATTGGTGAAATATATTATTCTCAAGGATATACAGAATGAAATAATTATTGAGTGGGCCCTTTCTATTCACATCTTGTTTTTGATAATTACTTCAACATATTTTATTTGTACTAATAAGTTTTCTTTATTGATTTCATATTTACATTTTATCTATGTTTGTTTTATATATGAAGTGATAATTATGGTATTTTTGCACTATTTTTTCCATTATAAGGAAAATAATATTATCTTTAATTTATATTTTTAGGTTGAAATATAAATCTGTTGTTTCAAGGGGAGTTATTCAATGTTATTATATGTTTTCCAATGACTTTTCATTTTTTTCAGTTTATGGTGACCTTTTTATTTTGATTATATCTCAACAAAAAGTGCTTCGATTCACACAATACTAGTTAGGTTGGGTATATTAAATATTTATATAAATTTCATCCATCTATTAGATAGTATGTAATGATCTCTTTAGTGCTCTAAATACTAACCAAAATTTCTAAAACAATTTAAATTTTTTGTATTCTGCAGATTTGGATGATTGTTGTTCATTAATTTTTTTAATGATCTAAAAATATTTGATTTACACAAAATATGGTGAGATATAATTCTAGGAAATTTTTCTTGATTTTATTGATTTACATGGATGGATAAAAATCTTTTTTTTATTCTCAATAATTTATCTAAAGTAATGTTATATTTTTTATAAGTTATAGTATTTCAAGATTATTATTTCTTCTATTTTTGGATTATATTAGGAGCTATAGAAGTCAAATTTGGATGATTCATGATCCATTGTAAAGGCCTCAAAATTTCTGAAATATAAGTATTCAAGGTAAAATGATAAATATTTTGTTAAATAGTTTTAAAAATTATAGAATATTATGAAGTTAGTCTATTAAATTCTTAGAATTATTTTTATCCCTTTGTTTTAGGTGCCCCATGTTCAATTAAATGTTTTGATAAGTAACCCTACATTTAATTTGAAAATATGGATTGGGAATCCTATGTTTAGAAAATAATTATTATGCTATAAATCATATATATGTTTCTGAGAATATTTACCTCATGCAGTGGATATCGATCTGATTTTTATGGAGTTATACTATTATGAACTAGAAAACACCATTTTTGTATATTGTTTCGAAATAGAAATAGAATATTCTTTCCACCTTATAAGAACCTAATTTTCTATAATATTTACTAGAATATTAAACATAATTGATGATGTTTGAGGATGAATATGATATCATTCCTCAAAATAATACTTGAAATAAATAGAAGACATGCATAGTTTGGTCTGCTTCAATGTACTATATATTTCAATGTACAGGAGAATAACTTTTTCTTTATGCAGATACATCACCCGATAGAAGCTTTTTTCATGCATATCATGCAATAATAGGACACTCATGTTTCTCTATATTCGATTTATTTCATAATGGTGATGCTAAAAATATGGAAAGTGGTATTATGAATTTTCATAATAGAGAAATCGTGTTTATTCAAATAGTGTTATGCTAAATAGTGTAAAACTCCTCAAAAGGTCGATAATGATGAGTAGTTCTTGGAAGTAAGAATGGGAGGTTTGATTCAATATTTTCCATGCATTGTTTTCTCTTTCACACTACCTTATGATTATAACTATAAGGGAATTCATATACACCATGATTATAAACTTAATATCAATAGATTCCTTGATGATTGGAGCTTACACATTCTACTGCTTCAATGAACTCATACCCATATCTTGTATATATGATCTCAAATAGGAATACTATAATGATAATAAGGCCCTGACACTATAGTATGTCATGTAAAAACATAAAAGAATGTCATGGGTATTTTTTTATTAGTAATAAATAATTATGAATTATTTACTATACTAAAAGAGAAGAATCCAATTTGAAAAGGTTAAGATGCTCTATTTTTTCCATATTTGTGATATTTTAAGATACTTTATTTTTAAAATGATTATCTTCAATAGTTTATTAGCCTGATAATTTCTCATTAAATAAAATATTTGTGATTGAACTATTTACAATAGTTTTAGTGGATATTTTATACAGAGAAATTATTGGATTATTTTAACTTCATTTTCTAAAAAAGTTAGAGGAAATAAGGTTATCTAAATTAAAATCATTGATTTTTCATATGGATTTTGTTTTAAAATTTTAGGAATTATTTCATTTATTTTAAAGGAACTTTTTAATGGGTTTTTTAATCTCTTTCAAAGGATCCTTCAATAAAAAATCTAGAATGTCATAATAATTAGAATTCATTTGGAGGAGTTTATATCAAATATTGTTTCTAGAATTGAAAATTGCAATGATGTTGTAATCTTCTTGGAGATATTAATAAAAGCTCATAAATTGTATTATTTTTAATATATAAAGGAGGATCTTCTAAGAAATATTTATATTTTATTATATATATATGGTAGAAAAATTAGAGAAGAGAAAAGTGTAGTAACATTTTTCTCCTACAAAAATAAAAAGTATTGAAACAATTCATATTGTTGGCTAACATTTTTTAAATGAGAAAATGAATACTCCATATATTCATTATTCTTTGCCTATGAGAATAATAAGAAGAAGAATACCACAAATTATAATGATGTAAAATATTTTCATTATACTTCTCAAAGGATAAAGAAAGCATGATTATTCCCAAACTCTATTTTATTTGTTATCAGTTAAATAATAAAAACACAACATGTGATTGAAGAATTTATTTTCTACTAAAAAAAATTAGTTATTTACATATTTTAGTTTCTATTGAAACTTTGTATTTAATCTATTTCCAATATATATATTTCATCTATTTATATTAATGCGTTGACTACTTTTACTTAGTCATGGTGAAGTATCAACTTCTACTACTAACCTATAGATATCAAGGTTCCCAATAAAATAACTTAAAGGACCTATAAAAGCATTTTGGTAAGGTTTTAACTCCCTATACTCAATTGTATAGACCCTCAAGAAAATGACTTGGTTTGTGGAAATCATCAATCTAGAAGAGAGAGCATTAGTTGAGTGGAATAAAATATTTTAATGGACCAAAACAGTATACATAATTTTCTCATGTTCTCTCATTTATTTATTTTCTACTAATTAATTTTATTTAATCAATATGGAAAGAATCATAAAAATTCAAGAGGGTTGTATAAAAATTTTCATGATTTTTTAAAAAGGACACAATCTCCCCCACCTCTTTTGAATTATTCATCGTTATTCTAACACAATAATCAGTATAAAAGGTTAGGCTCTATTTGATATATTTCAATTTCTAGAAATCTGTGAACATATACTGTTGTTTCCACACCATATCGACAATTTGTATCATATCTTTATTCTCCTGGAAAATATTGAATATTCATATTTTCTTTAACAGGATTAAGTTAAACATTTTAATGAAAAATATTTCAATTCTTGATCATAGAAATGTAATGTCGATGACCCCAGATCCTTATTTTAATAGTGATAATTACTAATGATGGAAATATCACATGATAATTTACTTGAAAAATATTAGAGTCACACCACAACCTATGAGTTTATTTTATTTTACTATTTCTTTGGCCTTAAATAAATTTTTGTGGGGTCTGGGGTGAGTCTCGGATGAAAATTTTGAGTCTACGTTAAAAAGAGCACGTTTTAGGTTCAACATCGTTGGGCACATAGGAAGAGTGTGATGTAACATGGCTTTGCCCAGGAAATTGTGTAGCCTTTTTTTCTTTGAATAATTATAGTGAATAAATAAATGTTAATTTATTATATCACTAAAAAAAATTATGGTTATTAAGAATCTTAATATTTTTCTTTTGGGTAATTACTGAAATTTCTAATTTTGTTAATATGAATCATTATTAATGTTATTATGAATATTAAAATTAAAAATTAATGTTAATTAAAATTATTTATAGGAATTATTTTGTTTTTTTATTAATCTTATTGTTATTATGAATATTATTAATATTTTTATTATTCTTAAAATTATTATTATTAAGGTATTACTACTTCTATTATTATTATTATGATTTCATTATTAGTATAATTATTAGTATTATTATTAGTGTTATTATTATTATTATTATTATTAATTTTTTTTATTATTAGTTAAGTTGTAACTTTTTAAATAGATAAATGAAAAAAATGAATTAAAACCTTAATACTACCTCCCTCACTTCTTCTCACAGTAGGGACCCAACCCCTGCCCCCATTTTTCTTCTTTCCCTTTTTGTGCGGCGCAGCCCCCACTCACCCTTTCTCTTAATACCGCATGGCCTAGTCCTCCTTGTAGTGATCACAATGACTCGGTCATCCTCTTGATTCCCCATACATGCTCTTCCATCTTCAAACATGCAACATCGGCCACAGCCTCCTATTCTCCCTTGCAGTCACATCAAATGCCTCCTCCTCTATGAAAGTGACCCCTTCGCCTCCCTCCTTTACTAGCATGGAACTCCATCTCCCCCTTTCTCAGGCTATAAGCACAACCCCCCACCCCCCCCCCCCCCCCTCCTTCATCGAACCTCGCTCACAGCATCCTAACTGGCCCGCTTCTAGCTCAACCCCATTTTCTAGTGACACCCTCTTAGCGCGGTAGCACGATGGCCCTGTTCTGGCTATCCAGCAACCTCATGATGCCTCCCATTTTCAGCAGCATGGATCCCCTCCATCTTGAGGTATCTCTTCAGTTGCAGCACATCACTACCCCCCATATGTGGCCCCTTCTCATACTCAAACCAGCAGTACAACTCTGAGTCCAGCCAGCACTATATCCTTCTCGCTCGGTGCCCGCTGTCATTGCAACCATTCTCCAGTGAATTTTATTTCTGCCATTTGGTATTTTGTACTCAAATTGAGAATAATATTATGTTTTCAGTCAATAGTTTTTAATATGTAGGGTGTTGTACCTTACCATGTGGTTTCAGACATGCATCGTTTTGTCAGGCCTTGGTACCAAGGTAGGGTCTCCTGTTCACTCTCCTATTTAATTAAAGGACCATTAATTTCATGTGTTTTGAACCATACTTGACTAATAATTATTAGTATTTCATCTTCCAAACATTTCTCTTTGGTGTGAAAATTATATTTTAAGCCCTGATTTATGATAACTAGAATTGATTTCTTAAAATTATGCACACCGTTTGTTTGGAAATATGTCCTTCTATTGTGTCATTTAAAACATGGTTTCGCAATTTAAATAAAATTATGGCATTCAGACTAGTGTTTATACCCTGTTGAGTGATAATTTTAAATTGATTTATTAGATGTTGCATCCATTTTGTGTGGTTAGTTTCCTAGTTGTCTTTTAAAGGATAAATGTGATATAAAAGAACTCGTTTGAATTTATAAATGTATCAATAGTATAGGAACAATGTTTTGATTTCCTTATGTGGTTTCTCAACTATTTTGGGTTTTTATAAAGAAATGAGTATCGGTTTCTAAAGGCTTTTGGCATCTTATAAAAAAAAATTGGTTGGGTAAATGGGTAATGACATATGAAATTATGGTTTTCATTTCTTGAATAAGTTTTCCTTGTGGTTTGAAGTGGAAAGAAGAGTGCATTTGGTTTTTGGAAATGGGTTGAAATATGTTAAAACGTTTAACTCATTTGGAATTTTAACAAAAGTGGTTTTGGTTTGAAAATGTGGTGTGAATTCCCAATGAGATTTTATAAATGATTGTGGAATATCAAATGGTGTTTTTTCCTGTTTAGGGAAGTAAAATTTGTCCTTTAAGGATGGAGTTTTGTGAAGTGTGTTTGAGGCCCAATTGGCACCTTTATAAAATTGGTGAAAATTGTTGTTGTGAAAACTCTACTTAGATAACTCCCTTGCCTTTGTAGTAATTTTTTGTTTGGGAGGCCTAAGCTTAGAGGCTCTCGGGTTCTCGAATGGATTAAAGGAAATAGGTTGTCCCATGGAGTGGTTCAGGTTGATGCTTGCTGTTATTTATTAAATATATATATATATATATATATTCATGATTGGATGCTCGGCTGACATCAGTTGGCTCACCCCTGTTTTAACATGAGACATAAAAACCAGGAATATTGAGAGAATACTCTAAGATTGATTTCTGAACTAGTAGGTTACGGTTTTTACCAGTGGCCCATATTAGGCAGATATGTTTGGGTTTATTGGAATGGGATTTTCCCTCAGCCTACCTGAGAAAATACAACCAAGCATTTTGAGTGTTTTGATTTCATCGTGAGTGACATGTCAATGAGGATGAGGTCTAATGTATTGGTCTCTTCTAGATTATTCTTGATATCTAGGGTTCATCTATGTCTATTCATTCTTAGTGCTTACAGTGTTAAATGTGTTAATTGTATGTATATTTTCTTTTCGTTTACCTTTTTGTGTAACTACTATGGTACTTTCATGTGTAGTGTTTTAATGGAAAGTTATGTGTTGTTTTAATGTGGTTTATGAAAACTGTTTTCAAAGAAAGTTATTTTATTCGTTTTGTGAAAATTGAAAGAGTAAACATCACTTTCCACTTTTAAAAGGATAATGTATCACTAAAATAATGACTTGGGTTTTAGAGAAATAAATGAGGGAAATAAATCGTACTTTGTTTTTGAGTAACATGTAGAAAACCTTACTTTTATACATTGAAGTTCAAACTTGAAAGTAGATGTTTCTCTTATTTAAAGGAAGTGCATTGGGAATAGATATCCGGATTTCCTACTAAGTTTTAACACTCACGCCTATATTTATTTTCTATTTTTAATCTTTGTACATGTTTCAGTATGGGTGTGTTTTCCTTGGGCGGCATTTGATTGTTGATTTGGAGAGTGACCCGTGCGATCACATGGAGTTAGTTCAAACATCGAGTTTGGTTAGTTTTATCTTTTTTCGTTCTTGATTAGTTGTTTGTTTTTTTATTTAATATTATTTTATATTTATTATTTCCTCTACTTTTATTTATTTTTATTGGTCAAAATGATTTTTATCATCACTGTCAATTCCCTGGTGCTTGTCACCAGCCCGGGAGGATCAGGAACGCCTCTAGGGCCTTGACGCGGATCAGCTCTGGTGACCGATTCAGGGTCGTCCCGGGTTGGTTCATGACAATTAGGATTAAAGTTTACTTTAAATGTTCCAAGCCTTATGAAATTCCAAAAACGGAACCTGATAAGTGTAATTCTTATCAAGAGACTGGTTATGATCTTAATTAAAGAGCTATGAAGTCTATTGCTTTTGGATTAGATACTAATAAATTTAATCAAGTTTCTCCATATTCTCTAACTTATGATATGTGGGAAACTATTATAGTTGAATATTAAGGAACTAATAAAGTAAAAAAAAACCAATTTATAACACTGATAAACATAAATTCAATACATTTAGGATACAGGAATATGAAAGCATCACCTAGATAAATAGGATATTGATAGAAGTTTTCTATGAGCTTGGTGGCTTTGGAACTCTAATTCTAGAACCAGGCCATGTTTTAAAGGTACTTATAATTTTACATTCTAAGTGGAATGGAATATGTGATACTATTATACAATTCACACTATTTAAATACTTAAATATTAAAGAGTTTATAAAAACTTTGATAATGTATGAAGTTAACATGCAAGTTGAAAATGAAAATAATGTTTCCATAAAAAAGAAGAACGTTTCACTCAAACATTATAATGATTAATTTTTTAATTTATATCTTATTCCTTCTATTTTAAGTGATGATTTATCATATCTTCATAAAAAATTTGGTAATATGCACAAAAAGGGGAAAGAAAAAAATATGGAATAAATAGAATAAATTCAGATGCTATAAATTTAAAAACAAAGGTCATTTGAGACCTAAATATCCTTTTATTAAATCTGAAAGGAAATCATATTATAAAAAAAGTTGGTAAATACATGAAGTCTACTTGGAGTGAGACTTATAATTCAATTGATGAAATCAATTCAAAAATTGTGTAAAATTATGAAAATAAATAGTTAAATCTATGCCTTATATCTTATTCTAATAAGGAAGAAAAATATTATCATAAAATTTAATATTCTATAATTATATCTTATTGTAAACCTAATTGATATTCATTTATACAAATAGAAAATTTTTAATTGTTAAAGTGAGAGAATAGAAAATCATAAAACCTTCTGATTCTATTTTTATTGAAAATAGAGTTTGTCAAATTATATTGTGGTTTTATTATATAATTCTTGAAAATATTTATGTCCTTTAAATAAAAATAAAATTAATTAATTATTATATAAAACTAATTCCTTAAAATATGCTTCAAGTATTCTTATAGAGGGGGAATATTATCTAAATAATTTTTTTAGTATAAATAAAATTAATAAAGGAAGTATTTGTATTAGAAGTAATTTTGAAATGCCTAATATATATAGGAATTAATTTGTTCTTTTTTATAAAAGTAAAAGTGTGACTATTATTAATGTTATCATTGGGATATTAATGGATATTTTATTAACAACTGATATTTTATAAATCCTAAATTTTTTGGTGTTAATAAATTCCATGATTATAAAGCTTTATCAGAATATAAATGTGAAACTTTTGCTGAAAATAAATGATTTGGTAAACAAATTCTTTTATTGATAGAAATATTGAACCCCAAATCATATAGGTACCAAAAGATACTTATATTTTATATTTTAAAGATTCATTCTGGTGGAATTTATTTTTATGTCATTAATTGTCTTCATAAAAGAATATATATAGAGATTTATTATATTTTTATACTTTTAATTATTTTATAATGATTGGCCAAGTCTGAAGTTATTTTTTATTTCAAAGGAAATATCATTAGAGTTGTAGTTTTTAAAATCCATGAATTTTTTCATTTTAAATTTAATTATAAATACACTGACTCATTTATATAGGTAGATAAGGGATTTGAAATATTTTTTCTTTTATTCCTCTATATTTTATTATTCTATTGCATGAAATAATAATTTTTTTCACTCTACTATTCTATGTGATTAATCAATTCTATAAATTATTTTTTAAACTATATGTATTCTATTTAATATTCTATACTGGAATGTGTCATTATATTACATGTAATTTTTATTATATGAATTTTTTTAATGAAATAATATTTAAACTAATGGATTGCGCAAAAATATTTATATTCCTTGAAAATCTTTTTTTTTCGAAATTCTTTGAAAATCCTTTGTTTGAAATTATTTAAAAATATTTTACTTAAATTACATGAAAATATTAAATACTTATTCTCAATCTTATGGGTGTTATTTTAAATATTTATTATGTGTTTAAATTTTTTTCATTATTAAATAAATGAATATGATTGAAACGTATTTTAATTCATTTAAAACCCTTTCTATTTGAATAATATTTTAAATGTTTACAAGAATCCTTGAGAATAACTTTTTAATATTTCAAAGAAAGAACTAATTAATAATGGATTTTATTATATTGAATTTATCGAAAATATATTTTTTATGTATTTCTCATCAAATCATATTTTAGATCCTTAAAAATTTGGAGAAATTTGTTAGAGTTTGGCTTTTTCAATTATCAAAATGAGGGATATTTTTTAAGTGGATCATTTCCATTATTATCTTGGTTTTGATAATTAATACAACCAATTTTATTTTTACTAATATGTTATTTTAGTCATTTAATATTTACAATTTCTTTGTGTTTATTTTTTATCTACAGTTATATATATTGTATTATTATGCCATTTTTCTATTGGAAATATAACAATATTATATTCATTTTATCTATTTATGTTAAAATCTAAATTAGTTTTTTTATGGGAGAAAATTATCTAAAGTAGTTATTTTTTTAGTTACATTGTAGTTTTTCAGTTTAAGGACTTCTTTATGTTTTGATTAAATTCAAATCCATACTACATATATTCTTTCAATATGTGTCTTATGGGATACATAATAGATTTTTTCTAAATTTCATCTTTCAATGAGTATGTATTAAATGATCTCTTTTGTACTTGAAAAAATTAGAAAAGTTGTTGAAAAATTTTATGGTTTCTACAATCTAAATATTTTTATGGAAACTATTATTTCAATGTTATCATGATCTAAAAATATCTTAATCACACAAAACTTGGTGTGATGTAAATCCAAGACATTTATCTTTATTTCATTAATTTACATTGAAGGATAAAAAAAAATTTATGCTCAATAATTTATTTACAGTTCTGTAACATTTTTTTTGAGCTATAGTTTTTCTAGACTATTATTTCTTATATTTTTGAATTATATTGGGAATTTTGAAACATGGACTGTATTAATTCATGATCCATTATAAAATTATCAAAATTTACTAATTATAATTATACTAGGCTAGATTCTAAATCTATTGGTAAAAGGCTTTAAAATTTTAAATATATTTATGAAGGTAAACTATTGAGGTTTTAGAAGAATTTTCATCCATATGTTTTTATCCCTATATTTTAGATACACTATATTTGATTAGAAGTATGGTTAAGGAACCCTGAATATAAATTGAAATTATGGATTGGTAACTCTATGTTTTGAAAAAGATCCATATGCTTTAAATCATTTATTTGTTTCCAAGAATCGTAAATTCACAGAGTGGGTCTTGAAATGATTTTTATAGACTTATCGTGTTTTGTACCAAAAAACACCATTATTGTACAATGTTTTAAAATAGAAATAGAATATATTTATCTAACTTGTAAGAACTTATTTTTTGTAATATTAATTTTTATATTCCTCATGTTTAACAATTTATCATGATAAATAAGAGATCATGACTCATGATGATATTTAAATGGTATAAATGGGTCACATAGTTTTTACCTCTTATATGTTCTCTATATTATGACATACAAGAGAATTATTTTTTTTCTTCAGGAGGATACATCACATGAGGAAATCTCATTGCAGACATGTCACACACCTACAAGACTCACATTGTTCCCTCTATTTGATGAATTTCATGAATGTCACGTTGTATATGTGGAAAGAGGTATTATGTATTTGTATAATGTATAAGTCTCATATATTCAAATAGTACTAAACTCATTACTATGAAACATAATAGAATATTGAAGAAGATGAATAGTAATTAACAGTAAGAATTTTAGTTTTTCTTCAATACCTATCATGACCGATTTTTCCTTGAACAATTCCTTGTTAATAGAACTATAAGATAACTGACATATTCAATTAGTATATACTTAAGATAAATATATTTCATTTTTACTGGAGATTCCACATTTTTTTGTTACAAAAAACTCACACATACACATCTGATGCATATATTATCTAAAATTGGAATATCATAATCATCATAAATCTATGATGTTTTTGTATGTTATTTTGACTCATATAAGAAAACCATGGGAACTCATTCATTTGAAATAAATAATTATGAAAAATTAAGTATACTGAAAGAAGAGCATGTAGTTTGAATAGTATACAATACTCTATTTTTTCATATAATTTGTATTTTAAGATGTTGTATTTTTATCTCGATTATTTTCAGTTATTTATCAGCTGGATAATTTCTCATTAAATCTATGTATTTTTATCATAATATTTTTCAAGGTTTTTAAATAATTTAGAGAGATAAATGATTGGATTATTTTAATATCATTTTCTGAAGAAGTCGAAAGATAAAGGTTGTTTAAATTTAAATGTTTGAATTTTTATATGGATGTTATTGCAAGATTTAAAGACTTATTTCATATAATTTATGGTATTATTTAATGGTTATTTGAATCTATTTCATATAATAAATCAATAAAGATTTTATAATATCATACAAGTTTAAATTCATTTGAATAATATTATTTTAAAGTTTATTTTTTTTAAAGGTCCAATGGTGTTTTAATATTAATGGATATGTTTTTGAAATCTATTAACTCAATTTATTTTTAATATTTGATGGAGTATGATCCTATAAAACTACTATACGTTTTATTATTTATATATATATATATAATTATCTTGTAGAAAAATCAGAGTGGAGGAGAAAATTATGAAAACTATTTTCTCTTACAAAAATAAAAAGAGTTGAAAAGTTATGTATTGTTTCTTGATGTTTTGTAAGAGATAATTATCAAACTCTATATATTTATTATTCTCTCACCATAAAAATAATAATAATAATAAGAAAACCTATGGAAAATAAGAAGTATATTATAATGTTGTTTCTTTAAGGAAGAAGAAAGAATTTTTATTCGCAAATTTTATGATATTTTTATCTATTTAAAGAATAAGAAACATGTTCTATATTGAAGAATTTATTTTATACAATTTTTTATTTAATATCATAAACATAATTCAATTTCTAATATAATTTTATTCCAAAATGTTTCAACAATCTACATCTCATCTCTTTCTATAGAAGTGGAAACTTCTTGTACTTAGTCATGGAAGAATGTCCACTTCTCATACTATGTCATGCATATCAAGGTTTAATATAAAATAACCTAAATTATTTGAAACCCATTTTTTAGTTTTCAACTACTTACACTCAATTTTATAGGTCACTAAGAAGAGAATTTGATTAGTGAAAATCATAAATCTTGTCAATGGAGCATTGGTGGATTGTAGTTGGGGTTTTTTATCCCCCAAACCACTATACATCGACATTTAATGTTCTCTGAATTATTTATTTTCCACTAATTAATGGTATTTAATAGATGAGTAATGAATAGATATAATTCAAGAGGTTTGATTTATATGTTTCTTGATTTTTAAAAAATGACACAACTCATCCCCCTCTCGTTTCTTCACCATCATCATTTTAACACAGTAATAATTGAGGGAGGTAATTAATGAAGATGAGTAAAAATATGAAATACATAATGATATGAATAAAGGGAATTTTAATTTTATTACATAAAATAGGTTTGAAATCATGAAATCTTGTGTAAAATGTGACCAGGAAGATCATGATGATAATTAATGTACGAGGATATAACTATATTTAATGCATTAGTATAGTAGAGTTAGAAGTGTTCATAAAAGAATAAAATATTATAATTCATTAGTTATTAAAGTTATATTGAAATCAAGTATAAAGTATAATCCACTGATTCATGATATTATATTTTCATATCACATTCCAAGAGATAAAATTATTCTGAAGAATATTGAAATTCATGATGGAGGATCAATGAATTTTGGCAATGAAATCTCATTGAAAATAAAGGTATTATGAACTACTGAGATTGAATTTTGAAAATTGAATTCCTTGTATGTTTTTTAATTAATGGGATAAAACATAATATTTTTTATGTTATATAATTATTTAAGGATGAAAACAATTTCATTTTTCATAAAAAAAAGTTACATCATAAAAAATATGAAGTATGGAAGAGTTACCACTGTTGGAAGGACCAATATTAATAAATTTTATATTGGAAATACATAATTGACTTATGTTATTTGAATGAAATAGATGAGAAAAAATTTCATCATATAATTATTGGTCATCTAGGCAAATAAATATGACAAAAATTTATAAGGAATAATTTTTAAGAGATCTAACCAAGCTAAAAAGAGAAAGAAGCATTGTATATGATACTTTTCATAATGGAAAATTGGTGAAAGTAAATCATAAAAGTGTATAGATACAATCTATAAGGCCACATAAAATGATTCATTTTAATATATGTTATCCAATGAGACATTAATAAACTAAATTTGATCTGTTTTTTACTAAATTTATTGATTATTTAACTAGAATAGCTAATTTTTTGTTAAGAAAACATAAGTCTATATTTGTGAAGAAGTTCAAAATTTTCAAAAGAGATAGTGAAAAAAAGTAGGGACTACTAATTAAGAAGCTGAAAACATATAACATGAGGTGATATACTAGAAATTAATTTGAATCGGATCTCACTAAATATGTTATTAAACATGAGTAAAACCCTCCTTACACACCACATCAAAATGGAGTTATAAAGAGAAAGAATAAGAGTCTTTTTGATATTGGAAGGACTGTGTTAAATAAATTCAATCTCAAAAAATACCTTTGGAGTTAATTATTTTTAACTAAAATACACATTAAAATATATATTTGATGATGTTTGAATATAACATGACTAATTACGATTCTTTATATATAAAATAATCTATCATTTAAGAAATCTAAATTGGATTGAAGTCTACTCTTAATGAAAATTAAAAATACATATCAAGTTTCATGATAGATAAAAAGAAATATTTTTATGGAATATGTATCCAACTAAAGTGGATAAAATGATGTAAAAATAAAAAACATAATATTTTTGACTATTATAATGTTATTATCATTGAAAATAATCCCATATTGAGTGAGATATGTGATAAAATTCTTTAAAATTCAAATTAATACAATATTAAAAAATATCATAAAATATGAGGGATGTGGATGTTAGAAATGAATAAAGTAACAATAATTTTGATTTATATCATACTAGTGATGATAAAAGTACTACTAGAAATGAAAATTATGTGTATAAGTGGTTTTAAAATAATATTTAACCTAAAAATATCATTGAGGGCCAAGAGATATTAATGAAAACAATAAGAAGAATGAAAAATGATAACCAAATACTTATAGTTTCAAATGTTGAGCTATATATGGTTCATAAAACCTTTGAAAATAAATAAATAATAAATTATATAGACAATAAGATTTATTATATTAAAAATTATTTTAATTAGGATCTTTTTTCAAGACAAAAAGGAAACAACATCAATAGAATTATACTGTTTTATAGATTCACGCTCAATAAAAAAGGTGAGATTGAAAGAAAAAAATCTGTATTTGTGGTATAAGGATAATTTAAGTTTGAAATATTAATCATTTATGAAAAATTTATTATTTTGAAATACTTCAGGTAATTAGAATAATATTTTATATTAATTTATATAATAAGTATACTGCTTACAAAATGAATGTGAAATATTAATTTTTTGAATAAATATATTAATAAAGATATGTTTATTGATAAAACAGAAGGATTTATCCTTGAAAATGATGGAGAAAAGGTTTTCAGGTTGTGGAAATATTTTAATCATAAAAATTTACCCTAGAGTTAAGAATTCAAAGTTTGATAGATTTTTTAAGAATACATATTTTAATAAACAAAACTTTGTAAATATTGTATATATAAATTAAATAAGCATAGGTAATCTCTTTTTTCTTTTATATGTTGATTACCTAATATTTATAGGTGATAAAAAAATTTCTTGTGAGGAAATTTTAAGATTCATTATGAGATTTCAATTCTCAAATAAATTAAATATTCATGGGATTACAAGTTGTAAAGAAGAAGAAATTAATTTTCTTATCTCAAGAGAAATTTACCAAGGGAATGTGAAAATACTTATTGTATATGACTCTAAATAAATATCCATATCTATGATAGTTAGTGTGAAGATGATAGAAGAGGATGAAATGGAAATTTTAAATCAAAGATAATTTTTTAAAATGATTGGCGGTCTATTGTATCTTAAAATATCAAGACCTGAAATACAATATAGAGAATCTTTGTGTTATACATTTTAAAGTGATATAAAATAATTACATAAGAAGGATGGAAATTGGATACTATGATATATCAATGGTATAGTAAGTTTTGTTCTTCTGTATAAAATATGTGAGGATCTATATTTTTTTAGTGATATTGAAGTGGACTGATCTTGAAATACTTATGATAGAAAATCAACAGTAGGAGGTACATTTTTCTGGGGAAAATGTTTTGTTAGTTGGAACTTAAAAAACCAAAAAACAATTATCCAATCATAACATATAATGAGTATGTTAATTATACACATGAATTAAAAAAATAACTAAGATAATATAGCTGCTAGAAGACTTAAATGTGAAGGTTAAAAAACCATTGAGAGTTTGATGTGATATTCAATGTATAATAAATATAAAATAAACCCATTTCAATACACATTGTCTAAATATATTGATATAAAATATCATTTTATCAAGGAAAAAGTTTCAAATTGTGATATTAGGTAGGAATATATGTTTTTAATATATCAAATTACATATATTTTAACAAAAGGATATACTAAAGAATAAATTTTAAGCAATAAGTGGGAAATTCATGTTTATACCTTGTCTCTTATAGAAGGGATATTGGATATGCCGAATAATTATACAGATTATATTTTAAAATATAAAGGAATATACCTAACTCATGTGACATGGGTTTTGATGAATATAATACTGTTTTTATTTTTCAGACATAAACTATTTTATAGTGATTAAGTTGGAGATAATCTAGTTCTGAATCCATAATTTTCTTATCATTGAGGGATGAAATTATCACAAAAATATTTCTTATTCAGTAGTGTGGTTTTAAGATATTTATATTTTAGAAAAGGTTGTGGTTTTATTTGGGTTATTTGAGTTGAAACCAAATTCAAACTAAGATATTTAATAATCCAAGGAATTTCTAAAGTTCTCTTATATTTTTTTCAATAATATATGAGTGCATTAAATTTTTTTAAGAAATTTTTTGATTTTATTTGATATTTTTAATGTTGATTAGAGAATTATTGAAACTTTTGGAGAAATAATGAGGTAACAAACTATGAATAAAAAAGAATTTATAATTTTTATATATGAATAAGTAGAAGATTGAACCTAGGATATGAAATTAAATATTATATCATGTGTGATTAAATTTATGATTATGAATTTTTTATAATAATAAACTTATAATATAAAAGCTATAAATGAGTAAACTCATAATAAAAAGGAAATGTACAAATAAATTGAAGATTATAAACCCTATATATGAGTAACTAAATAGTTTCAATGGCTTTCTAATATTAATTAAGATCTCAAGTAAGATTAACCTAGAGTTAAATTAATATTAATTTAACAATTTCAAAGATTGTGTAAGAGTAATTTGATATTGTATAAGAATAACTTGAGCTCATTTATGTTATCATATAAGCTATGTAACATTAACCAAATTCTATGCATATATTATTTTATTGAAGATGTGAGATTTAAAAAATAATTAAAAAGAAAATTTTTTAAAAATTAATGAAAATGTAATATTTAAGACAGTTAAAAAGATATTTTGAATGAGTGTTATGGATTTTTTTTAATGAGGATATTAGTTTTATTAAATTAAGGATTTTTGATGAATTACAATTTAATAATTTTTTGAAATGAATTGAATAAGTATTATGAGACCAAATATCAAGGATATTTTCTATATTCAAACTTGTAAAATATATTTTTGATCATGATGATGATTTAGTGAGGAAGAATGTATCAATGAATATGTGATGAGAAATACTGAGATATGGATTAATGTGTTGCTGGTGTTGAATAATTTGTTAATATTAAATTTCATAAATAAAACATAGAGAATAAAAATACTAAATAATATTAAGGATCATAAAATATATTTTTATTGATGTTGAACTATTTTTCAGTTTATTGAAGTTATTATCATTTTTGTTTTTAACATCATTGTAAACACATTGGATACTACATAAAGAAAATTAGTTGGGAGGCTTCAAATAAAGGTAAATAGTTTTGGTTAATAATGATTCCTAGCCACGCTGTATTAATTATATCATATTAGTGGGACATTATATCCCATATTTCACCAAACACATCAAGGATGTTTTCACCCATATTGTAGGTGGACCTTATAAAAATATAATGTGATTCTATTATTTTCTTAATATGTTAGATATGAGGGAAGTTTATTTTTAATATTTAGATGATATTTAATTTAACCAGTCATAGAGATTAATTTATAAATAAATTATAAAAGAAGGTGATGATGATTCATCCCCCCTTCTTAGTGTAAATTAATAGACCATCTAAGCATATTATATATAAATGTAAATTTTAATAAGGAATTTTTTGACATAGTTAGTAAAACATTTATTTCTAATACAAAAAAACTAAATAATATAATTAAGTAATTTATAAATTTATCTGCTAACTGATTCTTACTTTTAGAATTATCACATCAAAATTATTTGAGGGTGAATTTTTGGTGTCTTTTTAAAATAATTGAATTTTAGACAAACTGTAAAAAATACAGTTTTTACATATGTGATATGTTTTATGGTATCATCTTTATATAATAATGACTCAATAATGTATGGAATATTTTTCATGAATTAAAATATATTTATTGAGTAAAATAATTTATTTAAAAAAATAAATAGAATTTCCAAATCTATAAATTAATTTTCATATACTAAATTATATTTTATTCTAAAAACTATTTTTGATTCTTCAATGTGAACTAAATATTCAAATAATACCATATAATTTTTAAACTTTTTGAATATGAAACATATATATATATATATATATATATATATATTAATCAAACTTTATTAATACTTATAAGAATAAACAATTCTTATAGTTTGAGTCAAAATAGAAATTTATTAAATATTTTATTCAAAAACAACCTTTTATTTTTTTATAAATACATCTCTTCCCTGGTTATTTATCTTAATTTATGAAGCTTCTTAATTTGAAAAATATGTAACCAAACCTCTATCTATGACCTCATATCCCCATTTTTAATTCCCTTATCTAACCAAAAGTCCTCATATGATGGCCTAAGTCTCATTCCAAAATAGGCATCTTAAAAAGAAAGGTAGGGATTCTTAAATTTTGAAAATTAAATTTCCAGTAACTTATTGTAATGAATATAACACAAGAATTTAATATAATAAAACAATATTATTAATATTATACTTCTATCTTAATTTAATTATAATAATAAAACCTTGATTATATTTCCTTTCATTTAATCACTCCTAAAAAATCATACACCTTGGTCAGTTTATGCCTAATACATTAGCAATGATGTTTTTAATAACCACCATTAATTTTAAATTTTGAAAATTATTTTTATATATAATTATGATACTAACCATAAAAGTTGTGTTTAATAATTCATAATGATAAAATATAAATTCAATTATTAATATTAAATATAAATCATTATGGCTGGTTTAAGTCACTGAAACAAAATTATAAAGAAACTTTTTATAATTTCAAACAATCTAATAAATAATCAAAATATATTTATTATATAATGACATGAATATAATAACATGAAACTTATAGAGCTTATGGAACCATTATATCTTGATCATTTCTTGTTATCATTACACTGAAGAAGATTTTAAAATGTCAACTAAATAACTTCAAAACTATCAACCTATGTGAAATTAATAAAATAAATAAACAATATATAGTAATAATGTATTAAAATATATAAAATAAATAATAATAATATTATAAATAAAGTAATTGATTATTATAATCTTATTATTTATGAATTTATATGAGCACTCAAAGCGATATGGGACTTGAGGTAAAGACACTCTCCAACTCTTTTCTTATTTTTTCACTTATCTATCCATATATTTATCTATTTATCTCTCATTTTCTCATATAATTAATTTATATCATTTAGAATTAACTTTACCCACTTTTTTAAGGGATATACATGACTTTAACACCTTTTTAAAAATCCTTAAAAACTTCTCAAAAAAATTTAAAGACATTCTTCCAAAACCATTCCTTGATTCTACTTGTGGTATTTTTTCACCATTCTTCTTCTAATCAAGGCCCCAAATTTTTTATTATTTCATGATCCCTACCATTTACTGTGTAAAAATTTAAAGAACCCTCTAACTTTTGGTACCCACGTTATTATTAATTTATGTGTTCTTCTTGATATTATTATACAAATTATTTTATACCCATGGGTATATTTCCTATTTATAATTGATGTATGATTTCTATTCTATGCGGTACACATATGAATGCAATATTATAATGTGATGGGTGGGACCAAAATTATAAATCCCACTCTAGTAAATTGGGAAACACTTGCATCTCATGAGATACTAGGTATAGTGCATGGGTAGTGATCCTAACACATTTTATTATGATATCTTGGCAGTGAGCCTCAAATTATGTTTATAATGACATATTTTATTCTTGTTTTACATTTTTATGATTTCAATATTAATATTGTATCATTAAAATTATAAAATGTTTCCATATAATTATTTAAGTTTATACTTTTTTATTATTTCATGCTATGATTCATGACTCCTGTGGTATCTCATCCTCAAGACAATTCAGAGTATCCAATTATAGGATTTTTAGATTATTCCTTATTTGTGTATATCCCTAAGGTATCTCATGTAGCTATAAGAGTATGATGTGATCTAAAATAAAAATATACAGATATAAATATTATTTTTTTCTAGTTAAAAAAAATTAATTATGTAGCTAACATTCCAAAGAAACTGGACACCTATATATTTATTTGTATTTCATTTTATGTATTTTATAAAAATAATGATGTAATATTATGTATATGAGTTATGGTTTATTGTATATAAACCTTGTAACAAAATAAATATATAGGATGTTTTTATATTTATATCTATCATCTTTATTTTATAGGCACTGATGTTTAGAGAGTTTTTCTCTATTTAAAATTATTGAAGTATGAGAGGCATAAGAAATCATATTAAACCACTAGAGGGTATTTTTATTATATATATATTATGAATTAAAATAGTTACATATGAACTATCATGATTATTTTTAATTCCTAAAATAATATAAGCATCCCCAAGATATTTTACATTATAGTGAATGGCCATTATTGATTTTTCATCAATCAATCATTCAACACAGATATTAGAAAAAATATTTTTATCAAAAACATAATTATAAAAAAAATCTATAACACCCTGATATTTTGTGCAATTTTCTTTTCAAATGAATTAAATCTTATCGATATTTTTTATTCTACTTGTCACCATGTTTTAATAAAACATGAAACACTATTAAATTATTATTTTTTAATATGAAAGTTATTGCATAGCCATGAGAATAAAGGGTATAAATTAGATTAACTAAATTGTGAAAATATATGGTTTATTCATGTATGAAAAATGAATTATTTGGTAATAAATTAATTATCAATGAAAATAAAAACTATTTGAAAATAAATGGAATATTTTAATGAAAAAAACTATTTTAACGCAAAAAAATGTGTTATACTTACAATAGGAGTGAATTTCAGTTTAAAAACATAGAATAAAATATTTTAACTAAACAAAACACAAATCCTCTTTATGTAATATTATCAATCTTAGACTCAGTCTGATTATTAGAGTCACAAAATCAGAACTAGAAATAGAATGATAAATTTAGATAGAAAATCACAGTTACAATGGATTTGATTTATTAGAGTATGTATATAATAATCAGAGTTAAAACGATAAAACAAATAGATTAGAAAGATAAATAAAATTAATCCATTTATATTAAATCAAGTGAAATAGAAAACTTATGAAAACCATAAATACAATACCTATGTAAAAGAAATAAGGGATTATAAGCTATATTAAAAAGATTAACCTATTTTAACCTTAAGAGTAAGGTAGTCAACAACCATGACTAAAGGTATGCACTATTTTATACTTAAAGTGAAGTCAATCTTTACTTACCAATAAATCCCTAGATATGATGATCAGATTCTAATCTATATTATTATCCCTAGAATCCCTCAATATAATGGTTAGATCTATCTTTTTATCCCTGAAATCTCTCTATGTGATGATTAGATTTATTCTCTCTTCCAATCCCTAAAATCCCTCGATCTAATGGATCTAATTCACCATTTTCCAATACCAGTTCATGCAAGGAAATATTTGAGAGTGAATATAATCAAACAGCTTCAAAATCTTTAAATTACTCAGTATTTATAATTAATATCCCTTTTATCATATTTCTAAGTTTTTTTCATCGGCATCAGACTATTGTCACATAATTTCTCACTTGTAATTGAATACCCAATGTCATATTGATTAACACCATTATAATGTTAATGATTCCTTAAATTAGAAAAAAATTATTTGTTTTCTGATTATAAATGTTAGTTAATATAATGGAATTCTTTAAGAATATGGATATGATATTCCTTATGAGTTTCAGTATGATTCTTTCAGTACCAGTATCATTTCGATAGTTGTGAATTTTTTCAATATGATTTACATGACTAAAGTATAATGTATGGTTTAATAAAGGTGAGTCTGATAAATTAGATAAATACTCATTCTAATTTCTATATTAAAGAATATATTTTTTATATTCATAGTAATTTAAAACTTATTCTATGTATAGTAAAAATTATTTTTTCTATAAAAACTATCTAAAACACTTGGGAAATAAAAAGTTAATAAACATGTTTTAAGAGAGTTTTTGATTTCCAAAAATAAAGGAATTGAAAAGTTAGAATTAGAACTTATGACTAAATGATCTCCCTCTTTTGGAAAGAAAAAACCACAAAAATTAAATGAAAATTAACATGAAAAATTTACAACCCATTATTCTATTAATAACTTTGTGTTAAAAATTATTCTTTAAACATTAACTCTCTTTAATTTTGAAACTTTTCTAAATACAATGATGAATACGATGGTGTTTCGAAATATTTATTCCATAAATATAATTTCCCCTCATTAATAATCCTTTTACCTATAAGGATCATATTCTCCCCAATTATATCTCATTCTCCCTTTTAGATAAAACTTTCTTCCCCTTAATTAAATAACCTCTCCTTTATATTACAACATCCCCATAAAAAATTCTCCCCCTTTAATAAAACTTTCTTTACCTTTGTGATTTTAAAAAGGGAATGGGGAATAGTTTGATGTCTCTAGAAATTCTGGATAAATAAAAAATATGAAATAATATAATAAACTAAATAATCATAAACAGATGTATAATAAAATATATGTCCATAAAATTGGATAAACATTTAGGAAAATCATATTGAGATAAAAATATAATTCATTATAAACATTCAAAATATTTCCAGAAAAATACATCCAAGTGTTAAAAATAAAAATACTAAATTTCTCTTCATCAAAGTTTTCACAAAAGCCTTCGTCATCTTGAATTCCATAAAATCCATTTTTTATCTTTATAATTTTTTCTTATTGAGTCCAAACTTTCTGAGAAAACTCTTTGTTCTAGTATCTCAGTAAAATTAATTCACTCTCATAATACTTTAGCTAGATCAAATACTACTCCATGTCTTGTATTATTTCCTTTAAATAATTAAATTCCCCAGTACAAGCATTGGTTACATCTCCAAACTCTTCAATTAACTTCACTCTATCAACCTTAACTTTGGATAACTAATTTAAATAACTTTATGAATCTACCATAATCTTATTTATTTCAAAAAAAATTCATCGTCCATTCTAATATATGAATCAACATGGTTTGACCACTTAACCATTTGATTTCACAGTCTATTATCAGTATGGGAACATTATTGTAATGTATTCAATTCAGCTTCTATATAGATCACTGATTTCATTAATACTTTAACAGTTTATAATTTCAAATTAATACTTTCCTAGATTATCTGAATCTGAGCTTCAATATTTGGAAATTAAGGAATATTTCTTTATGTCCTTCTCAAAACATTACAAATATTGTCCAACCCATTCTGATCTATATCTCTAACCGAATATGATTATTCGAGGATAGGTTGGAGAGGTTTAGTTCAGCTTAGAATGACATCTATTTCTTTCCATTTCTTCTTATATAACTTTGAATCTTTCTTATCATCTTTTTTAGAAACCTACTTGTCTTCAGAAATATTTGGGATATATATTTCTTCATTGGTCTTGGCTTTATCATCATCTTTGGTTTTTAAATTTTGATATTATTCTTCTTTCTTTGATGATGATCGTGCTTCATCTTCTTATAAGGATTCTTCTTCATAACTACCATATTTACCATACTTATCTCTCGTAGAATGTAGATCCTATGTTGATGATGACTCAGATGATTTTTTCAATGGTTTCTTCCACATAAACCTCTTGATTCTCATCCACTTAGTCTTCTATAAATTAAAATTATCTTTCAACTTCTTCATATTATTTTTATTATTCTTTATCATATGTTTTTTCATCTTTTTATTCCTCTTATTTTTCTTGTTTTTCTTTTCTATCAACTTCTTCATTGATTTCCTTATAAATCTCTTCTTAAATATTCCTCATAGTTCTAATATATCTTTTTACTTGTGATACCGAGGAAGATTCCTTTCATTTAACAATAGGGTCTGATTCTTTAACTAACACTTTTTATTTCCCCTTATCTGTGACAAAAGGGATAAACTCATCAACTATATTTGTTTCTTCATGGACAAACTCCACTTCCAGGTTTACTTGATTGGTGTGGTAAGTATGTAGGAAAACCTTCTCTGAAGCTCTTTTTACACATTTTAAAATATTATCACAAATCATAATTTATTGTAATCTATTCTTCTATTTATTTTTCTTACCTTCTTCTTTTATGATTTCAAAAGCCTGAATCCTTAATACCTTATAATCAGTAGGGTCATGTTTGAACTCTAGATCCCATGGTTTCTTCTCATCTTTATTTTTCATTATTTATTTAAAAACATCATCCTCCATATTATTTTAATTTTTATGCTTCTTCAAAAGATAATTTTCTTATTTTTTCTTCATCTTATTCTTATCAACCTCCTTATACTTTCTTTATAGATTCACCTCTAAAACGGCAACATCTTATTTATTAAAAAAGATTATTTGATTCAATATCAAAGAATAACATAATTTACTTCATAATATCTTTACGAATAAAATAAACCTTTTACCTTATTGAATAAGATTTATTTTCTACCTTGAAAATGTACATACATTTTACAACCATTTTTCTAATCAATGCTAAAAATATAATTATTCTTGACTTTATTGAGATTATTTTGATATTTTTCATAGTAACAAAGATAAAATTGATCATATATATCTTCCTCATGTTTACCAATAAATCATGTACAATGACAAAAGAGGCCTTCAATGTATCTCAGTCTCTTTTTCTCTGAATTATGAACCCTTGCATCCATAGTGAAACTACTCAATTATCCAGTGTTTGGTGGGATTCTTTTTGGACCTTAATGTATTTTGATAACAAATAATTTTCAACTCTGATTTTATTAAACATACCATGAATATTAGGAAACTTGTGAGATGGATAATATGATTAACCTTATGAGAACTTTCTTATAAGATAGCTTGTATGATTTCCCATTCATAGTGAAAGAAACTATTCCTTTTAACCCTCTATAATGAAATGAGTAGATTCATATAACTCATAAACAACATCATGATAATACAAGTCAAAATCTTTATTGGGTTTTTCAACACATCTTGATTCCAATCCATGAAAATATGTTATCTTCTTCAGTATTGAATCGTAATTCTCATAATATGATCACTCAACCAATATTTCTCTAAATATTAACCACTTTGTAAAATCCTCCTAAGTCACCATTGGATCTAACACCGAATCTGGTGATTTTTCATAAAGAAATACTTTTAGACTGAGATCTTTTGGGGGTACAACAAGTCAGGAGTAGAATCTTTAGAACAACTGATATGGGACATGAGTAACTCTCCTTTATATAGTCATAATGTGATGATTCGTATTTAATAAGATAATATATGGTTGAGATTGAAACAACTATGATCTTATGGTTGAAATTGATTCGAAAGAATGTTTTAAAGAATTTTGAACTCTCAAAAGTTTTAATAATTTATTAGATTGGCAATGAATCCAATTAGAAAAACTTTTTAAATTTTTAAAACAAAGTAAAGTTTTCATAAAACTAAAAGAATAAAAACAAAAATAATTAAAATACTAACATAATGAGATTGTAAAAAAAATGAAAGCATACAATATTACCTTTTATAGTGAAAGTTTTCATTGATATGGTTAACCTAATATTCTTGGATTTTTGTAAAAATAATATCATATTTTTGAAAAACTGAATATGATATTTTTTAAATATAAAAATTAAATAATAAATAGACTAAGAAAACTTTTTGAATCCAAAAAAGTTTTTAGAAAATTTTGAGTCAGAAAATTTAATAAGAAGTTCTGAGTCTAAGAATATTTTTTTAGTATTTTGACTAAAATTTTTATAAAAATATTGCGAGTCTGAAAAAATCGTTATGATAATGGTTTTAAAAAAACTAATATTTTTTGAAAATATAAAACATATGTACTCCACTATGAAAATGAGTAACTTAATATAGGAGATGGGTAAACAAGAAGTATATATAAATAATGATTTTATGTTGATCATTCCTAGCTTCTATTTAATGTATTCAACTCTAATAAAAGTAAGATATTTTGTAAAAATGTCATCAAGTTTATCTTTCATTCTAATGAATTGTCAAATGATGTCTCCTGTAAGTGTGTGGTCCCAAAGGAAATGGTGTCTTATATCTATGTGCTTAGAAAATGAGCGATGTATTGGGTTTTAGTTAAAGTAATGGAGCTTTTATTATCTCAAATTATTTTAGTTTTAGTAAAACTCATGCAATAGTTAGTGAGTGTTTCTTGCATCCACAACACTAGACCACAAAAACTTCCAACTTCCACTTATTCATCTTTAGCAATGGAATGTGATACTGAGTGTTGTTTCTTACATGATCAAGAAACTAATGACTAACTTAAGAATAAATTTTTTTATATATTCCTTTTTATCCATTCTTCATCCACCAAAGTCAGCATCTTAAGATCCTTCTAGTTCAAAAGATTTCTAGAATAATGAAAAGACATAAATCTATAGTTCCCTTAAGGTAAAAATAATAATTTCATAGATTTTAAATGTGATTATTTTTGTATTTTTTGATATCTTTCACATAATCATACAAAAACATTAAATCTGGATGACTAGTAGTAAACTAAACTAAACTTTCTATCATACGTATAAAAAAAATTTGATCAATTGGATTCACAACCACATCAAGATCTAAAGTTTTTGAGGTACCAATAGGAGTACTAATATTTTATTATTATCATATCCAAATTTTTTAATAAGATCTTTGATAAACTTATTTTTTGATATAAAAGTTACTTGTGGTTTTGTGAAATTTTAAAACCAAGGAAATATATTAACTCACCCATCATACTCATTTCAGATTTCAATTTCATAAGATCTGAAAAGTAATAAGTTAAATATAGATGAGATGATATGAATATAATTTCATCAACATAACTTTGTACATTTGTAATATTTTTATTAACATATTTTATAAAAATAGTTGTATATGCATCTTCCTTAACAAAATTGGTTCATAAAAAAAAATTAGTTAATCTATAATACCATTATCTAAGGACTAGTTTATGTTTATATAAAGATTCGGTAAGTTTATAAACATGTTTTGGATGTTTTTTTTTTAAAAGTATTTGTTCAACATAAACTTCCTCATAAACATATATTTTTAGAAAATCACACATTACATCCATTCAAAATAGTTTTTAATTAAATAATGTTGCAGAGGATATAAGTACTCAAATAGATTCAAGTCTAGTTGTTGGTGTATAGGTTTCTTCATAATATATTCTCTCTTGTTGGTTATAACCCTTAGCAAAAATTTTAGATTTATTTATGAAAATGTTTCCATTTTCATCACATTTATTCTAAAAACCACATTTTACTCAATTTATAAAAGTTTTTATAGTTTTTTCAACTAAAATATAGACTTTTTTTCTCTCAAATTCATTAATTTCATTTTACATTACCTTAATACATTCCTTATCACTTAAATCCTCATTAATATTTTTAAGTTAAAATTTGGATAAGAAAAAAAGATGTTCAATTTTATTCCCTAAGAAACTTCTAGTCCTAATTAGTTGATCGACATAACTAATGATACTATCACTAGGATGATATCTAAGAAAAAACTGGATTCTTGGGTTTTCAAAAGTCTGTTCTTCAAAAAAGGTTGAAAATATTCCTGATGAAAAACATCAAAAACTAATTCTTGAGTTATTTTCTTAAGAGAATTGTTTTATAACAAAGGTAGAAAATTAGTTTTAGAAATAAAATTTTTGGAAGATATAGGTTGGGGTTGTTTAAAAGCACAGGGATTAGTTTCATCAAATTTAACATGTACACTTTCTTTGATAGCACAAAATTTTTTATTAAATACTCTATATACCTTAGAAATTTTGGAATAACCTAAAATATTCCTTCATCAGATTAGGGTGAAAATTTTTGTGAGTTATCTTGCATATTTAGGAATAATACATTTCAACATAAAAACATTGAAGTAAGAAACTTTTGGTTTTCATCATATCCACAACTCATAAAGGGTTTTGTTAATAAAAGGTCTAACTGAAACATGATTTATAGTATAATAGGTAGTACTAACCACTTCATCCCAAAAAAAATTAGAAATTCATTATTCACTTAGTATGGTTCTAGTAATTTCTTGAAATATTTTATTTCTTCTTTCAAATACACTATTTTGATATGGGTTTCTTGCTGATGAAAATTTATGTTCAATACATTTCATACTATATAAAGTTTCAAAATAAAAATTTACAAATTCTCTGCTATGACAACTATGAATAGTTATAAATGAGATGTTTTTATCATTTTTAAGTTCAACTATAAAATTCTTAAATAATAAAGGTATTCATAATTCTTTATGAGAAAATAAACCCATTTTTATCTACTGTAATCATCAATGAAGATATATGCATAGTATTTTACACTAAAACTTCCAAATTGTGTAGGACTAAACAAGTCCATGAGAACTGACTGTAAAGCATGAAAATTTGAGACTTAAATAATAGATTAAAAACTTGACTTATTTTTATACAATATTGAAAATAGAAACATACTTTTAAAGAATCAAACCCAAGTTCCAGTAGATCCTTAAAAAGTCCTTTCATGGTCAAACTTGATAAGTTTTTGAGGCTACAGTGTCCTGATTTTCTATTCCATAACCAAGATTTATATTATATTGCAATAAGTAAATGTATGTCTTGGATCTTAAGGTATTCTAAGTTATGTGTCTAAACATTATCATTCTAATTGGTAGAAAGAATAAATTCATCCTTGTAACTATTTAATAAAAAATTATCATACCTAATATCACAATGAAACCATCATCATGTAATTGAATTATGCTTATATGGTTGTTTTTAATACCATTAACAAATAAAACATTTGAAATAAGAGTTTTTATATGAAGAGTGATATTACATATTCTGATAATATCTCCTTGATCTTTATCTCTGAATGTTACTTTTCCATCTTTCATTTATATTATCTTCTTGAAAAAGTTTTTGTTTCCAGTCAGGTGTCTGGAATATATACTATACATTTAACATATATTCTTGTAATTGGTAGTGTATTTTTTCCCAAAAGACAAAAACATTTTTCTTTCATCGCCCAAACCTTCTTGGGTCTGGTAATGTTAGAAAATAAAACATTTGAAATCCGCATTTGTTTCGAAAATTAAGCGTGGTAAAAACCAAGAGATTTAACTTTCTTTAAGTAAAATTTATTCTTCCAATTCCCACGTCTTTTTCACTTCACACAGAAAGGTGAAGTTTTTAGATTAAAGCAATTATTAAAAAAACAGGTTTTTTATGCGTAAAATGCAATCCAAAATTATTTCCATGGGGTTTACTTCTTTATACAATTTATCAAAATTTTCCTTACCAGTGGTAAAATATGATAAAATTTTCTCAAACTATAGATTTTATATTTTATTTTTACAACTAGATTTTATTTTCACTATTATTTTTTTAGAACTATTTTTTTCTTTTAAAACATTTTTCTCAGAAGAAAAAAAATAAAAAACTTTTGAAATAGATTATTTTGTAGAAATAGTCATATGAAGATCATTAGAAAGATTTGATAATTCATTTGTCAAAAAATTCATTCTTGAATCATCATTAGCATGTTTAGATTTAGCATTATTAAGTATTTTGAAAATTTTAAAATTTTATTTTCTAAATGTTTTGAAAAACAAGAAACCTAATCATAAGAATGTAAATAATTTCTTTATAAAAAAGAATATTCTTCATCAAAATATGGATAATTTTTCTCATCAGGATAATTATAACTCAAAGACATACTAGTAAGGTTTTCAGTTATTTTTACCAGATCCATGAGATAATGATTAACCATGGATACATTATCAAAAACAGATAGGTTTCTTTATTTGAGACTTTCATTATATGAAGAAAATTTAGAAGAATAACCTCCACTAGCACTCTATATGCCATCATATTTCTAAACATTCATACCTTTAGACTTATAATTCTTTTTGGAATCTATTTATAAATTCTTTTCTTCCTTATATTTCATCTTCATCTTTGGACAATCATGTCAGATATGTCTGGTTTCTTACATTTATAGGATGTGACTTCCACTTTTTTATCACCTTTACCCTCATGACCAATCTTGTATTGGTACTAAAAATATTTATTTCACTTAATATTATTCATCCATATAGATATATTGGATAACTAATTCTCAAATGTTCATAAGTACTAAAATTATATTGAATAAAAACTTTCTTCTTCCTTGAAAATTTCACAACTTTCTCAAGTGTTTTAACTTTAGTAGGAATTGTAGTAGTAGCAAAAGAACTACCTCAATTTTTCAGTTTCTCTTTCTATTATCTCTCTTAAATCTCCCCTAATACTAAAGAAATATTAAAATGAGGTCATATAATGTAGACCTCTTCATCATTATTACCTTATCCATTGACTTTCATTTTAATTCCCACTCATTGGGAATGATATCAATAATATTTTCCACAAGAATCTCATCATCAAGACCTTTTCCACAAAAATATCTTAATCTATTTATGATTTCCATGAACCTTTGGTGAATATTTACAACTATATCTCTAGGAATAATATCAAAGGCTTGGTAGTCTGCTATAATAATAGTTCTTCTCGTATCAAAAAATTTAAAAGTTCTAATGTGTGTGATTCCTATTTTTCCCATATACTATTTTCAACTTCACATGAAGATATCTAACTATAAATACTTATTTTCATTGAATATAAAAAATTACACTTTCCTTTTTAGTTTTACTAAAACACTTTTTCTTAATTTGTAAAATAATTTAATTACATATCAATAATCTTATAGTATTCATTAAGAATAAAAAAATTATCAACTCCTATGTTGATAACCGAATTTTTTATCCTATATCTCCAATACTCAAAATCATCACCATAAAAGATCGGTGGTATGTTTGGATTTAGATTGTCCATAGAACCAACATTAAGACCTTCTATCTTAAAAAATATAAATTAGTTTCTATAGATACATGTTAGTGTATAACAATGTTTATAAACAAAAAAATTATATAAAAACTTAAAAAACACGCAACAAGTAAAGAAAGTAAAAAAACTCAACAAGCTGTAGTTGTAGAAGCCTACTATGATACGAATTATAGGATCATAAAAATTATCTTAGATGGATATACTTACAATAGGGGGTGAATTCTATTTTAAAAATATATTTTAAATTATTTAAACTAAACAAAACATAAATCCTCTTTAAGTAGTTTTATCAGACTTAGACTCAATCAAATTATCAGAGTCACAGAATCGGAACTAGAAATAGTCCAATTAAATTGAAGTGAAAATTGTAATCATGGTGAATCCAATTTATCAAAGTCATTATATCATAATTAGAGTTAATATGATAAAACAAATAGAATATAAACATGAACATGATGACTCACTTTCAATTAAATGCAGCATAATAGAAAGCATGTGAAAACAATTAAAACAATATATATGTAAAAGTAAGACTGACTTATAGGAAATATTAAAAATACTAAACTCTTTAAACCTTAAGATTAAGGTATACAACAAAACTGACTAAAGGTATCCACTATTTTATACTTACATTAAATTATGTATTTCTTTACTAGGAAAGCACTCAATATGATAATCGGATTCAGCTTAGTATTCCTATCCCCAAAATCCCTTGATATAATGATCAGATCTCTCTTCTTAGCCCAAAAATCCCTCAATATGGGAATAAAATTTTCTCTTTCTTCTTATCACTAGAATCCCTTGATCTGATGGATTAGATTCACCATCTTTATATCCCCAAAATCCATCAATTTGAAAAATGATCTGTGGTGGATTAAAATTACAAAATTTCTTAAGGAGGAAACAAAACAAGGCTTCCTTAGAATGAAAATACTCTAAAGAAATACAAGGACTAAGAACAAACGGTTCATAAAAATAAATATTCAAGAGATTATGTAATAAATTATCTCTAAACTCTTCAAATGACTTGGTATTTATAGGAAATCTCCCAATGGTCATATTTCCCAATTTTTCGCAACAGCATCAGACTCCTGGCACTTGACACCTCACTTGTAACTGAATGCCTGAAATAATATTGATTAACACATTTGCAACATTAAAGATATTCCTTACATTAGAAACAAGTCTTTTTATTCTAATTATAAGTTTCATTCAATCGGATATAATTCTTTAACAACATTAATATATTTTTCCTTATGAGTGCCATCCTAATTGTTTCACAATCAATATCTATCTTATAGTCATGGATGTTTTCTGTATGATTGACAAGACTAAATTCTAAATAATGGTCTGATAATGGTGAGTCTGATAAATTGAACACATACTTGTTCTGATTTCATTAATGAATAATGTATTATTTATATTCAGAATACTTTATAAATTATCCTATATATTGTAAAAATGTAATGTTTTCTACAAAAACATTCTAAAACACTCGGGACATAAAAAAGTTAGCAAACATGTTTTAAGAAAGTGTTTGTGATTTAAAAAATTAAAGGAAATAAAAAGCAAGAAGTATAAATTCTAAATAAAAAATTTATATATTATATATTCAATGAAATGTTTAACATTTATCTTAGGTATTTTCTATATAACATATAAGAATAAATCAAGTTTTACTATTAAAAAATGTATTTTTTAAAAAAGTAGCTTTGTCACCTTTTGTGCACTTATTTTATAACTAATTTTTGATAATTTGAGAAACTTTACATGAAAATTTAGAGTTGATTTTTTAAATCATAATTCTAAATTATCATAGGGTGTATTTTTGATATTTTTCTAAGAAGGTAATTTTTTTATGAATAGTAAATATTAGTTTTTATTAAGAATCTTCATTTATTTTAAAGATATTTAATACATATAAATTATTTTAATATGATTTAAAAAGAAAAATTAGTTCAATTATATATCTATTAATATAATTTAGATCATTGTAATAATTATCATATTTAATTTTCATATAAATACTCTTTAAAATTTTGAACATTTTTTTTGAAAATTAGATTTCTCATCACATCTATTGGATTAATTTTAAATAAAGTTTTTCTACTTATATTAAATAAATTTTTTCAAATGGATTAAATATTTTCAATCAAAATAATTTATAGTTTGTAATAAGTTCAGCTTAATTTTATATCACAATAAATATGAAAAGTAGTAAAAACATTATTCACGGTTAAAGTAAATACGGGTTTATCAGGGGCTAAACTAAAAATCACAGGGTAAAAAAAATTAAAAACTTTTCAAACAACCATTTTCTAGAAATATTTCAACCTTATACCTGTATTTTTATATAATTTACCTTTTTTGATCCTTATTTCTTGTAAAAATATGAGTACTCCCTTTACTTTTCAAAAATTATAATTATTCCACTCACCTCACCTATAAAAGGCCACCCACTCTCTTCCCCTCTTAACACTTTGAATACTCATTGGTTCTTACATTAATTACCAAAATAACTTAATTAATTCCATTATATCATTATATATTCCTTATTTTGGTCGTAAATCTAACCAAGGAAGCCTTCTGGTTCAAACAAAAAGAATACATCCAAATAAGAGGTAACATACGAAGTCAAACATTTTAAATTATTTATTCCTCCACCTCATTAAATTTTTGTTAAATCATGATTATATGATATCATATGAATATTACATATACTTATATGTTATTATTACATTGTAATAACATAATTCCTTATCCTATTTCATTAAATGGGTCACAAAATCATCAATCGTGTGTATGACAGACTATCGTATCTTGGACCGAAGTTATTCATTTTCCATCACCACCTATCAAGACTCAATATAATGATGGAATTATAGTTTATATATGATATTTATGATAGTATTATTCCTGTTTAATAATTATATCATTAATTTATTCTTACATTCCATTCTGTGGGAGTATGATAACGTCAATCGTGTGAACGGCGGACTATCGCCTCATAAAGTAATGTGATTCATTCATACATTACATGGAATGTAATTAGGATGAGTTTAATGAAAATATTTTATATATATTACATAAAATTATTATTCAATAGTAATTTATTATTTAAATTTATTTCTTTTAGACTTCTTATAAAATGGAAACAACATGCATGTGAACATACAACCTACCGTCTCCAGGAACAGTGTATTTCATTTTCAATGTATTACTTTTATAGATTTTTATAAATACATAAAAACTAAATATATGTTATATATAAATATACATAAGGGTTAAAATTATTGATATTATAGAACCATGACCAATGTAATAGTACAAAAAATATCAAATCAAAGCATACTTGAAAAACAAAGCAGTAATTGCATGAAGCGTGACTTTAACATGGAATTTTAATAAACAGGTAATAAAATGTCATAAGTAAATAATATATGTTATGATATAAATATGTATGTTTGTATAATATATGTTTAATAAAATTATATTTATTATACAGTATTTTCTAAAGTGTACAAATGAAGTTGAAACATAGGGTTAGGGATTTTCGTCTGAATTTTTACTTTTTTGAGACAAATGCCATTTTCACCACCTATTTTGATTATATGGTGTATAAAATGAACATTAATGTGTTTTATTATTATTATCATGATAAATATTTTGATTTAAATGTCCATTTTAGTATTTACCTTTCATTGTATTTACAGTTCAAAAGTTACAAAAGTGGTCAGGTATTTTTGTCTCAAATTACCTTCTTGGGGACATAAGTAACATTATGCACCTGTATTATTATAAGATCTATACATAATTCATATTTAAAATTTTATATAATAATATAATTCTTGTAATTCTATAATATGTTTCACTTAATGGTATTTTTCCATGGGTACTATGATTCAAAGATACCAAAGTGGTAAGAGTTTTATGTTACAATCACATCATTTATCGATATTGTTTATGATTATGATTTCAATGATTAAATATTATGATATATCTATTAATAAACTAAAGAATTTTATTATAATATGTTCATGTAATTAGAATATATATTTTCCCTTCATTTCCCTCTCTTTATATACTAAATTTTTTAAATTTGTTTTTAATAAAAATTGTCTTTATTTCTATATTCAATTGAAAACACTTTTTCTTCCCAAAAAATGTTTTATAAATATGTTTTCAAGTTTTTATAATATTCTTAAAATTATTTATTAAATAAATTTTTACCCTTTCTTTACATTTTAAATTTTTTTAAAGGAATCTTCATGTCCTTTTCCAAATAATGCTCATTTGGATTTTACTGAAAATGTAAAATGAATATTTTTTTTAAAGTGTATGTAATCAATAGAATTCCCCCCCCCCATCATAAATAATAATTTATTTTAATATTCATTTCTAATCTTACCAGATCATTTTCAAATAAAATAATTTTGAAAAAAAATTATGTTTTAAAAATATTTTTTAAATTAAGAAAGAATGTTTTCTTCAACAAATTTTTTAAATTATTTTTAAATATTCCTATATAAATTTTCAAGGTTATTTTCAAATAAAATGATTTCCAAAATATTTTATGAAATTTTAGTTTTAAAAAGTGATTTTAAACTAACATTTATGTTTTTTAATAAATTTTTTAAATGATTTTTAAAGCTTTATTTATAAGTATTCAAGGTTTATTTTCAAATAAAATGATTTTGAAAATGTTTTAGGTTTTAAAAAAACGTTTTTCAAAGTTAAAAGGATATTTCCCACAAGAAATTTTTAAAAATATTTTAAAATAATCATTTATAATTTTAAAAGATCATTTTAAATTAAAATTATTTCTAAAATATTTTATAAATCTTAACTTTAAAAATTTATCTTCAATAAAAAATTATTCTCCTCAAGAAATATTCTAAGTGAAATTTTAAAATCATTTTTCATATAATATGAAATCATTTGATGATACTTATGCTTTATGGGGAATATATTCCATGCATACCATTATTATTCTTTTTTTGACTATTTATGGTTCTAATAATAAGTTGTTAATGAAACTCATTTCTATTCCACAGGTTATACCATAATAAAATGATTTGGGAACCCGTTTCTTTTCTCATGGGTTATTTATTGATGAAATTATGAAATTATCATAAAACCTGTTTCTATTCTATAGGTTATTTTATGATAAATTTTTATTAACACCATTTCATTTCATGGGTTCTAATATGATGAATGTTTTATGATTTTATAGTATACATATGTATAATTATAATTATATGATGGGTAAGACCTATATCTCCCTTCAATGAATTAATAGGACTTGAATGGGGAGTGAACCATATTTGGTAAAGGAAGTTTTCCTCTATCATGGTATTGGGAGTGAACCTTGACTACTATGATAGTTTTTGCGAGTGAACTCATTCCACTATGATAGTTTGGTAATAAGCATTGACTATTAAAGAAAGGAGTTTCTATGCATTTGTTTATTTTATAATTCCATGACGTATGCCAATGTTATGATTTCATGGATCGTGTTATTTGATATCCCTATGATTAATAAATTATGAACTACCAATATTTATACCATGAATCACGATTTTGATATTTTATATATAGGGTATGGTTTTTATAAGTTAGGATCATGTTCTCATACCCTTATTCTCATGATATTTTTATATATTTCCCTTTTTTACCTTTACTAATTATTTAATCTTACCCTTTATTATGTTTCCTTTCTCCAATATATGAATAAATCTTTTATGTAGTGAATTTTTATTAAAAGTGCTTAATGGGGAGGTCTTTGTGGGACACATTGAAGGTCTTTCACCAAATTAGAAGTTTTTGTACCTAGTATCCAAATAAAATAAAATATTGTGATGTTTATGCGTGTGTTTATAAAATATATTGAATACTTAACTAATAATATGTCTTACCTATGTATGAAAATCCTATGTCATTACATTTGGTAGTAGAGTAAAGGATTAGTTAACCATGGGAAATTAGGAAGGGAAACTTTAGTGAGGTCCCTAAGACTATTTTTTAGGATATAATTAGGTGTGTCTATAATGATAAGTTTAAGCATTATTCAATGTCTAAGAAAATTTCCTATAATTTTAGTAAAGGAAAGTACAAGTAGTTTCCAAGAAATTACATCCCTATATGGATATTTCAAGTTGATGTGGTTCTGAAATAAGGTTACTAGGTGTAATATCTCAGAAAAGGGTGCATTGAGCATGACTCAATCATCACCTGGTTCATGATAATGGGTCTTTCTACACAGGTGGTTTGCTACTCCTGGGGTATATACTTTGAAAATTCAAAAAAATTATGAACCATCATAAAGTATTTAAATAATGACCATGAATAAACTTCAATAAACCTAATCTATTATAGATTAAAAATATGGTGTCCCGGTTTAGACAAACTATAAGTTATTTTTATTGATTATTTGGTTTCCCACTACGAATATTGTTAATCACACTATGATTTTTTGTTTTGGTCAGTGACTGGAACTATATGGAACAAGATCAATGTCAAATTTTATAGATAATTTTTTGATTTGAAACCAAATGAGATGAAAATTATGTTAAACATGATAAGAAAGATTAAATTGAGGTTGGTTAATGTTAATACATGATTAATATTTCATATTGTAGGAAATAGGTATTAAGGAATAATATTGTGAATCATAGTTAATGGTATGAGAATGAAGTGGGATTATTGAAATGTTTTTGTATTGTAATTCGAGAATTATTTTATATGCATCATGAAATATATAAGGACTATTCAGTATATGTTTTTCATTAATAATTTTAAAAAATAGGATGAATGGTGTTGATGACCTATAAAATTGATTTAATATAAATGTGATATTTTGATTAATGGAAAATGACACTTAATATGTTCTTGATGTTGAGAAAATGGTGTTTATTTTGGATAAATAGATTATTGATATAAATAAAGTAAATTGGATTGTATTGATCTCCTTGGAATAGATTAAAAAAATTTGGACAAAGATGTTTATTCCATTATTAATGGAGTTTATATCCTTATTAGATTTATGAAACATATTATAACATTTCATATTTTTCCATGTATTATTTATAGATACTATATGGAATATTTCTGAGACTAGGTGTTGAAATGACATGCGATTACGAGGCCCAGTGTGCTCGAAATAAATGTTTGAAAAATATTAAAATATTTAATAGATCATGAATGGTTTTCCTAAAAATGTGAAATAACTCTTAAATGGGGTTTTGATTATAAATATGAGGGCACCATTCAGTTTAAAATAGCTATTTTACCCTAGGTGTGACCAAACATTGGTCGGTGCGGGTCGATTGTGGAAAGTCATCTCGGGCATTTTAAAGGGGTAAAATAAATTAAGAAAAAAATTATTCTATCTCCTTGACAAGGTGATAGGTTTATTTTTTAAAATAAATCATTTTTCCAAGATCTAGGTTTAGTATTATAACCCTATAATTCTCTAGAGATGCTGGTAAGAAACCTATGGAGAATCCTCTTGAGAAAGGGAAGGCGGAGATTCGAATCGGTGACTAACGAATACCGATCTTGGATGATCTCACAAAAGATGACGACATAGATTCTTTCTTCATTAGAGATCGATCTTAATTGAGGTAGGGATTTTTATTTAATTGGTTTATTCCCCTTCTATTATTCCTTTTATGAATGTGGATCAATCAAAAAATGGATTGATTCACAGATCGTGCGTATTGTGAGTTGGGAGTGATTTAATCTGGTTCTCTAACCCAAATCCCCGGATCTTGATCATTTTCTAAGAACACTTGTACAATGATGATAAACCTTCTTTCTTGTGCATTCCAACCTCTTTTCATTGTGTTCTTCACCATTGAAAGCCAATGGTTCTTAGATTGATGTTACTGGGTGGTTCAAAACTTGATAGGACCCTCGAATTCGAGGTGAATCAGCAATCGAGGATGGATCTGTGTAGATAAAGACACAAGGAGATCGGTTCTGTGATTATTTAATTTTTTTGTGAATTTTAAGAGGCATGGTGTTCTACAGAAGGGACCATTATCATGAGGTAGTGATGGCTAGCATAGGCAGCGGTGCAAGGCAGCACGGGGAACCGGTATTGGAGGCCGATGTCGCATGTAGTGGGTGAAAAGGAAACAGGACATAGAAAAGGATGTGGGATGGTGGTGATGGATGCATAGTGGGTCAGGCCAGGTGAGATAGGTCAAATTCAGGGAAAAAAGAGTGGATACTAGTTGTGGTTGACCATAGCGATCGACCGCAGCAGTTGACAATGGTGATGCCACAGCTCGAGTTGTCACGGTGCATGTCAAGCATGCGGCTGGTTCATGGTGGTTAACCACAATGTTCATTTAGCTGTGATAGGCGGACTGACCATGATGGTCAGTCCACTAGGGGTGGACTTTGAAGTCAGTGGACTGACCTCAATAGTAGCTGGACCAACCACAGTAGTAGGTATGTGGGACCCCGCAAGTTTGCGGGCAGCTTTGTTCAAATGAGCATAACTACTAAATGAAGCGTACGATAAACAAATCATCTATGAAGTTGAGACACTGATGTTATGATGTTAATTTTCAGACAAATTATTGTTTTTTAGTTTGGATTAGTATAGGTTGATAGAATTCCCTTTTTCCTTTCCTTAGAGGTTCTGTGCAGTATTAAATCCACATCAATGGATAGTAATCCACTCTAGAGGCTAATTATCAGATAGAGTTATAGTATCCCTCCCCATGACTGGATTGTGATCCTCTATCACCCCTAGTAGATTTTTTGGAATCATTGTGACCTCCATGAGCATGGAATTGATTCTCCATCTAGAGGGCCACATTGGTAGGGTTTTTGGAATTGTTGTCATATGATCCCCTACATAGTGGGTTGATCCATATTAGGTTCATGGTGTCCCCTAGTAGTTTTGGATGTGATCCCCTCCCTGTGTATCATAGTCTTCCTTGACCAATTAATTCTCTTTTGGTAGGGCCCAAATTAGATAGACCTCTTTGTCAAGTATCTCTGATGATATCATAGTTCGAAGAGTAAGTTCTCACAGAATGAGTGTGCTTCGAGAAGAGTCTTGTGGCTCGTAGTTGGTTATGACTACCTGATGGTGTGATGTCTCTCCTGGGTATATTTGGGTTTTTCTCTACTTATTGTATTTTTTATACAATTATATATATTTTAATGATCTAACTATACTTTGTGCTTTATATTTATTGATTTCAGGGTGTCCTACTAGATATTTTTATACTCACCCCTGCACGGTTTTTTCCCACACGTGTCATGTGTTGTGAAGATAGAAGCCCTTTTGATAGTGTCCTAGGCAGACCAGGAATGAGTGGAGTATAGTTAGATCTGGGTAGAATGTGGTGTTTTTTTTTTGGACCATAACTTTGATGTAAGCTTCTCCCTTGGAGTAGGTTGGACTCCTTACAGTTTTAGTTTGGCTTTTGTATAGACTCTTTGTGGTGGTCTTGTTTTTTCCATTTTTACTTTCCGGTACCTCCACTACCATAATCTATTGTTGGATCTTAGATGTATTAATGCATCATTTCAGTTGTTTAAAATTTCATCATTTTTTGGCTTAGATATGTGTGCGTGTGTATAAGTACTTTAGGCTAATGTCTCCCATTTGTGGAATATTCCTACTTGGTGCCAGTTACCAGCCCCTGGCCTATTTGAGGTGGCCTTAGGGTAGTCACAGCATGGGTCCCATTGGGACGTGTCATGACAGAGTGGTATCAGAGTAGGTTGGTTCCACTTTAGGACCAGGAGTCTATGAGATTGCTTTGGGGAAACAATGTTAAGTTTTTCGAGTTTAGCTTCCAGGATAGGGACCTTAGTGTTGGTGTGGTGGCTGAAGTATCCATACACAAGGACTCTGATTACTTTCTTTTCAACTCTCTACATGAAACCACTGGTTGCATGTAAATAAATAGAATATTCATTATATAGGAATGGTTGTGTCTTCCATTTACTTTCTGAGTCAGCTCCCCGGATATACTCTATTGATCATGGTACATATTGTTTAATTTTAGGATGCCTCTTTTTAGATAGTTGTCTAGGATTCCACCGCGTGATCACAAGGATGATCCACTAAGTGATGAGGCATCAGTACAGGGGAATGTATTGGAGATAGCAACTCCAGGTGGTTTACCATCTACATCACCACCCGTCAAGCAGTAGCTAGTACCACCGGAATATGCACGTAGATTGAGTGTGCTTCATGAGTTATATAGGAAATTAACTCACCGGTTTCGGGGTGATCTAGACCCCCAGTTAGTTGAGGATTAGTTAAAGGAACTCACCCATTTTTTCTACCTTCCGAATATGTCAGCTGACAAGATGGCATACCTTTCCAAGAGTCTTCTCTATGGCTCTATGAGGTGATGGTGGAGCATGGTGACTCATTCACGTGATGATAAAGCTCTTTCATATAAGTACTTTGAGAATCTCTTCATAGAAGAGTTTTGTCGGGGCACATTGTGATCGGTACGCATAAAAATGTTTCAGTATCTACAGTATGGTAGTATGACTGTGGCAGAGTATTCTGTGAAGTTTATTGATATTTCATGCTACTCCTTGGACATGGTATGAGAGTAACTATTTAGGGATTATAACTTTTAGAAAGTCTTATGTTAGGACATTAGGGTATCAGTGGTATCCCTTAGCATTTCTACTAATATTGGGGTAATTGAGAAATCCCTACTAGTGGAGAGTTTTCTGGAAGAGAAGAACAGGTAGTGGGAGCTAGTAGTGGGCACTTGGTAGCTGATACCTTGTTAGTAGGTGTCTGATGGTTTTAATAAGGATACAAGAGGTTCAAATGATTTAGGATGGGATAACATGACTCAGGGTAAGTGGTTCATGGCTCCTAGGGTGGCTCGAATCAACGAAAGGATGGACAGTGTTACTCATGCAGCGGTCGGGGAAATATGGAACGAGATTTCCTAACCCCTCTTATAGCTAATCAAGAGATGGTAAAGGGACCACCTATATAGATACAGATATAATATCAGGATGGTCTATAAGGTGGCGAATGTGGTAGAGGAATTGGGACAGCAGCAAGAGGTGGTTGGCATTTTGACATGTTACCACCACCACACCCAGGTGTTCCACGCCAGGTTAAGGGAGTTGGTGGGTAGAGATGAGGCCGTCATTAGGATATGGAGGATTATTAACCCAAGGAAACAGGTATTATGTAAGTTAAAATCTATGTTTTTTACATCTTAGCTACATTTTTTATAGACAGGGGTGTTATTCATTCCTTTTTTTCCACGAATCTTGTTTAGGACTCAGAAATTAAGGGTGAACCGTTTACTCAACCCTCACACTTGGAGACTCCTAATAAAGAAAAATCAATGATAAAACATTGATGCCAATAGTTTTACTTGACTCTTGGCGGTGAGAGTTTCAGTTTGGATCTCTTCGTAGCAGTTTCGAGGCCTTACAATGTCATTCTTGGTATGGACTGGCTATCCACAGTTCATACTCTTCTTGACTATTTTAGGTGAAGAGTGTGGTGTTTCTATAGTTATAGAACCAAGTTTTTCTTTATTGGTGAAAATGAAACATAGGCAGGGTAGGATGGACTCACACATATGATGTTACAACCAATTACTCATCATTTTGCTAGCCTCACCCTCAATGTATTGGATGATATGAGTCCTCAGTTTCCTATAGTGGTGGTGGAGAATAAGGACTCCTTTCCTAAAGATGTTCCAGGTTTACGTCCCCACTAGGAGATAGACTTATGAATTTATTTTCACCATGGGGTTTCACTAATATGTATTCCTACATATCATATGTATCATGCAATGCTTCGTGAGCTGAGGATATAGTTGGAGGACTTAAAAATGAAGGGTTTTGTGAGACCCAGTGTTTCACCCTGGGCAGCCCAAGTTTTGTCTTCTAATAAGGTAGATAAGAGCTTAAGGTTATGTTTGGATTACCAACACTTAAACTAGGTGAACATTAAGAACAAGTATCCACTAAAAAGGATTGAATACCTCTTTGATTGTTTGAAAGGAGTGTAATGGTTCTTAAAGATAGACCTTAGATTAGCCTATCACCAGTTGCGAGTACAGGATGATGATATACTGAAGACATCCTTCATATTTCATTACAGTCACTATGAGTACTTTTTGATGTCGTTTGGTGTGAAAAATTCCCCAGAAGTTTTCAAGGGACTCATTAAATGATCTTTCAATATTACTTATGCTGGTTCATGGTGGTTTTCATCAATGACATTCTAGTGTATTCGGTGTCTGAGGAGGAGCACGTGAGAAACATAAGGATGGTCCTGGAAACCCTTTGAGAGAACCAACTTTATGGGAATCTCTCAAAGTTATATTTTTGGATTCAAAGGGTCTATTTTCTAGGACAAGTTATCTCAGAGGCACGAGTTGCAGTGTATCTAGTGAAGTTTAAGGCAGTGCATGATTGGGATCCACCCAAGAGTGTTACCAATGTATAGAGTTTCCTTGGATTTTTAGGGTACAATCAGAGGTTTTTAACTGACTTCTATAGAGTGGAATCACCCTTGAAATATTTGACACATAAGAGGTAGGATTTTGAGTATGTGGAGTTCTATAATGAATCAGGTACTAGTATTGGATGTTTATAGATGCAGAGGAAAACAGTGATTTCCTATGGTTCATTTTATTTGGTACCACATGATCCGAACTACGCAACCCATGATATTGATTTAGCAGTGGTAGTATTCACATTGAAGATGTGGCGATACTACCTGATGGGTGAGTGGTTTATCGTATAATCTAATAATAATATTCTCATATATATCTTCTCTCATAAGGATATGAAATTGAGATAGAGGTAATAGTTGTAGTTCCTCCAATACTATGACATTGAGATTTTCTATACTAATAAGAATGGGAATGTGGTGGAAGATTCTCTCAGTTGGAGACCCAGTTCATAGTTTCCAGATGAGGCATCGAAGTAGTTTGTCTCCTTGCAGATATCCTTTATGGATAAAGTTGGAGAAGCTTACATATTATTGATGGTTGTCACCCATCCACTCTTATAGCGAGTCAAGGAGGCACGTATTGGGGATACCAACTGTGAGACCCTATATGCTCAGATATTCATAGGGCACACTCCTGATGGAAAATAAAAATGTGGGGAACACATCACTCTTTTTAGAGGGTTTACAGTAGTACTAGCATAAATAAGGGAAGAGGTTTTGAGTGAGTTCCATATAGCCCCTTTTGTGGTACATCTAGGTGTGGTGAAGATATACCAGGAAATCTGACATTAATTATGGTGGCCAAGAATAAATAAGGGAGTTGCAGTGTTTGTTTCTCAATACCTTACTAATCAGAAAGTCAAGGTTGATCATTAGGTTCTAGCGCATTTAAGTCAACCCCTTGAGGTTCCATAATGGAAGTGGAATGAAAAATCTATGGACTTTGTGATGATTTTACCACATACCTCTAAGGGAAACGATTCCATAGGGGTGATCATTGACCGACTCACAAAGTCACCCCACTTCTTAGTTATCTGAAAGCAGAGTTCAGTAGAGAAATTGGGGTGCCTCTCTGTGTAAGAGATAGTTCGACTCCATGGAGTTCCATCAATGATTGTTTCTGATCATGATGTTCCCTTTACATCCTACTTATGGAAGGGATTATAAGAGGTATTTGGGACCCAGTTACTCTTTAGAACATTATTTCACCCATAGATGGATGACCAGACTAAGTAAACCATTTAGGTCCTGGAGAAAATATTGTGGGATTTCATTTTATACTATGGTCGTAGTTGGGAGGATCATCTACCATTAGGGGAGTGTTTATAAAATAATTGTTATTATTCAACCATTAGAATGGTACCATTTTAGGCTTTGTACGGGAGACCCTGTAGGTCACCACTTTTCTGGACTGACCTAGAAGATTCAGCACTCATGGGCCTAGAGTTGATGTGATATACTACAGAGAAGGTTTAGATCATCCATGGGAATATGAAGACTACACAGAGCAGTCATAAATATTATTATAATATGTGATGGAGGCCTTCAGAGTTCAAGGAAGGGTACCGTGTATTTCTTCAGGTTTCACCTAAATGGGGATTACAGATATTTGGATAGGGTGGTAAGTTATCTTTGATGTTCATAATCCCTTTAAATATACTGAGTAGAGCTAGGTAGTTGGCGTACCACTTGGCACTACCACCATATTTATATTGGGTACATGACATTTTCCACTTGTCATAGTTTAGGAGGTATGTGAATGACTCGTCTTAAGTCATCGACTGGGGTGAGCTAGAAATTAGGGATAGATAGACTTTTACTAAGTACCTAGTGGAGATTGAGGATCAGTAGGAGAGGATCATTTTTGGGTGATCAATTAATTTAGATGATTTTTTGTGGTAGCACGAGAATCTCCAAGAGATAACATGGAAGTGGGAGTCTCAGATTTGTTCCCATTACCCTCATCTATATGAGTAACCTTTGTTTTGGATTTTTGGGGATGTAAAGACACAATTTCGGGAGAATGTAACATCTTGAATTTTTTCCTATATTATTTTTTAGAAAATATATGGAATATTTAAACCACAAAACTCTAAGACAGCATGTGATTCTGATACTCGATGTGCCCAGAATAATTGTATTAAAAAATAAAATATTTAATAGCACATGTGTGGGGTGTTTCTAAAAAAGTGGAATAACTCTTAAACAGTTGCATAAATTAGAAATATAAGGGAATTGTTGAGTTTAGAAAAATGGTTTTACCTTGGGCATGACCTAATATTGGTTGACATGGGTTGATTATGTAAATTCATCTCGGTTTTTTTAAAGGGGTAAAAAAATTAAGAAAATATTTATTTTATTTCATCGATGCATGAAAAGTTTATTTTTTTCCATAAACCATTTTTCATAGATCTAAGGTTAGTCCTATAACCCTATAATTCTCTAGAGATGCTAGGAAGAAACTTCTGAAGAATCCTCTTGACCAAGAGATGTTGGAGCTTTGAATCGGTGATTGATGAACACTGATCTTGACGGATCTCACCAATGACGAGGACAAAACTTCGTTCTTCATCAGCGATTGATCCAAATTGAGGTTGGTATTTTGATTTAATTGGTTTATTCCCCATACTTTATTTCTATGATGAACATGGATCAATTGACAAATGGAATGATTCATAGATCATGCATATTTCGATTTGGGATTGATTTAATCTGGTTTTATAATCCAAATCCCTTGATCTTGAACATTTTCCAAGAATACTTGGCCAATGTTGATAAAAATTTATTCTCATGCATCCCTCCCTTCGTTCATCGTGATATTCACTATTAGAACCCTGTGGTTATCGGATTGATGTTTTCAGGTTGTTTAGAACTCAATAGGGCCCTAGGATTTGAGGAACATAGACAACTAGGGATGGATATGTGTAAATAGGTATGAAAGAAGCTTGGATCTATGATCATTTAATTTTTTAGGCATCAGAGGTGACATGATGGTCTGAGGAAGGGACCACCGGCATGAGGCGGCTGTGACCAGAGTAGGAGGCGCCGCACGGTGGCACTAGAGGCCAGTGGTACCCCTGGTACTGTAGGGGGAGGAGTCGTGTGTAAATAGTATGACCATAGAGTGATGAGGTAGCGGAATTAGGTGCGGCGGTGGTAGATGCAGTGACAGGCATGGAACAGCAGTGAGGGATGTGAAGTGGGTCGAGCCAGTTCTGATTGGAGGACCGATTTGGGCTGGTGGGCCAGGCCAGGCAAGTTGGACCCAAGTCAGATCTATGTTAGAATCGTGTTAGATCAAGGACAACTAGGGTAGATCCCGATTGCGATCAACCATGGTGTTGCAGTATCGTGAGCTTCTGTGGTGCGCACAAATCACACACCTAATCTGCAGCGGTCAACCATATTGATCGGTCAAGCTTGGTAGGTGGAATGACTATGATGGTTAGTCCATAGATGATTATTCGGTATGGTTAGTGGTCCGACCATAGTGGTTGACCATGGTGGTAGGTGGACCTATCATGGCAGTAGGTCCACAGGCCTTAGTAGGTCTGCAGGTAGCTTCGCTCAAAAGAGCATTACTCTTAAACAGTGCATCTAATTAATGATTTGTCTCCAACATTGATACCCTAACATTAAGACCGTAATTTGGGACTAATAATTTTTTTTTAGTTTGGACCATTATAGGTTGATATTTCTCCCTTGGTCCATTCCTCTATGGTTCATTGTGGCATTACATCCACATCACTGGATAGTAATCCCTTCTAGAGGTTGAGTGTTAGATAGAGTTATAGTATCCCTCCCCCACACAAGAGTGCAATACTCTATCACTCTAAGTGGATTAGTGGAATCGGTGTGACCTCCATGAGCAGGGTGCTAATCCTCTATCTATTGGTCCACATCGGTAGGGTTTGTGGAATCTTTGGAACGTGATCCCCTACACAGTGGGTTGATCCAGATTTGGTTCGTGGTGTCTCCCAGCGGTTCTAGGTTTGATCCCATATCTATGTATCATAGTATTCCTTGACCAATGTGTTCTCTTTGTGTGGTCCCCAAATGATCTAGACACCTTCATTGAGTTTCTATGATGATATCATGGCCCGAGGAGTGAGTTCTCCCAAAATGAGTGTTATTCAAGTAGATTCTTGTGTCTAGAAGTTAGTTATGACTTGTTGATGGTGTTGTGCATCTCCTGAGTATATATGGGTTTTTCTCTATATTTTTTATATATTATACATTTTAACATGTTATATTGATCTGAATATACTTGGTGCTTCATGTTTAGTGTTTTCGCGGTGTTATTCTGAGTATCATTATATGCACCCTTGTGAGGGATTTTCTTGCACGTATCATGTCTTTTGTAGATGGCATACCTTTTGACGGTGTCCTGGGAGGACTAGGAGTGGGTGCAGTAGAGTTATAGCTGGGAAAAACAAGGTGTTTTTGGGGAGAAAACCTTCGATGTAGTCCTCTCCCTTGGATCAAGTTGTACTCCTTATAGTTTTAGTTAGACTTGTGTACATACTCATTGTGGTAGGCTTGTTTTTTGCCCTGTTTAATTTTTGGTACTTTCAATATTGTACTTTATTGTGGGATCTTAGATGTATTCATGCATCCTTTAATATTTTTTACATTTCAAAATTTTATGTATTGAAGATGTGTGCGTGTATACATGTACTTTGGGCTAATGCCTCTTATTTGTGGGATATACCTACTCGGTGCTAGTCACCAGCCCTTGGCCAATTTGAGGCAAGGTTGGGGTAGTCATGGAAAAAGCCCCTCTGGGATGGGTCATGACATATATTCAATAATCTAAAACCTTATTACTATAATGAGGAAGTATATATGTTTTAATTAGGGATTTATTGTAATTCTATTTATTACCATGATTCATGAAAATATATGACTAAGGCATTCACATATTTTGTATGTGATAATCAAGAATTACATTATGATATTTGGGGTATTAATGTTAGATTTATTTTAAGAAATTTAGTGACTTATTTATAAATTTTTTATTTTGTAATGGTTATAAGTTTAACCATTTAGGGAATGGTTTAAGCTGAATTTTGTATGAGGTTCTAAAGGTTAATGTATTATTTCATAATATGAAGATTTTATGCATAAATTGTGATAAATTTTTTTAATAATAACAAGAGACAGAATAAATGACTTATCAATATTTTTAGGATCTTATTTAGTGCATCAGACATGAAAATTTCATCTCTTTGAGTAAGTGATAAAGTGGAAATTGATCAAGGAACAACCAAAGGATTAGATTGTTATTATGAAATGGAATGAAATCAAGTATGTGTATCATCTCAGTAAAATTACCCAACATTATGAAAAAGATCTTGAAATAAAATTTTATCATATTATATTCATTTATTATTATATCAATGACCTTTTCACACCTCTTTTTTATGGATTTTTGGTCATTAACTTTCTTCTAGTTACATTCTCCATCACTCTCCATCAATATTCAGATGTTATTTTTCATTTCTATGTCCATGTTTTCACTTACCACCTATATTATCCTATTTTGAAACCTAATATGGGTTATTCCAGATTACCTTCACATGTCCCTTTCTACCTTTTCTAGATGAAGTTTGATTAAACCATTTTATAATGCTCGTTTCCCACATTTGGAATTCCAAATGTTAAAATCTTGCTTACCGATAACAAGTTCCTATTGCGAGGATGAAATTTATTTAAGTGGGATGTAATGTAACACCCTGAGATTTTTTGATATATTTATGTTCAAAATAATTTAATCTTTTCATTATTTTTCATTACATGCAACACCAATTTTAAACCCAAGATGGCATACTATTAAAATATTATGATTTAATATGATAGTTATGAATAAACATTTATAAAAGAAGTATGAATAGGATTTAATAAAATATGAAAATATATGGTTTACACATGTATTAATAAAATGAATTATTTGGTGACATATTAATAAGAAATTAATATAAAATTATATGAAAATAAAAGAAATATTTTTTCTTAAAAACTATTTTTATGTAAACTAACACATTTATGTCAATAATGTAAAAAAAACTTTTTGTGAATGATTTTAATTAAATGTATATATTATATATCATATATTAAATAAACTGGTTAATATTCATCTTATGTCTTTTCTATATAAGAGATATGAATAAATCCAATTTTCCATTTAAAAGTATCTTTTTTTAAAGGATTTTTTCACCTTTTTCCACACTTTTTTGAAAAATAATTTTTTCTAATTTATAAAATATATTTGGAAAAATATATTTCATTTTCTAAATCATAATATAAAAATTATCGTAGGGTGAATTTTTTAATTTTCTAAGAAGATAAATTTTTTGATGAATAGTGAAAAAAAATATTTGTTTATATTAAGAATTTTCATTAATTTTAAATATTTTTAAAAATAAAATTTATTTAATATAGTTTTAAAATAAAAATTTTTTCAATTATATATTTATTAATCAAATTTATGTCATTTTAATTCTTTTATTATTTAATTTTTATATAAATTTTTTAAAAAAAATTGAGAATTTTCTCTATGAGAACCCGCTTTCTTGTCCCATCTACAGGATTAAATTTCAATTAATATTTTTTAATTTTATGAATTCAATTTATAAAAATGGTTTTCATATTTTTAATCAATATAATTTATATTATCTAATAATTTAAACTTAATTTTTTACCTTAATTAATTATGAAAATACTCAAAATTATATACCATGGTTAAGGTAAAAATCGGTCTACCAAGGGGTTAAACAAAAAATATAATTGTTACAAATGATCAAAAACATGTCCCAAACCCAAGTTATGGAAATATTTCAACCATATATATTATATTTTTTATAATGGTCCTTTTTTTAAACTTTTTTAATGTGAAAAACATGGGTACACATTTTTTATTTCCAAAATTACAAGTGTGTCACTCACCTCACTTATAAAAGAACTCCAAATATCATCTCAAATTAAAATTTTTAAAGTAAATAATTTTTTCTAATACAAACACAAATCACTTCCTTAATTACCTAATATCATCCTAGAATATTTATTTTGATCATAAATCCAACATAGTAAGCCTTTCAGTTCAAACCAAATAATGTTCTCCAAAAAATAGGTAGTGTCCCTGATCATGTGTTTCATTTTATTTCATCCTCCACCTACTTCAATTCATATTAAAACATAATGATATGATAAAATAATTATAATATATATATATATTAATATGTTATTTTTGAAATTTAATAACCTAAATCATTCTTCTCTTCCATTAAATGGTTCATGAAAACATCATTCGTGTGTACAGGTGACTACTTCCTCGCGAATCGATGTAATTCATTTTTCATCGCCACCTCCCAATGTTGGATATAATGATGGTTTTATTTTTTATATATGAAATTTGTAATATTATTTTTCTTATGGAATATTTATATCACACCTTCCTTCTTAATTTCCATTTTTTGAGAATAGGATAACATTGTTTGTGTGTACGACATACTATCCCCCCACGAAGCAATATGATTTGTTCACGCTTTATATGGAAGGTAATAATGATGGGTTTGATAAAAATGTGTTATGTATATTACATAAAAATTATTTCATAATGATAATATATTATTTAAAATTATTCTTTAAACCCTTCTAGAATTTAAAATCAATATTCATGTGTACGTACAATATAATTTCTCAATGAACTGTGTGTTTTATTTTCTAACTCTAACTTTTATAGATTTATATAAAAACATATAAACTAAATATATATTGTATTAATATAATTTTTAACATTATTTATATTATGGAAACATTATAAAATTAATAGGACCAAAAATAAAAAAAAAATCAGAACTTAACTGAAAAATAAAGCAGTTATTGCCCGAAACGTGACTTTAACATGGAATTGTTAATAAACATGTAATAAATGGTCATAAGTAAATCATATATGGTATTATATAAATATTTATAGTTTTTAAATTCATTTATAATAAATTATATTTATTATATATTAGTTTTTAATGTTTAATAAGAATTTCTAGACTTATGGTAAGGGATTTGCATCCAACTTTTTATTTCTATGAGAAATATTCCATATTCACCACCCATTTATTTTATATGGCATATATAAATTCCAGAAATTTATTTTATTATGATTCCCCATAAAATTATTTTGATTTATATATCCATTTAAGTATCTCTCTTTTATGGTATTTATGGTTCAAAAGTTACCAAAATGATAATGGATTTTTGTATCAAAATACCTTCGTGAGGACCTAAGTTATGTTATGCATGTATCTTCTTATATGAGGTGTATATAATAACCCTTTTACATTTTATTTCATGAATATGAATATTTTAATGATTTATATGTTATATTTAATTTTAATATTTCATGGGGACTAAGATTCCAAGTTACCAAAGTGGTTAGAGTTTCATGTTATAATCACATCATTTATCGGGATTGTTTATGATTATACTTCAAATAATGATGTTTTATGATATATATACAAATAAACTCATGAATATTATTATAATATGATTTTTTCATGATAATACATGTTTCCCATTCATTTTACTCTCTTTATGTACATAATAATTCAAAAGAATATTTTTAAGAAAAGTCAACTTTATTTCTCTCTTCGGTCAAAATCTCATTTTCTTCCAAAACCATGATTTCTAAAAATGATTTCATCATTATTAAAATAAATTATTAAATGAATTTTTACAAATTTTTAAATTTTTATAAAAAAAACAAAACCAATCTTTATGTCCTTTTCCAAACAATTCTTATTTGGATTTTACAAAAAATATGAAATAAATATTTGTTTTAACATGTATGGAATGAACAAGATTCTCTCCTTTCATGACCAATCATTTATTTTAAGATTAATTTATAATATTATGAATTTATTTTCAATAAAAAGGATTTTGAAAATGTATTATTTTTTAAAAAAATCATTGTGAAATGTATATTTTCCTTAATAAATTTTTTAAATGGTTTTTAAAGATTCCGTTATAATTTTTCAAGGTTATTTTCAAAGAAATTTATTTCCAAAAACATTTTGTGAATTTTTATTTTCTAAAAAACAATTTAAAAAAAAATATTTCCCTCAATAAATGATTTTAATTATTTTTAAATCTTCCATTTTATGTTTTCAAGGGTTATGTTAAAAGAAAATGATTTTAAAAATGTTTTATATTTTAAAAATGTGTTTTCCAAATTAAAAAGAATATTTTTCTCAAGAAATATTTTAAATGATTTTTAATTCTTAATTTATAATTTATAAATATTTATTTTATATTAATTGGATTTCAAAAATATTGTTTCATGCTTAATTTTAAAAATTTATTTTCAAATAAAAGTTATATACCTCAAGAAATGTTTCAATTGATCTTTCAAAATAATTTTTCATCTAAGATGTCATCATTTAATGATACTTATGTTCCACAAGAGATATGATCTAATGATACCATTCTTATACTTTCTCTAGATTTTTTATTTTTATGATAATAATAATTTTACAAAACACTTTTCTCTTCCATTAATTATACTATAATAAAATGCTTATAAAACCAGTTTCTTTTTCCATGGGTTATGATTTAATGAAATAATTAAATGATTGTGAAATTTTTTTCTTTTCCATTGGTTATGTTATGATGAAATTTTTATGAAATCCATTTATTTTCATTGGTTCTGATATAATGAATTTTTTTTTCTTGTGCCACACATATGTATGATTCTCTTTATGTGATGGGTGAGACATATATCTCTCACCAATAAAATGGGTAAAGATTTTTATCTTATGAGATAAAAAAGATTTGAATGGGGAGTGAACCTAGTTTATTAAGGGTATTTATCCTCTATTATGGTCTTTGTAGTAAACCTTGAATATTATCATGCATTGAGTATTGAACCCATTTCACTATGACAGTTTTGGAAATGCGCCTCATAACTAAATAAAAATAGTTTCTATGTTTATATGAATGCTAAAATTACATGTATTACTCCAATTTTAAAATATCATAGATCATGTTTATTCATTTTCTTATGATTCATGTCTTATGTACTGCTAATATTTATAATATGACTCACAATTTTTATCTTTGATATGTAGGGTATGGTTTCCATATGTAATTCACATGTTCTCATAGGCTTATTCTCATGTTGTATTTTTTTATTTTTTTATTTTTTTCTTACTGAACATTTGAGCACAACCTTTCTTATATTTATTTTCCCCATGTTATGGTGTAATGTTTTAATTAGGGAATGTCTATAAAGGGTAATTAATGTGAAAATCATTATTAGAAACATTGAAAATATTTCACTTAATTATAAGATTGTGTACCTAATATCCAGTGACACTAAACTATTACGATCCTCATATGTGTGTTGCTGTAATGTATTGAATATTAATATAATAACATGTAATATAAATGTATGAAAATTTTGGGTCCTTACACGCTCAATCTTTTTAAGTAAATTATTTAATATAGAGTATTCTTTACACATTCATCTTATGTTTACACTAATTCATACTTTAGGAACCATTATCGTGATGCTTATTTTAACTCATAAATAAATTTTTATAGATTATAAATAAGATAAGCCAGAACCTTTTTAACAAAACTATGATAATAAATAATATAAAGTAAGATCTCTATAGATAACATTTATTTAAAAATAACTTTTATTTATTTATAAATAAAAATGAGTTACTAAGTAAAAAAATATAATACAACTTTATAAAAAATTAAAACAAAAATTTATTTATAATTAATATCAACTCTTGGATTATAGACATTAGCTAAAAATATTGATCTGTATATTTCAATTTTTCCTTATAGATCATGTTTTTGTCTAAAATTATCATTTTTTTCAAAAAAATATAAACTAAACAATAAATGATAAACATCTATGACTTACATAATACATATCAAAATTCATAGAAATTAACCATTCCAAAACATGGAAACTAGAAATGGAATATTTAAAATTATAAATATCATCATCATTATTTAAATTAAACTCATTCTCTTAAAGATAAAAAATATAGTCTTCATGTGAAAAAAGGTCTACCAAACCTTTTTAATCTCTTTAATAGGTATTATTCAATAATTTTATCAAGTTTTAATTTACCAAATTATGGATGAATTTCACTATATAATCCAAGAATTGTGGTTTATCAATAAATATTATTAATTAGAATCACATTATTTTTTTAGATGAAGTGGATTATAAAAAAAATTCAAAAAAAAATCACTAAATAATATTGGATGTGTTCAATGGTCAACACATTCTATATCTTATTAAAATAATATAACATAATTAAATTCAATGATTCTATAAGAGTTATATGGAAAATAAAATATTTTTTCTGTGGAAACTGTATATTTTCCAATAAGGAAACAACTTTTTCTTTTAAGATGAAATATTTCAATTAAGTATTATATGGCCTCATTTATTCTCTAAAAATCTTATAAATAAAAATATCACAAACTTGTTTTTTTTCAATTGTTAACATATAAGGTTTTTTAGGAATAAATTTTCTAAACTATCTAATTTAGAATAATCCTAAATGAAACTAATCATATAATATATGAAAATGATGAATGACTCGGCACAAACCTCACCATGTCAATAAATGAACCATTTTATTTTTACAAATCCATTAATTTTAGGAGTGTTATTCATTGTGTATTTATCCTTAACTCCTCACTTAATGAACAACTTTGCAACAATTACTTTGTTTTGACCAAATTAATAATATCTTAAAAAATATTCACCTATCATATATGTTGTCACACAGATGTTTTGTTTTTATACCTTTAATATCACATATTTAATCTTATTTATCATATTTAAATCTATATAAATTTTAAATTACTTAAAATTATCGAAGGATAAATACTTTTAATACAGAATATACATCCAAATAAATCTATAAATATCATCAATGAAATTAATCAAATGTCTATATCTACTTATATATTAAGGTATAATGGGTCCATATATAATAATGTGAATCAAATTAAAAAAATACTAATAACTCTTTTACTACTAACATTATTATTAATTGTCTCAATGATATAGTCAACACAAGTATTAAAGTATTAAAATTTAATTTCAGGTAGAATTTCATCTTTCATCAACCATTAATTTTGATGTTTTATTATATTCTATTAATGTATATTTCATAGAATAATTGACTTATTTTAAACTCTTCTCTATTTATTCCCAATAAAAATAATAATAGACTTGTCACACAAAATCAACATATAGAAAACATCACAAAATATTACACTACCAACAACAATGAAATCAAAAATGATATCAATTTCCCTATTTTTAAATTTAAAAACTTTTCCTTGGTGATCCAAAATAGATATTGAAATTAAATTTTTTCTCATGGAAGGAAAATGAATATCATATTTAAAAATGTTATGAAAGTAAAATTGAACTATCCTATTCCTAAATCCACCATGGAATATTTTATTCCACCTCTTATATTTACACTTTAATAAAAATTATATAGTTTCTTAAATATTGTGAATCTCTATATAAAATTCATAACCAAAATAGTTACACATGACTATATACACCATGTATCGTGGGTAATATCAATCATATTTGATTCAGAGCTATCTAATAATGATAATATTACTTTGTGTTGATTCTTACTTTTAGGTATATAATAAGAATTAATTTTTTGATGATACTACTTAAGATATTTTAAAAAATATATATGAAAAATTATTTAGTTCCAAGTTCAAATTAGTCTTTCAATATTTTTTAATTGTAATGTGACTTAACTTTTTTATTGTTTTTTTATCCCTTGGACTACAAGATGAATTTATAACATAAATTCAAATAGAATTTTCTTTACACATTTAATTATACTTATAAGTTATTATAGAAATCATTTAATCATTATTTCATTCATCAATTATAGTATTGAATAAAGTTATAAAATCATAAAATTGATGAAGAATACACAACAAAATATTCAAGATAAAATAATTTCCCCATATTCATCCCTATTAGATTTAAAATTGTTAAAATAATGATTCATTCTCATTTTATATTATCAAAATATTCTCATACAATCATAATTAGTGTTTTTAATTAAATATATATGTTGTTAATTTTAGTCCTTTTAAAATATGTTTTTTACCCAAAAAATATGTTAAAAATCACTAATAATCTTTAAAATTTATTTTATAGCAGAATTATCTATAGTTTAGTTCATTTCCATTAATAAAACCCTATTATAGTTCCCTAATTTTCATTATAATATGTTTGTCCTATAGTTAACCCATTAGTAATACTATGAGGTTTATCTTTTATCAAATACATGTTTGAATTTTTAATAGTTAAATAAATATCTATATATTCTTTTTAGGCCACATAATTATCCTCGTTTAACTTTTTTACTGAATTAAGTAATTATTTTTTCATTAAATAAAAAAATTAATAATTTAATATGATTAAATTTTTATAGGATCATAGTTAAATAAATTAAAATAAAAACCAGTATTCTTTTTTTTATTTTGATCACATTGTAAGGTATCAATATATTATTATTTTAATTTACTAGTTGAATTAATTTTCAGTGTAGATCACAATTTGTCTCTCAAATTGGCTACAAGTCACAAAGTAATTCTAATTAACACTTATTATATTTTTAATTTGGGAAAAATATGGAGAGGGGAGGAAAATTTAAATGAAATTAAAAAAACAAAATGTAATATAATAAAGATATGTTAATAATTATAGTAATTTATTCTAAGTTTATTAAGCAAATTTGTTTTCTTTATGATTTTCTCTTTGTCGGTCATGTATTCATCATAAGTAGTGGCTACCCCCTCATAGTATATAACCTATCACAATCACTCTTGTGCGTGGAATAACACTATAATTATTATAGAATATACTCATTATATGTTTCTAGGTGAACTAGCCTATAAAATCGAATCCATCAAATGAAGAGTGCATAAAGGTACCTAAACTTCTATTGTTCTAAGAAATACTTAATCATGGGCTAAATCCACAAAACATTGGGAACCAAATAGTTCACCTATCATCAAATTTTTTTGATTGTAAACCACACCCTCCATAATTAACTAGCTTCATAATATGATAGATAATAATTTAAGTATTAGCATTGAAAATATGTGTAGTTAAATAAAAAGAAAACAAAATAATAATGAATGTATGAAAGTATTAAAATCTTAATCCTATGATATACACAACATAACATAGAATAAAAAATTAAAATAAGATCAATATATTATTTAAATAAAAACATATGATTAAATTCTTTATTATCCCCCACAAAATATCCATTAATGGTTATCCGTCTATATGAATGGATTATGCCACTAATGAAGAACATGGTTAACAAAATGAAATGAAAACATAATTAAAACTAGTTTAATCTTGGGTTTTAGAATATTTATTCTAAATTTTTTTATTTATCATTTATAGTCTAATAGTAATTGAATATCATTTTTTAATTTTTTTAGTATCATATCATGTGTACTTGATAGGCTTTAATGATCTCTCTAGGTGGAATGTAAATATTTTTACTCTTTTCCCTGGTAATTTTATTCTACACCATTGGAAATATGAATTTTAATTCCCTTTATCTTTATTTTTTTCTACTTCCTCCATCATGCTATATAATTTTACCTTAATCTCCTTTTTTCTTTTTATTATTATTTTTTTCTTCTATAGTTTGAGATGAATCAAGGAATATTTCTTCTTTGATATTTTCTTCACCATCACTGTGGAATTTTTATTTTTCACTAATAGTCCAAATTACTCATTATAGATTATACATGGTTTATATGGTTTAACAACCTCTATGAATTAATTCATAATTAGTTGAAATGAATATTCAAAGATTTTTTCACAAAAACTTCACAACTATAAAGGTTTCACATCATGGTAGGTTGGATACAATTTATGGTTAGTTCTACTTACCATGGATGTGGCTCATGGTTAGTTTTCAATGTAGGTTAAACCTACCATAAATTCTTGTTCATGACAACCTATATGTTATTAAAAAATACAATAACCATAATTAAGTCATATCCTTTTAATAATAAAAAATTAATAAATTTATTATATTCTATATTTAATCCAGTTTTAATTTTTATTCCAGAATAACACAATTTATTAATAATACAATTAATACCCTTAAACTACAAATATTTTGGGAGTTAAATACACTTAATTTTAGAATAAAATGGAAAAAAATAAATCAATACTAATCCCCAAAATTTATCCAATTTATTATATATTTTAAAATTAAAATTATTACCTAGCTAAGTTTAAATATTTATATCAAAAAAGAGATAACTAAATTATTTCATCAATTGAGGGACTTTTTGATGATTCCATTATTCTCTTAATATATTTAAATTTCCCTCTTCACTCATGTATTTGGACTTTTAATACTTATTTATTCACATTAATGACCTACTTTATTAGAAATTTTATCTCATCTCTAAAGGATAAAATATATGGAGTTATGCTCAATCCTTATTCATATGTGTTCAACCATAGAATATCAATGATTTTAAGTTCTCTACTATTAGATAAATTGTTGCATTAATCATGATGTCTTCCATAGGTTTGTTCTGGGTTTAAGGGAATGTGCTTAGTTTTATTAAAATTAATAGGTATCAACGAATAGTATTTATGGTCAATTTTATAATTCAAAAATGGTGAAGATCCCCCAATAATTTCTCATAATTAGAGCACCTAACTCAACTCTTACCCTCATCCATAATCATTAAAAATACATGAAAGTGAAACAAAATAATTAATAATTATCCACTCTATTCTAAATTTGTTTTTAAGGTTTTTTATATGTATCATTTTATTAAAACATATACATTTTTTTATGAATGAATAAAGGTATAATAGTATTATAATAAATAATATACTTTCAACCTCACTACTTGTAACAACCAAAGTATTTATAGAATAATACATATTCATATCTATTAATATTTATGAATAAGATATTAATTTTATGTTAAATAGTACACTTTTTCTGATAGCGTACTTGACACGCAATAATAGGTTTCTTTGAAATATTACGTTGCACGCAACTTTGAGTTATACCGAAAAATAATATATTATTATTATTATTTTAAATGGTAGTTAACATATAGTTGTTGTATTTTTGGAAATGAAAATAACTAAATATATTATCATTACACATGATTTTTAGATTTTTTTTACATTCATCCAATAAATTTTAGATGCTTAAAAATAAGAATGAATCTGATTTTAAACATGAAAACTCTAATAATTTTAAATTGTTGTTTTCTCGCCTTTTGAAGGAGAACCCTTTTAAATATAGTTTTTGTCACTTTTATATGTTATATTTGAGAAAATAAATTTCTTCTATATATTCATGACATAAAAATTAACTTTCAATAAATTTTTGGTAATTTTATGATCAAGTACATTTTTTAATGAATAGTGAAAAATACCGTATTATAAGTCAAACCTGTTTTTTCATCTAATTTATTTATATAGTTATATTTTACTTTTAATTTGTTTCAAAATGTGATTGAATTATATTTTTATCATTTAATCCAATTTTTATCATTGTAAGTAATTTCACTTTTAAATTGGACATAAACATATGTCAATCGTTTGATAGTTATTACTTCTTAAAAACACGCTTTTTGGTTATGAAATAGGGAATTAATTTTAAATTAATTACTAAAACTTATATGTATTGAATTTGGAAAAATGGATTACATATTTGGAATCATTAAGTACAAATTTTTTAAATAGGTACCTTTTATTTTTAGACATTATGAACAGTAACGCCAATAATTATTTTATTTGTCTTGGTTAAAGGGTAAATCTGGTAAATAAGGGTAAAAAATAATATTATAATAATATTATACTACCATAACAGATTTCCTAATCCTATTGGATGAGAAATTTACAACCATTGGAATCCTTTGGTCGACTTTGGGACCCCATGGATTCACATGGGATTGATAATGACATGTTATATTAATTAATTTAAAGTAAAGAGAAATATAACATAAACATGTATTTTTTACTAAAATAATTTTTATATGGGGTTATATAAGTGATATATTCGACTATAAATATTAATTAAAAATATAAAAATATTTACTATATCATGATAGTTTACTTATAATTTTTAGACATTAAATGATATTATAAATGATAAAATAAATGATATTATAAATGATAAAATAAATTTAATTTGGATATTATGATGTAACACATGAATTTTATGGATGACATTGACATATTATCTTTGAGTTAATTCCTTTGGTTCGAAGGAATCAGATTGTTATGAATTTTTAAAAACGTACAGTAGGAATGGTGTCCAAAATTGACATAATTCATAACTTAAAATATAAAATATATTAATAAATGATATTAAATTCCTAAAAATATAAGATTTGTTCAAATTATTAACAAATGTCCAAATATTTCCTAAATTAATTTTTTTGGGTTTTTTGACAAGATATGGAAATTACATTAACACACAATGTGTGAATAACATGTTATCACGATAAGATCAAAACTTGAATAAAAATTATTGAATGATTTTTATTAGAACCAAAATTATATTATCTATGAAATAAATTACTTTGGGACTATTTTAAACCGAAAATCATTTTATAGTAAAATAATATTTCAAAACCTTCCTAAAGTGCCCATCCTCCGTCTTATAAAAGGTCATCACCTCTACCCACTTAATCGCATCTGTAAATCCTATTGTATCATCCAAATTCTACTAAAATAATCTCCCAACATCCCTAAATTCATCCTATACTCCTTACCTTTGGAAGAAGGCAATTCAAGAAAGCCTTTTGGCTTAAATCAAAAGAAGTTATTGAATTTAGAAGTAACATCTTCTCTCAAGTTCTTTTACTTTATTTTCTAATTTTCCACTCCCTATGCTCATCTTATTCTTTTATTACATAAAAAAATAGTATCCTCAATATTATATTATTTTTTTATGATAATTATTCTAACTACACTTAAACACACCTTCATCTAATGGATACGAACATACTTTTTCTATGTACGGTGAACTACTACCTCACGAAATAATGACTGTTCAATTTTCACCTACCAAATCTCATAGTGCACATTATAATGAAATTGTATTTATATTTGATATATATTTTATTTATATTATTCATATTCTTATATAATTTTTATCTACATTATACCTGTATGATTTCCATAATGAGTAAATACGATAATTTCATTTGAGAAAATGTGGACTACCGCCCCCTCAAAGTGATATAACTCATTCATGACATACATGAAACATATAAAGGATGTAGTTAATTAACATATATAACATATATAAAAAATATATATTATACTGGAATTGTAACATACCTATCAATTATTTAGTTTTTATTCCTTTAATATGACAAAGAAATGAAAGTAGTGTTCATGCGTATGTATGGTATACCGTCTCTATGAAGGTGATTTTAATTTATTATCTCAAAATATTATATACTATTATAAATACAAATATACTAGATATATATGATATTTAAATCAGGAATAAATTTCTTTAGATTAATTAATTATGACAAAAAGGACAATTTTCCTCAAAACAAGTTCATTTTTTACTCAAGTATCGATCATCAACAAAATGTATAATATAAAATTCAATAAATATATAACTGTTATAACATGATATAAAATTAATAAAATACTTGAAAAAGTTTCTGAATCAAATATAAATTAACCAAAGTTTATTAATCAAGAATATAAATAACGAACGAGACAAGTCGGACTCGAGGTAAGGGGTTTCTCATATCACTTTCATTTCCATGAGATTTCTATTATTCGCCACTTATTTCTTATATGTGGTGTATTTTTACTACCATATATTATATAATATCATTATTATATTTATATCTGTGGCATTAAATGATTAATTATATGGTTATTATTTTTTGGTCATATGATTTTACTGATTACATGTGGTAAGGGAACTTCTTAACCTAATTTCCATTCATTGGGTTAATCTTATACTTATTGATTGTGTCGTGTTATGATTATGTGAGAAATAAATATTGATTTCATATCTTGTATTTATACTTTACTTATGTGTATTTATAGTTAATACACTTAATCGATCTATTTTACTTACAAAATTTTCTTTGTAAGGTAAAATCTAAACTCAATTTCCACTCATTGGGTTTTATACATACTTCATTGGTTATATTATTCCATGATTATGTATGAAATCATTGGTTGTTTATTTATGTTGTAATTTCAACTTTCATTTGTTTGAATATAATTTTACTGAACATAATCACCTCATTGATAAATTCCTACGTCATTGATAGGGACTACATCTCAATCTCCTTTCATTAAGGCATATCTTGATATTGTGCACCTTTATTATCCTATAAGATGTATATACTCCCCTTTTACATATTATATCATGAATCTCCTTATTATCATAATATTATAGGTTGTGTTTAATTTTATTCTTTAATTATTTTTATTCAAGTACTTTCTTAAGTGTTAAGGGACTCTTTAACTAAAACATTATTATAAATGTTTCAAAGATTTAATATTGTAAATATTTCTCATTAATGTCCATGTTTTCATAATGATTTTAATGATTTATTTATATTGATATTAATGTTTTAAAATTTTAATTAAATTAAATATTTCAATGTGCTATGGGACACTTTGATATGAAAATATCTTTATTAAATTTTTTAAATGGTTTTGGAAATATATTAAATATTTCAATATACTGAATTTATTTCATCTCATTGATGAGTGAAATATTAATAATTTCAATTTTTATGTGTAATGATTATGTAATGGCACTTCAAAATTTTATGTGTGGTTATGTGATAAACCAAATACAAGTGGTTCTGTGATAAAACTAGGGTGGGTGAGCCTGATATATCTCTCCAATGCATTGGGTAATGTGATGGAGGTAAACATTAATATTTCTTATCATAGATTTAGGGAATATATTGTGATGGGTATTCCAAAACTAACTCCCTATGTAGCTATGAAAGCTACAATGTAATTATATTATGTATTCCACAAGTTAAATTTATGATTTTTGATATCTATGAGTTTATTTAATAATATTATTATTTCATAAGTTATGTTAAAGAGTTTATGTTTTATGGGTGAAAAGTATAATTTTGTGTAAAAAATCATGTGTTTTAAATATTCATGGACTAACTGTTTTATTCCTTGTTTTATATTCCTTATTTATATTTTTTTCTAATACCAAGTTTTTGAAATATTTTTCATAGGGTATAAAGAATGATAAGATAAAGGAAGAATTCAAGAATATTTTCATCAAGAAAATAAGTCTTGTTTTATTTAAGTAGTTTTATTATTGTGAAAAACAATTGGATAGAGTATAAGTGTCTAATTTGTACTTTTTGAGAAGTAATGTAATAGTTATAGCCTAATTCTCTAAAACCCTAGACCTGAAAAGATTCTTAATAATAATTAAAGTCAAATTATTTAATTTACTTAAGATAATTTAAGGTTTAAGGTTGGGGCCTTCTAGTTGGTATCAATGGAGAGGTTTTGAAAACTTTAGATATTAGGATATTTTCTTAAGGGTTAGGGATATGATCATGGGTTAATCATTTTAAGTTATAATATAAGTTCAATGACTTATAAACCCCTTTTGAGGCTTATGTTATTTCAAGGTGATTAACTGTATTTTTGGATACATTCACCTATAGGGAAATTATGGGTTATTAGTTTTTAGGATGCCAAATGTGAGGTATGAAATAACCTTTGAGGTTAAAATGTGTTATGGTTATTTTTGAGGATTTTATATCATAAGAATTATATAGTTTTTAAAAAAGGACAACACATGGATAGTGTAAAAACTCATCACGTTAGACAAGGCTATGGGAATAGAACCGACAATAGGAGGGCAATGGGACTTTATCACCTACCATTGGCCTACGTGAAGTCCCTAGTTAGTATGAATTATTCTTTGTAGTTAAATTATTTTATGGATCAAGAATAAGTTGATTGTGGGAACTTATGTTTCATCAAATATATATACTTAGTATAGGAAAATGATTTTTTTATTAAGTGATAAATGTTATTTTGGAATATGTTCGCTCTTTTTGGAACACTATATTCCTACGGAAAATAGATACTATGAGATTTCATTTGAGGATTAATGGTGCAATTTTATTTTGTAAGAATATACGTGTTTATTGTGGGATTATAGATATTTTGTTTATTTATAGAAATGATTAACCTATCTTGGATAATATGTTATTAGGTTAATTACTTTTTAGTATGAGACTTTAAGATTAGTCAATGTTATTTGGAGATAAATGTTAAGATTTATCATGGAAGACTATGTGATAAAAATATTTTGAGAATTGGGTTTCAATCTTAGTTTGGATTACTTGGAAGAATTTTAAGGACAATTGTGTATTGAATTGTCCTTTTTGAAATTTGCAGTATTGTTTTTTGAATTTTAGATATTAAGCGTAGTATTTCTTTCTATAAAGGATTATCCTTTTTGGGGATTATTTGATCATGTACTAACCATTTTGGTATTGATTAACATCTAAAGAAAGGGGAAATATATAGTTCATCTTTTGTGGATTATGTGATTATATAGAAGTTGATTCTAGCACGTTATGAGTGACCATGTCATATTGAATACTAATTGTTTGGAAAAAACATGAGTTTGTGGTAGAAATTTATTAGAGGATGAAACTCTACTTGAAAAGTAAGTATATTTCCTTATGTTCTTATCAAATCTCATAAATAAATTCCTAAACTTTATGAAAAGGAACACAAAACAAAAATCTTTTATGTTTTATTTTTCTATTGTAAAATCAAATAAACTTTAACCCATTACAGGTTTGTAGTTTTTTGGGTGTTAACTTACTCCTAAACATGTTTTATATCACTCTCCATCAGTGCAAGATCATTAGTTTTTCTTTCATATCCATGTTTTCCTACATGGAAACCTAGTATGTGTTATCCCACGTGACCTTTTTACTTCTCTTTATTTCTTTAAAATTGATATTTTTATCGACTATTTATCCGATGTGGGATTTTCAATGAAGTTTCTGAGCCCAATTATAAAATTACGGAGACGTGATTTCCAAAAGGGGGAAGGATGTAACGACCCAGGTATTTATAATATAATACATATTCCTATCTATTAATATTTATGAATAATATATTAATTTTATGTTAAATATTACACTTTTCGGGTTGTGCACTCAACACGCAACAATGGGTTTCTTTGAAATCTTACATTGCACACAACTTTGAGTTATACCAAAAAATAATATAATATTATTATTATTTTAAATGGTAGTTAACACATAGTCATTATATTACTGGGAATTAAAATAACTAACTAAATTATTATCACATAGGTTTGTTAAATGTTTTCATATTTATCCAATGAATTTTAGAGGCATAAAAATAAGAATGAATCTGATTTTAAGCATGAAAAACTCTAATATTTTTAAATTTTTGTTTTGCTTCCTTTTGAAGAAAAACCCTTTTTAAATCCAGTTTTTGTCACTTTTATATGTTCTATTTGAAAAAATAAATTTCTTATATATAATCATAACCACAAAATTTACTTTGGATAAATTTTTGGTAATTTTATAATAAAGTTCACTTTTTAATGAATAGTGAAAAATACCGCATTTTAAGTCAAAACTGCTTTATAATCTAATTTAGTTATATAACTAGAATATAATTATAATTAGGTTTAAAGTGTAATTGGATTATATTTTTATCATTTAATCCCATTTTGGTCATTGGAAGTAATTACACTTTTAAATTGGACATAAAAACATGTCAATCTTTTAATAGTTATAACTTCTTAAAAACCCGCTTTTTTGGTTTTGACAACGGGAATTAATTTTAAAGTAATTAATACAAATTATATGTTTTAAATTTGGAAAAATGGATTCCATTTTTTGAATCAGGAGGTCCAAATTTTTTAAATATGTACCTTTTATTTTTAGACATTATTAATAGTAACTTTAGTAATTTTATTTACCATAGTTAAAGGGTAAATGTGGTAAATAAGGGTAAATAACGAATATTATAATAATATAAAACTATCATAACACATGTACTAATCCTATTGGATGAGATATTTATGACCATTGGAATACTTGTATTGATTTTGGGACCCCATGGATCCACTTGGGAGTGATAATGATATGTTATATTAATTAATTTAATGTAAAGAGAAATATAACATAAACATGTATTTTTTACTAAAACAATTTTTATATGGAATTATATAATGGATATCTTATACTATAAATAATAATTAGAAAGATAAAAATATTTCATATATCATGATATTTTATTTATAATTTTTATACAATAAATAAATAAATTTAATTATGATACAATGATGATGTAGTGATTGTTTCATTAATAAAGGATTCAAATAAATGATGTTATAAATGTTAAAATAAATTTAATTTGGTTATTTTGATATCATCTGTGAATTGTTTTTGATAATATTGACATATTATCTTTGATTTAAGGCCTTTGGTTCTAAGAAATCAGGCTGTTGTGAATTTTTAAAAAAGTAAAGTATGAATAGTGTCCAAAATTGACATAATTCATAACTTAAAAAATAAAATATTTTTTAAAGGATATTAAATCCATAAAAATCTAATATTTGTAATAATTTTCACGAAAATTCCTAATATTTCATAAATTACTTTTTTTCTTGGTAGTTTGACATTATATGGTAATTACTTTAACCCATAATGTGTAAATAACATGTTGTCATGGTAAGATTTAAAAGGGTAAAATAAGGGATAAACCAAAAACGATAAGGATAATAAAATATTCAAAACTTATCTAAAAATTATTGGATGATGGTTAATCTAACTAAAATACTATTATGTTTGAAATAAATTACTTTGGGGCCATTTGAAACTGAAAATCATTTTATAATAAAATAATACTTCAATACCTTCCTAAAGTGCCCCTCCTCACTCTTATAAAAGGCCATCACCTCTACCCAATTACTCACACCTATCAAGCCTCTTGGATCATCCAAATTATGCTCAAATAAGCTCCCAAAATCCCTAAATTCCTCCTATAATCATTACCTTGGGAGGAAGGAAATTCAAGAAATCCTTTTGGGTCAAATCAAAAGAAGTTATCCAATTTAGTGGTAATGTCTTCTCTCAAGTTCTTTTCCTTTATTTTTTCCTTATCCAATCCCTATGATAATGTTATTATTTGATTACATAACAAAACCAGTATCCTAAATATACTAGGATGTTTTCATGAGAAATATTCAAACTTAATTTACACACACCTCCATCTAATGGATACGAATATATTGTGTTTGTGTGCGGTGAACTACTACCTTACGAAATGATGATTGTTCAATTTTACCCTACCACCTCTCATGGTGGCCATTATTATGTAAATGAATTTATATTTTATATATATTATATTTATATTGTCCCTATACTTCTGTAATTTTATTTACAACATACCATTATACTTTCTCTAATGAGTAAATACGATAATTTCATTTGAGTAAGTGCAAACTAAAGCCCCCTCAAAGTGATATGACTCGTTCATGCCATACATGGAAAAAATAAAGGATTTAATCAATGAAATTATGTCACATATATAACCAATATATTATAATATAATTATAACATACCTCGGTATCGTTTATTTTTCATTCCTTTAATATGACAAAGAAATTAAAGTAGCATTCATGCGTACGTATGGCCTGCTATCTCTATGAATGGAGAATTTCATTTATTATCTCCAAATGTTATGGATTATTATAAATACATATATAATGGATATATATGATATTTAAATCCTGAATAACAATCTTTTTATGATTTAATTATTACCACATGGAAAATTCTAATCAAAACATGTTCATTTTTTACTCAAGTACCGAATATCGGCAAAACGTCTGATATAAACTTAAATAACTATGTTGTTGTTATAACATGATAGTAAGTGATATAAAATGAATAATAAACTTTAAAAAGGTTCTGAAACAAATATAAATTAACCTAAGTTTATTATTTAGGAATATAAATAATGAACTAGACAAGTCGGACTTGGGGTAAGGGGTTTCTCATCTCACTTTCATTTTCATGAGATTTCCATTTTTCCACTTATTTATTATATGTGGTGTGTGTGTATTGCCATTTGTTATAAAATATCATTATCCTATTTATACTCATGGTATTAAATGACTAATTTTATGGTTATTAAGTTATGGTCATATGTTTTGGCTAATTACAGTGTGGTGAGGGAACTTCTTAACCCATTTTCCATTCATTGGGTTAATCTTCTACGTTTTGATTTTTTTCATGATATGATTATGTGAGAGATAACTGTTGGTGCACTATCTTGTATTTATACTTGCCTTGTGTTTATTTATAGTAAATACACATAATCGATCTATTTTATTTAGAAAATGATCTTTTTAAGGTAATTTCAAAACTCAATTTCCACTCATTATGTTTTATGCATACTTCATTGATTATATTTTCCCAATATTATGTATGGAATCACTCATTGTTTATTTATGTTCTAATTTCAACTTCTGTTTTTGTAGATAAACATTTTCTAAACATAATCACCCCATTGATAATGTAACATCCCAAGTAAGTAATGAATTATGGATTTTCATATCTATGTCTATTTATGAATTATATAGTGTTTTAGAGGCTTAAAATGAGAATAAATCCAATCTTAAGCATAGAATACTCTAATATTTTTTTAAAGATAATTTTACCGCCTTTTGATGGAAAACCTTTTTTAAATAAAACTTTTGAAAATTTTATAAGCTTTATTTTTCAAAATAAACTTATTATTTAGGATTGGGATATTGAAATTTACATTGGATAAATATTTGGTATTTTTCTGACAATGTTCATTTTTTTAATGAATAGTGAAAATACTGCATTTTACTTCAAAACTGCTTTTTCATCTAATTTAATTATATGGATAGATTATCTTTTTAATTGGTTTTAAAGTATAAATAGAATATATTTTCACCATTTAATCCAATGGTGGTCATTGGGATTAATTTCACTTTAAAATTGGACATAAATAATTGTCAAACTTTTGATAGTTATTGTTTCAAAAAAACCCGCTATTTGTTTTGAAAACGGGAATTATTTTTAAATTAATTACTATAATCTATGTGTTTGTAATTTGGTAAAATAGATTCCATATTTGTAATCATAAGGTCCAAATTATTTAATTAAGACTCTTTTGTTTTTGGACATTATGAATAGTAACGACGGTAATTATCTTTAATTATCATGATTAATTAGTAATCGGGTAGTTAAGGGTAATAAAATAATATCATAATAATAAAACAATGACCCAAACATGTGTCCTAATTCTACTGGTTGTGTCATGGCCGACCATGTGATGCCTTGTGCCAAACTTTGGGACCCCTTGGAATCACTTTGGGGTGATAGTGACACTTTATCATTTTATGTTTCTTAAAAGAAAATATAACAAAAGTATGTAACACCTAAGTAAAACAATTTTAATTTTGTATACATAAACGATCTCTTAAACTATAAATAGTCATTTGAAAGCTAAAAATATTTCCTACAACATAGTATTTTTTATAATTTTTAGACATTAAAGAAATTATTTTATTTATGACACCATGATGATGCAGCGATTACCTCATTAATGAATGATTTAAATAAAATGAAAAGATAATGTAAAATATAAGACTTAAACTTGTAAAAAACCTATTGGATGGGTGGATTTAGAACCCTTATCACCTTATCCTCGAAATATATCATTGTGGGACCTTTAAAATCTGAAACTCATTATATAATAAAGTAACATTTCTTGACTTTCCAAGAGTGCCCCTCCTCCCTCTTATAAAAGCCCCCACCTCTACCACCTTACCCACACCTCTCAAGCCATTGGATCGGCCAAGATATTCTCATTTTATCTCTCCACATACCTCTCTTCATCATATAATCCTTACCTTAGGTATAAATCTCTTCAAGAAACCCTTTTGGTTCAAACCAAGAGGAGTTACCCGATTTAAAGGTAATGTCTTCACTTGTGTTCTTTTGTTTTATTTTGCTTCTCCAACCCCCTAAACTCTTTTTATTCATTTCTTTTGTAAAAAAACCAGTACCTTAAATATACTAGGATTTTTTTATGATAATTATTTTATTTACACTTACATACACCTCCGTCTAATGGTTAAAGAACATATTGTTTCTGTGGATGGCGAATTACTGCCCCACGAAATGATTATTGTTCAGTATTCTTTTACACCTTTCATGGTGGCCATTAAGATGTCACTATATTTATATATGATATATATTATGTTTATTTTTTCCTTATGATTATTTATTTTTCATTTATGACATACCTTTATGGTTTCCATTATGGGTAAACGTGATATCTTCATTTTAGGAAGTGCAGACTACCGCCATCTCAAAGTGATTTGATTCGTTAATGCCATATGTGGGACGTATAAAGGATGAAGATAATGATATTATATATGATATTATACTGTAATTATAATATACCTTTATTTCATTATGATTTCACTCCATTAAATATGAAATAGAAATGAAAGTAGTGTTCATGCGTACGTACGGCTTACCGTCTCCATGAACGGTGCATTTCATTTCTTACTTCTAAATGTTATATAATATTATAAATGCATGTATATACTGGATATATATGATATATATGATATCTATATCATGAATATAATTCTGGATATAATATATATTTCACCACATGAACAACTTTTAATTATAAGAAGTTTATTTTTGGCTCATGTACCAAAGATCGACAAAACGACCGTTATTAACTTAAATAATTACATAATGTTCATGACATGGTAATAAGTGATATAAAATGAATAATTAACTTGAAAAAGGTTCTTAAGGAAGTATAAATTAACTCTATTTTATTATTCAGGAGATTAAAGAACGATCAAGTCAAGTTGGACACGAGGTATGGGAATTCGTCTCAATATCCTTTCATTGAGGCATATTTTATTTTATACACTAATTTATTTTATACGGTGTATAAACCCCTTTGACTTTCACTTTTATTCAAAAGGAATCTTTGTATACAAATCATTTTACTAAATGAAAAAAGGGAATGTTTTTGTATTACGTATGCGGCGACAATGACTTCTCCGCCGCTGTGACCATTATTTGAGTTTTGGATTCCTCTACAAGCCATAACTTTTTTTAAATGAAAAATAAATACCATGTTTTACTTTTCTTTTATTTTGGTATTGAAAATTGTTTTGATAATGTTTTTATTATATCAATGTGTTTTTGATATCTTGTGATTGAAATGTGGAAATGTTATGTTCCCTTTATGCATGTTTTATGTGATATGATTATATTATGGTTCATGGGAATTGTTTATGAAGACAGGTGGTTCAATGATAAACTAAGGGCGGGTGAGCCCGATATAGCTCTCCAATGCATTGGGTAACGCGAAAGAGTTAAATTTTAAGGTTTCTCCGAAGATATTTAGGGAATATACTGTGATGGGTATTCCAAACATAACCATGAGGTCTACTCCCTATGTAAGAAAGTTATGAATGCCTCAAGTTACCTTTATGTATCATGTCATCGATGAGTTATTCATAAATCTTATTATTTCATGAGATATGATAAAGTGATTATGTTTTATGGGTAAATTATGATTTCATTAATTCTTATGTATACATGGAATAATGTTTTCATTCTGTACTTTTATATCCCTTACTGAGCTTTTTATGCTCATCCCAAGTTTTTGAAATGTTTTTCACACGTCAAGGGAAAGGTACATGATGTGATGATAGTGTCGAGGAAGTGTCAAGAAAAAATACATGTTTTATTTTAAATATTTCTCCTTTAATGGGAAAAAATAATAATGTCTTTTATGTAACCAACTTGTTGAAATGTGGAATGTAATGCATTCTTTATGATCTAATTCTCTAAAACTCTAAACCTAAAAAGATCCTCAATGTGTATTCTTGAAATAACACAAGATTAAGTAATGTTTAAGGCTGGGGCCTTATTGTTGGTATCAGAGGTCGGTTTAGATAACTTTATGAGTTATAATTCTATTAAATGATTATCCAAAAATATTTTTCTTATGGTCAAATTGAAATGATATAGCATTTGAAGATTACCATTTTGCTTCATCTAAGACATATTTGTTCAGAATGGTTTTCCGTAGAGGAAACAGGGAAGAAGTGCTAGGATGGCATACAGAAGGAAATAACCTTCAGCATCCTGAGATGGTTGGAATTGGAACTGAATAGTTTGTTACAGTAATGACGCAGTTGACTCAAGCGATAAATGGTGGTGGAATCCATGCATGATATCAACCAGATCAACTGTAGAGGAACTTTTCAGTAGTGGAAAATTTCATGAGGCAACATCCCCCATCATTCATAGGATCATCTGACCCTTTAATAGTTGAAGGGTGGATTAAAACACTAGAGATGATTTTCGAAGTCATGGGGTGTTCGGACAATCAAAAGGTTAGTCTTGTTGTTTACCGTTTGGAGGGTGAAGAAGATCTGTGGTGGTCGATGGTAAAAAATATCAGGGACACTGATGAGATTGATGCTCTTGACTGGGATGAATTCAAAGGTATTTTTCTTGAGAAATATTTTCTTAAGGTTGTTTGACTTAGGAAGGAAAAACAATTCTTCTAATTGAGTCAATAGGATGACTTAGTGGCTGCTTATGAAGAAAGGTTCACTTGATTGGAAAGGTATGCTCCAAATTTTATCTGAGACCTTGATAGTAAAATCAATCGTTTTTACTCAGGATAAAAGCCAAAATATCGAAGGGATTTAGCTTCTCATGAGTTTAAAAGTTATGAAAAGCTTGTTCTATTTGCTAAGAAGGTGTAAATTGAGTTTTCTGATGATCAAGTGTTCTATAAAAAACAACAGAAGAAGAGACCGAGGTGGCAGGAGAAAGGGAAGAATCCTTCAAAGAATTCCGATGGTAAGAAAACTAAGTTTTCAGTTTGTGATAAATTTGGTAAAAGGTATGCTGGGGAATGTCTTATGAATTCTGTAAAGTGCTACCGATGTGGTAAGATGCGAAATAAGGCTCGTTATTGTACTGAAAAATATTAGGGTGATGGTGAGACCAAATTTGATTTACAGTTAGTGAAATTTTTCAAGTGCAATAAGATGGGTCATTATGCAAACGAGTGTTCGACAAAGAGCTCAAATGATGGGAAGCAGTTAAAGTACAAGTAGAAAGGTGTGGTGAAATCCTTTGCAACTACTTCATTAGATGTTGGTCCATTAAATGAAGTGGTATCAGGTACTTTGTTTGTTTTTTTCATATTATGCCAATGTGTTGTTTGATTTGGGGTCTACACATTCTTTCATCTCTGAAAATGTTTCTAGTAAATTGGGAATTCCATCTCAAGAATTGTCACATGAACTTGTGGTAAAAAAACATGGGGGAAATTTTGAGGCAAAAAGAATTTATAATAATCTTCCTATCCTTATCTGTGGAAAGAACCTACTTGCAAACCTTATTTTTTTACCTCTAGTATTGTTTGATGTTATCCTGGGTATGGATTGGATCTCTGTTTACCATGCTAAGATTGATTGTAGATCTAAAGAAGTTTATTTTCAAAAATACTTTCAGTTTGTGTACAAGAATGAGCCCTTATTGTTGATAAAATATCAAGAGGCTAAGAAACTTGTAAAAGATGTAAATTTATGTTACCTTGAACATATTGTTGAAAACAAAGGAACCATTCAGATTAATGATGTGCCAGTGGTAAATGAGTATCCTGATGTTTTTCTTGAAGAGTTGCCTGGAATAATACCAGATCGAGAAGTTGAATTTGTTGTTGACTTAGTTCCTGATGCTAATCCAATTTCAAAACCCCCTTATCGAATAGCTCAAATTAAACTTTTAGAGTTGAAGGATCAATTGCAACATTTATTAGAGAAAGGTTTCATTCGACCTAGCACATCACCATGGGGTGCTCCTATCTTATTTGTCAAAAAGAAAGATGGTTCTATGAGACTTTGCATTGATTATAGAGCCTTGAATAACATCACTATTAAGAAAAAATATCCTTTTCCTCATATCGATGATTTGTTTGATCAGCTCTAGGGAGCTCAGTATTTTTCAAAGATTGACCTGAGATTGAGGTACCATCAGTTGAAGGTAAAGAAATCAGATATTCCAAAGACTTCATTTCATACAAGATATGGACATTATGTATTTGTAGTAATGCCTTTTGGGTTGACCAATGCACCTGCTGTTTTCATGGACCTTACGAATAGAATTTTCCATGAGTTCTTGGATAAGTATGTGGTTGTTTTCATTGATGATATTTTTTCATTTTATAAAAGTAAATAGGAGCATAAAAGTCATTTAAGGGTTATTTTTTAAACCTTAAAAGAAAAGAATTTGTATGGGAAATTCAGCAAGTGTGAGTTTTGGTTGCAAAAAATTTCTTTCCTTGGTCACATTGTTTCTAAAGATGGAATAACTGTTGATCCTGCAAAAACAAAGGTCGTTGAAGAATGGCCAAGACCCAAAACTATAACTGAGATTCATAGTTTTCTTAGTTTGGAAGGCTACTACTGAAGGTTTATTAGAAATTTTTCACAGTTATCTAGTCTAATGACAAAGTTAACTCGAAAGGGTGTTATGTTTATCTGGATAAAAGAATGTGATTATTGTTTTTAGGAATTGAAAAGATTAGTGAATGCTCGAGTTTTGGCACTACCTTCCAGGAATGGTGAGTTTTTTATCTATATTGATGCTTCATTAAAAATACTTGGTTGTGTCCTAATACAGAATGATCAGGTAATTGCTTATGCTTCACGTCAGTTGAAAACTCATGAGGTAAATTACCCTACATATGATTTGGAATTAGCTACTGTGGTTTTTGATTTAAAAATTTGGAGGCATCATTTGTATGGTGTAAAGTGTGAAATATATACTGATCACAAAATTTTAAAGTATATATTCACCCAGAAATAATTGAACATGATACATAAGATGTGTCTAGAATTAATCAAGGATTATGATTGTATAATTCATTACCATCTGAGAAAAGCAAATAAATTGGACGATGCTTTGAGTCGAAAAAAGTAATGATTCATTAACCATGTTACATTTGGAACGTAATACTTTACTTAATGATTTGATGAACCTCAGCATTGAAGTCATTGGTGCAGGAATTTCTTCTGTTTTGTTTCAGGCATAAGTGAAATCTTCTCTATCAGATAGAATTAAGCAAGCACAGAAGAAAGATAGTGAGTTGCAGAAAAAGGTAGAGCTGGTTCATAGGGGTAAGTTTCCTGAATTCAAAATTGATAATGAATGTGTTTTGAGATTTGGAAAGATATTGTGTATGCCTTGTGATTCACATTTGAAGAGAGAGTTGTTATGTGAAGCTCATAGTTCTCCGTTTTCGGTTCATCCAGTCAGTACTAAGAAGTATAGAGATCTTCAGGAGAATTACTGGTGGGATGGAATGAAAAGAGATATTGTTGATTTTACTATGAAGTGTTTGACTTGTCAACAGGTTAAAGAAGAGTGGAAGTTACCGAAAGGGATGTTTCATCCTTTACCAGTGCCAGAGTGGAAATGGGAGAATATATCCATGGACTTCGTTGTTGGGTTGCCTAATACACCTCGAGGTAATAATGAAATCTGGGTTATTATTAATCGCTTGACTAAATATTCTCATTTCCTTACTATACAAGATACTTTTTCCATAGATTAACTTTCTCGTTTTTATCTTAAAGAGATATTTAGGTTACACGGAGTTCCCCTCTCCAATGTATTTGATCATGATCCCAGGTTTACTTCTAAATTTTGGAAAGGCCTTCAGAAGTCGTTGGGTACTGAATTAAATTTTAGTACATCTTTTCATCCTCAATCAGATGGGCAGTCAGAACGAACAATTCAGACATTGGAGGATATGCTGCATTATTTTTCAATATATTATCAGGGAAGTTGGGACCAACATCTTTCTTTGGTTGAGTTTTCTTATAATAATAGTTTTCATTCCAGTATACAGATGGCACCATTTATGGAATTATATGGGAAGAGGTGTAGAACTCCATCTTTTTGGGATGAAGTGGGTGAAAGGAAGTTGATGGGGGAAGAATTGGTAGAATAGTTGGCAGAAAAAGTTTAGCAGATACAATAACACATGAGAACAGCTCAGAGCAGGCAGAAAAGTTATGCAGACAATAGGAGGAAGGATCTCTCTTTTGAGGTAGGTGATCCTGTCTTCCTCAAAGTTTCACCATGGAAAAGTGTGATGTGATTTGGTAAGAAAGGAAAGTTGAGTCTAAGGTTCATTGGACCATATGAAATTCTGGAGAGAGTTGGATCAGTAGCATACCAAGTGGCTTTACCTCCGAGTTTATCTTAGGGTCACAATGTTTTTCATGTTTCAATGTCAAGGAAGTACATGCCAGATCCATCTCATGTGTTTGAGTCCAGAGGTAGTTCAGCGGGAAGAGAATTTATCTTATGAGGAAAAATCAGTCCAGATTATTGACCACAGGGAGAAAGTATTACGAAATAAGGTGATTTATCAAGTAAAGGTTTTGTGGAAAAAACCACATGATTGAAGAGGCAACATAGAAATCTAAAAATGCAATGAGGGGTAAATACCCCCACTTATTTGATAAGTAAATAAATTGTGGGGACATAATTTTCTAAAGGGGGGAAGGACGTAACATCCCAAGTAAGTAAATAATTATGTATTTTCATATCTATGTCTATTTATGAATTATATAGTGTTTTAGAGGCTTAAAATGAGAATAAATCCAATCTTAAGCATAGAATACTCTAATATTTTTTTAAAGATCATTTTACCACCTTTTGATGGAAAACCTTTTTTAAATAAATCTTTTGACAATTTTATAATCATTATTGGTCAAAATAAACTTATTATTTAGGATTTGGACATTGAAATTTACTTTGGAGAAATTTTTGGTATTTTTCTGACAATGTTCATTTTTTAATGAACAGTGAAAAATACTGCATTTTACTTCAAAAATGTTTTTTTATCTAATTAAATTATATGGATAGATTATCTTTTTAATTGGTTTTAAAGTGAAAATATAATATATTTTTACAATTTAATCCAATGGTGGTCATTGGGATTAATTTCACTTTGAAATTGGACATAAACAATTGTCAAACTTTTGATAGTTATTATTTCAAAAAAAACTCGTTATTTGTTTTGAAAACGGGAATTATTTTTAAATTAATTACTACAATATTTATGTTTGTAATTTGGTAAAATGGATTCCATATTTTTAATCATAAGGTCCAAATTATGTAATTAAGAGTCTTTTGTTTTTGGACATTATGAATAGTAACGATGGTAATTATCTTTAAATATCATGATTAATTAGTAATCGGGTAGTTAAGGGTAATAAAATAATATCATAACAATAAAAAAAATGACCCCAACATGTGTCCTAATACTATTGGTTGTGTCATCGTTGACAATGGGATGCCTTGTGTCAAACTTTGGGACCCTATGGAATCACTTTTGGGTGATAGTGACACTATCATTTTGTGTTTTTTAAAAGGGAAATATAATAAAAGTATCTAACACCTAAGTAAAACAATTTTAATTTCTTCTAAATAAATGATATCTTAGACTATAAATATTAATTTGAAATCTTAAAATATTTCCTACATCATAGTATTTTTTTATAATTTTTAGACATTAAATAAATTTATTTATTTATGACATCATGATGATGAATCGTTTACCTCATTAATGAACGATTTAAATAAAATGAAAAGATAATGTAAAATATAATATTAAACTTGTCAAAAACATATTTTATGGGTGGATTTAAAACCCTTATCACCTTATTCTTGAAATATATCATTGTGGGACCTTTAAAATCCTAAACTCATTACATAATAAAGTAACATTTCTTGACTTTCCAAGAGTGCCCATCCTCCCTCTTATGAAAGGCCCCCACCTCTACCACATTACCCACACCTCTCAAGCCATTGGATCAGCCAATATCTACTCATTTTATCTCTCCACATCCCTCTCTTAATCCTAGAAGCCTTACCTTAGGCAGAAAGCTCTTCAAGAAACCCTTTTGGTTCAAACCAAGAGGAGTTACCCGATTTAAAGGTATTGTCTTCACTTGTGTTCTTTTGTTTTATTTTACTTCTCCAACCCCCTAAACTCTTTTTATTCTTTTCTATTGTAACAACACCAGTATATTAAATATACTAGTATGTTGTTATGATAATTATTTTATTTACACTTACACACACCTCCGTCTAATGGTTAATGAACATACTATTTCTGTGGATGGCGAATTACTGCCCCACAAAATGATGATTGTTCAATCTTCTTTTAACACATTACATGGTGGAAATTAAGATGTAACTCTATTTATATATGATATATATTATTTTTATGTTTTCCATATTATTATTTATTTTTCATTTATGGTATACCTTTATGGTTTCCATTATGGGTAAACACAATATCTTCATTTTAGGAAGTGCGGACTACCGCCCCCTCAAAGTGATTTGATTCGTTAATGCCATATGTGGGATGTATAAAGGATGGAGATAATGATATTATATATGATATTGTATTTTAATTATAATATACCTTTATATCATTATGATTTCACTCCATTAAATACAAAATAGAAATGAAAGTAGCGTTCATGTGTACGTACAACTTACCGTCTCCATGAACGGTGCATTTCATTTCTTACTTCTAAATGTTATGTAATATTATAAATTCATATATATACTGGATTTATATTATATATATGATATATACATAATGAATATAATTCTGGATATAATGGATATTTTACCACATGAACAACTTGTAATTATAAGAAGTTTATTTTTGGCTCAAGTACCAAAGATCGACAAAACGACTGTTATTAACTGAAATAATTACATAATGTTCATAACATGGTAATAAGTGATATAAAAGGAATAATGAAATTGAAAAAGGTTCTTAAGCAAGTATAAATTAACTCTAGCTTATTATTCAGGAGATTAAATAACGATCGAGTCAAGTCGGACAAGAGGTATGGGACTTCGTCTCAATCTCCATTCATTGAGGCATATTTTGTTTTATACACAACTTTATTTTATACGGTGTATTAACCCCTTTGATTTTTACTTTTCTTCAAAAGGAATCTTTTTATAAGAATCATTTTTACTAAATGAAAAAAGTGAATGTTTTTGTCTTACGTATGTGGCGATAACGACTTCTCCACCGCCGTGACCATTATTTGAGTTTTGGCTTCCTCTACAAGCCAATTCTTTTTTTAAATGAAAAATAAATACCATGTTTTAATTTTCTTTTATTTTGGTATTGAAAATTGTTTTGATAATTTTTTGATTATATCAATGTGTTTTTGATATCTTGTGATTGAAATGTGGAAATGTTATGTTTCCTTTATGCATGTTTATTTTATACGATTATGTTATGGTTCTTGGGAATTGTTTATGAAGACGGGTGGTTCTGTGATAAACTAAGGGTGGGTGAGCCCGATATAGCTCTCCAATGTAATGGGTAACACGAAGTAGTTAAACGCTAAGGTTTATCCTAAGCGATTTAGGGAATATACTATGATGGATATTCAAAATGTAACCATGGGGGTTACTCCCTACGTAAGAATGTTATAAATGCCTCAAGTTAACTTTATATCTTATGTTATCTATGATTTATACATAAATCTTATGATTTCATGAGATATGATAAAGTTCTTATGTTTTATGGGTAAAGTATGATTTCATTAATTCTTATGTATACATGGACTACTATTTTTATTCCGTAATTTTATATCCCTTACTGAGCTTTTTATGATCATCCCAAGTTTTTTAAATGTTTTTCACAGGTCAAGAGAAAGGTACATGATGTGATGATAGTGTCGAGGAAGTTTTAAGAAGGAATCCATGTTTTATTTTAACTATGTCTCCTTTGATGGGAAAAAAGAATACTGTATTTTATGTAACCACCTTGTTGAAATGTGTAATGTAATGCATGATTTATGATCTAATTCTCTAAAACTCTAAAGCCGAAAAGATCCTCAATGTGTATTCTTGAAATAACTCAAGATTAAGTAATGTTTAAGGTTTGGGCCTTATAGATAAATTCTTACTTCATTGATACAATCTTTGTAAGGGACTACATCTCAATCTCCTTTCATTGAATAATAGCTTCATATTGGGAACCTTTATTATCTTATAAGGTGTATATACTACCCTTTGTCATATTATATTATGATTATCCTTATTATCATGATATTTTAGGTTTTGTTTAATGTTATCCTTTAAATATTTTTATACATGTATTTTATCAAGTGGTAAGGGACTCTTTAACTAAGGCATTGTTTTAAATGTTTTAAATATTTAATCTTATAAATATTTATCATTAATGTACATGTTTTAAAAATAGTTTTTAGGTTTTATATATATGTAAATTAATGTTTTAAAATGTTAATTCATTTAAAAGTTTCAAAGTGGTATGGGATACTTTGATTCAAAAATCTCTTTATTAAATGTTCTAAATGGTTTCGGCAATGAATTGAATATTTCAATATATTGAATTGATATCTTCTAATTGATGATTGAAATGTTGATAATTTTGATATTTTATGTGTTATGATTATTTAATAGTACTTGGAAATTTGATGGGTGGTTACATGATAAACTGAATTCGGGTGGTTATGTGATAAACCTTGGGTGGGTGAGCCTGAGATAGCTCTCCAATGCGTTGGGTAACGTGATGGAGGTAAATGTTAATGCTCCTCATAAGAGATTTAGAGAATTTACTATGATGGATATTCCAAACGTAACTATCTATGTAGCTGTGAAAGATACAATGTATGTATATTATGGAATCCACAAGTTACCTTTATGATTTTTTATTTCTATGAGTTTAGTTAAGAATCTTATTATTTAATAAGGTATGTTAAAGAGTCTATGTTTTAAGGGTGAAAAGTATGATTTTGTGAAAAAAAATCATGGGTTTTAGATATTCATGGGCTAACTATTTCATTTCTGATTTTATATTCCTTACTGAGCTTTTTATGCTCATACCATGTTTTTAAAATGTTTTTCATAGGGTATAAGGAAGGATAACATAAACGAAGAATTCAAGAATATTTTTATCAAGAAAATATGCCTTGTTTATTTAAGAAAATTTATTATTGACAGACAAATTGGATAGAGTAGAAGTGTCTACTTTGTAATTTTTGAGATTTAATGTAATAGTTATGGCCTAATTCTCTAAAACTATAAACTTGAAAAGATCCTCAATGATAATTAAATTCAAATTATCAACTTAAATAAATATTATGTAAGGTTTAAGGTTGGGGCCTTATACTACCCATAAACAATATATACCTCTTACACTCACCCCTTAAAATGGTACTTCTTCCCAAAATATATCATGAAACTCAAATTACCATACTTATATAAAATATGTTCATGTAATGTTCTTTGAGATGAGTAAAAAAGTATCGATTGGATTATAATGAAGTTTACCTATATAGTTATTCGTGGTTTCTATGTTCTTAATTAAGGGTATAAATTTCAACGTTCTATCAATGTATTTATAAAATATTTATAAAATTAATGGCATCAATCATATTAATAATTTTTGAATATTATAATATTTAAAAATAATCATGGAATGTTTTTACAATCCTACGTGTCCCAATACTCTTAAGAAATTGGTTAATGGTAAGAATATATCAATAATTATCATAATGTCTCTCAATAATGGGAATAAAAATATTAGAAACTTATTTTATCGAATTAATCAAGATACATAGTAAATAGAATTGAATTTAAATGAATAATAATCAAAGAAAATAAAGCATATTAATAATCCTTTAAGATTGAGATTTTATAATCAAACAGTTTTTTATAAGGACTTTTCATTCAAAATAAACAAGGTGCATAGTATTTTATATTATGTTTTAGTTTTAAATATTTGAAATAACACAAAATAATAAACATAAAAAATCACACAAAATCTTAATTACTAGTTGATCCCCCCTATATTTATCAACCATTTATCCTCAATGAAATTCTAGTACTTTCATGGATTTTATATACATATTAAAAATATGTTAGTAAAAATGAAAATTATAATTATGTATAAAACCTAATGCTAACTCCAATAGATAGCATTAAATAAACTGCAGCAGTTCCTAGTGGGTTTATTGTGATAAACCAATTAAATCATTAAATTACTAAAATAAGTTCAAAATAAATATATTCATAAGAATAATTATAAAATTTGGTGTCCTCTAGAACAATTTTATTTTGATTGAATATATCTATTCATTTTTTATGATTTTTCTAATCAGTGGAGGTCTTGGATTCTTTGATCAACCATTATATCCTTGTGTGTTTAGTGTTCTTCAAAACCATTTTCTTTTGAATCTCCCCATATGAAATGTTATAATTGAACATCCCATTTTATTGGTAAACTAGTAACTTATTTGGGGAGAAAGAATATATAGATCCTCCTATGTCTTTTCCATATTAATGAATATATTATATTTTGAAGTTAGTCTTAAAATTTGAGAAGGTATCTATTTTATTTCATCATAAGTGGTAGGTTATTAATTATTCTCTATCTCTTTACCATTTTCCACTTATAACTAATATTTTAGTGCCAAAATGTCATGAAGTTATAATTCACTTTAATAAAACTTAACACCTCATTTGGGAATCATATACCTATAAACATAGGGAAAGTATTAATGGTGATGAATTGGTAATGTTAATATAGAGATATTTAGTTTCTAATTTGGTTATTAAAAATTTAAAGAAAAAAAACTTCTTATTATATTTATCTCCATCTAATACTTTATCATTTTTCTTCTATTAATTATTAAAATCCATTGGGAATAATATTTGCATATGAAAAAAGTAGATACTCATATTATCATTCCCCAAAACATACCATCTCTAGTATATATTGTTTATTCATCTTTGAAATACAGAACATTTATGAATTTAGTAGAGTCTTTAAGGTCAAATTGGGGTAGTTAACATTGTACTTATTAATGTATAAATTCATCCTAGTATTTTTACTAATATATTTGACCTCCCTAAAAACCTTGGTTATTGGTTACTTCTTCACATGCAATTCTACTAGTACATATGTCATTGTCATAGATATTGGATTGAACTCTTTTATATTTTCTTCAAATTCCATAATGTTTAATGTTAAATAAAAAACTTGATCAACTTATTCTTTATATTTTTATAACCTCTAAATTATTTTTTCTCTGATAGAAGAGGTAATTTCAGGCATATGTTTCTTCATCTCATCCATTAAATTTTTCAAAATTCCAACATTCCACATTATCTGAATTTTTTATAATAATTCATGTGTTATTAGTGTTGTTTCTTACTATAAGTTTGGGAATTTCTATCCATAGTTTTGACTTGATATTACTTCATATCTTTAATGGAATTATTAATATTGTTATCATTCATAGTAGAGATCTCTATCATGGTTCACTACTTCCTGTAGTAGTGGGAAAGGATTTTAGTTATTAAATTTTTCTATAATTTTTACAACCACATATTTGATTTTATCCAATAAAAATTATTTTCATTGTTTGATATAATATATTTATATTTATGGGATTATAAGTTAAAAATATAAGTGAAAAAAAAAATAAACAAATAGTAAAAATTTAAAACAAAAAAAACAAATATAAATTATTAGAAATGAATTTCCCTCCCTAAAAACATAACCAAACTTTTTATGTTGATATTATATCAAGGTATTAAAAAATATTATTTTAAATTACTAATTAAATTAAATATTGTTGTAGATAATTAGTTTCCTCTCATGGAATTAACAAGTCATGCATTAATTATAACCATAAATTATTATATTTTTTGTTTTATTATTTATGAAAATACGGAAATAAAATGATTAATTAGATATAAATAAAATAATAAGAAAATTTATTGTAATGAAAATGAGATAATATAAATATTAGTCTAACTTTATATTATTAACCAATTTTTTCCATCAGGTTTCCTATTCATTGTTCTTTTTTTATTCTCAATATTTGGTAACCCTATCATAGTTGGCCACCTCTCATTGTATATCTTATAAGTAGGATAATATTATAATTAAAAGTAAACTATCCCCTTGTATCATCCTAAGTGGGATGTCTTTCACACTAAACTCTTTCATATGAAGAGTTCATAGAGGTTTTTTGGATTCCACTACATTAAAAACTCTATAATGGGTGTTGTGACTATTAAACATAAGGAGTAAAGTAGTTCATCCCAAATCACATGGTGGTAATCACAAACCATTCCCCTACATAACAACCCAAATACATCGTGTATTATATAATAATATAATTGGAATAATTAAAAATATGTGGAATAAAAGAAGAAACACATTTCATAAAAATAATGGTAAGATAATATTTGATAACCATTCATCCAATCTATATAGTGGAGAACTCAAATTAAAGAATAGAAAACAAGAATAATAGATTTTCTGAAATAAAAACTTGGGAACAAATACCTAGTTCTCCCCAAAAATAAAAACTACTAATGTTTAGATCCCCATATAAATAGATTACATCATAGGTGATGTAAAAAATTAATATAATTAAATTAAAATAGAGTAAAAATAAAGTAAATTAATCAATGAGTTCTTTAATGTTTTATCCAAAGATACTTCTTAATCATTTATACACCAAGAATAATTCACCATTGTGATTCATTATTTTATTAACATTAAATGTGTTCCTAATTGAATTTATTGTTCTCTTCAAATGGAATTTGAAGCATCTAAACTATCTGACCAAATAAATTTTTTCAGCACCTTTGGCAAGATGAATTTTGGTTCCCACATTTCCCTATATTCCTTATCCTTCCACCATTTGATGTAATCTGTCCATCCCATTTGAGGCTTCACAATTTTATTTAGGTAAATTTTATATTGAATATTATTTTTACCCCATGGTTATTTTATTTCTTCCATGTGTACTATACTTTTCATCAATTATTTGAGAAAAACTGATGCATGATTCTTATTTCATCTTTAATTTTCCATCCATGTGGAATTTCAATCCTTTAGTTATATATAAAATAACTCAACATGGATATTAATTTTAATTTTACTTTGGTTAAATCCAGAATATATTTATAGTTTGTTAAACACCCACTATAGAAAAAATCATGGTTAGTTTAAAAGAAGATTCATGGTAGATGACATAGTAGCTTCGTGGAAAATAAGATTTCACTTCACAGTTGGATGAAGACATATTCACTATCTATTAAACTTACAATGAATGTGTTTCATGGTTAGTATGTTATATAAACACAGTAAGTTTAAATAAACATGAATAACCCTCAATGTCACATGGTATAGTTCACATTGTAAGCTCAACCTATGGTCAATGCTTATTCATAGCCACCTATAAGTTAATTAAAAATACAATAACCATGGTTAGACTATATCATTTTAGTACCAAAATTTTAATTAATAAAATAAATTTAATATTTAATACAACTTTAGCATTTAATTTTAAAACCCACCAATTTATTAAAAATGTAGAAAATTCTCTTTAACTATGAAAATATTTAATGTTAAAAACATTTAATTGATGAATAAAAATTGATAAAAATTGATATTTATAAATTATATATATATATACACACACACATACAATGATCCTATATAAGGGCCCTATATCATATTAAATGAAAAATATATTAACATGAAGTACAAATATTATGTAAAAAATGTAATAAGAATGGGATATATGGAATATAATTATTCATAGTTTTAAAAAAAATCATCATAATAATAACCAAATTACACTAAAATCATATTATGATAGGATAAATTTATTATTAAGGATTTAATATTAATGGGGAAAATAGACCAAATTTTTAATAATTATACCTACAATAGAAAAGTTCATAATTATATAAATTATCAAATAATATGTATAATAAATTATGACTAACTAATATCACATTTGATACATATTTATCAAAATAGTAAATAATTTTAATCTATTTACTTCATAATAAAAATAAAACTGATATATGGAATTATAACATAATTTCAAAATTAAAAATTCAAATCCCATATAACCGTAATATTTTATCAAAAAATAGATATCATCCAAGATAAAATTAAATTTAGTATGATAACCATTTAATCTGTTTCAATACTAAGTATAATTACCCAAGCTTTAAGCACTTGGACATTACATTAATTTTGAAGAATACTTAATACATTATAAATATATATTCCCAAAGACTGTATTAGTTTAGTTTATTTGGAAAATTGGAACATAATATTCTAACTTGGTAAAAGATCTTCAACATCTCTCGTAAAGATCTGCCCCTTTTGTTTTCCTAACTAAAACCTTTCTTTATATCCTAGGGAAAATAAAACATAAAAATGGTGAGATCAAATGCTAAGTTAGGGTAAAAATGGAGAACATAAAACAAACCATAAACATAAGAATGTAAAAAACATGAACATAAAGTTTAAATATCAAAATAGTGAGTCATGAAATAAATCTTGGCAATACATAAGGAATAGATCATAAGGGAATGTTAACCATGAAGAAATATCATTGGAAAAAACATGGAATTGTGGAAAACAAACAATCACATAATATGATTTCCATAGTATCCAAGGCATTTCTTCCAATATCATCATAGTGGACAAAGTCCATTAGTGAATTGGATTTACTTGTCAATCCAACCATGTATTACTGAACCGAATTTACTTACCCTTCCAGCCCTGTATTACTAAACCAAATTTACTTTCCATTATAATCATGTATATATCATGAGATATAAATCTTTATCCAATTAATTAGAGGGAGGTATAGGTCCCACCCATCACATAATGAAATCATTCTTACATGTTCCACAAAAACATAAACCATTCACCATAGCATAACCTAAGAAAAAAAATGGGTTTCTTAAACATCATTTCATAATAATTCATATAAAATACATGGATTTTATAAATATAATTCCATCATAAACACAATAAAATCAAATAAATAATAGGGATATAAAAATAACCTTATGTCATCTTAGATGAAAAAAATTAATAAAATACTTGAAATTAATTCTTGAGGAAAATATCCTTTCTTCATCAAAAACATTTTCTTTTCTCAAAATTCCAGGAAATTTTAAAACAGAAGAATTTAATTGAAAATAAACATTAAATATTATAAAACAATCTTCATGGAAATAAGTCATTATGAAAAAATAATAATCCATTCATGTCATATAAGTTAAAAAACATTTTCCTCATAATTTTTCTAGAAAAGTCAAAAAATACCTCAAATCGAATAATGACAAAAGATTCATTTCTACTGTTTAAAAAAATCACCAAAGGGTAAAACTAACTATAAAAAATTGTATAATAATATAAATAATATTACATAATTATGAAACATGAATGTGGATGATAAATATACCCCACTAAATACTTACATATAAAAAATCTTGGATAAAAATGAGATTGAAAAATTATCCTTTACCTTAGGTCTGATTTCTTTTTTATGTGTATAAAACTCTTGTATAGTGGGTTTAAATATATTATTAACTAGTAAAAATACTATAATAATATATATGATATCATATATGATTCACTTATAACTTTATATTACCTATTTATTTATCAATTCCATGTTAAAGTAACATTTTGGGTAATAATCATTTTATTTATCGTACGTGTTTTCACTTCTTATTCTTGATCTTATTACTTAGATCATTATTTAATTACTTACAGAATGTAAAACGTGATTTATATATCATAAATATTTATTATATAAATATATATAATAAATCGATAAATGAAATGAAATACACCTGTTTTCGACGCTTTCACTGGGGCACGCACGTCTGTCACGTTCGGGGGGCGTCAGTGTTGTTTTGTTGCCCTGCATTCCCACTTTCCAAAGGCGGGCGGCATTGGATCCTTATTCAGGTAGGTCTTATCCTTGATCGAAACCGGATGATGGGATGTTGTTTCTTCCTTCCGTGAATTCCTCCTCGGAATTCATCACCTAATACGGGTCTCCCTTATAGATTTATTACATTGTTTGTGAAACTCTTCTCGATGCCATATTTTCGCAGACACTGGTTAATTATGCTGCTTCTGTGAGGACATTCCAAGGGGTCTGGTCGGGGTAGAAACCATAGATTAGGGGAGTAGTCATGTTGGGCATCACTGGCGTGTCTGGACACTGGGGAATTTCTGTGTCTGTCTTTTGTCCCTTATTATAGGGCTTCTCGAGGGTGCGGAAGCCTGAGGCATCCCACATCAAGCATGGGGAATCATATGCCATAGGCATGTATCTGAGGTTTTCCTCAGCTTCCTGTGTTTAACACAGGTTATGCCTCAAGTTTAACATCTAGTGGAGACGGATCAGGCTGATCAGAACACTAACTAGAGTGGACCAGACTCAAGAACCCCCTTGAGGGAACACCGATATAGGGGCCATCAAAAGGCCAGCTTCCCAAATACTGTGGAGGGGAATGATGTGGCATGATCTAACCAGGGTGTGGCGGCCCGGGTAAGAATCTGGATGGATGATGGTTTTGGTCCTGAGCCTCGAAGAGACTTCCTACATATCCCCATAGTAGGGAATCAAATTCCATGTAGTTTGGGTATGGATGTGTGGGGATTACACTCTAGGTTGCCCGGGTGTTGGTGAACAGATGTTCAGAAGATCGGAATGACCAGGTGGTGGGATTGAACCTCATGGAGGCTTCCTACGTACCATACCTTGACACAGATCAAAGTCCATGTAGTTAGGGATGGGTTGTGTTGGTGTACCGACGTGACTAAGGACCTTGGTCCAGGTTTATGGCGGGATTGAACCTCAGGGAGGCTTCCAACATACCATGCCTTGACATGGATCAAAGACCACATAGTTCAGGATGGGTGTTGGCGAACCGATGTGATGATGAATCGGGGGTCCGATGGGTATTGGGCTTGAACCTCATGAGGCTTCCTACGTACCATGCCTTGACATGGATCAAAGTCCATGTAGTTTGTGTAGAAGAGGGGTTGTTGAACCGACATGAAAGGGGTGTCGGAACAACTGGATGGTGGGCTTGAACCTCGTGAAGGCTTCCTACGTACCATGACTTAACATGGATCAAAGTCCTCGTAGTTCAGCTGGGTGTGTGTGTCAGCGAACTGACATGAAGATGGACCAGGGGTCCGATGGGTGTTAGGCTTGAACCTCGTGAGGCTTCCTACATACCATGCCTTGACATGGATCAAAGTCCCCATAGTTCGGGTGGAAGAGTGCTTCAGTGAACCGACATGAAGATGGACCGGGGGTCCAATGGGTGTTGGGCTTGAACCTCGTGAGGATTCCTACGTACCATGCCTTGACATGGATCAAAGTCCACATAGTTCAGGTGGAAGAGTGTGTAAGTGAACCGACAAGAAGATGGATTGGGGGTATGATGGGTGTTCGGCTTGAACCTTGTGAGGATTCCTACGTACCATGCCTTGACATGGATCAAAGTCCTCATAGTTCAGTTGGGCTTCCAATGGGTGTTGGGCTTGAACCTTGTGAGGCTTCCTACGTACCATGCATTGACAGGGATCAAAGTCCTCGTAGTTCAGGTGGGTAGTTTAGCATCATGTGGGACGGGGGAATTGGGGGGTTATGCTCTAAGGCGGCCTAAGGTGTGTCATGGTCGTTGCTCACTCTATAGTCATGGGATTCACACTCAATGTGAGAAACAAGAGGTTGCAGGGACTAGGCGATCACGTCACAAAGGGTGCGTCCATGGGAAGCGAAGAGGGGGGGGCTTACACGTTGAGCGGCCCAATGTGTCGGGACTTACTCCAGGATGGAGGCCCAAGTGCGATAAAGCGTAGCAGGAGAGGGACTTGGGACCAAAGAAAGGAGGAGCCCTGTTCATTATCACGTCCTCTGCTGGCCTTGGGGACAAAAGAAGAAAGGAGAGAGCGTTGTTCCCCACCACACCCTTAGCTAGACCCAGCACCGAGGGAGTGGGGAGGAATAGGGGCGCTACCTCCTACAAGAACGGTTAGGGGCTTACACCAAGGTGTCTGCCCTTTCCCGCGGGAAAACGCCACTCCCAGAAGTAGGATATCATCCCTTGTAGAGACCAGGGGGCATGGAGAATGTCCAAGGTGGGGGCACCCTGCATGAGAGGCACGAGGAGATGTCACAGTTTAACGTCGTGTGTTGAGGACGAGGGTGCTTGGCAGTTTAATGTACTGCAGCTCGGATGAGGTTGGTTTAATCTGCACCCCTAGGACTTACATAACTGGTACCCTCTCCTCCTTGTGGGGGGGAAGGTACCAGAAATGTCGTGGTAAGTGGGGGTCACAGAGTGAACCATCGAGGGGTCCACGTTAGTGTAGCTATGCGAAGAAGCAATAGTCATTAGTGTGCCTATGAAAATAAGCATTAAGAGAAGCAACGCTATGGGTTTTATCGTCCAGGGGACCTTGAAGTCACATCGTGCAAACCTAGAGGGTCCCACAGGAGAAGGAATTTCCAAGCAGAGGGGCCCATTGGCAGGGTCCTTACGGAGCTCAGTTTCTCTTCATGGTGGAGGAAACTTAATAAAGGGTGTGCTTTGCGAAGTGGGGTGCCTTATCCTTAGCATGGGGCATAGGTGCAAATATAAGGTTCTTCGCGAAGTGGAAAGATATTCGCGTAGCACTACCTCGCGGGCACAGGCGCCTCGCGAAGCGAAGTGTCGTGAAGCAGTGTGCTTCGCGAAGTATAGTGACCCTACCTTGGCATGTGGATCATGTGCACATGAGGGGTGTTTCGCGAAGCATAAACGCTCTGTGAAAACCTAGGTCCCCTTGGGGATCCCCTTCCTTCGCGAAATCCCTTAGGCTTCATGAAAGGAATCCATATCGGAATAGGGGATCAAAATGAGACAATGTGGAGGCCCCTCTTGAAGCAAAAATACCTCGCGTAGCTCATGACTCATAGAGAAAAGGGTGCTTCGTGATTTGGGAGATAGGAAGTTGAAAGGTCGGATTGTCTGTGCATTGGTCTTGGGGGAGCCCAGTATTTATAGGCAAGAGGCGTTGCGAATCAGAGTTTATGCGGCACGAAGAGGGATTCGGTTGCTTTGCGGTGGGGCACAAACATTATCGGGGTTCGCGGAAGGGTCCACCTCCTTACTTAACAGCGGGTTTGCAAATGTCAGAGGCGTTCGCGGAGTGTCCCACCTCCTTTGCTTTGTGGCGGCCATGTTTCTCAGGGGGACTCTGCAAAGCGGTTTCACGAGGCCGGTCGCGGGGCCTCTTTCTCATCTTTCTTTTCTTCCAATATTTTGGTGCCAACAAATGCACCCCCCCCCCCCCCTCAGACTTGGAGCCGTGGAGAAATCAAGGGTCAAATTCTGAGGTTCAATCGCCAAAATCGTCGGCCATTCTTGGAGATGTATCATGAAGAGGGTCCGTGAGGCGGACAGCCGACGCACAGGCCAAGCGTGCCATGAAGCTCGGTGCGATCCGGATCCACCGTGAAGTGCCGAAGGCCGCTGCCTATAAATAAGGGAGGATGAACTCTCTTTTTTCCTTCCCCTTCTCTGTGATTTTGTCCTTTTGTGCTCTCAATTTTTGAAGCTCTGCATACTCCATGCCTGCTCTTCGCGAATCAGGCTTCGCGGCGAACCATGAGTCTTTGACTCCGCAACAGTGCTGCGCGAGCATGTGCCTGTTGGCCTAGGCCAGGCTCTGTGATTCGGATTTGCGAACGAGCTCCGTGATTAGGCTTCATGACCCGAGCTAAAAATTTTCCAAGTTTTAAAACTAAATAGCCCATCAAAAAGCTGCCCAGGGGGTGCTTGCAGACACCGGCTAGAGGGATGAGATGGAAAATTGTCTGGGCCTAAGAGAGTTAGTCCGTAGCCACTCAGACCATAATTCATTGATGGATCTACTATCACAGATCTAGAAGAACTATCCATTGTGCAGAAGACTGCCCTTGTATGGATTTGGGCTGAGGTATGATGTCTTCATTCCTGAGGCGAGTAGGGATGAACCATCTTGCTGGTTCAGGAGCACATCGTTCCAGAGCCAATGGTTCAGGGCCGCTGATGGTATTGTGCAGGAGGACTTCACCCCCATCATTGTAGTCTGCTTGTACAACCACCTTAACAACATTGATGGGCAGGTATTAGATCCAGAGATGTCTCATCCTCCATACCACACAATACTAAAGGAAGCCTTGAGGGATTCGAAGAAGGGGTGGTCTGAGGAGTGGGACCTACGCCACTGCGGCAACTTCACAGATGATTGGGCATGGGCCTACTGGGTAGGCACCTTGTGTGAGGTGTTTGGAGCCGATCTGGGGAGTGTGGGTTTGTATGAGGTGTCATGGGCCTCCCAATTCCACATATATCAATCTAAACCGTTGATGCCATAGATGTTGAGCATATGTTCGTCTAGGACCAACACTTTTCACCTGCGCCATGGGGAGGTCAGAATCAGTCTGTGGGATGTCCATCAGATTTCGGGGGTCCCTATCTTGGGGGCTATGTACGATGAGTTCCTCCCCATCATGATTTTTTGGGAGGATCCAGATAAAATTCCATGGCTGGTGATGGCACTTATAGGGCTGGTCCCTGGGGAAGACAAAGAAGCAGTAAGAGACGTCCACTTTAGGCGGTGGTTCAAGTAGTTCCTAAACTTTCTAGTGGATTGAGAGTTTCCCACGAGGCCTCGGACTTGCCTGAAGTGGGCTCAACGGGGCAAGAAGCACTCGTATTGGCGGCTCTTGGAGGACATCCAGTGGAAGACCTGGGGTTTCAGTGTCAATACTTAACAGCAGCCGATAGTCAGGTTGGCGGCGTTTATCATGGCCCTTATTTGTGGTTGGATCCTACTAGTGAGGGATACCAAGATAGGGGTCCGGCCTAGCACATTTATCACGGCATCAATGCTGTCCATAGGAGGACGGGTCAATCTGGGAATTATGATGCTCTCTAAATTGTACAAGATGCTATGGCATGTTAGTGAGGTAAAAAAGCTGTAAAGGATATGCAGGCCCTTCCATCTTCTGTATGGGTGGATCATGGCGCACATCAGGGGGGTTTATGAATATCTGAACCCCATTTTTCCTTTGGGGTCAAATTTCTACCCATCCATTATGAATGCTTCCAGGAGATTTCCAGCCAAATTAATTGTACTGTTGGTACTAAATCGAGTGTGGAAGGTGGACGAGTTTAACTTTCACCCATTCCCATTGCCGACGGGGGTAATCACCGATGACGGTCAGGGGATGGAGGAGCACCGAGCCTATCTCCTGGCCTTTCTAGGTGGAGACTTGTTATCAAGGGTGGACCGCGAGCCTCTCTGTGATCTGTACACCCCACACTGTATTGCGAGTCAATTCTGGTGCGTGCAGTGACTAACTCTACGGGTCTACAGGGAGGTGCACCACGAGGACCACCTATGTCTAATGAGGCAATTGTGGCTCATGTTTATATGGGAAGACAGAAAAATGTGGAATTTATTTCCTCCGCCTACTATCACCTTCGGACTGGTGAAGGAGTACGACGTAAGTTGGGAGGTAGATTATCCGGGGGAAATGCTGAAGCATCCAACTATTCGAGCTGGTGATGGCAGGCCTTCCCTATCTTGAGGTCGGGGTCGGAAGGCGACAAGGGCCTCTCATGGTGGCGGAGCTGCCGTGGCGGTGAGCCCTGCATCAGCTGAGGGTGAGGCAGCAGCGACGGATCCAACAACGGCAGCGGATCCGGTGGTCCCAGGAGAGCAGAGCCATCTGGAGGGGCGGCCACCGAGGGGATTCCGTAGGATATCTACTCAGGACCTGGGGAAATGGCTACGCCATAATGACATGCTAGAGAATGCTATTTTCCTTGAGGCCTAGGACATCTGGGTTGTCAACCGGCAATTCCTCAGCCCGCCTGAAATGTGTCCACACATGAACCATCTTGGGATGGATTTACTGGTTATAGGCCCTGTCCGGGCCGGTTTCGCAGTGTCTCTGGTGGAGTCAGAGCAATATCTAGATGAGCTGGAGGACTTCGTACAATACAGGGGTTCCCCGTGTCTAATGACAGACCGGGTGAGGGTACTGCTGGATCAGAAGGTTCCCCGATAGCTTTCGGCTGCTGAGCTGAGAGAGCACTTCCCCCTACTGGAAGAATCAGATGAATCCTCTTGGGGGGATGAGTCTGGTGGAGGGATTCTGTTGGAGGAAGTCGAAGTCGGTGATCAAGACTCGGGTCTCGATGATTTCACAGAGGCTCTCTATGTAACATTCCAAGTTTCTTTCCTCGAGGTCTGCTCTCTGGTCATTATGGATTTCTTACCAACATCTGAACTGCGCAGGAGGACCTTGTGCACAGACCTCATTTTCACCCCCTCGGTGGGTGCTGATGCAGCACCCTCGGAACCCGCACCTGTGGCCGCGTCCAGTTCTATGTCTGGCGGGGCTAGGACACCCGAGGTGACTCCTCCAGAATCTTCAGACCTTCCAACAGTATATGGAGGGCCACTCTTTGGGCTCCTGTCAATATAAACTTAGGAGCGACACCAGGTGTTCGATCTCTGTAAGCCCTCACCACTGAATTCATTACTTCCACATGTTGATCGTGCCAACTGACGTTCATTACCTTCTCTATCACATACAGTTCTTCGACTGGCATGGGCCGCTGTGGTGAGGATGGTCGGAATTTTTGGTAGTTCCCCTTCCTGGGGCATGCTATTAATCATGGAGATAGTTACCCAGCCCACCCAAGTTGGAGTTCTCCCTATCATTGGCAGGACCACCAGTGGGGTTGTGCCCGAGGTCATCGAGGTGGGGTCTGATGATGAGAATCGACCGGTCAACCCAAGCCCCTCCACACCTGATCTGATGCCAGATGTCGCACCTGATCCGATGCCAGACATAGATCCTGCTGAAGATTTCTTGAGGGCGTATCCCGCATACGAGACTGCCAACCGCATGAACTGGGATGAGATGGCCTCTAACGAACAGGACAACGATATAGTCTGCCACAAATCATGGAAGTTGATCATGTGCTTTATCGAAAAGACCCTCCATGAATTATGGCTGGATGAGATGGACAGACTTCACTCATGGCTATACAAACTGTGTGCTGGGGGAGTGGATTCCCATCACCCTCATCTGCTCATCCAAGATCTTATGGCAGAGAAGATCTGGGAGTATGATCGCGGCCTCAGCGTAGACTGTAAGTGGAGGAAGGTGGCGAACATCAAGAAGCTTCGGGAGGCTGAAAATGAGGTCCAATAGCTAAAGATTCGGGTGGATAAGCACTCATCCTCTCTTAACAAACAATCATAGCTGATCTCGTGATTGAAGGACCAGCTGGAAGAGGCATAAGAGCATATGAGGCAAGATTCGGAAGAAATGGTCATCATTCAAGCTGACGTAGAGTGGGTCCAAACTGAGGCTGATGAATTGTGCCCCATTTCTGTTGAGGGGAGCGGGAGTTGAGCCATCGGCAGCAACTTTTGGATTCCACAAGTCAGAGGGTGGCGGAACTACAACTCTCTTTTGACCGGGTCAACCTGTCCATGGGAGGGATAAACCCCCGAGTGTTGTAAGGATCACAAACTCTCAGGCGTACTTTCATGTTTTGATTTATTTGATTCCATAGCATACATGAGTTTTTTTATCAAGGTTTGCTTCATTTTCCTATGTTATATTCGTGAAATTTCCAGTAGTCAGTCTCTAAGCTCACGCGGGTCAACCCCAATGTGAGAAACAAGGGGTGATCACCACACTATTCCATCTAAACATATTGTGTCGACCAAGCTTCGGGTATCTGGGGTTTAGGTAACCAATTTGGACCTTCTAGAAATACATGGAAGTGGCCCGATCAGAGTATTAAGACCTTAGAATAATCGACGAGCCGTTCTTTCGGTGTGCTCTAGTGCACGAGCGGGGTAATGCCAGAGGCATTGGGATTAGTCCAAACATAGGGAAGTAGAAGGTGTGAATCTCGATACTCAAAATCTGGAACACTATGGGGGTGATGTGAGAATAAAGGATAACCATTGACCATGTTTGAAACATAGTATCCATGTTGTGTTAGCCTGAAGTGAGGATGACTCATGAGGGTCGACCGCTGACCATGTTCTAAACATGGGGCCTGGCTCAAAATTCCATCCATTTGTCTTCCAGAACGTTGGCCTAGGATAGTAGGCAAGCCATAGGCTATGCATCCATACTTTTAGGGTTTCCTCCAGATGTGAAAGAGGATGAGGGCCCGAATAAATGGCAGGAAAAGGGTGAAGCATGGAGTGATGGTTTGTTCGAACAGGATCCAGTACTCTTGAAATTAAGACATTGTGGTGGAAGCACACTAGACGTCGCATTGGTCTGATCATGGATCATTCCTTCTTTTAGACAGAGCCTCTATAGTGAGGGAGTCTTCACTTCCCAATGTTATCCTAGGGCATGCCGAACTTGTTCAGGGCGGAGTTACAGTTGTGTGTCTCCTTACGGGGGGTCCGTCTAGGAGGTCGGAAAGGGGAAAGAAAAGGATTTATGATTCTTGGGGGCTGGACCCTATGCAACATACAAGGTTGTCTCTATGTATCCCCTAAGGATGGGAGTCAAGACACACACAGTTCTGGAAGCACATTTTAACATCATGCGGGATGATGAGAATCTTGGTTGTGTCTGTACATATTCCTCCAAAACTACTAAGCCCACGTGAGTCATGGTCGATGTGGGAAACAATAAGTAATGAGGAACTTTCCTGAAACAGGAATGGGTAGGTTAGGGTGAAGTGACACTCGGTGAATACCGGCCCAATAATGATAACACTTCTATGTAGCGCACCTAGACACACGAAGAGGTAAAGCCGAGTATATTGGAATTCCACTTGAACATGAGGAAGTGGAAATGTGTGAATCATGATGCTCGTAATATGGATCACAATGATGGCAGTGTGGAGATGAAGTATAACTATTGATCATGGTGGAAACACATCACCCATATCACGTTATCCTAGAACGGGGACAGAAAAATGAGGGTTGACCGTTGACCACATTCGAAACACGGGACATATTGAAAATGTCATCCAAGAACCTTGGGGACATTGGCCCGAAACAATAGGAGATCCCTTAGGCCCATCATCCATAGAGATCCCTTAAGCCTAGAATCCATTTCTTCTGAGGTTCCTTTTGTATGTGGAAGAGGATGAGGATCCAAATATCAATCCCATAAAACTTGGACATGGAACAAGAGGAATGTCTCCAGGAGAATCCCACACTTCGAGCTCTTTGTCAAAATGCATCTGAATACATCAACAAGACATATTAGATAGATGGAGTCGAGTCCCTTCCCCTTGGGAGATCTTATTTTAGGGTTGTAGAATTCGGACGATGGATGGTAAGAAACGTGGGAGACTCATGGTGAGTAATTAAAAAAACCCGATGTGAATGGGAACTGGGGGTTCCAACCACCACGTGTTCCTTGGAGAGGTTTTAGGTCAGGGGAACAAAAACGAGAGTTTAGCTGGGCTTGAGGAAAAATGAAAAGGCGTTCCTACGTACCCCATGAGGATGGGGATCAAGCTGCACGTAGTTCTTAAAGAGCGTGCGAGCGGGGCCCTCGCACCAAAAGAAGCGGTATTTGATAAATCTAGTTTGTACTTTAAGGTGAGTGGTTTTTTTTGTGAAGAGACGGGCCAAGGGTAGTAGGCCATGGCATCGCCACAAGAATAAAGTTGTAGTAGGAATTGACAGATGGTATGGAGAATGACCAATACCCAATGTTATGTCCTCTATGATGAGGTCATCACAATGCAGTGCCATTTATCGTCATGCGTCCAGGATGATAATATCACAGTTTAGGGTCATGTGATGGGACCAAGCATGCATTTTAACGTCATGAAACATAGAATTAGAAGAGACGATGTTAGGCGGGGAATCTGTATGGTTCAAAAAAACATAACTGACGTGAATGAGGAGGTACTCTCACATCACACCGTATGCAATTCGGAGAGGAGAACCTTGGGCCAAGGGGGACAGATAGGGGTGAGAGAAAAAGGGGCTGGAGAAACTGGATCCCAGCTGAGCTGGACCTGAAAACGAGACGTCTGGGTGGTCCTACATATCCTATAAGGATGGGAATCAAGCCATATGTAGTTCTGGAGGATGCCTTTTAATGTTGTGTGGGAAAAGCGAGACAGGAAACTGGAGGGCTAATTTTTTGAACGTGGTGTGCGTGGTGTGGCTATTGTAAACCCGATGTGAATGAGGAGGTACTCCCATACCACACCACGCAGTCTCGTAGTCAAAGTCCAGAAGGCGGGACAGAAAAGAAAAATTAGAAAAACTCAGGCTGGACCCAAAGATAAGAGGTCTGGTCATTCCTACGTATCCCCTGAGGATGGGAATCAAGCCATACGTAGTTCTGAGGAGATCTTAGTTTATGGTCCAAGAGCTGGGACCCTGGAGGGATGGAAACCTTCCAAGTAAGCACATACATTGACCTGATCCCTAAGCACACGTGAGTCAAACTCGGTGTGGGAAACAAGGGAGGAAGATGTCTATTGTAACACATGGAATTCACACCAAAGGGAAATTGGTGTAGAGCCCCTATCGTGGCACTGGTCCTCCTAACGCACAAATGCGCACTGAGGAATAGTACCAAGATTTTCAAAGTTCTACATGGACATGATGAGTTGGAAGAGGATATGAATCATGTAACCGACATTTTGGGCTTAATGGGGTTGGTGTGGAGATAGAGGAAAACTATTGACCGTGGCGTAAATGTAGTATCCATATCACAATAGCCTAAAATGGAAACAACAAATGAGCATCGACCACTGACCATATTCGTAACATGAGATTTGTATCGGTTTGTTGTCTGCAGCCTTTAGAGGCATTGGCCCGTAATGGTAGGAGATCCCTTAGGCCTAGCATCCAAGCTACTAGGGGGTCCCTTTTGTGTGTGAAAGGTGATGGAAGCCCTAATGGAGGGGAACACAAAGCCTGAAAAGTGGGTGGAAGCATGTCCGAGCAGAGTACGACATTCTAGGTACTAAACCAGAGTACCCTTAAGCACACTGGTGAATTTCTGAAGAGGTTTGATGATGGTGTCTAGGAAGGAGAGGGTAGGCCAAGGGGACAAGGTGAAATAGATATTTCTAGGAGATGGGGATAGACCCAAAGTATAGACATTCGGGTGGTCCTACGTATCCCATAAGGATGGGAATCAAGCCACACATAGTTCTCAAAGATACCCAAAGGGTAGGATACCCTAATGAGGAAGTTTACAGTGTGGTGAGTAACCCAATGTGAATGAGGACATAATCCCACACCACACCACACAATCCCACGAGAGAGAACCTGGGTCAGGGGCCCAAAAAGGCCAAGGGGCCTCGGTGAGGAAGGCCTGACCAGCTTGCAATTTAACATCTTGCAGTGAGGACGAGGAGGGGAGTAGGATACCCCAAACAAGGGAGGTGTACGGCACGGAGAATAACCCAATGTGAATGGGTACATAATCCTGCACCACACCACACAATCCTAGGAGAGAGAACCTGGTCCAGGGGCCTGAAAAGGCCAAGGGGCCTCCGTCAGGAAGGCCTGACCAGCTTGCAGTTTAACATCTTGCAGTGAGGATAAGGAGGGGATTGAGGCTAGATCGACATGAATTGGGGAAAAATTATGCACCCCGACATATGTCTTGACCCGAGGGGAAGATTCTAACATTTGGTTTGGGCCGATAGATGAAATTTCTAGGCATTCCTACATATCCCATGCGGATGGGAATCAAGCCATATGTAGTTCTTGAAGGCCATGCAGTTTAATGTCATGCTGTGAGGACGTGGAAGGATAGAAGAATGGGAGTGGGCACATGGTGTGACCGTTATAATCCTCGTATGAGTAGGTATAAGGAAGCCTACTCCATATCATGTGAGGATCCTCCGAGGAAGCTATACCCAGGGGAAATAGTCAAAGAGAAGAGTTCAGGGCTGGGCTCAAGATGAGGTGTCTGAGCGTTCCTACATATCCCATGTAGATGGGAATCAAGCCACACGTAGTTCTCAAAATGTAGTTTAACATCATGCAGCACGACGCGCAGTTTAAAGTCCTCCAGGACTGGACAGTTTAAGGTCATGCTGGACCATACAGTTTAAGGTCATGCTGGATCGTGAGGTTCAGGAAAAATATTTCTTGAGGAACTTGGCATTGGTGGGAGGATTTATACGCTCACCATCCACAATAACTAGGGAATATGTGCCATTGGAGTAAACCTTGTGAATTATGTAAGGTCCTTCCCATTTGGGCTCCAACTTGGGTGCTTTCCTACTGGGGATCATTGGCGCTCGGAGGGCTAACACCAGGTCACCTTGTAGAAAATAATAGAGCTGAACCTTATTATTGAAGTCTCTAGATATCTTATCCTGGTGCCTCTCCATATTGTGCAGGGCATGGAGCCTATTTTCTTCAAGTGATTCTAATTCAGCTATATGGATTTTGGCCACCTCATCTAGCACCTGCTGGTCATAGAATATAGTGTGTAACGGTGGGAGTTGGATCTCTATGGGAAGGACGGCCTCGACCCCATACACTAGGGAATATGGAGTCACCTGGGTGGAATTGCGAGCCGTCATCCAATAAGCCCAGAGGGCATTGGGGAGCTTGTCTGGTCAACTCTTCTTGTTTTGGAAAAGCATTTTCTGCAAAATGTTAGAGAGGGTTTTGTTGAACACCTCGATCTACCCGTTTGTCTGTGCGTGATAGCAGGAGGTATGGTTGGAGTGAATATTGTATTTGGTGTACAATTTCTTCAACTCAGCTACTCGGAAGTTTGTGCCATTATCGATGAGCATGGTGTGAGGGGATCTAAATCAGTAGATGATATTGGAGCTCACAAAATCGACAATGGATTGATCCTTGACTTCTTTGAGTGGGACTGTCGCAGCCCATTTGGAGAAGAAATCTGTAGTGGTCAGGATGAACCTGCACTGGCGAGCTGTTGCTGGTGGGTATGGCCCCACAACATCAATCCCCCACACCGCTAAGGGCCAAGAGTACTTGGTGGAGTGGAGATGTTCTGGCGGCCAATACAGTAAATTAGCATGAACTTGGCATATGTGACATCTCTTGGGGAACTCGATACCATCGTGGATCATAGAGGGCCAGAAGTACCAAAGTCTATGGATCTGATGGGACAGCTTCGGCCCAGCTTGGTGGGAACTGTAGGAACTGGCATGAACCTCTTGCATGACCTAATAAATCTTGACTCCTTGAATTAAATGGAGGATAACACCATCGAAACCATGATTATAGAGGATCTTCTCAAGACTGGGACCACTCTGGAGGGTAAACTGTAGTCCGCAGCATCGGATTTTCTCCCGTTCGGCCGATCAACCTGGAGTCAACCATTTTGTAGATACTCAACAAAAGGGGCTCTCCAGTTGGGATTCTTTTTGACCACTACATCTGAAGAACTTGGGGCTCCTGACGTGGAGGATCTGGTGGTAAGATGGCTTACTCGCAGGCCGTCATCATCTCTTGGGAGATGGGGAAAATGACTCACAGGTGTGCCACATGTATAATCATATCATCCCGCTCGGGTTCTGCAAGTGATGTAGCTAAGCTAGGTAAAGCGTCCGCTCTACCATTCTGTGACCGAGGGACATGGGTAACCTCTGGTCGAGAAGGGAACTGAGCCATTATATGGAGGGTTCACTCCAACAATGGCACGAGCTCTGGCTTTCTGAGAACATAGTCATCATTGACTTGCTTGATTACTAGCTCATAATCCCCTTTCACATGCAAATTGGACACATCAAACTCAAGGACCAGCTCAAGGCCAGTGATGAGAGCCTGATACTCTACCTCGTTGTTGGTGCAGTCTTCTGACAACAGAAACAAATATGGCATAATATCTTGTGTTGGGGTAATGAAGACGATACCTAGGCCCACTCTATTGAGCCTAGGATCATTGAGCCTCCTACCGGTGGGACTCTGGGAGGCACCGTCGAAGTAAATTTTCCAACATGGGATGGCATGGTCTACCGAGAGGATTGCCTCTTCCAGAAAGTCCAGGTCTATGGACTGGTCTGTGGGGGATGGACGGGCAGCTAGAAAGTCTGCCAATGTTTTCCCCTTGATAGCCTTCTGGGGCACGAACCTGATGTCAAACTGCTGGAGAATTACCACCCACCGCGCTAGTCGGCCAGTCAACATGGGGCGGTTTAGGATATACTTCAGCGGGTCTACCCGAGAGACCAATTATACCTCACGATGTTGTAGGTAATGTCGCAACTTTTGTACAGCAAATATGAGTGCAAGAAAGTTATTCTTGGTAGGGGAGTATCTGGTCTATGTATCGAGGAGCATGAGGTTGTGTTAGTAGAGGCTATTCTCTATCCCCTCATTATTCTTCTGTGCGAGAAGGGAACCGAGAGACTGATCCAGGGCAGTGACATAGAGAATCAGCGGCTTTGCGGAGATGGGTGGCATCAGGACCGGAGGCTGGATCAGATATTGGTTGATTTCCTCGAATGTGGTTTGACACTCTTCATCCCATTCATAGGTGGTGTCCCTATTCATAAGCTGAGAAAAGGTCTTACACTTTCTGGCCAGGTTCGTGATGAATCAGCTTATATAGGCTAAATGGCCTTGAAATCCTCGAACCTCCTGAATATTGCTCGGGGGAGCATCTGGCTGATGGCCTTGATATTCTCTGGGTCGATCTTGATGCCCCTATATCTGAAAACGAAGCCGAGAAACTTGCCGGAGGTGACCCCAAAGGCACATTTAAGCGGGTTCATCTTCAGGTGGCGGGAACGGAGGAAACCGAACACTTTATCAAGATCCATGAGATGGTCCTGGCACTAGTGAGATTTGACTACCAGATCATCCACAAAGCATTCCACCAATGTTTCGAGAATTGGCTTGAATATGCGGTGAATAGCCCGCTGATAGGTGGCACCTACATTTTTCAGGCCGAAGGGAATAACCTGGTAATAGAAAGTACCTTGGGGGCCCTGAAAGCGGTGGACTCCTTGTCTTTAGGGGTCATCCAGATCTGTTTGTACCCAGAGTACCCATCCATGAAGGAGAGGTCTTAGAACCCGGACGTAGCATAAATCCACAATTCCGTCACTAGAAGGGGAAGGTCATCCTTCAGACAGTGGTGTTTGAGATTACGGAAGTCGATAAAAACTCTGGTCTTTCCATTCTTCTTCCTGACTGGCACAATGTCGGCCAACCACTTGGGGTACTGGACCTCCTTGACAAAGTTGTCTCTATTGATCTTGTCAACCTCGGCCTCGACCATGGTGTCGTGTGAATCATGCATCTTTCTTGGGAGGCTACTTGAACCCGCGATGGTTTGTCAAGAGACCAAGGCGGTGGATGTCTACCTGAGGATCTAGTCTTGGCATCTCTTCATAACTCCAGGAAAACACGTCATGGTGCTATTTAAGGATGTTCACATACCACTGTTGTTCCTCAGGGGACATAGTAGCACTGATCAATGTGGGTCTTGGATCTACCCTGCTACCAAGATTCACCTATACCAGTTCATCGATAGTAGTAGAGATGCCTTCCTCAAAGGCAGGGGAGCATCCTCAAGGTCCTATTCTTCACCTATGGAGGGATATTACACTGGGGAAGTTGCTTCCGAGCCACCAGACCCTGATGGGAGGCTGGTTCTAGCTTGAGCGGCAGTGGTCATAATATCATGAGATCCACATGCTGATGAGATCGTGGCTATGAAGGCAGTTGATTCGATCCCATCTGGTCTTCGGCCCATGGGGCCATTCTTGATAACATCAAAGCATTAGTGGCGCGTCGCCTTGATCCGGTTAATTCCAGACTAGGGAAATAGACACATATGACGTACCGTCGTTTCCATGAGTCGAACATCCCGATACCGTACAGTGGTAGGAGGTTCTGGTATCACCTGAGCTTGGTTTTTGTAGGATTATGAGGTGATTTTCCACCGTCTCTTAGACTTGGGAATATGCCTTCCTCTTGTACCCTAAACAACAAAGCATTGTCCCATGTTGGGAGTTGTATCCTCCAATTGATGGATCGAGAAGATGTAGGCATCATCCAGACCTGCCCAGGGATCACTTGTGACAGTGGCGGGCTCAATCTCACTTGCTAGAATCTGCTTATCCTTGCTCTTGTAATAGTCAGCGTCTAGATAGTGGGCTTCACAAGAGGCAAAAGGAGTCGTATCTTTTAGGATCATACTTACTCGACTGTTGAGGGAGTATTTTAGGCATTGGTGATATGATGAAAGAAATGTTGTATGTAGGTGGAGCCATGGTCTGCCTATCAATGTGTTGAACGCGGTGTCTTGGGAGACAACAATGAATTCGGTACTGGCAACTAGTCCATGAAACTGGGTCTTCAAACGGATCTTGCTGATCGGGGTCTGCTCGGTCATGTTTTATCCCTATATTCTTAGGTCGGAGGGAGTTAAATCATCCTCAGACAACCCTATCTTCTGTAGTGTCCAATTCGGGATTAGGTTAATCCCAGAACCCGTGTCACCAAGACAGTGGCGGACTTCCACGCCATTGAACTGACCAGTGATGTACAATGGATGAATGTGCCCCTGTATGGGAGGGTCTTAGTCTTCACCAGAGAATGAGGTAACTGCCTAGAATTCGTCGTTATCAATTGCCTCAGTGTGGAAGGCTTCTGCAGCTGTTACCTCTGTCTCAAACAGGAGGGGGATCCTTAGAACCTCGGTGAGCGCCTCACGCATGTCTCACGATAGGCGAAGAGCCTCAAGAATAGAAAGACTTGCTGGGATGCCAGCGAGGTTCTTTAGGACATCATACTTCTGCACCAAGCACGAACTTCTGCTCACTGGAGGCCGCTCTGTGATTGGAGTCATGGCGGGCCCTGCCAACTGGACCGGTGGCTGGCTAGTGCTAAGCACGTCCTGTTGCTCACGAGTCGAGTCCTGAAGAGTAGATACCAGATGAGGACCGGACAACTGAGATCGGCCTATACCAGGGCGAGACTAGCCACGGTATGGATGGGGTATCTCTTTCTGATCTAGCAGCACAAACGGCGGTGGAGGTAGATCTGAGGACACCAGATGAGGAGGTTGCACGTGATGAGCTCTGTGTTGGGCCTGTTTTCTGGTCTCGTTGGCATGCACGGCCTAGCTGAAAGCTCCAACTGATGTGCCTTGACGACCCATATGGTCGTGGTTCCATCGATGTTGGCATCGACTGGGGATGTTGGGGAGGTTCGTCCAGTGTTCCCCTTCGTCGGGAGTTATATAGGGGTTTACTAACTCAACGGTGTTAACCGAAGAATACCCTTGACTTTCACTCGACGAATCATCCAACACTGGGTGGATTCTGGGAGGGATCCCCATCTCAGGGGGCATGAATTCACTGAGAGTGCGGGATGATGACGGCATTGGCGGAGCACGTTGCTTCTTCTTGCATCGTCGATGCTTGCTCTTTTGGGAAGAGGTCGGTTGAGATGATGATGCAGAGGTGCTAGCCACAGCTTCTAAAGGCTCCAGCTAATTTAGGCATGCACGAATAATACCATAGGTTTGGATGACTATTTTACAAGCCATCTAGTCATCATACTTCTGGGATCCGCGGCTGGGAACCCACTTCCACTCACCTTTGTCATCGCTACCACTTTCTGACCTCACAAAGACACTCGCCACTTATGTCGGGGCTGGACCCAGCCTGAATATGTTATTATTGATCTGAACTAGGAGCCAGTCTTTAAACACATAGCACTTCTTGAGGGTGTACCCCAGAATCTGATGATAGGGGTAGTAGTTGGGTCGATCGGTGATATTCACCTCTTTCGGCCTTCTGCACTCAGGTAAGCGTACAATACCCTGCTCTAGGGAACTACGGAAGTAATCGGGGACCTGATCCTCACTGAACGAGTAAGTCTGGTCTCTTTTTTCTAGATAGGGGGCTCTGGGATCCTGGCCCTAATGAGGGGCCGGAGGAGCCTGCTGAGGAGGCGGAGCCTGATTAGGGGGCTGATTATCCCACCTAGGTAGTGGTGGTGCATTGCGCAAGAGAACCTGTCGATTCGGAGACGGTCGCTGCAGGGCGGGAGGCTGCGCCTGCGGTGGTGGGCCTCTGCGAGGTTGCGGAGCCGATGCTACTGGTTGTAATTCTAGCTACCAGGGGGCTTCTATTTGGGCCACAGTGGTGGGCTCGGCTCTGGAAGCCCTCCTTTCTGGGATCACAGGGGGCAGTGGATGCGCCTGACTAGCCTGTTGTAGAGCTTCCTCGAGGCGCTAGGCCTTATCTAAGAAGTCTCAAAACCCTTCGGGGTAGTTCTGAGTGATCAGGGAGGCAACCAGTTCTCTTTTGACATTCCCTACGCACATCATCAATAATTTCTCCTGAGTCATTGGCATGTCGAGGGAGTATGTGTGCCCCTTCCACTAGGTGATGAAGTCTGCGACTCGCTCATCAGTACTTTTCTTGCACCAGAAGAGATCTGTGATGCTGGTCTTCTACGTGTTGGAGCTGAACTGGTATAGGAATTTCCGGCTAAGATCCTCCCAGCTGGTCACCGATCCAATGGGGAGCTGTCTATACCAGAAAAACGTAGGGCCTTCCAATGTCTGCACAAAACATCGGAGGTTGGCGGCTTCCAACTGTGCTGGAGTACCCAACATGGGGCCACACCTGGAGGAAAAGTGGTCCAGGTGTTGCAGCAGGTCCCCTGTCCCATTAAAGGGTGAGAAACTAAGATTTCCAAAACCTGGGGGTACAGGCATATCACCCACCCACATTGGATATGGCTTTCCATCTGGTGGGACTCCCACCTATCGCATTTCCAACGCTTCGAGGTGGGCGATGAGTGATGCCATTGGATCGTCTGAGTGGGGGTTCCTTTCTTGGCAGGGATCCCTAACCATGATTGCATTACCAGGGTCTTCAACATGGTATATCGGTTTAATGGCTCATGGGGCGACTGGCAGAGCGTCCTGAGGAGCAGCTGAGGGGACCCGGGCCGGATTTCTCAGATTGTCGTGCCGTTCAGGAGGGTTTGGTGAGATGTATCGTGATTCCTTTCCATGAGTTCTGGATTCAACCCTTTCCATGGGAGCGGTATGATCAGGGTTTCTCGGAGGCATCTCACTGGGGGGAAGTTGTTCCAGCCCTTGCTTCCCCAACTTAGGATCACTATAGCCGGGTCATCGCTCTACAGCACGTTCAGCCTGGAGTTCGTCGACCAGCCTCTTCTGCTCAGCAAGTTGTTGGCGCAACGCGGCCTTCTTAGGGTCTTCCTCCGTCTTCTGCACTAAGGCGGACGGGTCGGAGTGCTTGATAGCTCCGACATGATCTTTACCCCTACCGGCATTCCTACTGAGTACCAACGACTCAGTGGGTGCAGGGAAACCTAGGAGGTTCCTCTACTGATGAGTAATTCTCTCATATGGGTCCAACAATGGTGGTACACCCTCAGGGGGTAATTCTCCATCAAGAAATTCCAGCTCTTCCTCCTTTTTCCACGACAGCGGTCATGTGGACCATGACCCTTCCCGGGAGCATGTCCTTAATATCGCATATTGAGTCGGGCTGTCGTCGAATAGGGCTGAAGAGGAGGGAATAATACTTCCCCCAGCCGCGGACTTGCTCGTGGGGGGTAGCCTCCCTGATGATTTTGTAGAGTATCTTGAAAATTTTAATGAATCTTTGTTGGAGGGTCCTCTGGCGACCTGGTGACTCAGGGGGCTGAGCCACGGGGAGTGCGGCCAAATCGACCAGACAGTATTGTTTGTCGATTTCCTCAAAGTGCACTTAGCTCCTAGGGTACACCACCCGATGACAATGAATATGGAAGTGCATCAACCATAGGGTTTGATAGAAGCACTCGACTTCCTTCGGGGTGAGGGATTCCGGTGCACAGAAGTTCCACGCTACCACCGGCCAAAACTTCTCCGGGAAGTGATCCGCCGCAAGAATGTTCTAGAAGCTACTAGGATCAGATTCTGGTTCTGGCCCTGTATTGCCCCACTCATCAACCAGAGGCAGATGAGGAACTGGTAATGGTGTTGAGGTGGACCGCTGAGACAGTAAACTGGGTGGTAGAGAATACGGCGAATGAGCCAACTGGCCACCGAATTCCGGGCCATCCTCTGAGGAGTGTGGTGACCTGACCATAATGTCACGATATGACGATCTGACAGCCACAACTTCTAGTGTAGAGTTTGTGGTTTCCAGTGATGGGTCACGAAGTTTTTCAACCACCATCAGTCCCCAAAATTTCTCTCCATGATCTCTGGTCAAGGTAGAGGGCGCTTCTAGTGATGATGGTGGCGACTCTATGGTCAGGACCTATGGGATTCCCAAAATTTCCTCCTCCCAGATGTACCTGCTAAGAGAGATGGGAATCTAGTGGACTTCACACTCTGGAAGGATGATACCGATATGCCTTGTTCCTACCCCAGTCCTTGACATAGAGGACTGAGGGGAGGGTTCCACTACTGATTCCAACTCTGCTTCAGAATACGATAAACAGACCAGTTTGATCACAGTCTGAAGCTTTTCAGTATCCTTCTTGCAGTAGCGATGACCCTCCTTCCTGCCCCAGGATGGCCCTTCGGGGAAGGGAAAATTTCCGACATGAGAACGTCCTTCAACCGTACTAGTGTTGGGGTGGGAAGTACTTCTGCCTAAGTGGGCTGGAGTGTGAGGAGCACCGGGGAAGATGTCAAAGGGGACACGGGGAGGACCTCTGTACTGGATGCTGGTATGGGTGGGACCCCCGCTGGAACTGATAGGAGCATGGGTAGGACCTCTATGCCTAGTTCCCTTGGTGATGTCAGTGTGAGGTAGGTCCTTGTACTAATCAGACCGAACACGGGTAGGACCTCCGTGCTGGGTGTTTGAGAAGTGAAGTTGATCTCCACCCCTCTGGTTACTATGACGAGGAGGACCTTCGTCAGCTGCTACGAGGATGTGAGGAAGGTCCTCACATCGGAGAGTGAATGTATGTGCAACGTCCCCACCCCGGCGATCCGTGGCAGAAGGTACGGCTCTCTATTCAGTGTAATGAGTGCAGGAGAGGCTCCCATATGGGGGGTTTCTACCACGGAGAAGGCTCTCATTCAGGTCAAAGGTGGCATGGGGCGTACCTCTGAGCCAGGCCTGAGAGCAGGAAAGGCCCGCTTCCTCCATGTTAGTTGCATGGGGAGGGCCCCCGTACTGGGTGGCATTTCTGCGGGTTAATCCGTGATGGCCACTGCTTGTGCCTGCAACCAGGAGAGTTGACCCAGCCTTCCCATGGGGTGGTTGGGGCCTCAATCCAGGTCGGGCATATAGCTGCCCCTGCTCGGAATATGTAGGGGTTGATGATGTGCATCGACGGTGGCTCGGGCCATAGTAGCCACTGACTTTGACACCCCTTTATTGGCATCCTCCTCGACCTATGCCCGACGCTGGCATCAGGTCATCTGGGTCGGTACCTGTGGTGTAGGTAGGTAGTATGCCTGCTCTTCATCTTGGGGAACCAGGTGGCGGCGCCGGTGCGGCCTGGTGGGGGCCCTCACTAGGAACCCCTAGGACGAAACTCTGGTCGGGATGGCCCGAATATCTTTCACCTCATCGACGTAGGGCATGGAGTCGTTGAGGAGTTACAGGGATAGGCCCCCGAAATGATTGAAGGTTGGAGTGGGGAGCAGTGGCTCCATGTGCGACCCTCGGGGGCGGTGTTGACGGTGAGGCGCAGATGCCTCTAAGTCCAGGTGGGCCATGTCCCTCATAGGGATGACCCCCTCCTCCTCGTACCTGCATACAAGGTCAAAGATAATCCTTTATTGGATAATTTCTGATGGGGAGAGGGGGTGTGGGTGCCCAGTAGTCATGGAAGTCGAGGTCGTCGTGGAAGAGGAAGAACAGCATGGGGTAGCCATGTTGAGATTGCCCCTGCCCCTACGTCGGTGGGCAGAAGGTTATTGGGTTCTGGATGCTTCCACTAGGCTCCTAAAGGCAGGGAGATCAGCTCATTAGTACAAACAGAAAAATAAATCAACACCCAGTGCCCCAGCGTCATTCCGTCTTCCATGATCGGTAAGAGGGATCCATGCTGACAATGTCACAGACCGAGATGCCCAATGTTTTGACTGCCCAACTTCGGGTGAGTTTCACACCAGGCGTGTTATTTTCTTGGCGGGGGCCCAACGCCAGATATCTGGATCTGGTGACACATCACCCTACTGATACCTTGAGCTCTAATAATCTCCACATTGAGGGGAAGATCTTCACGTCAGGTTCACCATTTCTATTTCCAACGCTTTCTCCAGGGTGCGCGCATCCATCACGTTAGAGGTTTGTCGGCGCAGTTTTGTTGCCTTGCATTCCCACTTTCCAAAGGCGGGTGGCATTCACTCCTTATTCAGGGATGTCTTCTCCTTGATCGAAATAGGATGATGGTATGTTGGTTCTTCCTTCCATGGATTCCTCCTCGGAATTCTTCACCTAGTCCGGGTCTCCCTTATAGATTTATTACATTGTTCGTGAAACTCTTCCCGATGCCATATTTTCACGGACACCGGTTAATTACGCTGCTTCTGTCAGGACATTGCAAGGGGTCTGGTCAGGGCAGAAACCTTCAGTTAGGGGAGTAGTCATGCTGGGCATCACTGGCAAGTCTGGATGCTGTGGAATTTGTGTTTTTTTCTTTTGTCCCTTATTATAGGGCTTCTCGAGGGTGCGGAAGCCCAAGGCATCCCACATAAATCACAGGTAATCATATGCCATAGGCATGTATCTGAGGTTTTCCTCAGCTTCCTGTGTTTAACACGGGGTATGCTGCAAGTTTAACATCCAGTGGAGATGGAACGGGCTGATCAGAACACTAGCTAGAGTCGGCCAGATTGAAGAACCCCTTGAGGGAACACCGATATAGGGTCCAGCACATGGGCAGCTTCCTGAATGCTGGGTAGGGGAATGATGTGGCATGATCTCACCAGGATGTGGAGGCTCGGTTAAGAATCAGGATGGACGATGGTTTTGGTCTTGATCCTCTAAGAGACTTCCTACGTATCCCCAAGTAGGGAATCAAATTCCACATAGTTCGGGTATGGATGTGTGGGGCTTACACTCTAGGCTGCCCAGGTGTTGGTGAACCGACGTGAAGAAGATCAGAATGACCAGGTGGTGGGCTTCAACCTCGTGGAGGCTTCCTACGTACCGTGACTTGACATGGATCAAAGTCCATGCAGTTCGGTATGGGTTGTGTCGGTGTACCGACGTGAATAAAGACCTTGGTCAAGGTGAATGGCGGGCTTCAACTTCAGGTAGGCTTCCTATGTACCATGCCTTAAAATGGATCAAAGACCATGAAGTGCAGGATGGGTGTCAGCGAACCGACGTGAAGATGGACCGGGGGTCCGATGGGTATTAGTCTTGAACCTCGTGAGGCTTCCTTCATACCATGCCTTGACATGGATCAAAGTCCACGTAGTTCGGGTAGAAGAGGGGTTGTTGAACCGACATGAAAGGGGTTTCGGAACAACTGGATGGTGGGATTGAACCTCATAGAGGCTTCCTATATACCATGCCTTGACATGGATCAAAGTCCACGTAGTTCGGGTGGGTGTGTGTGTCAGCGAACCGACATGAAGATGGACCGGGGGTCCGATGGGTGTTGGGCTTGAACCTCATGAGGCTTCTTACATACCATTCCTTGACATGGATCAAAGTCCCCATAGTTTGGGTGGAAGATTGTGCCAGTGAACCGACATGAAGATGGACCAGGGGTCTGATGGGTGTTGGTCTTGAACCTCGTGAGGCTTCCTATGTACCATGCCTTGACATGGATCAAAGTCCTCATAGTTTGGGTGGAAGAGTGTGTAAGTGAACCGACAAGAAGATGGATTGGGGGTCCGATGGGTGTTGGGCTTGAACCTCATGAGGATTCCTACGTACCATGACTTGACATGGATCAAAGTCCCCATAGTTCGGGAGGGGGTCTGATGGGTGATGGGCTTGAACCTCGTGAGGCTTCCTACGTACCATGCCTTGACATGGATCAAAGTCCCCGTAGTTCAGGTGGGCAGTACAGCATCATGCGGGATGGGGGCATTTGGGGCTTATGCTCTGTGGCAGCCCAAGGTGTGTCATGGTCAGTGCTCACTCTATGGTCATGGGAGTCACACTGAATGTGAGAAACAAGAGGTTGCAGGGACCTGGCGATCACGTCGCGAAGGGTGCGTCCATGGGAAGCGAAGAGGGGGGGATTAAGCATTGAGCGGCCCAATGTGTCGAGACTTACTCCAGGATGGAGGCCCGAGTGTGACAAAGCGCAGTAGGAGAGGGACTTTGGACCGAAGAAAGGAGGATCCCCGTTCATTATCACGTCCTCCGCTGGCCTTGGGGACAGAAGATGAAAGGAGGTAGCATTGTTCCCCACCACACCCTTAGCTGGCACTGGCGCCGAGGGAGTGGGGAGGAATAGGGGAACTACCTCCTGCAAGAATTATTAGGGGCTTACACAAAGGTGTTTTCCCTTTCCCACGGACAAACGCCACTCCCAGAAGGAGGATATCATCCCATGTGAAGACCAGGGGGTGTGGAGAATGTCCAAGGTGGGGGAACCCCACGTGAGAGGCATGGGGCGATGTCACAGTTTAACTTCGTTTTTTGAGGACGAGGGTGCTTGGAATTTTAACGTACTACATCTCGGACGAGGTGGGTTTACTCCGCACCCCTAGGACTTACATAACCGGTACCCTCTGCTCCTTGTGGGAGGGAAGGTACTGGCAATGCCATGGTAAAGGGGGGTCATAGAGCGAACCATCATGGGGTCCACGTTAGTGTGGCTATGCAAAGAAGTAATAGCCATTAGCGTTCCTATGTAAATAATCATTAGGCAAAGCAACCCTATGGGCAGTATCGTCCAAGGGACCTTGAAGTCACATCGTTCAAACCTGTAGGGTCACATGGGAGAAGGAATTTCCAAGCAGAGGGTTCCATAGGCAGGGGCATTGTGGAGCTCAGTTGCTCTGCATCGTGGAGGGAACTTGAGAAGGGGTGTACTTCGCAAAGTGTAGTGCCTTAGCCTTAGCATGGATCGGAGGTGCAAATGGTAGGTGCTTCATAAAGTGGAAAGGTATTCACGGAGCACTGCCTCGCAGAGCACAGGAACCTCGCAAAGCGAAGTGTCATGAAGTAGTGTGCTTCGTGAAGTACAGTGACCCTGCCTTGGAATGTGGATCATGTGCACATGAGGGGTGTTTCACAAAGCATAAATGCTCCACGACAACCGAGTTACCCTTGGGGATCCCCTTCCTTTGTGAAAACCCTTAGGCTTTGTGAAAGGAATCTCTCTCAGAATAGGGGATCAAAACGAGACAATGAGGAGGCCCCTCGTGAAGCAAAAATACCTCGTGTAGCTCATGACTCGTAGAGAAAAGGGTGTTTTGCAATTTGGGAGCTAGGAAGTTGAAAGGTTGGATTTTACATGATTTGGGATCGGGGGGAGCCCCGTATTTATAGGCAAGAGGCGTCGTGAAGCAGAGCTTACACGGTGAGAAGAGGGCTTCAGTTGCTTCACGGCGGGGCACAAATGTCAGTGGGGTTTGCGGAGGGGTCTGCCTCCTTGATTCGCGGCGGGTTCATGAACGTCAGAGGCATTCACGGATCATCCTGACTCCTTTGCTTCACAGTGGCCACATTACTCGGGGGGACTCCGGAATCGGTTTCACGATGCCGATCGCGGGGCCCCTTTCTTGGCTTTCTTTTCTTCCAACATTTTGGCACCAACAACACCTTTCATGGAGATGATAGGTCGTACGTACGCATGAACATTGTTTTCATTTCCTTATTGAATTAAATGGAAAAAAGTAAATGACATATAAATATATAAATAAATCCAGCATCATTATTATGTCATATATTTCATTATTATTTATTATATATACTTTATAATCATTCTTGAATGTTTAACGTGGATAATGAATCTCATCACATCATAGAGACGGTAAGTTTTATGTATGCACAAGCGATGATATTATTCCCCTAATGGTTAAATAGAATGTAATTGGATGGTATATTAATTTTAAATAATAATTATTATGTTATATTCATTATTTATATCCATTATAATCATCAATATACTCATCCAAATTAATTATTGTTGAATAAAAATCACACAACAGTGTGGAGATGATAAGTCGTACGTACGCATGCATGGTGATATTGTTATTTGTAGGATAGATATAATGAGGTATAAGGTTGTATCATAATTATAATAACATATAAGAATGTATAAGATACTATATTTATTAATTTATTATGGAAACAACATAAGAATATGAAGTATAAGAAGAAAATAATTTTGAAAGAGGTGATAAAAAAAATTACCTATTTCTTGAGTATCTCCTTTTGATTTGAACAAAAGGTATCCCTAGGATGGATTTCTGCCCTAAGTGTGGCCTCTATGAAGAAGGGATAGATTTGGATAGCTTATTTGAGTAGAGTTTAGATAATCCAAAGGGCTTGAAATGTGTGAGTAAGATGGTAGAGGTGGTGGCCTTTTAATACTATTCATAACGGCTAGTCTATATCCCATTAAATAAAAAAAATTTAATAATATATCATTGTTTAGTGAAACTCGATATTGCATACAACACAAGTTTTCGAGGAAGGTTTCTCTTGTGTGTAACGCAATCCAAGTCAGTGTTACTTGTAGTGAAATCTTCCTTTAGTGTTACATATAACATAATCTTAACATAGTTCTTTTATACATTGAACAAAATATGTACTTAGTGTTGCGTGAAATGAATTCTATCAAAAGAACTTGAAATTGTGTGTAACACAAGCTAAGTATATTATTTCATATACAGTAAGCTAATACGGTGTTTCATATAGAGAAATATAATCTTGGTGTAGCGTACAATACAAGATATCAAATAAATTAAAAAGAATCCATCTCATAATGTCTTGGGATGTTACACTAAGTATTTAGGAGAAAAGATCAATGGCCTTTATCAGTTATTGAAAAAAATTCTAATAAGGGGAATATTTTATCAGAAATTTTTTAGCACGAATAAATGGTCACATTTATCAATGCCTTGTTATTTCATAAAATGGATACCTTTTATAATATAATATTTATATATATATTCTTAAATTTTAAAAAATATTGAGATCTTAACCAAATTATCCAAGGCTCTTTTATAACAAAAAATAAGAAATGGTTATTAGATTTTGAAAGTAGGAGTATTAAAATGATCCATTTCGAAGAGATTGGTCTACTCTATTGGTAGGTCATCAGACAAGATGACATCATTACTGAGTACTCCATTGTTGGCGAGTTCATCCATAAGATAATTCTCCTCTGGATATGTGTGCATAATGATGAAGTATATATAAATAAAAATAAAATATTTTTAAATATATTTATATTTAAAATATATATTAAAATATATAAATCATATTAAAACAAAAATTATTATCAATTTTATATATATAATATTTCAAAGAAAATATTATTATATTTATACTAAGTAGTAAGTATATTTTATAATGTTTTTAAATAAATTAAAAGACTATATATATAAATATAATATATTATAAATGTATTAAAATACATTATATAAATATATATACATTGTAAAAAATATATAAACATTCATATATAAATATGTTTAAATATGTATAAATACATGTAATATTTGTATATAAATGTATATGTATATGTAAATATATATGTGTGTGTGTAAATATATAAATAAACATATATATATTTAAGTATATTTATTATAATATATATAAATAATTATAAATATATATTAACATATATATATATATAATATAAAAATTTACCATTATAAAATAATAATATCCATTGGTCTAGTGGTAAATTTTCTTTATAACAATGTGTTTGGTGGAGGTTTGAATCTTACCCCACTCAAGAATTTATATGTTGTGATGTGAAACATGTAATTAGAGGATCCTAGTGGACCCATTATCTTCCCAAGGGAGATTTAAACCCCATAAATAATTTAAAATATATATGAATCCTCAATCAACACTATAAATTAAATCTGATAAGGGGTAATTTTTATCATTGTTAAAAATAGTGAAGATAAAGTTTGATCTTTAACAATGAAAACTCAGCACTGAAAAAATACCTATTTTATTAGTTCTTTTATACTAGTAATAAAACTAGTAGGCTTTACCATTTTTTTCAACAATAGTGCTTTTGAATCTCTTATAAAGGTCATTTTTCTTGTTGATAAAGGCCAAATTTGTAGTAGTCTTTAAAAAATATTTTATTAATAGAGTGAATTAAATAAAATATATGCATCCATCCATGCACAAATTCTAAAAAAATACATGAATTCTATATATTGAAAAAATATTGAAAAAAACATATAATAATTATCTTTGGTATTAAGGGGTTACAAAGCATTATAAAACAATATACTCACCTAGGGGCTTGATAGAATAAAACCACATGCCCACGTAAAAGGAATATTTTACATCTAATTAATCCTAATATATTTAGCCCAAAGGCCTATTTTTCACATCATTCCTAGTTTAACCTATTATAAAATTATTTTCCAAGCTCTAAGTTCGGTCAAATTCCAATACAAGTTTTTTCATTTAGTCCAAATAAACTGATTTCATACCTAGTTGAATAATCACCAAATCTCCAAATCAGTAATGCTTATTTTACCACACACATCTTCCACTTTTCTAAACAATTTTATCACTATGAAAAGTAAAACCCGCCCCTAGTATATTACTATTCCTAAACTCTATAAGTGCATCCTTTTATTTTTCTAAAAAAATCATTAGATATCACAAACATCAAGCTACCTCATGTTATGTGTAGTATGGTGTTTTTTTCATCTCAAAAACTATTTCCAATAATAAACTATGAACTACATGATCCGTGAATTCCACTAAATTAAAACTTCATTCACTAATAATACAATTTTTATAGGATTAAATATGTCATTAACTTTATTATTCTCATGAATTATTTGATTAAATTCTCATCAATTCAATTATTAAATAATAGAGTTAAATATTTTATGGAAGTTATAACTAAAGTGGAAGAGAGTCTGAGGGTGATGGTAAAACAATAGTGAATGGATTTTAGTATAAAATATGCACTTTAGTTGTGATGGCTTAGGACTATATGTTCAAAGTAAATTTTCAATCCATAACAAATCTAGTGGTAACCCACAAGAGTTCAAGTAGCTTACCGCTGCACATTTTTAAAGGTGAATCAAAAGAGAAATTTTTCTTCCTGGACTATTAACACTCATTTGTTTTGGTATTTCTTAATCCCCTATCATTTTTGAGTCACTTTAGGATCTCATACCTGATCCCTTATCATATTAATTTCATCTAAGCATAGTTTTTATCTAGATTCCTCAGTGAAGGGTTGTGGAAGCTTGTTTTTTTATGAATCTAAAGTAATAGGACTATTTATTCTATGATTTTATATAGCTTTTATAGTAGTCCCATAAATCCCTAAACCTTACTTTTCTAATGGTTTAGAAATTGATCAACTACTTTGATGTTGTTTCCTTTAGGTTATAGTAAGAGGTTATTATTGATGATCTTGTGGTGAGGTTTCTTTGTTAATTATTAGATTCCTAATTTCTATATTGGGTAATTGGTAAATCCTTATTTTAATCTAAAATAGAATTAATAAATCATAAAAGTGAAGGAATATTTTCACCTTTTAGGAATAAGTCTTTATTTATATAAAGTTTGTAGTGGGTGTCCCCTCTTATTCTCCTAGACTCTCATGGTGTTGATTATTGTAGGACCATGTGGTTAAAGTATGTATTGGAAAATGTTTTCATTAATAATGATTCTAAAATATATTTTTTCTTATTCCTTAACCTGAAATTGGTTTTCCCTATATGTTTTTGTAGAATTATGTTTTTTTATTCCTAGATTATATCCATGCCTTTTATGGATGAGAAATTAAACTATATGAACTACCTTATATATTCTATAATAATAATAACTTGTTTATGGAATAAATTATATATTATTTGGTTTTTTATTATATGTCTACATTTTTCGTTGGCATACATTTGGTTAAAAATGCTTCATTAACTTTTTACATGTCATTATGAGTCATTAGTTCCATGTTATTATTTTTCTTACATGTTTATAATCAATCTCATTTTAAATAGTGATTCCATATATGTACTTATCATTTAATACATAATTTCACTTTTAAATTTTTATTTTACTATCTCTAATTCTATGTTAGGGGATGACCTAGAGACTCGGGATATTCAAGACGTGTTTACATGTTTCCATGTGAAATTTTTTCTTAATATTCCACGTTTGGTGTATCCTTATATGTGTGTATTTTTTATGAAATTTTAAAGATACTAAAAATGTTTAAATGATATTTTTACATATTTTAAGACTGAAATTTTAGAAATTAATGATTTTAAATGTCTTGATGATTCCAATTAAAATATTTTACATACGAAATTCTTGATAATACTTCTTTTATGTAGCTTATATGAGTTTTTTATGTGGATTATATGAATACAATATGTTATATTTTTATATTTATATGATTATTATTCTTATATATTTCTAAAGATAGTATTGCATATGTAGATCATCCTTATTTATATACATCTCATATACATGCATATGAACACTATTTTTTAGGATATTTGTTGATATGTGTATATTAGTTACATGTGGAGATACACATATATAAACATAATTTCCACATAATGAGGAGTGATTCCAGCTATATAAGGAGAGTTACATGTGTGTGTGTGTGTTATATATAAATATGCACCCTCACACACACACGTGCACTCACACACATGAACAGATATATATATATATATATATATATATATATATATATATAACACACATGCACAGGTTCCCCCCCGTGATAAGAGAGTGACCTTCTATATAAAAAGGATTATACATACATACATACATATGTGTGTGTGTGTGTGTGTGTGTTTGTATGTATGTTTCTCCCTGAATATAATGGAGTTTTTTAGGAATCCGTGATGGAAAGATACATAACTTGGATTATGATCTTACCTCAAAGAAGGTTTGGATGATTACAATTAGGACATGATAATAATTATAACAAATCATGATTACTTCAGTTTTTAAAAAATTGAATTGATAAAGTGTTTCTTCATTGCTTTGAAGATCTTATACTTTATATTACTATATTGTGCAATTAGTTTTGTGAATGATTGGTAGGGGTTAGGTAGTGACCTCTGTTAGGTATGATATACTCGTACCCTACACTTGTTCCTCTAAAATTTATTTAGATATTATTTTATAAGATCTAGGTAAATTTATATCACATATGAATGAGGCATGATGATTATGGGAGTTATGGGTTTTGAAATTTTTCTCCTACTATTGATCATATTGTTTAAAGATAGTGAAATATCTTGGGAAACTAATTATCAATGTCAGGTGTGGTGTTTCCATCTTTATATGATATATATCTATCTTGAGTCGTGTTTTGAACTATTTATTTTTATATATTTTTGATATGATTTTTTCATTTTTTTTATACATATATATAGGTTTATATATATAAATTTTTAAGATAAAACAAATACCTCTAGTATATAGGTTTTACCTTAAAATATATGCTTCTATTTTATTCATGCATTATATCATCATACATGATGTCGAATATTTGGTAGGAATGTTTCGGTATATTAACACGTACAGAGAGGTAAAATTGCTTCCCAATATTTTTCCTATTATCCCTTGGTTTTTAGGTCATCCTTTAGTAATAAACAATAAAGTTTGAGGTCTTGTAGATATCCATAATAGTATTACTTGGATATTTGATTTAGGTCATAACAAAATAGTATTATGTCAATATCTAGTGTGGTGGCGTTAAGAGTAATGAAAAGATAAAACATTATAGACTCTGTAAGTTGCCCATAAATATTCCTAGATAGTATAATTATCGTGAAAGCCTAAGTTACTCAGGGTAATTCATATTCAAATTTGATTTTATCATTGAGTCAGTCGTACCCTATCAAGTCTCATACATCATCAGTAGGAATCATTAGTTAAGAATAAGTAGGATGTCATAGAATATCATGTGTGTACCCATGTTTCATCACTTTAATATTAGAATAAATTTAATATTTATATTAACTAAAACCAAAATAACAAATAAATATTATTTTTAACTAATTTATTAGTTGTTGGTAGGTTAATATAATTATTCAATTGATTTAGTTGATATAGTGAAAATGTTTCTATTATTATCAGATAGATTTTATGTTCTTACCTTTAAATATTACCTTTAAATATATTATCATTAAATTATATAAAAATATAAAATGACTAATAAAAATAAGTAAATAAGATAGGGAATGGGGTTATAAATTGATAGTTACTATGAAAACCTAAACTAAAAAATTCTTCAATCTTGGGAAAGGATATGAAATGTTATCTACTTAAATGTGAAAAATGTCACTACATCAATTTACAAATGGTCTGTGGGAAGGAGATAACATACATGCTCCACCATCTAGACCTCTAATTTATCCTTAAGTATCTAAAGGAATAGCTTATATACTTTAAGTTTGAGGTAATACAATGCCTTGATAGGAACCTAAAAATATGGATGTGATGTGGTATTTTCAATTCCATCACCATTATAACTTCCATTGTGAAGTTTTCCATTATTATGGAAGGGTTTGTTATCTCCATAGATTTTTCAGATCTACTTGTTCTTAGACTGTTGACCAGGGACATCAACAATGTTATACCACATATATTTAGTCTATTGGATAGTTTATTGGGGGAAATAAACATCTTTATAGGTGATATTGATCTAAAAAATAAGAAAAATAGGAATCTAAAGTTATTAAAAATGATTATAAATATATAGTTTTATCAAACACCAGTTGGGATTGCTCAAGAGAAATCTTGGTAAAAGAGTCTTCTACGATAGATACTGGGGTTAGTCTATTTATGGTGATGGGTATTGTTATCATATCATTTACCATTTATTATGATCTTTTAGATACAAGATATTCTCACTCATTTATTTATATGTCTTGTTTTGGTTTATCGAAGTGATTATCTTTAAAATAAAAAAAATTGAAACTTCATTGGGTAAATGGTTATAGAATAGTAAGAAATTTATTTAATGTACACTTATGATAGGAACATTTAGGCATATATTAGTTTTTTATACTCTTGACATGAAAATATATGATCTTATCTAATTCATGGATTGTATGGCCAAGTTTAAAGCCCATATCGACTGTTATAATAGGAATATTTTCTTTCTTTCTCATAATATAATTTAGTATACTCTTGAAGATAATGTGAATTATAAGAATATAAATCTTGATTTGATCAAGGGTAAATTAGAATGATCACCTCTTAGATAATAATTTTGGTTCTTAGAGATAGTGAAGCTACTAATCCTAAGGTGTTACCTATAGCATCCTATAATTTCATACTATATTTTCATAAATTTTTAACTTATATATATATATGAAAATTTCAAATATATTTCATTTCATTTTTTTCAATGATATAGTTCTAAAATTTATATATATTTGTGTCACATAATTTGTTTCAATAATTAAATACATAATTTTTATAAATATTAAATCAAATGGAAAAGAAAAGTGTAAATAAATAAAAAGTAACACATAAATAGACAAACAACATTTTATTTTATCCACTAAAATTTTAAATAAAGAATAAGTATATTTCATAAAATCAATAAAATTATAATGGGAAAATAAAAAACAAAAAAAATATAACTATAATTTATATGTTTAATAAGTCAGGATCTCTTAGAAATACCACTATTAGGAACAGCACTATAAAAAAATAAAAATAAGATTGTATATTTTAAAATAAAATGTAAATAAATTAGAGGTAAAATTTCATGAATAAATAATGTAAAATAAAAATTATTTAGAGGAAGTAAAATAATTATTAGACCATTGGAATTGTATTTGGCCCTTAGAATAGTAACATAACCTTTAGAAAAGTAACAAGACCAATGGTAATAGTAAAATGTCTAATAATTAACATTAAAATGAATAAATCAAGTAAATATAAATATTTAAATACCATAAAATGTTTTCTTAAAATAAATTACATAAGATGTGTACAAGTGTAAATTTTTAATAAGTGGTCTCGCCCAAATTTACCTAATATTCTAGGGTTAAGCGGTCAAATGTAGAGTAGCGTGGGTTGTCGATTCCTTGGAGACCTAAGAAGAAACCTATAGACACGCATATTCTAAGAACTGATTTTGGATATCAAATGGACAACTTTGGGTTGATTTTAGATAGGTTTAAGTGAACACTATGTAACTTAAGTGAAATCAAATTATGAGAAGGGTTGATCCTAGGTTATTAAAAGGGGTGTATTGGATGAAATTATTTTTTAAAGATTTTAATTTCTTATATTCGATATTGGTTTATTCAAGAAGATCAAAAAAATTCATCACTTACTGGTTTTATACCAATACACCATAATACTAATCACCTATACTCTTGGAGAATAAAATTTATGAGAACTCAAAGGTGAAGGTTCATATTTTCACTTAAAGTAAGAGAAGATGAAGAATTTTTATTGAAAACTAAGGTGATTCGAACAACTTAAAAATAAAGAATAACATTACAAAGGAAAAGTGGTATCATAACACTACAATGAAAGAAAGCATCAAAGATCCATAAATACACCAACAAAACTGCCTTAAATAGAAATTTTGGGAGCCTTTGGTAGAGTCTCCAATAGTGAAAGTCATCCCACTTGAGTATTGTTGGCTTGGGGTTATGGAAATCTTGTGGAACTTAGAATTTTCCACCCTTGATTTGAGGTGGCATCCTGCTTGCATCCATCAAACAGAATCACCGAAATGAGCTTATATATGGTCTAATTAGAGTAGGAAATAGAAGAATAAAATTAATCTACTAACTTCCCCTAACCTTATATAAAGTTTCATACAAAAATAGTTTATGTTTTACGAGATATGTGTAAAATGGTGGGCTGTTTTTTTGGGCTGCAAAATATGGCCCAAAATTTTATCTCCAAATTGGGATGCATGAAACTCTATTAAAAAAACTGAATCATCTCTTCACAATGTTGTATTTAAAGTTCCCCTTTATTTTATCTATATTTAGTAAAATTTTGAGGATCATTGGGATTTTATATTGGTAGCTATAGTAGTTTTATTGGGCTTCTATCCAGTTCACCTCAGCCAGAATGTTGTTTGTTCAAGGCCAACTTTGGTGGTCTTCCGATATGAATCTTCAAGTACTCAAAAATTATGAATTGTTCCCAATATAATTATAAACCAGAAAATTAAATATAAAAATAAAATAAATACTATTTTTTATTTTAGGAGGTGTTCAAAAATGTACCATGTAATAGTGCATTTTAAGAGGGAATTACAAACATAATGTGAATCAATGTTCAAAGTGTAAAATTCACTAAAATGGTGTTTATGAATAATAAATCACATGAATATTTTATATATTAACAATGAATATTAGCCTCAATCAGGGTATAATCAATAAGTCATATTAGAAATTATTTAGTTAAAAATTAATTTTTATAGATAATTAAATAATATAATTACCTGATTTTAAATTTTTTTAGATAAAAATGAAAATATTTCATTAATCAGCATGTAAAAAATTACTTTGGGAGATGTATGTTAGTTTTTTAGAAAATTTGAATTTTTTATGAATAATAAAAAATACATTTTTTTATATTTTATGTTTTATGACATAATTATGATGTAAAAATGGCTCAATAATTTTAACAAAAAATTATGATAAAAATGTATTTAATGAGTAAAATAATATATTTAAAAATAATAAATTTAATTCCAAACCTATAATAATTTGTTATGCCTAAATTATATTTTATTCTACTAAAAAAATATTTTTTATTCATAAATTTGAATTAAATAACTAATGTTTCCATTTGGATTTTAAGTTTTTAACCATCATAAAAATAGATATATTCTAACAAAACACTATTATTAATCACATGAATCATAACTATTCATAGACTTGAGAAAAAATGTTAAATTAATCGATATTTTATTAAAAAATATTCATCCTATGCACTTATAAATTCACCCCACATCTATTAATTTCTCATAACTTTCAAACTTATTTCCTAGCCAAATATTTTTCTAAACCATCCTGACCATGTTTTTGGAGGAATTTTCTAATCAAAATTACTTTCCTAGAATCCTTAAGGTGAAGACCAAAGGAGGCATCTTGAAGATTAAGGTATGTCTTCAAAATTTAGATACTTAAATTTTATTCCCTCTCTTATCACTTATTTAAATCAAAGTTATAATTGTAAAATAATTAAAAGAGTATTATAATTATACTATAATTTATTTGTGAAAATAAAATATTGACTATTATTTATCTTCTTTTAAACTCTCTTTAAACAATATCATTCATCCATTGTATTTTTATACTTCCTAAGTGAATGATAATATTTTTTCACTTCTACCTTTCATGGATGTTCTTAAAAATTATTTTCATATATTTATATATTTTCAATAAAAAAATTAATGTAATATTTTAGATTATAATGATAAAATAGGTATGGTTTTAGTAACATTAAAAACATAATATAATGGTTTATTTAAATCTCTTAAATACATTTTTACTAAGAAATATCTTTTCAACTTATGTAACCATGGGATAAACACCATTGACCATCCCTATTAAACAAAATCTAATTTGGAAATGTAGACCAAACAACCTAAAACCTTCAACAAGAACTAAATGATCCCAGCACATGAATAATATATGATAATAAATATAAGATAATAAATTTAATAAACATTAATATAGTTCTAGAATATTAAATTTATGTATTTAATTAAGCAATTCAGGAGGTTAGAGGATTATCCAAAGAAATTTGTGACTCAATGTAAGGAGACTCTCAAACTTTCCTTATTCTTTTAGATTATTTTATCCATGTATCCCTCTTATAATTTCTCACAGACTATATTTATGTTCCTTATACTTCTTTTTAATTTATTTTCTCTAAGGATGTGAATATATTTCTATTTTCCTTATAATTATTTCTTAAATTCAACCCCTATGTATTATGTAAACAAAACCTTTCAATTTATTCATTCTCCCTTCAATTATTCCTATATTTCTTCCTTTACCATTATTTATATCTTTGTGAACTATAATCTTTTATTATGTGTTGATTTTGACCTCTAAATATATAATATGATATATCTCCTTCCTAATTTAGGTATCTATAAGATTAACAATATGAAAATTAAGTAAATATTATGATGATACCGGTTGGAATATAATTATACAACCACATAATCAATTTGGTAGAGTTTAAATATCATGAGATAGTATCTACGGTGAATGGGTAGTGAAACAAGAAAATTATGTTTTGTTTTATTTATATCAAATTGTGGATTGATTCATGTATATAATTTACACATGAATATAGATTTATATATACGTAAGTTTCTCTCTATGAGGAGACATGAATTTCATATAAGTATGGTCATATATATGTGTGTAATAAAAACATACAAACACACATATTTCCTCTGATATAGGATGGGGGTATTCAAGCATCCATGATGGATAGGTTTCATGTGATGGGGAGTTACCATAGCATAGATTTTGAGAATGGATCAATATAGATTTGTATGATTCTTACTATGACATTATTAGCATGATAAAAGAGAAATATTGGTTTACTTTTTCGACACTTAAATTGATAATGTTTTTCTGAAATTCAGGGAAACATTCCTGCATTATATTTCTATATTGTACACTAATTATTATAATAAATGGTTTGGGTTTTGGTGGTGGCCTCAACAGGGTATTATGTACCCACACCATAAACATGTTCCTATGAAATGAATTTGGACATTGTTTCACATGATCAAAGTAATGGTAAAGTCCTTATGAATGATGTGTGAGGTTAATGAGAGCCAGGAGTCCTTAAATTTTTTTTTTGCAATCATGATTGTCTTTTTTAGAGATCAAATCAAGATATTTTTTTATGTCTCCTTTATTAACACATCTTGGGACACCAAATTGTTATGTTAAGTGTGTGGTGCTTCCCTATTTTTGAGTTATGTATATATATTGAGTCATCTTTTGGAATTTTTACTTTTTTTTGAAATAATATTTGAATGATATTTAATACATATATTGGTTGACATATATATTATTACTTGGATAAATTAGGTACTTATGGCATAAATTTTTTTCATCAATAAATAGATTTTTAATTTCCTTTTTTCCATAATATACATGCTTCATCCCAAATTTTTGGTAATATGGTAATAATATATTTACTCATATATAGAATTTAAATAAAATAACAACATATTCATATTGACACACCATGTATACATCAATTTTTGGTGATCATAAAGTTCACTTTAGGCCTTATGGTGATCTGGCCCAGTGTTGTTCATGTATCCTGTTCAAGTCATTACAAAATACAATAAGGGTTGGATTTTAATGTCATATAATATTTTAATAAGAAGAAAAAAATTATAGTTTCATTATCATTATATAAATTTAAAATCTATTTGTATAAAAAAATTTATAAATTTTCAAATTAAATTTTAAGATGTAATAAGAGGCTAAATGGTTTGAACATACTCAAAAATAATAATAAAATTAACAAAATATTGAATATTTATAGATTTGGTATGCCAATAAAATTTGTTATACAAAACCAAATAAGAAAAAGTTAAAACATATTATAAACATAAACTATAAAATTAATTAATAAAAAAATATTAAAATAATTGAATATATATATAAATCATTGAATATGATAAAAATTTATTAAACAAATATAGTGCCTTAAAATTTTTATTTTAATAACTAAAATATAAGATTATGTTATGCATAAATTGATGACATAAAATCATAATATAATTATATGTGTATCTATCACTTGAATCAAATTTATGAAAAACACACATTAAAAGAACAAAAAAAAGATGGATATTAGAGATGCACTAATCTCTCTCAATTAATGAAATGACTTGACATGAGTACTAGAATCCTGAGACTTGATCCAAAATGCTATAAGGCCTCAACTTCACTCATAAATTTTTAAAGTTTGATAACTAATACCAAGTAATTGAATCTTGGGGGAATGATTTTCTCTCAAAGACATAATACAAAAGTAAAAATAATTCATGATTACAAAATACATCATTTTAAAAAATAAAAACAAAGTGTTCTTAGCTCAAGATACTGACTCCTTATATCACATCTCTCATAAGGATATAAAAATCATCAATGGTGAAGAATAAAATCTTCCCATTCCACCCATTATATCTAATAAAATCTACATATCCACTAAGGTTCACATTTAGGGGTTGATAATAAAAATTAATAAAATTTTCCCCTCCAATAAACAAAATATAATCTCATGCATGATTAATATAAACATGTAATACTAATTAAAGGTTTACAAAAAATTTATAAAAAAATAGTGTGGCAAAAAAATTCAATTGATAACTTTTTATTATAATAGGAAATAAAGAAAAGGCTATTAAAAAATAATAATCGTCTTCAAGTTAAATCATAATGAAATAATAGTCAAAGTTACCACATATTTTTTAGGAAGACAACCTCAAAATAATATATATTATGATATTCTTCATTTGATAATTATATATAAATAATTTCAAAATTATATCAAATTTAATTAGTTTTTCATAACATTACCCTCATGATAAACATGATGTTTTACATTTTTTTAACCCACTTGGTTTTATATAACTCATCCCTTAAGAAAAAACATAAGTTTTTACATGTTTTAACCTATATCATAAACATGATCACTCACATATTATAATCAACATAATAAAGCATGAGGTTTTACATATTATAGTATTACCAATCATAATAAAACTATATGTTTGAATATATTCACACATTTATCAAAAAAATTCAAATCCCCATTCCTAATAATATTCCAAAACCAAAAATTTTAAAAACAAATACCAAGGAATAGATCTTTAAAAACCTTATATAAAATGAATTCCAAAAACTCAACCCGTTATGGAAATAATTTATCAAATATATTGATAAAATTATTTCAGAAAATTTTAAAAAAAAATAATATGATAGATCTTATGATTCATATCAACAATCAATTTTTTCTCAAAATTCGGATTTTTATAAAATAATGATTCAAAACCCACATATTATGATTTATTAAAAAACATGCATAAATAATTATTATTTTTAAAAAAGTCCAACCAAAAATATAATAATCTTACTAAGATAACAGTAGATCAGAGTTACCTACCTATATTCTCATTCTCAGAATTCTTCACGTGAAAATTTTGATGATCTTAATAGGGTGAAACACCAAGCCCTATCACCAAGATTCCTTAACAGATAACCATTTATAATCCACATTAATAAATCCTACTTTAAAATAACTTTGATATGACTTGTTTAGGTTTTTTATATATTGTTTCATTTTAGAATTCCCCATGTGTACCTCACTATTGGAGTACATATCCTTCAGTGAGTAGAATAGAACCTCTTCCACTTAAAAATACACCCATGTGACTCACTATTTTTTAGGTTTATGAAAATAAAGGTTATATGAATAAACATATAACATTTTTCATGGATCCCATACCAATTTTTCATGGTCCATTCCAAATTTTTCAAATAACTAAATTAACACCTTCAATTTAAATACTTCTAAATCTAGTGTTTCATGACAATGAAATGTTGAAAAACATATTGAATAATTCATATAAAATTAATTGAATATTTTTTACCAAAAAACCTAATATTTTTAATAGATTCTCTAACCTCCACTAACCGATCAATGAAATTTCCACCACTAAAGAAATGATAAAGAGATAATTATGATGAGATAGGGGGATTAAATGAGGTATATTTCAAGAATATAGAGAATTATACTCTTAAAAACATATCCTCTATAATATTAAAAAAGAAAATTAAAACTCCATCACAAAACAAAAAATATTAAAAATCTCATGATAATTGATTTTTATCCCTCTTTAATTAATTAAAACTAAATTTTACATTTTAATAATTCAATTATTGGATTCCAAAATAGGCATGATCAAATCCATCCACAAATCAACTAATTCCGTGTTTGACTGTGTAATTTTCAATGCTAATATTTCTAACATAAAATTCTTAAAATATAGTCCATATTGAATTAATAAAATAATACTTCACTAACAAAAAAATATCATAATTAGTTTCAAAACATAAAAGGTTAATTTTACATTCCACAAAAAAACTACACATCAATAAATTAAAATAAATTATTCTCTATATAAATTTTATAATTATAAACAACTGTTATAATTATCTCCACTATATAGTATTTTTAACTAAAAGTTTAACCTATTTCCACAAAACTCTTTTCCAATTATGGGTGAATATATGATTTCATCTCAAAATTTTCATCTTGTACATTACAGTTTAGACTTAACTTCTAAACCACAAAAATAGTATTTTTTGAAAAAATATTTCCACATCTACCCAAAATTCACACTAGTCTTTCTGAAAAAGTCAAGTCATGTTTCAAGAAAACTAATATCTAATTGAGAATAATTGGTGGATTTTATAAATTAGAGATATATTAAACACATTATAAACTACATCATATCATGGTTGAAACCCTAATCAATACACCAAAATACCAAACCATTCCATATTCTTAAGAATACACACATACCATTATGAAAAATTCCCAGTCCTTTCAAGTATTTTGTTTTCTGAATGAGGTGGCACTTTCAAAAATAAATGGTCACTAACATTAAAATCAAAAGGTTATTATTTTTAATAAAACATGTAAATTTTTTTAAATTTTCATATTTTGAATTTTATTTTAGATTAATTTAACTTGATTAATTTTCAACACAACCAACCACAATACAGAAAGTTACTTTTGGACTATTTCTACCCAATATAATTGTAATCGACATGGATTACCTTAAAAAACCTCAAACTATACCATTAATATAGTAAATTGATAATTTCTGTTATATAAACATTTCAATAAGGATAAATGGCCATAAAAATTTAAGAATATATTTCTAAAGTATATCCTCTAAATTATGTATGATCCATTCTATTAGGTTATATTTAAATATTATAATTCATACTCATTCTTAATTGACTACCAAGATTATTTTAAATTCCCTTATAATTTCAATATATAACACAAGGATTTAGATTTAAACTAATACACATTGGAAATATATGATGTTTATTAATATCCTTAAAATATATCCTTCTAAACACTCAATTGAATACTTTTTCCATATAAGTAATATGTGTGCCAACTTCATGTTCCAATTCACCACCACCCAAGCAGTTTTATGCTTCAAGGGTGGACTTGGTAATACCATTAAAAAATCTTTATAATTTTTTCCCCACTTAATTGATGGTATATATAATGTTTTAAATAACCCAACTGGTTATTGATTCTACTCCTTTACCTACTAAAAATTACATCAAATAATATACTTTAAAATTTCTTCCCTTGTACTGAACCATAAAAAATCATCATTTTATTTATTATTACATCTTCATTGATCCTATATGTACCCCCTAATTTGAATTATGAAGTATCGTTTTATCCTATTTTCTCAATATTATAGGAATAACGACTTTGTCCTTTATACAAAGTATCGTTTTATCCTATTACCTCATAAATGAACAATTTAAATAAAATGAGAAGATAGGCTAAAATCTAAGTCTTAAACTTTTCAAAAACCTATTGGATGTGTGGATTTCTAAACCTTATCACCTTATCCTAGAAATATATCCTTTTGGGACCTTTAAAATCCGAAAATCATTTTATAATAAAGTAATATTTTATAACTTTCCAAGAGTTCTCCTCCTCTTCTCTTATAAAAGGCCCCCAACTCTACCTCTTTACCCAAACCACTCAAGCCTTTGGCTCAGAAATCCCCTGACCATTTCATCTCTCCAAATCCCTCTATTCATCATTGAATCCTCACCTTAGGCAGAAACCTCTTCAAGAAACCCTTTTGGTTCAAACCAAAGGGAGTTACCCGGTTTAAAGGCAAAGTCTTCCCTAATGTTCTTTTGTTTTATTTTGCTTCTCCAACCCCCTAAAATATTTTTATTCCTTTATTTTGTAACAACACAAGTATATTAAATATACTATGATGTTTTTATGAGATTTATTAGAGCTACACTTACACACACCTCCGTCTAATGGTTAAAGAACATACTGTTTCCATGGATGGCGAATTACTGCCTCACGAAACGATGATTATTCTATCTTATCCTACCATCTCTCATGGTGGCCATTATGATGGAAGTATATTTATTTATGATATATATTATATTTATTTCTTCTATATACTTATTTATTTTACATTTAAAACATACCTTTATACTTTTCATGTCGTGCAAATGCGATAATTTCATTTGAGGAAGTGTGGACTACCGCCCCCTCAAGTGATGTGACTCGTTCATGAAATACATGGAATGTATAAAGAATGAAATTAATGAACTTATGTGACCTATATAACATATATATTATACTGGAATTATAATATATATATATCTCATTTATTTTTAATTCCATTAATATGACAATGAAATGAAAGTATCGTTCATGCATACGCACGGCATACCGTCTCCATGAACGGTGCATTTCATTTCTTTTTATATCCAAATGTTATGGAATAGTATAAAATGAATTTTTACTAGATATATATGATATTTAAATCATTAATACCATTCTAGAGATGATTTACTTATAACTACATGGACAATCATTTTCAAACAAGTTCATTTTTGACTCATTACCAAACATCGACAAAAACGTCTGATATGAACTCACATTATTAACCAATTATTATAAAATTATAATATGTGATATGAAATGAATAATAATATTTAAAGGATTTTCTTAAGAAATTATAAATTGACAAAAGTTTATTATTCAGGAATATAAATAAACAAACAAGAAAAATTGGACATGAGGTAAGGGATCCTACCTCTCTCTTTCTTTTTTAGTACTCTTTTTTATGTAACTTACTTTAAGCTCTTATTTCTTATGTTGGGGGATGTTATTTTATATTCCTATTGATGTAAATTTTATTTTAATATTATGATATACCCTATTTGATCTCATCAATCCATTTTTAGAAGTTTTATGTGGCGCTGTTAGGCTGTCAAATTTTCATAAGGGGATTTTCATCTCACTTTTTATTCCTGTGAGATTCATGCAAGATTTGCCACTATTTCCTTTTGTTTGGTGTATGTACTATCCATTTTTTTACTATTTTTATAATATAATCTCATTTATGGGTATTTACATCTTCTTTGTATGACCCTTCTTTCAAGGTGTGTACGTTTCGAAAGTTTCCCAAATCGGTAAGGGAACCTTTCACACTTTTCTTTTTAAAGACTTATTTTGTTATGTATTTTAATTTACATATTTTTATGTTGGGATATGTTCTTATATATCCTTATTGATGTAAATTTTATGTCCAAGTTATGAGATACCATTTTCTGTCTCATCAACTCATTTTCTAAATTTTAAACTGACGTCGTTAGGCTGTTGAATTTTTACAAGGGAACTTCTTAACCCAATTTCGATTTCTTTGGGTTCAACTTGTAGTTATTGAATATGTCATCCTATGAATATGTGTTAATTACCTATGGTTGTTTTACACTTAATATAAACTTATATTGGGTGAATTTATATTTTTCACACATAATTATGAGATTGATTTATCCTTAATTTAAGGATACCTTCTTTATAAGGGATTTCATCTCATTTTACATTTCTATTGAGACTTCATTGTTTTTATGCACCAATTCACTCTTATATGGTGTATATACTATCCTTTGGCATATTATATCATGAATACATTTTTTCTTATGATATTATGAAGTTCTGATTAAATTTTATTCCTCAATTATTTGTATTCAAGTGTCTCTCATTTTGTTAAAAACTCATTAACTAAAATATCATTTTAAATGTTTTAATGATTTATTCTTATAAATATTTCTCATTAATATCCATGTTTTCAAAATGGTTTTTAGGATTTATTTATATGGATATTAATGGTTTAAAATGTTAAAATCTTCAAAGTGGTAAGGGACACTTTGATTCAAAAATCTCTTTAATAAATGTTTTAAATGGTTTTGAAAATGGTTTTTAGAATGGATTCATTATTTCAATATCTTAAAATTTTATATTGTTATTGCAATGTGGGACTGTTATGTTTTCTTTATGTATGTTTTATGTGATAAGATTATGTTATGGTTCTTGGGCATTGTTTATGAACACGGGTGGTTCCGTGATAAACTAAGGGCGGGTGAGCCCGATATAGCTCTCCAATGCATTAGGTAACACGAAGGAGTCAAACGCTAATGTTTCTCCGAAGAGATTTAGGGAATATACTGTGATGGGTATTCCAAACGTAACAATGAGGGTTACTCCCTACGTAATAATGTTATGAATTCCTCAAGTTACCTTTATGTCTTATGATTTCTATTGAGTTATGCATAAATCTTATGATTTCATGAGGTATGTTAAATTGCTTATGTTTTATGAGTAAAGTATGATTTCATTGATTCTTATGTATACATGGACTAATGTTTTCTTTCCATATTGTTATAACCCTTACTGAGCTTTTTATGCTCATCCCAAGTTTTTTTGAAATGTTTTTCATAGGAAAAAAAGTGGAATAGGGTCAAGGATGGGATCATGGAAATTTCATGTTGTCTAAAACAAGAACTAAACATGACTCTTTTGTTCAAGAGTTTTTATTTTGTGAAAAAAAATGGAAACTGAGTAGATGTTTCTACTTTGTAATCTTTGAGATGTAATAGTTATGTCCTAATTCTCTAAAAATCTAAACCTGAAAATATCCTCAGTGTGAATTATTCAATTTATTTCAATATTAAGTAATGTTTTAAGGTCGGGTTCTTATAGTTGGTATCAAAGGTTGGTTTAGAAAACATTAGGGATTAGGAGTTTTTGTTAAACACATGATTAGTCCCTATGTTTATTATCTCAGTTAAATCATTGTTTTATAACTTTTTCAGATCAAGGAAATGGAAGGTGGAGGATCTCAAACGGCATTCTTATCTCTTCCTGATGACTTGCTTGCAATAATGATTGCAAAGTCATGTTCGGATGATTGTGAAACTTTTTCTAGCATACAACTCACTTGCAAGAATCTATTTAAGATATCAAACACCTCCACTATACCTCGTTATCATCATGGATCATGGGTTGTATTTATACAAATCCTATTTTCACAATATTCTCATATTTTCAAGAAAGGTAGATATTATCAAGGCATTTTCAAATATTTTACCTTATCACAAGATTTTGAAGCATATTATGATTTTAAAGAAGGTGATGAAGAAGGAGACCCTTTTGCAACCTTTTTATATTTTCTTTTAAAATATAGTCTCTCAGCACATACCTATGGTATTTTAAAAGGACCATTAACTAAAAGTTTCAACTCAAATTCAGTCAGACTATTTTATAGAAATCATGTCTTATCAGATGTCTTGAAATTATATGTCATACATGATTATTTTCCAAAACTGTTTTTCTGTGAACACCAATATGACCCATGTTGTACAAGGTGTATTTTGATGGAGGAATCAAATGATTTTGAAGGATCTCTAAATCATTGTTTCAATGCATAGACCTTCTACCTACGTGAATAGGATGACGATGAAACCAAATGGACCCCATGATCAAGGTATGATGTTCTTCATTTTTGGGAATCTTTTTATTTTATCTTATGGTGGTGAAATAAGACTTCAAGGATTAAGATGTTGAGATCATAATGAATTTGGATGAAAATGGGAGGTATAAGGAAACCATTGAGGTTAAAACATGTTACGGTTATTTTTAGAGTTTTATAAAAAGGATAACCCATAGGATGGGTGACAACCTGTCTCATCTGGTAAGGCCACAGGAATCAAACCCACAGTTAAAGGGTGATAAGGGCGCATCGCCTATCACTGGACTACGTGAAGTCCCTGGTTAGTATGACTTATTATTTTTAGTTATATAATTTTATTAATCAATAATAAGTTGATTTTGGGTTGTCTAGAAAAATATTGACCTATCATGGAGGATACATGATTATGTTAATTACTTTTTAATATGAGACTTTAAGATCAACAGATGTTATTTGGAGATAAATGTTAATTTTACCTTGGAAGACTATGTGATTAAATCCTTCAAATATTTGGGTTTCAATCTTAGTTTTGTTTACTTTGATGAATTTTATGGACAAATTGTTTATCGAATGGTCTTCGTTGAACTTTGGGTTTTGTTGGACAAATTTTGGAGATTAAGAATAGATTTTCTTTTTATAAAGGATTATCTTTTTTGGGTATTATCTGATCTCGTACTAACAATTTTGGTTTTGGTTTTTGTCTAAAGACATGGGAAATATATAGTTCTCTTTTTTGGATTAATTGATTGTCTAGATGTTGATTATAGCGCTCTTAATGTGAACAAGTCATCCTAAATACTCATCATTTGGAGAAAGTATGAGTTCGTGTTAGAAATCTAGTAAAAGATGAAAGTCCACACGACAAGTAAGTATGTTACCTTATGATTTATTTAAGCTCATAAATAAATTCCTCAATCAAAAGTAACTTAAAACAAAAATGTTGTCTGTTAACTTTTCCTACTAGGGAATCAAATACCGTTTAACCCATCACAAGTTTGTGATTTTATTGTGGTTAACTTTCTCCTATACATGTTTACTGTCACTCTCCATCAGAACATAACCCTTTGTTTTCTCTTCCATGTCCATGTTTTCCAACATGGAATCCTAGTATGGGTTAACTCGGGGGACCTTTGTACTTCCCTTTCTTTCTTTTAAAGTGACATTTTAATTTACTCCTTTTCCGATGTGGGGATTTCAAATGAAGTTTCCAATCCCAATTTTAAAATTGCGAGGACGCAATTTCCAAAAGGGGGGAAGGATGTAACATCCCAGGTAAATAAAGAATATTACTTTTTCATATTTATTAATATTTGTGAATAAAATATTAATATTACTTTAAAGGGAATACTATGCTTGATGGCGTACCCAATATGCAATAATGAGTTTCTTTGAAATCTTACGTTGCACTCTAATAATAAAATAATATTATTTTAAATGGTAGTTAACACCTAGCCGTTGTATTGGCGGGAATGAATATAAATAACTAAAATATGATTATATATGTTTGTTAAATGTTTTTACATTTATCCAATAAAATATAAAGGCATAAAATAAGAAAAGAATTCAATTTTAAAAATAAATACTCTAAAATTCACTAAAAGGTCGATTTATCGCCTTTTGATGGTGAACCCTATTTAATATAGTTTTGGTCACTCTTATACATTCTATAGGACCAAATAAGATTCTTCTCTAGAATCAGGACATCAAAAATTACTTTGTGTAAATTTTTTGGTATTTTTCCGATAAAGTTCATTTTTTTAATGAATAGTGAAAAATGTTGTATTTTAATTCAAAACCTCTTTTTAATATAATTTATTAATATGATTAGATAATATTTTTGAATTTATTTTAAAGATAAATTAGAATATATTTTTACCATTTAATCCAATGGTGGTCATTGAAATTAATTTCACTTTGAAATTGGACTTAAACTAGTGTCAATCTTTTAATAGATATTATTTCTTAAAAACACGCTATTTGTTTTGACAACGGGAATTAATTATTAAATTAATTAATGTACCTTATATGTTTTTAATTTTTTAAAATATACATCATTTTTTAATTCGGAATATCAAATATAGCTTAGGGTGAATTTTTTGTATTTTTCTGAAAAACTTCAATTTTTGATGAATAGTGAAACCACTAAGTGGTTGTTAAAAAACTGATTTTTCATTTAAATGAAACTTCACCACTTCTGTAATTTTAATTTCAAAAATCTGACATAAATGGTTGTCATTAGAATGTAAAATTTTTTTCAATGGGATTAAAATAATTTTTTTGGTGAATAGTAATTTTTAAGTTTTATTAATCGCGATTAAAGGTAATTAGTGTAATTTAAGGTAAGGATAATGTTATAATAAAATGAAATGACCTTGACACATGTCCTACCATTATTGGATGAGTCATGGCCGACCAATAAAATCCATTGGTCAACTTGGGGATCCCATGGAGCCACTTTGGTAGGAAAATGACATTAATAACTTTTTATTTAAAGTTAAAATTAAAATGTCACAAACATGTATTGTTTTACTAAAACAATTTTTACATGGGGTTATATAAGTCATATTTTTTACTATAAATATTAATTATAAATATAAAAAGATTTATTACATCATGATATTTATTTTATAATTTTTATACATTAAATAAATTAATTAATTTATGACAGTGTGATGATGCAGTGATTACCTCATAAATGAACAATTTAAATAAAATGAGAAGATAGGCTAAAATCTAAGTCTTACACTTTTCAAAAACCTATTGTATGGGTGGATTTCGAAAACTTATCACCTTATCCTCGAAATATATCCTTTTTGGAACTTTAAAATCCAAAAAGCATTTTATAATAAAGTAATATTTTATAACTTTCCAAGAGTGCCCCTCCTCTTCTCTTATAAAAGGCCCCCACCTCTACCTCTGTACCCACACCTCTAAAGCCTTTGGCTCGTCCAAACCCTGACAATTTCATCTCTCCAAATCCCTCTCTTCATCATTGAATCCTTACCTTAGGCAGAAAGCTCTTCAAAAAACCATCTTGGTTCAAACCAAAGGGAGTTACCCGATTTAAAGGTAAAGTCTTCCCTAATGTTCTTTTGTTTTATTTTGCTTCTCCAACCCCATAAAATCTTTTTATAACTTTATTTTGTAATAGAACCAGTATCTTTAATATACTAGGATGTTTTTATGAGATTTATTAGAGCTACACTTACACACACCTCCGTCTAATGGTTAAAGAACATACTGTTTCCGTGGATGGCGAATTACTGCCTCACGAAACAATGATTGTTCTATATTCTCCTACCACCTCTCATGGTGGCCATTATGATGACACTATATTTATTTATGATATATATTATATTTAATTCCTCTATATTCTTCTGTATTTTACATTTAAAACATACCTTTATGCTTTACATGTTGTGCAAATGCGATAATTTCATTTGAGGAAGTGTGGACTACCGCCCCATCAAGTGATGTGACTCGTTCATGCAATACATGTAATGTATAAATAATGAAATTAATGAATTTATGTGACCTATATAACATATATATTATACTATAATTATAATACATATATCTCTCATTTATTTTTAATTCCATTAATATGACAAAGAAATGAAAGTAGCGTTCATGCCTACGTACGGCATACCGTCTCAATGAACAGTGCATTTCATTTCATTTTATCTCCAAATGTTATGGAATAGTATAAAATGATTTTTTACTAGATATATATGATATTTAAATCATTAATACCATTCTGGAGATGATTTAGTTATAACTACATGGATAATCATTTTAAAACAAGTTCATTTTTGACTCATGTACCAAACATCGACAAAAACATCTGATATGAACTCACATTATTAACCAATTATTATAACATTATAATATGTGATATAAACTGAATAATAATATTTAACAGAGTTCCTTAAGAAATTATAAATTTACCAAATTTTATTATTCAGGAATATAAAGAAACGAATAAGACAAGTCGGACTTGAGGTAAGGGATCCTACCTCTCTCTTTCTTTTTAAGTACACTTTTTTATGTAACTTACTTTAAGATCCTATTAATTATGTTGAGGGATGTTATTTTATATTCTTATTTCTGTAAATTTTATATTAATATGATTAGAGACCCTATTTTATCTCATCAATCCATTTTTAGAAGTTTTATGTGGCGTTGTTAGGCTGCCAAATTTTCATAAGGGGATTTTCATCTCACTTTTTATTCTCGTGAGATTCATGCTACATTTGCCACTATTTCTTTTCTTGTGGTGTATTTAATGCCCATTATTTTACTATTTTTATAATATACTCTCATTTATGGGTCTTTACATCTTCTTTGTATGACCCTTCTTTCATGGGGTGTACGTTTGGAAAGTTGCCCAAATCGGTAAGGGAACCTTTCACACTCCTCTTTTTGAAGACTTATTTTATTATGTCTTTTAATTTACATCTTTTTATGTTGGTATATGTTCTTATATATCCTTATTGATGTAAATTTTATGTCCAAGTGATGATATACCATTTTCTGTCTCATCAACTCATTTTCTAAATTTTAAAGTGACGCTGTTAGGCTGTCGAATTTTTACAAAGGAACTTCTTAACCCAATTTCAATTTCTTTGGGTTCAACTTGTAGTTATTGAATATGTCATCCTATGAATATTTTTGAATGACCTATGGTTTTTTTAGACATAATATCCACTTATATTGGGTGAATTTATATTTTTCACACATAATTATGAGATTGATTTATCCTTAATTTAAGGATACCTTCTTTATAAGGGATTTCATCTCATTTTACATTTATATTGAGACTTCATTGTTGTTATGAACCAATTCACTCTTATATGGTGTATATACTGTCCTTTGGAATATTATATCATGAATCCATTTATTATCATGATATTATAAATTTCTGATTAAATGTTATTCCTCGATTATTTGTATTCAAGTGTCTCTCATTTTGTTAAAAACTCTTTAACTAAAATATCGTTTTAAATGTTTCAATGATTTATTCTTATAAATATTTCTAATTAATATCAATATTTTCAAAATGGTTTTTAGAATTTATTTATATGGATATTAATGGTTTAAAATGTAAAAAGCTTCAAAGTGGTATGGGACACTTTGATTCAAAAATCTCTTTATTAAATGTTTTAAATGGTTTTGAAAATGGTTTTTAGAATGGATTATTTATTTCAATATCTTAAAATGTTATATTGTTATTGCAATATGGTAATGTTATGTTTCCTTTATGCATGTTTTATGTGATACGATTATGTTATGGTTCTTGGGAATTATTTATGAAGACAGGTGGTTCTGCGATAAACTAAGGGCGGGTGAGCCCGATATAGCTCTCCAATGCATTGGGTAATGCGAAGGAGTTAAACGCTAAGGTTTCTCCGATGAGATTTAGGGAATATACTGTGATGGGTATTCCTAACATAACCATGAGGGTTACTCCCTACGTAAGAATGTTATGAATGCCTTAAGTTAACTTTATGTCTTATGATTTCTATTGAGTTATGAAAAAATCTTATGATTTCATGAGGTATGTTAAATTGCTTATGTTTTATGAGTAAAGTATGATTTCATTGATTCTTATGTATACATGGACTAATGTTTTCTTTCCATGTTTTTATAACCCTTACTAAGCTTTTTATGCTCATCCCAAGTTTTTTTGAAATGTTTTTCACAGGACATAAAGTGGAATAGGGTCAAGTATGGGATCAAGGAAATGTCATGATGTCTAAAACAAGAACTAGACATGACTCTTTTGTTCAAGATTTTTTATTTTGTGAAAAAAAAATGGAAACTGAGTAGATGTGTCTACTTTGTAATCTTTGAGATGTAATAGTTCTATCCTAATTCTCTAAAACTCTAAACCTGAAAAGATCCTCAATGTGAATTATTCAATTTAATTCAAGATTAAGTAATGTTTTAAGGCTGGTTCCTTATAATAACAACCATAATTTTGAATCCATGTTGATCACTCCATTAAATGTAGCTATGAATAAAGAAGGTGGGATAAGAAGTAGGTATAGCAACCCATAATAGTTAGATTCAAGCCTAGAAGTATTTTTTAATGTCACAGTGATAATATTATGAATTTTGAGTGTTAAAATAACTTTTTTGGATTAAAAAATCATGTTGTAATAGGATCAATGATTCCACATAGTATGGATTGTAGGGAAATATTTTTCCCCAATGCTAAGTGAATGAATGTTTAGTGTAGTTATGTTTTAGTAATATATGACCATAACCTTATAAAATAACTAGTAATGAAGCAACATTATTTTGATTTGGAAATATGGAAACACACTTCACACTGAAATACATTATTTACTTCATGTTATAGGAATATGTGTTACAGTTTATAAGATGTGATTTTTTAGAGTTATTCTAGATTTTATGCGTTTAATTAAATGGAACCATGAATATATCCCACTATAATGGATCTAAAATATGGATTAAATTTATTGGGGAACCAATACTTCATCATTCAATTCAATTTATAACATCGTGATATCTAGAGTAATGAAAATTACAAGTTGAAATGCTTACTTGGAATATTTGATGAAACATGACATTGTGTTTTCATAATCATCTTTCAGTAATCAAAATGGATTTCAATGGATATTTTTTATTATATGAATATCCAATGGATGATACTAAAGTATAATAAATTTAAATATTTTAAAAAATTTAAATTTAATTTGAAAATATTCAAAGTGTTTTGTATAATGTAGAAGGAGTTGTGTTATACAAGTGATATAGATAAAGGATAATATAGTGTATACAGATAATATCTGGTATAAGGTGAGAAGTTAATTAGTAGTGGTACTTCATTTAATATTTGATATTTTAAGATTTATTTGTTTCTAAATTAAGTTTCATTAATGATATTTTTTGGAAAGAAAAATCTTTTTATGCACACTTTTAAAAATCATGAAGAAAAGTTATGAGTATCATAGAGAATACACTTTGTTATATGGTTTCATTTCACTAATTATTATATTTATATGATTAACCTACATTTAAAAATTATCATATTTTTATCACTCTGGGAAAGTAGTGAGAGATAGATAAAGGGGTCATAGACCATAGATGAGTAGTGACCTTATACAAAATATTATAATCACTAACTAGTGAAGTAGTTATTCTTTATCATTTCAACACCTAATTTATATATGATACTTGGGTGTAGCTCTGTGTGGTAAATCAAGTAAAATATCAATGTCCATGCCCTTTTCATTTTTGAATTTTAGTTTTTTGGTTGTACAATTATTGTGATAGATTCCAAGTGTTTATGAAAATAGAAGGATAAGACATAAAATATGAAACAAAAGGAAAATATTAGACTCCCGAGTTCATTATCCCCCTTATGGTGTGTTGGTCGGAGTGGAGTTCCCAAATGGGGTGAATTGAGAATCTAATAAAAAAATATTAAAGATAAATTTAAATCAATATCCCCCAATTTAAAACAATGCTTCTAAATAATATAGTAGGTATATATAATTTTTTATTTTTAAATAGTTTCTCAAGGGCGTGATCAAAACCCTATTAAAATAATTTAAAATAACTATAACTTTTGATATTATTTTAATCAAACAAAAAATAGTATATATATAACTAATAAAAGTTAACAATTTGAGTATTATTTTGCAACAAAAATGTAGACACTTAATGAAAAGTAGAATTATAGAATATATTATTAAATAAAAATAGTTTTAGACAATATAAGAAAAAAATAACACCCATTGGATTTAAAAAAATACAATCAATTCTATTTTGGCATATAGTCCTATGCACTTGATAGTAAACCACTTATAATAAAGTTTATTATAACAAATAAATAAATTGACAACTTGGATTGGGTTTTACATGTAATAATAGCACACATGGAAGAATAGTATATGACCATCATCTTCTATAGTTATTTTTGGGATAACAGGTATAAAAAGAATAAATAAGAAGTATCAGAGTACTATTGTTTATAATACAAGATATGTTATTAGTAAATAAAAAATAATTATAAGCATAGCTTGAAGATAAAATAAATAATAAAGAGAGGGTAAATTGTGAAAATAAAATTTTACAAAAATTAATATCTGGTCAACTTTGGTTGATAAATTTTCTTTAAATGTATCCTTTAATTCATAAGAAATTCTCCTTCTAAGATTATACTATGATGTGGAAATAAAGTGTAGAAAACAATGTATCATAATAAGTAGTGAGTAACAGAGTATCCTCATATTTTCACCACATGTTATTTTATGTGAGGCTTACATAGATTTATACAGAATTACTCTCTAATTGTTATTTAGGGAATAATAATAATTAAATCCTTATAGTGATCATCATTTTTAAAAATCTTAAATTCTATGACTTTAATTTAATGTCAATAAACTGACTACTATAATAAATGATATTTTTTCTTAGATACACATGGTAAATGTAAATATATACTTAGGCATAACGAGAATGATATCATAGAATCTAAGTATTATGGTCTTATTAAGGCACATAAGGAGTGGCATGGAAGATCAATCATACAAATCATGGAACAATGAGACCTTACATGAAAGCATTCATATATTTTAGAGAATAGTAAATTCATTCTTATGGTCAGTCCTTCCTTCTCATGGAAGGTTTGGTCCCTTAACATTGATGATATTTCCTTCACATGATCTCATAGTAAATAGAAAAATTTATATATTCAAATACATGAAAATGAAATAAATATTAAGTATTATTCATATAGAATAAGTAATCCTTATCATTGAAGATCCGCCAGTATGAATGGTCACTTCACATCAACTTATGGTTGATTCATGACTAGTGAAAATTTTAATCTTATATTCATGTTTGATTGACACTTAATGTAGTCACTTAGATTTATTTCATGTTCAATCAGCATAACACACATTCAATACATTTCCTTTGTATGGATTATCCAATACTTTGTAAAAAGTTATATTTTCTTCACCATAGCTAATCTTAATAGATGCTAGTCTAAACAGATGATCCAGAAGATCTCTACTTATAGATGCATGTAAATTTTCTTCACAAAAGATTTTGTACTCACATAGAAGATATATTTTCCTAATGGAATAAAAAATTTCTTCATAAGGAAGAATATTTCTCATACAAATGATGATTCTATACCATCATAATTTCATAAATTTACCATAATGAAATTTTTTTTCAAACAACATAGAATTCATTGGTAATTAAATAAGCATGATTTGGGGTCATTAGAATATGTAGTTTCTATACTAAGACAAATATATTCCCCCTTGTTATGATCACAAAACATATTACGTAGATAATTAAAATACAATTGACTATGTATAAAATATCATAGCTTATAAACTGATATATAAATTCCCAAAAATGCAAAGAATGTAAAGGAAAGAGGTAAAAAAAGGTAAAACTATTTACCTATTTCCATATTCTACCCCTTTTAGTAATATCAAAAATATAGATAATAAGTAAAAAAACATAATTAATAGAGGCATGTAAAATAAGAATAGAATGGAATTCATTGATATTAAATAAAAATACCATTAATAAATTTCAAAGTCATGCCTATTAGATGCCTAATCGGAAACTAAATCGATATTATATTCATTAAGGGAATTATGATAAATGGGATTAATTTTCTTAGAGGTATAAGGTTATGATAAAGGTGGAGGTGCAAGACTTGGATGGTGAAATACAATACCTTTTTAAATGGGTATGAGATGTAAAATTTCCTATGTTGGGTTAATTCCAAAATGACCAGTCAATGGGGGAGAGGTATAGGTAGAAATATATGTCACATTTAGATCTAGAGAAGTTAGAATACCATAATAGTAATTGTTAGGATATGTCTCCATAAGCTGAGTGAAATTCCTAGATTCACTTGATCGATACTCCATAATTAATAAGAATTTATATTTATCCTTCCCAAACCTTTATAGGAGAGGTCCTGACAACATCAACATCTCTACTTGATATTTAAACTTTTATGTCAATGGGGACATGAAAAGGTTTCTAGCTAATGTTCTAAATATGAAATTAAAGTCAAATTTTTTGAAAATTTTAACCAAGTAATAATCAATAGTGTTGGAGTTGGTGTCCTAGAAAGAAACAATGTGTACGTTGGATTGTATGTATATTCAAAGAAGTAAATATTAATTAAAATATATTATTACATATCATTAATATTTCTATGTGACTTTAATGTAACAATGTCCAAAAATATCTATCACACTGAAAGAAGAAATAATAGCTCCCCACTAGGATGAGAATCTTAAAATTCTATGAAAATAATAATAAACCTTGTTCAATAGTCATATAACATTCTATGATGGGTCATATATTATGTTGCTCATTAGGTTTGAGTACTCAAAAGCAGATGAGACATTATCTCATGAATTTCACACTTGGTAGTATCCAAGATGGGATATAATGAGAATAGACCAACTAGTATAAATTCTATAAATATATGTTTTATTAGATATTCTTGTCTAAAAGTGTGTGTAATTGACCATAAACTTTAATATCACTATTAATTTATATCATGACTCAGGCACTTATATGTATCGTCATAAACCACAATCATACAGTTCATAGAGAAGTTGGGTATGTTCGGTGTGTCATGAAAGACATGTTATTATTGAATATTTAAAGGAAGTATTTCTCCATTCAATATTTATTTAGTTCAATATCTCAATATTAAAAAAATCTATGTTTGATAGCGTACAAAATACACAACACTGAATGTAAACGAATAGAGAAATATTATTATATAAATATGACCACCATAACCTAGCTAATAAATTAGAATATTTGTAAAGTATTAACAAATTTTTTAAATATATATTAATTTTATATTCAATATAAATGTATTTTTTTAATTCATAGGAAATAAACACTCGATTTTTTTCGTAAATCCATTTTATTCTTCAAAGATATGTTTTCATCAAAATGGTTTTTATTACTTTTTTAGTAATAATATAATAAATTTCTCGATGTTTTTTAAACTATATTTGATAAAATATATATATATTTTGAAATTATCACATCAAAATTATACTCTCTTGAAATTTAGAAATTATTCTGAAAAGTTTCATTATTCAATAAATAATAAAAATACTTTTTTTATTGAAATTTAAATTTTATTTAAATGTATTTATAAATTAAAATTCTATTTTGGATTATTTATAAAATTTCATTAGTTATTTTTTATTGATAATAATCAAATTATGTTTTTTGAAAATTATTTTATAGTTTAATTTAGTTTAAAAACATTTTATATTTAATAAGGGAATTTCTCTCAAAAAATATTTTTCATAGAATTTTCTTAGTTTAATTTTAATTTAAATTCTACCACTTCTATGTTTTTAATATTCTAAAATATATTAAAATTTTTAAATTAGTAGATTCCAATTTTTTATATAGGTCCCTTTCATTTTTGGTCAATATGAATTGTAAACATGGCTATTTTTATTACCACAGTAAATGGTAAGTCGGGTAATTAAGGGTTAAAAATAATATGATAAAAACTTTGAAATGACCCGAATAGTTACCTAGATTTTATTTTATGATTCCATTTAATCCATTCTAATAAAATATTCAGTTTTAAGACCTTTTTCATCTTGTTGTGATCATGACGTTTAAAATATTTTATGTAAAGAAAAGTAAGAAAATATCACACTTATGGTTTTAATAACAATAATATTTTTAAAATGAGCATAGACAGAGGATTTGTTTATAAATATATATATTAATTTTAGAAATAAATTATTTATACTCATCATGGAAATTTATTTTTAATTTTTAGTGAAAAAATAATTGCATTAAATGATTACACAACACTGATGTAGTAATTATTCTATTAATGGAAAAATAAAATAAATGATATTAAAACTATTAAAAGTAATATAATTTGAAATAATTAATAAAATAAAAGAATTTTATAAATTAATATAACATTTTATAGATTTATTAAAATATTATATTCAATTTTCATTTATTTTCTTGATATTATTAAATTCAAGGTAATGAATATTTCTAAAAATTCACATTAATGATATTTTGTAATAAATAATATTTTTTTATACAATATTAAATTCCTAAAAATTAAATATTATATAAAATTATCAGCATACGGTTTAAAATATAAAGTATGGTCTGTTTATGTGCTTTTTTTAATTTTTTATATCTATCTTAACCCTCAATGTGTAAAAAACCTTGTTTTCACGGTAAGTTTGAAAAGGGCTAATGAGAGGTTAAACCCAAAAGATAAGGGTAAAAACAGAGTCAAAAATTGTAAAAATTTATTTTTATGAGATTATTTAGACCCATACATATCCTATATTATAAACAAATCGGTTTGGATCGATTTTAATTGAAAATAATTTTATATTAATTAAAAACTTTAAGACATTCCAAAAGTGCACCTCCCCACTCTTATAAAAGGGTACCCCCTATCCTATTTACTTAACACTTCAAGAAACATTTTTATTTTACCAAATATATGAAAAAATATCTTCCTAAGATCCCTTAAAAATTATATAGGCCTTATTTTGGGCATAAAAACATCCTTATAGAAATTAATGTGTAAATAAAAGGACGTTGTCTGAAGAAGATGTATCATTTTTAATCAAGCATTTTATTTTATTTTTTCTTCCACATCCTCCAAATATTCCTTAAACATGATGAAATAATAAAATAATTATCAAAAATATATGTAGATTTTATTATGTTAATTTACTAACCTATATCCATCTCTCTCATTTATCAAAAGGGAAAGTAATTTATCATTCATGTGTACAACAGACTACCACCTCGCGGACTAATGTAATTCATTTTCCATCACTGCCTATCGTGGATGGTCATAATAATGGAATTAAAGTTCATATATAATATTAATGAAATATTTATCATTATAATAAGTCAATATATCATATATTTTCTTTCCATTCCATTCACTAAAAAATGATAATGTCATTAATGTGTACATGTGGACTACGGTCTCCAGGAAACTATGTGATTTTTATCATCACCACATCACATAGATAAAATATATGTTTGTATGTAAATAATTATTATGGTATATAAGATATTATGGTAATTATTTAAATATAAAATAATTCTTACATTATTTCTATAATTTTTTCTAAAAAATGGAAACATTTCTCATGAATATGTACGGACTATCGTCTCAATGATTGTAATATAGTTCATTTTTCATAACCATATTTCATGATTGATTTTAAAAGTATAATTTAAGTATAAAATTTAAAAATATTTGACGATTATTATTCTAGATATCATGGAATAATATACTCTTTGATCTCATTCAACCTATCTAAGTCATTTTCGACTTATGAACTGAACGTCCAAAAAACACCCAAAATGAACTTAACTAATTAAGTATTTAATCATTAAAAATGAAATGAATAATTTAAGTATTAGTTATTAATATTAGAAAATTTTCTTAAGAAATAGAATAATTTATATGATTTTATTATACAAGACATAAATTATAAACATGAAAAGTCTGGACTCGAGGTAAAGGGTTTCATCTCAATTTTCTTTTATTGAGGCACATTTTATTATTGTGCCCAAAATTTATTTTGTTTTGTTTATATAATACAATTTTAAATGTTATATAATGAATACTTAATACTTCATGTTATTTTATTTTGAATCTTGAATTATTTTATCCAAGTGTATTTGAATTGAATGTTACCAATTATAAGATAGTTTCATAACTCAATTTACTTTTATTGGGATACGACTCTTCTTTAATGACTTTTTTATGACATGATTATGTGTGAATTGAGCTCTAAATTTTTTTATTATTTGTTTAAACTTTTTTATGTGTATTTAAATTTTTTACACATAATTTTTTCATTGATTAATTATCAATTAAGTGATATGATATTTTCAAGGGTTATTTGTCTCAAATTATCTTTCTTTGGGACATGTGTTTATGTTATACACCTATTTTATTTTATGAGGTGTATAGACTGCCAATTTGACATTTTTTATCATGAATCTCCTTATTTTCATTATATTTATAGATTATTTTGAAGTTATTATTTCATGGTTATTATTATTGAAATATTACTAAGCAATAATGACTTGATGTTACAATTTATTTCATTTTAAAGATTGTTTATGTTGAAGGTCCTTGTAGAGAAAATCATATTCTCTTTGTTTTTTAAACCAAATATCATTTATTATACTCTATCTATGAATATGGTTTACATGTTTAATTTCTATTTCCTCCCTTATTGATTAAAGAATCATCAAAAATGTTTTTTTTAGGTGATACTGATATTATATATTTTTTTATATCGAGAATCTTTCTCTTCAATATCCATGTTTTATAAAAAATAAAAGGTATTATTTTCTAATAATAAATTATTTTCTAAATATATTTTATATGATCTTTTAACTTATTTAAAATGTTTTTAAAAAGTAAATTCTATGACATTTTCTAAATGGGACACCTTTGAGACCCTTTACAGAATGTTTAAAAAGAATGATTATTTTTAATGTTTGCAACATGAATATATTTTCTTGCCATCATAAAAATTATTTCATTTGAAGTTTCCTTTATAATTTTCCATGGTTAATTTCAAGGAAATTTATTTTCATAATATTTTTTAAATTTTTTGTTTCTACAAGTTATTTTTAAATTAGAAATAGTTATTTTCCTCAAGAATGTTTTTAATGGTCTTTTAATGGTATGTGCATTCATCAACACCAACAATCTTGATGCCACTTATACTCTACTAGGTATATTTTTTAATAATTCCATCATCAATATTTTTATAAATAGATTATTATTGTTTCGAAATATATTTTCATGGAACTCATTTTCTTTCCATGGGTTAATCAAGTTATGAAAGGATTAAATAATATTTTTATGAGTCTAACGATGAAAATTAATGTTTTCTAGTTTTATAATTGTGTTATGGTTCCTGAAAATTGTTTTTATGATGGGTAGGTCCATTTTAAACCAATTATGGGTGTTTATGTTATTAAAAAATATGGTTTGTTACACTATTAACCAATTTTTTTGGGTCTATCACACCCCTCTAATGAATTGGGTTCTCCAGAGGTTGAAGTCGGTCGTATTAGTTATTCTATTTGAAAGAGCGATATGAAGATGATGTTCCAAGATACCAAGACATTTTTTTTCTTTCTATGGGTTTTTAATGATTCCTTGGATCACTATTGAAGTCACATGGATCCTGATTATTGATTCCAATAAAACATTCAATTTGTTAAGATTTATTTAATGATTTATGATCTGGTTATTGATGTGTATGAATTCTATTATGTTATGATCATGAACTATTATTATGTCATCATACCTTTATTCTCACTTTACTCTCACTGATGACATAGAATTGTAAATGGTTATGTTTAACTATTCTGATAATTTAATCTCATTCTTCTTATCTTTTATTTTCCCTAGGTTATGAAGAATGATACTAAAATATTTCTGATTAGAAGGTTTCATATGTAAAGAACTTTATTGTGATAGAATCTGAGAAGATGGGTATTGTTGTAGATGATCTTGATCTTTAAAAACCTGATGTTTATGAATATGAGTTGATAATATTTTATTCTAATTCTCAAAAAATATAAAACTAAAATTTCCTTAGGTATGTAATTGATCTATTATTTCCTTTTAATTATGTAAGCTTTAGATGACAAAAATTGGGTCATATTTATCAATATTAAATCTATCAATGTAAATTTAATATTTTTAGAATCATATCCAAGAGTCTGGGTTTTTGTTTGTTTCATATATTATCATATAAGAGTTAAGATAACATTAGAGATTGGGATTTTTTTCATATGAAGTTATGTTAAGAGTTACATATACCATCACGGGTTTATAATTCTAATCTTTCTCAACAGTTCAAAGTCTTAGACACCAACTTTGTTTAAGTTATGGAATTTTAATATTCCTAATGATATTTTGGATACATTTTATTTGTTTTAGGTATATGTAACCCCTATGTTTACTATGAATTATTATTTGAGGTAGTACATTTTTTGGAAAAAAGTTATAGTTATTTATAACCATTATGATTTATATGATTTTTTATTGAGGTAATTATGGGTAATTTCAATTTTGGAACATAAGTTTTTTCATGTATATAACCATGGTATTGAATATTGATTTCATGATTAAATGATTAATGTCATTTTAGAATAAGATCACTAAAATTTTGGGTAAAACTGTGTAATAATATGGGGTTTTATTTGAGGAGTCATGGCTGATTTATCTTTTGAACTAATGTATGATATTAAAGTGGAATTATAGTGATTTAGATTACTTATGGAAATTATTATTTAAATATTATGTTATTTACATATTTTTATAAGACTTTTATAAGGATTGATTTTATTTGCAGGTAAGCTTACCATGTAAGAATATGTGCTTAAATCCTTCTGATTTTTGGGTTTTAAGCATTGTCATAAATATTTTGAAGAATTTTAAGGATAATTATTTATAGAATTGTTTGGTTTAAACTGTAATTTTTTTATTTAACTTCAGAGATTAATGACGTAATTATTCATATAAATGTTTATTATTTTGGGGAATAATCATATCTTGTTTGAACCATTTGGTTTTGGTTAATGACTAAATAAGGGATGTATAGATTTTGTCCATTTTCTAAAGTAAATAATTAGATAAAATTTGATTTTATTGCTTCATATAGAAAAAATTTATCTTTAGTTTCATCATTTTGAGTAAAAGATGAGATTGTGGTGGAAATTGATTGAACTGTGAAATTCTAATTATTAAGTAAGTATATTTCCTTATGATATTATTATAAATTGTAAGGTATTACTCAAATCTATGTAAAATATCCTAAAATAAAAATTCATCCTATTACTTTCTATTATAATAATTGGTGGTATTTTTTATCCATCTTTGGTTTATGGTTTTGTGTTCATTGAATTTCTCATGATCGTTCACTTTATTTTTATCAATGATCTATGTAACTCTCCATCATTATGTAGACATTATTCTTTTCTTACAAATATATATTTTCACTTCCTTCTAATATTTTCCTATTTGGAAACCTAGTATGTGTTATCTCAGATGACCATCATACTTTCTTTTCTCTCTTTTCAAGAGGAAATTTTATTAACCCTCTTATTGATGTCGGATTTAAATAAAGGTATTTAAAAAGGTGAAACATTTTATTACAAATATTAATTTCAAATTTTAAAGATTAAATTTATTAAATGTGGTAGAACTTAATATCCTAAAATTTTAAAAATAATGACTATGTTCGATAGCATAAAATATACGCAACATCCACCATAAACGAACTATGAAATATTATTATTTAAATATGATTGTTATAAACAAGCCATTAAATTATTGGGTATGAATTATATTAACTGATTTTTGAAATATATGTGAAGGTTATAATCAATAAAAATATATTGATTAATTCTTAAGAAATAAGCCATCAATTTTTTTATTCAATCCATTTAATTTATCAATGATATGTTTTCTTAAAAAATGGGTTTTTATTAAATTTTTTAGTGAATAATATAATTAATTTATGTAAATTTAATAAATTTTATTTTATAAAATAACTATCATTTTTAAAATATGATTATCAAAATTATCCTATCGTGAAACTTTGAAATTTTTTTGAAAGGTTTGATTTTTCGATGAATAGTGAAAATACTGATTTTTATTGAAAACTGTATATTAATTAAATTTATTTATAAAGTAAAATTCTATTTTTAATTGGTTTTAATATTTAACTAGTTCATTTTCAATTAAAATAATATAATTATGGTTTCCAAATTTAATTTATACTTAAATTTTGTATAAAAACATTTTATACTTAAAGAAATTTCTATAAAAAATTATTTTTGTAGAATTTTCTTAATTTAATTTTATATTAAATTCAACCAATTAAGTTTATTGAAACATAAAAAATAGATTCCATATTCAGAATTATTAGTTAGAAAGTTGATAAATAGGTCCCTTTTATATATGGTTGTTATAAATATTAACAATACTAATTTTTGTTACCATGGTAAAGGATAAATCGGGTAATCAAGGGTTAAAAAAATATGATAGGGATAATAAAATGACACTAAAATTTGCGTTAATTTTATCTAATAATTACAATTCTTCCATAATAATCCAATATTTTGTTATATGACATTTTTTTCCATTTTAATGTGATTATGAATTTTATAATATTTTATGTAAAGAAAATTAAAAATGTTAGACTCTTGTTTTTAATAACTATAATATTTTTAATATGGAGATAAAAAAATGATATGTTTGGTTATAAATTTTAATTTTAAAAAATATTTATCTTCATCATGGTAATTATTTTTATTTTTTATTGAATAACATTTGCATTAAATGCTTACACAACACTAACATAGTAGTTATTCAATTAATGAAAAAAATCACATAAATGATATTAAAACTATTATAAGTAATATAATTTGATATAATTAATGTAATCCATGAATTTTATAGATGAATATAACATTTTATGGATGCATTAAAATATTTTATTGTAATTTCCTTTTTTTTATTGATGAAATTGAAATCAAAGTAATGAATAGTTATAAAATTTGATATTAATGATATTTTATAATAAATGATAATTTATTAAATTGAATAAAATTTAAAAAAAAATATTCAAAAAATTATTATAATATGATCTAAAATATCAAACATGGCCTATTTATGTGTTTTTTCTACATTTATAGTAACTATCATGACCCTCAATGAGTAAAAACATTTTTGTCATAGTAAGTTTAAAAAGGGTTGATGAGGTGTTAAAACCAAAAGATAAGGATAAAATCATAGAAAAAAATTACTAGATTTTGTTTCATGAGTTTATTTTGTTTATAATCATCCTATATTCTAAATTAATCAACTTGTATCAATTTTTAATTTAAAAATAAATTTATATTAATTAAATACATTAAAAAATTCCAAGATTTCCCCTACAATATCTTATAAAATCTCACACCATATCCTCTTTAATTTACACTTAAAGAAAAAAAAAACTTTAGCCATTATATACCCAAAATAATTCCTAAAATATCTATCAACATTAAATTAGTATTATTTTTTTATAATACCAAACTTAAAGGGGTTAAGTTATAAAGAAAAGGACATTATCTGAAGAAGAGGTATCGTTCTTAACTGAGTGGTTTGTTTTATTTTTTCTTCCACCTCCTTAAAATATTATTTAACCATGATGATTTAATAACATAATTATCTAAAATATACTTATATTTTATTATATTAATTTAATCACTAGTATCCATCTCCATCCTCTATCAAATGGGAAATGAATTCATTTTTCGTGTGTACAGCGGAATACCACCACATAGACTAACGTAATCTCGTTTCCATCACTGCCTATCATGGATGGTTGTAATTAGGTAATTAATGTTTGTATATTATATTTATAACATATTTATAATTATTAAAAAAAATGTCATATATTTTTATCCTTTTCATTTACTAAAAAATGATAATGTTGTTCGTTTGCACGTGTAGACTACCACCTCCATAAAGCGATTTGATTTGTTTTTCATCACCTTATCACATAGATAAAATATATGTGTTTGTATTTATATAATTAATATTTTATTTAATATATTATTATCCTTTTATAAATATAAAATAATACTTTCATTATTTCTATAATGATTGTTGAAAAGGGGAAATGTTACTCGTGCATACGTAAAAACAGTCATATCCATGATTGTAACATTGATCCTTTTTCATAAAAATATTTCATGACTAATTTTAAAATTATAATTTACATATAAATATTTTAATAATTTCATGATTATTATTTTGGATATTATAGAATAATGACCTTATTTACCTCATTCAATCTATAGATGTCATTTTGGACTTAATAATCGAACGTCCCCAAAATACCCAAAGTGAACATAAATGATTAAGTATTTAACCACAATAAATAAAATTAACAGCTAAAGTATTATGGATTAAACCTCAAAATTGTTCCTAATAAATTAAATAATTTTATGAGTTTATTATATTGGATTTAAATGAAATGCATGGAAAGTGTATACTCTAGGTAAGGGGTTTCGTCGCAATTTTCTTTCATTAAGGAACGTTTTATTGTTATGTTCATAATTAATTTTTTATGGTGTATATACTTCCATTTACATGTAAAAAATTCATAATTCATGTTATTTTATGTTTCAACATAAATTATTTTATTCAATGGTATTTTAATGGAAATTTACCAACTATAAAAGGGTTTCTTAATTTAATTTCCTTTCATTGGGATATGACTCTTCTTCAATGACTTTATTATTCCACGATTATATATGAATTGATATATTAATTGTTTAATTATGCATTTGTACTTGTTTTTTATGGACTTAAATGTTTTACACATAATATATTCATTTATTAATTCTCAATTAAATTATATGATATTTGTAAGTGTTATTTTTCTCAAATCATCATTCTTTGGGACATACATTTTTGATATGCACCTATTTTATTTTATGAAGTGTATATACTAACCATTTGAAATGTTTTATCATTAATAACCTTATTTTAATTATATTTATAAATTATTTGGAAGTTATTCATCCATGGGTATTATGATTGGAATGTTTCCAAAGTGGTAAAGACTCGATGTTACAATCTATTTTCTTTTAAAGATTATTTAGGTTCAAGGTTCTTGTGGAGAAATAATATGCTATTATTTGCTTGAACCACGTCTCATTTATTCTTCTCGATATATTACTTTGGTTTAAAGAATTAATTTCTATTTCTTCCCTTATTTAGTAAAGAAACATCAATAAAATTGTTGGTAAGTGATACGGATCTTGTATCTTCTTTTATATAGATAATATTTCTCTTCCATACTCATTTTTATAAAAAAAAGTGTTATTTTATAAACATAATTTATTTTATAAAAATATTTTACATGATATTTTACCTTCTTTAAAAATGTTTTAAAAATTAAATTTCTTAACATTTTTCAAATGGTTCACTTTTGACTCCCTTAATAAAATATTTGAAAAGAATGTTTATTTTTAATGCTTAAAACATGAACATATTTTCCCACTACCATAAAGGATATTTTATTTGTATCTTCCTTTTTAAGTTTCCAAGTTTATTTTCCAAATAAAATAATTTTAATAAAAAAAATTGAATTTTTAGTTTTTAAAAGTTAATATTAAAGTGAAAATAGTTATTTACCTCAAGAATTGTTTTAGTGATATTTTAATGGTATTTACATTCACCAACACCAACAACTCATGATGTCACTTATGATCCACTGGGGATATTTTGTAATGATATCATCCTCATTCTTTCACTTGATATATTATGATTGTTTCAAATATATTTTTATGGACCAATTTTATTTCTATGGTCTAATCAAGTTATTAAAGAATTAAGGAATCTTTTTATGAGTGTAATGATGAAAATGAAATATTTCACATTTTATGATTATGTTATAATTCTTGGAAATTATTTTTTATGATGTCTATTTAATTTATAAACCAAGTATGGGTGGTTACGTTATTAACTAAGGATGTGTGGTTACTTTATTAACCAAATATGGGTGATTCCTTGATATCCCTCCAATGAATTGATTTCTATAGAGATGGAAGTCAAATTTATTGGTTATTCTATCTGTAAGAGTGATATGTAGATGATGTGACAAGATACCAGAAAAATATTAATTATTTCTATGGGTTTTTAAATATTCCTTTGATCAATATGGACATCACGTGTATCAAGATTATTGATTTTAATGACTCTTACCTTTGATAAATATTTATGTGATGATTTATGGTCCATCTATTGATGGGTATGAATACCATTATGTTATTCTCATGCACTATGAATATTTCGTCATAATATTATGATCATTTTACTCTCACTAATTACATTCAATTTTTAATGATTATGTTTACCCTCATTGATCATTTTATCTCACCTTTATTATGTTTCCTTTTCCCGAGGTTATGATGAATGACGCCAAATTATTTGTGAATAGATAGGTTTAAAATGTGAATAATTTTATGGATATGGAATATGAAAAGATAGGTATGGTGGGAGGTGATTTTGATCTTTATAAACTAGTTTTTTTTAATCCAATTTGTTAAGAGTTTTTCCAAAATCCCAAAAACTATAAATCTAAAAGGTCCCTAGGTATGTAAGTGATGCAATATTCCATTTTTATGTTGTCAGTTTTGGATGGAAAAAAACATGTCACATTTATCAGTATCAAAGAAAAAAATGTAAAGTTTATGTTTTTATCACCGGATCTAGGAGTGCAGATTCATGGCTATTACATATATGCTGATATCTTATCCCTTTGATTCAAATAAAAATAATATTATTAAATTATATTTTCATGGTGTAATTGTGAGTTTATTTCAGATATAAAAATAAATTTGTATTAAGTATATAGGTTTATGATTTGGATATACAACCTTATTAATGAGATATCGTGAGTAAGAGATTTTATAACATAGTGAGAACTTGTGTGTGGTTTTTGATGTTGCAACATAAGAAGATTTATATTGGGTCTCTTGTCCTTTTTCTAGATAATAATCTTGGACTTTAGCAAATCATGCATGATGCCAATAAGAAATAATCCTAGAGGGTTACACACTATGTGTTTCCATTGATCTTAATTAAATTCTATTTGAATTTAATAATTGGAATAAATATTATTATCAAATCTAATAAATATTTTTATTTATGATTTATTGATCACATAAGTAAAATAATTATTTACTTACAAGGTAATTAATTATTATGAAAATATATAATATTTATTTATAATTTTTTAGGGGGACGAACAGACCAATATAGTTTCAAACAATAAATATTAATTTTCAAGCATGTAAAATAATATTTTTTTGTTTCACCAATTAGAATACACCATTATAAAATAATAATATTATTATTATTATTACATGGAATGGGGTCATATAATGTTTAGTATATTATTTAAGGTTCATTGTGAAATTAAATTATATTTTAACCCTAACTCCAACTCTATGAATAGAAAATTATTTCTATTGTGTAGAGTTTCATTGAAATAGAGAATCATTGAGAATAAATGAATTTAGAGATCTATATAAAGACTTGATAACACTCTAGATATTCTCCTTCCTCATCCACCATCACAAGAATGAGAGTCAAAGGATGATTCTTCATTACTGAAGGAATTGTCACAGCGATTAATACAAACACTTCAAGATGATTAATTTATAATTATAGCACCTAACAATCCATTGGTCTTGTTTAGAGATCATAGGAGTGCATATGGAATTCTTCTAGAGGTATTCTATTCTTGTATCCTACAAGAGTAATGATAGTTTATAGAAAATGATTTCTAACAATCAATATATTTATCAAAGAAATATCTCAAGATAGAGGTATTCTTTATTTTGATCTATTTAAATTAATTATAGATTAAATAAGAAAATATCTTATCTTAGTTTGTGTGACCATATTTTTCATATTCTTTTGAAAAAATTCATTGGTCATAAATTTTACATCTTGTAAAAGATGTAAACGATCCATCAAATATAACACTTGATGAGACAAGATCAGCTCTGATAAGCACTTTCATTATGACCAGAACTATCAAGTGGTATCAGAGCAGTCACATTCAAATTTAGAATTGTTTATTTGATTATTGATTATTACACATTTAAAAGTTAAATTTCATTTAAAGTTTTAATTCATCCTATAAACATATTCAAAATTCCTTCTTCGTTCTCTTTATTTATCACTTATATAACCAAGATTGGTTAACAATTAATGAAGAATGCATCCGAAGAAAACATCCAAAGGTTCCAAGATCTCTGTCCAGATAAAACATAATTACAGTTTTTACTCCTTTATCACACAATGTGTACCTATTTTCATTTCACCATGAAAACCATGTGGAATCTGAGTCGTCCTCAATTAAAAAAATGATATATGTATTAAATTCACCATGTCTAGACCAACCAAGGTAGAGAATAGATTTTCATGGAAACGCAATGTGTATATTGCATATATGTCATGAATTCCATATGTTTTTCAAGTAAAAAAACATAATGTTAAGCTTCGTCACGTAATTAATACATTGAGTGTATTTAATATGTGACACATATAGGCTAGTAGTCATTTAACATGAAGTAAACATTATGTATCCATTCTACACATCATGTAATTGTCTATAATAAGTGTTGGATTTGGTTCCCTAGAACCAACTTTTTTTTACTTTATAATAACATATATTTATTGTTTCGAATATTAATAAACTTTTTATCACGTCATTATTATTTTTCTATGTGGTATTATATGTGATAATGTGTTGGGAGTAGTTTTCACCCTAAAACATCATAACAGTTCCCCACTATGATGAGAACCCATAAGTGCCACAAAAATGTTCTTAAATATATGTTCTATATCTGGATGAAGTCATTTTAGAGAGATAAATTATATAAAATATCATGGGAGGATACTCATAGGACTTTGAGGCACCTTCTCATTGTGTACACCCTTGGTATTATCCAGTATAGGATATTATCAAAATTAGACCCACTAGTACGAAATCCACATTTATATGTGCCATTGGATATTTATATATTCATATGTGTTTATTGATCCTTAGGCTTTAATATTATTATTAATATTTATTATAAGTCATATATTTTGATGTATTGACAAAAACCATGAAGATATATATTCATGGTGAGGTGAGATATGTTAATTATATCACAAGTAATATATCATTAATGAATAATGAGAGAAAGGATTTTTTCCCTTCTATTCTTTAACATAAGTTGAAATCTCAATCCCTTTAATGGAAATTATATAGGCTATATAAATCCATAGTCATGGTGTTCTAATGGAAAGTTCGATTTCTAAAAATTCAAAGAAAGGGGAATCAAGCAAATAGGTTGATGTCACTAGTATACAACATGCTTGATTATAGATATCATGATAAAGGGATTATATTAAAAAGAAATAATTCATATGTATTGTTATGTCATTGCGTCATTAACTTATTTATCTATGGGTTCCTTGGTGTGTTTCAAGACACTAACCTTAGACTTTAGGTTTTGTCGCCTAATGCTACTAAGAAAGAGGTCTTGAGGGTCACACACTAAGTGTGTCTAGAATCTCAGTTAAACTATATTATTATTCAATAAGTTGAATAAATATTATTCCCACATATGGTTTAATAATTATTCATATTTTCTTAATCTCTTATATTATTTCACCAATTATTCGAGAGGATATTATGTGAAGAGAATATTTAGTAAATATTTATTTTATATATATAGAATATAATATTTATTTATTTATTATGGAATAATGAAGTGATATTTATTTATTAAATAAATATACATTATTCAAAGCCCGATAAATATTGTGGAGGGATGGATGACTGAGTTTAATGCTTCAATGAGAAATAATATATATTGAATATTATTTGAATTAATAATATTTAATTAATTTGTGAGTTTAGAACATGTCAATAAATAATATTATTATTATTATTATTATAGACATTAGGTTCCATAGATATTACATAAATAATAAGAGTGCATCTCAAATTATTATTTTCTAGCTCTAGAGGTATATAAAACTAATTATATAATTTTTATAAGAGATCCAATTCATTTTTTGATCATAATGATATCTAGAGAGGACCCTCTCAAATCCCTAGAGAGCTCCCTCTCTAAGAAATATCTTAATAATGGAGATAGATCCTCCACCATCATCACTCTCAAGTCTAGAGAGATCAAAGAGAGACTTTCCCTGAAGTGATTTTTAGGGCGATCAAAGAAAAATGATGCAAGTGTTAGGATCTTCTTTGTTATCACCTGGAGATTTCTAACATGTCATTTTGAGGTTTTTGGAACAAGTGTGGATCATCATTGGAAATAATATTCTCTTGATTTCTATAATGCAACGAAATTATGATATAGATACAATGGTAGATCCATCAAGGACTAAATAATTCCTTACAAGGTAATTCTTTAATTGCTTAAATTAATTATAAATAATATGTGATGATCTTACACTTTGTTTCCACTATTTTTTTTCTATTTTATTTTATTTGTTTCCATTAGTAATGGAATTTATCATCTCATAAATCTTAGATTAATCATCGATAATGACAAAAGAAGAGTTATTAATACCTCATCTTCCACTTCCATTACTCCAAGAACCTATAAGTGGTATCAAAGGGATCGCATAATTATTTATAGTTATTTAAATTTCATTGATTTACTTATGAACTTATTATTAGTTTTAAAATATATTTTAATAATTTTTTAATATTAATTGAGTAATATAATTTCTTCCTCTTCATTTCTCACAAATATAATCAAATCAATTAATTTTATAAATGGAATAAATTTGATGATCTCATCCAAAGTAGCCAAGGAGTCAGGCTGGACAACATAAGAGTACATGCCATCTAACCCAGAGGTAAACATCATGTACTCATGTTTAATTCACTTTGAATTAATTTAGTATTAATTTGAACCATGTTTATTTATTATACGTGGTAAATTTAATTACACACCATGTTGACCAGGCTAGCTTAGCACACGGTTAGCTAGAGTACACAGAGTGTAACTTCTGTACATGATGTGTAGTCCTTTAGTCATAAAAAATCCCTATATCTTATTATATGTCCTACATGAATGGTTACTATGTAACTCAAAGACCACATGTCATGTTTCTCATGTACATGTCATGTATTCCAATGTTTTATATGGCATTGTTACATGCTGAGTTCATAGGTGTGTGTGTCATGGATAGATTATGAGAAAAACACACGATGTATAGCTATAATATACACATCATATACTTTTTTTAAATTAAACATAATTAAACATTAATATATTATACACTTTAAAACTTATCAATAAGTTTTTGGTTGTAAAGACCCGTAAAATTCAAGGGAAATTTTTTCTTAATTTTCTTTGGGATTTTACAAGAACGCGGTTTCTGATGGCACTTGATTCTGAGGCCCAGTGTGCCCAGAATTTCTATTTGAAGTATAGCACGAGTACTTCAGTGAACGAACGAGTGGGTTTTTATAACTTTTGAACCGGTACTCGAAATCGAATTCTGAGGGCACCGATGGATTCGCAGCGCCGGTAATTACTTAGGAATACCTTTTCTGAAGTTGCGTTTACACGGGAGGAGTTGTTAAAAAATTGTGGTACTTAAAATAAAAATTGAGCTACAATTTTTATTTTTACTAAGTTGTTTAAACCTTTGGGTGGATGTTGGGTAACCACACAACTTCCCATGAGAGGTTATGAGGGTGGTGGGGGCCACAGAAACCCCACCCCTTCATATTCCCTAACTCCTTCAACTCACCATTAATTTGATAACTTATGTTAATTAAATAGGTGAGTTTAATTTGAATGTTTAAAATTCAAATACTTAAGTCATGTTAATAAAATAAGTGAAGTACTTATTTTATTTTGGTTTGTTTTGACTTAAAAACCAACCGGGCCCTTGGGATGAAAAATCCAATAACTCTCAAACTGGGTGTCCGATTGACGCGCCGTCTGTGACGTTGAGTTCTTGTTGACGATACGGAACTTTTGGATACATCAACTTCGGACTATGTGTTAGTTGATGTATCATCCCCTTGGCTCATGGATTGGACCCTCCCAAATGAGCTTGCTATGTGAGGGAACCCTAGAGCTGGCTGCGACTGCGACGACGATGACAACTGTACAGAAATCCTCTATGGATTCGACGGCGACGACTACAGCACTCAGCGATCCTACGTGGATCCGTGCTATTGATCCTGTGTGGGTCAGCACTCAGTGGTCCTGTGTGGGCCAGCGCCTACAGATCCTATGTGGGTCTGATCCTGCGTGGGTCATTGCGGGGGTTAGTTACCTATCGATCCTTTGTGGGTCATTGCGGGGGTTAGTACCTATCGATCATGTGTGGGTCCGACGGCTTAGATGAATCAGTGGCTACAACTGATCATCTCTATCATCATACGAAGAAGTATACCTGTGTGAGATGAATCTTGACTTGCTTTCCTATGTGGTTTGTGTTGTGCTATCCTGTGTGGACGTGATCGAACATGGGCTCAGATGTTGGATCTGAACTGGAATTGATGACTTAGGTATATGTAGGGGCATATACCTAAGTAGTGTTGGATGTTACTTCGTGATTGTATATTTCCTTTGTGGATTATCCTCTGTGGATTCTGGGAGACATTCGGGGGTCTCGGGTTCCCTATTGAGTAGCTTATACTCACCCCAACACGGGCCATGCCCGCACTACATTGTGTTGGTTGCAGACGACGGATAGTGCTGAACGTGGTTGAGGCTTACGGAGCAGGACGGTACCTGGAGGTGGACCACTGGGCGGGACGTACTCAGAGTGGACGGCGGGACCCAAGGAGTTGTGGAGGCTATTTGTACCCACCCTTCAGGTGGGACTTCCAGTGGACGGATCGAGGTTGCGGCTTTACTTTTCAGTTGTTGTTTTCCCTTTTTCAGTTGTACTTTACTTTCAGTTTGGGTTTCTATTCTGGCCTACTTACTTTTCCGCACTTACTGTTGTACCCAGTTTTTACTTATTGTTTACTTATGCTTACTTGCTCTGTGGTGTTTGTTTACTTTACAAGGCAATGCCATCCCTTTTTACTGGGAATTATGCCTTGGTTCTAGTCACCAGCCCCTGGCCTATGGAAGGCGGGCTTGAGGTAGTCACGGCACGGGCCCCGAGGACGGGTCGTGACAAATTAGTATCAGAGGAGTTCGGTTCTACCGCAGAACTCAGGAATCTGATCTTTTTCTATATGAAGCAATAGTGTTAAGAGTATTGAGCGTGGTTATCAGTCCAGGGAGTCCAGTGTTTGTGTGGAAGCCGACGTATCCGTACACCAGGACCCTGACTTCTGATTTCCGACTTAATGCACAAAAACATTGATTGCATGTGTGTTTCAAGTTTTCATCGTGATTACTTTGTGTCATCTCACCAGGTATACTGTTTGACCGTGGCACACCTGTTTATTTTCAGGATGTCCTCACGATGGCAGCCAGCTAGGGTTCCGAGCATTGTACGTGACGATAGCCCACCGAGCGACGAGGCCTTAGTACAGGGCCCTTTGATAGCAGAGGCACCGGCGGTACCTCTACCCGCCGAGCCACCGTTGCTTCCAGCCCCAGCCGCTGATGATGCACGTCGCCTTAGTGCACTGCACGAGTTTCAGCGTCAGTGACTAGCCAGGTTCCGCGGGGATATGGACCCTCAGGTAGTCGAGGATTGGCTGGAGGAATTTGTACGAGTTTTCAGGTTAGTGAGGACACCAGAAGACCTCATGGTGATCCTCACAGCGAAGCCTCCTGCACACGGAAACAGGCAGATGGTGGAGCTTGATTCTCCAGGTGCACGATGAGGCATCTTTCCTCTGGAAGGACTTTGAGAGCCTCTTCTGCTCGGAGTTCATCCCAGCCACCCTCCGTGCGGTGCGCATCCAGGAGCTTCTACAGCTGCGGCAGGGCAGCTTTACGGTCGCCCAGTACTCGGCGAGATTTACCGATATCTCGTGCTATTTGATGGACATGGTACGGGACCCATTCTTCTGGGCCCAGACCTTTGAGCAGGGATTGAGGCATGAGATCAGGGCGTCGCTGATCTCCCTCAGCATTCCGACATAGGCAGGAGTACTGAAGCGATCCCTTCTCATCGAGAGCTTCCTTGCTGATCCTACATCATCAGCGATACCTACCGCAGGGTGACACGTAGCAGAGTCTTCTACAGCAGGCGGTCGACAGATGACTCATCGGTCTAGGCAGACCAGACCCTCAGGAAGATGACCTCAGAACACTGGCTCAGAGGTGTGGGGCACTCAGCACAGAGCCAGTCTTTCGGGAGGCAGACAGTGCTACGCATGTGGTGGGCAGGGCCACATGGCTCGTGACTACCCGACCCGCCGTACCAGGGAGCAGGAAGACGAGTCAGAGGAGCTGGCCGAGGAATAGGTGGTGGGCGATGCTTTCAGGTTCTACGACCACCACCACCAGGAGGTCCACCCCGACCCCAGGGAGCTAGTGGGCAGAGACCGGCACAGCTTCAGGCAGTGGAGGCCTACGACCACGGCGCGCCCGAGATGATTCGAGGTACTATCTGTGTCTATTCTACCCTTGCTGCAGTTCTTATAGACACATCATCGAGTCATTCTTTCATAGCTGCTACCCTTGTTCGGATCTTGGAGATTCCGACAGAGCCGTTGTCTCGATCCTTACAGCTAGATACTTCTACGGGAGCAGACTCGACGATTACGCACTGGTCCTGGCAGTGTGAGATTACTCTAGGAGGCGAGGGCTTCGGCTGGGATCTTCTTGTAGTGGTGTTGAGGCCTTACGACATCATCTTGGTCATGGATTGGTTATCTACAATCCATGCTCAGATCGACTGTATTAGGCGCAAGGTGCGATGTGTACGCACCGATGGGAGAAGGTTCACCTTCACTGGCGAGAAGGGAGCCTTTGCAGCACAAGATGGACTCACGCAGAGGATAGGACAGCCCATCACTCATCAGTTGGCTAGCCTCATCCTAGGAGCAGTTGATGTGCAGAGTCCGAGCTTACCTACAGTGGTGGATCAGTATGCGGACATTTTTCCCGACGACGTTCCAGGACTACCTCCTCGCAGAGAGGTATACTTTTATATTGACATGTACCCCGGGACAGCCCCAATATCCACTCCAGCATATCAGATGGCCCCTGTTGAGCTTCAAGAGCTACAGGTATAGTTGGAGGACTTGCAGGGCAAGGGATTCATCTGACCCAGTGTTTCACCCTGGGCTTCCCCGATATTGTTCGCCAAGAAGGCGGACGGGAGCTTGCGACTTTGTGTCCACTATCATCGCCTGAACCAGGTGATAGTGAGGAACAAGTATCCTCTACCGAGGATAGATGACCTCTTCGATCAGCTCAAGGGAGCACGGTGGTTCTCGAAGATAGACCTCAGATCAGGCTATCATCTGCTCAGAGTTCGGGACGAGGACGTACAGAAGACGACCTTCAGTGTCGATAGGTCCACTATGAGTTCTTGGTTATTCCATTCGGCGTGATCAATGCTCCAGAAGTTTTCATGGGCCTCATGAACAGGATCTTTCAGCCATACCTCGATCAATTTGTCGTGGTCTTCATCGACGACATTTTGATATACTCGACGACTGAGGAGGAGCATTCCTACCACTTACGGGTTTTACTAGACACACTCTGAGAGCACCAGCTTTATGGAAATCTCTTGAAGTGTCAGTTCTAGATACGTGAGGTCCACTTCTTGGGACATTTCATCTCTGAGGTGGGAATTGCGATGGATCCTGCGAAGATCTAGGCAGTGCTAGCTTGGGAGTTACCCAGGAGCGTGACGGAGGTGCGGAGTTTCTTGGGTCTAGCTGGATACTACTGGAGATTTGTTCCAGACTTCTCCAAAGTTGTGACACCACTCTCAGCTTTGACAAAGAAGGGGAAACCCTTTGTGTGGTCAGACAGATGTCAGCATAACTTCCAGGAGTTGAGACAGAGATTGACCAGCGCGCCTATCTTGAGGCTTCCGGAGGAGGGAGTTGGGTACGTGGTTTACTGAAATGCATCAGGGACCGGACTCAGATGTGTCCTGATCCAGGAGTGGGCTGTGATCTCCTATGGATCACGTCAGTTGAGGCATAATGAGCAGAACTACGCTACCCATGACCTGGAGTTAGCAGTAGTGGTCTTCGCTCTGAAGATTTGGCGACACTATCTGATGGGAGAGCGCTTTATAGTTTATTATGACCACCAGAGTCTCAGGTACATATTCTCGTAGAAGGACCTGAACCTGAGACAGCGGCGATGGCTTGAGTTCCTTCAGGACTATGACTTTGAGATAGTCTATACTCCTGGAAAGGGGAATGTAGTAGCTGATGCCCTCAGCAGGAGGACAGGCATTCAGCTACTTGGGGAGGTGACAGAGTAGCTAGCCGCTTTGCAGGTATCCTTTGTGGATAGCGATGGAGCAGCCTTTCTTCAGTCACTCACAGTCACTCCTCCACTACTGCATTGGGTCAGAGAGGCACAACATGGGGATGCCGACTATGAGACGCGACGTGCGCAGATATCCTCAAGACAGGCACCTGATGGTTTCTCTTTAGGGGGAGAGCACGATGTTCTTTTCAGAGGACGTACCTTGGTACCAGTTTCTTTACGAGAGGAGGTGCTAAGAGAGTTTCAAACCTCCCCTTTGGCGGTACATCCTGGAGTGACAAAGATGTACCAGGATCTCAGACGTCAGCACTGGTGGCTGGGCATAAAGAAGGTTGTGGCAGAGTTCTTTTCTCGATGCCTCACCTACCAGCAGGTGAAGGCAGAGCACCAGGTACTAGCAGGCTTGGTGCAGCCCTTGGAGTTCCCAGAGTGGAAGTGGGACGACATATCTATGGACTTCGTGACAGTACTTCCACGCACTTCCAGAGGTCACGACTCCATTTGGGGGATTGTCGACCGACTCACCAAGTCGGCCCACTTCTTACCCATCAGAGAGCAGGGCACAGTGGAGAGCTTGGGACATCTCTACATTTAGGAGATTGTACGGCTTCATGGTGTGCCATCATCTATAATGTCCGATCAAGATGCTAGTTTTACTTCCCAACTTTGGAAGGGGTTGCAGGAGGCGTTCGGGACGTAGCTACGTCTGAGCACCGCCTTTCACCCTCAGACAGATGGTCAGACGGAGAGGACCATTCAGACTCTCGAGGACATGCTCCGCGTATGTGTCCTCGACTTTGGTCACATCTAGGAGGACCACCTACCCTTGGTGGAGTTCGCGTACAACAACAGCTACCACTCCACCATCGGGATGGCACCATACGAGGCGTTGTACGGCCGACCTTGAAGATCTCCTCTGTGCTGGACAGACCCTGGGGATTCCACACTTGTGGGACCGGAGATGGTCCAGGCCATGACAGAGAAGGTCCAGGTCATCCAAAAGAGGATGAGGACAGCTCAGAGCCGGCAGAAGTCTTATGCTGACAGGAGGCGGAGGCCACTGGAGTTCAAGGATGGCGGCCACGTCTTCTTGCGGGTCTCACCTCGACATGGAATACGGAGATTTGGCCGAGGTGGCAAGTTATCTTCGCACTTCATCGGACCCTTCCAAGTCCTCAGCAGGATTGGTGAGGTGGCTTATCTCCTGGATCTACCACCTCAGTTGCACCGGGTGCACGACGTTTTCCATGTATCCCATCTGAGGAGATACGTGCATGACCCGACGCATATCATTGACCATGGGTAGCTGGACATAGACGATGGGTCAACTTATGAAGAGGTCCCAGTGGAGATCGAGGATCGACAGGAGCGGGTCCTACGTGGACGTTCGATTCCTCTAGTGCGCATCAGATGGCAGCACGGGAACCTCCAGGAGAGCACTTGGGAGCGGGAGGCTCAGATGCGTGCACAGTACCCACATTTGTTCCCCTAGTTTTTTATGTATCTTTACGGGGACGTAAATTCCTGAGGTGGGAGTAATGTAAAGACCCGTAAAATTCAAGGGAAATTTTTTCTTAATTTTCTTTGGGATTTTGCAAGAACGCAATTTCTGACGGCACTTGATTCCAAGGCCCGGTGTGGCCGGAATTTCTATCCGAAGTTTAGCTCGGGTACCTTCAGTGAACGAACGAGCGGGTTTTTCTAAATTTTGAACTGGTGCTCGGAATCGAATTCTGAGGGCACCGATGGATTCGCAGCGCCAGTAATTTCTTAGGAACACCTTTTCCGAAGTTGCGTTTACACGGGAGGAGTTGTTAAAAAATTGTGGAAGTTAAAATAAAAATTGAGCTACAATTTTTATTTTTACTAAGTTGTTTAAACCTTTGGGTGGAAGTTGGGTAACCACCCAACATCCCATGAGAGGTTATGAGGGTGGTGGGGCCCACACGAACCCCACCCCTTTATATTCTCTAACTCCTTCAACTCACCATTAATTTGATAACTTATGTTAATTAAATAGGTGAGTTTAATTTGAATGTTTAAAATTCAAATAATTAAGTCATGTTAATAAAATAATTGAGGTACTTATTTTATTTTGGTTGGTTTTGACTTAAAAACCAACTGGGTCCCTGGGACGAAAAAGCCAATAACTATCAGACTGGGCGTCCGATTGACGCGCCGTCTGTGACGTTGAGTTCCTATTGACGATACGGAACTTTTGGATACATCAACTTCGGACTACGTGTCAGTTGATGTATCAGCCCCTCGGCTCGTGGAGCAGACCCTCACGAATGAGCTTGCTGTGTGCGGGAACCCTAGAGCTATCTGCGACTGTGACGACGATGACGACTATATAGAAATCCTCGGTGGATTCGACGGCGACGACTACAGCACTCAGTGATCCTACGTGGATCAGTGCTATCGATCCTGTGTGGGTCAGATCCTGTGTGGGTCAGCGCCCAGCGGTCCTGTGTGGGTCAGCGCCTACAGATCTCGTGTGGGTCTGATCCTGTGTGGGTCATTGCGGGGGTTAGTTACCAATCGACCCTTTGTGGGTCATTGCGGGGGTTAGTTACCTATCGATCCTTTGTGGGTCATTGTGGGGGTCAGTACCTATCGATCCTGTGTGGGTCCGACGGCTTAGATGAATTAGTGGCTACAACTGATCATCTCTATCGTCATACGAAGAAGTATACCTATGTGAGCTGAATCTTGACTTGATTTCCTATGTGGTTTGTGTTGTGATATCCTGTGTGGACGTGATAGAACTTGGGCTCGGATGTTGGAGCTGAACTGGAATTGATGACTTAGGTATATGTATGGGAATATACCTAAGTAGTGTTGGATGTTACTTCGTGATTGTATCTTTCCTTTGTGGATTATCCTCTGTGGATTCTGGGAGACCTTTAGGGGTATCGGGGTCCCTACTGAGTATATTATACTCACCCCTGCATGGGTCATGCCCGCACTACGTTGTGTTGGTTGCAGACGACGTACAACGCTGATCGTGGTTGAGGCTTGCGGATCAGGACGGTACCTGGAGGTGGACCACTGGGCGGGACGTACTCAGAGTGGATGGCTGGACCCGAGGATCTGTGGAGGCTATCTGTACCCACCCTTCATGTGGGACTTCTAGTGGATGGCTCGAGGCTGCGGCTTTACTTTTCAGTTGTTGTTTTCCCTTTTTCAGTTGTACTTTACTTTCAGTTTGGGTTCATATTCTGGCCCACTTACTTTTCCGCACTTACTGTTGTACCCAGTTTTTACTTAGTGTTTACTTCTTCTTGCTTGCTCTGTGGTGTTTGTTTACTTTACAAGGAAATCACTTCCCTTTTTACCAGTAATTACGCCTTGGTGCTAGTCGCTAGCCCCTAGCCTGTGGAAGGCGGGCTTGGGGTAGTCACGGCACGGGCCCCGAGGACAGGTCATGATATTGGTGTGGTAATTGTGGTGAAAGTACATTCTATGTGATGAGTTATATATATATATGTATCTGTCTCATTAAAATTTGTGTAATGTTTGGATATTTATATCATATTGAAGTGGTATTATATTTATTAATCTTGGTGCATTGATGCATAACACGCTAAGTATATACCATCTGATATGTGTGGTAATTAATTTGATAGTAAATTCAATGAAATTGCATGATATTTTGTGTATACCATATGTCACAAGAGTAAACTTTATATGAGTATAATAAAATTTGGGTAGTTTAGATAGTTAATAACCATGTTTCCTCTAAGGTGCATTTTTTACACTATCAATTTTGAATAAATATATTTAATTTGTTTAAAATTATTATAGGTAAGAATATTAATAAAATTAATATGAGAATTAAGAGAAAATAATTTATTAATTAAAGAAGATAATTAATTGATTCAAGATAGATTTATCATTAATAAGAATGATTAGAAGTTAATGTTAATTTTATTTAATGTGTAATTCATTTCATGCAAGTGGATGATCATGATCCTAGATCAGACCATTTAATGTGATTGGTTTCTTTTAATATATTATTAAATTTAATTTTTGGCATGCATGGAATCCCTCCTCTCATTATGTAAGGGCATGAATTCATATGGTTTCTTTTTTGTAAACCCCTTAATAAATATTTTTTTTACCATCACCTATGTGTGAGTAAAATAATATGTAATGGACGAGGATCCTAAACTAGTGGGTGTGGTTAAAGTTTGGAGTCAAGGAGGAACCAATACAAGAGAGATACATAAGTGGGTAAGTGGAAAACTACAAAACTAGTCATAAATGGTTTAAGGTTTTCTTCCCTAGTTCAATAGTTATTTTATAATCCTCTATATAAACTAACCATTAGTAAAAAGTTTATGATCATACCACTTTATTATTTTATTTCTATCAAGTTTTAGGGTAATTTCATTATGGATGAATTTTCACTATCACATGAATTAATGAATTAAAAAGAATGAAAAATAAAACTAAAATAAATTGTCTTATGTTTAAATATTATCTAAGACATGGATTAACACTTAATTAAATCCACTTAATATTAACAAGCATATAATAAAGATAATAATTTTCAATTTACTCAAAAGATGCTAAAATCCATTAATTATATATATTAAGTTGGTATAGCCTTCCACTAATTCAGTTAAAATTGAACCATAGTTTGAAGTAATTGGTCATCCAAAGTTGGGGTGATTTAAATTATCATATAATTATAACTTTAAGTATTGGGTGGAATTAACTTAATTTATATCAAGTGTTGACTTCAAAGCTAGAATTATTGTAACGTAGAGTCAATGGTTGAGGAAAAATGGTTTAGGTATTTTAGGATTGGGGATTCCACTCAAAAGATCAAGGAATTATGAGTTAATGTAGTGGTCATTTAGAATTCATACCTAAAACCATTCAAATTTCTTAGGTTGATGAGAAGGGGGGTATGGATCCTTACCATTGGAATGTCCAAGCAATGGGATATTCTAAAGCTAATGGTGATGACTATTAGTTTATGAAAAAAATATTTGGAGATTAATAAATATAATATTTATTTGTTTTTCTAAATCTTATTATATAAAGTACTAAAACTCTTCTCATTATATTTTTAGAAATGGAAATAAACATTAATTGAAACGTATCATTGTGATCTATACTTGATAAGGATAACATTCTCACCAGTAAAAAAATTACAAGCATAGAAAAGGCACTTATGCATTATATTATTCCATAAAATTAAGTTATATATTCTAGAAGAACCTATTCCTAAAGCACCTAGTAAAGAGGCTAGTGAGGAAGAGTTATCTCTCTATGAGAAACATTTGAATGATTCCACAGATTTTTAGTGATTTATGATATCATCCATGACCAATGATCTTCTGAAGAAATATGAGGTCAAGGATGCGTATAGAATGATGTCTTGTATTTGGGATCTCTATCAAGAGAAGGCACTAAAAGATAGATATGTGATAACCAATACTCTATTTACAATGAATCTTAAAGATTCAGAACTATATGGGCCACATGTATTCAAGCTTATAGTCTATATTGAACACATAGACATCTAAGGGATTAAATTTCAAGATGAGTTTCATACAGATCTCGTACTTTCTTCACTACCCAGGTCATTTTCATATGGATTGTACTCCTTCATAATACCTAACCCCATCTTGGTTTGGCACGATGGAGTTGAGGGTGATTTGGGATAATGATGGGTATAGGTCATTGGGTTTATATTTTGCTTCATCGTGTTTATTTCTATAGTTTTTCACCCTATTGAAGCCCAAGTTTGGTCTATCTACTGCTCTTGCTTCTAGATATTTCATTCTAGACCCCATATTAGTCTTCTGTGATGGGGTTCAAGAGAGTTTTTGGGATGTGAGGTTGATCCATCGACAGTGTTCTAGGGGGTTTTGTGTTGGTTTATTTCTTCCCTTGGTTTCAGTTTCTCAGGTTGTGATTGTTCTGCTTCATCTTGGATTCAAGAGTGTTGTTCCTACAGATTGCATTGGGGTTCATGGTAGTGATTAATTATTATATTTCCTTGATTCGAAAGTGTCATGGTTGTATATTTTTTGGAACTTCTTCACTTGATCGCTTCCAGGTGAAGATTCAGTTTAAATTGGTTAATGTTTTTGTTTATATTTCATTCTGTTATTGGGCGATGTATGAGTGGACATGGCTGAAGAAATTCCAGAAGAGTCATTGAAGTCTGGTTTTTTTCTCACCAGTGAAGTTGTTGATGATGATGGTGATCAGGTGCATTAGGGTGCAAGGATTGAGGCACCAGTTGCCTCACAGTTTGATGCCTGAGGTGGTAGCATGTTTTTGTTTGAAATTTTAATTTAGTGGTGTTTGGATGGGGTATTTGATGTAATTTCACATTCCAATTGAACTGTGTTTTTGTGATATTTTGATTTTGGTACCTAGAAATGGAATTTTGAGGTTATCACTAACCCTAAAGTGCCTTTTTTTAATAAAAAAAATATTTGTTCTAAAAATATAAATATCCTAAGAATTTTCTTTACAAGAAGAGTTATATCAAGAGTATGGGAAAGGAAAATGAAGCAATATGTTTTCCATGTGGAAAAAAAGACCATTAGAAGAGTAACTGCACCCAGAAGAAAGGGTAAGCTAAAGGTGTTGTCGTTATCAAGTTTAATCTTTCAATATGTATACATTAGGTATTAGATACATCTTGTAGTGCTCACGTATATATCCAAATAAAGGTCCCAATTATATTACAAAATATTTCTAGGGGAGAGGTGGATTTTTTAGCATCCAATTGTGTAAGGAAAGCTACTCTAGCCATTAGAGTCTACCACCTTTCATTTCTAATAGGAATTATATTATTTTTAAGATATTTTTATTATATACCAATTATTACAAAGAACATAATTTCTATATATTTTATAGATACATATAGTTTTATTTTTAAATTTGGAAATCGAAATTGTTTCTTTTTTTGAGACAACATATGTCATGGTATGGAACATTTAAATAACAGTATTTATGTATAAAATTATGAAAACCAAGTATTTTAAATAGATAAAAAGTCATGTTCACATGACTTATATAACACCTAGTTATGGCATCACCGTCTTGGTCATGTAAATGAGAATCATTTGACAAAGCTCTATGAAGATGATTATTTAGAGTCTTTTGTGTTGAAACAACTTGAAATATGTCATCCTTATTTATAAGGAAAAATGGTCAAAGAACCATTTGTTGGATAGGGTGAAATATCCATAGAGCTTTTAGGATTAGTGCACACTAATTTGTTTGTATCATTTCTATTATAATCCAAATGTGGGTATTCTTTCTTCATAATTATTACTAATTAATTGAGTAGACATAGATATGTTTACTTAATGAGGTATAAGTAAGATTCCTTTGAGAAATTAAAATAATTAAGGAATTAAGTATAGAATCAACATAGAAAAGGATAAATAATATTATAAGGGATCAAGGTGGTGAATATATTAACCAACAGTTTATCGACTTTCTACAGGAGTTTAGGATTCTATATCAACTCACTCCAATTTACACACCACAGTGGAATGGTGTTACTAAAAGGAGGAATTATACCTTGTTAGACATTGTAAGGTATATGATGATTCATACAGATATTCCATTATCATTTCAGGGATATTCATTAAAACTGCGGCATACACACTAAATTGAGTAATAAATAAACTCTCAAACATGATTCCCTTAAAATTATGGAGTGGAATGAAACCTATTTTATCTCATACACATGTATGGGATTTTAAGAATTTTTTAATCCCTTATCAGGAATCAAACTATGACCCCAAGACACAAAGTGTGTCTTTATAGGGTATCCTACATAAACAAAAGTATACTACCTATACAACCTCTCAGACAAGAAATTGATTATCACCAGAAAATATGCTTTTATGTGGGGGAGAACATCCACAAAAGGGATATTGGGATCAAGATTGAATTAGATAAATTTATTTATCAAGATACTCAAGAGTTAGTATAAGAATATATTATATAGGTTCTTATGGATAATGTAGTTCCTAAAATACCAATACTACGTAGTTGCACTATAGAGGTAAAAAAACTTAAGAGATATGGTTTTCTAGTCACCAAAGTTGGTGAATCATTATTGGTTGAGAATGATAAACATCTCTCCTATAAAGAGGAAGTAGAGAGATCGTACATTGTAATATGGAAAGAATCCATGAATTCTTAAATGGATTCCATGTATTAGAACCAAGTATGGGTTCCAGTCGATGCACCAGTTAATGAAAAACTAGTAGGGTGAAAATGGGTATTCAATAGAAAATTGGACATGGAAGTAAAAGTAAATACCTATAAATCAAGGCTAGTGAAAAAAGGGTTTAAAAAATGATAATTAACTATGATGAAAACATTTCACCAGTTTCCTACTTAAATCAATCATACTTCTACTTTTTATAGCATAGTCCAATTAAATTGTGTATTATGAGGTATCTAAGGAATTAGTTTGAATACAAAACTTCATCCATGGTCTTTAAGTGATTCCTAGTAATAAATATTTTATCACACTCTATTATTATTATGATATAATAGTGTCCCTTATAAAGGATAAAAGATCACATCAATGAATGAAGAATGTACTTTGTAAATATCATCTCTCAAGGGATTTTTTGAAATGAGGTGAAGTAATAGTTAAAAAATTCTCTGTGAAACTCAATATGATGGACCCCTTGACTAAATAATTAACTCAGTAGAAATATAATCATCATGTAAGTTTCATAAAACTCAATTTTATTAGTAGTTAGATTTACTATAAATGGGAGTATCTTTGATTTTTTATCCTATAAACAATAGTATATACATTGGATTACATGTATATCAAGAGAAGTGAATGATAATTAATATATATTATTACATGTCATTCATAGTTCTACATGAATTTAATATAAAAATGTACCATAATATTTATCACATTGAAAAAGGGCATAGTAGTTCCTCGCTATGATGAGAAACTTAAAATTTCATGATGATATTATTAAACCATGTTTTATTTTTGGATAATATTGTATGATGGGGAACATAGTATATTGACCATCAGGTGTGAGTACTCATAAGAAGATGATACTTTATCTCATGACAATCATATTTGGTTGTCTCTATGATAAGAGATTATACGTACAGACCTACCAATGGAAATTCCACATGTTTCTGTGTCATCAGATATTATTTTCTTAAAGCATGTGTAATATTATTTGAACATTAATATTATTATTAATGTATATCGTGACTTTTTTACTTAGATATACTTCCATAACCCATGATGTCATAGTTCATGGTGAATTTGGGTGCGTTGGGTGTGTCATGAATGACATGTTATTAATGAATAAGTTAAGGAAGTATTTTTCCATTCTATATTTATAGAGGTAAATATATTCAATAATTGATTAAAATAAAAATATTTCCATAAATTACATGGATACAGTGTAATAAAGAGTTTATTTTAGATATTCAGAGAAATATCCTAGGAAAATCCATGAAGGTAACTTTATAATGTTTTTGGGTTGATTGTGTTTGTTGAAAAAGAAGGTGTACAAGTTCAGTTGTGGAGTTATAACATGGTTTTTGACTAGGTATGTTGAAAAAGATAAAAGAAAAAGGAATGGATGTTTTGGAGGTGATACAGAATTTTTTATGTACAAGTTAGTGTTGTTTCCTGCCAAAATTTGAAAGATAACTCAAGCACAATAATTGTATTTCCATGAATTCTTCATAAAAATATTGAAATAGAATGAATTTCAAGAATATTTTTTATTTATTAAAGTTAAGGTTCTTCTTGAAAGTATGGTGCTTCACAAAGGTGTGGATCTTCATCAAAGTAGGATTAGTGAAAAAGTTTGATGCTAAATCTCCAGGACAATAAGAAGCTTCTCAAATGGAAAATTTCTCTGAATCCTCATGAAGATAGGGAGGTTCGAGAACAATAATTGGGAGCTTCATGAAAATATGGAAGTGAGTATGGAAGCTTTGTGAAAGAGAGGTAATGCATATAAATAGGCCTCTACCCTCCTAATTTGATCATAATAATCCTTAACAAAAATCCAATGTCTGAATTTGCAAAGGTGATTCGTGAAGGTTGTTCTTGAAAAAAAAAGTTCACAAAGAAAGGAAGTTCGTGATTGCTATATAAGCTAACTAAATGTTTTAATTTTCATGAAAAGTGTTGAGATTCACAAAGTATAAGTATCATTCATGAAATGGGGGTGATTTGTAAAGGATATTATAGATTCATGAAAGTGGTGAGATACAAAAAAAATCTGGGGTTCATGAAAGAAGTATATTCTTGTAAAGAATTGGGCAGTTTCATAAAGGCTCTCTGTGCTTCACAAAATTAGTGAGCATCATTAAAGTATTAAAACAGGATTTCCTAAGAAATATATGGTGAATTTTTATTCATAAAGTGGGTGAAAGTGGAACTTAATGATGCACAAAATGAGGTGTACAACATATTGACTCAAGTGATCAAAAAGAGATTTGTAACGCCCCAACCCCCAAAACCTGGAACTGGTGCATTATTTTAATACATTGGAATGATTACAAGGAATAAAATCCTAAAGGACCAAGTAGTTTAGTAGTTTTGAAAAACTAGATACATATATAGGTTCAAAATTACAACTTTAAAAGAAAAACATCATATAAGTTTTATTGGGAACATCTGCAACTCTAAGTTTATCACTACAGGTAATTCATAATAAACTTCTTTATGTAATAAGAAAATGAAACATAATAAATGGGTGAGATCAAATGCTATAAAAGGGTAATAAATATGGAATAATATATCATAAACATAAACATTAGGTGTGGCGAATAACTAAAAATACATGCCTTTAAAAATAAAGTTGAACATAATATGATAGGAATATAAACTGAGTAAATATTTCCATAATAAAACATAATCATGGATGTTCTACTAGTCAAAAACCCACATGAACATTAAATTACTCATTTAATAATGAGGTAAATGCATATTATAGATATTTTGAAATATTCCATCATGGCCTCATCCAAGAAATCTAAAAATCATTAAGGTCACGGCCAAAACCATATCTAAAAATGGGAAAGGCCTCAGCCAAGTCCGTATCTATTTGTCTCATGAGACCTAGCAATGAATTGAGGGGATATATAGGGCCTCAAACATAAAATAATAATTCCAATTCATTCCTCACATTAATGTAGATAAACATAACAATATATACATTCATATTGAAACTAACATATGAAATGTAAATAACTTTCTCCAAACATTAACCATAAACACTAACTATTCAGAGTAAATTGGTGAATGGTTTTAAGATAGCACATCCATATTCAAACTAATAATAAACTATTAAATTAAATACTGTAGATAACATTATAAAATATTAATCCCAAAAATACATAATAATCAACAAGAGTATTGAAACATGTGAAGATACTCTTATAAAATCATTGAGTAATTCTTGAGATAAATACTCTTTTACTTTGAAAAGAAGAGTTATTTTGAAATAGACTTTGTATAAGACCATAAATTAAGTAAGATAGTATTTTCATAATAAAATTGGTATTTTTAGAAAGATAACGGTCTCTAAAAATAGATTATATAGTGCCCTTGAAAATAGGTAAGAATTTGATAAATTCCATTGAAACATGATTGTTTATCAGGAAAACTTTTTGACAGATTATTTTAAAACATGTAAATATACATAAAATAAAGAAGGTTTCTGGTTGTTACAAGTATATAGAACATTATAATAGAATATATTATGTGTAAATATAAATAAATAATAACTTAATTGAGGTAAGTATAGAATAAGAGTAACCTGAATGAAAATGGAGATTCGTGTAGAAAACCCTTACCACTTTGTAATCAATCAAATCATATTCCCCAAAACTAATAATAATCAAATGATACATTTAATACCATTAAATTAAATATATTAATGATATTATACATAAATGGGTAGAATACATACACCATAAAAAATTAATAGTAGTGAATAAGGAATGTCTAGCAAAAATGGAAGTGAGATAAGAAAACCCTTACCTTAAGACTGATGGTGTTATTCACTTGATATTAGTGTCCTATATAACCAAATAAAATTCATTAATTAATATTTTAAGAACCTATTATTTATTTAATTGATTTATTATATCCTTATTAAGTTCACTCATGGCCTTCTTGATGGGTTTAAGAGGTTCAATTTTTTGTTTGGGAGCATTTTTTTCCTTATTATTCATGACCAGTTTACTTATATACTTGAAAAAACATGTAATATGAGAATGGTTTTCTATAATATAAGTTTTATTTTATTTTTTAACATACATAATATTACATTTTTATAAAATTAATTTGGTTATTGGGAGTTAATATTAATCATTATATAAAACTTTTGTGATAATTGTTTGGGTTAATTACGGTTTTTTATCACAACGAACACATTTTAATTTATAAATTAATATCATGTGTGAAAAATGATTCCAGAACATTAAATAAGTTATAATAAATATATTTTATTATTTTTAAACCATAAAAACAGTTTCATGACCTAAATTGAAGAGGGTAATAGAAATTGAAAACTCGTCGCCCTTGAATATTATAAACCAACACATATTAGATGCTGTTTTCCTTTCTAGTATAAAAGAAAGGGAAAGGATATATGATGATGAATTATTACATTATAAAGAAAATAAATTACATTTATGTTTATATAGTTATAATAAAATTTTAATTAAAGTAATTTAGGAAGGAAAAAAAATAAAGGAACCTAAAATAAAATAAAAGTTGGGAAATCCCTTGTGAAAAATCAGCATCCTAACGGCATCACTTAAAAATTAATAAAATGTTTTTATGAGAGAAAATGGGTATATAATAATTATTACATAATATTTAAAGTAATGGGGATATGTAATTATATATCCCAACATAATCCAAAAAAAATAAAATAGAATAACATAAAAAATAGTGCTTGAAAAAGAGAAGCGTGGTAGATTCCCTTACCCTGTAGAGTAACTCCTAAAACATGAAGGTTGGGACCTTGGGGGATTGAGGACACCTTGAGAGAACTCATATAGAGGTAAAAATACAATCTATTCTAGAATTATGAGTTTTTAATGACATAAAATGAAGGAATGAGTGGGTATTTATAGTAAATGAGATGGAGTTTTTTATTAATTTCAAAGGACACATCATTACTACTTTTTGAAAAACCATGGGATTTTCTATGGTATTTTCCCATGGTATTATCCACATGGGACACCTCATAACATATTTTAATTTACACAAGTATAACATCATTTTATATTAATTATTACATCATTATGATGTCATTAAACATACCGAAAACTCAAAACTGTGTTTTTATTATTCACGAAAAAATCAAATATTTTAGAAAAATCCCAAAAATTCACCCCAACCATTTTTCAACGTGTATAATTTAAAAATGAAATATATTTTTTGAAAATAATTTTCTAAATATATTTAATTTAATTTTTAAATAAAATTGTAATTTATTCCAAAAAAACAACTTTGAAACTTTAACTCATTTTATAACACCATGAAATTTTAATCAAGGTCCCATAAAATTATCTTATAACCGTAAAAAAATAAATTAAAATTTTATGATTACATTTTATTAAAATAAACTTATATTTTAAATTATTAAATTAATCATAAATTTTTAATTAAAATATTTATGACATAGAAAAATACAAATACTTATACTATGATTGTTTTTTTACATATAAGATGTCTGAATTGTATTTATACATTCATGGGTGAAGTTTCTATTTTTTTGGAAAATTTACTATTCATTACTATTCATAAGAGTAACAATACTATTAATAAGAGTATGTTAATATTCATAAGGGTATTTTACTATTCATTAAAAATTAAGTTTTTCTTATCATAATCAAGAAATGATCTTTCAAATTATTATTGTTTGTTACATATGATCATTTCCTTTGTATGCTCCTTGGACATAGCTGAGTGTGGGTGAACCAAGTAAATTTTATGTGCCTCGGGCATGCTTTCATTTTTTTCTCATACATTACTGTCGAAAAGATAGAGAAATTTTTTTTTTTTTAATGATGAATGAAGATCTTAAGGGAATTCAATTTTAATCTATTATACCCTGATTCCCTCCCCCCTTAGGGTATTAAAGCTGGTTGGTTTAACAATTAGTATCTGATGTGATGGTTAATTATATCATTTCACTCTAAGGGATTTCAATGGATTTTTTCAATCATAAATGGATTTCAATATTTTATGGAAATAATTTTCAATTTTATAAGAATTAGATGTATCACTACATTCGATCTTTAAGAATGAATGACTTTACAATAGTGATACATGGTATTTCGACCAGTGTAGAAGATGACTGAATGGAATTCGATGCTGACGCCGAAGGAATCAATGCTTTAAGGGGATCCCTATCCAATGAAATATATAATAAGATGATATCGTGTATGTCATTACATGTTGTGTGGGTAAAGTTTACAAATATTTATATGTTTGAATCACAAATTAGAGAATCAAAGTTGCAAGTTATATGGAACAAGTATGAGGATATAAAAATGCACCCAAATGAATTTTTTGATGGATTATTTCACTGGGTGAATGTTTTTGTGGAATACATGTGTGACCTAGGAGAAATTATTGAACATATAAATTTTTTTAAGAGAATCTTGAGAAATATTTCACCTCAATTCAATCTAAAAGTTTCGATATTGGAAGATAAATATATAAAGGATATTACATTGGATAGATTTCGCATTACCAATGTTTTATAAAATATGATAAATGATGATAATGAGTCTTTGTAAAAAGGGAAATCTAAAGAAGTGGAATTAAAGGCTATGAAAAAGATCGATGTTGTAGATGGGAGGTAAGAAGAATAGACAGATGAAGTCAGGACATTCCATTCATCAAATTTACTATAAAGAAATAGAATTTTCAAATATAAACATCCACTTAAATGATTTTTATGTGTAAAGGTTGGACATATTGCATTAAGTATCACCAATAAGTTTCAAGATGATAATAAGGATGAAGTTTAAATTTTCTTAAGGAAGTCTTCATCCTGTGTGAAAGGTAAGAAAATTTTCAAGAAAAATTCCACCAAAAAGAAAAAAAAATTATCACAATAAAGTGGTAGTTCAAAATAATATGAGGTCTAAGAGATAAATAAATACATGTATCATAGAGAAAATGTTATGGTATTTGTTTTAGGTACCTCCTAGACAAGGGAAGAAAGTGATGATGAAGAAGAAGAAGTTGAAGGAAGATCTTATCTCTAGGTTGATTTATATTCTGCTCTTGAAGATATAGAAGTTTGGAGAGAAACAATGAATAAAAATCTAGTGGTTCATGATGAAAAAATTTATATGAAATATTATTAATGATATAATTATGAGCTAAATTTATAAATTTTAAAACATGTGTCTTCAATGCTATAGAACTCAGAAAATATTGTTGAGTACAAGCCTAAAATTGAAGAACAAAAAAGAGTAATCCAGGTTTTGACTAACACTGTAAGATATCAAATCAAATGAATAAAATAACATTAATAGAATTATATTGAACTATAAATAAAGTTATAATACTATGAGAGACTTTTGACACCTGGTATAACATTGGGAAAGAAGATTACTCAGGCAACAAAAAAGATGGAAGTGGAGCATAAATTTCTAGAAAAATAAAAGCAATAGTTATATCCAAATGACAAAGATAGTATGGTGGTTAATTGGAAAAAAAAATATGTGGTGATTTATGTGAGACCATAAACACCCACTACAATGTTAAAAATTTATTTGGGTATAAATTAGATTCATTAGGTTCATAGAAATCATGAAAAAAAAGTGTTCATATGATAATGACTCATTGGAATAAACCTCATATAAGATGTTATTGTTGAGGAAATATGAGACATTTTTAAATCTTATGTTCCATATCCAAAAGATATCAAAGTGAAAAGTATAGAAAAAGGCATCCACATATAGTTAAATATTCAAATAATGGTTTAGATGGTCACTATTTATGGTGTAGAGGATTTGAACATATGGCCAGATATTACTCATCAAAACTGCAAAAGAATGTGCCGAAGTGAACCTAAAGTTGTCATAAAAAATATCTCAATGAATAATTTAATGGGATGAAAATGAAAAATTGATTTATAGCTCTACAGGATTAATTTGTTCTATCATACTCCAAGGAATATCAATATTATCAATCCATAATGAGTATGAATTCAAATACATGGATCAAAAAGGATAGATTTTAGTATAACGTGGTTATAAATATTTCACAAAAAGCATCAGATCATGTTGTTTTATGGATCCTTAATATAGGATGTGCATCCCATATAATGGTAAATAATAATCTTTTTATAGGAATCAAATATAACAAGGAGGTTGTTGTCAAATTTGGAAATGATGAAGGCCCGAATATTGTTGGCTCAAGAAAATCAAAATTTGGGTGAAAAGATATGAGATGTGTTGGTGTCTTGGTTTTTAAAGGTGTCAGTCATAAGTTTCAAAGTGTTAGTAAACTATATGACTTGGTTCATTCTATAAGCTTTACCAAGAAGTTTTGTACTATGAATGGAAAATATGATACAATTTGTTTATAGATAAAATGCATAAAGGGGAATCTCTACCTTGTGTATAGAGAATAAAATATGTGTTCTATATAGAGGGGAAGAAATGAGGTTGTCTCGTAAATAGATTTTCCATCTATGCCAACTGTACCTAGAAGATTTATTCAAATATGATGCAACTCGAGACCTCTCCAAGCTATCATGTGATCATACTCACTAAAGTGATGCTTTTCAAAAAGGGAATATTATCAAAAAATGAATACAAGGAAAAAGAACAAAAAAACAACTCAATTTATTTAATTGGTGCATATAGATGTCTTTGGACCTATCTCAACAAAAACCATTTATGGGAAGAGGTATTATATTCTTTTCATTGATGATTTCAGTAAAATTTCATGGATACTTGTCATTTCCCAAAATTTTAACACATTTAGTTTCCTAAAAAATATCAGAGGGAATCTAAAAGGATGATTGGAAAAAATATTCTAAAGTTTCTTACTAATATTGGTATGGAATTCACAAACATCCAAGTGAAATATTATCTCGAGAAACATGGGATAAGGAATCATGTTTCAGCAGTGATAACTACTTAATAAAATAGAGTGGTTTACAAGAGAAATTTGATCGTAAAAATAAGGAAAGAAAAATGATTATTGAAAAGGACCTACCAGAGAAATTAAAGATGGAAGTAGTTCTGACATCATTCTATAAATCCAACAGGGCCCTGTTGTGTCCTAAAGAAGAAAATACTCCATAAAATCTATGGTATGGAAAGAATCCAATATTAAAATACTTTTAAACATTTGAATTTAAGTGTTTTATTCTCAATAAAGATAAACACAAAAAAAATTGAGTCATGTAGAGATTAGGGGATATTCCTTGGCTACTCGTGAAAAATCAAATCAAGTAAAGAATTTAAAATAGTCTTAGAAAATTAGTTGAAAGAAATTATTTCACTATTGTAGATAATGAATAGAATATTCAAGAACATAGTGAATAGTTATCTAATGAAATTTATGAGGAGGTAAGAAACTTAGGGGAGATAAGATGTGTAAAAATGTTGATTCAGAAGAAGATACTAAAGATAGGGAGAGTCAAATTTATTTCTACAAAGAATCCAAAGATTCAAGTTGTAATTAACATGAAAAATATCATCAGGCATCAGGAAGTTCCAGTTCAAACACTAATAATGAAATCTTTATAGAATAATTCTTTCTTATCTCGATTATATCCTAAATTTTTTGAGGAAGTAGTTGTATATGACAACTAAGTTCAGGTTATGAATTATGAGGTTGAACAAATTGGGAATATTCAAACCTGGGAGATTGTTTTAAGACGAATAGATAAGAATGTCATTGGTACCAAATGTGTCTTTAAAAACAACCTAAATAAAGAAAATATAGTGATTCAAAAAATCCTGACTAGTGTGTGAATGGTACTCCCATATATAGGGTATCGATATTGATGAAACAATTTCTCCAATTGTGAGGCTAGAAACAATCAGAATATTTTTTTCCATAGCGGTGTAAAGAAAGTTCAATGTTTTCCAAATTGACATCAAGTCAACATTTCAAGATGGGGTTATAGAAGAATAATTTTATATCGATTATCAAGATGTTTTTTTATTCATAAATATGAGAACATATTCTATAAACTAAGGAAGGAACTATATGGGTTCAAGCAAGCACCAAGATCATGGTATTCAAGGCCTGGTAAGTTTTTGAAGAAGCTCGGTTTTCATTATGGGGAAATTGATTACAATATTTATGTAAAAAATGATATTAATCAAAGGATTATGTTTTTGGTGTATTTTAACAACATAAAATTTGGCGTATTTGATAAAGTATAGTGAAAACATTTTGCATAATTCATGAAAAGTGAGTTTTAAATGTCAATGATTAGTTAATTGGAATTTTTTCTTGGTTTATAGTTTACACAAGGAAGTAATGGAACATTTATTTCTCAATATAAATATTCCAATGGGGTTTAAGAAGATTTGGAATGAGTAACTCCAAATATATGATGATTATAGTGGCTACCCAGATGAAACTATCATAAATTGATGAAGGTAAAGCGGTTAATGTCCTTAAATATTAGAAGATAATTGGAAGTATATTGTACTTGATAGAGACAATACCTAACATTTTTTTTCAATATTAAAATAAGCATGATATCCAAAAATAAATACACTTACTATTAGTAAAAAAGAATAATTTGGTATGTCAATGGAATGGTGGAGTTCAGTTTGTTGTACAATGAAAATTTTCAACAAGAGTTATTGGGCTATGCAGATGTAGATTGGGATGGATCATCTAATGATAGAAAATCAACTTGATATGGTGAATTATATATTGGTGTATTGTAAATTTCTTGGAAAATAAAGAAACAATATTTCATGTCATTGAGAACCACATAATCTGAATATATTGCAGCTACTCAAGTTTGCACACAGTTATTGTGGATTAAGTGGCAGCTTGATGATATGGTCATTAATTTGAATTCTTTCATTAGAATACTTTGTGATAATTCAAGTTCTATAAATATTATAAAAAATATATTTCATCACTCAAGTACAAATAACATTGAAATCAAGTATCATTTTATCAAGGAGAAGGTGGAGCATGGGCTTGTGAAGTTGGAGTAAGTGCCAATAGAACTATAGGTTGCAGACATTATAATGAAGGCCTTACTCAAATAAGCATTTGAGATGCATCGAATGGGTATTGTAGTTAATTTGACTCCACACACAGGAAAAATTGTTGATGTGGGATCCCATATCCCCATGGTATGGTGTGTGTTTCCCTTATGTATTGATCTATTTTCTTCACCGTGTGGCATAACACAAAGGACTGACCTTCAAGTTCATTAAGAGAGGGGGAGTAAATTTCTTAATCAAGACAAGGGGAGAATCTTATAGTGGGAGAAGTGAAGTAGGGGTAGTTTTAAATATGATGTTGTTAAATATTATTGATCAAAAGTTATATATCATGACATATGGGGTTTGTGATGAAAGTAGTTGAGGGGTTTCGGAATAAAGTGTTTCATTGATGAACTTTGTATGGTACTTTTGTTTCTCATGTAGAGCATGGATCATGTGGAATAGAGTGTGTCTTCAGTAAATCTTTTATCACTATATAAATCATAATAATCAAATTTTGGTTGAATATGGAAGAATCTTTAAATTGGTATCAATTAGTGAAGAATTTTCAACAAACCCAAAGGGTGAGATTGTTGGGAAAAATCATGGAAGGTAACAATGTAGTTTTTTTTGGGGTTCATTGTGTCTGTTGATAACTAAGGTGGACAAGGTCAGTTGGGAAGATCCATCATGGTTTTTTACTATGTATATTTACAAAGATCCAAGACAATTTAATGGATACTCTAAAGGAGGTACCGAAATTTGTGGGTATAAGGTGTCACCATTTCCCATTATTTTCCAAATTCTTGGGGGTCCAAAATTTTAAGGATGAATCAAGAATTTTGAAAATTGTATTTCCATGAATGCCTCATAAAAATATGGAAAAGGTGTGAATTTTGATATAATTATGTGTTTCATGAAGGTTTAGTACTTCAAGAAAGTTTGGTATTTCGTGAAGGTGTAGAGATTTGTGAAAGCTGCTTGAGCACAAAGGGTTGACATTAAATATTTATAACAATGAGAAGGTTCATGAATAGATAATTTCCTTAAATATTCAAGAATATAGGGAGGTTCACGAACAAGAATCATAAGATTCATTAAAATATGGCTCCAATCATAGAAGCTTCATGAAAGGGATACAATTCCTATAAATAGGCCTCTACCCCCCCCCCCACCCCCCCCCCCCATTTGATTAGATAAATCCTTAATCAAAATACAAAGTCTCTAAATTTTCAAAATTGATTCAAAAAGGTTGTTCTTTTGAAGAAATTCCCAAATAAATGAATTTCCTGAAGGTTATATAATCTAACAAAATTTTGTAAGCTTCGATAAAGTGTTGATCTTCATGAAGGCTGAGTGAGATTCAAAAAAGGAGGTTCTTCACAAAGGATGTTTGTGCTTTAAAAAAGTGGTGAGCTTTATGAAAGTTGTGAGGTTTGTGAAAACAGTATATTCCTATGAATAATTGGATAGTTTTATAAATCCTATGTGATATTTGTGAAGGTAATGATCATCATGAAAGTATTGAAAATAGATTAACCAGGAAGTATGTGGTGAAGTGTTATTCATAAAGTGTATGAAAGTGGAACTTAATGATTCACCAAATGAAGTTTAATTTTATTTATTCAAGTGAGAAAAAGGAGAATAATTTGAAGGATTAATGAGCACACTTCAGTTGATAGAGTAGTGAGATTTAAAATTATGATTGGTTGTAAACTAGGAGGGAAAATGAGTCCACTCAAAACCTTGAGTTGGTAGTGAGATTTAGTGGATTTGGTAAAAAGGATCAATTCCTTTGTATGCTCCTTAGATGTAGCCCAGTGTAGGTAAACCAAGTAATTTTTTATCACATGCATGCTTTCATTTCTACTTATACATTGATACAGGAAAGGGAGAAAAATTATTTTGTTTAAAAATGAAACAATATCCAAAAGAGTAGTAGTTTTAATCTATCATACCCTGATTCACCCCCACCCCTCTGGTTATTTAACCTGGTTGGGCTAACAAAAGACGTATAAGGCATATAGGTTGAAAATATGGGTGTGCAACCTACTTGATGATATATCATTACAAACAAATTATATTATACAATGAGTAATCTTGTGTGATTGTCAATGTTATGAAATTAAATTCTTTCTCTTGGGTGCCTTGTCTACTTTCTAGAATATAATAATGGACTTTAGGAAAGACTACCTAATGAAAATGAGAAAGAATCCTAGACAGTCACACATTGAGTTTTTCTATTGATCTTAATTAAATTCGATTTAAATTTGATTATAAGAAAAAATATTATTCTCAAGTCCAAGGAATAATTTTATTTAGGATTTATTGATTTTAGAAATTAAATAAATATTTATAAAAAGAGTAATTAATTATAACAAGGATATATAATATTTATTTATAAATTTGAGTAGGACTAGCAATAAAGACTGTTTCTTATGATAAATATTTATTTTCAAGCTGGTAAAGTAATATTTATTGTTGCACCAATTATCACATATTGTGAGATAATAATATTATCATTATAATTACATGTAATGGGGTCATATAAGGTGTAATATATTATTTAAGTTCTGGTGTGAAATTAAATTATATTTTAACCATAACCCTAACTCTATAAATATATAAATATGTATATTATATAGAGTTTTATAAAAATAGAGAATCGTTCAGCATAATTAAATCTAGAGTTCTCTATCAAGACTGAATAATTATCTATAGATTATCCTTACTCCTCCATCATCTCAAGAACAAGAGTCCAAGGATGATTATTCCAACCCAAAGAAATCATTGAAGTAATCAATTCAAACACACAATAAAATAGATTTGTCACACATTGCCCAAAAATCTATAGGCATTGTTAGTAGATCATAGGAGCATGTGAGGATCACTGCTAGAGTGATTCTACAATTGGATTATATAAGACCAATGATGGTTAATTGAAAAGTGTTTCAGATGATCAAAATCTTCAACAAATAAAGATATCAATATTGAGATATTATTTATTCTAATCTATTTAATTTAATTATAAAATTAAAGTGAAAAAATTCTCTTGGTTTCTAGAAACCTTCTTTATCAATATTTTTTGGAAAAAATTTATTGTTCGTGATGTTTAAATCTTGTAAAATATATAAATGATTCATCAAATATAACACTTGTTAAGTCAACATCTACCTTGATATGTGTTGTTTCTATAATCTAAAATATAAAGTCAATTTTTTTAAAATTAAAATCATGGGAAACAAAATGGAATTAAAATTATTATGTATCGCATAATTTATAATAAAAAAATACTAACAATCTGATATGTTACTATTGTAGAAAAATTAAAAGTTTTTTAACCACTATTTCTTTGTGATCATTTCTAGAGAAATATTGTCTCTTAACTAGGAGTAAATTATAAGAATGGTGTGTATGCATATGGTTAGTATTATTCAATGAAAATAAGTCTAACATTCTAGAATACTCAATTCCTGGTCCGCCTACAAAGGAGGTGAGCGGTGATGAGTTTTTGATCTATGATAAACACCTGGAAGTGTTATTATCATGATTGAAACAAGAGTAGAGGATGATCTATTAGGAAATTTCTTAAAGGAGTGTTTTTTTACTAGAAGAGGTAGTTCAACCAGTTTCTAATGACAAAGGATTGAAGTTATGTTTTCGTTCTGAGGATCAGGTTCGCCAACCAGGTTGGTGACAATTAACAGGGGGTCTGAAGAGGAGAGTGTTTTGGGTTCCTTGAACATAAAAACATTCATCTCAAAGGCCCTATCCTAATAAAAGGCTTTGTTAATTGTAATAAAGGTTTCATCTAAGTTTAATGAGGTAAGGGTGGAGTTATTTAGTATGTTGAGACTCATAAAGGAGCCCCGATGTTAGATTCCAGCAACTGCTTTAAAGGTTTGGATGTCCAAGAACCGATATATGTACAAAATGAGGTATAATTAGGTGATGAAAGTTATAGCCAACATTTGTTGGATAGTTTGGAAGGAATTAAAGAGTAGGGACACTATATCCCAATAAGGAAGAAAGGGAAAAAGAGAAATTGAGACTCAGGTAGATGTATTGTGGATAAGGGAGAAAATCAAGGATGAAAAGACTATTCACACTTGCCCAAACTGATGGAAACAAGGTCGGCCAAGAAGGGTGTAAGAAAGGAAAGCTAGGCCCCTTGGAAAGAAAAAAATGAAGTTTATAAACAATACCAAGATAATATATAGGATAAATTATAAGTGTAAAAGAGGAACGTGAGGAAAACAAGGAAGGTAAACATCTACCTCTTATTATACATTCCAATGAAGAACTGCCCTTAGAGTCAATCCAACTCAAGTCCATAGAGGAATATATGGATAGAATCTTGGAGAGACTCTCACAGGTGAAATATAATGAGGAACCTGAGGCTTAAACCAATAAAAAAGATAAAATCAAGGCATAAGGTTTCAATGATTGTAAGATTAGTGTTGAGGAGTATTATCACACATGGTACAAGTTGGCTAGTCACATTGAAGATCTAATCCAAGAGGACCTGAACTTAAAGGTGCATTTTATTTTTTAAAATCTCTACAAGGTAAGAGAATCCAACAACTTCAACCTTGTTTTAATGATTTTTTAATATCTTACATCATTTAACTTACTTTTTAGAACTTTTTGGTCTCTCATTTTTCCTAAATAGTGTTTTTTGGCATAAACATTTTAATTTAGGTGATTATCTACATTGAGTGACTATATATTATAGGGTTTAAGATTGATAAATAATTGTGCACTGATATCATGATTTAATAAAACACCTATAGCTTCTCCAATTTTATTGCTAATTTCTATATAAACAACATAGAGAAGTCTCTCACAAAGTCTTCTCAATATATTTCATAAAGTTTATAAGGATATAAAGAATGAAAATCATTGGTGAAAAAAAGAAGTCATCCAAAGAGATCCAAGACTAACAATAAGTCTAATAATTCTTTGAAATGGCCTTACAAGAAGAGAAATATTAGGGGATAAAAAAGGGAACAAGACACTGTCTTTTTTTATGTAGAAACAAGGTCCACTAGAATAAAAACTACACTGGGACAAAGAAAAAAGGGGAAACTTATGGTGTATTTTTTATCAAGTGTAATTTATCCATTTTTTCTAATTGGGTATTATATAAAATATATAGAGCTCACGTATATGTTCAAATACAGAAAACAAGTAGATTCTAGAGGATTTTATGATGAGTGGTAGATCTCAGAACAATCAATATATCCATACATGATATTTTGGCTATTGAGTACTACCAACTCACATTGCTGACATGAATTATCTTAGTTTTAAAATATTTTTATTATGTTTCATCAATTACTAAAAACATCTTATATGTGTCTCGAATTGATACAGATGGATTTATCTTCAAGTTTAGAAATAAATGATTATGATTTTATAAAGAAATCATTTTTATGGTAAGGAATGTTTAAAAAATAATATTTATGGGTTGGATTACACAACCCAAGTAATGGAAATTGATTACAAAAAAAATTTACATGAATCATATATAATTCAACTATGGAATCGCCGGCAAGGCCATGTAAACAAAATTAGTTTGGCCAAATTATAGCAAGATGAATATTTGGATTCTTTTGAACTAAAAACACTTAGTGTATGTCATACATGATTATAAGAAAAAATGACCAAAACCACATCTAGTATAAAAGGTGAAAGAGCCGTTAAGACTCTTGAGTTGGTTCATACCGATGTGTGTGGACCATTTCCAGTTGAATCCATGGGTGGGTACTCGTAAATCATAACTTTTACTAATGACTTTAGTATATATGCATATTTCTACTTAATAAGGTATAAGTCATATTCTTTTGATAGATTCAAGGAATATAAAAATGAATTTGAGACCCATCTTGGTAATAAGATAAAGAAAATCCACTCATACCATGGTGGAGAATACCTTAATCAAGTATTCATTGATTATTTACAAGATTTTTGGTTTCTATCCCGACTCACTCCTTCTTATTCACTACAATGGAATGGTTTAAGTAAAAGTTGGAACCACGCCCTTTTATATATAGTAAGATCAATGATAATTCTTGTAGGTCTTCCATTATCCTTTTATGGATACACATTGTAGAGACAAGTATACATTATAAATTGAGATCCAACAAAAGTGGAAAACACTATTCCACATAAACTTTGGTATGGAAATAAACTCTTTTTTCACATGTATGAGTGTGGAGAAGTGAAGGGATTTTAAAATATAATTCTATAAACAAACTTGAACCTAGAGGCACTGAGTGTATATTTATTGGATATTCCAAGGAAACAAAGGCATAGTAACTATAGGAAACTTTATATAAAAATTTTGTATTTAAAATACATCCCACATTATTTTAGAGGGATAATATCTCCAAAAGAGACGGTGGAAGTGATTTTGGATTTGATGAAGTCTAGGGAAATGATACACAAGATTTTGAAGAGGAACAGATTCCAAAAATCCCAATGGAAGAGGAAATTATGGATACTCGAGTACTATATAGAAATACAAGAGATAATATAGAACTAGAAAGATATTTTTTTCTACTCACCAAGTATGGTGGCTCATTATTTATTTATAATAATGATCATATAACCTATAAGTAAGAAATTTTTAGCATTGAAATTTTGAATTGGTAAGAATCTATAAATTCTAAAATGGATTCTATATATTCAAACCAAGTCTATATTTTGGTAGATCCTCCAGTGGATGGAATTATCATTATTTGTAAATGGGTATTCAAGAGATAACTAGACATGGATAGAAAAATTAGTATTTATAAAACATTAATGGTTGAAAAGGGTTTAAATGGTGTCAAGGCATAGAACATAATGAATCCTTTTCAACAGTTTCTATTCTGAAATCCATCAGAATTCTAATTTACATATTATTTTACCATAACTATTAGATTTGATATATGGATTTCATAATATACTTCCTTATTGGAAACCTTCAAGAAGACTTCTATATGATACAATCAGAAATTTTTATGACTCTAAAGGATGCTAAAAAGTATACAACTTGTAGATATTCATTTATGGATTAAATAAAGCATCATTTTCATGGAAAATTTGGTTTTATTATGCCATAATAGAGTTTGGTTTCATTAATAACTAATGTGAGCATTTTATTTATAAGTATTTTTATGGGAGTGTGTTCATTTTCTTAACAGTTTATGTTGATGACATACTACTTATTAGAAAAAAAAATATATGTCTTACTATCTTTCAAAGATGATTCAAACACATGATTCTCCATAAAGGGATTAGGTGAAGAAACATATATTATTAGAATCAAGATTCATCAAGATATATCCAAGAGGATAATTGGTCTAAGTCAAAGTACATATATTGATAAGAACTAAAAAAATTCAATATTGAACAAGCCAACAAAGGATTGTTATATTTGCATGAAAATGTATCCTCAGATGCATGAGGAGAGATGGAATATAGAAAGGATTTCGTATGCATCAGCAATTGGGTTAGTCAGGTATGTTATGCTATGTATCATCCCTGATATTCATATACCTTAAATGTGATATGTAGATATCAAGATGACCTAGGTGACCACCATTGGATGGAAGTCAAGACCATCCATAAGTATCTAGGTTGAACGAAGGATATTTTCCTAATATATAGAGGGCATGAAGAGTTACTCATCAGGGTATATGTAGATTCTAGTTTCCAAATAGACCAAGATGATCTGAAGTCATGGTCGGGATATATCTTCACTCTCAATAGAGGTGATGTGAGATAAAAGAGCTCAAAGAAATCCATGATCATGTATTATACCATATATTTCAAGTATATTGTGTATTCTTAGGTATCTAATGAATCAGTTTGGATATGAAATATTTTCCAAGATCTCTATGTGATTCCTTATAGTAATGATCCTATCACACTTTATTATGATAATATTGTAGTTGTAGCTCTTGAAAAGGAGCCAAGATCACATTAGTTAATGAAGTAAATACTTTAGAAATATCATCTCTTGAAGGATTTTTCTCAGAGAGGTGAATACACTGTGAGTAGATTCTCTATATAAGAAAATATGGAGGAGACCCTAACTAAATCTTTAACTCAACAAAAACATGATCGTCATGTGAGATATAAAGGAATGAAATTTGTTGATAGTTGGCTCTAGTATAAGAAGGAGTCTATTGGATTTGGTGTCCAGGAACCAATTATGTGTACTTTGAATTTCATGTTTATTCAAAAAATTGAATATTAATTAAAATATATTATAATATTTCATTTATAGTTTTGTATGAATATAAATTAATAATGTCCTAGAGTATTTTTCATATTGAAGAGTTCATATAATTTAACCATTGTAATGAGATCCTTAAAATTCTATGATGATATTATTTAACCTTGTTCTGTGGTTAGATAATATTATATGATGGGGAGCACAGTATGTAGAGTGTTATGTGTGAGTACTAATAATCATATAATACATTATCTCATGAATTTTTAATTTTGTAGACTCTAAGATAGGAGATTATGAGAACAGACCTGCCAATAGAAATTCCACATGTTTATGTGTCATTGGATATTCTTGTTTGTGAGTTTATGTAATGATCCTTACAAATTAATATTATTATTAATGTATATTGGGAATTTCACACTTAGATATATTCCCATAAACCATGATTATATATCTCATGGTGAAGTTGGATACATTGGGTGCATCGTAGATGAAAATTATAAATGAATAATTCAAGGAAGGATTTTCCCCTCCCATTTTTATGGAATGTAATATCTTTACCCATTTATTAAAATAGAACCATCATATTAAATTCCACTACCATGGTGCAATGATCGTTATATCTTAGATATATAATGAAATAATTATCAATAATATAGGTTGATGACATGTGTGTGAAACCTACTTGATTAGATGTCATGAAAAAAGGGATTATATTATACAGTTAGTACTCATGTGTGTTTTTCAGCATTGGAACATTTACTTATTTCTCTTGGGTACCTTAACCCATTTATAGATAGTAATATTATACTTTATTAAATCCTACCAAATTCTAATGAGAAATAATCCAAGAGTGTTTCACACTACGTGTTTTCATTGATCTCAATTTAATTCTATTTGAATTAAATTATTAGAATAAATATTATTCTAAATACTAAGGAATGATTTTATTTAGGATTTATTGATCACACAAATTAAATAAATTTTTATTTTCAAGGTAATTATTTAAATATATATATATATATATAATATTTATTTGGTGAATAAAATAATATTTAATCAGCTATTTAATAAATTTCAATGAGCACTAGAGGACTAAGAATGTTTCGGGCGATAAATATTAATTTGAAAGATGAGAAAATAATATCTATTATTATACCATTAAGTGTATTCCATGAGAAAAAATAACATTATTATTATTACATGGAATATGTTAATATAAAGGTTTGATATATTATTGAATGGTTTTTTTGAAATTGAATAATATTCTAACCCTAACCCCAACTCAATAAATAGAAAACTATGTCCATTGTGTAGAGATTGATCGTAATTGATAACTATTATGCACAAAAAAAATCTATAGATTTATTTAATGATCAAAGAATGCTCTAGAGATTCTCTATATACCTCTATCATCTCTAGAATGAGAGTACAAGTATGATTATTCAAGATCAAATAAATTATCATAGACATCAATAAGAATTCCACAATACGATTAATCCACCATGATAGAACCCAAAATCTATTGGCATTATTCAAAGATCATAGGAGCCTGTTTGGATCACCACAAGAGAGATTATACACTTGGACCCTATAATGTATATGAAATTTGAAAGGAAATAGTTTTGTAAAATCAGTACATCATCGAAGAAATATCTCAAAACCAAAGTACTCTTTATTCCATTCTATTTAAATTAATTATAAATTTAACATGAAAAAGATATTATCTTAGTTTCAATGATATAATTTGTCAAAAATATTTTAAAAAGTTTAAATAGTGATGAAATTTACATCTTTTAAAATATGTGAATGATCTATAGAATCTAAAAATAACTCTGTTGGGATAAGCCCTGATAAGAAAATTTTTTATGCTTAGAACCAACAAGTGGTATCAAAATGATGGAGAAAATCTAGAAATTGTTGCACTAGTACGCAATAATTAATCATATTAAAGTCAAATTTTTTGAAAATTTTTCTCAATTAATAATCAATATCCTTTTTGATAACCTCCCTATCCTATTCTTCTTATTTTATATCACTTCTGGATAGCTCAAGTGACTTAGCAGCACGGGTTTGAAAACCATCTATCACTATTTCTAATGTATTGAAATATTCATTCAAAAAAACATTAATCACATATTTGAAATTCTATTTAATAATTACTACATAAATATAAGAAGGTAAAAAAGTAGTAATAATACTATCTCTATAAGATGATGAAATAGTTGATACTTAAGAAAATATATTAAGATCCATTTAAGGTAAGTATAGTTTCAAATAATCCAATTCAACATGAATATATCCAATATTTTAGAGTAACCAATCTTTTTTTATAGATAACTAATTCATTTTAGAAACCAGGGCTAGATATTATAAATAATGGAAGACAAATCCATTAAAATACCTTCCTTTTTGGTATCTTCAAAACTATTTTCAAAATCCAGAATCAAACTCTTCAATATATTCAAAAAAATCATTTTTAAATCGTGTAGATTATATTTATAAATAAATTAATTGGTTATAGGTGAAGATCCAATTGATCTAGAATGATCCCTCTGACTATATAAATTAAATTCACCAGCCAAAGGCACTCTTTCTTTAAAAACACTTGATCAAAAATTATATCATGGGTTTCTTCTCTATGGACAACAGGATTAAGAGATGGAGGCTCTATTATTCCTTTTAAATAAATCGGGTCTAATAAGGAACCTTCTGTAATAAGATAAATATTAGAAAAAAATTTAGTCTATCATGTTCAGGTGGACTTCCTCAATCATCATTATCACTATACCCATCATCATCAAGCTTAGAGTTATAATAGATAGTACCAAAATGATAAGCACCTAGAGATTTCTCCCCCTTAAGAGATGATCTTCCTTCCATAGTACTTGGAATTGAACCAATTTCAAGACTTATAGATAAAACTATAGGGGATCCTAAAACTATATTAAGAGATTAATCCATGCATTCTTTATAATCATCAATATTAGACTTGGAATCTGATTCCTCATAATAATTGATAAGATAAATATCAATATATTAAAAATAATCATAACTTAAATATCCTTAATAAGATGGATTAGACTTAGGAGATTCTATAGGTCCAAAAGATACACCCTGAACTTGGTTTCTTATCTGAAAAATTTTAGGATAAATACTCCTTTCTTCTTCACAATTCCTTAGGCTTCTTCATTTGAATCAACACCCACATTTTCTTTACATTCATAGGCTCTCCTAGAAAATTATTCCAAAGAAACTATTTTGTATTCTCTACTAGAAAATAATATTATTTCATAACAATACTCAATAACTTCATCTAGTTCTAAACCCAGATCAGTTATATCATTTTTCCTCATAGGGTTCTTAACAGGATAAAAATTCTCATGAATATTCTCACTATCTAAAAACCGTACTTTCTTCCAATGATTCTAGTTTATATATATCCTTATACAAGTGGACTAACTCAAAAAAATATCTCCATATTAGGTAGAAACTTCCTCTACATCAAGGAAAAGACTCTTCCATTCCAACAGAGCATATATAAACATAGGGTAAGGTAAAGAAATAAAATTAGATTCATGTGTAATAAACTCCTATATATTCCTCATTACATATTATTATAATCTCACCTTTATCTCATTCATCAAGATATATAGATTGAAAACATTTGGATTTTTTAGTATACTAAATTCTTATTTAATAGGATAGATAAGGTGTTGTATAAACTTCACCAATATTTTATTTTCACCATTGAGTTTAATAACATTTTGTCTCCTCATATTTGTATCTATAGTAATCTCTTAAAGAACATTTTTAATATCAAATATAAAATTAAAAATCAGATTATTTCTTTGAAAATATGTGTATTATCCTTTATGATGAAACTTTAGTTATTTTGATCACTATTTCAAGAAAACAATGAGTTCCAAAACATTCACATATATTCCCATAAAATATTTCCTTTAAAAATATCTAACTCAAAATTTAAATATAATTATTTCACTCACCTAATATAAAAGGATTTATCCTTTATTATAAACCATTGGTAACATCCACTCTCTTGAATATATTTTAAAACCAGTAATCTATTTGACATCAACCATTCATCAAATATATTTTTTCATGAAACAACTTCTTGAGATAATAGATGCGTGTTTTGAGGCTTAATGGAATTTCTTGAGCTAGCTTCTAATTTCATTGCAGGTTGATATTCTTCAAGTAATGAGAAAACCAAAAGGACACTTTATTATCCCCACTAAAACATAAGTAAAAAATCCAAGAAGAAAATATTTGGTTGAAATGGAGGCATAAGAGAGCTTTAGAGTCATAAGATGGTTTAGGTTTATTAAAGGGTATGATTTAAATTTAAAATTATGAGGTTATAATTTAGGGTGAATAAATAAATAAACCTATAAAATTGAATAAAAATTTTAAAAATAAATATATTAAAAATGAAAGGTTTAAATTTTATGAAACCTTTCATTTATGGAATTCATTCCATGGATGCTAAATTCCTCAGAAGAAATTCCATGTAAGTAATTCCATAGAAGAAATTCCATGGAAGCAATTCCACAGAAGCAACTTCATATAAGCAATATTATAAAAGAAATATCATGGAAGAAACTCCACAATGAAAAAATAAGGTTCCATATATTCTATTCCTTCATGAATTCTAAAGACTAAGGAATATCTTCCTTTATAGAATTTAGGGTCCATGAAAGATTAAAACTCATGACTTATTTTAACTAGAGTTAATTATAAACCAAGTATAGTTTGTAAATAAAATTATTACAAGAATAAAAAGATCTATTGAACACAGTAAAAATATAATTCATGTAATTATAGTGAATTATTAAAATATTATATAATAATATGATAATAAATGATCAAAGATAATTTATTATTCTTAATTCATTTATGATATAACTTAATTTCTCAACACTTAAAGGATTTTTGAAAATATCAGTTTTCTGATGTTCTATTCCAATAAACTCGAGATTAATATCACATTTTTCATAATGATCTATCAACAATCGATGTCTTGCATAAATATTTTTTTCCTATAATGTGATACAATATTTTTGGAAATATTAATTTCACTTATGTTGTCAAGTTTTATAGGTAAAGGTTTGAATTAATACCCATAATTTGGTATATTTTTTCTCATTCAAATAATTTGTACACAAAAACTTTCTTCAACCATGTATTTAGATTAAGCAGTAGATAGAGAAACAACCCTCTATTTCTTATTGTACTATGATACTAGTGAATTTCCTAAAATGTGATATATACCAAAGGTGATTTTTTATCTAACTATCAACCATAGAAATTAGTATCTTAATAACTAAAAAATTAAAAATCATTCCCTCTATAGTAATACAATCTGAAATTGGTTTCACCTTTAAGGTATTTGAAAGTTATTTTAATGGTATTAAAATGTGATTTTGTGATATTTTATTGAATATGAGAACACATGCATTCACTGAACATAATATCAGGTCAGTTGGTGGTTAAATATAATAAACTCCTGATCATATATCTATAAATAGATTGATCATTTGGTTTCCTAGTTTCATCCAAATCTAGTGTATAAGTAGTACTCATTATATTTTTACTAGTTTTAGTTATATCGATTCCAATACATTTTAAAATATCTTTGGTATACTTAATTTAATTTAAAATACTTTTACCCTTATTTTGAAAATTTTGAATATCAAGGAAGAATTTTAATTCTTTGATTAAATTCATTTCAAATTAATTTTGAATATGATTTGAAAATTCAATACATAAAGAATTTTTTGAGGATCCAAAAATAATTTCATAAATATATATTTGAGAATCCAAAACATATTTTGAAAACATTTTGATAAATAATATAGAATTAGCGAAACCTTTATAAAATCCTTTTTTAAGGAAAAAGTGTTAATTTTATAATACCAAGCTCTTGGATATTGTTTTAAACCATAAAAATATTTTGACAATTTGAAATCATGATTTGGAAAATGAATATTTAAAGAATCTAGGGGTTTTTCAATAAAAACATCCTAAAACTATAACTATCTAAGAAAGAACTCTTGATATCCATTTTATAAAATTTGAAATTTTGATGTACTATATAAGATAGTAGTAATCTAATGGATTCAAGTCTAGCTATTGGTGAAAAATTATCTTCATAGTCAGCACCTTCCTCTTGGTTATAACCCTGTGAAACTAGTTTAGCTTTATTTCTAACAACATTGTGAGATTTATCACCCATTTAGTGCCAACAGTTAGGTAGTGTTTTGTTCTATCCGCTAGATCCCACACTATATTCCATTAAAATTGATTTATTTCCTCTATCATAGACATTACCAATGTTTATCATTGATTTCTTCATTAATGTTTCTATTTTCATTCTACGACAAGAAGGCTTGATGTTCAACCATGTTTTTTAGTGAATCTTGAGTTCGATACATTTTTCTAGATCACCTGCGAGATCATATACAGGGTGATATTTATTATAATGGTCTTGGGAATTAAATAAATTAGTTATTACTAGGATTCTTCTAGGTTATGAGGGTCATACTAGTGTACACTTGTTTTTTTTTTTTGTGTAAATTAGCAGTGTGGTCAGTAGTTTTGGATATATTATTAATATTCAAATTAGACATATCATACTCAATATTTTACATGGAAAATTTGGGTTCATGTGGATATATTTCATTAAAAGTAACATTAATAGATCCTTCCAACACATGAATTATTTTATTGAAAACTTTATATGACTTAATGGATGTTTAATAATCCCTAAAAATTACTTCATCACTCTTAGGATCAAATTTTTCCATATTCTCTTTTTTATTAATAATATGGTCTTTAAAACCAATAACTTTGAAGTAATGAACCTTAGGATTTATTTTATCCCATAACTCATATGGATTTTTCTTCAAAAGAGATCTTATAAACACTTCATTATTTATATTGAAATCTACATTTAAAGATTCAATCAAACTATTGACAGGTATTTTATATTCAATAAGAATAGTTTGAGAAATTTCTTGAAGTAACCTATTTCTTATTTTAGCCACTCCATTTTTCTAATGAGTTATAGAAGAAGAAGAGATAAAATTATTGATATGTTTTTAACATAAATTTTAGAAATATTCATTTTTCAAACATGCGGTCAGGATCACTTCTCATTTTTTTAATGAAAATTCCACTAAGGTTCTTAATGGATTTTGCATATTTTAAAAATTCTTACAATATTCACTTTTAGTATCTAGAAAATATACCCATGTGAATATTGAAAAATAATCAACAATCACATATTCATAATTATTTATTACCAAATAAGAAACTCTTGATGTCCCAAATAAATCTATATAAATTAACACTAGTGGTTAGAGGTAGAAATCTCATTTTTTGGTAATAAATAAATTTTTTGTTTCTTCACTTTTTGAAAAGGATTTCACAATTTATATTTTAGAAAATATAGCTTGGGTATATAATTGACAATACCTTTTATAGTAGGCTTTTTAAGAGTGTATACATTATAGTGGCCTAGTCACCTATGCCACAACCAAGATTATTTTTGAAATTAATTTAAACAATAAAAATTTTGTAAAAATAAAAAATTTAAATAAATAGCATAAAAAATATCATATATTAAATAAATAAAAGATAAATAATATTTAGAATCATAAATCTTACTAGCATTATTTTAAAATATTACATGAAAAACAAATCGTCAAACAATCAAGAAATTCTAAGATGTTTATTCAAAAAATAATTAAAAAATAAAGCTCTTGAAATAATAATAGCTTCATAATTATGGTTTGACTAAAGCCAGTTATTTTTCCATTATCATTTTCATCAAAATTCACATGACCACCAACTATCTTCATTGGATTATTGAAGATTTATAAGTATATAGACATGTGTGTGGAATATAAAATATCCATATACCATAATCCCTTAGTGGATCCTTTCAAGAAGGTTTCCTATAAGTAGTCAGACAAAAGATGATTTTGGTACGTAGATCTTCTTGGGTCCATAGAAGTTAGAAAATAATGTTAGTGGAGTCCAAATCTGTTTAATGGAATTATTAATATTTTTATTAACATATTTCATTGATTTAAAAAAATTGTACTTTTATGTCTATAGTGGATTTACCTATAATTAAAAGTTTCCACTATATTACATGTTAAGTGTTTAATTATAAAATTATAATTATGAATAAAATAATTTTTATATATTTTGTTTTTTATCCTAGTTTATAACCAAAACTAGGCCTAATATTAGTTATATATTTACTACCCAAAATTCAATTGATAGTTTTAGTTCTTTAATGAAACCTTCAATGTCATTTTTAATATTTTCATTAACTAATTTAAAATAATTATATTATTTTAACATAACAACATTATTTTCTTTTTAAATACTAAGGTTAGACATTATAAAAATAGTTAAAGCATGTCATTTCTTCAAACCCTTGTATTTATATTTAATTTTATTCATAATTTCTTTAATCATTTAGTAATACTCAAAAAATTACTAACTATTCAAATCATAGTCATTATGAAATTCACTATTAGATAAACTAGAGAAGAACGTTGTCACCTCAGGTGTAGTATCCATAAAATAGAGATTATCCTTCTCACTAACATCTTCATTATTTGAGTCAAAGTAACTGGATATTTCTTCTAAAGCACTCTAAGTTTCTTTCATGGATTTTTGGGATTTTCTACCTTTAACGTCATATTTCTTATTATACATCAATTATGTATATTTTACTTTGATGTGACATTTTTTATTACACTCATAACATGTACCCTATCTAAATGAGTATTCCTTATTTTAATTTTCATTTCTATCATATTTACCCCTATAATTTTACTTTTTGAATAACTTATTCTTTCTATAGAACTTCTTGAATCATTTGGCCAGTTGGGTCATCTTCTCATCACTATCAATGTCACCATCACTTATACTAGTTCTATCATCCTTAACTACCACATTAGTTTTTAAATTATATTATTTAAAATAAATATGCTTCTGGTGTTCAACATCCTCATCATTAACCTTGAGTTACTCCTTCTATATCATAAATGTTTTAATTAGTTCTGTCACTGGAAACTTTCCAACATTACATGACTCCTAAATAGAGATAGAAGTACTTCTCTATCAGTCAAGTAGATATCGTAGGATCATTAATGGTTGTGCTTTGTTATCTACATTATTTCCAAGTACATCAATAGTATTTATAATTTCACTAAAGCTGGGATATATTTTGGAAATAGATTCTTCGGGATTTAACTTGAATGTATCGTATTTGATTTTATATGTATTTAATCACATTTATTTAAAATTAGATATTCCTTGAGGACACATAATAATAGTAACCCATATATGAGATTCAGTGTCAAATAAAAAATCATATTAAATTCATCTTCCCAAAATTTACAATGAAAAATATTAATAGATTTATAGTTACAATCATATGAACCTTTAGTACAATCACTCTAATCATGTATATAAGCTTTCAATTTTTTATATTTATCTTCTATAATGGTCTAAATGTAAAAACCCATGGTCTTAAGATATATTTTCATTTTTATTTTCCATTAAGTGTAGTTCTAGACATTAAAGTAAGGTGTTTTGTTAGTTGTAGTTCATTTAAGTCTACTGGTTTTCATAATTATAATATATTAAACTTAATAGAAAATATGATCTTATTATGATTACTATATCAATGTTAGAAAAATAATAGATTACTTTTAAGTAAAAAATATAAATAACCAAGAACATCTCTGATACTAAATATTGGTCAGATTGGAGAGCTAAAAAGGGGTGAATTGAACATTCAATAAAAAAATTAAAAATAAATTTAAATAAATGTCCCCTAAATTAAAAAAACTCAGTTAAATAATATTTTAGATATATGTAATTTTTTATATTTAAATATTTTTCAAGGGAATGATCAAAACCCAGTTAAAACAATTAGAAATCACTCTAGATTTTAAAATAATTTTATTCTCACCAAACATAGTATATATGTGACCAATAAAAGGTAACTATCATACTATTATTTTTTAAAAATAATTCATAGATTCTTGAATAAAAGTATAATTGTAAAATATAGTATTAAATGAAAAATATTTTTAAACAATGTAATAAAAAGAAAAATGACACACAATAGATTTAAAAATAAGAGGTTTAGTTCCAACCTATAACATACTCTCCTGTACTTGATATTAACCCACTACAAAGCACATATATTATAACAAATAAACAGATCCACAAATTGGATCAAGTTTTACATGTAACAACTCTGCACAGGTTAGTACAAGCTATAACTAGCCTCTTCCATAGTTATTAATTGGATAATAGGTATAAAAATAATAAAATAGTATCAGAATACTCTTATTTGTTGTATAGGAGAATTTCTCAAAAAATAAACAGGAAACACAAGTACAAATTGAATGTAAAAGAAAAATAAAGAGAGTGTTAAGAGTGAAAATAGAGTTTTGATGTAGATTAATCTCTTATCAGATTGGTTGATAAATTTTATTTAAATTTTTCTATGAAATCATATGAAATGATCATTCAAATCATTTACTAACATGTGGTAATAAAAAACAAAAAAAAATAGAGTATCATGAGGAGAAATAAGTAACCAAGTATCCTCATATGTTTCCCACAGGAAATTGAACATGAGGCTTCCTCAGTTTAATAATGAAATACTCTAAAATTATCAATTGAGAAATAATCATAATTTATTCCTCATGATGATCATCCTTTATAAAAGTCATATATTCTCTAACTTGTATTTAATGTATATAAATTAGTAGTTGTAATAAATCATATTTTGTTATGAGATAGAAATGGTCAAAGTAGGTCCATGATTAGGCACAGCATGAATGATCTCATGTGATCTTAGTAGCATGGTATAACTAAGGAATAGAAGGAGTGACATGGAATATTAATCAAATAAGACATAGAATAATGTGACTTCATATAGAAGTATACATACTAATCATGTAATATTTGATTCCTTCTTAAATTCAATCATTCCTTCTCATGGAAGGTCTAGTTCCTTCATAGAAATTATATTTCCTATGCATGTTCACATAGTACATAGAAAAATGTGAGTATTTTCAAATATTAATATTAAAGGAAGATGGATACTTCTTCCTACGTAATAAGATATCCTTCTCACATATGATTTACCAGTAAGCACGGTCACGTGACTTCAACTTACGCTCAATTCATACTTCGAAAAAAAAATTAGTCTTCCATGAAAGGTTAATCAAGACTTCATATAATCACTTGTATTGAGTGAATAATTGATCAATATAATACATGTTTGGTGTATTTTTTATTTATACATAGATGATCCAACACTTTTCAAAATTTGATATTATCTTCATGGAAGATAATCTACATGAACTCTAATCTGCAAGGATGATCCTTCATAGAAGATCTCTACCTATGTTCATATGGAACTTATCTTTATGGAAGATACAATAATCACATGTAATATCTATTTTCCTTAAAGAAGAAAATTTTATTCACATAATAAAATATTGTACATACTGAAGATGATTCTATACATAAAATAATTTCATAAATTTATCCAAAATTCAATTTTCTATCAAACAACAAAGAACACATTAGTGATAAAATAAGATTCATTGGGGATCATTAAAATAAGGAGTTGTTGAACTAACACAATAAGGTGTATAATGGAAACTTAGGTTACAAAAAGTTATATCAGATCCATATCTTATATTTTGGTTAATCTGTTACTAGAAATTTATTTTCATATATAATTTTATGAATACAAAGGGAGAACCATTTTTTAATGACTAAAATTATCACATTTGGGATAATATAATGATATTAAACTTATAGACACTTGAGATTTAAATTTTCTTAGTAGAAATTTATGGGATATAATTTAGTTATGCTAAAGAGTTATCAATTAATGAATAGGTTAGGAAACTTTTCAACAAAGATAAATAGGAATTAAATTCCTTATCTATAGTTTTATAAAATCATATATACATTAAGGTAGGGATTTTTTAATCATTGAAAAAAAATTGTACAAAATCGCCAACATTTATGCAGGTGAAGACAATGTAAATGAGGTGAAGCTACATATTCTTCATAACATGTTTCATGATTTGAATATAATATCCATAAAAAACATCAATGGTTTTCTCAACCATCTTATTAAATTTATCAAAGATATCCATGTACGCAGCAATGAGATGAAGGATTTAAATATCCTAATTATGATTATATAGATATTTCCACCATTATAGAATCCAAATATTTCAGTACTTGAAGAATAAAATATTATAAAACTATCACTTGATGATCTACTTAGTAAATTGGTGGATTGTGAATGCATGTGATCTCAGAAACAATGATGGGTCATCCATCAAAGGAAATTTAATTTAAATCTATAAATAATTTTTAGATACTTGATTCTATAAATGAATAATAAGATGTAAGTGATGAGTTCTTATCACTTGTGGAAAGAAAGTTTAAGCGAGGAAAATTAAGATTCTATGGTAAGATATTATGGTCATGTTTTAATTGTGGAATGGTTGGTCATATTGCAATGAAATTTAAAAGAGAGGATTATAGGGATGTTAAAGGTGAATGTGAACAAATTAATAAATGGAAATTAACTCTACAATAAACAATAATTCTATAAATTCAAGTAGAAGGAAGTTTGAGAGAAATTTGTTAGTTATAAAATAGGAAGATGATGTCAAAGAAGATTTATTAGAAGGTTTTGAAATTAAATTTATATTAGACAGAGATGATTCTATGATAAATAATGTGGATTTAATTCCCTATCCTGACTTTTAAAAATAACTATCAAGATAGTGATATCATAAAACCTCAGGCATTACTCTCTATATGTCAGAGTCTTCCAACTACTAATGATAGTCAATGATCAACATTAGGTATATTATATTATCTATACCACAACCATAAATAAATCAATAATAATCTAAAATAAATATAAAATTACACATGTATATAATTATAATAAATGAAAACATTAAAAAAATAAAAATATAGTTTGTCTATAACACATAATAATGTGATAATACAGTCACGCATAACTATAGATCACCCATTAGTTTGATCAGATATAAAAAATAAATGAAAATATAAATATATAAACTATCTCTAATACTAACCCTAATACTCCCCTACATCCTTATATTCAATTATATATTATAAATTTTGGATTAATACATTGTATAATTTCTGAACTAAAAGTCTTCATGATAGTCTATGTCTATACTAAAGTTCATGTTTAGGGTGTGAGTAATAGAAACCAATAGATATCCCCCAACATACCCTCAATATATACCATTATATACATGTGAATTCATAAGTAAAATAAATATAAAGTAATGAAATTTTTATACAAGTATACATATTGGTTCATCCTGTAATGAAATGATATTTTATGATATGTTCTCCTTAAATAAATACAATATTGAATAACACATTTTACATACAACACCAAACTAAAATGAAACCATAAGATATTTTATTTAGATAAAAATATGACCATTAAAACCCATATATTTAATTAGGGGGTATGAATAATATTAACCAAATAATTAAATATATATATATAAAAATAAATATAAAGGCCATAATATATAAATTTACATCGTTCATTTTGAGTTTAAAAATAAATTTTACTAAAATTTTTATTTTTATGTATTGTAAATTTTACTAAATAAAACTAAGTATATTATTATTAAATTTTTATTTCAATAAAATATAATATTCATTGATTAATTTATGTTTTATTATTTTTTTATATAAATTAATAATAAGAACAACTAGTATTTTAAAAATTAATTTTCCTATAAAAACGGTTTTTCATTATATGATATGATTTTATTTAAAGTTAAATTCCTAAATTTTAAAACATGAATATAAATAAAAATAGACATTATATCTAGACTCATATGTACAATATTATCTTAGGATAAATTTTTGATATTTTTCTGAAAAGATTGTTTTTTAAGTAAATAGTGAAAAATACTTTTTTTACAAATATTGTGACTTTTATGAAGTTATTAATATATAAGTATGAAATTAAAATTTATGAAACCCTTTATAGACAAAATATTAATTTTATAATATAAATTATAAATTTAAAAATATTTATTTTATTTTACAAACCTGTATTTGATATTTTTGAACTTAACTTACATAATTCTCTAAAACTATTTTTAATACATTATACATTTATTATATTAAAATTAATTTCTATAATTTTTAGAAAGTGAATATAATAAAATGGATTTAAAATTTGATGTTATAATTTTCATAGTATATAATAAAGACCTTTATATTTTTTACTCATTAAAAAATTAATTGTGTAGGTAAAAACTAGTTATCAGGGTAAAAAGGGTTAAGCAATGGGGTAAAAGGACTAACATGTTAAAATAAAGTTTATAATTTAGGGTTTCAGATATATATCAACAAAAAATTATACCTAATCCATTATTATCTATTTTAGAGTCTTTATTACATGTGAAACATTTTCTCTCTTTATATTAAGATGAAATATTTACAAGAATGCTATTCTCGTAACTTATAAATGGGGCCTCTCACCACCCCTTCATGACCATTCTAAATTTCAATTTACTATTAATGATATTACATTTTACTTTCCCCTAAAACCCTTTTCAAATTAATTTAATTTCTAGTCACAAAGATTTATCTTAATCCCCCCATTTCAAAGGAGTCCTCCATGGGAAAACTCAAGTTCTCAACATGAGTACTAATTTTTTCATATTTCTTTTATTTTGTAGCTTAATTTTCAAAATATAATTTTCTAATTATTATATAATTAAATAATTATTTTATCCATAATTAATTTTATTGGTCTAATATAACCATCATTAACCACCATTATTTTTTCCATTATGGAAAATAAAAAATGGCATTCGTGAGTATGTTCAGACTACCGCCTCCACAAAGTGTTATGTTTCATTTTCATTCACCACCTAACATGGATGGTCATGATGTAGAATTTAATAAAAAAATATTGTATTTTTAATATTTTTTATATTCTTAAGTACTAAAATATATTATACATTTCACCCATTCTATGTAAAATTAAATCATCATGCATACGTATGTGCGGGCTACCGCATCCATGGAATGATGTATTCCATTTTTCACCACCACCACTCTTTGTTGGTTATAGGGAAAGAATTTATTAATAAATTTTAAATATATTATATAATTTTTATTATTGAGAAAAAAATTACAAAACACCTTAATTCAACATCATCTATTGAGAAAAAATAAAATGTTGGTTGTGTGTTAGTGCGGATGATCACATCCACAAAGTAACATATCTCATTTTTCATATAGTTTATTTATTTTTTATTAAAATATATTAAAATATGATTCACCACCTTAAAATTATCTAAATAATGCCATTATTCTTCTATTATAATGATATTATTTCCATATAAAAAATTTTCATAACTATACTCACCCATTGATTATGTTATGTTCGTGTTTTGGTCGGTCTAACAACCTACTTGAACAATCTTATAAAATAATATAATGGATGAATGTGAGAAAATAATTAATAAAAATATATTATATAAATATGTGGATAATTTTATCATTTTTTCTAGAATGGTAGAATTAATATTAAACTCATTAATTAATATACCAATGTCAATTGGTTAAAAAACCCAGAAACATGCTCATCATTGATCTCATCTTTAAGGATTGTAACTAGAAATACTATATAGTAAATTTATAACATTATAAATAATTATAAGGAATCAATTATTGTACATTTTATGATCTTTCAATGATTAAAATTATGAGAATTAATAATAATAACACTGTTATTACAAAACTAGCTCAAAATGATTAGGATTACTCACACGTGATATCAAAAATAGATAATAACTAATGAATATAAATATAGAAAATAATTATAAATTTTGTTTATAAAATGTTTCATATTTGAGTAAGGTCCTCAAATAGTTGATTAAGATAGTTATTTTGGTTATGTAGTGGGTTCAATCACTTTAGTGGAAGTCAGGAATTAATGTAAGGGGTTCATTGTCACGAATTTAATTTTTTTAGATTTGTTTCATATTGTGAACCATGATATATTTGATATGGAGTGATTACATCCAAATGAATGTCTTCTACCATATTTATTTAATTCATCGGGTTTTAATATGCATATCATGTTCTCTCTTTAAATGTATTTAAATTAAAAAGATACTAAAGTTTTTAAGTCTTTTTTGTTAAATCAACTCCCTTTGTTGAGTTATAATGATTCTTCTTAAACTTTATTCAAACAAGATTGGTTTCTTCCACCCCAATATTTTATTTTTTAGTACTTTATCCTCCTATATGGGGGAAATTTCCTTTTAACTGAATGACCCAAATTCCTTTTTTTATAATACCCATTTTTAGGGTTTAAGGGGGACCCTTAAATGACCCATAGGCCCAAGGCACAAGGCTCATACACAACCCAATACATGAACTTAAAGGCCCAAGACCTGAAAAACTTGAAACAGTCCCTCCCCAGTATCTACATATTAAAGGTTCCTAGATCCCCACCTTGTATGTTATATCGTCTAGCATTTCCACGTTTAGAGCTACATGGTGCCTACTCCCAATGGTAGTTATCATACACTTTCATTGTTCCAATCCAATTAGCTTTGATCTGGTGGTTACTATTTTTACTCTGAATCCTAGTCTACGCCTACTCCTATATGATCTGCCTGTGCTTCTTGGTTTTTTTGTGTCTTGAAATCCATGTGGTCATAAGGCTATTGGTGGCCCAAATTCTCTACATCTCAAATGCCCTAAATCTCTAAGGCCTTTGGTGGCCTGAAGGCCCTGAGACCCATAGGGACAAACAGGTGGCCCTAAGGCCCAAATCAGGAGAATAGTGTTAGCTACTACAGTACTGAACAGTACTTTCTACAGTAACTACTATATTACTACTACAATAACCCTGAGATTCACCCCCACTTGTATTTTATTGTGGGTATCTTGGATTCCAAGTATAAGCCTCTACCACTCAGGTACATTCTCTTTGGCAAGGAAAATTTCCTTTTAATTCAAATATTTTAACTTGATAAAATTTATTTCTCAAAAAGGATATCATTTTTGAGAATAATTTTTATACTCTTTAATGAATTTTTCCTATCCTTTTCTATATTTTTGTTCCTTCCAATGTTTTTATTTATATTTAGAAACCCAATTATTTTTTATTTCATGTATAATTAACATTTATATTTTCCTATTTTCAAAATGAATCTTTATTATCCATTTTAACAATCTTTCTTTAATAATAATATTTTAAATATTTTTCCTTCCATGGCCATTTTACTCCACATTTCCTTAACATAACATTTACATCTTTTCAAGGATTTTTTATTGATAATTATTTATAAGAGTAAAAATTTTCAAAAAAAATCACATTGGAGTTTTGAAAATAAAAATATCTTTTGAATTTGAACCATAACTTCTTATTTTATGAAAATTTTAAAAATGTTTTCTGCAAAAACTTTTATGGTTTCACTTCCATTTTACACTTTTTCTCAAAAAAAATATTTCCTTCGGAATATCCTTTCATAAATTGCACTATAAATTCTCATGTTATATTTTAGAGGATTAAACTCATGGAAATATAATATTGCATTTTTATTACCTAGTCATTGATTTTTTATGATTTTTATTCTAATATCATTCCACTGTGAACACTTAATACTTCCTTACTTTTATTTAAGGGTGTTTACCACGATGTCATACATCAATTATTTGAGGAAATTATGGACTTAATTTTATATTCATCATCAATGTAGTGTAAATACTATATTCTCTAGTATCATGATTAATGTTTATTTATATATAAAGTTATAGAATATATTTAGATACACTATTATTTTTCACGAGTATATGATGGTATGATTATTAATGGTGTTATAAATTTTTATCTTATATAACTATATTTAAATGGGATATTAATCCCATTTTAATTCTATGGGTTCTTTTTGAAATGAGGAATGATTAATTTCATGTGGTACTCATATGTATGGATGATGATAGATGGGGTCATATATATCTCTCTAACTCATTGGTTAAATCTTATGAGATATATATATACAGGAACAATTTAGTTGATCACAAGTGAGTTTGAAAGTGTGTGGCTCATAAAGGTGGTGTATACATTGGTATAACTAAGTTATATCACAATCAAGGGTGAAATTTTTTGGCTCATGAAGATTATATTTACCTATACCTAAGGTTGTGTGACAATTCTTAAGTATTGCTTGTTTATATGATATTTTTCATTTGCATAATATATTATTATGTTATTCTATGTCTTCTACCATGATTTATTATATTTTTATTTAGTTGGTATAACATTTTTATGTATCCTAATAATATACATATGATTATCTTATTCTTACATATGATTATTAATTATTATTACTTATAACCCTAACTGAGAATTTGAGATTACCCCTTTCTTACGTTTTCATTTCCCTAAGTTATAAAGAAAATTAATATGTAAGATGTATCTAGAAGTTTATATTGTGAAAATAATTTTTGGGAGATATGGAAGAATTGTTATAGATTAAGCATATGCTTATATAGTTGTAAAATGTCCATTAATTGAAAAATACATGGGTTTTATTACTTAATTGTTTTTCATAATTCTCTAAAACTCTAAATATAAAAGATCATAGGAATGCATTTCAATGCAATATTTTCTTTAGTCCATGTACTTATAAGATGGTCATGTATATGGGGAATCATAGTTTGTATTATGGTAGGTTTTAGATAACTTTAGAGGTTAGGGTATTGGTTGAGGATAATTTAAGGGTTGGTAAGTTAAGGATGATCATAATTTTGAAGGTATAAAAAACCTTTTATGTTATTTAAGATAATATTTAATATTTTAGTGATTAAGATAAGATAAATTTAGTTAAAATCATAGGTATTGGTCATAAGGGATAAGTTTATGTATAGTATAACATCTCAATGTTTTGGTAATGTAGAGATCATGTGATTCTCCTAAAAATTACATCCCTATATAGAAACTGGAAGGGATATGAGGTCATGGAACAGATGAACCTGGGGGTAATCATCCTAAAAAGGTTTGGTTGAGTATCAACTCAATATTCACTCTAGTTCATGATAAGTGATCCTAAGACTGAACACCTTACTAGATACTCCAAGGGAATATTCTTTGGTTAATCACAATTTTTTACAATCTGTTATAAAAGATTTAGTATGTTATAAAATTAGGTTAATGAGTATGAGAGAACCCAAAATAATGAAACCTAGATTGAACCGAGAGTGATTTGAGTTGAATTAAAAGATAATATAATAATATTAAAGAATAATACATTTTGAGTTTGAATTTTTCCAGTAATTATCATAAAATAATTCTCTTATGGTGTTAGTTGTTCATCACTCATGTTTAACTTCTTTTGGTAATGTCAAATTCCCAAAATAATCATGTTAACAATGGATTTCATGGAAAATACAAAATATTTTCCCAATTATAAACATAAATAGATAAGCTATAGTGAGAAATATTATGAATATGTTAAATTAGAAATCAAAAAATATGATTAACAACATGAACATAGTTGAATTATAAAACAACCGAAAGAAGATAAGGATGAAGACTCGTGAAAGTTTGGGTGACAAAGATGGTGAATGAATAAATGTTCAATTCCCTACATATCAAAAATGTGGGAATATTCACCAAGAAAAATTCCTCAAATGAACTAGGATATGTTTTATGTGTAGAAAATGAGGGCATAGAGAGACTAATTTTTGAGTAAAAGTGAAGATATCAGTGGACATAGTGAAATGAAATAGATTTCATATATAATTACTACTAATAGTTCAATGTATTAAATATGGGGAACTTGTACATTATCAAAGTTATTGATCTAATCCAAGGTCTAATAAGGATGATAGTTACCAAAATATTTCAATACAAGTGAAATCATATCCAACCACAACTACAAAAGTGGGTTTTAAAAAATGATACCCACTCGAGAACTGTGACTATTGTATTTATATCTTGTTCAATATACTCCTATGTACCTTAAATGTTTATTAAGAAAATAAAATATCCACCCCAATGACTATTTGTTCAATTATTAACAAAAACATTTAGTGTTATGATTATTATATCCCAAGTATATAAATCCATAATATTAGATGTTTATAATAATGATCTTCCTATAAAATCATATTATCCTTCCTTTAGTAAAATTTTATGTGATATTAGAATTGTATTGGATCTCATGACATAGAAGCCACGATAATTTCCAATATAAGAATATCACATCTGAAAAACCCATCACCATCTATTAAAAAAATTCTAACTATAAAATCTATATGAAAAATTAATCCCATTATATTGGGGTATTTAGCACAAATAGGTAGGAAAAAATGTAACATTAATTATATTTCTCTTAAGAAGTATAGAACATAACACATCGATATTTTATTATGAATTTCTATTTAAATTGATATTGTGTTTGAGAGCTTGTGTTACATACAGCACCAAACTAAAGTGAACAATAATTTATTACTATATAAAATGAAATAAAATTCTATATAGATAAATAAAACATAATTGTAAAATTAAATGATTTTGAAAAAATAAAAGGGATTTAATTCACTTAGGAAAATACCATTAATTCAAAAAACATTTCTTATAAACTATGTTTTTTTGTTAAATTTATACTTGAAGAATGATATGAATAAAAGGTATTGATAGAGTTCAATGAATGTTTAGTGAAATAAATTAATAACATTAAATAAATAATTAAGTAACCATAAGGAGTTATAATTTAAATATTCATGGATAAACAAAAATGTTTTTTTTTTAAATTATTATTATTATATATTTGTAAATTTTAAATTTAACATATTTAAAGTATGAATTTTAATTAAATTAATTGTGTGTGTGTGTGTATTCTAACAATGTACAAATTATTTAATGATTATTATCTGGTAAGTAATAAGTAAAAACTCATTTTTATGCATAAAATTACATTTTTATAAAAAAAATATATAGTATGAGTACTTATATTAAAATTAATTATTATCACCATTAGAAATTAAATATTTATAATGGTTTTCATATTAGGAATCATCATGTTCAAATTAGGTAATAAGATCAATTTTATTTTTAATCATAAAAATGAGTTACCAAGGTAAATTTTAGTCATTACGGTAAAGGATAAAATAACATAAAGGATTTAGTCAAAAGTGTTAAGGACTCGGGATCAGCTGACCCTAAAAAAATTAATAAAAATATAAGTGTGGGAGATAAAAGGTGGTTTACATAGTCTTGTATCGATATCACCCCCAATCATTTGATTCGACCAAGTTTGAAAAAACACTTGGAATTACAAAAGACTACATCAATAAATCATTTACAATAGCTTTATTAGATAGTGAATCTACCACATAATTGGCCTCCCTATAAGAATGAATTATATGAAGTTGGAGATGATCAGCATTGTATAGGAATTGGATCCACTCTAGAAAAAAGTATCCAAGGGACATTTCTAGACCTGGTCTTCAAAGCATCCATGTAAAGGGTTGGTCTGTTATGTTTATTTATTATAATGGTTTGTTTAGTAATTATCCACTTATTCTATGATGAGTTAATGGTAAAGATTTTCTTTTAAACATTTTACATTAAAGAATTAAATATTAAGCATGATCATTAAAGTGCTTGTTATCCCACATGCTAGGGTTGTATTATTTGGTTTATTGCACATGTTATGTTATCATGATCTTATGCTTTAAGGTGTAGTTATCTTATTGATACCTATGTTTGATAAATTGTTCATAAAATGGATTATATTATACATTCATATAAAGGTTCCCTATAACAACCCAAAATTTTATCAATGGAATCTTCCTTCTTATAATTATTCCATATAGTATAAATCACCTAAAATCACATATATAACACAATACAAACTTTGTAAATTCATAATTAATGAAATAAGAGGTATTTCTATAAGTTGAGGAACTTATACCAATGGAATAGTAACTTGACCTTCGGAATAGTAATGTGACCCTTAAGAATAGTAAATAAACCAATATAATGGTAATCTCACCTATGAATGTATAAATAAAATTTAAGCATATTATAAATAAAAATATTATATATTTATATCGTAGTATAAATAAATAAATGTTTTGAAAATGGTCAATTAAGTGTTGGTATTTCTGTAAAACATAAATATTTATTTATAATTTTAAAATTAATATAATGATTTAAAAGAAAATTTATTTATATAAAATTTATTCTTAAATTAATATTTTTTTTGTATTATGTTTATAATATAATTTTATAAGACCTTAATTAATTTTTCAAAGTGTTATAAAATCATTTATAATTTTAAAATTGGTATTTTTTGAGTAAATGGTGATATTAATTAAAAATTAAATTTATCATATTTAGAAGATTATTTTTATAAAATTTATCCCATTTTTTAATTCTACATGTCGAAAAAAATTTAGGGTGAATTTTTTGGTTTTTCTAAAATAGTTGAATTTTTGTTGAATAGTGAAATACGGTAAGTTACGGTATTTAACAAATACATGAATTATTGAGTCATAGATGATGTATGTATGATTGGAGCCCATAATATCTAACTATACTACATTATTTTAAAATATTTAGTGATAATACTCAAACTATTCATAGTCTTGATCCAAAATAATAAACTAATGAATTAAATAATCAAAAACACTTCTCTCCCCCACTATAAATACCACCTATTTTCCTCACACCATTAAAAATTTTATATTTGCCCAAATTCTACCCGTTACTCTACCTAAGCCTCTTCCCCGCATCCAGGACTCTTGGTCTCAATTAAATACCAGACCCTTTTTCTTAAGGAGGTTATCAAGGAGGAGAAATTCAAGAGGTAAAATCCTCTTTCATTTTATTTTAATTTCTTTTCAAATTTATTTTCTTTTATTTTTCCCTCCTCACCTCCCCTTATACAAGTGACATGAAAAATCCAGTATCTTATATATATTGTAATTTTATCATGTTAATGAAAAAAATCATCATCAAACCTCTTCTCCTCCCCCTTTTTTTCTAAAAATGAAAACATCGTCCATAATGTGTTAATTTATCGCATTCAATGACAATGAGTTTTCAATTTCCTTTACTGCCTTCAAGGATGATCAAAAAATAATTTTTATGGTTAAACCAGATTATAATATAATTATCAAAACCAATATAAGGTTATAAAACCAATATATATATATATATGATATTAATTAATAAAACAAAACTAGTTTATGATGATCGAAAAACTACCAAAATAATCTAAATGATTATCACTAACGTTTCATCTAATGATTCATCCTCACCCAAAATAACCAAATGACTTATGTAATGTCCCATAATTTCTGTATAATTTTATTTTAATTATATGGAATTATTTCGAGACTGCGAAATCTGACGGTGCGTGATTCCAACACCTAGAGTGCCCGGAATGATCCGTCGAAGTTTTGTTAAGCTTTAATTAGCGCGTGTAAGCAGTTTTGCTAAAAAAGTGAAATAACTTTTAAAAACTTTCCTGGATCATAAATTTGAGGGCGTCGTTTCGTTCAGGATGGTGGGTTTACCCTAGGCGCGACTTAAGTTTAGTCGGCGTGAACCTCCTATGAGAAAACCCAAAAGGGCATAACCGTAAATAAAATTATCAAATAAAATTATTTTATTTTTCAAATGCTTATAACTCCTGAATGTTAACTCGGATTGAAAATAGGATACCACTGATGAACTCATGAGGGTATACTTTCCTTAGGATGATACTAACATTGGCCGGTGTGGGCCACCAGTGAAAGTTAGTTTTTAGTCGTAAATAAAATAATTAAGTAACAATTATTTTATTTTAAAATCATTAACTTCTAAATGGTAACTCAGATTGAAAATATGAGAGTACCATTGGTTTCATTGTGACGTTTTCTCCTTAGGCGAAGCCTAACCTCGACCAGCACGGGTCGAGGGTGAACGTTAATAATTTATTGAACTTTTTTTCAGGTACGTTTAGTAAATGCGTGAACGGTGTTTTCTAACTTTTGAACCAGTGCTCGGATTAAAAATATGAGGGCACCGTTGAATCTGAAGCACTGGGATTCTCTTAAGGGAGACTTTACTTTGACCACAGTAGGTCTGGAGAAAAAGTTAAGTTTTGTGACTTTTTAAAAGAAATGAAATAAAATAATTTTATTATTTTATTTCATATCATCCAACGAACAAGCAAAGGGGTGGGGCCAGCGATGTGTCAAGCCAATAAATGACTTGACCTGCTAACCCTAAGTAATGATAACGTTTGTGAATTAGGAAGATTCCTAATTGATGATCTCCATTAAATTCTAACGTCTTTACTTACCCTCCCCCTCTCCTATATATATAGATCTTGGGGAGGGGTATCGGCACAACTTCGCCAAGAAACGAAGTGATGAAGGAGCACCGTGACGTCGGACCCTTAGAAGATGGAGTCGATCCCAGCTGGAGGTGACAGGTGATACCGAACCAAAAACTGAAGGATGATGTGCAAGTGGCGTCGTTAGAAGCCTGTTGCGGGGACAAAGAACACTGACCCACCTTCAAGCACGGTCATTTCTCTGACGATTTGAGGAAGGGGGTTTATTCGTTTATCTTTCCTTAAAAGATTCTCTCTTCCCCATTATTGAAAATTATATGAAGAATGCGGGTTAACTGACTAATGGGTTGAACTGTGAATCATTCGTTTTGTGGGAGGTTGTTACCGGTTATCCTTATTGGGTTTTGTTTGTTGTTTAAAACAAGAAATTGTTAAACCCGTTTTATCCTCCTTTTGATCACGAGCTAACGCAGAGGGCGCGGGCCTAACAAACCCGGCCCGAACCCTCTGCAACTATGTTATCCTTGTGCCTCCATGGAAGACTGAAAACGCAGAGATGTCGACCGGATACGTGGGGGATAGCGCATCGACGCACGCCGCAAGAGGAGGTCGTGACACAAAGCCACAGTGGTCATCGGAGTGGCCGGTACTGGCCTGCTGTAGAAGAGGCACAGCTCACCATCACGCACCACTGGAGAGGTCGTTCGGCACACTGACTGGCTGCGATGTAACCGACAGGACATGCCCCCATGGGTCCTACGTTCCACCTGGAAGTGCCAGATGGCGTCGCCGTTGCGAGAAGACTGAACGACCCTTGTCCATTCGGGAAAACTGAGGGGTCGCTCCCCCGGTGGCGGCTAGGGTACACCCCTTGCAAGTCGCGCCTCATGCGATCTGGTCACCGCCCTCCCTGGTCTCCACCCTCTCAGGCCACCCATGTGGTCTGCCCCCTTCCAGGTCGGGCTACCCTTTCTGGTCGGTCCGTCCTTGTAGGCCGCCCCTTTTTCGGGCTGGATTGGACCTTAGCCCAGCCCAAACCAGGTCGGTCCGACCAGGTCGGACTGGGCCCCAGGCCCAACCGGGCCCCGAAACACTTAAAGGGCCTTATCTTGAGAACCGGGCGTCCGTTTGATGAATCGTCTGTGGTGTTGGGATCCTTAGATCGAGACGGTCCTTTTGACTTGCTATGTGAGAGTTTTGGAGAAACTTGGAGTTCGGCCGGGTTGGATCGCACCTAAATCCAACCGGGCCCTCGGCACTAAAATGTCAATAACGCACAGATCGGGCGTCCGATTGACGTGTCGTCTATTGCATTGGAACCCTTATGATATAGTGGATAATAGGGTTACTTCTTTGTGAGACTTTATGCCAGATTTAATACGACCAATGGTTTGAGGAGTAGTTCTCCCAAGTGCACTACATACAGAACCCTGTGACTGGCTAAGACTTGATGAGTGCTGATCTTTTCAACTCAGAGAGACTCGACGGCCCAGTGAGGAGCTCCTCTGTGTGATGTGGCAGACCCATGGTGGGGAGCGCCTCTGTGTGATGCGGAAGACCCATGGTATGCAATGAGGAGGAGTACCTCAACAGGCTATGGTGGAGAGAGACTCTGTGTGACTCGGCAAACCCACGGCACGTGATGGGGAGGAGTACCTCAGTAGTCCATGGTTAGTGGGAAGTGCCTCTGTGTGATGCGACAGGCCAACTGTACTCGATAGAGGAGGATTTCTCCCACAGCCGAGGTGTTTGACATTGTGACTAGGAATGTTACTTGTTCATGGGCCTAGAAAATTCGTGGTTGGCTATCAGTATTCATAGAGATCATGTGTGGTTCAGCATCATAATCCTGTTTCTCTGAGTTGTATACTTGGTTTGATCTAAGACTCTAATTGAGTTGTGTCTATTTTTTTGTGCTTTGTGATTTACATCATGCTTTCTGGTTTTCCTTGTTGAATTTTGAGATTCCTTCGGGGGTCTCGGGATCCCTACTGAGTATCGTTATACTCACCCATACACGGGCTATGCCCCCACCTTGTTGTGTCTTGTGCAGATGACGAGCAGCTAGGCTGAGGTTTGAGGGAGCCAGGACTAGGTGGTACGTAGAGGAGATAGGCGAACGTGGAGTGCTGAAGAGGAAATTTGTACCTACCCTTCAGGTAGGATCCTCAGAGGAAGACTCAATAGTTATTTTCCCTTTTTTAGTTGTATTATTCCTTTTAGTTGTATTTGTGATTTTTGGTTGTACTCGTACTTTCATTTGGGCTTGTATTCGGGCCCCTTTTACTTTTAACACTCTTTTTTTACAGTAGTTTACTTCACAGTTGCTTCTTTTTGTTTTATCAGACTGTGTGTCTGTACAAGTCTAAAGGAAATTCCTTCCTGTTTTAGGTAATACGCCTTTTGGTGCTAGTTTCCAGCCCCTGTCCTATGGAAGACGGGCTTGGGGTAGTCACGACACGGGCCCCGGGGGACGGGTCGTGACAAAGTGGTATCAGTGGTGGTCAGTTCTACCGAAGAACTAGGACATTGGTATTTTTTGTGTAGCAATAGTGATAAGTGTTATGAGTGTGGTTTTCAGTTTGGGGAATCCAGTGTTGGTGCGGTGGCCGACGTATCCATACACCAGGACCCTGAATTCTGATTTCTAAATCAGCGCATGAAAACACTGATTGCGTGTGTTTTTTGGAAAAAATTTCTTAAGATTTTCTTTGAGTCAACTCACCAGGTATAACTTAATGATCATGGTGTACATGTTCCTTATCAAGGTGTCACTTTGTAAACAGCTAGCTAGGATTCCTGAGAGAGTACACGATGATGGCCCACCGAGCGATGAGGCTCTGGTGCAAGGTCATCTTACTGTGTTGGCACCTTCAGGTGGTGTACCAGTAGAACCACCACCCATTGGGCAGCAGTTACCACTAGTCTCATTGGCGGACGGTGCATGCTGACTGAGCGTGTTGCACGAATTTCAGTGGCAGAGGCCTCTGAGGTTTTGAGGTGAGAAAGATTCCCAGGTATCTGAGGACTCACTGGAGGTTGTGTCTAGATTTTACCACCTATTTAGGAGACTAGTTGAGTAGATGGTGATTCTATATGCTAGTATTTTTTAGTATGTGACCATTAGGATGGTCCATAGGGTAATGAGGCTTCAGTACTTGGACTGTTGCTCGATATGGTACCTTCAGGTAGTGTTCCAGCGATATCATTGTTTGTTGGTCAGCAGTTACAACTGACGGTACCGGTAGAGGACAGATGTAGGCTTAGTGCCTTACATGTGTTTCAGCATTAGATACCACTCAGGTTCTGAGGTGAGCCTAACTCACAGGAAGCTAAGGACTGGCTTTAGGAGGTGTTTGAGAGTTTCCTAGAGCTTCTACAGCTTCGGCAGGATGACATTTCGGTAGCTGAGTATTCATTGAGGCGTACCTACCATTCGTGGTACTCGATGAATACGATACGATTAGTGATTCAGGGATCAAACTTCTGAGTGAGGTTTGTTTAAGGACATCTGAGCCGGAACTATTCCTCTATGCATTCCTACATATGTTAGGGTGCTAGAGAGAACCTTTGTTGTTGAATGTTCTTCAGCTGATCAGATACATCCAGTGAATGTTAACAGTGGAAAAGAAAAAAATTGACGCTAGTCTCAGAGACTTGGCATGTAAAATGTTTCAGGAAGAGGAAGCGATAGGGACAGATGAATCTGCAGGGCAGTAGACATGGAAGTGGATCTATGAGAGCAGCATGAGGTGGTGTACATTTTGACATGTTACAACCACCCCTTTTATGGTCCCCACATGGCTCAGGGAGTTGGAGGATAGGGGAAGGGAGTAGCTGCATGTGGTTAAGGAGTGTGACCTAAGGGCTCTGGGAATAATTCGAGGTACGGTCTGTGTCTAGTACTTTCTACCATATTAATAGACATAGGTACAAATCATTCCTTCCTTCCATGAATCTTGTTCAAGACCTAGAGTTTCTCGTTAAACCATTAAATTGAACCTTACATCTGGAGATACCTTTGAGAGGAGACTCGATAATCACACTTACTCCGATGGTGTAATCTGGTCCTTGAGGTGAGAGTTTCGGTTGGAACCTCTTGGTGGCAGCGTTGAGGCCTTATGACATTAGTTTGGGTATGGAATGGGCATCCAAAATTCATACTCAGATTTATTGTATTAGGAAAAAAGTTTGTGGTTTATCTACAACATTGGAATGAGGTTTTCCTTGGTCGGAAAAAAAAAAAGGAAATCCAGGAAGCATAGGATAAACTCATGCAAAGGAGGGTGCAGCTGATCACTCTTGATTCGGCCAGCCTTACCCTTGTGGTAGCAGAAGTTTCGAGTTTTCATTTCCCAACAGGAGTGGCAGTGTGTGGGAAATATTTTCAAAATATTTTTCCAAGATTAACTCCCCAAAGGGAGAGGGACTTCTGCTTTGGCTGGGTACTACTGGAGATTTGTACTTGAATTCTCCAGGGTAGCAGCACCCTTGTCAGCTTTGACGAAGAAGGGGGAAGGCATTCCTGTAGACTGAGAAGTGTCAGTAGAGCTTTCAGGAGATGAGATAGTGATGGTGGCTAGAGTTCTTCTAGGAATATGACTTTGAGATATTCTATACTCTTGGGAAGGAGAACGTGGTGGCAGATTCACTCAACAGGAGGTCTGGTCTATAGATATTGAGTGAGGTGTCAGAGTAGCTAGTCACTCTTTAGATATCCTTCTTGGATAAATATGGATCAGCTTACCTCTAGTCTGTGACTGTCACTCCCCCCAATTCTTCAGCTAATTTGGGAGGCACATTTTGGGACATTGACTACAAATTCTGACGTGCTTAGATATCCTTAGGACGGTCTCTTGAAGGATTTTCTGAAGGTGGGGCACACTTCGTTCTCTTCAGAGGATGTATCATGGTTTCGATGGCGCTACAGGAAGAGGTGTTGAGGGAGTTCTATATGTCCCCTCTGGCAGTACATCCTGGTGTGGAAAATATGTACCATGACCTCCAGTGTTAGCACTGGTGTCCAGGGATGAAGAAGGTTGTGGCAGAGTTTGTATCACAATGCCTCACTTTTTAGCAAGTGAAAACTACACAGAAATAGAAAATATCTTATGCCAATAGGATACGGAGACCCTTGGGTTCAGAGGAGGGAGACCATGTCTTCCTACGGGTCTCACCCCGATGAGGATTATGAAGGTTTGTTCAAGGAAACAAACTTTCTTCGAGGTTCATCGGAACTTTCCAGATTCTCAGTAGAGTGGGAGAGGTGGCATACTATCTATCTCTTTCCCCACAGATGCACTAGGTGTATAATTTTTTTCATGTGTCATATCTAAGAAGATGAGTTCATGATCCATTGCATGTTATCGGCATGGAGAGCTTGACATTGACAATGGGTCAACGTTTATGGAGTTTCTAGTGGAGATAGAGGATTGACAGGAGTAAGTCCTTCGTGGATGTTCAATCCCTCTAGTACAAATTCAGTGGTAGCACAGGAACCTCTAGGAGAGCACATGGGAGAGAGAGGCTCAGATTCATGCTCAGTACCCTCTTTTGTTTGATTTGCCTTTGTTTTGGCTTTCAGGAACATAAATCCCTAAGGTGGAGAGAATGTAATGTCCTACAATTTCCATATAATTTTTTTTTAATTATATGGAATTATTTTTAGACCGCAAAATCTGACGGTGCGTGATTCAGAGGCCTGGAGTGCCTGGAATGATCCATTGAAATTTTTTTAATCTTTAATTAGCGCGCGTAAGCTATTTTCCTGAAAAAAGTGGAATAAATCTTAAACAGTTTCTTGGATCAAAAATAGGAGGGTACTGTTGCGTTCAAGATGGCGGTTTTACCCTAGGCGCGACTTAAGTTTAGTCAGTGCGGGCCTCCTGTGAGAAAAATCGAAATGGGCATAACCATAAATAAAATTATTAAGTAAAATTATTTTATTTTTCAAATGATTATAACTCACGAACGATAACTCGGATTGAAAATTTGAGACCACCACTGAATTCATGAGGGTATGCTTTCCTTAGGATGATAGTAACATTGGCCGGCGCGGGCCACCAGTGAAAGTTGGTTTTTGGCCATAAATAAAATAATTAAGTGACAATTATTTTATTGTAAAATCTGTAACTTCTAAATGGTAACTCGGATTAAAAATATGAGAGTACCATTGGGTTATTTGGGGCATGTTCTTCTTAGGAGGAGCCTAACCTCGACCAGTGCGGGTCGAGGGTGAACATTAATAATTTATTGAACTTTTTTTGGGTACATTCAGTAAATGCGCGAATAGTGTTTTCTAACTTTTTAACTGGTGCTCAGATTAAAAATATGAGGGCATCGTTGAATCCGAAGCACCGGTATTCACTTAAGGGAGACTTTACTTTGATCACAGTAGGTCCGGGGAAAAGGTTAAGTTTTTTGAATTTTTAAAAGAAATGAAATAAAATAATTTTATAATTTTATTTCATATCCTCCAACGAAAAAGCAAAGGGGTGGGGCCAATTATGTGTTAAGCCAATATATGGTTTGACCTACTAACCCTAAGTAATGACGTCATTGGGGAATTAGGAAGCTTCCTAATTGAGAGCCCCATTAAATTCTAACATCATTACTTACCCTCCCCCTCTTCTATATATATAGAGCTTGGGGAGGGGTATCGGCACAGCTTCGCTAAGAAATGAAGTGCTGAAGGAGTACTGTGACGTTGGACCCTTAGAAGACGGAGCCAATACCAGTGGGAGGTGATGGGTGACACTAAACCACAAACTAGAGGATGACATGCGATAAGCATCGTTAGAATCCTGTTGCACGAATGAAGAACACTGACCCACCTTCAAGCATGGGTATTTCTCCAATGATTCGAGGTAGGGGGTTTATTCATTTATGTTTCCTTAAAAGATTCCCTCTTCCCCATTCTTGAAAATTATACAAGAACACAGGTCAACCGACTAAAAGGTTGATATGTGAATCATTCATTTTGTGGGTGGTTGTTACGGGGTATCCTTGTGAGGTTTTTTTTGTTGTTTAATACAAGAAATTGTTAAACCCATTTTATCCTCCTTTTGATCACGAGCTAATGCGGAGGGTGTGGGCCTAACAAAACCAGCTCGAACCCTCCGCAACTTTTTTATCTTTTTCCCTCCATGGAAGACCGACAATGCAACGATGCCGACCGGCTACATGGGGGATAGCTCGTTGATGCACGCTGCAAGAGGAGGCCGTGACACAAATCCGCAGCGGTCGTCGGAGCGGCCGACACCGACCGACCACGGAGGAGGTGCGGCGTGCCGTCGTGCACCACCGATGAACATGGAGGGTTGTGGATCGTCATATACAGTGACCGAAGGAAGGCGGCCGACACACTGGTCGGTCGCGAGTGACGGTGCGGATTGTCGTCGCGTGCTGCTAGATAGGTTGGCCAGCACGTCGACTAGCTGTGAAGGAACCGGCAGGACCCGCCCTCGCGGGTCCTGCGTGCCACCTGGCGGCACCACATGGCACCGCTACTTTGAGAAGACCAAACGGCCCTCAGTCGTTCAGGAAAACTGAGGGGTCACTCCCACGGTGGCTGCTAGGGTGCACCCCTTGCAGGTTGCACCACATGCGATCGGGTCACAGCCCTCCATGGCCGCTGCCCTCCCGGGCCGCTGTCCTCCCTAGCCGCCACCCTCCCAGGCTGCTACCCCTTTTCGGGCCACCCCCTTGTGGGCTGGGCCACCCTTGCAGTCCAGGCTGCCCCTTGCGGGTCGGACCGCCCTTGCGGGTCGGACCGCCCTTGCGGCCGCCCCTTTTTCGGGTCGGGTCGGACCAGACCCAGGCCCAACCGGGCCCAGAAACACTTAAAGGGCCTTATCTTGAGAACCGAACGTCTATTTGACGAAACGTCTATGGCATTGGGATCCTTAGAGAGAGACGGTCCTTTTGACTTGCGACATGAGAGTTTTGGAGAAACTTGGAGTATGGCCGGGTTGGATCGCACCTGAATCCAACCGGACCCTCGGCACTAAAATTCCAATAACGCATAGACCGAGCATCTGATTGACATGTCGTCTATTTCATTGGAACCCTTATGAAATGGTGGATCATCAGGTTACTTCTTTGTGAGACTTTGTTCCATATGTAATACAACCAATGGTTTGAGGATTGGTTCTCCCAAGTGCACTACGTACGAAACCTTGTGACTGGATGAGACTTAACGACAGCTGATCTTTTCGACTCGGAGTGACTCGACGGCCCAGTGGGGAGCACCTCTATGTGACACGACAGACCCACGGTGAGGAACGCCTCTGTGTGATGCGGCAGACCCACGGTACACGATGGGGAGGAGTACCTTAGCAGGCCATGGTGGAGAGAAACTTTGTGTGACCCGGCATACCCACGGTACGCAATGGGGAGGAGTACCTCAGTAGTCCAAGGTTAGTGGGAAGCGTCTCTGTGTGATGCGGTAGGCCCACTATACTCGATAGAGGAGGATTTATCCAGTAACCGAGGTGTTCGGCGTTGTGATTGGGAATGTTACTTGTTCCTAGGACTAGAGAATCTGTGGTTGGCTATCAGTATTCATAGTGATCCTGTATGGGTCAGCATCATAATCTCGTTTCTCTAAGTTGTATACCTGGTTTGATCTGATACTCTAATTGAGATGTGTATATTTATTTTTGATTTGTGATTGATATCATGATTTTTGGTTCCTTGTGTAATTCTGAGAGACCTTCAGGGGTCTTAGGGTCCCTAATGAGTAGCGTTATACTCACCCTTCCATAGGCTACGCTCTCACCTTGTTGTGTCTTGTGCAGACGACGAGCAGCTGGGATGAGGTTTGAGGGAGCCAGGACTAGGCGGTACACGGAGGAGACAGGAGAAAGTGGAGCGCTGAGGAGGCAATCTGTACCTACCCTTCAGGTACGATCCTCAGAGGATGACTCAGTAGTTGTTTTCCCTTTTTCATTTGTATTGTTCCTTTCAGTTGTATTTATGCTTTTTAGTTGTACTCGTACTTTCAGTTGGGATTGTATTCCAACCCCTTTTACTTTCAAAACTCCTTTTTCTACAGAATTTTACTTCACAGTTACTACTTGTTGTGTTCTCGGACCATGTTTTTGTACAGTTTTAAAGGCAATGCCTTCCCGTTTTAGGGAATACGCCTTTTGGTGCTTGTTGCCATACCCTGACCTATGGATGGCAGGCTTGGGGTAGTCACCACACGAGCCCCGCGGGACAGGCCGTGATAATTTATATAACCATTTAATCTTATAGATGTTGATTAATAATATATAACTTCAATTCTGGACAATCATTCTCATTTTACATGATTTTCCATACATGTATACATGTAAATCGATCATGAAAATCAAGGAAACCAATGCCCCCGAATGATGAAATTGAATTTCATAACCCATCAAAAAGACCATAAATGAACTTAATAAAATTATAATAAATAAAATACATGTATAAAAGGTTATGAATTAATTAATTAATGGATTTAATTTGATTATACATTACATTAAGTTCAAGTGCAAAACACTTTCATACATAAGGTAAGGGATTCTACCCGAACCTCCATTTTTCCTTCAAGTTACTCTTTATCTCCCTTCACACCAATGTAATGCTTCTTTATTTTTGTTTAATTTCTCTAAATTATGTTTATATGTTTCAAAATCATGTATCTAGATCATATCATCCTTCTTTGATGGGTAAATACAAGTTTTTAAAAGGTTCCCTTTTTAATTTTTTCTGAAAATCAAGCCCGATTAAAGGGAACTTCCCGTTTTCTTACCCATTTTTAAGTGCACTACATAATATGTTTTATGCCACCATTTTTTTTTTAAATCACTCATTTCACCATGAAAAAAATATCGTGGTTTATTTTTGGTTTTATGAAAACAAATATGTCTTTTCCTCTTTAAATGCTCTTTAATATTTTCTTGAAACCGTACTAAAATGTTTCATTTCTAATGTCTCTAAAACACTCCTTTTGCATGTATTCACTTCAGTTTGACATCAATTATCATGATCTATGCCTATTTTTCCTTATGAATGTCCATGTATGATTTAAATTCATTCTTTTTTGGACATCATTATGATATTCCCTTTTGTTATGCCTTATGACATGATTATGATACCCAATTATTTTCATGGGTAACCTTATGCTTGATTCTTCATGTAGAACACATATTCATGAACATATTATGATGAGTGTACTCATATAGAATTCCAATGCACTGGGTAATGTTTATTCTCATGAAACATCAGGTTGGGATAGGGAGTGAACTCGATTCCTTTATGGGACTTTGTCTTCCATGTGAAATGATCATGATAGTTAGTCATGACTCATGCTTATGTAATGTTATGTGTTGTTGCCACATTCTTATGATGCCATGATTATGTGTTCCCATATTATACATGTTATTATTCCTTATTTTTATTTATGTTCCATTATTTTTATGTCATGTTATGCCTTCTAACCCATGTGCTTTCTTTATTCCTATGTTTATACCCTTACTGGGATTTTTAGCTCATCTCTTTGTTCATGTATTCCCCAGGTTAGCCTTTGCAGATGTATGAGATCAATGGAAGTTAGGAGATCTTTATGGATGATTAAAATAAAGATGTTTTATTCTATTTCTATGTTTATGTACCAAATCATCCAAAGACACTAGACCTTACAATCATTGTCTTGTATTTTGATGGTTAATTATGCTTAAAATGATATAATAATATGTGTAAAAGGCTAGGGTCTCTATATTCCCAAGTAAACCTATTGTCATTAGATAGGTTGATGGAATGGGATGATCTTGCAACACCCTAACTCTATAATACCCCTTTCCCCTATCCTCGAATGGGAGGGTTGTCTCAGCTAACCTACCCCTATTATACTTGATTCTCTTTCCCCCAAAGGGGATGGTTGATTCACCTTCACTTGATTTATGATTCATCTCAGATAATAAGTTAATCTTGGAGTAGGTTCGACAGGTATAAACCCTCCTAGTATAAGGAATTATTTAATTTGACCATAAATGCAATGCTTTAAAGTATGACAAGCATGTTGCTACATTGTTTATGTATTTTTATGTCTATTCTCTCCTACTGCATACACTTGAGCCTATGACAGGTGGTTAGAAGCAGGTGGTGACTGCATACTAGGCATATCATACTCACCACATACACAGGCCCCTCTCAGGACACATGCAAAGCCTTTTATTTGTGACCTAAGTAAAGGAAAAGTGTTTGATCATGGTATTTATCTATTTATAGATACTACCACAAAATGGGGCAAGGTAAGCGTATTGTTTTATCAATACTAAGAAGAAAGTGCTAATAGTGGGACCTTTATCAGTGCTAGCTAAAAGTGCTGATAAATGTACCCTTTATCAATGCTAAAAAACACTCATAAAGGGTACACCTTTATCGGCACTTTTCTTAGCACTGCTAAAGGGTACATTTATCAGGGTTGTTTTTCGTGCTGATAAAAGTTTTCAATAATAATTTATATAAAATTATTATATTTATATTCAAAAAATAATGTTTATTTGTATACATTAAATAAAAATGCATGTTTATAATTAATATACTTTTTTAATAATTCAAAAATATATGTAATGTTTTAAAAAAATATTTCTAAGATTATAATTAAATATATATTTATATATATTTTTAAAGAATTATAAGATTATAATAAATTTAATTAAATAATAAATATATTTATTAGATTTATTAGATTTAGTAAATTTATTATATTTGTTAGATTTATTAGATTTATTAGATTTATTAGATTTATTATAGATTTATTAGATTTATATTTATTAGATTTATTAGATTAATTAATTAGATTTATTATATTTATTATATTTATTATATTTATTATATTCATTAGATTCATTATATTCATTATATTCATTATATTTATTATATTTGTTATATTTGTTATATTTTTTACATTTAATATATTTATTTATTTTATTTTATTTATAATTAATATATATAAATACTTTTTAAATATATATATTTATATTATAATTATTAAATATATATGTGTTTCCAATGAATTTAGTCAATAAATATATTGATCATGTGGGTACATATGTTATGTATCATCATGAATGTTTATTTATACATTAAACCCTTCTTATTATTCATGTTGTCCATTGATGGCTCGTTTTTTATTATGTATATTTTACTAGGCATATGATTAATTCATGTTACCCATATATACAATTATGTTCTAAAAAATACTAATAAAATTACATTAAATATATTTAAATAATAAATATATTTATTATATTTATAATTATTAAATTTAAATTATATATAAATACTTTTAAATATATTTATTTTTAATTATAATTATAAATAAATATATATATATATTTAAATAATTATAAAATTACAATAAATACGTATATTATAATTTTATAAATATATATGTAATTATATAAAAATATTTATAAATATATTTATTTATAGTTATAATTATAACTATAAATAAATATATATATATATATATATAATTATAAAATTATAATAAATATATTTATTATACAACTTATAAAGTTATAAATATATAATTAAATAAATATATTTATAAATATATAAAAATATTTATAATTATAATTCCTTAATAAATATAGATATATTTTAATAATTAAAAATTTATAATAAATATATTAATTATATATATTTATATACAAAATATTTATAAAAAAATAAAAATAGTTATAAATATAATTCTAAATAAATGTAGATATATTTAAATAATTAAAAAACTATAATTAATATATTAATTATATATATTTATAAATTATAAATATATTTATTATAATTTTATAATTATTTAAATATATGTATATATATAATTACAACTATAAATAAATATTTATTTATTATAAATTTTAATTACAAATAAATATTTATTTATTTATTAGTTATAAGTATAAATAAATATTTATTTATTTAAATAATTATTAATTTATAAAAATATATATTTATTATTTTCATATATAATGTTATATATAATTAAATAAATATATTTATAAATATATTTATAAATATATAAAAATATTGATAAAAAAAATATTTATATTTATAATAATAAATAAATATAGATATATTTAAATAATTATAAAATTATAATAAATATATTTTTTATATATATTAATAAAATTATAAATATTAGAAATATAAATTTGTTATAATTTTATAATTATTTAATAAATAAATATATATTCATTTATAATTATAATTATATATATATATTCATATAAATAATTATAAAATTAGAAGAAATATAGTTATATATATTTGTAATCTTATAAATATATATAAGTAATATATTTATTATATATATTTATAATGTCACGACCCGTCTCCCGGGGCCCGTGTCATGACTACCCCAAGCCCGCCTTTCATATGCTAGGGGTTGGCGACTAGCACTAGAAAGGCATATCCTTAAAATGGAAAGGCATTGCCTTTAAACCAGCAAACACACAGACCAGGTACACAATAAGAACAAACCACGTAGTATAACTACTAAAAGTAAAAGTGTGAACTGAATCAGAATGGGATAGAATACAAAACCAATTAAAAGAAAATACAAGAAAAAGGGAAAACAACTCCTGAGGTCGTTTTCCAAGGATCCTACCTGAAGGGTAGGTACAGCTCGTCACAACGGCTCTTCATGTCAACCGGTCGCCTCCGTGCACCGTCTGGTCTTGACTCCCTAACCTCGGTCAAAACTATCTGTCGTCTGCATAAGACACAACAAGGTGCGGGCAAAGCCCATGCATGGGTGGGTATAACAATACCCATTAGGGACCCTGAGACCCCCGAAGGTATCCCAGATTTCTACAAAGTAAAAAACCACAAAGCATGATCCCAATCACAAAGCACAAGAAAAGACTTAGCTCAAACCAGGTATATAACTTAGAGAATAAGAATAAAGATAGTTAGTCATAAAGCTAGATCATCTTATTCTGTTGAGAGGTTTTTGTTGCAGGACCGCACATGGTCACTAGGTGTTGACCCACAGAGGATCGCTAGGTGCTGACCCACAGAGGATCGCTAGGTGCTGGCCCATGGTGGATCGCTAAGTGCTGACCCACCCAAAGGATCGCTAGGTGCAGACCCACTCCGAGGATCGCTAGTTGCATACCCACAGAGGATCACTAGGTGCTAGCCCACAAAGTATCCCTACGTGCTGGCCCATAGAGGATCGCTATGTGCTGACCTACTCAGAGGATCACTAGCTTCTGACCCACTCAGAGGATGTCTATTATTTCTTCACATCACAGCTAGCCACTGTATTACCTCACTAAGCACGCTTGAATTTTGGAGGATCTTCTCCACAATCCATCAGCTTTATTTCAACCACCACGAAGTCCCAAAAAAAAGTAGCTCGTAGATCCTTCATGTCATAAGGGTTTCAATGCAACAGATGGTGCGTCCATCGGACTCTCAGTCTGTTAGTCATAGGCATTTTAGTGTCGAGGGCCCAGTTGAATTTGAGTCTAATCCAACCTGGTCATACTCCATCTTTCTCTAAAACCCAAGTGGAGAATCTCAAAAGGACCGCCTAATCCTAAGGGTTCCAATGTCGTAGACAGTTCATCAAACAGACATCCAGTTTAGAAGATATGCCCTTTTAAGTGAAACTGGATTGAAATGGGTCCAGATCCGGTCCAACCTGGTCGGCTGACCTGACTCAACCTAGTCTAGGGAAACCCGAGTCCAACCCAGCCCGGTCCGAACTGTATGGGCCTGGCCCGGACCGCCAGAACCTGGTCCGGTCTGCCAGCTAGGCGCGGCCCGCCAGCTGGGCACGGACCCAACTTACCACCGAATGGACAAAGTCTGTTCAGTCTTCAACCGGCGGTGCTAGGCTAGTGTCTCCCCTTTAGCACACTGGTCATGTGGATTGGTCTAGATCGGGACTCGAAGTCCGGGTCCACATCTTCCAGGGTCAGATCCGCGGTGGTGCATCGCATGCCTTCAACGTCGTCGATGTTGGTTTGTCGGCCTTGTCTTTCGTGGTGCCTGTGGGTGTCGGCACCTCCTCACGACCGCCACCGCCGGTCGCCGGTGCCGCCGTGCTGGTGGTGTCGCACTGTTGGAGATTCTTCGGGCCACCGATGTATCCCTAGTGGTCCAATTCTCTTTTCTTCTGCGCCTATGAGCCTCCCGGGATGCCACCTTCACTGCGTGCCCTCAGTTCCGCGTTTTTTGACAAGTTGACCATTTGTCCACGAAGAACGCATCAAGAAAAAGTTCGTCAAAGGGTATGGGCCTTATGCATATTGTCCTATGCCCTCCACGTTAATGTTATAACATGTGGGTGAAACAATAATCATCATAAGATTTAATAAAACCCCAAAAATGAATTCCCACGACAACCTCCCGCAAAAAATGAATGACTCATGAATAAAACCATTAGTTGGTTGATCTGTGTTCTTCGTATCAATCAATAATAGAGAGGGAAAAATCATTTAAATTCATAAAAAAATTTAAAACCTCCTACCTTGAACTCGTTGGAAGACACTACGGATGAGGAAAAAGGGTCCGTGTTCGAAGGTGTTCATCGGCGTTTGTTCGTTTCTCATTCTTCATTGGAGTAGGTTCCTGTCGGCATTTCATCAGAGATTCCTCACGTCTATCCCCAAAAATCATGCCATAGATTTGTTTAAATAGAAGAAAAGCAACCACCCACATTGTGTTTTATTAATGTGCTTCATTAATTAACTGCAATTAATCTTCCATTAATTCAACGAATGTCGTGGTTATGCAACCCAATATTTGTGTCATTAAATGACTCCCATTCAAGTCTAACGTTACACCACGGTCCCACCATCCATCACTCAATGGTGAGAAGAGAATAAAATAACTCATGGAGTTATTTTATTATTATTTTTGTAAAGTCCAAAAATTAACTTTTTCATCCGACCCTTGGTGGTTGAAGTTAAGCTTTGCCTAAGCGAATCTCGGCGCTGCGAATTCAACAGTGCCCTCGGATTTTTAATTCGAGCACTGGTCCAAAAGATAGAAATAACCACTCGTACATTTACTAAACGTACCTTAAAAAAGGTTCAAAAATTTCTAACAGTCACCCTCAACCCATGCCAGTTGAGGTTAGGCTCTGCCTAAGGGGAAAACACCCTCACAAGCTCAATCGTGCTCTCATATTTCTAATCCAAGTTACCATTTACGAGTTATAAGGATTTTTCAATAAAATAATTGTTAATTATTTTATTTATGACCAAAAACTAACTTCCACTATTGGTCTGTGCCAGCCAATGTTAGGATCTGCCTAAGGAAAGAATACACTCATGAGTTCAGTGGTTGTCTTTGATTTTTAATCTGGGTTACCATTCGTGAGTTATAAGCATCTAAAAAATAAAATAATTAAGGTAACTCCATTTTTGGGTTTTCTCATTGGAGGCCTACACCGACTAAAATTAAGTCGCGCCTAGGGTAAAACCGCCATCCTGAATGCAACGGTGCCCTCAGATTTCTGATCTGAGCACCCATTTAAGAGTTATTTCACTTTTTTAGGGAAACTTCTCATGCGCACTATTTAAATCTTAACATTTTTTTTATGGATCATTATGGGTACTTTGGGCCTCGGAATCATGTTCCGTCAATTATTAGAGTCTCGTAATAATTCCATATAAAAAATATATGGAATTTTCGGGTCTTTAAATTCTCCCCACCTTAGGGATTTTCATCCCCAAAATCCAAAGTAAAGGAAAATCAAACAAGTGGGTTATTGAGCATGAATCTGAGCCTCCCACTCTCATGTGCTCTCTTGAAGGTTCTCGTGCTGACACCGAACTCACACCAGAGGAATCAACTATCCACAGAGGACCTGCTCCTATCAATCCTCAATCTCTACTTGGAACTATGAAAAAGTTACCCCATATTTAATGTCTATCTCACCCCAGTCGATGACATGTGATGGTTCATGCACATATCTCATCAGCTAAGACATGTGGAAAACATTATGCACCTTGTGAATCTACAGATGAAGAGCTAGGTGGTACACCACCTTGCCAACTCTGTTGAGAATCTGGAAAGGTCTGATGATCCTCATAGATAGCTTATCGCCTCGACCAAATCTCAGAAATCATCATCGGGGTGATAACCATAAGAAGACATGGCCTCCCCCCTCAAACTCCAAGAGTCACTATCTCCTATCAGCATAAGACATCTATCTTCTATGTGCAGTCTTCATCCGCTCCTGGATGATCTTCACCTTCTCAGTGGTAGCCCATACCAACTCTGGACCCATGAGTACTGACTCCCCTATGTCTTTCCAGCATAGAATTGATCTGCATAGCCTCCTGTATATTTCCTCAAATGGTGCCATGACAATGGTAGAGTGATAGCTATTATTGTACTCAAACTCTACCAGTGGTAGGTGGTCCTTCCAACTGTGACCAAAATCTAGGACACAAGCACGAAGCTTGTCCTCCAAGGTATGTATGGTTTGTTCAGTCTGATCATCTGTATGGAGGTAAAATTTGTGCTCAAGCGTGCTGGAACCTGATGTTCATCTCTCACTTACTGACAAGTGCGGCATCGTGAAACGAACTCTGCCACTGCTTTCTTCATCCCTGGAAACTAGTACTGGCATCGTAGGTCCTGGTATATTTTTTCCACACCAGGATGTACCGCCAAAGGGAATGTATGGAATTCCCTCAACACCACCTCTCTTAACATCACTGGTACCAAGGTGTGTCCTATAGAAAGGGTTATGTGCTCCCTACATATCGAAAATTCATCAGGAGCCTGTCCTGAGGATATCTGTGCACTTCGGGCCTCGTAGTCAACATCCTTATGTTGTGCCTTCCTAACTCACTGGAGGAGTGGGGGAGTGACAGTCATAGACTAGAGGTAAGATGGTCTATCGTCATCCATGAAGGATATCAGCATCATGGCTAGCTGCTCTATCGCCTCACTTAGAAGGTGTAGACCTGACCTCCTGCTGAGTGTGTCTGCTACTACGTTTCCCTTCCTAGGAGTGTAGACTATCTCTAAGTCATAGTCCTAGAGGGACTTTATCCATCGTCATTGTCTCATGTTCAAGTCCTTCTGTGATAAGATATACCTGATACTCTTGTGATCAGATTAGACATTAAACTGTTCTCCCAACTATACACTCAACTCCTGGAGCTCCATAGGAGCCATCCAGTATGCGGTTGTAGATATTGGTGTCATCCTTGGGTACAAGTAAATGCAGAAGTCTCTCTCCCTACAGGAAGGTAGTCCTAGAAACATCATTTGAAATGATGTTCCCACACTCTGCCACTACTATTGGAAAATGAAAACTCAAAACACCTACAACCATGAGGGTAAGGATGGCTGACTCAAGAGTTATCGGTTGCACCCTCTGATGTATGAGTTTATCCCGTGCTGCATGGGTTTCTTTTTTCATCGACCAGGGAAAACCCCATTCCAACGTTGTAGATATACCACATCCTTTTGCCTAAAACTATCAATCTGAGCATGATCTGTGGATGATTAGTCCATACCCAAAGTAACATTGTAAGACCTCGACACTTCCACCAAGAGGTTCAAACCGTAACTCTCACCTCAAGGGTTAGATCACACCATCGGCATAAGTTTGATTATCGATTATCGTCCCATAGTTATCTTCATACGTAAGGATCAATTCAATGCTTTAACCATAAACTCTAGGTCTTGAATAAGATTCATGACAAGAAGGAATGATTAGTACCTATGTCTATTAATACAGCAGCTAGTAGTAGACATAGACTATACCTCGAATCACTCCTGGAGCCCTTGGGTTACACTTATTGACCACATGCAGCTACTCCCTTCCCCTATCCTCCAGCTCCTTGAGCCTGGTGGGGACCGCATTGGGTGGTTGTTGTAACATGTCGAAATGTATACCACCTCATGCTGATCTCCTAGCTCTTATTCCATGTTTGTTGCCCTATAGATTCATTTGTTACTATTACTTACTATTCTTGAGACATTTTACACATCTAAGTCTCTGAGACTGACGTCGGTTTCCTACTTTTCCACTATTAACACTCACTGGATGTATCTACTCAACCAAAGAATTGTCAACCACAAAGGTTCTCTCTAGCACCCTAACATAAGTAGAAATTCACAAAGGAATATTGATATCTTGGATGTCCCTAAACACATCTCTCTAGGAGGTCTAAGCCTTGAAGCACTGGTTTTATCATATTCATTGAGTACCTAGAATGGTCAGTACACCTTGATGATTACTCATCTACCGACATGTCATCCTGCCAAAGTTGTAGAAGCTCTTGGGAACACATACTTTTTATATTTTTATGAAAAGAGACCCCTTCTCTGAGAAATTTTCTCAAGATTTGTCTACGGAAAAGTCACCTCATCGTAAGATAGGGGTAATCTAAACCCTACCATCACCCTACTGAGCCACGTAGAATGCTCACTCCTGGGACCGCTATATGATCTAATGGTTCCCTTTCTAGATGGAAAGTTGGTTACCACCTCAGGCCAGTCCTTATTCACTTGTGAGTCAGGCACACCTCGAAACCTAAGGGGTATCTATCACTGAAAGTTGCATAAGGCACTGATCCTATATGTTTCCTCTACTGGTAGCACTAGTAGTAACTTCTGAGCAATGGGCATTGGTATTTCTGGGACACCGGCTGAAGGTACCATCTCGGGAAATAGTCCTTGTACTGAAACCTCATCAATCTCTGGACCATCCTCATGGTCACACATTGGAATCCTAGATGGATGTCTGTACGGAGGAATCTTAAAAGATAATCAAGATGAACCACGATTAGTAATTTATTCCAGGTGAGCTAACTCAAAATATATCAATGGAAAAAAAACATTTTCAAAACACATGCAACTAGTTTTTTCATGTACCGAGTTAGAAAAAATAACTCAGGGTCCTGGTGTATGGATACGTCGACCTCCGCACCAACACTGGACTCCCTGGACTATAATCTGAACTCAATACACTTAACACTATTGCTCCATTTAAAACACATACTCTTAGTTCTTCTGGTAGAATCGACTGCCATTGATACCAATTTGTCACGACTCGTCCCTCAGGACCCGTGCTATGACTACCCCAAGCCCGCCTTCCATAGGCCAGGGGTTGGTGACTAGCACCGAAAAAACATATCCCTAAAATGGGAAGGCATTGCCTTTAAACTTTCAAACACATAGACTAGGTATACAATAAGAACAAACCATGTAGTATAACTGCTGAAAGTAAAAGTGTGAACTGAAGCAGAATGGGCCAGAATACAAACCCAACTAAAAGAAAATACAATAAAAAGGGAAAACAACTCCTAAGGTTGTACACCAAGGATCCTACCTGAAGGGTAGGTACAGCTCATCATTACGGCTCTCCACATCAACTGGTCACCTCAGTGCACTTTCTAGTCCTGAATCCCTAACCATAGTCAAAGATGTCTATCATCTGCATAAGACACAACAAGGTGCGGGCGAAGACCGTGCAGGGGTGAGTATAAAAATACCCAGTAGGGACCCTGAGACCCCCGAAGGTCTCCTAGATTTCCACAAATTATAAACCATAAATCATGATCCCAATCACAAAGCATAAGAAAATACTCAACTCAAACCAGGTATATAACTTAGAGAATAGGAATAAATATGATTAGTCATAAAGCTAGATCATCTTATTTTGTCGAGAGGTTTTTGTTTTAGGACCGCACAGGGTCACTAGGTGATGACCCATAGAGAATCTCTAGGTGTTGACTCACAGAGGATCGCTAGGTGCTGACCCACGAAGGATCACTAAGTGTTGACCCACTTAGAGGATCGCTAGGTGCTGACCCACTCAGAGGATCGCTAGGTGCAGACCCACTCAGAGGATCACTAGGTGCTGACACACAGAGGATTTCTAGGTATTGACCCATATAGGATCCCTATGTGTTGACCCATAGAGTATCTCTAGGTGATGACTACCTTATAGGATCGCTAGATGCTGACCCACTCAAAGGATCGCTATTTTTTCTTCACATCACAGCTAGCCATTGGATTCTCGCACTAAGCATGCTTGACTTTCGGATGATCCACTCCACAAGACATAATCTATAGTTCAACCACCATGAAGTCCCACATATAATTAACCTATAGATCTTACATTTTATAAGGGTTCCAATGCAACAGACGGCGCGTCAATCGGATGTCCGGTCTGTTAATTATAGGCATTTTAGTGCCGAGGGCCCGGTTGGATTTGAGTCCGATCCAACCCAGTCATACTCAAACTTTATCCAAAACCCAAGTAGATTATTTCAAAAGGACCGCCTTGTCCTAAGGGTTCTAGCGTCATAGACGGTTCATCAAATGGACATCCAGTTTAGAAGATATGCTCTTTTTAAGCGAAACTGGATTGAAATGGGTCTGGATCTGGTTTGACTCGGTCGGCCGACCCGACCTGACCCGGTCTGGGTCGACATGGGTCTGACCCAGCCCAAACTGGCAGGGCCCAGCCCCGACCAGCTGGACCTGGCCCGGACCAGCTGGACCTGGTCTGGTCTGCCGGCTGGGCGCGGCCCGCCAGCTGGGCGAGAACCCAGCTTCCCACCGAAGGGACAAAGTCTGTTTGGTCTTCAACCGGTGGCGCCAGGCTGGCATCTCCCCTTCAGCTGATCGATTTTTTGGACTGGTCTAGGGCGAGACCCGCGGTCTGGGTCCACCTCCGCTGCGGCAAGAGCCATGGCATCTCCTCTGCGGCGTGGCACCTGCCTTCAATGCGGTTGACGTCAGCCGGCTGCCCCTATCCGCCACAGCACCTGCAGGCGCCACCACCTCCTCACGGCCAGAAAGAGCCGACCGCTGCCGCCGGTCACTAATGGAGCTTCCGTGGGCCACTAGTGTAGCTTCGGTGGTCCGATTCTTTTTCTGTATATGCATACGGGCCTTCTGGGACGCCACCTTCACTGTGTGGCCCTCGGTTCTGCGTTGCCAACAAGTTGACCATTCGCCCACGAAGAACGCATCAAGAAAAAGTTCAGCAGAGGGTTTAGGCTTTGTTCGGATTGGCCCACACCCTCCGTGTTAGCATTATAACATGTGGGTGAAACAATAATCATCATAAGATTTAATAAAACCCCAAAAATGAATTCCCGCGACAACCTCCCACAAAAACGAATGAGTCGCTGATCAACTCATTATTTGGTTAATCTACAATCTTCATATCAATCAAGAATGGAGAGGGAAAATCATTTAAACGCATAAACAAATTTAAACCCCCTACCTTGAACTCATTGGAAGATGCTGCAGATGAGGAAGAAGGGTCTTTGTTTGAAGGTGTTCGTCGGTGTTCGTTTGTTTCTCGTTCTTCATTGGAGTAGTTTTCCGCCAGTGTTTCATCAGAGCTTCCTCACATCGATCCCCAAAACTCATGCCATAGGTTTTTTTAAATAGAAGAAAAGAAACCACCCACGTTGCGTTTTATTAATGTGGTTCATTAATGAACCGCAATTAATGTTCCATTAATTCAAGGAACGTTGTTGTTACGCAACCCAAGGGTCATGTCATTAAATGATTCACATTCAAGCCTGACATTACGCCATGGTCCCACCATCCACCACTCAATGGTGAGAAGAGAATAAAATGACTCATGGAGTTTTTTTTTAAGTCCAAAAATTAACTTTTTCATCTGACCCTTGCTGATCAAAGTTAAGCTTCACCTAAGTGAATCCCGATGCTAAAAATTCAACTGTGCCCTCGAATTTTTAATCCAAGCACTGGTTAAAAAGATAAAAATCACTGCTCACACATTTACTGAGCGTACCTTAAAAAAGTTCAAAATTTATTAACAGTCACCCTTGACTCGCGCTGGTTGAGGTTAGGCTCTGCCTAAGGGTAACACACCCTCACAATCTCAAGAATACTCTCAGATTTCTAATATGAGTTACCATTTAATAGTTATAAGGATTTGTCAATAAAATAATTGTTACTTAATTATTTTATTTACGGTGAAAAACTAACTTCCATTGTTGGTCTGTGCCGGCCAATGTTAGGATCTGCCTAAGGAAAGAAAACCCTCACGAGTTTAGCGGTTATCTTAGATTTTTAATCTGATTCACCGTTCGTGAGTTATAAGCATCTGAAAAATAAAATAATTTTATTTAATTATTTTACTTACGGTAATTCCATTATCGGATTTTCTACCTGGAGGCCTTCACTAACTAAACTTAAGTCAGACCTAAGGTAAACCCACCATCCTAAATGCAACGGTGCCCTCAGATTTCTGATTCGTGCAACCAGTTAAGAGTTATTCCACTTTTTCAGGGAAACTGCTCACGCATGCTATTTAAAACTTAACATTTTTCAATGGATCATTCTGGGCACTTTGGGCCTTGGAATCACGTGCCTTCAATATTCATAGTCTTGTAATAATTTCATATAATGAAAAAATATGGTATTTTTTGGTCTTTACATCTAAGATTATAAATATAATAAGTGTATTTCTTATAAATTTATAATTATTTAAATTATAATTTTATAAATATAAATATTTATTTATTTATTTATTTATTTATCATATATATAATTTTATAAATCTATATAATAATATAAATAAATTATTAACATTATATCTTTATCAGCTCTTTTTTAACGCTGATAAAGGCTTATATTTATCAGTGCTAAAAAATCACTAATAAAGACATGTTTTATCAGTGATTTCTATTTTAGCACTGATAAAACAGACCTTTATCATTTCTTTTTAACTAGAGTTGATAAAATTTTCACTTGGTTTTATAAATAAACCCTAACTTTTTCCTCTTTACTCGCACCCCTCAAGCTCTCACGGAAGTCGATCCCTACTATCGCTGCCTCCTCCTTCTCCTCCTCCTCTCCCATTGACTCCTCCTTTGTCGCACCTCTCCTCCATCACACGCCTCTCCTCCACTAGAGGACTCCTCTACCATGCGCCTCTCCTCCGCCGCAAATGCACCTCTGTCGCACGTTGAACCACACCTCTACAGTGAGTTTTCTCTTCTTTCTCATCTTTTTCCACTTGTTCTTTCCCCAGAATTCATTATAGTGTTGAAGTTTCTCTTTAGTTTCATGTTTAGGAAGTGTTTTGATAATATTATGGTGCAGAATAGATTAATCCACATTTATATTGGTGCAGTTTTCGTGTGCGGGCATCCTACTTTGCACTGCGGTACATAGACGAGTTGAAAATTTTCTTTGAGGTAGGTATTCTCCTTAGTTTCCCTTTTTCTTGTGTATCATTTGGGGGGGATCTACTATTTATTTCCTATGGTTTATAGTTTTTTTTTCACTAATAAAAGATAATGAATGGATAACTAAATATAAAGGGGCAATGGGGTTTGTTCACATGTTATTACAGTTTGATATTGATAGTGATGTTGTGAATTGTACGGGCTAAACACACCACTGAAAATCATGGTCATTGGTTTTCCTTATTTTTTAACTAAATGAATCACATGTTGGTTGGTTCCTATAGAACATTTGAATATAGAAATTGGTAATTTATAGTGAAGCATCCTGCATTTGAAATGACTTGTGATAATGATCGAACACTTCACCGGACACCAACCCATAACTGATATTCTTGTGTTTTTTATTTCTTAAATGGGTTTCCTAATTTTAATAAGAGTTACATTTTTTAAAAATGAGACATCCATGTGAAATAAGTATATAAAAACACTTCATTATTTTATCAAAAATACATTGTTAGATGGAGGAATAACCATATTTCAAGGTTAAAGGCTGATATTTCTATTTGGGTTGATACAAATGAAGGTATTAAGAATTTAATGACATGTTTTTACCAAATCATATTTTATTCTCAATATAATTTTATATTTAAATATATAGATTATTATTTTATTACAACTTTAACAAATTATATGAATGAATTAATAACTATTGATATTCAATGTTATAAAGTGGTCGTGGCATTTAGGTTGATGCATCATCAATGGTACCTAACTCAGATTTTCTTTATGAATTTTTATTTAAAAGGTTATAGACTATTTTTGGACTTGATGTTGTTGACTTTGTGAATGATTTTTGGAGAGGTAATAATTATCTTGAAACTTATAATGATACTCTCATCACTTTGATTCTAGAGGTTACTAATATGAGTTCAGTTAAGGATTTTATAATGACTAGTCTTTGTAATGTCATTTATAAAGTCCTTTCGAATATTTTAGAAAATAGACTATGGAAAATCATACCATCTATTATTTTAATACCATATTTCTTCTCTTGTGTTAAAGATTTATATGATATGTAGTCTCCATGAAGTAGTCTTCAAGCTTGAAAAATATTTGGAATGTGAATCCTTACTCAGGTTTTGATTAATTCAACCAAAAGGAGAGGCTCCAAAACATAGCCTCAATTTTTTATATAGGAAGTAGTTAGTAAAATATCCTATATATGTGGTAATTCGGAAAGATATGATTTTTAGAAATGGATTTTGTAATGGAAAGTAGTCCAAAAGTTATGAATAGAAGTTATGGTTTTTTAAATATGAGTTTTTTAATGGTGATATGTTAAGGTCTTCTCCTCATTGTATCGAGAAATTTTTTTGGAATGTAAGATTAATTCATTGAAAAAGTAAGAGTGACATTAACTATTCATCAAAATTGAAAGGTTTTATATAGACATGATACAGGTGTTAAAAGTCCATGTGTTTAATAGGAAGATTTCTATGAAATTTTGGAAGTCAGTGAAACTAGATGAATAACTGATACGTACTATAAGAAAGTGGGAAAACATGCACAAGAAACATGTGATATAGGTGTTTTTAGAATACTCATTGAGAAGAAAATTCATTGCACAAGAATCTTTGGAACATGAAAAGAGAATTTTATTATGGTGATTTTTTTAGGGGTTTACTTTTATTACCAGAGGGTCAACCTGGATTCTTCCTGATTAGAATCACTAATAATTCCTTAACCAAGAATGTGGTATGGTTTCTTTGCTTATATGTTCATGAGATATCCTTCTAATATCTTAATGGGATATTGATGAAAACACAAATATTAACCACAAATGAGTTGGGTGATGAGTATGACCTATATTGTGAAGTATCAAGAGTTGAGATTTGAACAGTTCCATTCCATGATGGTCATGTGGTTGCTTGTGGGTCCAAAAAATTAAGAAAACCTAAAAGAAACTTCCAAAATCCTTTCCTAGATTTGGAAATAGTGGTTCTTTCCATGATTTGTTATTGGAATACACTAAAAAAGTGTTTGAAATATATTTAATCACAAAGTTAAATGAACCATTGATAGCTTAGAAGGTATGAGTACATATAGTCCTTTAATTTTGACTTAATGTATACCCTCAAGAAGGGAACGTTTTTTCTAATGTACCATATTGTAAGTATCAAGATTATGTTGTACATGATTCAAGTATCAAGTGGAAGATGGTTCCCCACTTTGAAGAGATATGACTTTATGTTCAAAAGTATCATTGTCAAGTGACACTTATGTTTTTATCTATTACTTATTTACTACACAGTAGTATTAAGGGAGTAAACTATAAGATTCATACTATTTATACATGAGAGACATGATAAACCTTTTAAAGATTTATATTCTATAAAAATTTTGTCATTTTTTATTTAGGTATCCTTTATAAAGTGTCTCTCTTGGGATTTATGTCTTTTTGAAAATTCCTAAGTGGCTCTTTTAAAATGATTCAAGTGTTTTGAAATGTTTCTTAAAAAATTATATGTGTTAAACATACCTTTTTTGGTTCTAAATACCTTTAAAATTATTTAAACACTTTTCATGGACATAGGTAGCATGCCAAGTGTTTTTCAACTCATTTGATTGTCTTTTAGAAAGGGATGTGAATATTTTGAAAGCATATGTAATGTTTGTTTCATTTTAACAAGGGGTTTGTGAAGTTTTAAATGAAAATTTGTAATCTATAGAGGGATTTCATTTATTCTAAATGATTAATATTTTTGGGTCATGATGTTTCCTTGAATGATTTAAAAAACTAAATTGGGGTTTTAAGAAAGAGTGTTTAAAACTCATTGGTTTATTTTAAAAAGGGTATGTTATTTAAAGAGGAATTTGTGTAAATGGTTGGTTTTTTTAATTGGATTTCAATTGCGATTTGATAAATAGTTTACAAAGGAGACTTAAAGTCTATATCTTTTTTTAGCCTTGGTTAATTTTTATATCAATGTTTTCTATATTTATTTTTTAAAATTCTAATATCACTGAATCAAATAGGATGAATATGAATAAAGAATGGATGGATGCCAATCATTTAACAAAATAGTATGAATATTGAGTGAAAGCGTTCATCAAGTTTGTAAAAGATCATGCATATGACCCTTCTCAAATACTATGTTCATGTTTAAGTTGTTGTTATTCAAGAAAAGTTAGTCCATAGGAGTTGTAAGAACACTTGATCTTTCACGGAATAGATCGAAGTTATAAATGTTAGAATAAACATAGGGAAAAAGTGAATGTAGCTAGTGGGTGGGATAACACTGCATTTTATGGATCATCTGGTATGATTACAAGTGTGGACAATGAAGAAGACCATATTGTGGACGTGATTATAGATTTGAATGATGATGAAGATCGTATTGAGGAAATTATAAGGATAGTTGAAGATGAACTTTATGATTTCCCAAAAATGTTTAAATAGTTAAAAAGTTATGCAAAGATACCATTGTGTGGTTGTTTCACTAAATATACAGCATTGTCATCCATACTGAAGTTGTATAATTTGAAAGAAGTCAATGGATGGAGTGATGTCAGTTTTACAGAATTACTTTCTCTCTTTAATGACATGTTCCCAGAAGATAATTAGATCTTGAGCTTAACATACGGTGTGGAACAAATGCTATGCTCGATGGGTATGATCTCTGAAAGAATACATGTCTACCCAAATGATTGTATACTATTTCACAAGGACCATAAATCACTTAGCTAATACCCAAAGTGTAGTTCTTCTCGATACAAGAAAGATGAATCTGGTCCTATAAAAGATTTATGGTACCTTCCAAACATTCCAAGGTTTAGGCACCTATATGGAAGTGAGGAGACTATAGGGAAATTGACGTGACACACAGATAGAAGAAATAAATATGGGAAACTACATCACCTGGAAGACTCTCATCAGTAGAAGAAAATTGATCATGAGTATCCTAACTTTGGAAACAAGCTGAGAAACCTTCATCTTTCATTATCTATAGATGGACTGAATCCTTTTGGTTTTCCTAGAAAAACTCACAGTACATGACCTATTTTTTTGGTAAATTATAACTTTCCACCATGGTTATGCATGAAACTAAAACACATCATTTTATTTATTCTTATATTAGGATCAAAAAAATTGGGTAATGGTATTGATGTTTATTTGGATCCATCGATCAAGGATTTTAAATTATTGTGGGATTCAAGTGTTACGTTGTATTATGCTTACAGAAATGAAGATTTCACATTGATATCCATGTTGTATGGGGTGATAAATTACTTTCCTTCTTATGGAAACATGTCAAGATATATCATTAAAAGAACTCATGGGTGTCCCATCTACGAACAAGGTACACAGTCAATTAGGTTGAAACATTCATCAAAAACTATGTTTCTAGGAAATCATAGATTTCTACCCTAATGAAATAAGTACTGATCTTGGAAAACATCATTTAATAGAAGTTCAGAAGAACATACAACACTATCTCTACTAACAGGTGATCAACTATTTGAGAAAGTAAAAGATGTGGACATTGCTTACGAAAACTAGTCGTAAGAAGAGATTAGTTTTTTTTTAATTACCATACTGTAATTGTATGTATGTTAGACACTTTCATGATTTTATTCATGTTGAAAAAAAAATATGTGATAGTTTCATCGGCACATTGCTAAATGCACTTAGTAAAACAAAAGATGGAATTAAGGCTAGGTTAGACATGGTAGACATGGGAATATGAGAAGAGTTAGCACCAGTGAAGGGTAAAAATGAACTTTTCTTCCTCCATCTTTTTACACTCTTTATAGGTAGGAGAGATATCATTTTTTCAACTTCTTGAATGACATAAAGGTTCCAGAGGGGTATTCATCGAATATCAAGAACATTGTGTCAATAACCGATTTAAAGTTAAAGGGTATTAAATCACATGACTGTCATGTTTTGATGTAAGATCTAATACTTATAGCTTTGTATTGAATTTTTTCCAAGAATGTATGTCATACATTAACCAAACTCATTTTATTATTCAAATCTATATATAGAAAATTTATAGACCCAGTGAAATTGTTGAGTATGGAAAGAGAAATTGATGTCACATTATGTGAATTAGAAATATTCTTCCCGAAAACATTATTTGATATGATGGTTTATTTGATGGTTCACTCGGTGAGAGAGATCCGACTATGTGGTCCTATACACTATAGATGGATGTACCCCATTGAACGATATATGAATATTTTTAAAGGGAGTGTCAAAAATCGAAGTCGGTCAAAGGGTTTTATTTTGAAGAGATATATTGTTGAGGAAGCCATTGAATTATATATCGAATACCTATCTGGTGTGGAAAGAATTGGTCTACCAAAATCTCATCACACTGGGTGGCTTGTAGGTGAATAAATTTCTAGAAGATATATTTTCACAATCAATATTAAAAATCAGGAGTAGTCCCACCTTTATGTTTTTTATAATAGTTTGGAGGTTTCTCCATATGTTGAAACCCACAAATGAATTCTTAGGAATTTGAATCCATCAAATGCTGAAATATGGATATAGAATACACATAATAAATAGTTTCCTAGATGGTTTTGGGACCATATTTTAAAGGAGTCAGATGAAAATATAGATTCAATTTCAGAACAGCTTTGATGGCTAGTTGGAGGACCAAGTGTGTATGTATTATCTTAGAAAGGTTATGTAATTAATGATTATATATTCTATAAAAATGAGCATGATTAATACAGTACCATGAAAAATAGTGGAGTTGCCCTCATGGCTGAAGCGATGCATTTTTTTGGTACTAAGGATATAAATCCAATTTATACAGATATGTAATACTTTGGCAACATCAAAAAAATATGGGAGTTGGATTATATAACATTCCAAGTGCTGATTTTTCAATGAAAGTGGGTTGATAACAGGAGTTCCGTTAAAATAGATGAATTAAGATTTTTAAAAGTTTATTTCAGTAAGGAAGGGTAAAAATAAGAACTATTTATAATGGCATTACAGGCAATACAAGTATTTTATGTTACAGGTCTTGCAAACTAAAAGTGGTCAATTGTTCTGTTATCGATAAAAACTACTAAAGGGTCAGATGAAAATTCAACCGAGGATGACCCTTTCATTGGTACGTCACAATCATTTTGCAGTGGTCCCAATGTAGATAGAGTTTTATATGTCAGAGGAGACCACAATAAAGGGATTTGGAGCGTTAATAGAGGGTTCAAATCCCTTCATCCTTTAAAAAAGAAAAGGAGATTTCAATAATCATGTTACATTTTTTCATAATATACATCATGTAATCTCATGTTATTATCTATTTTTTACAGCATTTATGTACTCAAAATTAAATGTTAAACCACTTATGTAGATAATGACTTATGCACGTGTCAGTGCTCCCAATCCAGGGGAACAACAGGTCTCTCATCCTACTGATACTCGTAGTGCAGAGGAGCGACCTTATGCACGTGATGGTACTCCCATGCCTGAGGAACAATAGGTCTCGCAACCTACTACTACTCATAGTGCAGAGGAGATACCTTCTACACATATTGGTGCTCTCATTACTAAGGAACAATAGGTTTCTCAACCTTCTGCTGCTCCCAGTGTAGAGGTACAACAACCATCTGCACGTGCCGATGCCACCACTTTAGAGGAACATATTGACGATGTTGATTCTGGAGAAATGGTAGGTGACGAAGGACTGGTGTCATAGAAAAAAAAAGAGCATCGTAGTTTGAAGGTGTTATAAAAAATTCTTAAGTTGAAAACCAAAGGCATCAAATACAAGGTCAGATAGAATGTGTGGAGTCAGCATATTAACCCCAACAAGGCCATGTTTAGCAGTTATATTGGAATTTTCACTTGAAAACGCATGCCGATTGATGTAGATTCATGGCACCATGTTGTGAATAGTATTAATACACTGATGTAGGAAGATATTATGGTAACATTATGATATAATTTATTAATTTTACTAAAAATTAATATAATGAAACATTGAATTACTCTTCATCATCTATTGCAGAGTGCATTTATAGTAGTTGACTCCCACAAGAAGCATGTATTAATGATTTCTGAAAGGATTCACAAAGGATTTCTCACAATCCTAACAATACATCATCTTAAAGATGCTGGAGGGAAAATAAACTCACACCCACCACTTATCTATACACACCTGACAACCCAAGAAGTGTGGGATGTATTTACTGACCATCGTACAGATGTTTCTTTTCTGCTACATTGTTTCCAATAATACATTGTTTGAAAATATGTGTATTCATCACTTTGATTGAGAATTTTTTATTTATTAAATAGTAACTAAGTGCTAAGAATAAGGAATGACTATTAAAACTAGTGTACCCCTAATGTAAATTAAGGATAGAGTACACTTCACTTGAAAAAAAAATTGGTACATATTTTAAATATACCATAATACTTTTATGTGACATCAAAAAACACCATAATTATGTTCCTTTGTTTATATGTAGATTTATGACTCAAAATCCAAAGCCACTTACATCCCATGCCAAGTTCTATGGAAGGATAAACGTGTAAATAAAGAGGGTATACTAATAGATGGGAACACACAAAAAGTGTGGGAATCATGTGTAAGTATTACATAATAAAAAATTATTTGATTTAAATTTCTATTACATAAAAATGATCACTTATTTTCCTATGTTTTATATCTGATATAGTCACAGGAATTAGAAACACCTATTCTAGATGAACACAAACTATCAGTGGCCTTGAAGCATCCAGAACAATGTGGTCATGTCAGTGGTACGGGTTTTGGGGTGACACCCCGAACATATTTTGAGGAAAAAAATAAGAGGATGATCAAAGTGAATTAATAAAACAAATGAAAGAAATAATAGATACTCGTTAAGGACAATTGCAATGGCAGAGAGAGATGATGGAAACTTTAATGAGGGATAGGAAAGGAGAAGAAGTAACTCAAGAACAGCCACCGTGTGAAGATCCCGCCCCACCCCCCACCAGTTATGTTGTTATCCATTCTCCTAAAAGAGATGTATTAGCAGAGTTTCTCAATGTTATAATAAATGTTTATATGAAATTTGAATCACACAGACACTAATACCTTTCATGTACTTCTATTCTACAGGGTGATAATGCCTGTGATTTATATCTATAAACACCCACATATCACCTTTTGGCGAGGTCTATGGTGTTCAAATTCAAAAGGACATACTACACAATAGACCACTTCCATCGGGTCATTTGCGAGTGTTGTTCAACCTATCCCATGAGCCAAGCATAGATCTACCTATTCCAATTCAAGAGGATGATATTAATATGGTCGAAAAAGTTGTTGTAACATTCATCATGTGGCCATCACATCTTGTAAAAAATCATGTCGATAAGGAGGTATTAATTTCCAATTTACTTTTCAATCTAAACATTTAACAGTTAATGAAAAAGGTCTAAACCAATAAATGTTATTACATACGGACAAAGTGAAGGGGATAAAATGAAAGGTTGTCTCAAAACCATCTAAAGGATCGACCAACTGATCAAAAAGATCTGCCAAAAGCACAATTACCCCACTTATTATATATCTACATTTATTATCATTCAAGGCTCATGTGCATACAAAGTTAAAAGATTGTGGAAAACACATACTTGAATTTGAATAAAATATATATAGAGAGAATGATCAAGACTTTATTAGTGTTGAGAGTGAAACTAAAATCCTCGACTATGACTGGCTAGGCAGCTCAGTTGTAAATTTATACATGAGGTATTTTCTCATGATTTCATTTTCCAAAAGATGATATACTATGTTAATTATGACTAAATACATTTCATATTTTTGGTTTTCGTATATATGAAAAACAATTGAAGGGATTTTCCCATGAGAAAAAGTTCAGACTCGTTCGTCCTCACGTCACCTCAACAGTGATAGATAAAATAGAACCCAATAAAAAGGATGAAATAGTGGCATGTGTGATCAAATCCTTTGAAATAAAAATTTTGGATGAAAAACTCTATTTTATAGCAAAAATACAAGGGTAAGACTCTACAATTTAATCAAATCAAATTTATTTTCATTTCTTTAATTACTTATTCTTTTTGTGTATTTAGGAATCATTGGATGCTCATTGTAGTAAATTTGGATACTCCAAAGATTTATTTCTTGGATTCATTGCATGGATATCCAACAAACCTTCCACACATGATGGCGTTTTTCAATTTATAATACACTACATCCAACATTTTAGAACTAAACATCAAGTTATTTAATTTATATTATCTTTTAATGAGGATTCTATTATGATAGGGTGGTGCATCACTATCATCTGAAGAATGGAATGAGGATAGGGGCTAAAGACAAGTAATAACACAAGTACTATGACTGGATAAGTATCAGGGTATATATAATAATATTTTACTATCCAAACACGTATCAAAAAATTACTTATTCTCCTCAACGTTTCTCTAGTGTCCAAAACAACCCAATGGAAAAGATTGTGGTTATTTTGTTTGTAAATTTATGATAGAAATCATATTCCATGAAAAAACCATTATCCCATAAGAGGTATTTTTAAAGATAATTACTATTTCATTTAAAATATTTATTAATCCTTTTTGTATTTATATTTTTCCATTACTACTATGACTTTCGAAAAGACTCATATTCACAAGATGATATAAATGCACTCAGAAAAGAAATATAAGCATAACATATGAAATAATTTACAAAAATATCATGAATATGTGACTTCCATATGCAAGGTATGAATTTATAATGTTGATATCACCTTATAACATTTTTATGCTCATGTTATCCTTATATGATCATTGATATCTCCATTATTTACACTAATTGAACATATATGATCACCCTTTATTATGTTTCATATCCTTTGGTTATTAATAATGGTTTTAGAAATGATGTCTAAGAAGGCCGGTATAACTCATAGTGTCTCTTTTTATTTAAAATTGACATTAATTTAAGTAAAATAGCAAGTGACATACTGAAACCTGAGCAAACGCATTCAAATTATTTTGATATTTTAGGAAAATGAACTATTAGTAATTTTTTATATGTAGGGATCAGACTCACCTCAATACGATATACATTATGTCTGATAGAACTCAAAGTGTCTATTTTTATTTAAAATTGACATTAATTTAAGTAAAAACAACAAGTGACATACTGAAAACCAAGAAAACGCATTCACATTGTTTTGATACTTTAGGAAAATGATCCATGAGTCATTTATGACTTGTTCGGGTCAACCACACCTTAATCCAATGCACAGTGTGGCCGATACAACTCAAATTGTCTCTTTTTATTTAAAATTGACATTAATTTAAGTAAAAACAACAAGTAACATACTAAAAACTAGGAAAAAAATTCAGATTGTTATAATGTTTTAAGAAAATGATCTATTAGTAATTTTTTATGTGTAGGGATCAGATACACCTCAATAAAATGCACAGTGTGGTAAGTAAAACACAAAGTGTTTCTTTTTATTTAAAATTAACATTAATTTAAGTAAAAACAAGAAGTGACATACTTAAAACTAAGAAAATGCATTTTTATTGTTTTGATATTTTAGTAAAATGATCCATGAGTCATTTATTATGTGTATAAGTCACCTACACCTCAATATGACGCATGGTGTGGCCGTTAAAACTCAAAATGTCTCTTTTTATTTAAAATTGACATTAATTTAAGTAAAAACAGCAAGTGAAATACTGAAAACCGAGAAAACACATTTGGATCATTTTGATATTTTAAGAAAACAATCTATTAGTAATTTTTGGTGTGTAGGGATAAGACGCACCTCAATATGATACAAAGTGTGGTTGATAAAACTGAAAGTGTCTTTTTTATTTAAAATTTACATTAATTTAAGTAAAAACAACACGTGACATACTGAAAACCAAGAAAACAAATTTGGATTGTTTTTATATTTTATTAAAATGATCTATTAGTCATTTTTAATGTGTAGGAATCATTTTCACCTCAATACAACACACAGTGTAGCCGATATAACTCAAATTGTCTCTTTTTATTTAAAATTGACATTAATTTAAGTAAAAAACAACAAGTGACATACTAAAAACCGAGCAAACACATACTGCTAGAAAAATACCCTATACCTACGATAAACCGTTGGTATAGGCCTCCAAACCATTTGTATGTCCTATTCCAATGGTTTGGAGAACTGTTTCCTAGTAAGTTGTGGGGATAGGTCTATACTAACAGTTTTCAAAACCATTGGTATAAGTAATATGAAAAATCTATACCAACGGTTCCATAAAACTGTTGGTATATGTATTTCAAAAAAGAATCATTCTATTGGTTTTGATCCCAGTACCTATGGTTTATGATTGATAAACCTAACCACTAACCTAACATGACTTTTGTGAACATAATTTTATAAATATATATATGAATTATCATAAATATTTTAAATTTTTATTTATTTAATGTTCTCTATAAGAAGATTCCATAAAAAATACATGTAACTATACCAACGGATCTCAAAACCATTGGTATAGGTCTATAACAATAGTTTTGAAAAAATTTGGTATTGATTCTTTGGTTTTGGGACCTATACCAACGGTTTGGCCAAAACTGTTGGTATAGGGTCCAACGGTTTTGGCCAAACCGTTGGTATAGGTCCATATAAGTGAACTATACCAACGGTTTTCCCAAAACCATTGGTATATATCTTATTTCTAGTAGTGGCATTCATATCGTTTTTATACTTTAATAAAATGACACATGAGTCATTTTTGATGTGTAAGAGTCACCCACACCTCAATCTGACACGCAGTGTGACCGGTATGACTAAAAGTGTTTGTTATCAGTTTAAAATTGACATTTTAGTTCAAAATGTGTCGCTCACTAAAAACCAAACAAACGTGCTTCAATTGTCTTGATAATTTAATACATAGATTCATAAGTCATTTTTGATGTGTATGAAGTAGTCTCGTGTCAAATTGATGCATGATGTGACCGATATGACTCAAAATGCAGGTTTTTAGTTTGAAATGACATTTTAGTAAAAAAAAAACTGATATACTGAAAATTGAGAAAACGCCTTTGGATTGTTTTAATACTTTAGGAAAACAATACATTAGTAATTTTTGATAGGTAAGAATCAGTCTCACCTCAATACAATGCATGATTTGATAGGTATAACTTCAAATGTTTCATTATTTAAAATTGACATTAATTTTAGTAAAAGAACAAGTGACATACTCAAAACCAAGAAAATGTATTCGGATTGTTTTGATATTTTAAGAAAACAATCCATAAATCATTTGTAACATATAGGAATCAAGCCCACCTCAATAGAATGCACGGTGTGATCAGTATAACTCTAAATGTATAATTTTTATTAAATATTGACATTTTATTAATGTGTTCTTTCATATTAATATTTAATTTATTTATTTATAGTATTACAAACATAATATTTGTTTTCTTATATAGGTGTAATATTTTTATCAGGTTGAGATGATCTATTAGGCAACTGATACTATGGGTAGAGATTTTTGAGAGGGGATCACAGGCATCAAAAGATAAAATATTAATGTTTTAAAATGTTTGTTGAACAATTGTAAATGTAATTATATAAAACATTTTTTTAATGTAAATAATAGTGTTTATTTTTGTATATACCATGGGTGGATAGTTTTTTATTTTTGATATCAATTAAATGTATATAGTAAGTTTGCTTCTAGTGTGCTATTTAAATTTCAGTTTTCTTATAGGTGTGATGTGTTTAAATTGCAGGTTGGGTGTGATGTTATATGTGTTTCAATTATAGGTTGGGGTGTGTTGTTATATAAACAACACATTGTAGGCGGGTAGCCCTTTATCAGTACTAGAAAAAACACTGATAAATAGGATCCTTTATCAATGCTTTTTTAGCATGGATAAAGGATCTCCTTTATCAATGCTTTTTTAGCGCTGATAAAGGGGACCCTCCTTTATCAGCACTGAGATTAACAATACTTTTTTAGCACTGCTAAATCCCATTTTGTGCATTTTTAAAGGTTGTATTTGTAGTATTGAGAATCTAGAGTATGGGAAATATCTTTTACACTTTTGTAAGGGCGTATGGGATGGATTCATAGGGGTTGTACTCAGTGCTAATTATGGAAAATTTCACCTAGAAATTCTAATTTTTGGGTTATTGGGCCTCATTTGGCTTACCTATCACATGTATATCATGTTTATATTTAGTATCACTTCCTGATGTTGTGTTGGCATCCATTTGGATTGGTTTATTGTATGTAGTTGTGTGTATATATTATCTCATGCATCTTGTATCACTCTCTTTGGCTTTATGCTTCCAATATTTTCAAGTTGTTCCCTTGAAGTTATTAGGGCACGTTTGATCTTGCCAATTTAGGAATGAATCTCATTGAGCATATGACATCACTACAACAAAATAGGATTTTATCAGTACTAAAAAAGTGTTGTTAATCAAGATGCTATTAAAGGGAGGTACCCTTTATCAGCACTAAAAAAGCACTGATAAAGTACCCCCTTTTCAACACTCTAAAAAGCACTGATAAATTCCCCCCTTTATTAATTCTATTAGAAGTGCTAATAAAGTATCCATTTATCAGTGCTTCAACTAGTGTTGATAAAGGCTTCCCTATATGGGCGTGCTATTTATATAATATCACACCCAGCAACCTGCAAAAAAAAATAAACAGCCAACCAAAATAATTAAACCAACAAAAATAACCTGCACAAACCAACAAAAACCTGCTAAAAATAACCACTTATAGTATATATATATATATATATATAAGAACCACATACATAATGAAAATGATAAAAAAACAAGTAGTGTACACAAAATATTGGCAAACAATGATATATACATTTAATTGAAATCATGAATACAAAAATATTCACTCATGGTATACACTAAAAAACACTTCTATATACATTTTGAACAATGTTTTATAAAATTACATTTATAAATATCCAACAAACAGTTAAAAACATTGATGTTTTCTCTTTTGACGTCTGTGGTTCCCTTTAAAAAATGTCCTCCAAATCAACTCAAGAAAAAGGTTCCACCTATATAAGAAAACAAATATTACATTAGTAATATTATAAAGAAATTAATTAAACATTAATATGAATAATACATTAAAAAATGTCAATCTTTAATAAAAATGACACATTTGGAGTCATATCGGTGACATTGTACATCTTATTGAGGTGGGGTTGATTCCTACACATCACAAATGACTGATGGATAATTTTTCTAAAGTATCAAAATAATCAGAATGCATTTCCTTGGTTTTTAGTATGACAGTTGTGTTTTTTTACAAAAATGTCATTTCAAACTGAAAACATACAATTTGAGTCATACAGGTCGCATTGTGTGTCGGTTTGATGTGATAATTCTTCATATATGTCCCAAAGGACTTACGAATTTCTATTCTTAATTTGGAAGACAATCAGAGAAAGTTTGTTTGGTTTTCAGTGAGTGACACATTTTGAGTTAAAATGTCAATTTTAAGCTGATAGCGGACACTTTTAGTCATATCGGTCACACCGTTCATCAAATTGAGGTGGGATTGATTTCAACATATCATAATTGACCCATGTATCATTGTGTTAAAATATCAAAACAATCGGAATGTGTTTTCTCAGTTTTCAGTATGTCAATTATGTTTTTTTACTTGAATTAATGTCAATTTTAAATAACAAGACACATTTGGAGTCATATCAGTGACACCATATATAGGATTGAGGTGTGGTTGATCCCTAAACATCAAAAATGACTGATTAATTGTTTTCTTAAATTATCAAAATAATCGGAATTCATTTCCTCATTTTTAAGTATGTCAGTTGTGTTTTTCTACTAAAATGTCATTTCAAACCGAAAGCATACAATTTGAGTCATAATGGTTGCATCATGCATCAATTTGATGTGAGACTACTTCATACATGTCACAAAGGACTTAAAAATCACTGTCCTTAATTTGGAAGATGATCAGAGTGTTTTTTCTTTATTTTCAGTGAGTGACACGTTTTGAACTAAAATGTCAATTTTAAACTGATATCAAACACTTTTAGTTATACTGATCACACCGTTTGTCAAATTAAGGTGGGGTTGATTCCTACACATCACAACTAACTCATGGATCTTTTTAATAAAATATAAAAACAATTTGAATGTGTTTTCTTGGTTTTCAGTATGTCAGTTCTATTTTTTGACTTGAATTAATGACAATTTTAAATAACAAGACACATTTGAAGTCATATTGGTGACACCATGCATCGGATTGAGGTACAGTTGATTTCTAAATATCAAAAATTACAGATAGATCATTGTCCTAAAGTATCAAAACAATCAGAATTCATTTCCTCTGTTTTCAGTATGTCAGTTGTGTTTTTTTACTAAAATGTCATTTCAAACTGAAAACATGAAATTTGAGTCATACCAGTCGCATCATGCATCAGTTTTATGTGAGACTTCTTCATACATATCACAAAGTAATTATGAATATCTTTCCTTAATTTGTAATACAATTGGAGTTTGTTTGCTTTGTTTTCAGTGAATGACACATTTTGAACTAAAATGTCAATTTTAAAATGATAGCAGGAACTCTTAGTCATACCGGACACACCGTTCATAGGATTGAGGTGGGGTTAGTTTCTACACATCAAAAATGACTTATGGATCGTTTTCCTAAATTATCAAAACAATATAAATGTGTTTTCTCGGTTTTTAGTATGTAAGTTGTGATTTTTTACTTGAATTAATGTCAATTTCAAATAACAAGACACATTTGGAGTAATACCAATGACATCGTGCGTCGTATTGAGGTTCAGTTGATTCTTACATGTTAAAAATGACTAATGGATCATTTTACTAAAGTATCAAAACAATTGGAATGCATTTCCTCAGTTTTCAGTATGTCAGTTGTGTTTTTTTACTAAAATGTCATTTTAAACTGAAAACATGCAATTTGAGTCATATCGGTCGCATCGTGCGTTGGTTTTATGTGAGACTACTTCATACACATCACAAAGGAATTTCAAATTTCAATCCTTAATTTGGAATACAATCAGAGCATGTTTTCTTAGTTTTCAGTGAGTGGCATGTTTTAAGTTAAAATGTCAATTTTAAACTGATAGCGGACACTTTTAGTCATACTGGTCACACCGTTCGTCAGATTGAGGTGGATTTGATTCCTACACATCACAACTTACTCATGGATCATTTTAATAAAATATAAAAATAATCTAAATGTGTTTTCTTAGTTTTCAGTATGTCAGTTGGGTTTTTTTACTTGAATTAATGTCAATTTTAAATAACAAGACACATTTGGAGTCAGGCCAGTGACACCGTGCATCGGATTGAGGTGTGGTTTATTCCTACACATAAAAAATTAATGATGGATCTTTTTCCTAAAGTATTAAAACAATTGGAATTCATTTCCTTAGTTTTCAGTATCTCAGTTGTGTTTTTTTACTAAAATGTCATTTCAAACCGAAAACATGAAATTTGAGCCATACCAATCGCATCATGCATCAGTTTGACATGAGACTACTTTATACACATCAAAAAGAACTTATGAATCGATTTACTTAATTTGGAAGACAATCGGAGCATGTTTTCTTGGTTTTTAGTGAGTGAAACATTTTGAACTAAAATGCTAATTTTAAATTGATAGTGAACACTTTTAGTCATACTAGTCACACCGTTCATCTAATTGAGGTGGGGTTGCTTCTTACACATCACAATTGACTCATGGATCATTTTCCTAAAATATAAAAACAATACTAATGCATTTTCTTGGTTTTCTTTATGTCAATTGTGTTTTCTTACTTGAATTAATGTCAATTTTAAATAGCAGGACACATTTGGAGTCATGTCATTGACATCGTGCATCGGATTGAGGTAAGGTTGACTCTTACATGTCAAAAATGATTGATAGAACGTTTTCCTAATGTATAGAAACAATTATAATGCATTTCCTTTGTTTTCAGTATGAATTTGTGTTTTCTTACTAAAATTTCATTTCAAACCGAAAACATGAAATTTGAGTCATACTGGTCGCATCGTGCGTCGATTTGATGTGATACTGCTTCATACATGTCACAAAGGACTTATGAATCTTTTTCCTTAATTTGGAAGACAATCAGAGCACATTTTCTTTGTTTTCAGTGAGTGACACGTTTTGAACTAAAATGTCAATTTTAAACTGAAAGCGGACACTTTTAGTCATACCGGTCACACCATTCATCAGATTAAGGTGGTTTTTATTACTACACATCACAACTGACTCATGGATAGTTCTACTAATGTATCGAAATAATATGAATGCGTTTTCTCAGTTTTCGGTATGTCAGTTGTGTTTTTTTACTTGAATTAATGTCAATTTTAAATAACAAGACACATTTGGAGTCATACTGGTGACACGGTGTGTCATATTGAGGTGAGTTTGATTCCTACATGTCACAAATGACTGGTAGATCTTCTTTATAAAGTATCAAACAATTAGAATGCATTTTCTTAGTTTTCAGTATGTTAGTTGTGTTTTTTTTACTAAAATGTCATTTCAAATCAAAAATGTGCAATTTGAGTCATACCAGTCGCATCGTGCATCGATTTTTCATGAGACTTCTTGATACACATCAAAAAGGACTTAAGAATATTTGTCCCTAATTTGGAAGACATCGTAGTGTGTTTTCTTTATTTTTAGTGAGTAACATGTTTTGAACTAAAATGTCAATTTTAAACTCGTAACAGACACTTTTAGTCATACTGATCACATGGTGCATGGGATTGAGGTGGGGTTGATTCCTACACATCAAAACTGACTCATGGATCATTTTCCTAATGTATCAAAACAATCCAAATGTGTTCGCCTGGTTTTTATTATGTCAGTTGTGTTTTTTTACTTGAATTAATGTCAATTTTAAATAACAATACACATTTAGAGTCATAACGGTGACATTGTGTATTGGATTGAGGTGTGGTTGATTCCTACACATCACAAATGACAAATGGATCATTTTTCTAAAGTATCAAAACAATCAAAAAGCATTTCTTAAGTTTTCAATATGTTTGTTGTGTTTTTTTACTTGAATTAATATCAATTTTAAATAAAGACACATTTGGAGTCATACCGATGACATTGTGTGTCGGATTGAGGTGTAGTTGATTTCTACACATCAAAAATAAATCATGGATCATTATCCTAAAGCATCATAACAAATTTTAAGTACATTTTTCTACCAGAAAATCAATGTACCATTGACTCTAAAACCTAAAAAAGAGACATGGCCTGCTCAATATTCTCAATCTACCCAGTTTAAAGGGATTATGGAAAAACCTTTGATCTCTATACGGTTGACACGAAATAATATACACCTTCTGTAGCATAGATTTAGTCAACCCATTAAATAACCAACTGCCATATATTCAGGACCTTCGAATGAATATACGATGGTTGGTTCTTCACTGAGTCGACTAAAAAGGGGAACTAGAAATGTTGCTGATTGAATCGATGTTTTTTGGGGAAAAAACCCTTCTCATTATTGAAAATGAGAAGAGTGGAGTAAGATCTTGTGCCTGTTATGTTTCAATATGTCACAAAAAAACTTAAGGTATGGGGAAACCCCTTCTAGATACTCATTATCTTTTGTGGTCTATCAACAACACACATACCCTATAAATGAGGACCACCAATTTCTTTTAAAAATCAATCAACATGCACTTAATTTAGTGCGCAAACAAGGACTAACAACGGCCATAATTTTCAGCAAGGCATTTAGCCTATACAAATCACAACATTACCATCAAACAAAGAGAAAGATAAGGCAGAAAATATTATTAAAGTCAAAATTATTTGAGAAGTTTACCATCTTTATTTTATATTTGTATATTCTTTCATTAGGTATGTTTCACATTTGTTTCTAAGCATATCTATATCATCTAGTGAATATGACTATTTTCAGCAGTCATGGTAGTATTGAAAAAATATAAATACACAAAGGATTAATAATTATTTTAAATGAAATCGAAATTATCTTCGAAAATACCTCTTTAGGGATTTTGTTTTGTTCATGGAATATGATCTATTTCATAAATTTACAAACATAATAACCATAGTCTTTATCGTTTGTTTGTTTTAGACACTGTAGAAATATTGAGAAAAATAAGTACTTTTTTATATGTGTTTGGATAGTGAAATTTTATTATATATACCTTGATTTATATCCAGTCGTAGTACTTGTTGGGATTCTTGTCCTTTTCCCCTGGCCTCATTCCATGATGTAGATGATATTCACGCACCGCCCTATCATAATATAATCCTCATTAAAATATAATATAAATTATATAAATGGATTTTTATTTCTAAAATGTTGGATGTAGTGTATTACAAATTGAAAAACGCCATCATTTTTGGTCAGTTTGTTGGATATCCATGCATTAAATCCATAAAATAGATCATTGGAGTATCTAAATTGACCGCAATGAGCATCCAATTCTGCCTAAGAACACAAAAAAGAATAAGTAATGAAAGAAATTAAGATATATTTGATATGATTAAATTATAGAGTTTTACCCCTGCATTGTTAGTATTAAGAAGAGTTTGACATCTGTAATTTTTTTGTTAAATGATTTGAGTAGTCCTTCTACTATTTCACCATGTTTCATGGAAGTTATGTCTTCTTGTTATATAGAGGTGACGTGAGGACTAACGAGTCCAAATTTTTGTTCATGGGGAAACCCCTTCAATTTTTTCATATATACACATGTGAAAAATATGAAATGTATTTAGTCATAATTATCATAGTATATCATCTTTTGGAAAATCAAATCATGAAAACATACCTCATGTAAATATTTACAACTGAGTCATCTAACCAATCATAATCGAGGATTTTAGTTTCACTCTCAACACCAATGAAATCTAGATATTTCCCTCTCTACATATTTGCTTCAAAATAAATTATGTGATTACCACCATCTTTCAAATTTGTATCCACATTAGCCTTCAATGATAATAAATTTGGATATATAATGGGGGGTTAATGTGCTTTGGGTAGATCGTTTTGATCGGTTGGTTAATCCTTGAGGTGGTTTTGAACCGGTCTTTCGTTTCACCCCCTACCCTTTGTTCGTTTGTAATAATTGTATCGGTTCAGACCTTTTTCCATTAAATGTTTAAGGTTTAGCTTAAAAATTAAATTGGAAATGAATACCTCATTATCGAAATGTTTTTTTAAAACATGTGACCACCATGCAATGAAAGTTCCTGGAGCTTGTTCAACTATATGAATATATACATCATCAATTGGAACAGGTAGCTTGGTGCTCAGCTCTAGGGCTATAGTAATTAACACTCTGACATGATCTTTCTGAAGTGGTCTATTGTGTAGCATGTCATTTTGGATATTGAACATTTTATCCCCGCTACAAGTTGATGGGTGGGTGTTGATAGATATAAATAACAATCATTTTGACCCTGTAGAATATCAACACAGGAAAGTTATCAGTGTCTAGTGTCTATCTGATTCACATTTCACATAAACAATTATTAGAAAATTGACTACCTCAATTAAGAATTGTTTTTAGGGGAATGGATCACCTCAAAACTAGTGAGGGTGGGGCGGGATCTTCACACACGGGTTGTTCATGAGTTGTTTCTTCTCTATGCCTCCCCCCTCCCCATCAAACTTGCTATCAGCTCTCTCTGGTATTGTAATTATTCTTGAAACATAGCTAATGTTTCTCTCATCTTTTTCATTTCTACGGTTTGATCGTTCGCTTGTTGTTTTCTCAAAATATGTTCGGGGTGTCACCCCAAAATCTGCACCTCTAATGCGGCCATACTTTTCTAGATGCTTCAAGGAAACTAAAAGTATGTCTGTATCTGGTGTGGGTGTTGTTGATTCTTATGACTATGCCAAATATAAAATATAGGAAAATATGTAATCGTTGTTATGTAATAAAAATTTAAAGCAATTTTTTTTTATGTCATACTTACACATGTTTCTCACACATTTTGTGTGTTTCCTCTATTAGTTTGTCATCTTTAGTTACACGCACCTCCTTCCATAGAACATGGCGTGGGATGGAAGTGGTTATGGATTTGGACTCTTCAAGCTGCATATAAAAAAAATAAAATTGTTTTTGTTTTTTTTTATATCGCATAAAAGTATTATGGTATATTTAAAATATGTACTAATTTTTTTTCAAGTGATGCGTACCCCATCCTTGCTTTACGATAGGGGTACAATGGTTTCGATGCTCGTTGTTTATTTTCATCACTCTGTTTTTGTTTCATAAATAAGACACTATAAATCAAAGTGATGAATATATGTACTGTCAAACAATATATTACCAGGCACAATGTACCTGAAAAGACTATTTTTCACAATGGCCAGTAAATGCATCCCACAATGCTTGGGTTATCAGGTGTGCATAAATAAGAGGTGGGTGCGGTTTTATTTTCCCTTTAGCATCTTTAAGATGATATTTCATTAAAAGTTTGTTAAAATCCATATGAATCCTTCTAGAAACCCTTAAGACACAATATTTATGTGAGTCATATACTATAAATGCACTCTGTAAGATATAATAAAGTGTAAGTCAATGTTTCATTATTTAATTTTTAGTAAATTAAGAAAATGATATCATAATGTTACCGTAATATCTCCCCACATTAGTGTCTTAATCTTAACTACAACATGGTTCCATGAAGTTACATCAATTGCCACGCATTGCCGAGTGACTATTCCAATGTAACTACTGAACATGGGCTTGTTGGGGTTAACATGTTGGCCCCACTTATTTCATCCAATCCCCTATTTGATACCTTTCTCTTTAGCCTTAATGATTTGTGCTAATACCGTCAAACTACGACACTCCTGTTTTTTTTCATCGTTGGTGTTTCATCACCTTTCATTTCCTCGGATCCACCATCATCAATATGTTCCTCCACCTCTGGAGGTCTAGCATTAGCATGTGCAGATGGTGGTCGTACCTCTGCACTGGGAGTAGCAATAGGTTGAGAAATATGTTGTTCGTTTGCACTACGAGCAGCAGTAGGTTAAGAAACCTATTGTGCCTAGGGATTGGGAGCATCATCACATGCATAAGTCGTTATCTGCAAAAGTTTTTTAACATTTAATTTAGATAACATAAAAGTAACAATGAATAGATATTAACATAAGGAAACATGTTAAGAAACATGTTGTTCGTCTGCACTGCGAGCAGCAGTAGGTTGAGAAACCTGTTGTGTCTGGGGATTGGGAGCATCATCACATGAAGAATTCATTATTTGGAAAAGTGGTTTAACATTTAATTTAGATAACATAAAAATAACAGTGAATAGATATTAACATTAAGTAATACGGTGTATATTAGAAAAATATATATAACCTGATTATTGAACTCTTTTTTTAAAGGTTGAAGGGATTTGACCCCTCTATCGACTATCCAAATCCCTTCATTGTGGTCTCCTCTAACATAAAAACGTTGTATACACTGGGACCGTTGTGAAATGATTGCGACATCCCAATGAAAGGTTCATCCTCTATTGAATTTTTATCTGACTCTTCAGTGGTTTTGGTTGATAACAGAACAATTGAATAGTTTTGGTTTGTAGGATCTAAAACATAAAATACTTGTATTGTCTGTGATGCCATTATAAATGGTTTGTCTTTGTACCATTCCTTACTGAAATCAACTTTCACAAATCTCAACTCATCTATTTTAACAACACTTCTGTTATCAACTCACTTTCATTTCAAAATCGGCACTTGGAATGTTGTATAATACAACTTCCATATTTTTTTAATGATGCCAAAATATGACATATTCGCATAAATTGGATTTTTTTCCTTAGCACCAGAAACATGCATCGCTTTAGCCACAAGTATAACTCCACTATTTTTTCCAGTATTGTCTGCATCATGTTCATTAGTATAGAATGTATAACCACTAATTACATAAGCATTGTAAGATAATACGTACACACTTGGTCCTCCGGCTATCCATTGAAGTCATTCTGAAATTGAGTCTGGATTTTCATTTGACTACTTAAAAACATGTTCCTAAAACCATCCTATAAACTGTTTATTATGTTTACTTGATCTCCATTTTTCATCTCTTGATGGATTCGAATACCTAAGATTTTCTTTGTGGGTTTTAACATATGGGTCAACATCCAAACTGTTATGAAAAATTTAAAGTCGGACCTGCTCCCAATCTGTAATATTGATTGTGATGACCTCCTTTCCAGAAATTCCTTCACCTGCAAGTCACCCAGTGTGACGAGATTTCATTCAACCAATGCTTTGCACACCGAACAGGTATTCGGTACAGAATTCAAAGGCTTCCTCAACAATATATCACTCCACAATACAACCCTCTGGACGACTTCAATTTTTTACATACCCTTTCAAAATATTCATATACCGTTCAATGGGGTACATCCATCTATAGTGCATAGGACCACATAGTTGAATCTCTCTCACCAAGTGAACCATCAAATGAACCATCATATCAAATAATGTCGGTGGGAAAAACATTTCCAATTCACATAATATGATGAAAGTTTTTCTTTCCATAGTTAGTAATTTTGTCGGGTCTATAACTTTGCTACATATAGATTTGAAGATGAAACAGAGCTTCGTTAATGTATGATGAATATTCTTGGGCAAAATGCAATGTAAACTTATATGAATTAGATCTTGCATCAAAACATGGTGGTCACGTGATTTCAGACCTTTTAACTTTAAATTGTGCATTGAAATGATGTTCTTGATATTTATGAATACCCATATAGAACCTTTACGTCATTCAAGAAGTTGCAAAACCGATATCTCTCCTGCCTAGAAAGAGTGTAAGCAGTAGGAGGAAGAAATGTTTGTTTTTCACCCTTCACTGGTGCCAACTCTTCTCGTATTCTCATGTCAACCATGTCCAACCTAGCCTTAATTCCATCTTTTGTTTTACCATGTGCATTTAGCAATGTGCCGATGACACTATCACATACATTTTTTAACATTCATAACATCAAGAAAATGTCTGACATACAGACAATTCCAGTATGGTAATTCAAAAAAACTAATTTCTTTTTCCAACTGGTTTTCATAAGGTTTTTCAAAAACAATTTACCAAAAGCGGTGTCTACATCTTTAACTTTCTCAAATAGTTGATCACCTATTAGTGGATATGGTGGTGTACGTTCTTATGAACTTCCATCGAATGATGTCGTCCAAGATCAGTACTTATGCCATCGGGATAGAAATATGAGATATCCTAAAAACACAGTTTTCGATGAATGTTTCAACATAATTGATTGTGTACCTTGTTCATAGATGGGACCCCCAAGAGTTCCTTTAATTCTATATCCTGACAAATTTCCATAAGTAGAAAATTCATTTATCATCCCATACAACATGGCTCTCAATGTGAAGTCTTCATTTCTATAAGCATCATACATCGTAACACCTGAATCTCAAAATAATTTCAAATCATCGATCAATGGAGCCAAATAAACATCAATATCATTACCAGGTTGTTTTGGTCCTGATATAAGCATATATAACAAGAATAACTCTCACACATTCCCCTCATAGTGTGGCCATTATTACCATTACATGAAAAACTCTTATATATAAATGAAATTATCTATATTCCCATTAAAAAGTTCACGAATATTGATATTCCATCTCCCGTAGTGTGATCAACTAGGCACCTTCAAAACATCTTGGATCTTAATTCTCATGGGTACCTCTACATGGTGTGAATTATTCCTCATGAAACCAACCATAAAATGATGTAGATTTATCAAAGTGAATTAGGGTGTTAGGATGTTACTTATATCCTATATATAGAATTTCTATAATTGCTTCCCAAAACCATCCAAAACTCCATCTGCCTTCTCTGTGACATCATATTATCTTTTGGAAGTACCTTACACATTGGTACATGTGACCTTCATGTATCACTATAAGGTTCTCCATACTTTTCTATTTCATTTAAAATGTGGCCTGCATAATTTTATATATACAAGGATTATTATGCATTTGTAATTTTTCTAGGAATTATACTCAAGGTGTAACACTTATACTCATTCCATGGTATTTTCTCCAACTTCTAAATTTTATCAAATGAACTCCATCCAACTCAACTGCATTATCAAAATTCCAAAATTATTCTTTTGAGCATCTCCATCTCCTCATATAGAATAAATTCCAAAAAAATATCAAATACTTATTTTACAATAACTTTCAGAACAACCATATATCATTCCAAACATCTACTCCCAGAACATCCAATAACCAATCATGTGTTGATAATAATTCCAACACCAATAATCAACATATGTTGGAAACAAATTTATCACTATCCATGGTTATAAAACATAGTTTTGTTACATTTTTTCCAATAAATCCATCACCAACATGTTACTAATAAATCCAATACTAACCTACATCCAATAAATCCAATATTAACACATTTCCAATAAATTCAATACCAACACCAATTCTCAATTAAATCCTGAAAATCTCCCCTATTAATTATTTAGAACCACTATCATGAATCCAAAACATCATCACATCATGCTTCCTACTCCACATTTAAGGGACCAATAGATTCATGGATTCACTGTGATTCCTACTACCCATTTCACAAAAAAGCCAAAGAAAACACTCATCATCAAGGAAAAAATATAGAGTCTTTGATAAATCCAGGAAGGGAACTTCTGAGACCCCAATTTTGAGGAAGAAGGTATATCACTGGATCCAAATGGAACTAAAATATCTACCTTATTAGTCCCCTATGAACCAGTGTCGTTATCTTAAATAATTTTTTGTATGGTCTCAAAAGTTCAAGTACCCACATTGGAAATGCTAATTGACCTCAGTGCTAAGGAATGAAGGGTTCAATGTCCTGAATGTAATATTCCAACAAATCAGGCCACTCTATGTAATAAATTATTTCAGGTTTAGATATACCACCATACCCAGTGGAAATGATTTCCTTCCCCCGAAGGAAGATGCAATTACTATCAACAGGCATATAATTCATCCATGTTTTCCAATCCCTCCAAGCCATGGGATATTTAGCCTTTGAGGGGATAGACACTCAGGAAGATGGGTGAGTAGCTTGTGTCATGAGGGGGAAACTAGTATTTTGAGGGGATAAACCCCAGATCTCCAACCACTTCTTATGTATTTTATAAATGATGTTCTTCCATGGTGTAATCCCATTTTCTAACCTAAATGAATCTTTTGAACTCCCCTAAAACTCTCTAGACTCAGCTATAGGAGGACCCTTAACAATGGATACTGTCTTTTCCAATTGGCCATTTGGGTATGAGTAGATCCAGGCATCGTCATATGACTTCTCAATACTGGGAGTGTTGTCTGTTGGAAAATGATCAATCTAGGAGCTCGTGTCTTCCCATGTGAACATCAAGCAAATTTTATGTGTTTCGATCTGATTCTTTTCTAAACAAGCACTATTAATCGACATAGGGGACATATTTTGGATGCAATGGAACTAACATGAAAATCAACAAGCTGAATACCCTTCACAGATCAGCTCTCCATCAATTCTGGAAACCAGAACACCCTCCCCCAAGGAAATGAGTTAAACTCGTCTAGTTTAATTTAAAGATACATAATTTTCTAGGGTACCATTGGGAGAAGAATAAGGAGTGTATAAAAAATAGTCATGGTAATTGCAATGGTCCATCACATCCTATGCTCCCAAGGCCAACGAGTTCACCCCACTTATATATTGTAACTATGTCTGGAATTGAGCGTCTGAGATTCATTGGTTGATGAACTCATACCCCCTACATGGGATTCTATCCAGCCCCAAATAATATAAAATGGGCCCACGAACTGGTAGAGTCAATTACCCAGCTTATACATCCTATAAAATAAAATTTCATCGCTGGTATAGGGACTTCAAGATTAATGTACCACCTACTAGAGAGGCGTGGCGAAGGAGAGCCACCGGCGGAGGAGTCGGTGGTGAAGCTCAGTTCGCGGTGGAGGAGAGTCGCGCGTCAAAGCTAGGTTCATGGCGGCGGAGGAGTCGGCGACCGAGGAGGAGGAGGCGGCGGCGACGATGGTGGCAACGGCGACAGCGGCGGCGGCAGGGATCGGCTTCCACGAGAGCTTGAGGGTGCAAGGAAGTAGGAGAAAGTTAAGGTTAATTTATAAAACCCGACGACACTTTTATCAACATTAGATAAAAAGAGGTGATAAAAGTATGTTTTATCAGCGCTAAATTTGAAATCGCTGATAAAACATGTCATTATCAGCACTTTTTTAGCGCCGACAAAGGGTGATCTTTACCAACACTAAAAAATGATGATAAATGAATGTTTTATGAGGGCTTTTTAATTAGCGGTGATAAAATATACCATTTATTCATAATTATAAAATTATAACCAATATATTTATTACATTTATAATTTTATAAATATATATAATTAATATATTTATTATAATTTAATAATTTAAATTATAATTATATATATATTTATATTTGTGCTTGTGTTTGTGTTTGTGTATAAATTATATATATATATATATATATATATAATTTTAAAATTTAAATTATAATTAAATATATATAAATATAAATTGATATATTATTTTTAATTTTAATTTCATAAGTATTTAAATATATATATATATATATATATATGTTAATGTCTGTGTCTGTGTATATATTCATTAAAGATATATATTTATAAATAAATATATTCAAAAGGTATTCATAAATATATATTTATCATTTAAAAAAATATTTTGTAATTTTATAATTATTTAAACATATTTATATTTAATTAGTTATATATAATTATAATTATATATAATATATTTAAAAAGTAAATGATTATATATAACTAAATATTTATATTTTTAAATATAATAAATACATTTATTGTTTATTTAAATATATTTATCGTGATTTTAAGTATTTATGAGAAGATAAACCTTCATATATATAGCAAATGAAACCAAGTATATATAGTATTATAGTATATATATGGCCAACATTAGGGTAAACAATGAACATATATTCATGAGAAGAACGTACGCATCAATTGACACATTCATTTGGAAACATAAATTTATTTAAATATATTTATTTATTTATTTATTTAATAAGTATTTGTGTGTGTGTGTATTAAAAAAATATTTATATATAATATTATAAACATATAGTATAATAATATATAATAAAGATACAACTAAAATTAATAAACAAAATAAACATAAACATAATAAACATGCGTTTTTTATTTAATGTATACATATAAACATTATTTTTTAATATAATTAAAATATTTTTATATAAATTAATAATATTTTCTATTAAAAACTTTTATCAGTGTTATTATTAGTGTTGATAAAGTCGTTTTTTATCAGTATTTTTTGTTAGCACTGATAAGGGGAAGGAGGACTTTATCAGCTAGAAAAAAGCGGTGATAAAGGGTAGATTTATCAGCGCTTTTTTCTAGCGCTGATAAAAGTCTCACTTTTATCATCACTTTCTGATTAGCACTGAAAAAACCCAAACGCTTCCCTTACCAGCATTTGTGGTAGCGCATTATGGTAAGGAGTAAAACCAACTCGCACCGACATTGATCTTTACCCTAGGTATTTACGCCAACCTTTGTTGATCGTTAGGTGCATCTGAGGTGTTGTGACAAACGTACGTGATACCATTCAAGTAATCAGGACATGGTCATTACAGATATTGTATTTGTTCTGTTAATGTGTCAAATTCTACGCTATAATGTGGTTTATTTTTAAATTGGTGCGCTTTTTTGGAATTTTAATGTTTATTTTAATTGATCAAATCAAAAATCAAATTCAAGACTTATATACAAGGGGGTCCGGTTAACAGTCCCAGTGCATAGGTTAAAAATCGATTTAATAATGATTTTAAATTAATATAACGTATCAATTAAACACATTAATGATTAAATTACACATTAATGCATCATGTTTTGGTTATCGTATATTTATGAATATTAAATTTTGACATGAATTTAAATGATACGCAGTGGTTTGAAAATTACATTTTGTCAATGAAAACTCCCTATTTTCAACTTTTTTCAAACTGTTTATTAGTCGGTTTTTGAATTTAGTAATTTAATTTTATAGAAACTGGATTAATCAATTCCCAATAATCGAGTGTAATAGTATCCGTGTTAATGATTAGAGTCCTTAATTTAACCGTACCTCATCTATTTAAATATTTATGGTGTTGACAAAAGCGTGACACTCACCATTCAGAGGCAACTGGGTGGCTCCATCACGTACTGGCTCAAAAAGCTATAAGCTGAATGTGCGGAGTGTGCTCCCTAAAATGTCCGCCTCACCACTAATTTCACATTGCACGATGATTGGACTCTAAGAAAGGCAATTTTGTTTTAGAAAATATTTTTTAAATTTTTTCCTCTTTATAGAGGATTCCTTAAATTAAAATATTTTATTTACATCTATTGAAACACGATTTTATACATTAATCTAATTGTTTCACTTTTATTTTTACTTTAATTTATATAAGATTTAGATTTAAATATTTTACAATCCACTTATTTTTCAATCCCATAGTCCAATTCTATCAAATTGTATTTTTGAAGCAATTTCAACTATTATAATTTATTTAATTACCCGTTTATAATTTCTAAATTTGTTTATAAATTTAGAATGGAGGGATATCAAATTATCAAACTAGTACCCCACCGGTGCTACTTCACAGGAGACGATAGCAATCAAATCAGTGAAAACTTTGATTTAACTAATGAAACTTATAAAGAGATGCAATATAGGAAGAGAAAGAAATGGAGGAGTAAATAATATGTAATACATAACATTTGACTTCGTATACTACGTCAAATCTTTCGTGATCGAAATCATGTTCTAAACGTCTCTGCAAATAACATGTTAAGTAACATGTCAGCGAATGTTCCCACACTAAATTGAGATAAAGTTGTAAAAGTTGACCAATGTGACCTAAGTGAAATCTTCACCATCATGTTGATGTACACTATCGTTCGAGGGGTATCTGCACTTAGTTGTTTGTGAAGCAAATAAAAATAACTCTTGTTTATAAAAAATACAGGAAGAGATGCAATATATAGAGAACAAATGCTATAATGAATATTAAATAAAAAACTTAACAAATAAAAATGAGTTTATGTTATGTGCATAGTTTATGCATACAATAATCACAACCACAAAACATAGCTTTATCGCCGCCAAAAAAAACTCATCACCTCTAAAAAAACATTGATAATCGAAGTGTTATTAAAAATGACCCTTTTTATCAGCGCTAAAAGAAGTCTTTATCAACGCTAAAAAACATTGATAATCGAGACGCTATTAAAAAGGGTCCCTTTTAGACACGCTAAAATAAGCACCGATAAAGGTGCTAGCTCACCCCGACCCGCATGCCCTTGCCTTTGCTGAGTTTCGAATCTAAAACCTCCTCCTCATGCACCCTGTCACTCATATATATTGTTTTGTCTTTCATTTTTATGATATATCTCTATATCTATATATATTTTTTGTTACATTTTTTATCCATATATATATATATATATTTATTTATTTATTTAAATGCATAAAATTTGTTTTGTGTGAGTGTTTACAAACACACACACGTGTGTGTGCGCGCGCATCTATAAATATAATTATACATATTTATATTTATTTACATATATTATATATTAATATTTATATACATATATTAGAACATGTTGATAAACATATATATGTTTGTCAATACACACAAATATATTTATATATATAAACACTATATATACATTAATTGTATATGTATATGCATATAAATATTCATACATTTGTATTTTAAATAAAATGAGAATTATTTTTTACTTAGATAAGGTTAATATATTGAGAAATATATTTTATATGTAAATATGTTTAATTATTTATTTATAAAATCAAATTTTTATGGGTGAAAATATAAAAAATATGTATATATTGTTATATATTTGATTATAAATAACAATACATTGTGAAAAAGGATAAAATTTCAAAACCATAATATCAATATGAATGTATGTCCTGAAAATAAATTCAGTCTCCACAAAAAATGGCAATAAGACCCCCTTAAACGAGGCTGAAAATTCATCAAATGTTAAAAAATTAGGGTATCCCGACAAAAAACTCAGTTTTGGAGGCCTTTTGAGATTTTTTTTGGCCTCGAAAAATGTGACAGAGTTTTACCTTTGTCATTAAGAGTTTAGAGCTCGTCGCAAGCTTCAATTTGATATGTGGTAGAGTTTAAACAGACACTCGGATCAAAAGTTATGGCAGTTTGAAATTCGAGTTACGTTTTCAACTTATTTTCAATCTTTTATTATTATTATTTATTTTTATACTCAAATGGTTATTAAATGACTATTACTCGATAATAATAAGAAAACTATTAATTAAAAAAAATATTTTTAATTATTTTATAATCCATTTTCACTATCATCATGACTATCATTTTTACCTATACTTGGTAATAGTTTTTTATTTTCAAAAACGTGGAGAGTGTTTTGTATCTCACTGTCTTATGAAGTATTGAATGATCACAAACACACATTTTTATTTTTGAGATCTTATTTTGATGAATTTGAGCGTTTACATTTTACACATCATTCGATGAATATTTTTGGACCGAATCGAGGGATCAAGAGGAATGAGAAGACCTCATTTGATGCCCCTAGAAGGTAGGTTATATCTACTATATGGTGGGAACTGGAAAAACACTGGTTCTTTCCAGGTATCACCGGAGAGCCAACGGGGTCTAGAAAGAACCATTTTTCTATCTTGGTGTAACCCGCTATCTGGTGGCATCCAAACATAAAAAAAATCTATTGGAAAGAGTGCTTTGGGCCACAACTAATGGATCTATTTGACCACCAACACCTCTATAATGATCCTAAGGGCATGTGATACTTTAACTACACCCCTAGGGTCATTGAATGGATATGGTTACCTTTTAGATTCATTCTAGAGAAAAATCATGTCACATGTCTCCTATTTTTGTGCTCTCTTACAATTTTCTCTCCTTTTCCCACTCTTTTCATATTGTATTCTTATTGTGGGGTGGAGGGTGTGCTTCAAAGGTCTTGTACTAAGAAAGAATATATTTGATTTCACGGGTTATTACTACCATTGAGTGTGATGGGTATAAGTGATCACAGTAACACCTTGATATTTTATGACATTAATAAATTTTATGTTTTCGATTGCTTGTGATACACACAACCCTAAGTCAAAATGAATTGTAATATAGTATATCAATATAACCTATAAGATGAATTTTTGGAATAAATAAGAATAATTTTTTTAATAAATAGGTATAAATGTGTGATATAAATAAAATATATTGATAAATAAGTTCTCAAGTTTTACTAAAGTCGTTATATGATTCAAAAATGAATTTTCCATTAGAAATAATTTTCTATCATAAACTATTATAAATAATTTCTTGAAATTTTATATAATTGAATTTTAAAATGGAACTTCATGTTTAAAATCGGTGTGTCAAAATTATCTTCAAGTGATTTTTTTTGATTTTTTTGATAATATTGATTTTCTAATGAATAGTGAAAAATATTGATTTTTATTGAAAACTATATTTTTGTTTCAAAATATATAAATTTACATTTTAAAAAAAATGTTATAATAGTAAAATTTGTTCTATTATATTATTGATAATCCATTTATGTTGTTTGGAATCAATTTTATGGTTGAATTTCATATCAAAACATTTTTATAATTAAAAGGCATTTTTCAAAAAAAAAAATTGTTCCATTTGGGTTTTTTATCTTAAATTTATTTTTGACGGACTTGTAAATTGAGTTATGAAAATTGGATTCAATATTTGGTATTAAGAGTTCCAAATTTTTTATATAGTTCCATTTTATTTTTGTTAAATATGAATAATAACAATAATAATTTTTTATCACCACAATAAAACTAAAATGGGTTTATTTGTGTCAAAACTACTGTGATAAGGATTTAAAATCACGAAACACATTCATCTATTTCATTATATGTTTCTATTCATTCCATTACCATAAACAATTGAATATATAACCTTTTTTTTACATTTAATTTTGATTTTTACCTTCAAAATATTTAAGTAAATGATATTTCAAAAAATGTCACGCTCTTGATTTTAATATCTATAATATTTTCCATTTGGATAAAAATAACATTTTTCATTTTTAAATAGTTATTTTAAATAATTATGATTTTTTATCATAGTTATTTGTTTTTTATTTTTATTTATGAATCAATTACCTTAAAGTTTTATGGAACACCGAGACAGTGGTTACACAAGCAATAGAGAAATCAAGTAAATGATTTAAAAAACTATAAATTTTTTATTTTTTGATTGAGTTATATTGACCCACAAATTTAATAGAAAAATATATTATTTCAGGGATTTTTTAAAGGTTTATATTCAAATTTCTTTTCTATCATGCTGTTTCGAAAGTCAAATTAACTGAATAATGTCAAAATGACCTTAATAATATTTTACAAAAAATAATATTTTATTAAATTACTTAAAAATGATAAAAATATTGAATAAGGACCATAATGATTTTTAATGGTCTAAAATATCATCAATTTTTCATTTATGATATACTTTTCAACATATAATAAAAATTATAACACTTAAATATTAAAACAAATTTCTACATTTAAGGTTAAAGTCGATTAAAGAAAGGCGTTAAACCAAAAGATAAGGTTTCAAATGAAACCAAAACTTATCTAAATTTAACTTTATTATGATAATTAAACCATGTCCTATTTTTCTATAAATTAATGTATTTTTTTGAGCATTATACTTAAGAATGACATTATTTATATTGAAATATTTTTGGTAATCCCAAGTGTGTCATTTTCCTCCCTTATAAAATGACACCTTTTATCTCTTTTATTTAAACCTCTTTGAGCCATCTAGATCAACTAAACCCGACCTGATTCTCCTATCAACTTCCCTATCCACTATTTAGTGATTTTTTCTTCTTAAAATTCAATTCCAAGGGTATTTAAGAAGGGATATAAAGGAGGCCAACCAAGGAATACATAATCATATTACCCAAACTACTTCAATTTATTTCTTATTCTACCTCCTCTAAATATTTAGTATTTATCATAAAATAAAAAAATAATTATACTAAATATACTTAATTTTTTTAGGATTATTTAACTACCATTATCTATCCACATCTCCATCAAATGTGAAGTGAAATGTTTTCTCACATGTATATATGGACTACCGCCTCCATGTACCGATACAATTCATGTTCCATCACCATCATTCATGGATGGTTATTATAATGGTATTAATGTTTATATATGATATTTATTAAACAGTTATATTTTTTAAATTATGATATAAAATATATCTTATTACCTTCTAATCTTTTGGAAAATGAAAACATCACTTTTACGTATGTGTGGACTACCCCTTCCACACAATGATGTGATTTTTATTTCATTTCCTATTTAAATGGATGATTATAAGGATATAATTAATGAATATATATGATATATATGATATATTAATTATTAAATAATGATGAATTATTATTTCCATTCCATTTCCATCTATTGAAAAGGTGAAAACAATGTTTAACCGTACGTAAGGCTTACCATGTCCATGAACAACATAATACATTTTTCTATCTATTCCATTAATAAATGAATATATATTTATATTTATATTATATTATATTATATTATATTATATTTATATCATGATTAATTTTCTTTTGGTAATGTAACCACGATCAACTTAAAAGGACCAGTATTGTCAAACCAAAACATGCATTAAAAACAAAGCAATAATTATTACCCATAACAACGATTTTAATAAAGAATTATTAATAAACGAGTGAAAATATGTTATAAGTAAGTCATATATTATATTATATATATAATATTATATTCCTATAATATATGTTTGATAAATCTATAATTATTATAAAATAGGTTCGAATGTGTTTGATGAAATACGAGACTTGATGTAAAGGATTTTCATATAACAACTATTTCTATGAGATAAAAACCATATTCAAAACATGTTTATTTTATGCAGTGTATATACTACCCATGAATTTATTTTATGAAAATTATCAAGAAAATTATGGGTATATACATATCCATCTATGGTTCTCTAATTCTTGAAGTTTTGATTTGAAAGTTACAAAACTGGTAATGTTTTTATATCTCAATCCCATTTTAATCAGGATTGTTTATTCTTGAATTTTCATTGACAAAATTATATGATACATATCAAATAAATACATTTTATTTTTAACCTCTAATGATAATTTTTTGGGAATACATTTTTTCCATTTATTTACCTCAATTTATGTACCCAAGAGACTGAAATAATGTTTTTATAGAAAACTGACAATGTTTTACTATTTTGAACGAAATATATTTCTTCTATGTCCATGTTTTATAAATATGTTTCTAGGAATATTTTAATATTCTCTTTTTAATATTTAATATTATTTGTACTCATGATTAACTATTTATGAAAATGTTTAATAGTATTATTCATATCATTTTCAGAACATGAAATTCTGACATTTATGGAAAATTTGAAAGGATTCATTGTTTTACTGTACATAGAAAGAATAAAAATTCCCTCAATCATGAACAGTCAATGATATCAAGATTCCATTATAAGTTTCCATTTTTAATTTCATATAATTTTTTTAATATTATTTTAAAAAATTTATATTTTAATTAAGTGGTTAAAAATAAAAAGTGATTTTTCTTCAAGTAATATTCCAATGATCATTTAAATGAATTTAATCTATGATAACATCCTTTGATATTAATTATGATTTATTGGGGACATTATCCAATTATACCATCATTAATCATTATTATTTTTTTATTTATTTTAATCTTGAGACTTTTATGAAACCTATTTATTTTCCAGGTGTTATTCTATGATGAAATGTAGAAATGTTTATGAAACCTTTTCCCATTTCATGGATTATGTTATGATGATATGATGAATGTTCTATTACCTTGTGGAACAAAAATGTATGGTTTTAATTATATATTGGTGGAACCTTAATTATATATCCCATAAATGGATTGGGTATAGTTTGATATCTAAGGAGATAATTATGAGAAACAAGGTGATGTTCTTGATCCACCATGGGAAATTGGAAGGGGTTCCTTATCCACTATGGGAAGAAGATGGTGATTCCTGATCAAATATGGAAAACATGGGTTTGTTCCTGATTAGTTATGATATAAGAAATAGGTGTGTACTCTTAATCCACTAATAGTCTCAACAGTTAACCTTGACATAATAATTTTTTATACGCCAATGACAGTGCTATAGTTTTATGACATGATTATGATAACAACGTATGGTTCATGATTAATTTATGGTTTTTTCTCAATCTTAAGATTCGTGTCTTTTTAAAAGATAATTTTTTATTCCATAACTAAATTTTTTTATCCATGATTAATTTTTCATGAAATTTTTATGTTAAGATCATGAACTAATACCATTATTCTTATCTTATGCTTGTTTCTAGTCATCAATTGATATCTACCATATATACCCTTTCTGGTTATTTGAGCTTATACTTTCTTATTTTTCCTTTCCCAATGTTATGAATAATTGTTTTAAGTAGGGAATGTTAATAAGGGTAAAATTTTATAAGAACTTTATAAGATATAATGAACAATGTACCTAAATAATATTTTTATGTATATATTCTCAAAAGAAAATAAATTATTAAGGTTATGGAATGGATCATAATGTTATGTATTGAATATTTACCTAAAATGATATAATATATATATGAAATGACTGGGTCATTATTGATGGTATCAGATCAGGTTTTAGTTAATATTTGGTGATTAGTGATAGAAATGTTTTATGAAAACCATGGGGATAAGTCTAAGTATTAGATAATATCCTAGAGTTTTGGTAATGACTACCAATATAAAAGGTTAAACTTGAGGTTCCAATGATTGATAAAAAGGTGTCATAATTTCAAAAACCATATGAATGATTTTCAACACCATTTTATTGTTTTTTAGTAAAAGAATTAATATTGAACTCCATTAGAAGTTACTATTATCATGTGGGTCTTAATTCAAATACATGATGGATATTTATCTCATATTGTAGTGGGAAAATCAATATTGAGGATATGCCTATTGTATGGGTGTTTTTTATTGTCTTTTTGAAAAAATTTACCTATATTCCTTTGAAACATAATGTTGATTTTTCAATATAACTCATATATAGTGCTACAACAGTTTTAATTCATCTATATAGAATGTCTCGAATTGAGGTGTAGAAATTAAATATACAACTCCATGATAATCTTTAAAATTAATTCATACACCCATGTTTTTCCACTTAGGGTGTACCTATTCATTTTATTAAGAATAAATATGGTTCAATAAAGATTTACATTGATTATTATAAACTCAAAAAGTTCATTATCATGTAAAAGTACCCTCTACCCTATATTGATGATATTTTTGAACAATTACCCAGATCTAAATAATATTATAAGATTGACCTTCATTCTGGATATCATAAATTAAGGGTTAAAAAGGAGGATATACCCTAAATATCCTTCCATACAAGGTATGAGCATTATTAATTTATAGTGATTACATTTGGATATACCAAACTACCTTCTATATTTATGGATTTAATGAATATAGCCTTTATATATTACCTTGTTCAATTTTTTATAATATTTATAGGTGATATTATTATATATTTAAAGTCTATGGAAGGGAATGAAGATCACATGAATATTTTTCTTAAGACCATAAGGAAGGATAATTGGTATTAAAAATTTACCATGTGTGAATTTTGGAATCATATAATTTCATTTTTGGGTCATATAATCTTATTTAAGTCTCTTTCGATGGATCATTCAATGACAAAATATTTTGTGAAGTTTCCAAAACCAACCATGATAACTAAAATCAATAGTTTTTTGGGTTGGCTAGATATTATTGATGATTTGTAAATGCTTTATCACCACTATATAATCCACACCCCAAATTGACTTGGAAGGGGGTTATGTTCTTGTGGATTGATGAATTTGAACATAATTTCAAGGAATTGAAGAGAAGTTCAGTCAGTGCAGCTGTACTCACACAATCCTATAGTAGAAAAGGTTTGGGATCTATTATGATGCATTAATTAGAGAAATTGAAATTTTCCTCATTTATAATTATTTGGTGATAGTATATACCTAATTTAAATTGAAAATACAAGATAAAATTTACTACACTCATGATTTGGAGTTGGTAGTGGTAATTTTTTCATTGATGATAAGGTGGGATTATATTATTGGTGAAATTTATGACATATAATTGGATCATAAATGTTTAAAATATACCTTAAAATATAAATAAATGTGTTTTTTTATATAGAATATGGTTGTAATTGATTAATTAATATGACTGTTTGGTACATTGGAACCCTTGGAAGGCGAACAAGGTGGATGATGCTTTGAGTTAAAAGGAACACGTGAGTTTTTCCATAATGAGGATTAAAGGAGATTCAATACTAATGGATTTAAAAAATATGGAACATAAAATCCTATGGAAAATAGACATATCCTATCTTTTTCATATAAATGTTTGACAATCCATCCATGTGATAATTATATAGGCGTAGTGGGAATACATAAAATGAAAAAGAATGCAAGTAGTATTCCTGTGTTCAACCATGATAAGGATTGAATGATACGGTTCAGAAGTATAGTATTTTTACAATCAATACCAATATTTAAAAAATGACTATTAGATGAATCTCATATTATAGAGGTCTATACTTTTCATACATAAATATTACAACTTTTTAATTGAATATTCAATTAATAACATAACTATCCACGCTATAATTATACAAGCATAGTATCTATAGAAACACGGATTCATAAAAAACTATTTCATAAGTGAACTATATAATATCCAACTGTGTTTATTATAACAACAAACCTTATTATACATACCATACTTAATATGTTTCTTCATAACTTGGGGAAATTAAATGTAAGAAAGGGCAAGATCATATGCTTAGTAATAGTAAACACAAGAGAAATAAATGATCACTAAAAAATTACAAGGGGATAAGGATATGAGAACAATATTTTTTTAAAACATTCCCACATATCATAGATAATAATCTTAAGTTGTGACATAAATCATGGAAGTTCATAGGACATAAATCATAATGGAATCAACAAACATTATCCATGAGATAATTTCATTTTCATAAGTCATAAATTTGTGGAATACACTTACACATAAACAATAATTTCTATATTATTCAAACCCCACATACAAGAATATCATAGTGGATTGTTTTCACTCCCCATTCTTTCATAGTAGCAAAGGTTCACTACCATGATTGTAATAGTGGACAGAGTCTCTTACTTAACTTTATTCACTCCACATTACAATCCTATTTATCTCATGAGATATCCAACATTACCCAATGCATTGGAGGTCTATATAATTTTATGACCTCCAATCACATATTGAAAATCATATATATTTGTTCCATGAGAAAAGAAAACATCTATCATATTATATCCCATGAGAAATAAATGTTTTTCAGAAACATGTCAACATGTCATAAATAATAGAAAAGGAATGGGTTTCATACACATATTGTTATAATAATAATAAACCATCTAGATAAAGGATACTAATTTTATCCTAGGATCATATCCCTATAATATCATAACTAAAATCAGTTATTGTTGTTATTGATGAATATGAATACCACAAAAAGATCATTAATAACAATCTTGAGGAAAATACCCTTTACACTTCAAAAATTACTTTTAAAAACTAATGATTAATGAAATATTGTTAAAATAATATTTTTTTGAAAATAACCTTGGATTCTTATAAAGGAATATTTAAATAATTTATTGGTCATGGAAGTGTAAAATTTCATTCATTCCTTAAAATTTAATTCGAATATTACTTTCAAACATTAAAAACTGTTAAAAAGTACCTTGGTTAGAAATTCAAAAAAATATGCATTCAAACAATACTTATAAAAAGTAAAACATGAGTAAAAATGACATTAAACATTCATATTAAAATATTAAAACATTATTGAAAACAATTTTAATAATAAATGGACATGGAAGAGAATGATTCCCAATAAAATATTAAAACAAAGTTGGTTTTCCTTAAAAAATTTATTTCCATCTCATAATTTAATAAAGAGATAAAATGGAAAGAAAACATGTAATTTTTAGATATAAAAATATTAGAATAAAACTCTTGAGTTTTTTTAGTTAGATCATTAAATTTCAATATTGGAAACATAATCATAATCAATCCTACAAAAATGAGATTGTAAAATAAAACCCTTATCACTTTGGTAAATTTTGAATCGTAAGCCCTATGAATAAAATAAAATTATATGGAATTTAAAATAAAAATAATTTTCATGAAATTATAATAAAATAAATTCATGGGTTTTATATACACCACACAATCAAAATAAGTGGTGAATATAGAATAATTCTCATGGAAATAAAAGTGAGACGGGGAACCCTTACCTCAAGTCTTACTTCCTTCATACGTGTTCGATCATCTTGAATAATAAATATAGATTTATTAAATATCTATTCAAGAACCATATTCATATATATCATACCATATATTATTTACCTATAAACTTTTATCACCTTTTTATTTTTTTTTAAATCATTATTCCGGGTGGAAACTGCTTCATTTTTCATGTATGTTTTGGTTCGGTAGTTTTAGACCCTGTACATTGATCATGGTGTGATATTCTCTAAAATTATTATAGTAATATAAATTTAACATATTATATATATATATATATATTTATATATATTTATATTCATCTATAAAAGTATAAATAGAAAAATGAATCACACCATTCATGGAGATAATAGGTCGTATGTACGCATAAATGATATTTTTTCCATTAGATAGATGAAAATAAATAAAGGTGAAGAATATTTAAACTTTAAAAAATAATTATAATATCATAAAAATTTTATATATTAAAAAATTACTTTATTAATAAAAACAATGTAAAGAGGAAATGAAAAACAGATCACATCACTTCGTGGAGGTGGTAGTCCACACATATGCATGAGAAACATAATCCTTTTCCAAAATATTTGAAAGTAAGAAGGTAAATATGATATTATAATTAATGAATTAGAATAATGTCATAAATATCATATATAAACATTAAAACCATCATAATATCCATCCAACAAATTTGGGGATGAATATTGAATTGTATCACTACGTGGAGATGATAAGTCATACGTATGCTTATGTGAAACTTTCAAATCTAATTTAATGGAAAAGAGGTTGAAAAAATGTGGTTTATTATTCATAATAATATTTTAGTTTAGTGTGGACAATTAATTTATTATATTATGAATTATATTATATAGTTATATGAATTATAATAAGAAACAAATCAAAATTGACCGGGTAAGATGATTAACACTTCTTCGGTGGTCTTATATTAAATACTTTCATAGAAACCCATTTAATGGTCATATAAGAGGATAGTAACCTATAATTCATGTATATGAATGTGTGGAAAATAATTTTACATGTTTTTTTGATCTTTAAGCCTCAATGTGGTGTAAATAAGAGAAAGGAGGGGTTCCCTTTTATAGGTGAGGTGAGGGGCACTCTTGGAATTTCTTAAAATATTAAATTATAATAATTTCATTCTCAATCAAAATTCTTCCAAATGGATAGATATTTTATGAAAAGTTAGGATATGGTTTAAATATCATAATTTAAATAAAATTTTGAAAATTTTATGTTGTATTTTAAACATTATCATTTGGTTTACCCACATAATTAACTTATTTTATCCTTAAATGTGATAACATATTTTTCACATTTAAATAATTATAATTTTACTTAAAAGGTAAAAATTGTATCATAAATGGAAAATTTATGGAACTTTCAATCATATAATAACCAACTTGTATTATTTCAATAATTTTATTCTTTTTAAATAATTTTTTAAGTATCATTTTATAAACATATAATTAATCGCATTTTTGACATAATTCATTTAATTTTACTTTAAGGTCAATAAGAAAAAAATTATAATTAGAATATAATGCTTTAAAACATCCCCAATATGTCATATTTATCTAAAAAATTCTTATTAGAAAATAATCCATTCAAATTGAATTACTTTTATTTTTTTTTAAATCATTTATTTTATTTTTCTACTAATTTAACAAATATTATGTCGACATTGTGTAAGTATTTTGGGTAATTATTCAGTCACTAAAAAATAAAAAAATTACAATGATAACTAAAATTAATTTATCTTTTATTTACATATTTATAACCAGCCATAACCACCTTTTCCCCTTATTAATTAATATTAAAGCTATTAAAGACAACAACATGACATTTTTTATGTTATCTTTTACATAAATTAATATAATGGTTAAAATAAAAGAAATATGTCACCAAGTTTACATATATTATAGTATTGTAACTAAATGAAAAAATCCACCCATATAATAGGATAAAAGAAACTATTGGAGAAATATTAAATCCTTATCACAATGTTTTAACTCTATATTACTGGTTTTTCCCTTACCAAGGTGACAAAATTTACTATTGTTAATATTTGTATTCATAAAAAATAATAGGGGTAGATCTACCAAATTTGATCCTAATAATTAAAAATATGGAATCCATTTTTTAGTTTCAATTTCTAAAAGTGGAGGGAATAAATTCAAGATAAAAAAAGAAAACACAATGAAAAACTATTTTTTATACAAATGAATTTGTATGTATGAAAATATTTCTATACCAAATTCAACCTTAAAATTAATAATAATAAACATAATTCCATTATTCATAATATAATATAAATTATTTTACTTTTAAATTATCCTATAATAAAATGGAACATTTTAAATTCTTGAAAAAAAATTCAGATTTCAAATAAATAAGTATTTTTTACTATTCATCAAAAAATGAAAATTCTCAGAGAATTCCTAAAAAATCACTATAAACTAATCATGACACATATATTTAAAAATTTTATTTAATTTTATCAAATAAATTTTCTAACAGTGTTAGAAATTAAATATAACAGTTTCTCATAGAAAAACATTTAAAATCACATTTGAAGGAAACATATTTTTAGAACATAATATGAATTTACAAAAAAATTAATGATTATTTCCGAGGAATTAATAAAAAAATTGAATTAGTTATGAACTTTATATATATTTTATATATTTTTATTCCTATTCAAACCTTCCAATCAAATGAATAGGTTATAATGATCATATTTAAATAATAATATTTCATGGTTTGTTTAAACTCTATGTTGTATGCCGTAAGCATTATCAAACATAATTTTCCTCTTATAAAATATTAGGGTACTATATTATCCTACCTTTAATAAGTTGTGTTTTATTTATTTCAATTTATTCTCTATAATCCAAGGTTTTACATTTTAAAAATTCTTTTTTTTTCAATACCCACATCGTAAAAAGTGGTAATAAAACTTCCTCTTAAAAATAGGGAAAGAAAAAAATAAAGGTAATCTTGAATAACACAAAAACAGTTTTCAAAATAAGATAAAATTATTGGGATGTTAAAATATGGAAATGGAGGAGAAAAAAAATCCAAAGGAATAATATAGAGTGATAGAGAACATGGTCAGGATGAAGTTAACGATAACAAAACCATAAATATAGGATGAGTGAAAATATTATTAATTCATAATAAATTATATTAAAAGTATAAAATTTTATTTCAATGTAATTTTCTTAAATTTTAGAGAATATTTTACTAACAATATATGGAATATGAGAAAATATAATTTGTGTAATTAATTCTATATCATAACAACAATTTCATCCTTTGTGCTTCGATCCATTTCCATATCATCTGTTACTCTAACAAATGAGTATTCAAGATGAACTTTTCATCCCTAAAGAACTAAAATTATCATTTTAACAGATCATAAGATTCATAAAAGAATTATAATTGATTATTTATATATATAGTTATCATTAAAATCAAAATGATTAGTATAGGTTAAGAAATATTATAAAACACATTTTAACCTCATATAACAACACTCAAAGTCAAACTAAAACCATTATGTATGTAGTTAAACATAAAACCCATCAAAAATATATCTAAAAAAAATTAAAAAACCCAATATTTAGAAATAATTTATCTAAATTTAAAAAATAAATGTAACATTAATCCCCTAAGAAAAATAAAATAACAATAAATAGAACATACCAAATATGTGAATACCATGATTATATATTTCTCTTAAAACATGGTGATAACCTGAATTATTATAAAACCTCAATGAAAACCTACATTAATCCAAAAAAATAATAGTATATCCATTACTTAAATAAAATCATAGAATATCAAATATATTCCATTAATCCAAAAATTCTATAAACTCCATCAAGGGTATCATAAACCACTTGGTCATCAAATCAACAATTAGTTCCAAGGTCATGTATACCATCCCATTTAAATTATAAATAATATTTTTATATAAAATATACATTATTATTTAAACATTGGTAACATATTAATTCTAATAGATCCCACAATTACGTGTTTTTCCAAAAAAAAATACCTTTACCATTAAAAACAATTTCTGAGGTCATTAGTACTGTTCACTATATACTTTAAAATCCTTAAATAAAAAATAATACATAATAATCCTTAATTATTTTATGATTACTAGATCCAAAATACCATTGATAAAAATACTTATACAACATATTTCTAAAATTACAATATATAAACAATCCAATCATTCCCCTTCCTTCTTAAACCAATAAATAAGCTTAATCATCTTATTACTTATTACCTTATTCACATATTATGCCATTTGTAGCATCTTTATCATCAATAGTAAATCCTTTACTCATATAATCTTTTGAATCCTATTTTTTATCTTTGCCATTATAATATTTATTTTCATAATTCCCATAGTTTTTACATTTAAAAAATTCAACCTTTAATGATACCTTAGGGATACTATTATTCCCATCCATTGCATTATCCAAACATTATATTTTCCAAAAAAAAATACTTTAACTATGTCCTTACTTTATAATCCCAAAACACTTTCCCATTCCTTTAATACATTTCCCAGGGTTATTCTTCAAACATACATGACATGTATGAAGAAAAATCGTCTTTCCACCATGGCTTTCATGAATCTTCATTTCACTCTTATAATATATTTCAAGAAACTAAAATATGTTATAATTGATAGTCTTATAGTGAGATAAAAGAATATGTATAGTCACAGGGTTCCATATTCTATCTCCTATTTCACTTGGTTTCACATAAGGACAATCATTATGTTATCATTCACAATCAGCATGAACAAGGTTCCTTTGGGTTCTAACCATTTACTAAAACTGAAACAAAACATAGTGTGGGGAACTATAATCATATTGGAAAACCACATAATAATGAAAAATCATTTATAGGATTTCTATATCATGAAACCTTATTTTAAATCAATGTCACCTTAGGTTTAACTTAGGTAATCCAATATTTTCATCTATTCAAATAATTCATAATGGTTCATAAAACAATTTGAATCAACCCATGAATATCCCCCATGAGTTTTAAATCAGGTGTGTAGTAAGGGCACACTTATCATGAACTAATATGATGGTTGTGATATACTTAACCATATTTTTTTAGGATAAATACTCCTAGATACATATATTCCAAAACTACATCCACTTGTAGTATCCATAAAGATAGGTTTTTCTAGGAAAATCACACTCCTTTAAAATCCATGTTGTAGGAACTTGTTCTATAAATAGGATTATCCTAAGGTTATTCAATTTTTTTTTCTCATCCTTGTTTCTAAATATCCACTAATACATTCACTGATACCAACTATAGTGACCCATAAATTTCCTAAATAGACAATACATATTTTTAAATGAATATTTAATAAATAATATAATGATCCATGTTAGAATTATTTAGGCATAATACCTTGGGAATCATGGATAAATAAACAAAATTTTCATGAGAGAACTCAATAATCTCCCACTATGTTCTTTATAAATAAAACCCTTTATAGACATTTCATACTCAATACCCTTCTTCATAGACTAGGTAAAGGAAACACATGAAAGGGTGAACTTAGATGCTCAAGATGGGTAAAAAAGAGAGATATCGATTATCACTTAAACCTAACCTAAGAATAAGGGAATAATAACATGATCATAACATTTTAAAACCATATAATACATATCATATATCATAATATTGAGTCATGGTCTAATTATTGGTAGTTCATAATAAATGAATCATAAATGTATTAAAGAAAATGATCCATGAGATGATAACATTGGAATAAGACATATATTTGTTTCATACACATAATAATAGAAATTATTTTCATTAGTAGTCAAGGATCAGTTCAAAAATTATCATATTGTATTGGTTTTACTCCCCATTCCATCATAGTAGTCATGGTTGACTCCTAATACTATCATAGTGTTCTGAGTTCCTTACTGAACTAGATTTACTCCCCATTAAAATCCTATTTATCTCATGAGATATCCATATATAACCACTACATTGGAGGGAAATATAATTCTGGTACAATATATCACATAATTAAAATCATGCAGTTGTGTTCCATAAGATAATAAAACATTTATCATAACATAACCCATGAAAAATAAACAGGTTCTATAAATATTTCATAATGGCATAACCCACAGAAAAGTAAGGGGATTCATAAACATCCTTTCATAATAATCATAAAAGATCTAGATAAATAATAAGGATTTTATCCATGGATCATATTTTTTATATTGAATATGTAAAATAAAGTTTTTTATTGATAAATAGTAATACCATTAAAACATCATTAAAATAATTCTTGAGGAATTACACTTTTGACTATGAAAATCAATGTTAAAAAATAATAGTTCAAAAAAATATTTTGAAAATCCTTTTCTTTACAAATAACCTTGGGAAAATAAAAAGGATTATTTAAATCATTGAGTGTTAATGATGGTGGGAGAATCTTTTCATGTCGTATATGTTAAAAGAAACATTACATTCACACATTTTTAAAAAGTAAAAAAGTACCATGTTTGGAAATAAACAATAACAACCATTTGAAAAATTGTAATTAAAATTCAAACATGGGTAAAAATAACTTTAAAAATTCATATTAAAATATTAAAAAATTCTTCAAAACATTTTTAGAGAACATATCCATGTAAGTGAACCAAATAGTCAGTTTTCCTTGAATATTTTATTTATATATTATGAGTTATAAAAGAGATAAAAATGGATAAATTTTTTATCTCAATAAATAAATATAGAATAAGATAATTCCTAAGTTTCTTGAGAGTTAGATCTTGAAATTTCATTTTCTAATACATATTCATAAACAATCCCTATAAACAATGAAATTGAAATATAAAACCCATACTACTTTGGTAACTTTTGAATTGCAAACACCATGAATGAAATAACCATAAATTTATTTTTAAATATCCATAATATTAATTAAGTAATAATAAAATACATTCATTTTTATTATATACACTACACAAATAAAACGAGTGATGAATATGACATAAGTCACCTAGAAACAAAATTGAGATGAGAAACCCTTACTTTAAGAGAAACTTCTTCCATACCGGTTCAAACCTCCTGTATAATAAATATATAATGACTATAAATATATTATAAACTCATAATAAAATATATTATAAAATATATTATTTACTTATAACCTCTTATCACCCTTTTGTTAAGAATTATTTATTACGATCATTATTCTGAGTGGTAACTACTTTATTTTTCATATAGGTTTTGGTTCGGTAGTTTTGGTCCTTATACATTGATCTAGGTTCTATCATCTCCATAATTTTGATCATGATATAAATTTAATATATATTCAATATATATGTGTATTTATATACACACACTTAGAGAAATCCATAAAACTAGAAATAGAAAAATGAATTACATTGGTCATGGAGATGCTATGTACCTACAAATTAATATTTTTATTAAAAGCACACTTTTGTGGAAGAAAGTGAGAAACCATCAAGTACAAATAGTAGAATTAGGCCCTACGACATCCTTAAAGACTAACTTTAACATATTAGAAACATCATCCATATATAAAATCCAAGAAAGTTAAGATAACTTTTTATCAAGTTCGGCTCTGATTTTATCTTCAAATTGATAGATCAATTTGGCCCATGTATGCATGAACTCTTCCACCATTATCTTTTTTACATTGAAGCCTCTGGTCATGATTATGTGTTACTTGACGATCCAGTCTTCCTGCTCCTCATTAGTGTCCAATTGAATTGGTTCACCATTCAACCTTTATGCATCCTCTTTAGCAGCATTAAAATACAAGACCTTCTCAAGCATCTCTTCCTCAGAGTGCATAAGAAGGTCACATGGCTCCTCCATGCCCTCTGTGACAACAGGCCGCACCGTGCCAGCCGTGATAAAAACTGGTTCACCCTCCTTATATTCCTTACCCTCCTGAGGCGCATGATGAGGGGAACCATAGACCACCAGGGAATTTTTTTTCGGAGGCTAGTCTTCATTTTCATCATCCTTATTATCTGGTACTTGATTCTCTGGCCTTAGATCTTCAGCCAATCCAGATCCACACACTAGGTAAACCTCCCTCTCCTATGATTTTTTAAGAGCCTCACCAATCAGTACTTTGTTCCCGCCCTTCTTAGCTGATCTAGTCTCCATAGGCTTTGGGAGGTATGAGTAATCCTTACGACATTTGGATTTTCTCCTCTTACGCAGGATGCAGCTGCCCGGGTCCCTATTTTCTTTTAGACCCTTCTTCCTCCTTGGGTTGTGGAGCCCTCTTCTAGATCCTCCTTGTGATCTTTCCTCTGAGGGAAGGTCATATCCCCCCTCCCCATACTCCATACCTAAGGGGCAGTCCTCCACACTGGACACAGTATCTAAAGAGTTCGATCCCAGGCCCTCAAAGCGATTACTGATGTTAACCAAGGGTAGGTTCAGGGTCTGAAAAACTCTTCCCCCACCCTTCATCCACTTCCACGGTTCACCAGATGATCCTATTTCACCTGGTACTCCCTACATCTGTATGTTCCTCTCCCTTTCTTCTGTTTCCCCCATGCCCTTGCCTACCATAGCCACTTCTTCATAAGAAGGAATCCTCAAAGACTCCATTGCACCGGTACCCCCTGACCCCGGGACAACCTCTTCAATAGTTTTACTCCCTTGATCCACCATATTCTCCCCCATATCTTTAGGTGAATACTCTTTAAGTTCGACTCTGTTCTCCTCATGCATAACCACTTTGTTCCCCCTCACACTACCATTGTGGATCCACTCACTGCTGGCAGATGGTTCGGCTAGGTCCTGCCTCAATCTGCAAAAGACCTGAGACACTGTTGGGTTGTTCTGATGCACCAAATCCTTCTTCATAGGTTGGGATAAGCCAATCTCTACTTCAGGGGCCACCTTGCCGATCCCTGGGTTGCTTTCGAAGCACCCCCCTCTGCACCCTTGCCTCCATTAGCATCCAAAACAATATGCCCCTGCTCCAACACCTCTTCATCAGGAACTTCAGAATCCATACCACAACCATTGTCCCTCCTCCTCGTAGTCATATGAGACCCCCTCCAACAAATGTCCAGCGAATGTCCCAGGAATTTTCATCCAGAACAAATATCTGTCCATGATTCATAGACCACCTGCTGCTTGCATCGATACTCCTCACCCACTGTGATCCATACAGATTCGAATAGATTTTTTGACACATCCATTTCCACGCAAACACGCGGATTAACCGGGTGACATTGCACCTCATTTAGACTATCCAAGCACATATATCTACCAATTACATTTCCTAGAATTCTCATAACAGACGGATTTTGGAAGGGTAGGAGGAGATTGGGAAAGCTTACCCACGTTGCCATTGTAGGAGTATCCCGCTTCATATGCAAATCGAAAGACCACCAGAATAGGTAAAAACTCAATCTGTTGAAGTTATGAGGAGCATATTCCTAGGACTTGATGAGGTCCGACTCTGAAGAAAAACGAATCATTATGTGCCTCTTATCCAAAAGACCCACCTTCGCCCTATCTTGCAGCTCCCAGGCGCCGAAGACGTGCTTGTCGAACGGATCAATGGATGGGCGACGCTATTTAAACCTGGAAATCAAGGTGTTATTCAGTAGATTTGAGGACTCTGAGAACTTTTCAGTTGATAATAGAAGATTAGGGCACCCATCAAGCAGGTCTAGGACCTTCGGGCTAAGCGAAACTTGAGGTAAAGGGGGAAGGAAAGAAGGATCCGAGAAAGGAGTGAAGGAGAAAAGCGCCTTCTTGGAGGGCGAAGAAGATCCCTCCCCTATAGGTGGTGGAGGGACCGACACTAAGGCCATCACCGTCATGGAGGGGAGAATAACGCCAGGGTTTGAATAAATTGGAGATGCTATGTAATACTTAAGAACAAATGTTCTTTTCACCTTTCATTAAATGAAAAGAATGAAAGATAAATAATAATATATCATTAAATAATCAATATTTTATCATATTATTATATAATCATAAAATTCATCCTAATTACCATTCATTTTAATATTAAATAGAATATAATTCACAACTCTTCATGGTGATGGTAGTCCACACATAAACAGGAGTGTCATAACCGTTTTCCAATGGAATTTATTTCAAGAAGGTATATATGATATTATAGTTAAAAAATCTTAATAATGTCATAAATATCATATATATACATTTAACCAATCATAATTTACATCCATAAAATATTTTTATGAAGAAGAGATTTTATCTGTGTGGAGACGACAAGTCGTACGTATGCACAAACATTACTTTCACTTCCAATTTGATGAGAAATAGAGAGAATAATGGTGGTTTAATAATAATAATAACAACATTTAACAATATTTAGGACATATAATATATTATTTTATGAATACTTTCATAGATTTATACACATTAGAAGAAACAAATTGTAAGAGGCCAGGTAAGATGATGACAACTTCTTCAATAATCCTCTTTTATATTCCTTTTTAAGGACCAATGGAACGGTCTTTGAAGAATATAAAATCCCCTAATTCATGTATAAGGAAGAAGATAAGTGAATTTTAAATGGTTTGGTTAATCTAGAAGTCTTAATGTGTTGTAAATAAGAGAAAGGAGGGGTTCCCTTTTATTAGTGTGGGGAGGGGTACTCTAGGAAGTTCTTAAACTATTACAATATAATAAACTCATTCTCAGTCCAAATTATTTTTAATGGAATGATATTTTACAATGAGGTAGTATATGGTTGAAATATTATCATCTAATAATTTTTACATGTTTTAGTCTTATTTTAAACCTTATAATTTGGTTTAACCCCTTAGTTAACCTATTTTATCCTTAACCATGGTAAAGACATTTTCACTCTTAAAGGGTTATAATTTTACTTTTTTGGTTATAATAGGATTAAAAATGGCCAAGGGGAGAAAAATAAAACCATATAATATCCAACATATCCTCTTTTAATATTTTTATTATCTTTAGATAATTTAGTAAGATATTATTTTAATAAAATATCATTATTATCATTTTTGACACTATTCATTTAATTTGAATTTATAAACAAAAATTCAAGGATGGAATTATATTATAATACTTATACATATCCCTGATATGTCATTTTATCTATAAAATTCATGGAACACTATAATTAATCAAAATTGTATTACTTTTAATATTATTAAAATAATTTATTATAGTTTCCTATTAATTGTATAAATACGGTGTCAGCATTGCGTAAGCATTTAGGGTAATTATTCAAGCACATAAAATAAAAAATAAATTATCATGATAAATGAAATAAATTTAACTTTGAAATAAACAATTATAATTGAAAATAAAATCTTTTTACCCCTATGATAATATATTAGAGATATTAAAGTTAATAGGGTGACATTTTTTACTTTATCTATTACATAAATTAAAATAAAGGTCATGATCATTGAAATATGACACCAAGTGGACATATATTTCTAAATTTTATGAACATGTCTAAACTCCAGCCATAAATAAAGATAAAGGTGAGTTTTATTGAAATTTTAAATCCATGTCTTAATGTTTAAACCCTATTTTACCCATTTTACCATTAATGAGGAATTTTTTTTACTATGATTATTATTCATATGGACCAAAAATAAAAAGGGAAAATAATCCAATACCACTTGATTTGAAATATGGAATAAAATTTTTAAGATTCAGTTTCTAGATGTTTTAGAGATTAATTTGATATATAAATACAAAAAAGAATGAAAAAAGTTTTTCAAAATTATATAATCTTAAGTATAAAAATATTTTTATACAAAATTAAACAATAAAATTGATTCAAATGGAATTAATTTGGTTATCCATAATAAAAGAGATATAATTTTACTTTTAAACCATTTCAAAATAAAATCGAACATTGTAAATTCTTGAATCAAAAATATTATTTTCAACAAGAATCAGTATTTTTTAATATTTATCAAAGAATCATTATTTTAATAAAATTCATAAAATTTCACTATAAGATACTTGTGATAATCTGATTTCAAAAATAAATTTCATTTTAAAAATTAAATTTTAAAAAATATTAAAAAATTAAATATCATATTTCTCACTAAAAGAAATAAAAAACTTGTTTGAAAGAGATATATTTTTGAATCATTTTATAAATATAGAAAAAAAAATTAAATACTTATTTCATGAGAATTAATAATCACATTTTTATTGAGTAGAACCTTAAAATATATTTCAAAATGTGGTTATTAATATTCAAAACCAACATTACAATGGCTAGGATATAATAATGATATATTTTACCACTCATTTAAGATCCATGTTATGTGCTGTATATTCCTTTGAACATAATGTTCTTCTTTACAAATCATAGTGCATTAAATATAGTTCATAATTCTCGATTCAATATTGATGTACAAATATGTAAAGATATTTTAAAGAGTATTTTTTCTGGTATAACATGAAAGAATATATTTTAGAGTATATATCTTGATTCCTAGTATGTCAGCATGTTATGGTTGAGAGACAAAAATCTACTATGATGTTACTACCTTTACCTATATCTGGATGGAAATTAGAAAAATATTAGTATGGATTTTATTACTGGACTACCAAAACATCTAAATAGAACAATGATATTTTTTTATTCGATCACCTGATGAATACATCAGACTCCATTTTCATTAGATAATATTTATCTCTTGATCATATTTCTAGGTTATACATTAAATAAGTTGTAAGATTTCGTGGATAACCATATTCTATTGTATATTATTGGAACCAAAGGATTACCTAAAATTATTGGAGAGTTAATTAGTTGGATCTGGATATATAGTTGAGGTTTTTTATTGCATTTCATCTTTAGATATATGGTCAATCTGAAAGGACCATCTGAACTCTAGAAGACAAGTTGACTTCTTCATATATAAATTTCAAAGGTGGCTGGGAACAATACCTTCATTTGGTGTAAATTTATTACAATAATAACATACACTCAAAAATTATTATGGGTCTATTTTAAGCCCTATATTGACATAAGTGAAGAAATATAACATTCTAGGATAAAGTTGGAGAAAGAAAGTTATTTGGTACCTGAGCTAGTAGTGAATATTGACAAAATTGTCAAATCCATACAACATCATATAGGGGAATCGTAGAGTCGACTAAAAAGAAATGTTAAAAATAGTTAATGAAATCTAAAGTTAGATATTGGTGAAAAAGTATTCATAAAAATATATCCTTGGAAGATGGTTATGGTATTTTAAATTAAGGGAATGTTGAGGCCTATAAATATTGGTCATTTTAAGATTCTTGATCACATTAGGATGACAACTTATCATTTTTCACTTACACTGTATTTTGTTCAATTTGATGGTGTGTTCCACTTATATATCCTAAGGAAGTATATTTATTATCCTTTATATTTTCTGATCATAGAGGTAAAACCATTGGATGGAGATATATCTTAAAAAAAAACTGGGTGATATTTTTTATTGTAGAGACACTGTGTAATGAAAAAAGACAATTCACAAGGTCAATGTTTTATAGTGAAACCATAAATTAGAAAAATCTCTGTAGGAACCTGAGTATGTGTTGAGGTAGAATTATCTCTTATTATTTATATCAGGGTGATAAAATACTAAGGGATAAATTCTTATAAGTGGTTAGAATTCATCACCCCAAGATTTTATAATATATTAATAAATTTTATTTCATCAATAACCTATGATATTCACAACTCTGAGTCCAAATTAACTGTAATATAGTATATCATTAATAAATGTCCACTAAATTTTCATAATAAAAAGTAATAACCAAATTTATAAAATATTAATTATGGGTTTTTAAAAAGAAAATATATTTACAAATAAGAACTCAATTTTTAATAAAGACCCTATATGCTTAAAAAACATTTTTCTGGAAAATAGATTTATAAAAAAATAATACAATACATTTCTACAACTTATAAGAAATATATTTTCAAAATGGAAAATTATTTTTGAATCTATCATGTCAAATTTATCTTTAAGTGAATTGTTTATATTTTTCATAACATATTGACTTTCTAACAAATATTGAAAAATAATGATTTTTATAGAAAACTGTATTTTTGTTCCAACCCTTTAAAAATATACCTTTTGTTTTAAATTAGTATCATGTTAAAATTAGTTATAATATATTATTAATAATTTAATTTAGTTCATTGGAATTAATTTTATCATTCATTTTGGTATAAAAAACATTTTTATACTTTAAAATACATTTTTCTAAAAAACTATTTTACATTTTATTTTGTGATTTTATTTTAAATTAGTTTCTACCACTTCTAGAAATTGAATAAAATAAATAAATTAAAAATTTGGAATCACAAGGATAATTATGTTTTAAATAATGCATTTTTATTTTTCCCAACATGAATAGTAATGATTATAATTTTTTATTACAATGGTAAAGGTAAAATGAGTTAATTAGGGTTAAAAAAACGTGATAAGGATTAAAATTCACTCAAACACATGCCTTAATATAATTATATGAGTATATTTTATCCATAATCATATAAAATTAGAACATGTGAACTTTTTTCTATTTAACTTTTATTTTTATCATTATAATATATAAGTAAAATATTAAGTAAAAAATATAACTTTATTTATTTTAATATCTATAATATTTTGTGACGAAAAATAAAATAAATTAGGTTTAGTTTAAAATGATAATTTGAAATATTACTGAATTTTTTAATATGGATATTTTTTTTTAAATTTTAGTGATTAAATTATAACCTTAAATGTTTATGCAACACAGACACAATGCTTGTGCAAGTAGTAGAAAAATCTAGTAAATGTAATTTAAAAACTCAAAAAGTATTTTTTTGAGTGAATTATAGTGTAATATGAATTTAATATAAAAATATATCATATTAGGGATGTGTGAAATGTTTATATTTAAATTACATTTCTTTCATGATGTTTTCAAATTCAAATTAACTGAATAGTGTCAAAAATAAAATTTATGATATTTTAGGAAAAATAATATTTTATTAAAATATTATAAATTCCTATAAATATATCAATAGTACAAATAGGATGATAAATGGTCTATTATTTCATAATTTTTCTATTAATGATATAATATATACCTTACAATTAAAATTCTAACCCATTAATATTAAAAATTTATAACCATAAATAATGTTCAAATCAGCTAATGAAGGGGTTAAACAAAAAGTTATGATTTATAATGAGACCAAAACATAAATAAGTTTCATTATATGATTAAATATACACAATATAATCTTTTTAAATGAATTAATGCATATTTATTAGCATTATACTAGAGAAAGAAAATATTAATATTTAAATATTTTTCATAATTCATGGCCTGTCCTTTCCCTCCCATATAAGAGGACACATCTAATATATTTTATTTAAAAACATTGAGCCATAAATATAAAACAAAAACTACCAAAATATCCTTTAAAATTAACTATTCATGATTTAGAGGTTCTATACTACTTAAAATATCATTCCATGGGTTCTTAAGAAGGGATTTCAAAGAGGCCTTTCGAAGAAGATGTGATCTTCTTACCCAGACTCTTTCAATTTTTTTATCTACCTCCTCTAAATATATGTAATTTACATAAAATAATAAATTATGTAACCATAATATATATATATATATATATATATATATATATATATATTATTAAATTAATATTATCCTATCAATTTTCTATAAAAAAGGAAGTGAATTTATCACTCGTGCGTATGTGTGGGCTATAACCTCCATGTAACAATATAATTAATTATCCATCACAATGTTGCCTGGATGATGGTTATGATGGGTTTAATTTTTATATATTATATTTATTAAATATTTTTTTGTGTAATTATAATATCAAAACTACATTTTCCCTTCTAATCTATTAGAAAATGACAACGTCACTCATGTGACGTGTGAGCTACCATCTCCACCAAACGATGTGATTCATTTTTCATTTGTGCATTAAATTTATTTTAATAAGGATAGGTTTAAAAAATACATATGATATATATTATATAATAATGATTCTTTTAAGTTTATATATTATTTACCTTTCTTTTCTTTAATCTTTGGAAAAGTGAAAACATTGTTCATTCATGTGCACGACTTACTATCTCCACGAATTATGTAATTCATTTTTTTATCTCTAATATTTTTGGATGAATATATATATAATGAATATATAATATATTTATTTCATGATTAAATTTATGTTCATAATGGAACCATGATTAATTTACTAGGACTAGGACTAATGAACTGAGACATGCATGAAAATCGAACTAATTATCACAGAGAATAGTGATTTTAATAAAGAATTTTTAACAAATGAATGATAAGATGTTATGATTAAATAATATATGGTTTGATATATAAATGATTATGGATCCCAAAAATTTATAATAAATATATATTTATTATACAGGAGTTATGAAACTCTACAGGGTTAGATGAGTCTTGATGTAAGGGATTTCTGTCTCAATTTTATTTCTATGAGACACATTCCATATTCACCACCTAATTATTTTATGTGATGTATATACTACACATATATTTATTTTTTTATCCACATAATGAAAATTTTGGTGATAATAATACCCACATAAGGTTCTCTCATCCACGAGGTTTTTAGTCAAAATTTACAAAAGTGGTAAGGGATTTACGTCTCAATCCAATTTTATTCGGGATTATTTATTCTTGAATTTAAATTGAGGATAATATGTGATCATTATCTAACAAGTCCCTTTGTTTTTTTATTATCATATGAATATTTATAATCAATTCATGTTTTTTATTAATTTTCCTCACTTTAATTACTCATGTTTCAGAAGTATTTTTTAATGGAAATACAACGTTTTACTCTTGATTTAGGAATATTTTTCTTCCATGCCCATGTTTCTAAAAAATTATTTTCAAGAATTATTTTCTATTATCATTTAAAAATTTAAATTATTCTTTACCCATGATTTAATTTGTATAATTTTTTTTAAAACTAATCAACCAATAATTTTCCACAAGTGAAACTTTGGAATTCTTCTAAAAATGTCAAAATATTTTTTTATCATACATGGAATGAGTGGATTTTCACAATATAATGACCACTTAATGTTTTAAATCTTATTTTACATGTTTCCATGCTTATTTAAAATAATTTTTTTCTATAATATTTTGGAAATCATTATATTTTATTGAAGTTATTTTAAAATGAAAAGGGTATTTTAATCAAGAAATATTTCAGTGAAATTATAAATGAATATTCATCTATGATAACATCCTTTGATATTAATTATGATATAAGGGATATATTATCAAATTAAAACATCCTTATTATTTCTGTATGTATTTATTATCATTATAGTGATATTTTTTTGAAACCCATTAATTTTCCGTAGGCTATACAATGATATAATGATTTAATTTTTATGAATCTCATTTCTTTTACATGGGTTATGCTATAATGAGATGATGAATACATTATGAACTATTCACACACATATGTATAGTTTTCAACATGTGATGGAAGGACTATAATTATATATCCCTCTAATTTTTTGGGAACTTTTTTATATACTATGAGATAATTATGGGAAACAAATTGATGTTCTCGTTCCACTATGGGAAACATGTTGGGATTCTTAATCCACTATAGGAAACATGGGGTGATACCTCATCTACTATTAGAAACAAGTGGTGACTTATGATCTGTTATGATATGGGAAACATGTGTTGTTTCTTGATAAACTATTATTTCATGATATTGATAGTTATCATTGAAAATTAAATTATTTTTATACCTATTATGAGGCCACACTTTTATGATATGATTATAAACTGAAAATATTTTTCATGATTGATTTATATTGTTTTCTCACTCAATATGATACATGTATTTTGAAATTATAAAATTTTCTTCCATCACTCATTATTTTAATTCATGTTATATTAGGTATAAATTTTAATATTACGGTCATCAACATGTACCCTTATTCTTTTTATGATAATCCATTCATATCTCACATTTTTACACATACTGATCATATGATCTCACACTTTATCAAGTTTCTTTTCCCCAATTTATGTAAAATGGTTTTATATAGGGTATGTTAGGAATGATATAATCTAAGAAGTAAATTATGAGATATCATGAATAATATACATAAATAACATGTTTACGTATCTATTCGTCCAAGACACTAAAAATCTATGGTTATAATGTGGATCATAACTTTATGTATTTCAAATTACTCTAAAAATATGTAATATTTATGTATGGAAATTTTGGATCCCTATAATCACATCCAATAAATTGAGGGGATTTTTGTTTCTATATAAAATAACCAAAAAAGTATATTCATGTTTTTAGTTTCCTGGTACAACCACAACAAATCAAGGTTCCTAATTCATCTACCATTTTTCATTCTACAACATCTGAAAATCAAGGGTTTGAGTTTTATGCTAGATCACATAAAATAATTGTTTAAACCAAAATATCTTAATTATAATTTATAATAGGAGAATTTGGGACCCCTTAAGGATTATTTTTTAACTCCTTTATCAATCTCTTATACCTTTCATTATAATTTTACATATCATCTATGCTTAACTCTTTTAATTTTCATTCACTACTTTAATTTTTTAATTCAATAAAATTTAATTTAATTTTATAAAAATAGTTATAATGGAAATCCCCCTATTTCTATATTCACTTGAACCAATATTTGTTATCAAATAAAACCTTTATTTTAAACCCCTAACCAATTATAAGGAATGATCAATTTATTATGGAGTCTACCACCAATACCTAACGTGCTCTGGATGGAACCCTATGAGATGAGCCCCATATTTTGATGTAAGTGACTATAGTTCTAGGAAAACAAAAATGTATACTTTTCATAGTGGAATAAGATATATATTCTGTATAATATTTATGCATGGATGTACCCCAAACAATGAAAAATGAAAAAAATAGACCCCAAACAATATAATGGAATTTGAGCTAGATGGAAAGGCCTTGAATGATAAACATTATAGGTAAGATATAAATGAATTAAGTGTAGTTATCATTTGTAAAATGTCTCATGAAATTTGGAAATTATTATAGTTTACCCATAAGGTTAATAAAAATTAAATAATACAATGATTGATATGTACCAACATGATTTTTAAAGATTTATTGTAAATCCAAAAGTTTCAATTATAGAAATATTTAATCATTTCATTGATATTTGTAATGGAATGAAGTTTTTAGGTGTTGATCATTCAAAATTTATGTTTATGAGAAATTTCTTATAGGAAATTCCTAGTTATTGTTCACCCTACTTTATGGTGATATAATAATTGATGAATATTAGAAACATTCTGGTTGAAAAACTCATTGGGTCTCTCATGACTTATGAGATTACAATGAAGTAGAAATACAAGAATAAATCCAAAGAGGTTATGGGTAATAATTAAATCTCCTTAAAATCCAAATATTTATATTCATATAAATGTGTAACATAGACTAGTAATATTTCTATGTATATGAAAATATTCCTTTTAAAGAAGAAGGAATACCTCTATAAAAATAAGGAGAAAAAAAGATAAATTGTAGGCAATATGCTATGAGTGTGACAAAAAAATCAACATGGAGTACAAGTTATGACTCCCTCTTCTCAGTTGTATCAAATGATGCAATCTCCAAGTTACTCATGGCTAACATCGAGTTTTGTAAAGAGGTAAATTCATGCTCTTTATTTTCCTCACCTTGAAGTTAAAATTATGTATTCCTATGATATACTATGGATAAATTGATAGATAAATTTTATGATCATATCAATATATTAAAAGAGGTTAAAAAGAAATATAATCTTTTTGTTATTGAGAATTATCATCTTTTTTAAGAAGAATAAAAATTTAAATATGTAAATGAGAAGACCAATGATTTTATCTCAAAAAATAATGATGATAAAAATAGAAGTATGGACTTTTTGTTGAAAGAAAATGAAGGTTTGAGATTTTTTTTATAAATCTAAAAGAAATAATTATTTTTCTAGAGGTTTATCCTGAAATTGAAAAATTTAAAAAAAATCAAAGAGATAAAAATTTATCTTTGGAAATTAACACATGGTGAGAAAAATTGGAATCTTATTTTTGATTCCTAATTTCATTGTAATGGTACTTCCAATATTGGTTATTCTAATCAAGAAATTAACTCTATATATTCAAAAAATATAAATTTTATTAAAGGCAGTTATCAATATTAATTTTTTAATTGTTTTATAAAAAATTATAATTAGATTTATGAATGATATTGAAAAAAATTATCATTATAGAAGGACCAAATACATTTATCTTTTAAAAAATATTTATTTTAGAAAAACCTTTTAAAGGAAAATTTGTGTTCCTGAATCACTTTTGGTGAAAATTTATGGAACCAAATTTGGGGTACTGAAATATTTCATCTCTTAATATATTTTTTGTAAGGAAAATGTATAAATAGAAATTTATTATGAGATAAATGACACATGGATAGCAGGTTCTCAATGAATATGTGTGGTGACTAAACCAACTTTAACCACCATGATGTGATTGATGGTGGGTATGTCACATTTGGGGAAAACTCATATAGTAATATCACCAGCACATATACCATTTTTTTTTGAAACTCTTATTTTATTATTATTTTTTCTATGTTAAATGTTTATCATATAATTTTCAAAGAATTATTAAATTATAAGAGAATGTTTTTAATGTTTCATTTGAGAATGAAATTTTATATTTTTTTTGATACCCATAGAATGATTTTATTTTACTCTTATATATTTTAAAATGTTTATGTTATTGATTTGAAATCCCATGTATTCTAAAATCTTAAATGTTTGAGTTCTCAACATTTTTGAGTTATAGTTATGGAATAGTTTTTTTTGTTTATTATAGAACACACACTATTAAAAAATAACTACAAAAATATAGTATGATATTTACCAAAAATACATTTCGAAAATGACATTGCATGTGGACTATACCAACATGGTAAAAAAAGAGTCATTATTTAAATATTAAAAGGATGTGTCAATCCCTATTTCCCTTGATCATAAAAACTAATATTCTTATGGAATAATTCAAGTATCTATTATAGGTGTTAATTCTTACTCCTTTGTAATTAATGATTATTATATAATGTTTACTCGATCTTATTTCTTGGCACATAAATGTGAGTCTTGAAATGTATTAATTAAATATACCAAGATGGTCAAAAATAAAAAATAGTATAAGATCAATTCCCTTTAGAGTGATCATGAGTGAGAGTTTGAAAATAAGTATTTTGATGTTTTTTAGTTTCCCAAGGTTACCAATATTCTTTTTTCCTCTCCTAAAAAACATTGAAAAATTAGGTTATTGACAAATGGAATCGAAAATTTCAAAACATTTCTCAAACTATCAATAATAAATTAATTATCCCATAATTTTTTAGTGTCAAGGTGGTCAATACCACATTCTATACCACTAACTATATAATCATAATACCCATTCTTAAAAATACCACATATGAACTTTGGAAATATAAATTACCTAAATATGGCAATTTTAACATGTTTGGTTGTAAATGTTTTTTTTCTAAACACAAAAGATAACCTTTGTAAATTTTAAGACAAATAAGATGAAGGTTCATTTCATTTGAATCTTAAATCAAGTAATAATTATAAGGGTTTTAATATAAATACCAAGATCATTTAAGATTCAGTCCATATCAAGTTTGTTATGAATTTTCACAAAACTCATCCTCAAATTGAGATTTTCAAGTAGAGCTTAATAATTTTACAATAAATGAACATCACCCTCCTATAAAAATTTAATATAAAAAGGAACTTATCCCTTAAACTAATATATAGGCTAAATATAAAGTCCATATTCTTAAAAATGTCATCAATGACATTCAAGTGGATAATCATACTAGGAGGATGGTTTTAAATAATATAAAACCTCGTGCCTTTGTTTCACACCTAGGGTACAAATATTTTGATGACTCCATTAATGAGGAAAATTGGTTTATTTATAAGAAAATTTAATTAAATCAATAAACCTATAGTAATGTTTGGACTCTTTTTTAAAGGCCCAATGATCGTCATATTATTAGTATGAAATTTTTCTTTGTAATAAATTGGATGAGCAAGGTAATATCCCTGTAATAAGGCCCAACATGTTTCTAAATTCTATATCCATGAAGAATGAATTGATTATAGAGAAAAAATTTTTATGCCCTTCATTATTAAATGAATAAATATTTTTTTGGTATTCACATCCAATAAAAAATTTATACATTTTCATACAGACTAAAAATATGAATTTTGAAATGTTTTTATTTCTAAAAACGTTTTTTGGAATAACCACCTAGTTTTTAGGATTTGAAATTTCAAGACCATGTTATAATCTAAACCAAATCACTTTATGAATCAAAATAATCCCCACCCCACCAAAATTTTTATTATAGATAGACCATGATTATTTTATTAGTTTTTTTTATAAATGGTAAAAGATGATTAATTTTTTTTTTAAAATTAAAATCAAAAGATATATTGAATATTTAAATTTTTATTTAATATATCATTTTTGTTTCAAAAAAGACACTATTTTCAATGAAATTTATAATTTAATGAGTAATGAATATGAAGTGGGATTTATGAGTGAACCAAATCTTATTCTTTCTTTAAAATTTCTCAAAAAATGGATGTAAATTTTCTTAGCCAATGAAAAAAATGAGTTTTAAAAGTTTTTTTATCATATATCATATTAAGTATATTATTAATACAATTAGAAAATATTGTAAGATTACTTTAGTTGAAGTTGGTAAGCCAATGGATAACAAACTTAATAGAGGTATGATTGGAAGTCTTCTCTATCTTACCTTGATCTCAGTGGTGTTATGTTTAGAATATGCCTTTATTCCCATTTTCAATCAAATCCAAAGGAATCACATTTAAAATATCTCAAATGAACCAAAATATTGGTTTGTATTATCTAAAAGTCTTATATTTTGAACAATCATATTTTTACATTGTGTAATTTTTTGGGTTTCAACTAGATAGTAAAAGTAAAAGTGTGACATTTCACATACTTGAAAAATCCCTTTTTAAATGGAGTAGTAAGTGAAAAAATTCAGTTCTAATTTATTCTCCTAAAGTGGAATATATTTCTAAATGAATCATATTTATAATATAATTTTGATGAAAAATACACTCCTATATTATATATTAAATTATTATGATGTATCAATTAAGTGTGACAATACTAATACAATCTGGATTTCAAAAATTCCAATTCAACAGTCTCGTATAAATGAAAATTTACTCAAGTAACCATTTTCATGGAGAACATTTCATGAAAGGTGGTATCATTCTAGATTGTTTTTTACTATACTCAATTGGAAGATATCTTAAATAAAACTATTTCAGTTGATCATTTTAATTTTATTAAAGATGAGTTAGGAAGGGAATTATTTTGATTCATTCATTTGACATTGAATAGGATAAGGGGTATCCCTTATATTTCATCATGAGCCTCATTGATCAATTTTTTATTTTACATTTTGATCCCATTGATCTATAATTATTTATTTATATTTATTAATTTATGACATTTATTTTAATTACATGACTAAAATTTATTTTATTTAAATACAGAGATCAATGATTCATATATTTCTTTTATCTTGATGTGATTTTTCTATTTCTTCGAATATATTTAGTGAATATTGTTTGTTTTCTATTTTATTCTATAATATTTTAATTTTCATTCTTTTTTACCCCCATAAATTTAAAAGTATTCATAAATTTATAGGGATAAAAACTTTTTATAACTGAAACTTTCCAAGAGAGGAACTATTTTTAAAACCTGATCTTTTTGAAATTCAGTGATCCCTATTTAAGAAAAGGAACACATGGTGTTCATTTTTTTTGTATTCAATATTCTATTTGGATATATTTATATTATTTATGTTTGGAATTCTATTCTCAAAATATGTATTTATGCCAATCTCAATCCCATGTTTCTAAATAAATGATGGTTTTCTGTCTCTCAAAATATCATTAATGATGGTATTAATAAAACTCAAAATTAATTTTGATTCTCTTATGAATTCATTGACTATATTCTACAAACCCAATTTTTATGAATTAATAAAATTATAATGGGGGATAATGTGAGGAAATAAAAGGTATTATTTTTATTAAGATTTTCATACTTATATTTTTATAAGATTAAAGTGGGAGATAATTTTGATATCAAAGGAACATTTTTATGGGGGGGGGTTAAAATTTCAAATGTATATTAAATTATTTAAATTATTATAAAAATTTAATTTTTTTAAATTTAGTCATTCCTAAAGTATGAAAAACTTTTTATTTTTAATTTTTGACAATAAAAAAGGTGTATAAGTTTTGAAATTATTTTATTTTGGAAATAAATTTAGAAATTATTCTAGAAACCCACTTTTAATTTTTTTTAAATTATTGAAAAATTATGGAAGAATTTACTTTTGAAATATTGAAATTATTTTTAATTAAAATTAAGATAATTTCATCATGATTTTTTTGTTATTTAAATTGATTATGTGTTTTTGATCATAAAAAAGTGAACTAGTATGGACATATGACTATTTTATATAGTTTTTAATAATCATAATCCCATATTTGTCTTTATAATATTTTTTTAATATATATGAGTGTTAAAATTTTATAAATAATTCCAATAAGTTTATAGAAAAAATAGAGTGACCAAGAGGCATGAGAAGACCTCATTTGATGCCCCATGAAGGTAAGCTAAAGAAGCTACTCATTGAGACCTGGACAAGACACGGGTTCTATCAATGTATTGCTGGTGAGCTGGTGGAGAAGATTGGGTGGCTAGTGGGATTTTAATGCAACCATGGTTCTATCTAGGTGGGATGAACTCGTCGGTGAAAACCACCAATAATCTAGTGGCATCCAGAATGAAAAAAAATCATAGGACATAACCAAAAATGCATTAATTTGACCCATAACTTCTTTATTAGACCCTGAACACCTAAAACATTATCTTAAGTCTATGGGATGATATAAATACACCCCCATATGTGCTTGGATGCATATGGTTACCTTGAATATTACTTTTAGATTTAATTTGTATAAATTTTCTCTCATTCTTGTGCTCTCATACATTTATCTCTATTTCTAACAATATTTTCTTTTTTTATTATTTATATGGGGTGGAGAGTGTTCTTAAAAATAAATTTTCTAAGAAATATTGTTTTTTGGTTCTCCCTATCATTGGGTGTGTGGAGTAAAGTTGATCACTTCATTAAAATTTAGAGGATTTTGGTTTCTATCCATAACAAACAAAAAGGCCATCCATGTTTTGGGTTTCTTAGTACCATCCACTAAAAACCAAGGGCCTTACTTATGGTATTGAGTTTCTTACTAAAAATACTAAAATTATTATTTTTGGGTTTCTTGATACAACCATTAAAAAGAAGGATTAAAAAACTCTCAAGGATAATTGAAAGGAGTAGACATATTGATTCCTTATGGATTATTTTATAACTCCTTTATCAATTTCTTAATCCTTGTATTGTAATTATAAATTTTATCTATAATTAAAACTTACAATATTGGAATATAACATTAATTTTTTTAGTTAAATAAATTTTTTTAGTTAAATAATTTTTTTAAAATTTTAAATAGTTTTTAAAATAGAATCCACTTACCCCTCTTTCAATATTTACCCTGTTTAATAAAATAAAATGGGACCTATTTTTTTGATAATGATTTTTTTTGTTGAAAGTATTACAGAGGTGAGATGGTGTACTTTGATGAGTTATGTTGTCAATATAGGGGAGCCTATTCAGAAATGGGGGATTATTGCAATCTAAATCAAGGAAGAACCAAAGTATGATACTGAATTTAAGAGGTTGTTCAGGTATAGTTCAACATTCTATGTGTTATAACACTTTTCATTGAATACTATATGATTTTTGTTAGTATGTGTAAGGGTTAAACTCATCATATGAGAGAAGCATTGTTTTGATGATGGGTGAAGTAATGGAACCTAATAGAGGGGTATTGATAATGATAATTATAGAATGATGATATTCCATTGATAAAAAAGGTAGATATCCCTGAAATGGGGATATATGGATATATACATACCCTCTAAAATGGGAATCAAGATGTACATTATTTTTTCTTTAGAATAGTTATATATGAGACTAAAAAAAATGAGGGGGTTTCCTCTCAAGAAAGTAAAATGATCCAGTTTTTTATTTTAACCATTATATTGAATGAAATTATCTATGTACTTTATGGCTATGTAGATAGGATATGTTTTTGTGTTGTTGGGAATGTATTATATAAAAAATACTCTATAAATCTTATTGATTTTGATGCTCACAAATACACTTGTTTTTTTACTAATATAATTATAGTAAGTGTTTGAGAGGAATATATTTCTTGAGAATATTAGAATATTACTTTATTTATAGGATAAAATATTTGTTAATGTATTTAGAATCTGTTTAGATTGTATTATAGAAATACTAATCATACCCTACATGTGAAATTATAATGTAAGTAACAAACGCTAGGTTTCAAACAACATGTATGGACTAGATACCCTACGTTGTTGAGAAATTATTGTTCATCAACCCTACATTTTCATGGAACCTTACATTTAATAATAAGGAATGTATGGATAAGGAACCCTATATAAGTAAGGAACCCTAAATTTGAGGAAACAAATGTATGAAAAATCAATCCAACTTTTGTAATAAACAATATGTTTTCAACCCTACTTTTAGTGTTTTTTCTTCACTTTAAGGAACCCTACATTAGATTATTCAATGATGAAGTTTCAAATCCACAGTATTAAGTATGATTTCTAGAATGATTTTTATGGAACTAAAGATCGATTCAAAAGTGTTTTAGGAACAATTCAAAGTCCCTCATTAAATAAAATAACACATTCCTATTTCTAAGGGATGTTATGACTCTCTTGAATGATTTAAATTTGAATGGTTTCGATTTGTCAAGAGATTTTCTTCGATCTACTCAACTAAAATAAATCTATGTATCCTATGTATATGGCTAGATTATTCTCTCTATATATGTACCTGATATATGACTAAATATTTGTGAATATATTTTTAATAAAAAATTGATTCAAAGATCAATCGGCTCTATTATTACTAAAGAGGTTATACTTTGAAGATATAAATATTTCAAAATATTACTGATGTGTAACTATTGCTAATTGTTTTTTGATATTCTTATTGAAGATATTTCACAATTAGGATCTCTTCAATTATACTCATTCTTGAATATATTCATATTTGAAGATGAAGATCCATATTATGTTATTTTATTCTTTAACTATGATCTTTAACATGTTCATTCAATCAAATCAACCACTTTTGATTTATTGGAATATCAGATGCACTGATTCATTCAAGGAAGAGTATAGGATTATTAGACTATTCTATTGAGAAATCGATTCCCTGTAAACAAAATAGAAATCTTTGTTTAGAATTTTTTTAAAGGTTTTAATTTTCTGCACTCAGATGTGAAGGTCTTATGATATGAGGACCATGTCTAGTGAAAATCACCAATCTCACAGAGAGAGAATTGGTGGAGTGGATTAGGGGATCTTTGTTCCCTGAACCACTATATTTTTTTTGTTCTTCTTTATTATTTCTCTGATTTTCAAATCACTTACATAAGAGAACAATGCATATATTCATAAATCAAAAATAAATCTAAAATAAAGAAACTTTTATGACTATAAAAAGACAAAATTCACCCCCTTCTGATCTATCATTGTATTTTTCCAACCTACTAATTGGTATCAAAAGAAATATTTTGTGATAATGTAGATAAAATATCTAACAAGATCAAATTTATAAGTTCTATAAAAAGAAAACATGTTAATGACTGATCATAGAGAAGGTATATAAATAATTCATACTCAATACTTCAATGGAGAAAATTATGGATAGTGTAAATCATGCATGATCATTTATCTGGAGAATCTAGGAATTAAAATTTATATGAATATCATCACTCAATACATAATTTTTGAGAATTCATAAACATGGTATGCTACTAAATAAGATCAGTATGATATTAACTCAAAATAAATGATTGTTATCATATGTGGACTTGGTTCGGAAGAATTTAATCAAGTATCTCAATTTTCTAATTCTTATGAAATGTAGAAAACAATTATTGTTGCATATGATGGGACATAAAATGTCAGAAAGCTAAGGTTCACTACTGTAAAACTAAAATTTGACACCTTTATAATGTATAATGGTGAAAGAATAACCCAAATAAGTGGACAATTAATATAAATAGTCAATGATGTTTATGAATTGGGAGATCCAATTACTCAAACAGATCAAGCACTAAAAGTACTTAGAATACCACCCTTAAAATGGAATGGCATATCTTCATTAATTCGATAATTATCACCATTCAAATATTTGACTATGAAATTATTGATTGGAACAGTGATGGTGTATGAAGCATAAATTCTAGTCAAGGATGAAGATCATAAAATAGTAAAAAGAGAAAACACTTCCATTAATATAACATTATGGAAGCATGAAAATAAATCAAAGGAAGATTCCAAAACCTCAAAAGATTCAGACTACATAGATTCTAAAATAGAACTGGCTCGATTAGTCAAGAAATTCAAAAAATTCTATAAGAAGAAGAGAGGATCCAAAAAATATTTCAAGAAAGGTGAAAAAGTATCCAAAGAAGTAATATACTACGATTTCAAGAAAATAGGTCATATCAGACCTAATTTTCTCCCAACTAAAGGATACAAGAATAAATATAGAGAATAAAAATCAGAAGAAAACTAATTATGGGCTTAAAGGGAAAAGATACAGGAAGGATACATGGATTGTTTCTAAAGAATCTATTAGATCTTACAAATATGATTTAGAAAAAGAGTCACAAAATCTAAAAAAAATGTGTTATAGATAAATAAAAAGATGAGGTACAAACCAATTACTCTTCTACTTATGATTTTTAAAGTTTCTTAAATAGAAAACTGGATACCTATTTCTCGATACTTTAAGAAAAATATGATTCTCTTGTAAAAAATCACTATCCATTAAAAAATATCAACAATTCTATTTTAAGTGAATGATATTCAATGCTAAAAAACATCAAGAATTGATAAATTTTTTTAATACTTCTATATAAAACTATATTGTTCATAAAAATAGAATAAAATAATTACAAGATGAAGTGGAATCATATAAATGCACGAATATTATTTTAACAAAAATATAAAAAACTATAAATTTGATTGTTGAAAAAAAATCATTAAAATAAATAAATATTGAATAATAATCAAGGAATAAAAATAAAAAATGTATAAAAATTAATTTTCACCATGTTCTAAAAATAACACAAGTTTATATTGAATAATAAAAGGAAATTGTTTTACCAACTTTTATTTAAGAAATCATAAAATAAGTGGTATTAAAAAAGATTTTATTTCTAAAAACTTATGACAACGCTGCTTTTATTTCACAATTAAACATGATTTATTATATATACTTCACTTGATACAACATAGAGGATCGAGAGGTCTAGTGTATTTGGGGCATAGTAACATTACATAACAACTTAAAACATAAAACACAATATATTATTGAAAACTTCCTTTACATGACCACTACATTCCCTCATACTTAGCATTGCATGGGATAACCTGAGGACATGCATAAGAAAATGGTGATCTATAAAGCCAAGTAAGGGAGTAAAAAAATCATAACATGAAGATTACAGTACATGTTAGTCAATAGGCATATAAATGGAGTGCAAGAGAAACATAAACATAAAGGCATGATAAATCATGATAATCATAAGATGGAGATGTGGCAACAACACTTAACATGGAATTAGCATGAGCTAAGGCTCATTGCACATGGAGCATGAGGAAACCCTCATTGAACATGAATAACGATTAAACACTCATTTCACTTTAATTAGAATGAGTAAACACCCATTACACATGAAGTATCATGATACTATACTTTACCCAATGCATTGGAGCGCTATTAGGGTGCACCCTTCTTAATCATTTCATTTCATGCATAAGTGTGCCACATGAATCATAAAACATGGATTCGTTAAACACAATCATTTATTCCACGATAAAGGAGTGTGAAATTCATACATGAAACTCTTTAAACAATAACTAAATGTTCATAAAGGTGAATACCCTTGATAGATAAATGAACATGGTATTCACTACACAATGACTTCGTCTTGGAAAATCACGGTGCAATTTCAGCAGCGTAACGACGTGACATAAGAACTCATAAAAATGGTTGATGAGAGAGAAAGGGGTGTCTCACCATATATACATGAAATGGAAAATAAGGGGGTAATATAGATACATGTACCAACAATTGTAATGTAATTTAGATTCATGATACAAAAGAATTACTTGAATGTAAATGAGGAGAGAGAAATTCCTTACAGAATTTCAGCATGGTAATGGGTATACATGGAAGGCATCGATGAGAGATAAAGGGATTTCTTATAATTAAAACATAAATAGGACAGTATATGGGAAGTTATAAATTGTACCCCAACATTTATAATTGAAAATTAAAGGGCGTAATAATACTAAGAAACTTGGATAAAGAGAGAAAGGAAGGAATCCCTTACTTGGAAGTGTGATACCAAAGGCTTAAGAGGGGCTTGAGAGAGACTTCTTGGGAGCTTGGGGCACCTTGGGAGGATTCTAGAGAGATTAGGGAAGAGGTTGGATGAACTCCAAGGGTTTTGAGTGGAGAGGAAGTGGGATCTTGGGTGGGTTTATATAGGAAAGGAGAAGGAATTATTTATTATTTAGGTTTGTGACACCTCACATTAAACTAATAAAAACCACAAGCCAGCCCATGGTTTTTTTTAAAGAGGAGTAGAAAAAAATATTTTATAATGAAAATGACTGAACTTAAAATAATATGGTTGCTTATGTGTAGGTGACTCACACTCTCAAGAAAAATAATTTAAAAATATAAAGTGTTTTATAAGTCTTGAAGGTTCCACTAAAGCTTCGTAAAATAAATAAAACAAACCCAAAATCACATTATTTTAATGGTAAAACATATATTGTCCGAACATAATGTTTATAGTATTTTATTACATCACTATTGGGTCATTATGATGTCATAAATCACATTATATATTTAAAAAGTATTTAATTTTTATCCAAAAATTCGACTCTCAGAAAATTATGAAAAATTCACTGTTGGATAATTTTGACATCCTGATTCCAAAAATAATATTAATTTTATCTAAATAATTTTCTTAATATTTGAATTTTATATTTTAAAATAAAAATCGATATTTATCGAAAATTCATGGGTTTTGAAAAAAAGAGCTTTCAATCCTTAATAAAATTTACAACTGTATTCCTAAAAATTATATGATCATTTATATTTAATAAAATGTAATTTATTAATAATAATATTTTATTAAAATATTATTCAATTCAAAAATCCATTAATTCATCAAAATAGATTACTTAGTTGAATATTAACTAAAAATACTATTTGTTCTTTAAAAAATCTTTACAAAGTAACAATAATAAAATGAATGTATAATCTTTGTACAAAAAATAATGTACATAGTCATAGTGCTAGGGTCTTGTACATAAACCCTTAAAAAACCCACATAAGACCTTAGGGTAAGGTGCGTGATGGTGAAAAACTCTTGGGGTGGCTCGGATAACATTGCTCGAGTGGTAATCTCTATCCACTTCCACTTCTCTCATAGGCGGTTCCACTCGAGCTTAACATATTCAAGCTCAGCTTGAGATTGGTCAAGAGTGAAGAACAATAAAGCCACCTCATTTCTGATCTTTTACAAATGGGCTTTGTATGGGTTAAGTATACTGAATGAGGCCATCTCTTTCTTTTTATGAGTAAATTGGATTTGTTAAATCCTTTTATTTATACTAATCATGTGATCACTCTTCAATGACTATATTAGCAATGGTCACAATTCTTAACGGTATTTTAAAAACCCAAAAACATAAAACAAAATATGTCCATATGTTTTACATAACCATAAGAAGATATTTAAATATACCAAGAGGAATTTTCATTAATTAATTTTTGGGATGTTACAATTTCCCCCCCTTAAAAAATTGCATCCTCACAATTTGATTACATACAAAAAGAACTCTGAAATTTAAGCACGACTTCAGGGTTTCTTACCCACCACCATTAAGCATTCCCCAAACCTCATTATCACATCAATCACAGAGAGAGAGGGTCCACCTAGTTCAAAAATACCTCAATGAACTTTCAAAGTATTTCACTTCCTTAGTCCAGACATAGTCCATGCAACATGGACTGTATTGATGAAAAATATGATGCACTTTTAAAAAATATATTTTTCTAACATATAGTTTCAAAACAAAACCATGTACTAGGTTTTTGTAAAATAGTCTAACAGAGTCAGCTTTAAAATTTTCAAAATATGATTCTTATAATATATAACCTAAGTTTCCAAAAAGATCGGAAGAAAAGACTATATATATATAGGCTGCTCAGAGGTCTCCCTCTTCGACAGCTATCCTAAAATAAAATAGTGCATCATACTCTCTGGATAGGGTTAAGTATTTGAAAATACCCTAATAGTACCTCCCTTTCAGAGAAAGGTGAGAGAGTTGGGAGATTAAGATTTGATCATAATTAATCCATGATCCTTGATGATTCCACAGTATGGAGGAGGTGTTTGATATGTCGTAGAGTTCCTTGCAAGATAGTTGTACATTGGAAAAGGTTTCGATACTATGAGATCTTGACTTCACAATAATTATAGCTAGTAAGTCCTTAGGAAGGGACAAGAATGTTGTATGAGGTTCTTCCCCTTCCATCTCCAAACTATCCTTTATCCTACTGACGAAACATATCAAATTTTGAGTTACCCTCTAGACATGATAAAATTGTGATATTAGACTACTTGAAGTATAACGATTTATTATTACTTAATGAAAGGAAAGTTAGGGGTAACACATAAAGTATAATCCAAAGATAAAAACAGATGACTTATAAATAGCTTTTATTACCTTAACTTATGAATCTATAGACTTTAATCTATGTTATCCATGATCTAATTTCTAACATATATTCTTAAGGGAATTTTTTTCTAATTCCCTTAATAATGGTTCATACTAAGCTTGTGAATTTAACAATGCATATCCCCCGAGAGTGTCATAACCAAGAGTGCAACAAGGCCCGTTGTCATGTACCCAGATACCCCAGGTTAAGCCTGAAACTCCTTGTCTATGTTTTCACCACTAGGTATATCTGTGCTAGATCCACCTCTACCTGATCGTATCTAGAAAGAGATGTATTTACTTGATAAACAACTTACTTAATACCCACTAAAACTTAGGGATATTTTTATTATACTTAGTCATGTATCTAAGGTTTTCACTAGGGATTTCTAATCCTAATCCCAAAAATAACTAAACCTATCCTCTGATACTAACTATGACAACCCTGCTTTTATTTCACACTTAAACATGATTTATTACATAGACTTCAATTGATAAAACATAGAATATCGATAGGTCTAGTGTCTTTGGGGTTTAATAACATTACATAACAAATTAAAACATAAAATGCAACATCTTATTGAAAACTTCCTTTACATGACCACTACATTTCCTCGTACTTAGCATTGCATGGGATAACATGAGGACATGCATAAGAAAAGGGTGAGCTATAAAGCCCAGTAAGGGAGTAAACAAAGCATAACATGAATATTACAATAAATGTTAGTAAATTGTAATATCAATAGAGTGCAAGAGAAACATAAACATAAATGCATGATAAATCATGATAATCATAACATGGAGATGTGGCAACAACACTTAACATAGAATTAGAATGAGCCAAGGCTCATTACACGTGGAGCATGAGTAAACTCTCATTACACCTGAATCATGAGTAAACCCTCATTACAATTAAATTATCATGAGTAAACACCCATTGCACATGACGTATCATGATACTATACTTTACCCAATGCATTGGAGTGCTATCAGGGCACACCCTTCTTAATCATTTTATTTCATGCATAAGTGTGCCACATGAATCCTAAAACATGGATTCATTAAATATCATAATTTATTCCACAATAAAAAAGTGTGTAATTAATACATGAAACTATTTAAACAATAAGTAAATGTGCATAAAGTTGAATACCCTTTATAGAGAAATGGGCATGGTATTCATTACATAATGACTTCAACTTGGAAAATCGCGGTGTAATTTCAGCAGCGTAACGACGTGACATAAGAACTCATAAAAATGGTTAATGAGATAGAAAGGGGTGTATCATTATATTTAAATTAAATGGATAGTAAGGGGGTCATATAGATACATGTCCCATCAATTGTAAGGGAATTTAGATTCATGATACAAAAGAATTACTTGAATGTAAATGAGGAGAGAGAAATTCCTTAAGGAATTTCAGCATGGTAATGAGTATACATGGAAGGAATTGATGATAGATAAAGGGGTATCTCATCATTAAAACATAAAGAGGAAAATATAGGGGAGGTTAGAAATCATACCCTAACATTTATAATTGAAAATTAAAGGGCATAACAATATTAAGAAACTTGGATAAAAAGAGAAAGGAAGGAATCCCTTACTTGGAAGTGTGATACCGAAGGCTTGGGAGGGGCTTGAGAGAGACTTCTTGGGAGATTTGGGTTCCTTGGGAGGATTATAGAGAGGGGAGGTTAGAGGTTGTATGAACTCCAAGGGATTTCATTGAAGCGGAAGTGGGAGCTTGGGTGGGTTTATATAGGAAAGGAGAAGGAATTCTTTATTATTTTGGTTTGGGACACCTCACATTAAACTAACCAAAAACAAAAAATAACCCATGGTTTTTTACAAAGGGGAGTGTAAAAAAATATTTTATATAGAAAATTGAAAAAATTATTAAAATAATAGGGTTGATTATGTGAAAGTGAGTCACACTCTCAAGGAAAGCAATTTAAAAAGATAAAATGTTTTATAAGTCTTGAAGGGTCCACTAAAGCTTTGTAAAATAAATAAAACAAACCCAAAATCACATTATTTTAATGGTAAAACATATATTGTCTGAACATAATGTTTGTGGTATTTTATTACATCACTATTGGGTTATTATGATGTCATAAAACACATTATATATTTAAACAGTATTTAATTTTTACCCAAAAATTCAACTGTCTCAGAAAATTATGAAAAATTCACTATTGGATAATTTTGACGTCCTGATTCCAAAAATAATATTCATTTTATCTAAATAATTTTCTAAATATGAAATTTTTCATTTTTAAAATAAAATCTGACATTTATCGAAAATTCATGGGTTTTGACAAAAAGAGTTTTCAAACCTTAAAAAAAATTACAATTGTATTCATAAAAATTAAACAATCATTTATATTTAATAGAAAGTAATTTATTAATAATAACATTTTATTAAAATATTATTCAATTAAAAAATCCATTAATTCATCAAAATATATTACTTTGTTAAATATTAACTAAAAATACTATTTGTGATTTAAAAAATCTTTACAAAGTAACAATAATAAAACGAATGTATAATTTTTATACAAAAAATAATGTACATAGTCATAGTGCTAGGGTATTGTTACATAACCCCTTAAAACACCAGCATAAAGCCTTAGGTTATGGTGTGCAATGGTGAAAGACTCTTGGGGCGGCTTGGATAACATTTCTCAAGTGGTAATCTCTATCAACTTCCACTTCTCTCATAGGCAGTTCTGCTCGAGCTTAACATATTCAAGCTCGGATTGGGCTTGGTCCAGAGTGAATCCCAATGAAGACACCTCCTTTTCGAGCTCCGATAAATGGGATTTATATGGGGCAAGTCTACTCGATGGGGTCATCACTTCATTTGTCTGTGTAAATTGGATTTGATAAAGACCTATATTTATACTAATCATGTGATAACTATTCAATGTCTATATTAGAAATGGTCACAATTCTTAACAGTATTTTAGAAATCTAAAAACATAAAACCAAATAAGTTCATACGTTTTACATAACCATAAGAAGAATTTTAAATAGACCAAGAGGAATTTTCATTAATGAATTTTTGGGTCGTTACAAAAAATTTCGGAGGAAAGTGGAATAAATCTTGGTAAAATAAGAAAAATTTGGATTCCAAGATTCTTAATTGCTAACACAGTTGGACCCAAGAAAATATGGGTACCAAAATATACTATTGTTTAAATAAATTTTCTATAAAAAGACCATAGGAAAAAAATTCTATACGGTATACGGATATTGGATTCTCAAGAAGAATGAGTGGATACTCTTCAAACATTCATACACTTAAACAAATTGATGGAGGAAAAGTCACCATTGGAGACAATGAACAAGGAAAGATAGTAGGAGTTGGATCTTTTGGAGATCCAATTTCAATCTCAATAAACAAAGTAATTTATGTAATAGGGTAAAATCATAACATGGTAAGTATTTCTAAACTTTATGATGATGGATTCCATGTTGATTTTTCTAATAATTCCTAATCTATTCTCAAAGATAAACTACCTAAATTTACAACGCCTAGAATTTAAAATTTTTGTACCTTGGATATTGATTCCTTATGTAAACAAAAAGTGAATTGTTTAACTACTAAGATAAATGAGTCATGGATCTGACATAGAATACATGGAGACATAAATATATTCAATTTAAATAAATTATATAAGAAACATTTTGGTTTAGATTTTCACATTCTTAAATTTTACAATGACATATTTTGTGAAGCATGTCAAATTGGAAAACAAAACAAATCATCCTTCAAACCAATTAATAAATTATATATATATAAACCATTATAACTTATCCATATTGATTTTTTGACCATAAAGGATATAAATTTCTACTAAAAAATCATATTTTTTATATATGATTAAGGATTTTCAAGATTTACTTGGGTTTATTTTCTAAAACTCAAAAGTAATTTATTTACTATTTTTGAATGATTTTGTAAAATTATTAAAAATTTAAATTATTTTATCATAATATCTTTAAAAGTGATAATGGTAGAGAATTAGAGAAACTATATTTATTTAACAAAGTCCTTACCATCTCTTGAATAGTTTTGTTTATTCTGTCAACAATTCTATTGGAGAAACCTGAATTTATTTCTTTTTGCTCAAACTTATGTATTAAAAACACCTTATCTACATAATTAAATACTCAAAAAAATAGAATTGTTTACAGAATAAACAGAACTATTCAAGAGATGGTAAGGACTTTGTTAAATAAATACAGTCTTCCTACCTATTTTGGCCAAAATATATAAACACAACGTGCTAAATAATGAATATATTTTTAATAGGACCTCTTATTAAAATTACACCCTATGAGCTTTAGAATATCATAAAACCTAAAGTAATTTATTTTAATATATTTGGATGCAAGTTGTATATCTTGAATACTGAGGAAAACATGGTAAATTTAATCCAAATTCTGATGGAGGAATATTTCTAGGATATTATTTTATTTCTAATTCCTATAGAGTGTATAATAAAAATTCAAGGATTTTTAAAAAATAAATTCATTTGAAGTTTGATGAAAGTAAACCTTTTGATAAAAATAAATATCAAATAGATGCAATTATTGACTCTTTTAAAAACATGAGTTTTGAAACATTTAATAATAATTATTAAAGTAAAAAAGATAAAATTCATTACAGTATATAAGAACATAAGATATAATCACCTAAAATTGTTTTACCTAGATAGTCTAGAAACTTAAAATATCATCCTTTAGAAACTGTTATATGAAATCTTGAAACATGAATAAGAACTAGGAAAAATATATGAAACTTAGCTGAATTTTATCCCTTCTTTCATAATTAGAACCTAATACAATAAAACATGATTTAAATGATGAGATATGGTTATTAACCATAAAATAATAACTTAATCAATTTAATAGAAATAAATATTTGTAGTTAGTAGACAGACCAACCAATTATCAAGTGATAGGATACAAATGGGGTTTTAGAAATAAAAAAATATTATCAAGGGATCATTTCCAAAAAAAAAGTCTAAATTATTAGAGAATATTTACAAATAGGAAGAAGGGATATATTATGATGAAAACACTACACCTATTTCTATATTAAAGGTGATTATAATCCTTTTATCACATACATCTCATATGAATATTAAGTTAAATGATATAGATTTAGAATCTACATTTTTAAATGGATATTTAATGGAGAAAGTTTATATTGAATAGCCATTGTGTTTTCCAAACCCTCATATACCAAATTTAGTTTTTTAATTTACCAAATCACACTATGGACTTAAAGAGGCACCTAGGGCTTGGTAGGAAATATTAAGATGATTTTTTTGGAAAATTTATTTTTTTGTGGGATAATAAGGTTATAATATTTTTAATAAATTTATTTCCTGTAATATTTTTTAATGAAAATTTATGTTGATAATGTTATTTTTAGATCAAAAAATAAAAATATTTGTAATGATTTTTCAAACATTTTAAAAAAATAAATTGAAATGAGTATGATGGGAGAATTGAGTTTATTTTTAGGATTTAAAATTTATCAAAAAGTCTATGGAAATTTTTTAAATCAAAGTCAATAAATTATTGATTTATTGAAAAAGGTTGGATTAGAAAACATCAATACATGTACAAATACAATGTGTACTAATCTAAATCATGATTTGGATAAAGATGGAAAACTAGTTGGCAATATGTTATACAGAGGCATGATTGGTTGTTTGCTATATATTTTTTCTATCAGACTGGAAATAATATTCACTATATGTTTATGTGGTATATTTTAGTAAAACCCAAAATAATCATATCTTAGTGTAGTTAAAATAATTTTTAGATATTTAAAATTAATTATTTTTTAATCTATATTTTACTCAAATACTCAAGATTTTAATTTAATTTTATAATTAGATGTTGATTTTGGAGGATATAGGTAAGATAAAAAAAGAACAGCAGGAACCTATCACTTTTTTATGAAAATATTTAGTGTCATGGTTGATTAAGAAACAAAATTAAGTTTTTTATCAATATCCGAGGCATATTATATATTCACTTTTAGTTGTTGTGAACATGTTTTGGGGATGAAACACACCTTAATTAACATTGCTATTTATCCTTATAATATACCAATTTTATTTGATGATACTAGTGCAATTAATACATCTCTTTTGCAGTGTCATAGTGGTGAAGGAGAGGGGTACAACAACACCATTATTTGGGAGGTAAAAGGTTTAAATCTTGGTATTCCGATTTCAGGGTGAACCTCACCCCTGGGATCCACTCACCTTGTCGGGTCACCTGGTTTTTGACTAGGTGGGAAAAATGAGGCGCAACCCACCCATGCTGATGGATTTCTTGAAGAACCATCACTGCCTGGGTTTTGTACCTCTAAGACACTCTGCCATCTCGGATAGAAATGAATCTTTCCTAGTTGAGTCTCTCTCCATAGTGACCTCTTTGTGGGGAGGGGGCTTCCTTATGTAGAGGGTTTGAAAAGGCCACACGTGGGAATTCCCTTCTTAAAATACTAGTGAAATTAATACTTACAAAAATCCTATTAGTAATTAATGAACCAAGCATATTGATATAATGCATCAGTTTTTAAGATATCATGTCTTTAAAATGGATATATCTTTAGATTTTTTAAATATCAAATATCAATATTCTTATATATCTACTAAACCACTTACTACTATAAGTTTTGATCTAATTAAGGTGGATTTAGGAATATTTAATTTTAAATAAATGTGTGTAAATTTATTTTCCTAATTTATATATTTATTGTTTTTATTTGGCGGTTTATTTATTCATTTAAATGAAAAAAAATTTATTTCATTTTTGAAAATGCAAATCTTTCCAAAAAAATTTAATGATTACACTGTGTAATTGTCTCGAGAAACCAGAATGTGTCACTAGAACCATCAAAAAACCCTTCCCCTCTCTGTTCTCTCACATACCTTAACATTTAAAACCCTTTGGACTTTCATAGATCTTGTTTCTATTTTTAAACAATAGAATATAAAACCTTAAACAATCATATTCTCATAAAATTTGATGACAGAAGTAAGTGAACACAGAGGAATAAATAAATGTGTTACCTACATAAATATTCTTCAAGTAAAGTGAATACATTTCGAATGGCACAATAAAAAAATATTATTCTAACAAATTCTCCAGCTTTTCAAGGTCAATAAACCCTATTTCTTAATAGAAAAATTGAGTTTATTTTTGATATAAAATAAAAGTGTTATTCCAAAATTCTCATTTCATCTTCGACAACACAGAGGATGTTTTCATATATAATATATATAATAGGTATTTTTTTAATCTATTTTGTGGAAATGGATAATGTTTTTAAGTGTCCCCATGAAGGGGTTTTTAATTTTGATCTTCTATCAATATGAAATCAAGAACATAAATCAGAGGATATTAATTATTTTATTTTCAACACCACCCATATAAGGAAAATTCTAGTTGAGAATCTTGATACTGACTAGAGGGTACTGGTAAAGTTTATTTAGACATCTATAATTCCACGAACTATTGAACTTGGAAATATTCTTTATCCATACATGTATATAATGTTTTTGATCATGAGTGATGTCATTTTCAATTTACCATGGTACAAGTTAAGGTACATGATCCACTATTTCTAAGAGGAGGCAAAGATATATTTTTCATCCTTATGGAAGGATAATATTAATTCTACGACATCAAAAGAATCTGATTAGAGATGTAACATTAAATTCTAAATTGTATCATAGAAAAATTATTAATGATGGAACTATAAGGAAGATAGGTTACTTCTGGAGTATAGTATAATGAAAAATATTACCTATTGGTGAATAAGACCAAAAAATAACTGGTTATGTTACTCAAGGGGAGGAAGGAATTTTGGGATTGGCTGATACGATCCAAATTCAAGGAGAAGAAGTGGAAGAATCAATAATTGATGATGAAACTTCATAAAAGAGATTCCAAATTAGATACAATGTCTCTAACCCAAAAGATGTAAGATATTTCCCTCAATCTCTTGAAGAAAATTATGAAGAAATAAATATCGAGGCCCTTGTCATCTACTATTGAAATAGCGATGAACCTATATTTTATGAAACAACAATTGAAGAACTAGAGTTAGAAGTTGTTACAACTGGAAAAGTTTCACCATCGAAAAATCTACCAGAAAATATAGAAGAGCAAGAGGATCTAAGTTAAGATGAAAATAAAGTTCAAAAAACTCTTTATGAAGTTAAAGTACAATAAAATTATCAAGGGAATGAGTAAGTTCAACAAGAAGTAGCTAACACTATGAGGTATGCCAATAATCAATCATTTTCTATCACAGATGATTCTATGGACAAAGAACCTTTTGTAGATTCTGATGTTATAGAAGTTATAAAAGTTGAATTTTTGGCCTATAGTGATTCAAATAAAGAAAAATATTTTCCCTTGGTTGATAGAGGCCAACCATTTATTCTAGAAGTAGAATTTTATGATTCTTCAAATAATCGAATTGAAGGATACGTTGTTCAATTCAAAATATGAGAGAATAAAATTAAAGTTTTCCCTATGAATTGGAGGCTATAAATAAATATTTCAAAGATTTAATAAGTATAACTATACCTATAGAGGAATTTTAATATGTTTATACTCAACTAAATACTCTCTGATAAAGTTATATTTCATATAGATATTTTAATTCTTTTTTAAGTGACATGGATGATAAATTTGGTAATATTATAGAAGAATCTGTTTCCAAAATAAATTTTGGTGATTTGAATAGGTATTTGGGAACTAAATTTGAATATGCCATAAGTAGTTTTAATCAATTCATAAATTCTAAATCTGCACCATAAAATTATCCAGACTTAGTCAGAAGGTTTGAAGTTATTACTATAGTAATGTCTAGTTTTAATGAAAGATATCATACTCTTAAGTGTGACAATGTCCCTCCCAATGTTTTGTTGTAAAATCAAGGATATCTTATTGAGAATCTAACTTCAGGGGAGTCTACCATAAGGACTCTTCAAAACTAGTTGTGATCAATTTTATCTCAGTTTTTTGATAAAATGGATATAGTTCATTAATTTTTGAAAGTAAATTTGGTTGAGAGTGTGAAGAGTGGGAAATATTAAAAGATATTGATGAGGAATTTGGCTAAAAATCTCACTGAAAATTTAATAGGATATATGGTATAATTGAAAGAAGTTGTTTAGGCTGATCTAGTTTCACCAGAATCAGACACCTCTTGTAAACCAACCCTTTCACCTTCATCCAACCCCACTATTTAAACATTTATCAGCCAAAATTTATTTTCTTTTTTTAAAATAAAAATATGTTTTTATTCATTAGTTTTTTTATTATATTTGTGTTTATTTATTTATTTCTTATTTTTACTGCCAAAACATATATCTCTTTATCTTATGTAGAATATAACATTCATTTACAGTTATGTGCTACACTAACTGTGTTTTAATCCTTTTTCATACACTTTCATTTTGATATCATAAAAGGGGGGTAAATTTGGTAAAAAAAATTCTTAACTCAATTAGAAGTTTATTTTATCATTCTATTAAAATAATATTATCAGAACCAAAATAATGCTATGAAAATATAATTTTCAAAAACTATAATATATTTATACTTTTAATAGATATTATTTTTGTTTAGAATTACTATATTTTTGGTAAATTATGTTATGGGTCTGTGATCATTAAAAAGGTGGAGATTTTGGGAATATATTGTCTCAAAAATACTCTATAAATCATATTGATTTTTATGGTCACAAATACCCTGGTTTTATTTACTAATGGAATGATGTTAAGTGTTTTTCAAGAATATAATTCTTCATAAGATTAGAATATTATCTTATTTATGGGTTAAGATATTTATTAAATTATTCGAAATGTGTTTAGAATGTATTTAGGAAATATTGTTCATACCCAAAATGTGCAAGTGTAACTTAAAGAAAAAACCCTATGTTTGAAAGAACATGTATGGATCATATACCCTATGATGTCGAGAAAGTATGGTTAATCAACCCGAAATTTAGATGGAAGCTTACATTTTAGAATTATGAAAGTATAGAGAAGGAATCCTATGTTTGAGGAAAAAACATAAGGTAAATCTACCTTTATTTTGTAAACAACTATACATTTTCAACCCTATATTTGGTGTTTTTTCATCACTTGAAGGAACCCAACGCTTGACTATTCAACAATCGAGTTTTAAATCTGCATTATTAACCATGATTTTTGGAATGATTTATTTGGAAATAATGATCTATTAAAAAAAATTTTATGATCAATTAAAAGGCATGTATTCAAAATAATAAATCATTCCTATTTCTAAAGGAAGGTATGACTCTATTGAATTATTTAAATATAAATGATTATGATCTATCAATAAATTTTCTGGGATCTACTCAACCGAATGAAAGCTGTGTGTTATTTGTATATGTCCAAAGTTTTATCTCTTTTTATGTACATGATATACGACTAAATATTTGTGAATATCTTTTGAATAAGAAACTGATGCTAAGATTAATTGGATCTATTAATACTAAAGAGGAAACATTTTGAATATATACATATTTCAACCTCGTACTGGGGTGTAACTACTACTGTTTGTTTGTTTCTATTCAAATTGAAGATATTTCAAAACTACGATCTCTTAAATGATATTATTTCTTGAATAAATTCATCTTTGAAGAAGAAGATACATATTATGTCAATTATTTCTACAAATATTATGTAGAAACTATTAATTAAATCAAATAAAACTCTTTTGATTTATTTAAGCCTCAGTTACTCGGAATCACTCATAGAAGAGTATCAACTTATTGGACTAAATTGCGGAGATATCAGTTCCCTATAAAAGAATAAGAAGTCTAATTTTGTCCTTATTTAAATGTTTTCACCTACATGCACTCTGTTGTGAAGGTCTTATAATAATAAAAACTTGTCTACTGAAAATCACCATGCTAATAGAAAGAGCGTTGGTGGAGGGTACTAGGGGATCTTTGTGCCATGAACCAGTATAAAAGTTATTGTCTTCTTCCTCACTATTTATACACTATTTAAATCACTTATAAAAGATAAAATTGCATGTCTACATAAATTTCAAATAAATATAAAATCCAAAATCTATCAAGATTATTGAAAATTCACAATTCATTCCACCCACATGTATATATTTGTATTATTCCAACCTAATTGGTGTAGTTTATTTAATCAAGCCATGATGATAATTACTATTTTAAACATCATAAATTAATGATGATATTCTATAAGGTTTAAATTCATACAACTTGGCCTATGAGTAATTCAGTTTAGGGTTATCCGACCAGGACATGTTCTAATTTGTTTAAATCCATTCCATGTGGACTTAGGTGACATACAGATTAAGGTCACATGTCATGGACCATAGTGCCATTTAGTTTAACATCATGAAATAAGGATGAAGGATGTTATATAGTTTAAATTCATATTTCCAAAACCAGAACCATGTAGTTTAACATCATATGTTGTGGATGTCATTCTACAGAGTTTAACATCATATGTTAAAGTCTAAAAACAATTTTTTTTCTTGTAAAGTAATTTTTATGAAACCTTATATTAGAAAAAGGTGTGATGTTATACCCATCCTTAGTGATTAATGAGTACAAGCCATGTAATAAATAGTGCATTTCATTAAATATTCTTCCCACTTTGGTTATAACTTTGACATCTTCCACGAAGCTAGCATTGATTTTCTCAATGTTAACACCAAGTCATCTTGGAGAATATAGTAAAGGAGAATCTATTTATTGATTTCACAGGTCATAGAGTTCAAATATATATTGAGGATATGAATATCATTTATAATTTTCTCATAGATTCCAATTTAGCTTGATGGAATTGAGATTTCTTATCCAAAGACTTATATCCTTAGATAACTATAGTAAGAACCTGGATTTTCAATGAGGTATAGACCTTTCTAAATTTATATTTAATTCTAGGATTTTGACCTAATGTGAATTGATGGTAAGGAAATAGAGTAAAGAAGGGTGTATAAGTCTTATTAAGGTCTAGAAACCAAGGAAAATGAAAGAAACAACTGGGACACATAGTTAGTAGAAATTAGGCCCCCAGTCTACACAGTTTCTCCTAACTGTGCAGGTGGTTTCAGTTCTCATTAGTGGACTATATGGTTTTCCCTAACCATAAAAGTCAAGAAACACGAGTATAAGGAGGATATATAGTTTTTAACATATCCAAGTAGTACATTTTGGGCATGGATTCCCAAACTATGAAGATGAACTGTGAATTTCCCCTCTTTGGATAGTATTCCATGGATGATTGCACAATGTTTGGACAAAAATTCATCCAAACCATGCGACCCAGCTAAAAATGGGGGAATTTCCATTCTTAAATTTAGGAATAATATTTTTTAAAAAACTTTATTATTTCTTCCTATAGTGGATTGAAGACCTCTTCTCCCTCCCTTGAGAGCTCCCAAACAAGCCTAACCTAGGTTCTTGGATAAATCTTATCACTATAATTCGATTTTACTTCTGTTCATCTCTTTGGTTTCCTCTCAGTAGATGTTCCACTCATTATGACCCTTCCATCATTTTTATTTTAATCGAAGATTCTATTTTGGTGAAGTCTCATATTACATATTTTCATGGCATTTGACTATTTTTCTTATTTTCTTCTATTATGGACCAAACCAAAGGCCGATACTAGATGAGTCCTCATCTATAGATAAAATATATGTGGTATAGTAATTATCTCTAAATGTCTTTATTTTTATATTTGTTTTCAATATGCCACACACCAGTTATAAAGTTTTTTCCCATAAAATATATTTTCCTTAAATTGGTTGCCCTGTTCTTGAAACTAATGTCTCTCTTAGATCAAAAAATATGTTAGAATTCATCAACCTCAACGCAAGCCTCCACTTTGGGTGAACCTTTTTTGTTATTATTTAAATTTCATGGTTATACAACTAAAACACCCAATGGTGTATTTATTTTTACTTCTAGGTAGTGATATCATAATTGATAATGGATAAATAGAGTGTTGTAGCATGTCTAGCATACACATCAGACCATACTGAATTAAATGGAAGTAAGTGGTATGATATTGACACATGGTTAAATAGAACAATGTTTACACCCTTGATATAGTAAAATGGAAATGAACTAATAATTATCTATTGGATCTTCTTAAATTTTTAGTCCCCTTATACTATTATAATATAAGGCCATGGATACCCTTACTCTTTTATGAGATGTGAGAATGGTGTCCCTATATTGTGATACAATCATTACATACCAATTTTGTGATATAGGCATAGAATCACAATATTGTGATATGGGAATGGGGTCCCAATATTTTGATACTTGTGTATGGAATACCTATACCATGATATGGGCATGACATACCTTACACTTATGAAATATTGGAATGGTGACCCTTATGAACTATGATGAATGGGCATGATGACCCTTACAAATTATGATGAGTGGGAATGAATACACTTTTGTATTATGATAAATGGGAATAGTGTCCCTACAAATATGATATATGGGAATGAAATCTATATTGATATCATACACGATCATGACTTCCATATTGTTATGAGACATGGTATGGAATCCCTTGAAACATAAAAGAATCATGCTACTGCCCATAGATTTCTATGTTATGCCTCGGTTCCAGAATAGTAGCAATATCCATAGACATTCCTTTAGATTTCACTATTTATATAGACCATATATATATTTATACATTTGGTTACATGTTTAGAGATTATCTACATAGGCTGAAGTCGGTAGTGTTTTCCTGGTTTCCTTTAGGAACCAGAGCCAACCCTCTATAGACTTATTTACTACTTACCATTAAATCTACACATTGCTCATATTGAATGATCTGACTGGATATTTATAGATAATGTTCGTGGATGCATATTAAGATTATTCCACACCTTATTTAGGTTTTTGAGGGCACTCAAGTAAATTATGTGGATACAAGTAGGGATAAGGGAAACCCCCTAGTTGTTGATTCTTGAGTGTTATAGAATGGGGGTAGGGAAACACATGACATATATATGGCTTGTGATTATTTTGGAGTAGGCTATTTGGATTTTTTTTTCTTTTAATACATGTATTATACTAGATTCATACTATTATGTCTACATATTTATTTTTGATAGATACATGAAATAACATCATTTTTATATGATACTAGATATTTTCATTGTTTATTATTTATTACATCTAAATGATTTAACTTCTTGTATTAGTTTATGTGATGATTCTACTATTTTATTCATTTATTAAAGAGTTTTTCCACTAAAATCATTGTGTTATGGTCTCCCCACTGTACCACCTTGGACCATCACTTCTAGTCATAAGCCTATACCATATGGAGAGGTATTCCTAAGGCCATTTGGCTAATCGAGTTTAGTTACTGATAAGGGAACCAGGTCTAGGATATCAAAAATTGGTATCATAGGTTTCTATTCCCCACCTTACTATTTTTGGAGAGTATAAATGATACTAGGATGAGTTGAAATTTGGCAATGAGACTATGTTTGGGACTAATTAACCCATGTACATTGAAAATACAATTTACCTGGGATGGGGCATGTTATTATGGATTATTCGTCTTTCAGTTGATTTGATTTCACCATTGGATAATTCACTTGATATGTGATGTTATTTTCATTATGATATGGGATTATATTTTATACATGGTCTGATACAGTAATCATATATTGTTCATGAATAATTTTAGGCACATTTTTGGACTAATATGTCACGAGTTATGCCATACCATGTAGGTTTCATTCATGACTACATGATACTTATTTGATGTACCTTGAATGATATATCTATTGTAGAACTAATGTTTCCATAGGAAAAAGGAGATTATGTAATGGGTTATTAACGTGTCCACATCAACCTAAATGTTGTTTTCCCATATAGTTTGATGATATAACCTTAATCAATGAATTATCTCATGTTTTTGTTATGAAACTAAGGTTATATATACAAATACATTATTTGATTTGAAATACATGAATTCCATTTTAATATAAAGAGTTCATGTAGCTTTATAATTTGGGAATAAGGATTTATATAGTCAAATTGTCTCAAATTACCTATAACATTCTTCTATAGAATGTAAATGGATTTATGAAGTATAATTAAGTACCAATTTTAATTAGTAAATAATGAACTTGTATAATTTGGTAATGTTACTTTAGATAACTAGTCTATTATATAATGAAAGAATTGATAAATCTCTAATTTAAAATATGTTATCCATTAAATGGAGATTATAATTGAAAATTAATGGTTTTTTCCTCTATAACATTAATTTCATAGTCCATATACCGGGATGTTTATAGTCAAACACAGATACTGACCCAGTCCTGAACATATTAGTGGGTAGTAGGTAGTGTCTCTTTTGTTCTTAAGATTATTCTTATCACCCAAGCATGGATCCAAGAGTAGGCATAGGGGTGTGGTTGTTTTATAGAAATGTATATACCTATCCTGATATTTTATCTATGATTTTATCATTAATAAATGTTATCTAAGGTGTATGTTTGGAATATTTTGATCTATACCACCATGACATCATTTAGATGTGCTCTAGGAGAGTGGTGACGCCCATTCTTTAAAGGTTGTGGACCCTAATACACCAGTGATGCCTCTAATAGTTCCACATGTGGAACCTCCTTTTATCCTTGATGAAAGTGATGATGTTTGGTCGTGAGTGTAGTTTCTGTGGCTTATGAAGAATATATAGGAACTCCATAACTAAACCCTTCTATGGGATAGTTGATGCATAAGTTTCAACAACAACATCCACCTAATTTTTCAAGGGATAGTGGCCCCCAGGATTTATAATTATTTCTTCATATGGTCTTTTCTTTATTTGAGAACCTTGAGACACCTCATGAGAGAAGGGTGAATCTATCTATGTTTATGCTTTGAGGAGTTTCCAAACATTGGTGGGATATTTTGAACTAGATAGGTCGATACAAGGAAATGATTTTGAGGGACTTCCATTCTAGCTTCTATGGATATTTCTTCCTTAAACTACTATGTTTTAATCATTTTAGGGTGTTCATGGATCAGAAGTAGGGTTCTATGTCCATTTTTGGACTATTCAGATCATTTTATAAAGCTTCATCACTTTGTGCCTATCTATATAACTGATAATACTGGTAAAGTGACATGATTTGAGGACAACCTTTGGAATCATATTTGATATTAGGTAAAAACATTTCAATTGAATATTTTGTTCAATATAGTAAACTAGGATCTCATCACCAAAAAACACGATAAAAGCTGATAGTGTGGGCCATGGAAGTTCAAAACCGATATTGGGATGTATTTTAATGAGTGTTCATAAGAGACAACATGTTGGAGTAGATACAACCAAATTAAACCTACTTATAGTTACATAGTTTTTGAAGAGTGTGGAAAACTAGGGCATAACAATACCTAGTTTCCTAGATACCCCATTGAGTACTGAGGATACTACAGTTTATGGTATCTTCATCACTTTTATATGACCTTAACCTCTTATACTAGTGAGAGAGGATCTATATTAGCTCTGAATTCAGGAGAAATATCAGGATAACCTTACAAAGAAGGAAGTTAGAGTACAATCGTTCGTACTGGAATAGGTGGTGGTCATAGTTGATGTAGCTAAGATTTAAACACACATCTGAAGTAGATTTGACCTACTTAGGGTAGTCAGGTTTCAACATAGGGTTATGGATCATGCAATATTTATTTAGTAAAACCTATAATAGAGAAGAAGGGTACCAATCCATCCACTATTTGAGTTACTATTCTATTAGAATATACTATTGTGACTTCTTTATTCGATATGGGTGATTCACATTCTTTTATCTCTGTGGATATTATAGAAATTCACGGGTTGTATATTGAGTACTACTATGGGTGATGAACCTTGAAACCCCTTTGGGTATATGTTCAGATAGTGTACTCGATTGAAACTAATTCCACATTGAGGTATGAATACATCATTTCATATGGAACCTCTTCATCCTCATGATGATGGGTTTTCATGTGATTATCATGATGGACTAGTTGGTCCCCTATCACGCTTATGTGAATTTCTATTGATATAGGGTATCTTCTACAACACTAGTGGGACATATTTATCTTCACAAGGTTTAATAGAATTTATAGTAAAGTATATATGGAATAGAGAATCTTGGTCTAGCTAGAGTGAATACCTAGATTGAAATCCATTATATTGATGATTGGGGGTCACATCAGGAAATTTTCCTCTTATAGTGGATCGTTTCAAGGATGCCTTCCCTGATGAATTTTATGGAATAACTCTTGAGAGAGAGATAGAATTTATTATCAATCTAGTATCTGGAGGTGAACTAATATCCACTCCTCCTTATAGGATATCTAATACTGAGTTGAATGATCCCAATAGGTAGCTAAAGGATTTCGAAGCCAAGGGTTTTATATTGCCCAATACTTCTCCATAGGGTTCAGAGATCCTTTTCTCTAAGAAGAAGGATACAAAACTTAGGCTTTGTGTGGATTACCAGATGTTGAATTATCTTATAGTTAAGAACTAATATCCTTTAAATCAAAAAGATGATATCTTCAACCAACTCAGAGGATCTAAAATGTTCACAAAGATCAAATGGATATTAGGCTATCATCATGTGTGAGTCAAGGATTCAGACACACCATGTTCAGATTTCCATAGTCATTACAATTTATATAAGTATCTAGTTATTTCATTCAGTCACATTAATGAGCCTATTGGTTTCATGGACCCGAAGAACAAGGTTTTTTATCCCTACATGGATCCATTCATGGTGGTCTTCATAGATGAAATATTAGCGTATTCTCATACTCGAATAGACCATTCCTAACATCTTGAGATCATTCTAAATACACTGAGAGAGAACCAAATATATTATAAGATCAGTGAATGACACTTCTTGATTGATAAGGTTTACTTATGGGATCATATTGTATCATAGGATAAAGTATCAGTTGACCTAGAGAAGGTGAGTGTTGTAGTTACCTAAGAGTAGACCAATAAATATTTTGACATATGCTTTTTCCTGGGGATTGATGGATATTACATATGTTTGATACATGAATTATCATACCTTTGGGAATCTATTACCATTCTAACTAATAATGCTGTGATGTTATTGTGGTATGAAGTATACGATAAGTCCTTTCAAGATAAAGGGAAAGATTATTTCAGCACTAATCCTAATTCTTATAAGGCCTTTTATAAGCTATACATTATTCTATAATGCATCAAGCATCAGTTTAGGTGTAGTATTGATTAAATAGGACCGAGTCATTTCATATAGATCTCACTAGTTGAGACCTCATGAGGCTAATTACCTAACACATAACCTCATGCTTGCAATAGTCGTTTATACCTTACATTGTTGGAGGCATTACCTTATGGGACAAAACATTATGGTGCTTACAATCCCTAAGAGCCTCAAATATATTATTTATCAACATGGATTGAATATAAAATAGAAAATATGGATCTAATACCATCATTTTTTTTATTTTTAGCTTTCTTATAGGTTAGAAAGGGAAATGTGGTAGCTAAAGCACTGAGCTGGAACAATTAGGAAAAATCTATTCTACAAAATAGGGATAAATGGAAATTTATGGACCTTCTTTATGATATGAATGTGGAGTTTTAGAGATTCATAAGTGGTTTTTTACTTTTATCCTTATCTGTTACCTCTTCACTCTGAAATAGGGTAAAGAGAAGGCAGTTTTCATACCCTGCAGGTTTGGTCCTATGTGAGTGTATTTTTGGTGAGGACCCACCTTTGAATCGGTATATTGATGGATATGAAATAGTACTTATACTTGGGTATATTTAGGTTCTTGAAGACATGAGAGGGGAGATAATGTGGGAATACCATGCTTCTCAGTGGGCAGTTCACCCGAGTATCTCCAAGATGTATTGTGATATGTGATTTTAGTATTGATGGTCTGGGATGAAATGCCAGATTTTGGGTTTCATCAACAGGTGTTCCACCTTTTAGTAGGTAATGGTGGAACACTAGAATCCTGTTAGACTATTATAGCCATTATTAGTTGCGAAACAAAAATGGGAAGATGTTGTTATTGATTTTGTGGTCGGCTTACTAAGGTTGACTCAAGTTAGTGACACTATTTGGGTAGTTGTGGATCTACTGATAATGGAATCCCACTTCATTTCTATCTAGGATAATTTACTAGTTAATGAGCTAGTAATACATTATTTCCATGAAATTATACACCTACATAGGGTCCCTAATACTATAATTTCAAATAGAGATTCTTATTTCCCATTGAGTTTATAGAAAGGTTTACAGAAATATTTGGGGGCATAGTTTCTTATAAGCACATATTTTCACCCTCAAACTAATAGAAAATTGGAACAGAATATTCGTGTTTTGGAGGACATGATCCAAAAGTGAATCCTTGATTTCAATAATTATTGGGAGAAGCATATAACCCTTATCGAGTTTACTGACATTAATAGATTTTAGGAAACAATTCATATCTCTTTGTATGAGGCCTTGTATGGTTGTTTGTGTTATTCACCCCTATGATGGTTATAGGTAGGTGATGAAGTGATACTTTGTACACATCTCAAAAGGAGACTTTAGATCAAGTATATATGACTCAAAAATATATAGCTACTTCTTAGTATATACAATAATAGTATACTAATCACTATCAATGACCACTAGAGTTTGAGTATGGAGTTTGTGATTTCTTATAGGTATCCACAGACTTGGGAATAAATGGATATATATGGAAATAAATTTTTCACCTCATTCTATAATGAATTTTGAGATCATTGGTTGAGTCAGGTCAATAGCTTATCAGTTATTATTACCTCATAGGTACCATGACATGCACAATATCTTCCACATTTCACAACTTTGATGATATAATGCTGACCTATCTAATAATTTTGATCTCATGGATACTAAATTAGATGATGATTCCTCTTTTGAGGAGTATCACATATTCATCATTGATCATAGAATAAGGCTCTCTAAGTTAGGTATGTCTCATTAGTATGGGTGTTATGGTAGAAAATCTATGTACATGATGAGACATGGGAGTGGGAGGTTGATGCACATGATTAGTGGTTGGAGTTATTCTTTGATGATGTTTCACAACCCTTAGAAGGGAAACTAGAGGAAGATATCATTTAAGGTGGGATAACTGTAAGAACCTATATTTTCAATGTGGTATAGACACTTCTAAATTTTAGTTTTAATCATTATTTTTGACCTAATGTGAATGAATATTAATGCTATGAAGAAAAAGAGGGTTTCTATAGATTTTTTGGATCTTGGAACACTGGCCAGTGTAAGAAATATCTAGGACGCATGGTTAGTCAAAATTTTACATCCTTATCTACATGGGTTCTCTTAACTGTGTGGGTTGTTTCAGTGCTCAGCAGTGGGTCACAGGGTTTTTCCTAACTGTGAAACCCATGCCAAATGACCTTGTGAAGGATCTTTAGTTTTAATAGATCTAATTATTAAGGTTTGTATATAGTTCCCCACACCATGTACAAAAATCGTGTGAGTCCCCTCTATAGATAGTAAGACGTGCATGCTGGGCACATGATTTAGCCAACCACATGGCTAGACTATGTGACCTAGTTAAAAGGTGGAAATGAGAATTTTTACCTTATGTTATTATATGTTTTAAACCACTTTTTTATTTTTCTTACAATGGAGAAAGGACCACTTCTTCCTCCCTTTAAAGCTCCTCAACATGACTAACTAAAGTTCTTTGATAATTATTCCCTCTGGACTTAGATTCTAATTTCATTCATCTTGATAGATTCCTCTTGATAATTTCTTAACTCTTTAGGTTCCATTCATTGTTCATATTTCTATCAATGATGTTATTTTGGTTTGAGCTCATATGCCCAATTTCTATGGCATTTTTATATTTTTTTCCATTTTCTTATGATTTATACCAAACCAAAGGCCGATACTAGATGAATTCTCTTTTAAATTCATAAGGTATGATACCTAGTAATTATATCTCAAGGTCATTATATTTAGATTTGTTGATGTTGTGTTGTACTCCTTCTTTACCATGAATTTCATCTAAAATGAATTTTTCTTAAATTGGTTTCCATATGATGGAACCTAATGTCTCTCTTAGTTCCCAAAAGATGTCAGCTATCTCCATACTCAAAGTGATCCACCATTTGGGTGATACCTTTTTACTATTATTTTACATTCATGGATAGACAACCAAAACACCCATTGGTGCCTTTATATTGACTTATATACGGTGATATCATAATTTATATTGGATAAATGTAGTGGCGTAACATTTCCAGAACATTTATCAAACTATACTGAATTAAATTGAATGTTAGTGATACTACCACATGACTTGATTAAATATATGATTGGTTACAAAATATTTAGAGTAAAATTCTAATGAACTAAGAATTACCTATTAGATCTTCCTATAGTTGCAGGTCCCTTATACTGTTATGATATACTATCATAGAGAACCTTTCTCTTTTATGAGATACAGGCATGGCATCCCTATATTTTGATATGGTCATGGAATCCATATATTATGATATGGGAATGGATTCCATATATTGTCATATGGGCACGGTGTCCCTATATTGTGATACTTTGGCATGGCTTCCCTAATATGTGATATGGTCATTATATCCCTTATATTTGTGACACTTTGGAATAGGCACCCTTATGAATTATGATAATGGGTATAGATACCCTTATGAATTATGATGAATGTACATGAAAACCCTTAAGAATTATGATGAATGGGAATGGTGAACTTTATGTATTATGATGAATGGAAATGGCCACCCTTATTAATTTTAAAGAATGGTCAAGGTGGACCTTTCAAATTATGATGAGTAGGCATGGATACACTTATATATTATATTAATTGGGAATGGAGGCCTTATAAATATGATATACAGGCATGAAATCCATATGGATATGATACATGAACATGGTGTCCCTATTGTAATGAGACCGGGCATGGAATCCCTTAATACTTTAAATAATAATGCAACTTCCCATGGGTTCTTGAGTTACACCTTGGGTCCAGACTAGTAGCATTATACATATATATGGTTTTAGACATCACTAAGTATATTAAACATATATATGTATACATATGGTTAAATGTTTAGAGATTATCCTGCACATGCAGAAGTAGGTAGTGTTATGTTGGTTTCCTTCAAGAATAAAAGCTTACCCTCTATATCTTTATTTACTATTTACCATTTTATCTTCACACTATTCATTTTGTATGAAATGACTGAATATTTGTTGACATGATTAGTGGTGGCATACTGAGTTTACCTCAAACCCTACCTAGGTCATCAATGATACCCTTGAAGATTTTGTGGATGTTTTTAGGGATAGAAGAATGATCCAAATTGTTCATTCTTGAATGTTATATCATGGGGTAGGGAATCATAAGACCAAGAAAAGGTTTTTGATGCATTTGGAGATAATTTTTTTTGAACATTTGTTTTCTTTTTATACATGTATTGTATTGGATGCCTGCTACCATGTCATCCTATTTTCTTTTGATAGATATATGAAATTACATCATTGTTTTTGTAATAAAGTATATATTTGTTAATTATATATTAAATCTAGATTCTTTAACTTCTTCTATCTATTGATATGTTGTTTCTCAAAATTTATCCATTTATTACACTATTGTGCTACTCTGATCATAGGGGAATATTCCTTGAACTGTACCACCTTAGACCCTCATAGCTAGTATATAGCCTATAGTGTATGGGGATGCATGTTTGAGTCCAAGTGGACAATTGTATTTGGATACTGATGAGTGAACTAGGTCTGGGACATCACAACCATCCAAAGGGATGTCAGCTGAACCTCGACCAACACTACATTTGTTCCAAATACTAGGTAGTATTAAGTTACCTAATTGAATGTACGAATAATTATTTGATATCCCCACATGGAATTACAATTATTTTTGGGTAATTTACTCGTTTTCTAATCCAAAATATTCAAAAAAATGTTATATATTACTTTACTAAATCCTTGAACTATACATTTTCTTCCATGTAATAATAAGAAGTGTTTTTGGATTGGATTTTGGAAATTGGGTAAAATTTCTTCATCTCAGCATAAAAAATGTTGGTATCATTTTCTATGAGTATCATGTGTGGTATCTTAAATTAGTGGATGATATATTATTCCAAAAACCCAACCATGGACCTGGTTTTCAATTCCTTAATGGGAACAACTTCCACCAACATTTGGATGAAATCAGTGACAGTAAGTATGAACTTGTACTACCTAGATATTACTAACAAGTAGATCCCCATGAAATCATGTGCCCAAAAATTAGTGGTAATATAATATATAGTGGAATATACCAATATTGGTGGATAATGTGTGAGGATTTTTTGAATCGATCATGCACTAATCTTCTAGATGGATTACATGCAACAATGCACTATAATGGTTGAAATGTTTCCCAATACTAAAATCTGATGGGAGAGAATTAACACTGATTAGTGATACTCAAATGGATTATAATGTACCCCATATAAAACCAAATATTTTTCCTTTAATTAACTATAATGGATAAGGATTCCATCAAATCTACAATGATATAGGGTCTTTTTTGGGTTGGGGTCATCAAAGAGGATGATATTTACCACATGTAGCTTGATTTTCTCATGCTAAGATTAGTTAGAAAGATGATTTCCATGATTGAGGTACTTTATTATTGGGTTCAAACATTCATATTTCACTTATATCACAATATAATTAATGGTATCTTCTCAAGAAAATTGAGTTGCGATTTGATTCACCTCCTAACTCTCTTTTGGGAGAATGGGGATGATCACCTTCTGAGGTGACACATGGATGATAGAGTCATCCTAATTTATCTTTAAAAGAGTTGTGTCATTGATTTCTATGTTGTATATTTAGAAATTATAATATTTTGGGACATTATTCCCATTTGGATCATAGATAAATTGGGTCATTATGTCACGAGTATTCTTAAGAAATGGATAAATCTCTTTCTTTCGAATAGTGTAGTAGGTATTAATTTCCTTGATGACCAAATCATAGTGACATTACACATTTATCTATAGAACCTAAATATTGGGGAATATTTGAATACTAGTTATTTGTACTTGTTAGTCATCCACATTGTTTATTCATACCTCCAAAAAGAGGAATGTGTATGACATAAGGACCTTGGCTGGAGTGATGAAGACCACCCTATGTCTTACCTTTTGGAGTTTTGAGTCAACAAGACATCTAATTGATGAGATCTAAAAGATAATTTAATATAGAATCTACCTATATTATGTTTTGTGATTAAAATAAAGTATATCCACATTTTGGATTTCGAAATCCCTAGGAAACTCATCAAAGGTTGGGAGAGAGACCAGAGAATCTACCAACACTTAACCCTTAATTGAATTCTACAGAATGAACTAGATTTCAAAATTCCTGAGGATAACTTCCCATAGTTATCACCATATATATAACATAGGTGAGTTGAGGATATAAATCAAGGGGTTGGTATAGGTAATAATCTTGATCTCATGATGTTGAGCATAGGGATGAAACATCAATACCTTCAAGACCAATGGAATGTAGTTATCCTAGATTGTTGAATATATAATATTAGTGTCATGTGGAATTTATTTGTGATAGTATAACCTAATGAATTTTAAATTATTTTTCTTCTAAGATAAAAGTAAACCAAGGTATTATTCTAGAGTATTCACATTTAAAAACAATGGCTTCCTTCTTTCTGGAGGAATCAGAACTAGGGTACTTGGAAGATACATCTTGATGTCATCAAATGAGGTATAACACTATTAATCGCACTAATAGGTGACATCATCAATCATCATCAGGAAATAAGGATACATTTTTCCTCCAAATTGAAAATAACATCATATATATTCCAAATTTCCCTAGAGGCCCACAACTCTCAAAAATTATATAGAGGAGGAATTTTGGTAATGGACTTGATCTTATCCATGTTGATATTGATACTGGTAATGGACTTGATCTTATTAATTTTAATATATATACCATTTTATCAGATGATGATGACATGGAACTTCTCTGAGGTATCCCTAAATATACAATTTAAGGGGTTCATCTTCATATGGTGGTCCTGAATCATTCAAAACACTTTCTTAATATAATTTAGTTGATCCTAGTGTTAGTGCGATTTAAATACCAATTCATCCATATAAAATTCTAATAGTTCTACTAGGATGGAAATAAATATGTGGTTAACGTCACACTGAATGGTCTCTCCATTATTTTTCAAACTAAAGGGAAATACTCATTAGAAATAGTTTCCTCAAGGTTTCCTGTGAGGACCCAACCTCAGAACACTCAAAGCCAGCACCTTCAGAACATTATGTGTACATTTTAACCAAACATGCACTGATAAATTACACATAATTTCCCATCAAGAGAATCGAATTTGGTTCAGGTTCTGGTAAACTAGCCACTTCTGTCATTATTCTTTTAGCCCAAACTGATACCTGAAAATTTATTTCAAACAAATGTAGGGTGAGCATATGAATGCTCAGTATGGGGGTTTTAAATAAACCAATATAACTTTTGCAAACATTATTTAAAACTTTACATAAAATTCTTTATTTTAAGAAAAGTTATAACACATGTAATATATCATAAAAGTGCTCAACTAAAAGAACATGCTAGTAGAAACACAAGGTTAGATGGTTCAATTTAGGAATTTTCATTTTGGGTAATAAGTAAAATATTTTCTAAACATGCATGAAATATGGATATGTAAGTACATGTTAAAAAGAGAATAATCAGAGTTGCGCATAAAGATATTAACTTCAACTTCATACACTGAATGCTAATTCACTGAGTGCTAAACATATGTCATGCCATAAGCTTTTACTTGCCTGATACTCATAAGTACTAGCTCTTAACCATGAATATTCTACTAATCAGATATCCATTTGGTTACATAGTTATCAAACACATAATTAGGGAATGTATATTGCCATACTTCTGTGTCAAGGCCTTGTTCCAAGACCTAAGGGCTAACTGTGACCGGACCCCAACCTAAAGAGCTTACTTTTACCAGTCTCCAACCCGGGGAGCTTACTTTAACCGGTATCCAACCCAGGGAGCTTACTTTTACCGGTCTCTAACACGAAGAGCATACTTTTACTAGTCTCCAACCTGGAGGGATTAATTTTACTGGTCTCTAACCTAGAATATATTATTCCAATACATTCCTCATATGTCAGATCGGGTCGTGTATTCAAGGTGTCCCATACCACCTTGAACAATTAAATTTTATTTCATATTACTCAAGGTGTCCCATACCACTTTGAGTAGTTTGATTTCTTATCTTATTATCATGTTGTTCCACATGCATTAATCATTGAGTGAAACTACACAATGGAAAATGAAAACCATATAATCTATAAATGTATAATATGACTGATAACATTAAAATTAATGCAGTAAGAGTTTATCGAAGGAATACATGGATCATTACACATTCTTAGAACAAGATACATTTACCAAAGAACATCAGATAGTGGGTGAGAAGAGGTTTTCTATATGAGATGTTAAAATGATAACTATTTAATTAAAAAAATGAAAATTCATGTTATTTAAAGTGCTGTTAAGAAGTTTCAATGATCAAAAAATTAAATTACATTACGACTTAACAGAAACAATCACCATAGTTGACTCAACATTAGGTGAGCTTAACATGATCACTTGAATTAACACAACCTTTGATCCTTCACATATATTTTGGTCAAGACTAAAGTTTATCTTCTTTTCAATCATAAATCACAACAAGGTCCATCATACAATGCCTTTGAAACATAGAATCATAACAGGACTCACATTATTAAGAATTATTTAACCAAAAAAAGTTTTTCAAGATTTAGAACATGCATTTTTACACAAATACATCTTGGTTTGGCCTATAAGGAGACTGAAATTATTTAAAGTTTTACTTAATTAATTAATTTCTAATGATATATTCATAAAATTATGGTGTTGGAAACTTTAACCGTATATATATATATATATTATATACATGAGTTTCCAACTTTTTAAACAAAGCTTAATAATTTCTCGTTAGTAATAGATACTTAAAACATATTTATTAAACCTCCATTAAAAACCCAACCATGTTAGGTTATGATATATTTGAACATTTATATAATTATAAAAAGTATTCACATGAATATGTTTCATGAGGAAAGGAATTAGTTCTTCAAGTTTTCATAACCCAAAGGTCCGAAGGACCTAGAATCGGGTATTTGAGAATTTTCACACAAACTATATGACTATAAATTATTTCATCCTTTTATAAATTAAACTTACAACAAACACATGCATATATATATATATAGTTCATAGATTGTATTTTTATTGTATTAAAAATACTCCCCTAAGTTTGTACAACCTCTTGAACCCAAGAAAAATATTTAGATTCAGTTTAAGGAAAAGTTTATTAAACAAACTATAGGATTATATATATATATATATATATACTTATGAGTATATATGTGTATATACTCCTAAAGAAGCGAGACAAAAAAAGGAAAATTAAAACCCTTAAAAGACAATATGACATGAAATATGTACAGTTTAAGTTATGTGTATATGCCCAAATGTACACTAAGTTTATATTCGATTTTTCATAACTAAAACCATATTCAACAAAACCAAAACATAATCATCGATCTTAGAAAAATTAGTACATACAGATTTTTATCCTTTAGAAAAACCATATTCAACTTAGAGAGTATATATGTACATAGGCGTGATAGTATGAACATATACATACTCATATATATATATATATATATGTATGTATATATAACACGTGTATACATAATTTTCATGAGAAAGAAAAAGAATAAAACCCTTACATCGGTCTGAGGAGAAGGAGAACTCGAGGAATACTTGATTGAAGATTGCTAGAGGTCCGAGAGGAGAAAAACCCGAGGGGTTCCTAGGTGAAACCGGTTTATAAACTGTATAAAATATACTAAGCTTTTATTAAAATCGTTGAGAAGAACCAAGTCCAACCGGTCCATTTATTGGTTGGGGAAGACTTATGGACAAAGGGGGACAAGGATGTTCCACCCGACTGTCTATGTTGAAGGAAGAAAAAAAATAAATAGTGCAAATGAGTATAGGGTTAGGTGTCTCGCATGCCGCGGTAAGAAAGAAGACGACGTAGTGGGGTGATACCAGGAGAAAAATAAACGGTCGGGATTTAATCCTAGATTGATCCGACGGTCGAGATACATCTGAAGTTTATAAAAGTGATGGATGGTTCAGATTGATCCGAGGCGAGATCGGGAGACTCTCGATCATCGTGACATTTTAAAAACTTCAAACGACCATGATTAGATCGTGCTGGATAGGATGAACCATGTAAATCGCAGAGCGAAATGCTGTTGCTGAGGGTCGATCGCGGGGTCAAGATCGACGGCCTAGATTTCTCGTGACACGATCCAACGGCCCAAATCTCGTTTTTCATGAAAATCCTTTTCCCACATCGAATCGACAAGGGTTTAGATGACACTTTATAAGCCTAAACCTCCCGCAACACTAGAAATAACAAAGTACACACCAGGGAGCCTTACACATGAGCTCATACATTCCCCCGCATGCTTTGGCCTACCCTCGCTCATTGACCCTGCGCCCACCGTGGTGCGCCTAAGTGGTCCTGCTCTCATACACCCTTCGGGAACCTATGTTTATGCTTGGGCTGGCTTTGGCTTGGGCTGAGGGCTAGGCTCAGCCACTTCGTGTGAGCTTCCTCCCTTGGCCTAGCCTTAAAGGGTTGGCCCCAGCTAGCCCATTTTTTTGTTAAAACCTAACTTACAAAGATCCTAAGTTTTAAGGAAAAAAATATTAATATACATTCATTAAAACCATATAAAAGTTATCTTTTTAGATATGAATTACAGTTTAAACATTAGAAGGAAAAATATTACAAATTATATTTTGGTCTTAGCTCATATCTTTTATAAACAATAATCCTTTAACATAAAAATTATAAAAATAGGATTCTTATGCCAGTAATATAAAAAACTTAGTTTAATTAAAACATTATTTTATTTGAAGATATTAAACATAATTTTTAACATTTTTTATGAAATGAAAATCTTTACATTATAATTTAAATATTTGAAAATTGTTTTTGAATTCCTTATTATATTTCATAATTTATGTGTAATTCAAAGCATTATATCGTATTTAGGGTTTTATCTTATAATTTTGAAATTCATAACGTAAATTTGTACTTAATTGTTCTTTAGTTAAAACACCACAAGGCCAACGACTATAATTATAGCTGTTGGATTTCCAACGGTCACCCAAGGTAATGGTCAAGTTGGTGCCATATAAAACCTTGTTTTAGGGTGTCCTAAACTTAAGGTATTTGAAGAAGATGGATCTCATCATACCATTGGTGATTAGCATGACTGCGGTGATCTTGGACATTATAATGTTTGTTATTACAGATAATAATGACCCTTACTACCTTCTTAGGGTTTATGATGTTTTGGGGGGTCTTCTTGTCATTTTAATAGGGTTTCTACTAGGTATATTTGGTTAGTATGATTCCCCTTTTGATCTCGGTGTATTGTAAACACTACAGTGTTCTTATTTAAAAGGAAGAGCCTTGTGTTCATTTGTGTGCTTCACTCCATTGTATTCTAATATAAATTAAAACCACATTACTACTTTCTCAAGAGAATAACATTTTGTTTAGTTGTTATGAAATTCAAACAACATTTAAACATAAACCTATCAGTACACGAGGTTCGAGTTTTGGGGTGTTACATTATTCCCCCCTTCAAATAATTGCGTCCTCACAATTCATTCTACATACGTATAAAAGAAAGACTCCCTCACCAATTTTACCATAACAACCATCGTGGAGGATCCTCAGGTAAGGCTAGATGAATACCAAAATTAGTGTCCAGTTCTTCTATTTCTTGGGCCCAAACACACTTCAGATAGTACGGGTTAAACTCGTACTGTGTGCACTCAGGATTCCAAAGAGAGGCTCGATAGGGGGAGAGTTCAAAAATGTATGAATAGATAATTTCTCTGAGAATTCACCTAGTTGACTCCAGTATGAAAATGTTAATGACATCAACATGAACATACATATTGATGCTCAAGATTTGGTACAAGTAGGTTGTGCGTAGGTCCCCTTCCAAGGCAGCATCTTGAAACAACATCCTGCCCATGTAGTTTCAGGATTGGGTGAAACATAAGAAAATACCTTCATGGTACTAAAACTTTATCTATACATAGAAAGATGGGCATTATCTATACCATGGTAAATATAGCCATTTTCTTAATAAGAACAGATAATGCTCAGACTGTTTGAAACTTCGTAAAACCACTTGCACATTTCTCATAAGTTTGCGAAAGGTTGGTACTATCTCTCACATGATTTTACCAAGATGGTCTCTAATATCTCGGTAGGGAGTGATAGGATGTGAGTTCATCCTTCCATCTGAAAATTAGGAAAATCATCTTATTTAGTAATACCTAATTAAATTTCTCTTTGTTTAAGTTCTGGTTTTCCAGAGTTATCTAAACTGAATCCTCTGATACCAATTGTGAGGACCCGACCCTAGAACACCTGAAGCCGGTGCCTTCAAAACAAGATGTATACATTTTAACCAAATATTCACTAATAAATTACACATCATGTCCCATCCAGAGAATTGAATTCAGTTCAAGTTTTGGGAAACCAACCACTTCTGTCATACTTCTTTTGTCCCAAACTGATACCTAAAAATTTATTTCAACAAAACGTAGGGTGAGCATACAAATTCCTAGTAAGGGGGTTTAAAATAAACCAATATAAAATTTTCAAACATTATTTAAAACTTTATATAAAATTCTTTATTTGAAGAAAAGTTATAACACGTGTAACATATCATAAAAGTTCTCAACGAAAAGAACGTGCTAGAAGAAACACAAGGTTACATGGTCCAATTTAGGCATTTCCATATGGGGTAATAAGTAAAAGATTTTCTAAACATGCATGACATATGGATATGTAATCACATGTTAAAAATAGAATAATAAAAGTTGTGCATAAATATAATAACTTTAACTTCATACACTGAATGCCAATTCATTGAGTGCTAAACATATGTCATGCCATAAGCTTTTAATTTCCTGATACTCATAAGTACTGGCTCTTAACCACAGATATTATAGTAATAGTATATTGATTTGGTTACATAGTTATAAAACACATAATGAGTGAATGTATTTTTCCAGAATTCTATGTCAAGGCCTTGTGCCAAGACCTAAGGGCTAACTGTGACCGAACCCCAACCCGGAGAGCTTACTTTTACCAGTCTCCAACTCGAGGAGCTTACTTTTAACGGTCTCTAACCTGGGGAGCTTACTTTTACCGGTCTCTAATCCAGAGAGCTTACTTTACCTATCTCCAACCCGGAGAGCTTACTTTTACCGGTCTCCAACCTGGAACATATTATTCCAATACATTTCTCATATGTGAGATTGGGTCATGTATTCAAGGTGTCCCATACCACCTTGAACAATTAAATTTTATTTCATATTACTCAAAGTGTACCATACCACTTTGAGTAGTTTGATTTCTTATATTATTATCATGTTGTGCCACATGCATGCTTCATTGAGTGCAACTACACAATGGAAAATGAAAACCATAAAATCCATAAATACATAGTATGACAGATAACATTGAAATTAAGGCAGTAAGAGTTTATTGAAGTCATACATGGTTCATTACACATTCTTTGAACAAGATACATTTACTAAATCACATCAGATAGTGGGTGAGAAGAGGTTTTCTATATGAGATGTTAAAATGATAACTATTAAATTAAAATAAATAAAAATTCATGTTATTTAAAGTGCTACCAAGAAGTGTCAATGATCAAAAAATTAAATTACATTACGACTTAACAACAATAATCACCACAGTTGACTCAACATTAGGTGAGCTTAACATGATCGCATGACTTAACACAACCTTTGATCCTTCACATATATTTTCGTCAAGACTAAATTTTATCTTCTTTTAAATCAAAAATCACAACAAGGTCCATTATACAATGCCTTTGAAAAATAGAATCATAACAAGACTCACATTATTAAGAATTCTTTAACCAAAAAAAGTTTTGCAATATTTAGAACATGAATTTTTACACAAATACCTCTTGGTTTGGCCTATAAGGAGACTGAAATTATTTAAAGTTTTACTTAATTAATTAATTTCTAATGATCCATTCATAAAATTAAGGTGTTAAAAACTTTAACCGTATATATATATTATATACATGAGTTTCCAACTTTTTAAACCAAGCTTAATAATTTCTCATTAGTAATAGATACTTAAAACATATTTATTACACCTCTATTAAAAACCCAACCATGTTAAGTTATGATATATGTGACCGTGTATATAATTATAAAAAGTATTCACATGAATATGTTGCATGAGGAAAGGAATTAGTTCTTCAAGTTTTCATAACCCGAAGGTCCGAAGGACCTAGAATCGGGTATTTGAGAATTTCCACCCAAACTATATGACTATACATGATTTCATACTTTAATAAATTAAACTTACAACAAACTCATGCATATATATATATAGTTCATATATTTTATTTTATTGTATTAAAAATACTCCCCTAAGTTTATACAACCTCTTGAACCCAACCAAAATATTTAGATTCAGTTTAAGGAAAAGTTTATTAAACAAACCGTAGAATTATATATATATATATATATACATACCTATGAGTATATATGTGTATATACTCCCAAAAAATCGAGACGAAACAAAAAAAAAGGAAAATTAAAACCCTTACAAGACAATATGACATGAAATAGGTATAGTTTGAGTTATGTGCATATGCCCAAATATACACTAAATGTATATTCGATTTTGAATAACTAAAACCATATTCAATGAACCCAAAACATAATCATCGATCTTTGAAAAATTAGTGCATACAGATTTTTATTCTTTAGAAAAACCGGATTAACTAGAGAGTACATATGTATATAGGCGTGAGATTATGAACATATACATACTCGTATATATATATATAATGCATGTATACATAATTTTCATAAGAAAGACAAAGAATAAAACCCTTAAATCATTCCAACGAGAAGGAGAACTCGAGGAATACTTGACTAAAGATTGCAAGAGGTCCGAGAGGAGAAAAACCCAAGGGGTTCCTAGGTGAAACTAGTTTATAAACAATATAAAATATACCAAGATTTTATTACAACTGTTGAGAAGAACCGAGTCCAACCGGTCCATTTATTGGCTGGGGAAGACTTATGGACAAAGGGGGACAAGGAGGGTCCACACGGCTGTCTATCTTGAAGGAAGAAGAAAAAATAAATAGTGCAAATGAGTATATGGTTCGGTGCAGCGCATGCTGCAAGAAGGAAGAGCATGACGCAGCGGAGTGATACTGGGAGAAAAACGGACGACAGGGATTTAATCCTAGATTGATTCGATGGGTGGGATACATCCGAGGTTTATAAAAGTGATGGACGGTTCTAATTGATCCGAGGAAAGATCAGGAGGCTCTCGATTGTTGTATCATTTTAAAAACTTAGAACGTTCACGATTAGATCGTGCTGGATTATACAACCCACGTAAATCATGGAGCAAAACTCAGTTGCAGAGGGTCGATTGTGGGGTCAAGATCGATAGCCTAGATCACGCGTGATGCGATCCAATGATCCAGATCTTGTTTTTCCAGAAAATCCTTGTCCCACATCGAATCGGTAAGGGTTTCAGAGACACTTCATAAGCCTAAGCCTCCCACAACACTAGTAATAACACAACACACACCAGGGAACCTGACACACAGGCTCCTGCTTTCCCCCGCAGGCTTCGGCCTACCCTCGCTCACCGACCCTACGCCCATCGTGGCGTGCTTAAGTGATCTTGATCCTATTCTCCCTTCGAAGAAAATGTGTCTATGCTTGGGCCGACTTTGTCTTGGGCTGAGGTCTAGGCTCAACCACTTTGTGTGAGCTGCCTCCCTTGACCTAGCCTTAAAGGGCTGGGCCCAACTGGTCCATTTTTTTTGTTAAACCTAACTTACAAATATCCTAATTTTTAAAGACAAAAATAATAATATATATTCATTAAAACCATATAAAAGTTATCTTTTTAGACATTACTTCCACTTTAAACATTATAAAGAAAAATATTACAAATTATATTTTGGTCTTAGCTCAAATTATTTATAAACAATAATATTTTAACATACAAATTATAAAAATAGGATTCTTATGCCAGTATTATAGAATACTTAGTTTAATTAAAAACATAATTTGATTTGAAGATATTAAACATAATTTGTAACACTACTTATGAAATGAAAATATTTACATTATAATTGAAATATTTTCAAAGTGTTTTTGATTTTCTTATTATATTTCATAACTTAAGTGTAATTCAAAGCATTATATCGTAGTTAGGGTTTTATCTTATAATTTTTCAATTCATAACATAAAGTTGTACTTAAATTTTCTTTAGTTAAAACACCACAAGGCCAATAAATATAATTATAGCTGTTGGATTTCCAAAAATCATCTATGGTAACAGTCGAGTTGGTGCCATATAAAACCTTGTCTTAGGGTATCCTAAACTTAAGGTATTTGAAGAATATAGCTCTCATCATACCATTGGTTCTGAGAACGGTTACAATGATCTTGTCCATTATAATGTTTGTTATGATGGATACTAAGGACCCTTACTACCTTCTTGGGGTTTATATTGTTTTGGGGGGTCTCCTTGTCATTTTGATAGGGTTTCTACTAGGTATATTTGGTTAGTATAATTCTCCTTTTGATCTCAGTGTATTATAAACACTACGGTGTTCTTATTTAAAAGGAAGAGCCTTGTGTTCATTTGTGTGCTTCACTCTATTTTATTCTAATATTAATTAAAACCACATTACTACTTTCTCAAGAGAAGAATGTTTTGTTTAGTTGTTATGAAATTCAAACAACTTGTAAACATAAACCTATCAGTACATGAGGTTCGAGTTTTGGGGTGTTACATTGCCTAAATGAGGTGGTATCTTTATCTTAAGGGTATATATATATATATATATATATATTTAATTATACAAGAAATATGAATCCATGAAGGAAATATCCAGAGATCTGGAAATTGTGTAAATAAAAAACATTATGACTTCAATGGGGAAATCATCCTTTATAAATGGATGTTGGGTTCATAGAAGTTTATAATAACTCACATTTTTCTATTATTCTTCCAAGATAAAATAATGTTAGATAGACACATTGGGTACTGAACTTATATAATGATTTTAGACTTGATTCACTTATTAATTTCACCCTCAACCATGAGACCATTGTAAAAATACTTAATTGTAGGTGTTTATTTTGAATATATAGTGGTTGATGTGAAGGCCAAGGAGGTGGATGGGAAACTTATGATTAAGCCCTAGATTATCCTTATAGTCCCATGAATATGCATCAAAATGATTTTATAATAACATGAAATACAATTTTTGATCATCAATAGGCACAAATACATTGATCAATGTTGGCCTTCAATCTTCCTAGAAGAAATGGTTCACCAATAGTCAGTCATCAATGGTGGTGGAGACCCATTATTCAATGGAAAATGGTGCCTCATTCATGTCCTTTTCATCGGGATCATGGGGACATGAGGGGGGATATGTCTCCATATCCATATGAGACTAAAAGATGGTATCCATATACTATATGGGGAAATAATCTCTATAATATGACTAGAATCATTGTCATAAATATAAAATTATGACATTGGCTGAGGATCCAATTCCATGATTCCTTTATGATTGGGGTCCACCCTTGATATCAAAGAAATTTATATTTTTAATGGAAAATGGGTCAATATATATCTCCAGTAGACCTGGAAGAGAATCTAATTCTCTAGAAAAAGGTTGTAACTTCTCCTTTGTGATAGATATCCCCTGAGCATCAATGTCGTATTCCCTTGATAGTAGAAAGAGGTAATTTGAGAGCACTCATCCTTCTTAGGAATAATGAAATGATGTATGAAGTTTGGGTTAGTCACCTCTAGGAAATTTAGATGTATGATGTTTTTTTATCATAATGTTTTCCCATGGATCCACTAAGGCAAATTTCATGTCATTCAATTCATTTACACACTCATACTCTTCATCTTGGGGATGATTTCTTTCCTTTTTATTTTACCCATCATCAAGTTAGAGGGATTCACATGATTCAAAATGATAATAATATTTATAGAACACCCCTACTCAACCATTGAGGGAGTATTTATCATACTGTGATATGATGAGGGGATAAATGCATCTAGGTAGATCTGTGACCTTCCCATTGAAGCATTTAATGTTATGACCTATGAGAAAATGAGAAAATCTGTATTCAAGACCAAGTCACCAAATTGTGTCTTCAAATAATTATTTTTAAATATATATTTATTTCTCTTTTAAAATACATAAATTTATAGGTTAAAAAAGTTCAAATGTAGTTCATATAACCCATATTATGGATTTTATGAGTCAATAATGTCACGACCCATCCCCCAAGGCTTGTGTTGTGACTACCCCAAGATCGCCTTTCATAAGCCAGGGGCTGGTGACTAGCACTGGAGAAGAGAAACCAAAAAAGGGAATAAATTTATTTTAAACCTGTACACACACAAACAAGGCACACTACATACAAGAAAAACACAACAAAAAAGTAGTAGTACAACCACAACTAAAAAACAACCACTGAGAGTAAAAGTAAGTACTAAAAGAAAAAGGGGTCAGTATACAAGACCGAATGAAATAATAGTACATCAAAAGGAAAAAAAATCTCTACATATCTTCCCCTAAGGATCTTACCTAAAGGGTAGGTACAACTCGCCAGTGTGGCTCACCACATCAATCGGTCACCTTCGTGTACCATTTAGCCCTAGCTCTCCAAAGTCTCAGTCAAGCTGTCCGTCATGTGCACAATACACAACAAGGTGCAGGAAAAGACCGGGTAGGGGTGAGTATAACAATAATCAGTAGGGACCCTGAGACAACCCAAGGTCTCTTAGAATTCCTCAAGGAAAAACCACAAAGCATGATCTCAATCACTGGGCACAAAGTAAAAGTCAGATCACACCAGGTATAACTTAAAGTACAGAGGTAAGGATGATTAGTCATAAAGATAGATCATATTATTTTGTTGAGTGGTTCTCCTGCTGATCCATGAAGGCTCACTAAACTACTGATCCATAAAGGGTCTCTCTGCTGTGGATCCATAAAGGGTCACTCTACTGCTGATCCACAAAGGGTCGCTCAGCTGCAGATCCACGACAGGTTACTCTACGGCTGATCCTCATCGAGTCGCGCTACTGCTGATCCAAGAAGGCCTGCTCTAATGATAATCCACAAAGGGTATCTTTTATTTCAATACATTAATGGTTTCTTTTATGCTGATCCATGAAGGGTCACTTTTATGTTGATCCACAAAATGCCACTCTAAATTCTTTACGTCCCATCTAGCCACTGGAATATCACACTTAACACAATTGATTATAGGAGAATCCATTCCCTAAGAAATAAGTCATATTTCAACAACTACAAAGCCCCACAATGAGTAACACAAAGGACCATATCATCATAAGGGTTCCAATGCAACAGACTACGCGTCAATCAGACGCCTAATCTGTAAAATATGATCATTTTTTTAAAAGTTCCAGATTGGACTCAAGTCCGATCCAACTAGGACATACACCAATATATGCTAGAAACTCATATAGGGTATCTAAAGAGTACTTCCTTGTTACAAGATTCCTTGTGCCATAGACGGTGTGTAAATCAGACACCTGGTCTGATAGTTATTGGCGTTTTTGAGAAATGGGTCCAGTTGGTTTTGGGTCTGGTCTGACCTGACCCGACCAAGTCCGATGGTCCCACGTGGGTCCAGAATGGGTCCAGCCCACTGGACTGTGAGTTTGGACCATGGTTGTCCCAACCCACCTGGAGAAACCCAGCCTGCGGAGCGGGTCAATTCTTCAACCCAGACGCGGCTCGACCGCGTCCGGTTCTCCAGCCAGTGGTACCAACTAGTGCCGCCCGTTCATCTAGCATTGTTAGCTGAGAGACCGGTCATTTCATCCTATACAAAGTCGATGAACTGCATGCCTCCACCAAAACTGAGCGGTTCGGGTGGGTTACTCATCCATGCGACGCCGACGGGTGCCGCACCTCTCCGCCGCTGCGGCCAGCCGGCCGCGGCGCATTGACGGGCATGCCAACGGGACCTTTGACGGGCCACCAGAGCTTCTCCGATGGTCTATTTCTTGAACTGATTGAGCCTAAGAGTTCTATAGGGAGCCTCCATCACTATGACGACCTCAAAATTTCCATTCCGTTACTTAGAAATTTATCCACAAAGAGCGCACACTGCAGAGGGATTCATGACTTGTTCGTTCGTCCCACACCCTCCATGTTAGAAGTTTTAAAATAAGGAGTGTTTAGGGATTTCAGTTCCAACATGTTATTAATAAATCCTATGAAAACCCCCCAAGTGAAACAACCTCCTGCAAGAACATTTGACCCGCATATCAACCCGTTCATCTGTTGATCCACATTTGTTGTTCTAGGATGAAGAACGGGGAAAGAGCATAAATCACATAGAATGCACAAACCCCCTACATGGATTCATTGGATCCACTAATAACGAATGATGTGATTCACATATTTATTTTTCAACCTCTACATCCAATCCTCCAAAGTCTATTTCTTCGTTCTTTGTTCTTCATTAGAGAGGGAAACTACCGGTGGTTCGTTAAATATTTCCTAGTAATTCCTCCTCTGATCTCCAACAGATTAGATTATTAATAAAAGAAACTTTTCAAAGTTTTTTAATTAAACAGTGAAGTTATGTCATTAATGATGCTCATTAATGGTCCTCATTAAGTGAACCATTTAAATACCTTCATTAATGTATCTCATTACACTGTATAGTCGCCGCTCAATAGATTTGAAAAATAAAATACCGTTGGAAAAGTTATTTTATTATTTTCTTTAAAAATTCAGAAAGTTAACTATTTTATCCAAACCTTTTCGGTTGAACTTAAGATTAGACTAAGAGAATAATGGCCCTACAAGTTCAACAGTTCCCTCAGATTTCAAATCTGAGAATCGTTTCAAAAGATAGAAAAACCCGCTTGCACATTTACTGAACGTACCTAAAAAAAGTTCAAAAATTAACTTTCACCTGTGACTCGTGCCGATCGATCTTAGGCTCTGCCTAAGGGGAACATGTCCCCATGAGCTCAATGGTACTCTCGGATTTTCAATCTGAGTTACCTTTTAGAAGTTATAAGGATTTAACAATAAAATAATTGTTACCTAATTATTTTATTTACAGCCAAAAACTAACTTCCATTGTTGTCCCACGCTAGCCAATGTTAGGATCTTACTAAGGAAAGTATACCCTCATGAGATCAATGGTATTTTTATATTTTTAATCTGAGTCACCATTCGTGAGTTATAAGCATTTGAAAAATAAAATAATTTTATTTAATAAATTTATTTATGGTTATGCCATTTTTTTGTTTTCTAACCACAGGCCTACACCGACTAAACTTAAGTCTCACTTTGAGTAAACCCACCATCATGAACACAATTTCTCCCTTATATTTCTAATCCAAGCACCCATTTAAGAGTTATTCCATTTTTTAAGGAAAACTACTCACGTTCACTATTTAAAGCTTAACATTTTTGACGGGTCATTTTGAGCACTCCAGGACTCAGAATCACACTCCGTCTTAGTGCCTGGTCTCAAAATAATTCCATATAAAAAAAAATATATGGAAATTTTGGGACATTAAATTCTCCCCAAATTAGGGATTTATGTCCCCAAAATCCAAAACAAAGGCTAATCAAACAAGTGGGGGTAATGAGAATGAATATGAGCCTCCCACTCTCATGTACTATCCTGGAGATTCCCATACTTCCACCAAATGTGCACCAGAGGAATCGACCATCCATGAAGGACCTGATCTTGTCGATCCTCTATCTTCATTGGGAACTCCGAAAACATCACCCCATCATCAATGTCCAGATCACCTTAGTTGATGACGTGCGATGGATCATGCACGTACCTCCTCAACTATGACATGTGAAAAACATCATGCACCCAGTGCATCTATGGTGGAATAGTTAAGCGGTATGCCACCTCTCCAACTCTGTTGAGGATTTGAAAAGGTCCAATGAAACTCAAAGATAGCTTTCCACCCTGGCCAAATCTCCTCAATCCCCGTCGTGGTAAGACCTAAAGGAAAACATGGTCTCCCTCCTCAAACTCTAAGGGTCTCCATATCTTATAGGCATAAGGCTTCTATTTGCTCTGCACAGTCCTCATCTTCTCCTAGATAATATGCGCCTTCTCAGTGGTAGCCCATACCAAATCTAGACCCATGAGTGCTGACTCCCCTGGGTCTTTCCAGTATAGAGGTGATCTGCATGGCCACCCGTACAAGGCCTCAAATGGTGCCATGCCAATGGTGGAGTGATAGCTATTGATGTATGAAAACTCCACCAGTGGCAGGTTGTCCTCCCGACTGTGACCAAAATTGAAGATGAAATCACATAGCATGTCCTCCAAGGTATGTATGGTCTGCTCCGTCTGACCATACATCTAGGGATAAAAATATGTGCTTAAGAACAACTACATCCTGAATGCCTCTTGTAATCTCCTCCACAACCGGGATATAATGAAACTGTCACAATCTAAGGCAATAGTCAAAGGTATCTCTTGAATCTATACTATATTATGAACATAGAGGCCTCTCAAGACCTTTATTGATCCCTACTCTTGTATGGGTAGAAAATAGGCTAACTTGGTGATTTGGTCAACAATCACCCAAATAGAGTCATGGCCCCTAGACGTGTGTGGTAACCCAGTCACGAAGTCCATGGAGATACTATCCCACTTCTATTTCGGTACCTCAAGTGGTTGTGCTAAGCCTGCTGGAACTTGATGCTCGACCTTCACTTTCTGACAAGTGAGACATCATAAAATGAACTCTACCACTGCTTTCTTCATCACTGGCCACCAGTACTGACATCAGAAGTCCTGTTACATCTTCGCCACTCTAGGATGTACCACCAAGGGGGACATATGGAACTCCCTTAACACCTCCTCCCATGATGTCATTGGAACTACAGTGTTACCTATGAAAAGGATGAAATGCTCACCACCTATTGAAAATCCATCAGGAGCCCGTCCTGAGGATAACTGTGCACGTTGGGTCTTGCTGTCAATATCCACCAGTTGTGCCTCCATAAATCACTACAAGAGTGATGAAGTATCAGTCATCAAATTAAGGTAAGAAACCTTATCATCATCCATAAAGGATATCTATATCGTGACTAGATTCTTCGTAGCCTCACTCAGTAGCTGCAAACCAGGCCTCCTTTTGAGCACGTGAGCTACCACATTCACCTTCCTAGAAGTATAGACTATCTCAAATTCATAGCCTTGGAGGAACTCCAGCCATCATCATTGTCTCAACTACTCATAAGCTTACGTGAACCTTTCCATCCACACAAAAGGTTACCTCTTTTAACTGATTTATGTGCCCATCGACCCTTTGTTAGTGGGTACTCATTCTCCATGAGCACTTGGTTAAAGTGTCGATAATTCACACACAACCTCGAACACTGGGTATTACTAAGCCCTTTTTCTACAATCCCCCCACCTATTCCCCCTACTCGTAAAGCTCTATGAAATACCTTTGATATCATGATGTTGATATTTGTTCCATATCGGGGTGTAGAATGATGCAGAAGTCCATCTCCCTATGAGGATGTAAATCCTGGAAACATCTTTTTAAAGGATGTTCTCGCACTCTGCCACAACTATTGGGAACTAAAAACTCAAAAAATCCACTTCCACGAGGGTAAGGTTGGTCGTATTAGGAGTGATCAACTGCACCCTCCTATGCATGAGTTTATCCCATGCTGCCTAGGTTTCTTTTTTTGTCAACCAAGGAAAACCCCATTCCAACACTACATATATACCACATCCTTTTTCCTAAAATATTTAATTTCAGAATGAACTGTGGATGAAAAGTCCATACCCAAACTAACATCGTAAGGGCTCAACATGACTACCAAAAGGTTCCAACTGAAACTGTTGCCTCAATGGCCAGATCACACCATCGACATAAGTGTGATTATTGAGTCTCCTCCCATAAGAATCTCTAGACGTAAGGATCAATTCAATAGTTTAACTAGAAACTCTAGGTCTTGAACAAGATTCATGACAATAAGGAATTACTATCACCTATGTATATTAATATGGTAGCTAGTAGTAGACATAAAACATACCTCAAATCATTCCTGGAGCCCTTGTGTCATACTCCTTGACCGCTTGCAGCTACTCCCTTCCTCTATACTCCAGCTCCCTGAGCCTGGTGGGGACCACATTGGGGTGGTGGTTATAACATGGAAAAATGTATACTACCTCCTAATGCTCTCCTAGCTCCTATTCCATGTATGCTTCCCTACAAATCCATATTTCCTTATCAATTTCTCTTCCTGAAACATAATACACATCCATGTCTCTGAGAATGACGTCAATTTCTTGATTTCCCACTAATGACATTCACTGGATATATCTACTCATCTAAAGAATTTTCAACCATAAAGGTTCTCTCTAGCACCCTAACATAAGTAGAAATGCACATAGGAACAATTTTGGCTCAGATGTTCCTAAACAAATCTTTCTTGAAGGTCCTAGCCTTGAAGAACTGGTCATATCATATTCATCGAGTACCTAGAATGGTCAGTACACCTCAAAGAATACTCAGATACTAACATGTTGTCCTTCTAAAGCTAAGAAGCTCTTGGAAACACATACACCTTAGCTTTTTATGGCAAGAGACCCCTTCTCAGAGGAAGGTTCTCAAGATTTGTTCACAGAAAATTCACCTCATCATAAGATCAGGGTAATCTAAACTCTATCATTGTTCTATTTATCCATGTAAAAGGCTCACTGCCAAGACCACCATTTGATCTAATGGTGCCCTAGCTAAATGGAAACTCTGTCACCACCTCAAGCTAGTCCTTATCCACCTGTGAGTCAGGTTCACCTTGGGACCTGAGGGGTATCTATCTCTAAAACTTGTGTAAGGAACTGAGCCTACATGTGTCCTATACCGGTAGCGCCAGTAGTAATTTCTGACCAACAGACAATGGTATTGCTGGGACACCGCTCGAAGGTACCATATCGAGAAATGGTCCCTATACCGAAGACCCGTCAATCTGTGGACCATTATCATGGTCACACACTGGAATCCTGGCTGGCTGTTTGCATGGAGACATCTTGAAATAGAATCAAGATGAACCATGATCAATAAGATATACCTAGTGAGATGACTCAAAAGAGATCAAGAGAAAAACATTTACAAAACACATGCAATTAGTGTTTTCATGTATCGAGTCAGAAGATAGAATTCAGGGTCCTAATGTATGGATATGTTGGTCTCCACATCAACACTGGACTCCCTGTCTTAAAATACGAACTCAAAACACTTAACACTATTGTCTCATAAAAAATACAGGCTCTTAGTGATTCTAATAGAACCAACCGCCCTTTGATAGCACTTTTTCACGATCCTTCCCCCGAGGCCCGTGCCATGACTACCCCAAGCCCGCCTTCCATAGGCCATGGGCTGGTGACTAGAACCACAAAGGCAAAACCCAAAAAGGGAAGGCATTGACTTTAAACCTGTATACACACAGACAAGGCACACTACACACAAGAAAAACACAAAGGATAAGGAGTAGTACAACCACGAGTAAAATACACCACTGAGAGTAAAAGTAAGTACTGAAAGAAAAAGGGGCCAGTATACAAGCCCAACTAAAAGAGTAGTACAAAAAAATGAAAAACAAGATCCAAAGGTCATCTGCCAAGGATCCTACCTAAAGGGTAGGTACAACTCGTCATTATGGCTCACCACGTCAATCAGTCACCTCTGTGTACCATTTGGCCCTGGCTCTCCAAAGTCTCAATCAAGATGTCTATCATCTTAACAATACACAATAAGCTGTAGGTGAAGCCCGTGTAGGGGTGAGTATAACAATACTATGTAGGGACCCCGAGACGCCTGAAGGTCTTTTGGATTTACTCAAGTAAAAAATAAAAAGCATGATCTCAATCACAGGGTACAAAATAAAAGACAACTCACACTAGGTATAACTTAAATTATAGAGGTAAGGATGATTAGTCATAAATCTAGATAATCTTATTCTGTTGAGAGGTTATGAGGCTGATCAACGAAGGGTCGATGTACTTCTGATCCACAAAGGGTTGCTCTACTGCTGATCCACAAAGGGTTGCTCTACTGCTGATCCACAAAGGGTCTCTCTACTGCTGATCCACAAAAGGTCGTTTAGCTTCCAATCCATGGTGGGTCTCTCTACGGCTGATCCTCGTCGGGTCGTGCTACTACTGATCCATGAAGGGTCACTCTTATACTGATCAAAAAAGGGTCATTTTTATTCCAATCCACGAAGGGTCTCTTTTATGATAATCCACTAAGGGTCACTTTTATGTTGATCCATGAAGGGTCTCTCTTCATTATTCACATCACAAATAGCCACTAGATTCCCTCATTTAGCACACTTAATTCTGGGAGGATATGTTCCCAAAGACATTGGTTATAATTCAACCATGAAAAAGTCCCACAAAGTGTAACCAAAAGTACCATCTCATCGTAATGTTCCCAATGTAATAGACAGCGCGTCGACTGGATGTCTGATCAGTTAGATATGAGCATTTTTATAAAAATGAATTAGTTGGATTTGTGTCCAATCCAACTCGAACATACACTAATATTCACAAAAAACTCATATAGAGTATCTCTAATGGACTGCCTTGTCGTAAGAGTCCTTGTTCCATAAACGATGCGTCAATTAGACACCTAGTATGATAGTTATTTGTGTTTTAGTGAAAAGGGGTCGGGTGGGTCTGGTCCAACATAGTCGGACTGACCTGACCTGGTCCGAGGGTCTTGTGTGGTCCCAACATGGGTTCAAATGAGCTTTTTCCTTGTACCCATAGGTTTGGCCCTAGGGCAGGTCTGACCTGATAGCGCGGGATTGACCAAGCGGCGTGGGTCTGACCCAGCGGTGTGGGTTCGGCCCAGCAGGTAGGGCCTGACCCACCTGCAGAATCCCAGCCCGCGGAGCAGGACATTTCTCTTTCCCAGACGCGGCTTAGACGCTTCTAATTCTCCAACCAATAGCGCCAGCTGGCACTACCTGTTCATTCAGTATGGTCAGCCGAGCGGCCAGCTGTTTCCACCCATAGGCAGTCGACAGATCGCGTGCTGCCAATGCACCTGAGCTGCCCAGGCATGCCGCTCCTCCACACGGTGCTGATGGGTGCTGCACTGACTAGAACGATTCCCCCCTCCACCCACGACCGCCACCGCAGGCCGCCACTGGCATACCAGAGGGACCTTTGATGGGCCATTAGAGTTTCTACGGTGGTCTGTTTCTTGAACTGCTTGAGACAACAAGTTCCATAGGGTGCCACCATCACTGGGACAACCTCAAACTTTCCCTTCCATCACTTCAAAATTTATCCATGAAGAATGAACACTGCGGAGGGATTTATGCCATGTTCATTTGGCCCACGCCCTCCACATTAGAAGGTTTAAAACATGAAGAGTTTAGGAATTTCAGTTCCAACATGTTATTAATAAATCCCGTGAAAAACCCACAAGTAAAACACCCTATCGCAAGAACATCCGACCGATGGATCAACCATTTCATCAGTTGATCTACATTCGTTGTTTGAGGAAAAAGAATGGGGAAAGAGCATAAATCACACAGAATGCATAAACGCCTTACCTAGATTCGTTGGATCCGCTGATGATGAAGGATGCAGTTCATGTTGTCATTTGTCAACCTCCAGATCTGATCCTCTAAAGTCTGTTGCTTCATTATTTTTTCTTCATTGGAGAGGGAAACTGTCGGTGGTTCTTCATAGATTTCCTAGCAATTCCTCCTCCACTCTCTAACTTATTAGATTATTAATAAAATAAAATTGTCAAAGTGTTTTAATTACACTGTGATGTTGCGTCATTAATAACATTTGTTAATGGTCCTCATTAAGTGAACCATTTAAAGACCTTCATTAAAGCATCTCGTTGCATCGTAGTGTCTCTTCTCAACAGATTGAAAAATAAAATAATGTTGGAAAAGTTATTTTATTATTTTCTTTAAATAGTCAGAAAATTAACTATTATGTCTGAACCTTTCTGGTCAAACTTAAGCTTCACCTAAGTGAATTTCGGTGCTGTGAGTTCAACGGTGCCCTAAGATTTCAAATCCAAGAACTAATTCAAAATATAGAAAAACCCACTCGCATGTTTACTGAACGCACCTAAAAAAAGTTCAAAAATTAACTTTCACCCTCAACCCGTTCCGGTTGAGGTTAGGCTTCACCTAAGGGGAACATGCCCTAAAGAGATCAATGGTACTCTTATATTTTCAATCCGACTTACCGTTTATAAGTTATAAGGATTTAAAAATAAAATAATTGTTAATTAATTATTTTATTTATGATCAAAAACTAACTTCCACTGTTGGCTCGCGCTGGCCAATGTTAGGATCGACCGAAGGAAAGAATACCTTCACGAGCTCAGTGGTGGTCTCATATTTTTAATCTAAGTCACTGTTCGTGAATTATAATCATTTAAAAAATAAAAAAAATTGTTTAATTATTTTATTTACAGTTATGCCATTTTGGGGTTTTCTCACTGGAATCCTACGCCGAGTAAACTTAAGTTATTCCTTGGGTAAGCCTGCCATTCTGAACAGAACGGTGCCCTCAGATTTATGATTTGAGCCCCCATTTAAGATCTATTTCACTATTTCAGGAAAACCACTCACACATGCTATTTAATGATTAATATTTTTTGACAGGTCATTTTGGGCACTCTAGGGCTAAGAATCGCACGCCGTCTCAGCGCTTGGTCTTGAAATTATTCCATATAAAAAAAATTATACAAAAATTATGAGAAATTACAAATAAGTCATTAATATTAGATATAATTTCTACCTAGTACCGACAAAATTCTATGTCATTGATCTCTCTTAAGTTGTAGAGAGGAGAAATATGATAGCTAATGATGGTGCGTTTATTTCCTTAAAAAAATGATGGCCTAATAATCCTTATATATAGTTTCCTCAACATTATATACCTTAGTTGTATTTAATTTAGTTCTAAAATAGAGATTAAATTCCAAATCCTCATTGAGGGATTCCCAAATCTCTTTTGAATATTGGATAATGTCAAGAATCGAGGGTTGGTATAGAATATAGGTCAGGTTATTTACTAGGTCATTTTTTTTGATATAGAGGTATGTGGTTTCTCCCAAGTGGTATATCCTTTATAGGATTCAGTGATAGACTATGTATCTATAGAGGATATGTCATATTGGCATCATCGACTTTATTTTACAATTTGGATAGTTTTTCAAGATCTTTGGATGGATATGGATTTTCAAAAAGATAAAAAAATTAGATGGACATTTGAGTAAAACTAGATGATACAACCATAGAGGTCTATTCTTATTGAGTCTTTAAAAATTCACAACTTATGGTATTAGAGGTATAAAATATTTTTTAGGGTATCACATCATTCATTTTTATAGTGGGAAGGGTGTTTCCCCTTCCTTAGGAGTTTCTACTAAAGGTTCCTTAAGGGGTAAACTAGAACACCACATCCCTATGATCTCCAAAATGGTCCACAAGCCTGATATAATTAATAGAGGCACACATTGTCTCTTTTTTAGAGGAGTATTTCATAGTTTTATGTGTATTGGAACTTCCTACCAATATGGGGTTATACTATTTATAAGAGTGCAGGCCATCTTTAAAACCAACAAGGATTTATGAATATCCTTGAACTATAATCATTATATCCATCAAGTTCTAGTAGGATAAAAAGTTGATGGAATAACAAGAGGAGATGAGATGTTTGTGGTGAGTGTTGGTTGGTTAAACTATGTGTTAATAATTCCATGGGCACATGTAAATGCTTTTGTTCAAGCCAATCATATAACTTATAGGATCCATAATTAGAGAATTATTTATATTCCCCATAATATTTATCAGTATTTAGGGTAGCATATATGCATGTGACATAAGCAAAAGGGTCATCTAGATCCACTCTTCCTTGATACACTATGTCTATAAGACATTATTTAATGATGGAGCAATCATTAACGATATATCTGTGTAACTTGTGGTGGGAGAAATAGATGGGGTCATTCTTCAAGTTAACCACTTTCAGATTCTTGATCTTTGTTTTTTTATAAGGTTCTTCTTCAGTGCATAGATGAATAACACTGAAACATAGTCTTCCTTGAAAGAATAAACCCCATTTTTCTATTCAATGAAGAGTATTCTAGGTTATTTCCCATAATAGGGACCTTGTGAATTATTTATGCTATAATGTTCCTGTTGAGGCTTGTTTTAAGGTGGATCTTAGATCAAAATTGTTTGAGGGTATAGAGTATATGTGTCAAAAATATTTTTTACTCTATAATACTTTAGAGCCTAAGTTAGATGAGGAAATATTCAAGACCATTTCCTTTTATAATAAATGTATTCATAAAGATATTGATCTCTCCCATGTATTGCTTAAAATCCTCCTAGTTTCATTAGGGAGATGAGTTTTGTGACATGTAAAAACCCAATATTTTGTAAAAAATATTTTTTTCCAAATGAATGTTATCTTTTCAATATTTTGTGTTATAGGCAACACTGATTTCACCATGAACTACAAGTAATAATGAGTTTGGGATTCACTACATGTAGTACTATTTTTATTTTTGGGTACACACAACACCATGTTTGGATTTTTTGAGACACAATACTATGTTTATCATTCATAACACATAACTATGAGTGTAAATAAAACATGGAATTCTATTAAAATATTATTATACAATATAATAGTTATCACCTCACCTTTGGAATGAAGGGTATGAATATTATTAATAAAATTATGATAATATATGGTACGCATATATATATATATAATAAATTATTTGGTGACCCATTAATTTAAAAATAAAATATTAATTTTTGAAAATAAAGGAAATTATTTTATGAAAAACTATTTTTAGGCATAAAAAATGTTGTAAGTCAACAAATTAAATGAATGAATTTTGGTGAATGAATTTAATTATATGTATATAATATATATTAAATTAAAATTTTAAAGTTCATCTTATGTGTTTTCTAGACAATAGATAAGAATAAATCCAATTATATACTCAAAACTGTATTAAAAGTAGTTTTTTCACCTTTGTAACACTTATTATAAAATTAATTTATACCACTTATAGAAACTTTATTTGAAAAAATTAAATTAATTTTTAAAATTTTAATATCATTAATATGTTTGGGATTTTTTTTGGTATTTTTTAGTGCAACACCCCAACCCCAATTACCTAGAGTTGGTGCTTTATTACCTAACATCGACATGATACAAGGAATCATGTCCCGAAAGACTGATTAGTTTAGTATTATTGAAAACATGATACATACATAAGTTCAACATTACAACTTGAAAAGAAATACAACACTAATTTATTCCATTAGAAAGATCCAAGACTCCTAGATTATTCCTGCAAGTCACTCATAACTAACTTCTTCATATCGTGGGAAAATGAAACATAAGAAATGGGTGAGCTCAAACTCTCAGTAAGGGTAAGTAATACAGCGGAATATAACATAAACATTAGGCATGGTGAATAATTAAAAACATATGCCTTTACAAATAATAAACACGAATGCTTTATGGAAGGAATATGAGCTGAGTAAATAATTACATAATAAAACATAGTCATGGGTATTCTACTAGTTGGATAACCACATGAACCATCATTATTATTTTCATAATGAGGGAATGTTTAATGCCAGACATTCTGAAACATCTTGTCAAGGCCTCAGCCAAGACGTCTAAAAATGATTTAGGCCTTGAACAAAACCATATATCAAATTGGGAAAGGAATCAACCAATTCCATGTCTAATTGTATCATGAGACCTACCAATGCACCTAGGAGCTATAGCGGGCTCCAACCATCACATACTAAGTCCAATACATTCCTCATATGAAAAGGTTGAAACATAACATAAACATTTGTATTAAAACTAGCATACAAAATTTCAATACTATAAACCATGAGTTGTATAAAAATAACACATCCACAGTCAAAAATATCAGAAAACCTTCAATACAATATGGAATATTTTTATCCTAATAAATCAACTTCAAACAAGTTTAAAATCCATAAAAGGATGTTAACATAGATGAAATAAAAACTATTTGAAAGAAATACATCTTTCTATTTTGAAACCATTTAAGAGTTACATAATTATAAAAGAAAACATTTATTTTTAAAATATTTTTATAAGCTTGTAAGGGAAGATTTGATGATGTTATAATAAAGAAAAATAGTTTCACCCACCATATAAGTTAAAAAACACTCTTACCTTAATTTTGTCGAAAAGGTTATAAAGTATCTTGTTTGGAAAATGACAGAAAGATTCCTTTCAAAACATATAAGGTCAAATAAGGGTATAAATGACTTTATACCATAGTCTAGTAAATAGTAAAAAAGTTTTGAAATATATTTTTAAGAAAACATGGATGTGGATGATAAATAGGTCCCAGTAGATACTTACGTAAAAACAACCTCAGATAATAAAGAGATTGTAAAATTGAAACTTACCTTTTACTTTTCCTTAGTATATGGTATGATAACCTCATGTATAATAGTTAAAACATTGTTATTAAATTATACAAGAATCATATACATAAATATGATATCATGTATGACCGTATAATATTGCTTTGTTTATAATATTTTAGTAGTATCATCATTTCGGGTGTTAACTGATTCGTTTTCCTTTATATGCTTGGTTATGTAAGTCTTGTTTGTTATGGATAGGATGTATTTTATACTTATACAGAATGATATTATGTTCATAAACATTATTTCTAATCATAAAATTAAAATTATTCTTGAATTATTACGATGGGGAATGAATCTCATCGTGTTCGCGGAGACGGTAATCTGTACGTACGCACGAGCGACAATGTAATTATATTGATGGTAAAATCGTATGTAATTGGATGGTATATCATATATAAAGAATCTTTAACATTTTATATTTATTATTTACATTATTTATACTCACTCATTATTATACCCATCCAAATTATGTAGTGTTTGAATAACAAACTACACCACGACGTGGAGACGGTAAGCCGTATGTACGCACGTATGGTGACTTTGTCATTCATATGATGGATATAATAATGAATATGGTTGTACCATATTTATAATAATATCACAATATATATAATATACTGGAGTTATTATTTTAAAATGGAAACAATAAAAAAAGAGGAAGTGGAAGAAGAAAAGAACTTGAAAGAGGTGATGAAATATTTACCTCTTCTTTAGGTTCTTCCTTTTGATTTGATCAAAAGGGATCCTTAGGTTGGCTTTATGACTAAACTAAGGCCTCTAGGATGAAGGGAGGAAATTTGGTAGGATATTTGGGTTGGGTTTGTCTGAGAAAAATGGATTTGGAGGTGTGAAATTAAGAGTAGGAGAAGTACCCTTTTATAAGAGAGGTGAGGGTCACTTTAGGAAAATCTTGAAATATTATTTTATAATAAAATAATTTTCGGTTTCTAATAGATCCAAAATGATTTATTTCAAGACTGAGGTTGGGATGGGTATAAAAACACTCAACCAATAGGTTTTGGATAGGTTTAGCTCACCATATTAACCTTATCTTTTAGATTTAACTCTTAGTTAAATAGTTTGATATTTACCATGTCTCTTTGTATTTTTATATTATTTGGTTAATAAAATTACTATAAAAAGCTAAGAGAACCCCAAGTGGTTTATTATTAATATATATAACCTTATATATGTCCTTTTTATGAACCTTATATTTTTATGAATATTATATCAATTAATAATATAGTATTTTTTTTAAAAACTCAATTATATCAATTTTGACACTATTTAGTATTTGATTTTTTTGAAAGCCATTAAAACTTTATCACTTAGAATAAAATTTATTTAACCAAACCTAAAATTTCATATTAACTTATAAAATTAGTTTAATTTATCATAAGTCTCAATTTACATTTATTTGGATATTTATAATATCAATTATTTTAATATTTCATTAATAAGGTAATTACTATATCATCATTGTTTCATAAATAAATTAAATTATTTAATGTCTAAAAATTATAAATAAAATAAAATTATGTATGAAATATTTTTATATTTATAATGAATATTTATAGTCTAATTTATATTGTGTGTAACCCTATATTAAAAATTTTTTAGTTATTAAACTTTGAATTTAGCTCTTTTAACTCTTCTTTAAATAAAATAATAATAAATGTCCTAATTTATCCAAGTGGACCAAAGGTGGTCATATTTTATTCCTAAGGATTTTTTAGGTCGAATTATACTTATCCAATAGAATTAGGACATGTGTTAGGGTAATTATGAGATCATTTTTACCCTTAATTACTCTATTTACTTTTAACTGTGGTAAATAAAAGTCAAAAGCTATTTTTCACTAAAAATTATTTTCATCTTATGGAACCATATTTTACATACTAATATTTTTTGTGCCTCTCAGATTTTTTAAATTCAACTCACAGAAGTAGTAAAATAAATTTTTATACAAATTTGCAAATGCTCCTAGGAGGTGGGTAAAAGACGGTAAAAAGTTCAGTAAAATTTTTATATATCTAAACTTATTATAAAATGATTCCAATAAATTACATTAAACTTATATAGGTATTATGTATCTATTTTTTAAAAAAATAATTTTAAATAAAATAAATCATTATTTAAATAAAATGTTGATTTTAACCAATAACGCAGTGTCTTTCACTATTCATCAAAAATTAAAAGTTTTTAGAAAAATACCAAAAATTCACCCTAAGATAATTTTGATATTCTGAATTCAAAAATGAAGTCCATTTTGAAGAATAAAATTTCAAAAAGTGTGTATTAATATTCATAACAACTAGTTTGATTGGTCGCGGTGTGTTAGAATTATAAAGTTGCGTACAATGCAAGCTATTGCATTATTCAAAGGGAAACATACTGTGGAAGTTTGGGGTATTACATTTAGAAAAGTGTCATTTTTTATGAATAGTGAAAAATACTAAATTTTAATTGAGAACTTAATTTCCAGTTAAATTATTTATAATGTTAAATTATGTTTCCAATTAGTTTTAAATTTAAAAAATAGATCGACTATATATCAATTAATACAATTGATATCAATGGAATCATCTTAATATTGAATTTTGGTATAAAAATATTATAATCTTTTGAACATTTTCTATTTGAAAATATGCTTTCTAGTCGCATCTGTGGGATTAATTTTAAATTAACTTTTAACACTTCTATGAATTGAATTTGGAAAAATGGATTCAATATTAGGAATCGTAATAATATATATTATCTAATAAGGTAATCTTATTTTTGACCAAATTAATAGTAAAAAATTTAAATAATATTTACCGATGTTAAGGTAGAAAATAATTTATCAGGGGTTAAATTAAGAAGATAAGGGTTAAAATGAAAAACGAACTTGTCCAAAACCCATTAGATGGACACAATTCAACCTTATTTATTCTAGTTTTCATAATGGAACATTTTTTATCCCTTTTTCATGTGAAAATTATGGATATAACTTTTTATTTCTTAAAACTACAAGTGTGCCACTCACCTCATTTATAAAATTCCACCCTCTCCTATCCTTTAAACACCTTAAAAACCATTTTTAGCCGAAAAATACAAAATAATAACCTTAGAATATTCTATATACTAATATTTTTTTATGTTAAGTTAATGACCTATAATCATCTACTCTTTAATCAATTGGTTATGAGGTCATCATTCATTTTTATGGTGGACTGCCGCCACACGAACTTATGTTATTCATTTTTCAATTTCCACTTTTCATAGTTGGGTATGATAATTGATATAATGTATATATATGATATTTATAACCTAATTATACATATTTAATCATTATATCATATAAACATTTTTAAATTTCTATTCCATAGGGGAAATGATAGCATCACATGTGTCTACGGCAGATTATCATCTTGCAAAGTGATGTGATTCGTTTTCACTAAAATTTTACATAAATGATAATAAGGATAAATTTAATAAAAATATATGATATAAATGAAATAATTATAATATTAATGACATAATTTTTAATTATGAAAAGATAATATATCATTTTTTCCTTACATTTCACTCACTGGAAGAAGATAACATCGTTCGTGTACATGTGGACTACCGCCTTCACGAAGTGATGTGACTCTCTATTTTAATCACCACACCACATGGATGATATTTATAAGTATATAAAAATGAAAATTATTTTATTTATGACATTATTATCAATATGTAAATATAAAATATTACATACCTTTTTCCATAAATATGGTTTAAAAATGGAAAATTACTCATGCATAGGTACGACCTACCATCTCCATTATTATAACATAATTTATCAAAAAAATCTTTCATGTATAGTATTAAAAGTATAATTTAGGTATAAATATTAAAATTATTTCATAATTATTATTCTACAAAAAATGAACCATGATAAAATTAATAGGATAAAAATAACCAATCAAGACATATACAAAAAATAAAGCGGTTATTACACGACATGTGAAATTAACATGGAATTATTAATACATGTTTAATAAAAGGACATATAAAAATAATATATGGTATGAAATATATATTTATGTTTATTTAATATATGTATAATAATACTTTATTTATTATATAGGATTTTTGAATGAGTGTGAATGAATTCGATACTTGCAGTAAGGGATTTCCATCTCCCTTTTTACTTTTGTGAGACACATTCCATATTCACCATCTATTTATTTTATGTGGTTTATATAAAACAATAAATGTATTTTTTGATTCTTTTATTGATAATTATCTTCATTTAAATAACCTTTTGGGGATCTATCTTTCATGGGGTTTACAGTTCGAATGTTACCAAATCGAAAAGGGAGTTTTGTCTGAATTTTTCTTCTTTGAGATATATGATTATGCTATGCATATATCTTCTTTTATGAGGTGTATATACAAACTATTTAAAAATTGACATAATCAATTTATTTATACTCAATATATTTTATGTTTCATTTAATACCATTCCTTCATGGGACTTATGTTTCAAAGTTACTAAAGTGGTAATGATTTTATGTTACAATCTCATAATTTATCGTGATTATTTATGCTTAAGTTTTATTTTTTTAAAATTATTTAATAATTTCTTAATAAAACCCTTTTATTTTATTATTCTATATTTATTCATGGAATTTATAAGTAATAGTAACATTTCTTTCTCTTTGGCTGTTAAAATTATTGAGAAAATATTTTTTAGAAATTAAATTCATTTCTCTCTTCTATCGAAAAATTATTTTTTTCTTCCTTATCCATGTATTGTAAAAATGTTTTTAACATATTTGAAATGGATAATTAAATATATTTTTACCCTTGTTTTCCTATTTTACAAAACAAAAATTTAAATGAATCTTCATGTCATTTTTCTATAAATTCTCATTTTATATTTGCTGAAAATACAAAAGGAAACACTATTTTAAAGTGCACAATATGAACAAAATTTCCACCATTATGACCATTATTTTATTTTAAGATTAATCTATAAATTTTCTACGTTATTTTAAAAGAAAATTATTTAAAAAATAATTATGTTTTAAAAGTATTTTTCATAGATATTTTACTCATGAATGTTTTAAATGATTTTTAAAGCTTTATTTTTATGGTTTTAGGTTTATTTTAAGTGAAATGGATTTAAAAAAAATATTTTAAAAATTTATTTCCAATAAAATATATCTTTCTCAAGAAACATTCCATGTGATTTATCTTTCAAAATTATTTTCCATATAAGATGATTTCCTTTCATGTGACTTATGATTCATTAAGGATATGATCCAAGAATACCATTATAATTCTTTATCTAAATGATTTGTGATGAAATTTTTTTATGAAAGTAATTTTCCTTCCATGGGTTATACCATGAAAAACATATTATAATACCCATTTCTTTTCCCACTAATTATTTCTTGACGATGAAATGATTTTGAAACCTCATTATTTTCTACAAGTTATATTATGATGAAATGTTTATGTAACCCATCCTATGTCACGAGTTATCGTATGATGAATGTTTTATGATTTTGTGGAATAAATATGTATGATTTAAATTATGTGATGGTTGTTACATTATAACCAAGTATGGTGGTTATGTTATAACCAAGGATGGTGGTGAATTTATAACCAAATATGGGTGTGTCCTATATCTCCAATAAATTCGTTGGGTAAATATTTATATCTAATGAGATAGAAAACACTAGAATGGGGAGTGAAACTAGTTCAGTAATGGACATTATATTTGATAATTGTCTTAGGAGTTAACCTTGAATACTCTCATGGTTTGGGGATTGAACATGTTCAACTATAAGGAAATGGATGCAACTGGGGATTATGGTGTTTCCTACCCATGAGGTGTATCCTCTCATGGAGTTCCTTAATATGTTTTGTAAATGAGTCATGGCTACTAAGGAAAAAAATTTCTATGCTTATGTATATTTCACAATTTAATTTTTTATGCTTGTGTTATGCTCGCATTAATCATGTTCATTGATTTCATTATGATTAATGTCTTATAAACTCCAGTATTTATGCCATGTATTGTGATTTTGATCTATGATATGAAGAAGATAGTTTCTAGTTGTTAATATTATATTCTTATACCCTTATCCTCATTTAATTGTTATATGATCGTTTATATATCTCTTTGTTACCTATACTAATCATCTAGGATCATGCTTTATTTTGTTTCTATTCCCTAGGTTATGAAGAAAGGGTTTATGTAGGGTATGTTTGTAAAGAGTGATAATATGGAATATCATTATGGAAAACGTTGAAGTTATTTCATGTATTAAGAAGATTTCATTCCTTGTTTCAAAATCCACTAAACTGCTATTATTCATAGGCATGTATTTGTGTAATGTAATGGATATTCATCTAAAAAGATTTTGTATTCATGTATAAAAATCCTCGGTCGCTATAGTTGGTATCATAGGAATGGTTTAGCTATACATTGAAAACTAGGATGAGAAGAATTTAGATAAATCTCTATGTATATTTCAAAGGATATGTATAGGGGTTTCTCTAAGGATAAGTATAAGGATAAGTCAATGTATAGAAAAATGTCCTATATATTTGTTAAAGGATAGATCATGTGGTTTCTAAGAAATTAAATCTTCGTATTGATACTAAATTTTGATGTATCTCTAGTACAAATGTGCCAAGGGGTAACAAATCATAAAATAAAACATTGGATGGACTTAATCATCACTTAGTTCACTACAAAATGCCTTCCTGCACACCTTGTTTGACACTCCTAGGGGATATTCTTTGAAAATACATAAACTCTATCCAAACCATCAGGTTGGATTTAAATAGATGATGATAATGGATAACCTTGGTTAAACCTATGTTGTCTTATATTTAAAATAAAATTTCATAATTAATACATCCTATAAGTGAATTTTCAGGGTAACATGGTTTTACACTACGATTACTATTTCTAAAACCATGACTTTTTGTTTTAGTCATTGGTAGGAACCATAAAGAACTAGGTTATCATTGAATGTGATAAACAATTTTATAATGAGAAACTACATGGGATGATGACTAGAATGAAATATATTGGGATTATTCCTAACCAGTTGTCATGGAATAAGATTAAAAACATACACCTTAATATACTCTTAGAGACACCAAAAAGGATAATGATATAGTTCAATGAGATTTCATGTAATGAATACTATTGATGAAATAAGATTCGGTTTCCTACATGTCGAAAATGTGGGAAGATTCACCAAAGGGAATGTCTCAAAGGGATGGGAAGATGTTTTTAGTGTTGAAAAGAAGGAAAAAGACAATTAATTATAGGGGAAAACTAAAATTTTGGTTAACAAAATGGATTAGAATAATTGTCTCCCCAAGGTATCATTAATTTTAAATGTTTTATATTTGAAAATTATATGAAATATGAAAATCTACATCCTAATGAAAAATATATTAAAGATGATCAGAATATTTGATGAGTAGTGGTTTTTTGTTAATTATTTAGAGACTATAAAAGACATATGATATGAAATGAGTATTAAAGAATAAGATGTTAAAACATATCTAATGGCCTAAGGATGGGGTGGGATAATTAATGTATTAATGTATTGGAATTAAATGATTTTGTTATATGAATCATGAAACAGATAAGGATTTTTTAGTATAAGTTTTTTTGGATATGCAAGAATATACTGAGTGATACTGATGAACTATAATGATGATATAATGGCTAGGTTATAACCATGGAAAACACATGATTAAGGGAAAAATAAACCTTAACACGTTCCCGATGCAACATCATGAGATTTTATGAAATATATTATTTGAAATTTATTTAATTCATTTATATCATGTGTTACACATAATGCATAGTTTATATTTCACGATACACAACACCATGTTTATCTTGTGTTTCACCTAACATAGTTTTTCTTTTATAACTTGTGTTACACATAAGTCTAAGTCCTTATGAATAGATATATACTCTAAATATTATTATGGTAGTTATCACCTAGGCATTGGAATGGAGGAAATAAATAATATCAACTCAATTATGAAGATATTTCATACACATGTTTATTAAATGAATTCATTGGTTTTCAATTAATTTTAAATGAAAATAAAATAGAAATAAATATAAATGAAATGTTTTTATAAAAAGATATTTGTATGCTCTGAAAAGAATTTTATTGTATTAAATTAAATTAATTACTATTATTGAATTATACTGATGAAATATATATATTATATATAAAATAAAATATTTTTACATTAATCTAATATATTTTATCATAATAATTTAAGAAAAAATCAATTTTTTATTCATAAAATATTTATTTTTTCAAAAGGAGTTTTTTCCACCTTTCAATAGTGACCTTTTTTATAACTATGTTTTCAAAATTTTATAAATATATTCTAAAAAATAGAATTATTTTTGAAATAGTAATTTCAAAATTATGTTATGGTGAATATTTGGTATTTTTCTGAGAGGTTTCATTTTTTGATAAATAGTGAAAAAATGAACTTTAATTGAAAAATGAATTTTAGTATAAATAACATATAATGTTAAATTATATTTTTAATTTGAATTAAAGAAAAATTAGTATAATTAAGAATCTATTTTTCCAATTTAAAACATTTTAATATTTTTTATATTCAATTTATATATAAAAACATAGTAAATCTTTGAACATTTTTACCTTACAACATATATTTCTCATTCTGTCTGTGGGATTAATTTTAAATTAAACTTTTACAATTTTATGAATTGAATTTGATAAAATGGATTAAATATTTTTATAAATAATAATTTAAAATTTATTTTATGGTTAACTTAGTTTTTTACCAAAAATATTATTGAATGATATTAAAATTAAGTACAGTGATTAAGGTAAAAACTAGTTTACCTAGTGGTTAAAATTAAATATTAAGGGGTAAAATGACCTATAAAATTGTCCAAAAACCATTTTTTAGAAATATCTAGAACATATACCTTGTTTTATGAAATAGTTTTTATTTTTTCAGGCACATTATTTAAGGGAAACATCCCAATAGTGTTTTCTTTTTGGTATTTACAAGAACGTCGTTCCCCCTCCACTATAAAGGGAATTCACTCTCTTTAATTACTCACACTTCTAAAGAAATTTTGTATCAACCAAAAACTTCCAAAAAAACTTTAAAACTTAACTAATAATATAATAAAATTCTAAATTTTTGAATAAATCCAACCAAGTAAGTCCTTTGGTAAAAACCAATAGAAGATAGCCGAAGAAGAGGTAACATTCATCAAAAAACGTTTTGTTTTATTTCTTCCTCAAACCCCTTCAATTATTTTTATATAATTATTATATAATAAAAATAGTAAATTAAATATAATTATATATTCTTATGTTATGTTTATGACCAACCACTTCACATATTTCCATCAAATGGGATACATAATCATTTTTTGTGTATATGTTGGACTATCACCACCCAAGTTGATGTCATTGTTTCTTAAATTACCACCACTAGAGGTTGGTAATAATGATGTAAATACTATTTTCATGTGATATATATTATATTTATGTTGTATTTATGATTATATAATTTTTATATAACACATACCTTCATGATTTCCATTTTTTGGGAATATGATACCATCGTTTATGGATGTGAGGAATACCGCCTCCTCAAAGCGAAGTGATTCCATAATGCATTAGATGGAATGAATTATGGATGAGTTTAATAAAAAAATTTGATACTAATGAAATTTATATGATATTAATAAAATAATTATCATTCTATAAATATAATATACCTCTTTATTTCTTACTTTTCACACACTGAAAAGTGATAACTTTGTTTATGGATTTGTGTACTATCGCCTCCTCAAAGCGATGTGATTATTCTTTTTCTCATCATCAAATAAAAAAATAATGACATATATAAGTATAATTAAATAAATAATATTATAATTATGTAATTATTATTGTTATGGATAATTTTATATAATGACCTCTTTGACCCTAATCGACCTACCAAATCCATTTTGTCACATAAATCAAATATGGTCAAAACACTCGACGTAAACTTGATTGATTAAGTAGCTGAATAAAAAATGGTAATAAGTGAAATAAAAATAATAATAAACATGAAAACATATCTTAATACTTTAAACAATTGAAATATTTTTATTATTCTATAAGATTAAAACCCACCTGAAATGTCGGTAAGGGACTTCATCTCAATATCCTTTCATTGAAGCATATCTTAATGATATACACCTTTATTCTTTTTTAGGTGAATATAAAGACATATTGAAATGTTATATAATGATTTTTTTATTATCATGATATTTAATATTTTTTTAATGATATTCATTAATGTGTTTCGTGATTCAAGTGTTTCCCATGTGATAAGGGACATTTCCTTTATAAAAACTTTTTTAATGTTTTTACTCAAAGTATATTATTTTTTCTATGTCTATGTTTTTGAAATAATTTTATGGAAACATAAGATTTATAAATTATATTTTATGTAACTATTTTTTTTAAAAAATTAATATTTTTATGTATATTTCATTGAATTTTTTTACAAACGATAAAAGGGAAGTTCAATTCTTTATGTACATAGAAAAAATGAATTTTCTATCGTGATGAATATTATGAGATTAATGGATTAATTTAAAAGATTACATATCTCCATAATTGAATAAAAATTTTCCTTTTCTTTGGGTATTTTGGTATTGGAATACTTTTTTTCAAAATATTTTTTTATTTTTATATTAAAAATGTGTTTTTAATATAAAATAGTATTTTCTTTTCCAAAAGTGTTTTTCATATTGGTTTAAATGATTTTTTCAAAGGGATTCATGATGAAATTTTATTATTAATGATATGGTTCCTATGCATTATGTGAAATGGGTGAGCCCAATATATATATTATATGAAGGTTTAACCCTCATTATAGCTCATGGGCGAGCCCGATATAGCTTATAGAAAGGGTTGATCCCCATTATAGCTCAAGGGTGAGCCCAATATAGCTTATATGAAGGGTGATACCCATTACAGATATCTAATGTATTGTGTAATGATTATATTAGAAGTAGCCCATTTGTTTATTCTAATTAAAATGTTTTTGAAATTGATTTATGAATATGATTCTCTAAGTCACTGAAATGAGTTTTAATTTATTTCTAGGGGTTATTATGATATTATTTGAGAAAAATGTGTGTTTTATTTACATGTGAATTTTTTTTATTTCATATTCTAAAAAACATTGAAGATAAAGGTAAACATTATATAGGTTTTTATGTGTTCACTGAACTAACGGTTTCCTTACCTTTTGTATCCCTTACTGATATTTTATGCTCATCCCATGTTTTTAATCAATTTTAATAGGACTTAAGTATATGTAAGGAAAATTAGGAAGTTTGGTTGAATTTCATGGATATTTTCCATGAAAATAAATCAGGTTTTACTTTAAAAGTTTTGTATTATAGGAAAAATGTATACGAATCATATGTGAACAATTATTATTTTGTAGATTTTTTATATATGAGTTATGACCTAATTATATAAAAATATAAACCTAAAATGTTTATCAAAGTGAAAAAAATTAATTTCTTTAATAAAACTCAAGACTATAGAAAGTTTATGTCTGGGGACTTATAGTTGTTATCAAAGTAATTTTTAGACTAAATTATCAGTTATGGTAGTGTTAATATCATTACCTTATAATATTTTACTTTATGGTTATGTTTAAATGATAAAGAATTTTAATATTTCCATGTTGTTTCATATATAACTATTCATGTATAGAATAGTTTTCCATATAGGAAATAAGGAATCTTTAGTGGGAAGGAATCAAGTGAAAAATATCCTTCCAAATTAGTATCCCATGATGGTTGGAATTAGAACAAAATAGTCTGTTTCATTGATATATTATATGACACAAGCTATAAATGGTGGTGGTGTCCAAGCTAGAGAGGAACCCCATATACCTTGAAGGAACATGTCTATAGTGGAACATTTTATATGGAAACATTCCTAATAATTCAGCTGATCATCTGAACTAGTGGTAGCTGAATTATTGATCAAAGCCCTAAACAAGATATTTGAAGTCATGGGATGTTCTGAAGATCAAAATGAAACTCTTTTCATCTATCATTTTTAAGGTAAATTAAGTTGATGGTAGTTATTGGTTAATAATACTAGAGGGAAATATAATCTTATACAATGTAGTGGGAAACATTTAAGAATATTTTCCTTGAGAATTATTTCCCAAAAAAAATTCAGTATAGGATGGAGAAAAAATTCCTTGAATTGAGGAAAAAATATGGATATTATATAGATGCATATGAAGAAAAATTCACAATATTGGAAAAGTATGTGATGGAAATTATTCAAGACATTGATAGTAAAATTATTAAATTTTGCACAAGATTAAAAACAATCTTATGAAGGGAATTGGTCGCATGATAATTTAAATGTTATTATAAATATGTTCACTATGATTAGAAAGTTGTGATTGATTTTTCCAACACTTATGTTCCATGAGATGATAAGAGTAAGAAACTGTCCATGTGGAAGGAAATGGATAATCAAAAAACAAAAAATTCCATGGGTAATCTAAAAAACTAGTTTCATGTTTTGTAATATACTTTTTTGGGTAACATATGTTTGGATTTGGAAGGGTTACTAGTGTGGCATGTTTGGTCACAAAATACATTATATCAAATAAAAGAGTCATAACTAGTTCCAAAATGAGATAACAAATATCTATTCAGTAGTTATATGTTTTAGTTTCAATGTTTTGGGACTCAATACTGATGTTTGTTAGAAGTTAATTACTCAGTGTTGAAATCCCCATGACCATAAGAAAAATAGAGTGGAAAAATAATTTACTGCTTCTAATGATAATTTTATTCCATCTAGTGAAGTGGTAATAGCTCCAGGGAGCTCTGTATTTTTTTATGGTTTTTTATAAGCATAATATCTTAGGTACCCCTCTTTTAATGTTTTAAGTAATGGAAATACTTTGTGAGAAATTTATTGAATTTTTATTTATTTACGAATTATAAGTTTTAGGGGAAATTCACTTTGAATAATAATGACATTACATTTTATAGGAATAATTTTAAAGGTATTGATATCCTTTAGGGATAATATAGTCATTAATGTATTTTTTTAATTTTCTTGAAAAGTAAATATTAATGATGAAATAGTTTTGTTACAATTAAAGTTTATAGAATGATTTTGACAATATATTTCTTGTTATAACCATATTAATTCTTGTAAAATGGTTTGATACAAATATAAAGAATTTTAACTCTTTTTTGGATCTTATAATACATTAAAAGTTAATTTTAGTGCATCAGGAATAAAAAATAGATCATCTTGAATTGTCATCATTAGGGAAAATGGTGATATTGTACTAAAAATTGATTAAAGGATGAATCTATACTCATAATGTAAGTATATTTAATTATCCTATTAGTATAAATGTTGAAAAAATCCTTCACTTTTAGGAAAAAGACCTTTAAATAAAATGATATCATGTTACCGCCTTTTATAATGATATCAATGTCCTTTTACACACTTATTAGTCCAGTGGTTTTTTTTCTATTGACTTGCACTTGAACATATTCTATATGAATCACTATTAGTCAAGGGGAATTAGTTTTCACTTCCAAATCCATATTTTAATTTCCCATCAATGTTCTTCCTATGTGGAATCCATGTTATACATATCTTCTGGTGACCACTATATTTCCCACTTACCCTTTTTAAATGGTTGTTTTATTTATTTCAATTTTAATATTTGGGGTTAAATAAAGTAATTCTAAAATATTAATCATTTTATAACCAAGAGGATTTTTGATAAAAAAAAATTTATTTTAAGGGGGGTAAGATGTAACATCCTGAAATTTTATGAAATATAATCTTTCAAATTGATTTAAATTATTTTTTATCCAATTATTAGTGAAATTCATAGTTTATATTCAAGTATAAAAAGCACCAATTTAGTATTTTTTTTCACATAACATCAATTTTCTTCGATAACTTATGTTACATGCAAGGCTGAGTCTTACTGAACAACAGTATATTATTCATATAATTATGGAAATTACTATGTATCTATTAGAATATAGAGAATGAATAATATTAACTAAATTATGAAAATTTGGTTTACACATGTATTTAAAATGAAATCATTTCTTACTAATTAATTATAAATGAATATAAAAAAATTGAATATAAATGAAATGTAAAAAAAACTATTTTTATACGGCCAAAGGCTTATTATATTAATAAGTCATATTAATTATTATTGTTGAATGATATTGATGATATATATATATATATATATTATATTAAAAAAATATTTACATTCATCCAATAGATTTTATAGAAATAATATAAGAACAAGCCAATTATTTTTGCATAGAAGATGTATTGTTCTAAAAGGTAGTTTTGCTCCATTTAATGGTGCACTTGATTTAAAAATTAATTTTGAAAACTTTATAAATTAAATTTGAAAAAATAAACTTATTTTTTGTAAGATTAATGTAAATATTATCTTAGGGTGAATTTTTGGTATTTTTTGAGTAGTTTAATTTTTTGATGAATAGTGAAAATACTGAATTTTAATTGAAAACTGACTTTTCATATAAATAAATCACAATGTTAAATTATATTTTGAATTGGTTTTAAATTAAAAAATAGTTCAATAATAAATATATAAATTTAATTTAGTACATTATAATCTTATTTATATTTAATTTAGATATAAAAATTTAGTAAATCATCAAATATTTTCACTTTAAAAACCTACTTTCTCGTTCCATCTTCAAGATTAATTTTAAATTAAAATTTTCCACTCATTTTAATTTAATATGAAAAAATATATTACATATTTTTAATCATAATAATTATTAATATATAGTAATTTCAACTTAATTTTTGATGAATAATATAAGTGAAAGCAATTAGTATTAATTTCAGAGATTAAGGTAAAAATGAGTTTAATTAGTAGTTAAACTTAAATATTAAGGGGGAAATGACCTAGAAACTTCTCTAATACCCATTACATGGACATATGTAAACCATTTATCCTAGTCTATTGAATTTGGTTAATTATTAGAGTCAAATTATGTAACATATACCCCCTAAATAATTTTTTTAGTATTTACAAGGATCTCCTCCACTATAAAAGGGAATTCACTATCCCCACTTATTCACACATATAAATACCTTTTTCTAGACCAAAAAATTAAAAAATACCTTCCAAATTCCCTCATATAATCCAAGAAGTCTCAATTTAGTCATAAATCCAACCATGGAATTCCTTTGATGCAAACCAAAAGAAGATACCTAAAGAAGAGATAACATCCATCAATGAACGTTTTCTTTTATTTCTTCCTCAAAACCCATTAAATTTTTTATAGTTATATAATAAACTCATTATATTAAATATAAATAGATTTTTTATGTTATGGTTTTAATTTAAAACTTCATACACTTCCATAAAATTGGTTATGAAATCCTCATTCGTGTGTTTAGTAGATTGTCGCCTCTTAAACCAATGTCTTTCATTCATCCATTACCACCTCTCAAGGTTGGGAATAATGATGGACATAATATTTTTATATGATATATATTATTTTTATTATTTTTTTCTAGAAATATTATAGTACACACACCATCATGATTTCTATTTTTTGGGAATATGAAATCATCTTTTGTGGATATGTGGACTACAGCCTGCTCAAAGCAATGTGATTCGTTAGCGATTTACATGGAATGAATGAAGAATATTTTAATAAAAAATTTGATATAAATGAAATTATATGATATTAATTACATAATTATATTTCTATAAATATAGTATATCATGTTATTTCTGACCTTTTCACTCACTGAAAAGTTATAACATTGTTTGTGGACGTGTGAACTACTGCCTCCTTAAAGTGATGTAATTATTTTTTTCATCACCAAATAAAAAATAATGATCTATATATGTAAAATATATGAATAAATATGATAATTAATTAATTATTATTTTTTTTAAATTTTTTAATAATGAAAACTTTGACCATCGTGATCCTACCAATTTCGTTTTGACACATAAACCAGATATCATCAAAACACCCAACGTAAACTTAATTTATTAAATAGTTTTATATAACATAGTAATAAGTGAAATAAAAGTAATAATAAACATAAAATTTTTTATAAAGAAAGTAAATAATTAACATAATTTTATTATGTAGGATGATAAAGACACACGTGACAATTCACACTCATATTAAGGGATATTGTCTTAATCTTCTTTTGTTGAGGCATATCTTGATGTTATACACCATTATTATTATATAAAAATAATATACATCCCAATTGAGATGTTATATTATGAAATTATATATTCTTATTATATTTAATTTTATGTTTAATGTTATTCTCTAATGGATTTATGATTCAAGTGTTTCCCATGTGATAAGGTACATTTCAATTAAAGAAATCATCTCGTAATGTTTTTCCTCAAACTCTATTACTTTTCCATTTTATATGTTTTTAAAATTATTTCATGCAAATAAAATACTTATAAATTATATTTTATGTATATAAAAGGTTTTTAAAATGATTATTTTTATGTTTTTTTCATGGAATGTTTTGATAGTAGATGAAAGGGAAGTTATATTCTTAAGGCACACAATGATAATAACTTTTCCACCACCAGGACTATTATGTGATTTCAAGATTCCTTTGAAAGATTAAATGGTTCTTTTAATGAATAGTTATTTTTTCTTTTATTTTCTTATTTTGGTATTGAAAATTGGTTTTAAATAGATAATTTTATTTTTTATATGGAAAATGGAGTTTTAAAAGAAAATGGTAATTTATTTTTAGAAAGTTTTTTCATATGTGGTTAAAAGAGTTTTTCAAAGGGTTCTATGATCAATGTTTTTTATTAATGATATGGTACTTGAGAATTATACGAAATGGGTGAGTCCAATAAATTTTATATAAAGGGTTGTGCCCTATTATATCCCATGGGTGAACCCGATATAAATTATATAAAATGTTTTCCCCGTTAAAGATTATGAGAAACGGGTGTACCCGATATAGCTTATACGAAGGGTTGAGCCCCATTATAGCTCATAGGTGATCCTGATATAACTTATACAAAAGTTGGTACCCATTATTGATCTCCAATTTATTGGGTAATTAATATATTGGAATTTTTTTATATGGTTATTCTAATGAAAAAGGTTTTGAAAGGGTTTTATGAATATGATTAACTAAGTCACCTAAAGAATTATTAATTACTTTCTATGGATTTAATGATTTTATTTAATTAAAACGTGTGTCTTTTTCATTTGATTTTTTTAATTTCATATTCTCAAAAACATTAAAGACAAAGGTAAATGTTTTATGAGTTTTCATGTGTTCACTAGACTAACAGTTTTCTTTCTATTTTGAATCCCTTATTGAGATTTTAGGATCATACAATATTTTAAATTGAATTTATTTGGACTTAAGGATGGGTAAGGGAAAGGAAGAAGTTAGGTTGAAATTCATGAATATTTTCTATCAAAATAAATGATGCATTATTTTAAAAATTTTATATTATAGTAAAAATGGATACTAATTGTATGTGTCGACTTTGTATTTTATAGATTTTCTATTTATGATTTATGAAATAATTATATAAAACTATAAAATTGAAAAGATCCTCAAAGTGAAAAAATAATTTATTTACTAAAACTCAATATTATGTTATGTTTATAGCTGTTTCCTTACACTTTATGTTGATAAAATGATGTTTAGTTTGAATAAAAAGGTAATTTAAATGGATAAAGTAAATTACATTTCAATGATGACCATAGAACTAATTAATTATTTGTGGAAAAAAGTGGTTTATTCTATCATTGATGGTGTTTAAAACATTTTTTTATTTAAATAATATCATCAAAAATATTTTTATTTATTTATGGAATACAAAATCATGTACATGTTCAATAAGGTTTTATAGTAATTTAGGTTATTACCATGTTCCAATATAATAGATAATGAAGGTATTGACATGTTTTTTATGTATTAATCAAGAGATACTTTATGTTGTTTAGGGGATTAATTACAAGATCATACTTTAAATTTAGCGACCTTATTTCTAAATAATTGGATTCTAACATTTTGGAAGGGTTATATGGATATCCATTTAACAAATGGTATAATTTGATATTTGTATGTTTTTTTAAAGAATAATGTATTACTTCATCATATGAGGATTTTTTCATAACATGTGATAACCATTTTTTTAGATTATAACAAGAGATCTAAGGAATGAATTATCATTCTTTTATGGATCTATATTAGTGCTTCATAAATGATAAATCCATCTCTTAGAGTAATCTATGAGTTGGATTTGATCAAATCACAACCAAATGGTGAGATTTTACATATTAAATGGAATCAAATCAGTTATATATATCTTTTAATGAAAATTATACAACATAAATAAAATGATCTAGAAAAAAGATTATCCTATTATCATCATTTGTTTAATATCATTGACCTTTTTCACACCTATTTTGTTTATGGTTCTTTGGCTGTTAAACTTCTCTAGATCACCCACATTATTGTGATCAATTATATCTATCAATATTTGTAACGACCCAACCATTTATGAATAAAATTATATTTCTTCTAATGTCTTATGGGTATAAAAAACACATGCACTATTATTCTTATTATTATTATTTTTAAATGCCCGTTAAGTATAATAAGAATTGTTAATATAACCGTTGAATAATAATCACACAACTAATATAAATATAAAGATTTAAAAAAGCCTTTAGACACAGAAAAAGGAGATTATAGACTTATCCAGTAGACTCGGGCTGTACAAAGCTCATTTTTCAGATCTCAGAATGGAGGTAGCATCATTGGGATTCACTCTTGACCAAGTCCAAGACATGATTCAACATGTTAAGCTTGAATAGAATCTCCTACATGAGAAGTTCAAGTTAATAGATATTACCACTCAGATGATGTTATTCAATCCACCCCAAGAGTCTATCACCATCACACACCTTAACCTTAGGTCTTAGGCGTGTGTTATAAGGGGTTATGTAACACGGTATTAGTTACTTATTTTGTAATCTGTTTTGATTAATAAAAGTTATATTCCATAAATTCCTTTATGTGAATAGTTTTCTAAAAAAATGATGAATTTGATAAATTTATTTTTTAGCTAAAAATGGTACTTTTTAGAAATATATGAATTATTATGTTTTTATTAATAATATTATAAAAAATTTCTTATAAGTGATGATTATATCATTTATTTATCTATAAATGATTAGGTAATCCGTTTGATAAGAGTTATATTTTTATACAATAAAACAAAAAGTGAATTTTTAAAGAATTTATTTTAAAGAAATAATGAATTTTTGAAATAATTAATATTTTAATAAAATATTATTATCAAATTAATTTTATTAATAATAAATGAGTATATAATTTTATAAAGTCAAATGTAATTTTTATAAAGGTTTAAAAACTGTTTTTGTCAAAACCCATCAAATTTTCAATAAATGGCAGTTCTCATTTTTAAAGTGTAAATTCACATATTTAGAAAATTATTTAGATAAAATGAATATTATTTTTGGAACCAGTATGTCAAAATTATACAATAGTTATTTTTTCAAAATTTTCTAAGACAATTGATTTTTTGTGGAAAATTAAATAATATATAAATATATAATCTGTTTTATTACATCATAATGATAGAATAGTAATGTAATAAGTACCATAAAGGGATATTATACCAATTACATGTTTTAACTTTAAAATAATTTTCTTTTATATTTATTTGACTTATTTTATAATACCTTAGTGAATTCTGCAAAATGTATAACATATTTTATGATTTTAAGTTCATTTCTTTAATAATGTGACTCACCTCCACATAATCAAGGATAATATTTTACTATCTTAGGACCATGGAATTATAAAATAATGTTTTCCACTCCTATTTGGAAAAAACTATGGGCAAAAACCATGGTAATGTTTTTAGTTTTGAATATTTAATTATATATATTCCAAAACCTTAGTTTGTGAAATATTAAAGAATTCCCCTATCATTTCCTATATAAACCCACCCAAGCTCATACTTATCTTCACTAAGAATACTTAGATCATGTACCTACTATTTCCTCCACTCTCTATAATCCCACCAAGCCACCCTGATCATTCATGAAGTCCCTCGTCAATCTTTTGAAGTCACACACTCAAGTAAGGGTGTTATTCTTTTCTCATTTTTATCCAAGTTTATTTATATTGTTAAACCCTTTTATTTTAAATTAAAAAAAATGGGATATTTTTTATTAACTCCCCAATAATTCCCTTATTATATGTGAATGATGGAATAACCTTTTCTCTCTTATTAATCTCTCCCATGAACACCCGTCACCATTCTAAAATTTCATCACAGTTATTTCATTCCTCCTCCTTATTCAAGTTTTTTTATTATGTTACGCCTTATATTTACAAATTAATCATGTTGGAATATGTATTTATATGATACCCTTACTTTCCATTTCATTTCTAAATGAAGATATACCCCTTTCTCTTTTATCAACCCATTTTATGAATCTCCATGTGATGTCGTTATGTTGCCGAAATTTCATCGCAATTTTCCATGCCAAAATCATCTTGTAGTGAAGAGAATTCCTATTTCTATATCAAGGTTTATAAAATTTATGAACATATTCTTATTGATTATATACTTTCATATATGTATTATACATTCCTTTACTGTGGAATAAAGGATGATGTTGAAGGAATCCATGTTATATGATCTATGTGGCACACTTAAGCATGAGATTAAAATGTTCAAGAAGGGTGCACCTTGATAGAACTACAATGCATTGGGTAATGTTTAGTATCATGATACATCATGTTGGGATAGGTGTTTACCTAATTCATTTATATGTATTTTTTCCACCATGTTGGGATAGGGGTTTACCTGATTCCTTTATGTTAATGATACAGTGTTTTAAGTTGTGGCCACATTTCCATGTTACGATAATCATGCTATATCATGTCTTTATGTTTATGTTTCTATTATTCTCTATTGATGTGTATATTTTCTAACATGTAATGGCCCAAACCCTCCTGGCCCATTTTTTTCCTTACCATGTTCTGGTGTTTGGGGTGTCCTAGGGACCATTAATGACTCAATAAGGAGTTTTCCAAATTTTAGGATTTTACGAACGGTGGCACTGATGGGCGTTAGTGGCACCAACGAGAATCAGTGGAACCAATGAATGTCAGTGGAACTGATGGTTCTTCCATAGAACCAATCAGAATCTATGGAATTGAGGGGAAAATAGTGGCACCGATGGGTTTCAGTGGCACTGATGTTAACGGTGGCACCGATGGTGCTGGGGTGATTGTGCCAGGGCGACGGTACCAGGGAGATGGTGCTAGGGTGGCAGTGTGAGGGCGATGGTGCTAGGGTGACAGTGCCAGGGTGACAATACTAGGGAGATGGTGCTAGGGAAATGATGTCAGGGTGATGGTGCCAAGGCAACAGTAGTAGGACAATGGTGACTCACTTAACGGGAGTCATTCCCTATTTTTCTAGGACCTTCTAGTTTTTCCCCAGTAACATATCTTTTGACATAAAAGTGTTTTAATACTCCTTCAAAAGATATTTAACGTTAGTGAATGTAAGAACCCAGATCTCTTTTCAGGTATGTTTTTCCTTTTTCTGGAGTTTTTGAGAAAAATGAGTTTTCTGGAAATTTCAGAAGTACACGCCGTGTACTTTTTTAGTACACGCCGTGTACTTTTTTAGTACACGCTGTGTACTCTTTCCCCGGCTCTAAGCCATGTGTTGGTCGTGTCCGGGCCACACACACAGTTTGTAAGGCTGAGGTGGAGGCCGGTGTAGGATCGAAATATAATATGAGATGCTCAATATACAAGAGGGGGGGTGAATTGTATACTTTAAAAATTCCTTTGGAACCTTTAAAGTTAGTTATGAACAACTAAAGTTTCCTTAAGAAAAGGAAAGGCTAAGTTTAACAAAGTTAAACTAAGTTGATTCACAACACCTCTAACACCGAACTGAACTTGGAAAGATATTCCAAAAGTAGGTTCCGGAAATATGGTTCCGGAAATTGAAACTTAATAAAAGTTACAATATGAGATTCTACCTTAAAGCGTATAGAATCTAAAAGAATCAGAGTAAGTAAGGAAGTATAAGAAAGTTATACTTTCCTTAAGATAAAAATTGCAGCGGAACAAAACAAGTAGTAAAACTACTAGTAACAAGATAATAGTCTTTTAACCCAAAGAGAAGGGTATCCGACAACCTTGGATAAAAGTCCCTTGATTTATACTTTCAAGAAAGTCTGTCTTACCCACACCAGGGTAAGCCCTCGATACGAAGATCGGTGTCTCTGTCTTGCTATCCCCGCAAGACCTCAACTTCAAGGTAGTTGGCAACCTCTGTCTTCCTCAGCAAGGAAGTCCTCGATCTTTAAGGTAGTCGGCAACCTCTGTCTTTCTCAGCAAGAAAGCCCTCGATCTTTAAGGTAGTCGGCACCTCTGTCTTCCTATCCCCGGAAGCCCTCGAATGTAATCACCAACATTCGGAGTCGCACGGAGCTTTGAGAGTTAATAAGAGACTCTCTCTCTAGAAATCACTTCAACAGCATGTATGCACAAAGTCCAAATTGTTCATCCATCCGTTGCGAGCTTTTTCAAATGAGCTCCTATTTATAGGTAAGGTCGGCTCCTCTCCAACGGTCATATTTTCCTTAAAGTTCGGAGGGACCTGTACACGTGTCACTTAGACAACGGTTAGTTTATAACAAAATGGACGACATCGTTTTATAACAAAGTAAGTGTAACAGAATGCACGACATCGTTTTAAACTCTAACATAAAGGTTCGGAATAGAAACTTCGAAGTGAAGGTTCGGAGTGAATAAATTCAGAGTGTATAAAACAATGATAATCAGATTCTGTTTAATAGGTGAATTCGGAATGAGAATTCAGAATAGGAATTCGGAATAGGAATTCGTCATCAGAAATCGTAATGAGAATTCGTCAACAGAATTCGTAATGAGAATTCGTCATCAGAATTCGTAATGAGAATTCGGAATGAGATTTCTTCATTAGAATTCGTAATGAGAATTCGGAATGGGATTTCTTCATTAGAATTCGTAATGAGAATTCTTTATCAGAATTCGTAATGAGAATTCGGAATGAGATTTCTTCATTAGAATTCGTAATGAGAATTCTTCTTCAGAATTCGTATCCTGAATCTGGAATAGAACTTAGTCAGAATTCATATCCGGAATTCGGAATGAAACTTCCTTATAGTTCTTGTCCAGAACCGAATCCAAAAAACAGAATGCTTTTTATCAGTTTTAATGATTCCGAGAAAGTGAATCCGAAACTCACACTTAAGAAAAATATTGATGAAAATATGATAAGGATAAATTTTTCTTATAAAAGCGATTTTCCTTAAGAAAGCATTTTTCCTTACAAAAGCGATTTTTCTTAAAGATAAGGTGTTTGTGATTTTCAAAATAAGAAGGAATGGAAAAGTCATAAGGAAAACCTTATTGACTCAACAATCTCCCCCTTTTTGGAAAGCACAAACATCCTTACGAAAAAGCTATTCTAAGAAGAAAGAAACACATTAAAGCTTATCTCCCTTGGTTTAAGAAATATAGATGAATACGACTAACTCCCCCTTAGGCTTTGAATCTCTAAGGATCGTATTCATATTTCCGGAGTGATGTTTCTTTAAGAAAAACTCCCCCTTAAACAAACTCTTATTAGAGTTCTTTTTCCTTGGGTATTTTCCTTTCTCCCCCTTTGATAAGCACTTATTAGATTTCCTCTTTTTCTTAAGGATCTTTTCCTTCTCCCCCTTTGTGATTTTCAAAAAGAATTTGGAGGGAATGGAAAAAAATAACAAAGTAACTGAAATATTAGTAACGACAACAAAAGGAACAACAAGCACGATTCTCATTAAATTTGAAATGTCAGCAACAAAAAAAAAATACAACAAAAAGATCGGATTGGTCATTTCGGATCTTTCTCCTTCGACATGAGCCCCTTAAGAATCGTCTTGATCTTCTTGAGGTCTTTGTGATCTTCCTCTGCTTGCTTTTCTAAGGCAACTATTATTGCTGACTGAGCTTCAATTATTTCTTCCTGAGCCTTCAACTTTTCTTCCTGAGCTTCCATCTTCTCTTCCTGAGCCTTCATTCTTTCTAGAAAATTGATCCGATGATCTCTTTCAAATTTCCAACTTTGATTAACAGAGTTGAGCTTTCCATTCAAATCTCTTACTTCCTGACTCCGAATGTTCTTTTCCTCTGTCAATTTCTCATCGAAAGATGCAGTCATCTCATGAAACTTCTTGTCCTTGGTTTGAAAAGCATCCTTAACATTTTCCTGAAACTCATCCAGCAACCTCATCTCTTCCACATTCTTCTTCGACCAGCTTGTCATCCTTTTGCAAGATCTTTTATGGGCTTCGTAACCAATAAAGAAATTTTTGAACTGAGATTCAATTTCAACACACTTATCCATTACCATGGATACGGAATCGGTTTTCTGATTTAGCGTATGTTGGAGCATCTGGCACCGAGAGTCAATACTGGAGAAGGTCAGAATGGTTCCCACCAACTTCTTCAAGGACTAAACAACAAAATCGTGCCCCAACGATGATGACTCCGAATCTGACATCTTGCTAGGAGAATTTTCTTCTTCAATAAGCTCCAACTTCCTCTTAGAAGAACTACCAGCTTCCTTCCTCATACTCTTTTCTGAACTCGGGGTATCAGCAAGAATTTGCTTTCCCTTATCTTTTTCCGGAATAGAAACCTGTTCCGGAGATCTGTTCTCACTATCAGAGACTTGAACAATTTTATCTTCCTCATCAGCAACTCCTTGAACATTGGCTTCTACGTTTCCCATCTGAGCAGCATCAAGTAAAATATGTTCTTGACAAGTAACTTCTTCTTCTCCCTTTTCTTCTTCCATTGCAGGAGTAGCAAGCTTTGAAGATTGAGCTTCAGATGTTCGGAGTGACAGGTGTTCCGAAGGAGTTCCTTTGTATTCATATACTTGTTTGATCACATCTCCTGTATCACCACTTCCTTCAGCCGCTTCTTCAACCTCTTCCACTTGCTCTACTTCCTCAGTAGCAACAGCCTTTTCCGGAGTAACAAGATTTCTTCCTGGAGTCTCAGGTAGAGATTCCAGAGAAAAAGATCTCGGAACGAGAATGGTTGCTGAAACCATTTCATTAAACTTTAACAATGCTTGCACAGCCTCAGCTTCTGACAACTTCTTCTTCAGCTTCTTTTCCTTAGCTTGCTTCTTGAGCTCATCAGCTGCCTTTTCTTTCAGAGCCTTAGCCTCTGCAGGATCCAATCCGAACTGCGGATCTCCTTCCTTCCTCTTCTCCTTGTCAGCTCTCCACTTCGCTGCAACTTCATCAGTATATGTCTTCTTCTTCTTAGGCTTAGGAGGTGCGGAATGGACTTCCTTAGACTTAGGTTCCTCGGCTTCGCCTACCACTTCTTTCTGCTTCCTCTTCCTTACCGGCTTGGATGATTCCGGATCAGCCACTTTCGGAGTCTCTTCTACTTGAGGAGGTAGATCAATAAACTTCCCTGACTCCTTGTTAAAAGCTATATTCATCCTTTTAAGAGTTTCATCACTGAGCAACATGATCTTGCAAACTTTCGGCTTAGAACTACAAGCAACCTTGAAGGATTCTAGGCACCGAACTATCAGCTTCGACAATATTGTCGGGTACATCACAATCTGAGCTCTCAGATTCCCCTTCTTCAAATTATCAATGTTGAGAAGAATATGCTTCATCAAGTTGAACTTTCTTAGATTTATCAGGAAATCCAAGATGTATATCTCACTCTTCTTCAAGCTATCCTTTTCTCCTTTTCTCGGTACAATAAGCCCTTGCACCCATAACTCCAGAATCCGGAAGTTTGTAGAAAGACTTGCAATTTTCGGAGCCTTGTCATCATCCAATCCGAGAATTTCTAAGGCTTTCTCCTTGTTGAAACTACCCAAAGAGTCTGGCAGAACGTGCGAGATAAACTAAGCTTCACCTTCATAATTCAACCCTACCAAGCTTGCAGCCTTGGTGTAAGATAGCTTATATGTCTTGCCATACGATTTGAAGGAAAATTTTTCTCTATTGTCTTCCATGAAGAAAGCAACTGACTCATAAAACTCGACAAGCAAGTCATGGTAGACTTCATCTTGGTTTCCGGTTTTTGATACCGCAACATCTTCCCAGCCATTCAGCTTGATATTCTTTGATATAATAGAATCATAGTTGCTCAAGAAATTCGGATGAACTAACCTCTCTCTGTAGACTAACCACTGAGAAATGGGCTTAGTTGAAGACATTTCTTGAGAAGCTAACTCTGCAGACATTCGGATTAGAAGTCTCTGAGAAGTTCGGAACTGAGAAGGCTGAAGTTCGGAACTGAAAATCTGTAGTTCGGAACGGCCTTAAATCAGAGAGTCAGAGCTTCAGCACGCAAAAGCTTGAAATCCATGTGGGACGAGAAAATAGGGTCCCCTTTATATAGGCATTGGGATGACGGTTCAACTTCCTCGGTTGATCTAACGGCTTAGAATGATCTGAGATCAGATCTAACGGTTGAAAGCTTGAATCCGATCTTTTTGAGGTTTTTATTAAAGTAAAGAATTAAGAAATCCAAAAACCGAAAACAAACTATAAGAAAATGCCAGCAAGTAAAATATGATTACGAAAACTTCAGTAAGGAAATCATACCTTTCGGATTAGCTTAGGAAAGTTATTCGTAATGGGTAATATAAAGATGACTATGAAAAACTCAATACGAAAAACTCAATACGAAAAACTCAATACGAAAAACTTAATACGAAAAACTTAATACGAAAAACTTAATACGAAAAACTCAATACGAAAAACTCAATACGAAAAACTTAATATGAAAAACTTAATATGAAAAACTTAATATGAAAAACTCAATATGAAAAAGTAAAACTTAGTACGAAAATCTGGTTATGAAAGTCCCAGTACGAAAGTTGTTCATTCCGGAAATTTTCAATACGAATACTTTCATTCCAGAAGTATTCTATACGAAAATATCCATTCTGGAAAAATGGTAGTTATGAAAGTTCAATTCCGGAAATTTTCGTTCCGAAAAATTTGAAAACAAATTTTGAAAAACTTTGTTAAATAAACAAACAAATGTACTCCCCCTATGAAAAGGAGTTTATTACTGTAAGGAGATTTTTCAACAGAAAGTTAATTAAGGAAGATTACCTTACGGTTATCATTCCTAACTTCTGTTTAATATATTCAAATCTATCAGAAGGTAAAGATTTTGTGAAAATATCAGCAAGTTGATCTTGCGTTCCGATAAACTGAAGAATAATATCTCCTTTAAGTGTGTGATCCCTAAGAAAATGATGCCTAATATCTATGTGTTTTGCACGGGAGTGATGTGCATGGTTTTTACTTAGGGCAATGGCACTTGTGTTATCACACAAAATTTGAGTTTTAGTAAAACTCAAGCCATAGTCTGTGAGTGTGTGTTGCATCCACAACACTTGTGCACAACAACTTCCAGCTGCTACATATTCAGCTTCAGTAGTGGAAAGTGCAATAGAATGTTGCTTCTTGCATGACCAAGAAACTAATGAATCTCCTAAGAAATGACAAGTTCCGGATGTACTTTTCCTATCCATTCTACATCCACCAAAGTCAGCATCAGAAAAGCTTTTTAGAACAAAATCATTTCCAGAAGTATAAAATAATCCTAGATCCATGGTTCCCTTAAGGTAGCGAAAAATTCTTTTTACTGCCTTTAAGTGAGATTCCTTAGGATTGGATTGATATCTTGCACATAAGCATACAGAAAACATTAAGTCTGGTCGACTAGCTGTTAAGTAAAGTAGACTTCCAATCATACCTCTAAAAGATGTTTGATCTACTGGTTTCCCAGCTTCATCAAGATCTAAAGAGTTTGAGGTACCAATGGGAGTACTTATACTCTTAGTGTTGTCATAACCATACTTTTTAAGAAGATCTTTAATATACTTATGTTGGGATATATAGGTTCCTTCTGGTTTTTGAGAAATTTGAAAACCAAGGAAAAATGTTAACTCACCCATCATACTCATTTCAAATTCAGATTTCATTAGACTAGCAAAGGAGTCAGTCAAAGATTGCTGAGTTGAACCAAATATAATGTCATCAACATAAATTTGAACAATCAAAACATTTTTCTTATCTTTCTTTATAAAAAGGGTTGGATCTGCATTTCCCTTAACATAGTTATTTTGAAGCAAAAATCCAGTGAGTCTATCATACCATGCTCGTGGAGCTTGTTTAAGGCCATACAAAGCTTTGGTAAGTCTAAACACATGATGAGGATGTTTTGTATCTTCAAAGCCAGGAGGTTGTTCAACAAAAACTTCCTCTTGAACATAACCGTTAAGAAAAGCACATTTCACATCCATTTGATATAGTTTGAAATTAAAGAATGCTGCAAAGGCAAGTAGAATACGGATAGATTCAAGTCTAGCTACTGGAGCATAGGTTTCTTCATAGTCTATTCCTTCTTGCTGATTATAGCCTTTAGCAACAAGTCTAGCTTTATTTCTAACAATGACTCCATTTTCATCGCATTTATTTCTGAAAACCCATTTTACTCCAATAACAGAAGTTTCCTTAGGTCTCTCAACCAAGGTCCAGACTTTATTCCTTTCGAATTCATTTAGTTCATCTTGCATTGCTTTGATCCAATCATCATCACCTAAAGCTTCATCAGTGCTTTTAGGCTCTAATTGGGAAAGAAATGCTAGATGTTCTACTTCATTTCTTAAGGAACTTCTAGTCCTTACAGGTTGATTTACATCACCTATGATACTATCACTGGGATGATTCTTAAGAAACATCTGATTTGGGTTTTGTAAAACCTGTTCATCAACATAGGGTAGAAAGTCTTCTGGGGTGAATGTTTCAGAAGTATCTTCTAGAACAATTTCCTTATCAGAAGGTTCTTCTATCAAAGGTTGATAATCAGTTTTTGAAAACACATCCGAAGATGTAGGTTGGGAGGTTTTAAAAACAAAAGGATCTGATTCATCAAATTTCACATGTACTGTTTCCTCAACAGTACAAGTGTTTTTATTAAAAACTCTATAAGCCTTAGAGGTTGTGGAATAACCTAAGAAAATTCCTTCATCTGATTTTGGTGTGAATTTATGTAAGTTATCTTTAGTATTCAAAATGAATACTTTGCAACCAAAAACCTTGAAGTAGGAAAGTCTTGGTTTTCTACCATTCCATAACTCATAAGGAGTTTTATTAAGAAAAGGTCTAATCAAAACTCGATTTATAGTATAACAAGAAGTACTTACAGCTTCAGCCCAGAAATGTCTAGCAATAGAATATTCACTCAACATGGTTCTAGTTATTTCTTGAAGAATTCTATTTCTTCTTTCAACTACACCATTCTGTTGAGGAGTTCTAGGTGCTGAAAAGTTGTGAGTAATACCTTTCTTACTACAAAAAGTTTCAAAATCTGAATTTTGAAATTCTCCTCCATGATCACTATGAATAGTTTTCAATGGAAGATTTTTCTCATTTTTAACTTGGACTCTAAAACTTTTGAAATAAGAAAAAGCTTCAGATTTCCTTGCTAGAAAATAGACCCAAGTAAATCTAGTGTAATCATCAACAAGAACAAACACATAGTATTTGCCTCCAATGCTTCCAGTTTGTGTTGGACCAAAAAGATCCATATGCACCAACTGTAATGCATCGGTTGTTGAGACTTCACCGATTGACTTAAAACTAGATTTATGTTGCTTGCCATATTGACAAGGATCACAAACTTTAGAAGAATCAAATCTAAGCTCCGGTAGATCCTTAACAAGTTTCTTCCTAGAGAGTTTACATAGGTTTCTAAGATTACAGTGTCCTAATCTTCTATGCCATAACCAAGAATGATCTTCCATTGCACTTAGAAAGGTAAATCTTGGCTTCTTAGGTCTTCTAAGTTTAAGGTGTAAACATTCTCTTGCCTATTGGCTGAGAGAATAAATTCTTCCTTGGAATTGTGAACTAAGCATTTATCATTCCTAAAATTCACAAGGTAACCTTCATCACATAACTGACTTATGCTAATGAGGTTGTGCTTAAGACCTTTAACAAAAAGAACATTTGAAATCAAAGTTTTACCTAAAAGAATAATATTACCAATACCAACAATCTCTCCCTTAGCATTGTCTCCGAAAGTTACCTTTCCTCCTTTCGTTTTGATAATCTTTTCAAAAAAAGTTTTGTTACCAGTCATGTGCCGGGAACATCCACTATCTATGTACCAAATATTGTTGCTGGAACTTTCTTTATTTTCCTGAAATTAAGAACAAAGTTAGATTTTCGGAATCCAAACTCGTTTGGATCCGAGATTTCCAGACAATAAAATTTTAGGTATCCACATTTTCTTAGAAAAGTAAGCTTTATGAAAACCTAAGGATTGGGTTTTGTTTAAAGAACAATTTCTTGACCAGTGACCGCCACATTGACACTTAGTGCAAAATGGGGCACTTTGAGGAACAAAATAATTGTTGCTGAAAACAGGTTTTTCTTGGGTATAACCAAATCCGGATTTATTTCTTAAAGGTCGTATTTGAGAATACATCTTATCAAAATTTTCCTTACCATGGGTAAAGTTTGATAAACACTTCTTTAAGGAAAAAATTTCGGACTTGAGTTTTACAACCAAGTTTTTATCCTCAAAATCATTAGTTTTGGAACTAGAGTTAGGCTCGAAAACATTTTTCTTAGAAATTACTTTTTCTAATTCTTTAGCAAGTTTGTTCTTCTCAGAACTTACTTCCTCAAGATTTTTTGAAATACTTTCAAAATCAGCATTTTTCTTATCAAGATCTTTAGAAAGATCTGATATCTCTTTAGTAAGAATAGAATTCCTAGAATTTGCCTTATCAAGTTTCTTGTTGAGTTTGGAATTCTCAATCTCAAGAAGTTCAGCAAACCTAGAGACTTCTTCAAAGGTAGGTAAAGTATTTTCCTCATCAGAAGATGATTCTTCATCAGAAGAGTTATAATACTTACTATCATTAGGATTTAAAGAAACATTGGTCAATGATTCAGCATTTCGTACCTTAGCCATAAGACAATGATTATCAATAGGTAATCTGGCTATAAGACCAAGATTCTTCTGTCCTGAAGATTCATAATCAGAAGATTCATCTGAAGAGTCACCACCACTGGCACTCCAGGTGTCATTAGCTTTCAAAACTTTCTTAGCTTTGGCTTTGTAATACTTCTTCCTGTTCTTGTCTGAATTCCTTTCCTTCCTTTCTTTCTTTCTGAGCATAGGGCAATCTGGTCTAATATGTCCAGCTCTTTTACATTCATAACAAGTAACTTCTCCATCTTTCTTATCTTTCCTTTCCTTCTTCTTATACTTGGATTGAAAGTTTCTCTGTCCAGCTATCTTGTTCATTCTTCGAGCAAGATTGGCTAATTCATTTTCTGAAACTTCACTTTCACTAGATTCGGATTGGAAAATGACTTTCTTAGATTTGGATCTGGTAACTCTCTCAGGAGTCTTAGCTTTCATCTGATTAGAAGTTGAAGTAAAAGCAACAGTACTATTTCCATTCTTCTTCTTGATGTTGTCAGCATCTCTCTTCATTCTTGTCTCATGTTGTAGAAGAGTTCCAAATAATTCATCAAGAGTAATTTGAGTAACCTTCCTGTTCTCATCTATAGCTGTTCTCTTGGATTCCCACTCATTGGGCATAATATCGATTATCTTGTCCACAAGAGCTTCATCATCTAAACCTTTTTCTCCCATAGATTGTAGACTGTTGACGATAGTCATAAATCTTTGTTGAACTTTACAGATAGGTTCTCCATAAGGAAAAATGAAGCCATGATATTCAGCTCTAAGCATAGCTCTTCTAGTCTCAATCACCTTAGAAGTCCCAAAGTGTGTAACATCTAACTTCTTCCATATACAGTTAGCTGCTTCACAAGAAGAAATTTGGCTATATATATTTCTAGTCATTGAACACAGTAAAGTATTGCGTACCTTATAATTGAGTTGATATTCTTGCTTTTCCTGGTTAGTAAAGGTTCTGACTTCCTTGTCAGGAATTTTATAGTCACCAGTAAGCATGACAAAGTTATCTACTCCAGTATTGATAACAAAAGTCTTCATACGATCTCTCCAGTATTCATAATCATTACCATCGAAGATTGGTGGTCTTGTAGGATTCAGATTGTCAATAGATCCAACGTTCATTCCTGCCATACTTGAAAATAACTTGGAAACAAACTTGTTAATAGCAAAAGATTCGTAATCAAAAAGTTCGGAATGGGAAAAGTTGAGCAAGAAAAACTTGTATGTGAGTACAAGTATTTCAGTAACCTTGGCTCTGATACCAAATGTAAGAATGGTATAGAGTAAGAGGTTTCCAACCTCTGATACCAATTGTAGGATCGAAATATAATATGAGATGCTCAATATACAAGAGGGGGGGTGAATTGTATACTTTAAAAATTCCTTTGGAACCTTTAAAGTTAGTTATGAACAACTAAAGTTTCCTTAAGAAAAGGAAAGACTAAGTTTAACAAAGTTAAACTAAGTTGATTCACAACACCTCTAACACCGAACTGAACTTGGAATGATATTCCAAAAGTAGGTTCCGGAAATATGGTTCCGGAAATTGAAACTTAATAAAAGTTACAATATGAGATTCTACCTTAAAGCGTATAGAATCTAAAAGAATCAGAGTAAGTAAGGAAGTATAAGAAAGTTATACTTTCCTTAAGATACAAATTGCAGCGGAACAAAACAAGTAGTAAAACTACTAGTAACAAGATAATAGTCTTTTAACCCAAAGAGAAGGGTATCCGACAACCTTGGATAAAAGTCCCTTGATTTATACTTTCAAGCAAGTCTGTCTTACCCACACCAGGGTAAGCCCTCGATACGAAGATAGGTGTCTCTGTCTTGCTATCCCCGCAAGCCCTCAACTTCAAGGTAGTTGGCAACCTCTGTCTTCCTCAGCAAGGAAGTCCTCGATCTTTAAGGTAGTCGGCAACCTCTGTCTTTCTCAGCAAGAAAGCCCTCGATCTTTAAGGTAGTCGGCACCTCTGTCTTCCTATCCCCGGAAGCCCTCGAATGTAATCACCAACATTCGGAGTCGCACGAAGCTTTGAGAGTTAATAAGAGACTCTCTCTCTAGAAATCACTTCAACAGCATGTATGCACAAAGTCCAAATTGTTCATCCATCCGTTGCGAGCTTTTTCAAATGAGCTCCTATTTATAGGTAAGGTCGGCTCCTCTCCAATGGTCATATTTTCCTTAAAGTTCGGAGGGACCTGTACACGTGTCACTTAGACAACAGTTAGTTTATAACAAAATGGACGACATCGTTTTATAACAAAGTAAGTGTAACAGAATGCACGACATCGTTTTAAACTCTAACATAAAGGTTCGGAATAGAAACTTCGGAGTGAAGGTTCGGAGTGAATAAATTCAGAGTGTATAAAACAATGATAATCAGATTCTGTTTAATAGGTGAATTCGGAATGAGAATTCGGAATAGGAATTCGGAATAGGAATTCGTCATCAGAAATCGTAATGAGAATTCGTCAACAGAATTCGTAATGAGAATTCGTCATCAGAATTCGTAATGAGAATTCGGAATGAGATTTCTTCATTAGAATTCGTAATGAGAATTCAGAATGGGATTTCTTCATTAGAATTCGTAATGAGAATTCTTTATCAGAATTCGTAATGAGAATTCGGAATGAGATTTCTTCATTAGAATTCGTAATGAGAATTCTTCTTCAGAATTCGTATCCTGAATCTGGAATAGAACTTAGTCAGAATTCATATCCGGAATTCGGAATGAAACTTCCTTATAGTTCTTGTCCAGAACCGAATCCTAAAAACAGAATGCTTTTTATCAGTTTTAATGATTCCGAGAAAGTGAATCTGAAACTCACACTTAAGAAAAATATTGATGAAAATATGATAAGGATAAATTTTTCTTATAAAAGCGATTTTCCTTAAGAAAGCATTTTTCCTTACAAAAGCGATTTTTCTTAAAGATAAGGTGTTTGTGATTTTCAAAATAAGAAGGAATGGAAAAGTCATAAGGAAAACCTTATTGACTCAACAGCCGGTTATTTAGGAGTATGGAAAATTTGAAGTACACACCGTGTACTCCAAAAGTACACGCCGTGTACTTTCTTTTTTTTCATTAAACGGACTAGGGTCGCGTCTAACCCCCATATCCATCTTCTTCTTCAGGTTTCGACCATCTGAGAGAGACCGTACGACTGGATCTTCGACGGACGACTGCCTCACCGTCCGTTCTCCAATTCGAGCACGGCCAGTTGCATTGGAATCGTAGTGGTGAGTTCTTCCTTCTACTTTAGCCTTATTTCTTGATTCCTTTTGGTTTCCAAGTTATCGTAGGATGAGCGTTTTGTGCATTTTCTCAGATCTACGTTGTTCCAAGGGGAATCTTTCGTTGTGGTTTACGTATATCGATCTCCTAGGATCGAGGTAGGTGGTTTGTGATTTTCTGTAGAAATTTGATGAATATTATGTGAAAATTCCACCAATACCCTTGAACGGGGTATTGCGTGTTTCCTGTTTTTCCCTTGCTGCTTTCCTGATTTGCTTGATTGCTTTAGTAGAGGTTATTGGTTGTGATTAGAGTATTTTGTTTGTGCTCAGTTTTCTTTTCCATGCCTATTTGTAGGATTGTGGACTGTTTTTTTAGTATTGCTCTTGAGCCTTAGTTGATAGACAAGTAGTTCTTGAGGGTTACTTGGAAGATATGCACGCGCTGAGCATGTTTAGTTATACTCAGGACTATGAGAACCTAGAGTAGTAGACCAAAGGGAGAATTGACAGAAGGGATTCTCCAGAGTGTCTTTTTAATCATGATGTGGGGCCAAGGGGAGAATTGACGGAAGGGCTTCTCCAGAGTGTCTTTAACTACGACGTGGGCCACAGGGGGAATTGATGTTGAGTGCTTCCCCAGAGAGCCTTTAGCACGATACGAGACTATAGGGGGAATTGACGGTGAGTGCTTCCCCAGAGAGTCTTCTTAATTACATAGCTGAACCAGAGGGGTGAGACTGTGTGTGCCTCCCAGAGGGTTTCTAATACTTAGAGGTTGAACCATAGGGGTGAGACTATGAGAGCTACCCAGAGGGTTACCTATTTTCTTCTTGTTGTTGACTGCCCACTTGTGTGCTTTACTTATTAGAGCTGTGGATTGTAGCTGCTTGTGATTTCCTATTTACTGCTTCTTGTTTATTTACTGCCATGTATTAATTGACTGTTAGGCACAAATCTTTGGGTGGTTGCCTACTGGGATTGTGTCTCACACCCTGTTTGGGCCATGCTTTTGGGCCCAAGCAGACTATGTTGCTGCAGGTATAAACAAGGGAAAGCGCCCTTCTACTTCAAGATCTTGACTGGACCAAGAGCTGGGGAGCATGGGACTGAGCCATGGCTCGCGATGCTGAGGAGATTACTTTGTTTTCTTTTGTACTTGGTTTCAGTTGTATTTCAGCATGTTGTTGTGTTTTCTGTTTTCCTTAGATACTTGTACCTGCTGCATCATTATCATCATAGCTATATATTTACATTGCTTCCGCTGTTGGTTTCTGTTGGTATGCATGTTGTTTACTGCTTCCACCGTTTATTGTTGTTTTCTTACCTTGTATACCTTACCGAATGAGGGCATAGTTTCCCCACCGACTCACCAAGGCCCCCGCTGCTAGTCGGAAGCCTCTGGAGTTCGGGGAAACACGCTTGAGGTCATGTGGCGAACCGGGTACGGGGCACCAGTGGAGGGGCTACGGACTCGGGACGTTACAAAGTGCTATCAGAGGAGTTATTTTATCTTGATTTACTGTTTGGAGACCTTATCCAGGGATAGTACGGATTCAGTACTTGGCATTAAGATATGCTCGGGAGTAGCTAACTCGTGTACATGGAAAAGCCATACTACCTCGTTAATTGTAGTTGCTGATTCTGATATTTTATAGTTGATCTGATTTCACCTAGAGTGATTCACATGACTTGTGTTGTTATTGTTTTGATATTACGGTTCTATTTCTGTCACAACCCGATGAGACGAGGGTATGTCATCTCATGCATCATATAGGCACAAGTAGAAATCACATGTCATGCATTCTTTTCATTCCATCTAGGGTGCATTAGCGATTTCATGCTGTTGTGATAGGCTCTGTGTAGATTATGCATGCTGTTGTGATATACACTTTATAGATTCTCTGTTGTTATGTTAGAAACTGTTGTTTTGTTCTTGTTTAAAGTGAACGCCAAAAATTTGGTTCTTGAGGTGTTATGGGCCCTCACGGATCGGATTTTGGCATCTTTTCTCCTTGTTTTTGTGTTCTGGAATTCTGTGTAGTTTCTGAGCTACTGCCCAGAAAAACCCAGAATACACGGCGTGTACTTTTTAGGTACACGCCGTGTAGTTTTCAGGTCGTGTCACTGACCATGTGAGCAGAACACAGTGTCGTGGGAGTAACTTCGAGAACACGCTGTGTACCATTGGTAAACGCCGTGTGAGTTCAGAGCCGTGTACCCGGCCATGTCACTAACAACACGGGATGGGGAAGCTCGGGTAGAACACGCTGTGTCCGTAGGGAACACGCCGTGTAGTCCTGTCCAGGTACCCGGCCGTGTCACGAACAACACAGGCCGGCGTTACCTTCCTTTCCACACGTTGTGTTTGTTCGGAACACGCCGTGTAGTCTTGCCCAGGTACCCATCCATGTCACGAACAACACGAGACGATGTCGCCTTCGCCTATGCACGCCGTGCTTGTTCAGAGCACGCCGTGTAAGGACTAGCCATGTAGACGGTCGTGTACTCAACAACATGGACCGTCGAAGCCTTTTCTTGTACAAACCGTGTGTGGTTGTTAACACTCCGTGTAGTTTGAGGTGTACACGACTTGTGGGGCAGGAGTAAACACCCTTGTCAGTGGTTCCAAAATACACGTCGTGTACTTTTATACACGCCGTGTAGTCGTGTTTTGAAATCTTGTGTGTTCTTATTCCCCTATTCCCATTTTGTATTCTTGTGTTCTCTTTCCTTGTTCTCCTGATCTAAGGTGTGCTTTTGATCTTTCAGATCTATTCCTCCGAGACGTCCTCCGGTCGTATGTCTGTCGTTAAGCAGTGATCAGATTCCAGACAAGGCTGATCAAGGACTTCCTATCGATCCCCCAGCCGAGCCAGCCTTGGCACCGGTTGTTATACCAATCGCAGGTGCTGATGCGCAGTTCAGGGAAGGTTTAATGAGGATGATGCAGGCCTTCCAAGGAGCACCGTCTCCTGCCTCGTCTATGGAAGACTTGATGCGGGTCTTTCAGCAGCTGCATCCTCCCACGTTCTCAGGGGAGGGAGGACCTCAGGCTGCAGAGTCATGGCTGGAATCCATGCTGACTATCTTCGAGCATCTGGAGACGCCTCCAGAGAGGTGGGTCAAGCTCGCCACCTACATGCTCCGAGACTCCGCCAAGAGGTGGTGGGACGTGACCTCACAGGCGGGTCAGCAGCAGGCTATGGCTTGGGAGGAGTTCCAGCGCGTGTTCTACGACTACTTCTACCCGGAGACCCTGAGGGCCGATTGAGCCCTGGAGTTCATGAGCTTAGAGCATGGTACTCTATCTGTCATGGATTATTCCTCTCGTTTCACTGAGATGAAGCATTTTACACCCCTACAGGATGGGAGTGGGGTGTTCTTGGCTAGGAAGTTTGAGGATGGACTCAGGTAGGAGATCCTCTCACAGGTGAACATCTTCCAGCTGACTTCCATTACTTCCATCGTCAACCAGGCACTGATTTCGGAGCGTAATCTGAGAGACTTTGGAGCTACGAGTCAGGGCGGTTCTGCTTCTAGAGCTAGCTTTCCTTCAAATGACAGCAAGAAGCGCTGTAGGGAGCCTACGCGTGGTGATTTGAGGAAGCGAGATGCATCTTCCGGCAGCCAAGTGACATGCTACTAGTGTGGCCAGACAGGGCACACGAGGCCGCAGTGCCAGAGAGACCCCGTGGAGTGCCGATCTTGCGGCAAGTTGGGTCACCTTCAGCGTTTCTGCTAGGTTTTCTCACCAGCAGCAGGTGACCGGGGTTCTTCCCTGACTCCTCATTCAGGAGCGGCATTGGTGTCCATTCCTCCATATAGGATGGCCACACCTGAGTTGCAGGAGCTCAAGAAGTAGTTGGAGGAGCTACAGGCTAAGGGTTTCATTCGACCCAGTACTTCTCCTTGGGGTTCGCCTGTTCTGTTTGCGTAGAAGGCAGACGGTACCCTTCGGCTTTGTGTGGATTATCAGAAGCTGAACCAGTTGACGGTCAAGAACCGATATCCTTTTCCGAGAATTGATGACCTTTTCGATCAGCTTCGAGGAGCCCGGGTGTTCTTGAAGATTGACTTGAGGTCTGTTTATCATCAGCTACGCGTTAGACCCTCAGATATACCTCTGACAGCCTTCAGGAGCGGGTATGGTCTATACGAGTATGCATTCATGCTGTTCGGTCTCACGAATGTGCCTGTAGTTTTCATGGAACTGATAAACCGAGTGTTCCATCCTTACTTGGATTCCTTCGTCATGGTCTTCGTGGACGATATCTTGGTGTACTCTCACACTCGACATGACCATGCCACACATCTTGAGATCATTCTGAGTACACTGAGGGAGCATCGGCTTTATGCTAAACTCTCGAAGTGCCACTTCTGGATGGATCAGATTCACTTCTTGGGTCACGTCATCTCAGAGGCAGGAGTATCAGTGGACCCAGAGAAAGTGAGAGCTGTAGTTTCCTGGGAGCAGCTGAAGAACGTCTTTGAGGTACGGAGTTTCCTAGGGCTGTCTGGATACTACAGACGTTTCATTAAGGACTTTTCACGCCTAGCAACGCCTTTGACAGGTCTGACCAAGATGGGGGAGAAGTTCTTATAGTCAGATTCTTGTGAGTCATCCTTTCAGGAGCTGAAAGGGAGGTTGACATTAGCACCGATACTAGTCTTGCCAGATCCAGGCAAGAGCTACACTGTTTACTGTGATGCTTCGGGTATCGAGATGGGAGCTGTGCTTATGTAGGGAGATGGAGTCGTTGCGTACGGGTCTCGGCAGTTGAGGCCACATGAGAGGAACTACCCTACGCACGATCTGGAGTTGGCAGCTATTGTTCATGCCTTTCACTGTTGGAGGCACTATCTTCTGGGAGATCACTTTGTGGTTTTCACTGACCACAAGAGTCTCAAGTATATCTTCACACAGCATGATCTTAATCTGAGGCAGCGCAGGTGGGTCGAGTACCTTCAGTCTTTTGACTTCGAGCTCGCCTATACACCGGGAAAGGGCAACGCCGTGGCAGATGCTTTGAGCAGGAGAACTCAGATTCAGGCAGTTCATGAGGACAATAGTGAGTGGTAGCTAATGGATCTGTTCTCTGAGATGCATCTGGAGGTGCACGACAAACGGGGATAGACTTTTCTATCTTCTGTAGCTGTTACCTCCATGCTACTTGATCGGGTATGGATGAGGCAACTATCAGACTCAGAAGGCTTAGTCCTGTGGGAGAGTGTGTCAGGAGGAGACCCTCTTCCTGGTTGGACAGTGGGCGAGGATGAGATCTTGCGTTTCCAGGGACGCGTATGGGTGCCAACAGTTATACGTGAGGAGCTGATGCGGGATTTCCATTCCTCTATTTTGGAAGTTCATCCTGGCGTCACTAAGATGTATCAGGACCTTCATCGCTAATACTGGTGGCCATGTATGAAGAAGGATGTTTCTGGTTTTGTCTTGAGATGTTCTACTTGTCAGCAGGTGAAATCAGAGCATCAGCGACCAGAAGGCCTTTTACAGCAGTTACCCATTCTGGAGTAGAAGTGGAACGATGTTGCGATGGACTTCGTAACCGGGTTGCCGAGATCACCCCGAGGGAACGATGCTGTTTGGGTTGTCGTCGACAGACTTACGAAGGTTTCTCACTTATTTCCGATCAAGGAGACCTTCAGTGTCGATGATCTTGGATGAATGTACATCAGAAAGATCATTCGTCTGCATGGAGTTCCGTGCTCTATTGTTTCAGACAGAGATGAGCACTTTACCTCTTGGTTCTGACAGGGACTTCATAAGGCCTTGGGTACACAGGTACTTTTGAGTACGGAATACCATCCCCAGACTAATGGCCAGTCCGAGCGCACGATCCAGGTGCTTGAGGATATTCTCTGAGCTTGCATCCTTTACTTTGGTGGTTCTTGGGAGAAGTATATTCCTATGGTGGAGTTCGCCTACAATAACAGTTTCCAGGAGACCATTCAGATGGTGCCATACGAGGCTTTGTACAGTAGGCCATGCCGATCACCCTTATGCTGGCTGGAGGCAGGAGAGGCAGCTTTACTGGGAACTCGTCTTGTTCAGGAGACTTCAGAGCAGATAGAGCTGATTCGGAAGAGGATGGCTACAGCGTAGTCTCGGCAAAAGTCTTATGCTGATCAACGGAGATGACCTATGGAGTTCAAGGTCGGTGATCAGGTCTTCCTACGTGTCGCACCGAGGTTGGGACACAAAAGGATTCAGAGATAGGGTAAGCTTTCACCACGATACGTCGGGTCGCTTGAGGTCTTTGAGAGAGTGGGGTCAGTCACCTATCGGTTGTAGCTACCTCATAGATATTGGTCCATGCACGACGTCTTCCACATCTCTCAGCTCCGACGCTACTTTTCAGACCCATCTAACGTCTTTCAGCCCGAGGAAGTCGAGCTTGAAGCGAACGCGTCATTCGAGGAGCATCCTATCCGGATTGTCGATCGTAGTACGAATGTTCTCCATGGGCGGTCTGTTCCTCTAGTACGAGTGCTATGGCAGCACGGGCGAGTACAGGACAAGACCTGGGAGAGGGAGGCCGATGTTCGATCACAGTGGCCGGAGCTGTTCGGGGTTTCTCCTTCTCCACCTCATTAGGGAAATTCGGGGATGAATTTCTTAAGGAGGGAAGTTTGTAAGAACCCAGATCTCTTTTCAGGTATGTTTTTCCTTTTTCTGGAGTTTTTGAGAAAAATGAGTTTTCTGGAAATTTCAAAAGTACACGCCGTGTACTTTTTTAGTACATGCCATGTACTCTTTCCCCGGCTTGAAACTGTGTGTTGGCCGTGTCCGGGCCACACACATGGTGTGTAAGGCTGAGGTGGAGGCCGGTTATTTCGGAGTATGGAAAATTTGAAGTACACGCCGTGTACTCCAAAAGTACATGCCGTGTACTTTCTTTTTTTTTATTAAACGAACTAGGGTCACATCTAACCCCCATATCCATCTTCTTCTTCAGGTTTTGACTATCCGAGAGAGATCGTACGGCCGAATCTTCAACAGACGACCGCCTCTCCATCCATTCTCTGATTCGATCATGGTTAGTTGCGTTCGAATCACAGCGGTGAGTTCTTCCTTTTGCTTTAGCCTTGTTTCTTGTTTCCTCTTGGATACCAAGTTATCGTAGGATGAGTGTTTTGTGCGTTTTCTCAGATCTACGTCGTTCCAAGGGGAATCTATCGTCGAGGTTCACGTATATCGATCTACTAGGATCGAGGTAGGTGGTTTGTGCTTTTCTGTAGAAATTTGATGAATATTATGTGAAAATTCCACCAATACCCTTGAACAGGGTATTGCGTGTTTCCTATTTTTCCCTTGCTGCTTGCCTGCTTTGCTGGATTGCTTTAGTAGAGGTTATTTCTTGTGATTAGAGTATTTTGTTTGTGCTCAATTTTCTTTTCCATGCCTATTTGTAGGATTGTGGACTGTTGTTTTAGTATTGCTGTTGAGCCTTAGTTGATAGCCAAGTAGTTCTTGAGGGTTACTTGGACGATATGCACGCGCTGAGCATGTTTAGTTATACTCAGGACTATGAGAACCTAGAGTAGTAGACCAAATGGAGAATTGATGTAAGGGATTCTCCAGAGTGTCTTTTTAATCATGATGCGGGACCAAGGGGAGAATTGATGGAAGGGCTTCTCTAGAGTGTCTTTAACTACGACATGGGCAACATGGGGAATTGACGTTGAGTGCTTCCCCAGAGAGCCTTTAGCACGATATGAGACTATAGGGGGAATTGACGGTGAGTGATTCCCCAGAGAGTCTGCTTAATTACGTAGTTGAACCAGAGGGGTGAGACTGTGTGTGCCTCCCAGAGGGTTGCTAGTACTTAGAGGTTGAACCATAGGGGTTAGACTGTGAGAGCTACCTAGAGGGTTACCTATTTTCTCCTTGTTGTTGACTTCCCACTTGTGTGATTTACTAGTTAGAGTTATGGATTGTAGCTGCTTGTGATTTCCTATTTACTGATTCTTGTTTATTTACTGCCATGTATTCATTGACTATTAGACACAAATCTTTGGGTGGTTTCCTACTGGGATTGTATCTCACACCCTATTTGGGCCATGCTTTTGGGCCCAAGCAGACTATGTTGCTGCAGGTATAGACAAGGGAAAGCGCCCTTCTACTTCAGGATCTTGACTGCACCAGGAGCTGGGGAGCATGGGACCGAGCTGTGGCTCACGATGCTGAGGATCTTTGTTTTCTTTTGCACTTGGTTTCAGTTGTATTTCAGCACGTTGTTGTGTTTGCTATTTTCCTTAGATACTTGTACCTGCTGCATCATTATCATCATAGCTATATATTTACATTTCTTCCACTGTTGGTTTCTGTTGGTATGCATGTTGTTTACTGCTTCCGCTGTTTATTGTTGTTTTCTTACCTTGTATACCTTACCGAATGAGGGCATAATTTCCCCACCGACTCACCAAGGCCCCCGCTGCTAGTCGGTAGCCTCTGGCGTTCGGGGAAACGCGCTTGAGCTCATGTGGCGAACCGGGTACGGGGCACCAGTGGAGGGGATCCAGACTCAGGACGTTACAGTGAAAGATGTTTTAATCCCCCATAAATTAGGAGACATTTGAGTTATCAAAACATGTGGCCTTTTTTCCTTGGTGTCACACCTTGTCATGTTTTACAGTTTCACCTCGTTACACATTTTCTCAGTTTAAAATATATCTATTAAATCACATCTATTATCTACACTATATTCAAAGGGAATTATTAAATATTAATTAATCACAACATGTGAAACTTCTAAACCATGTGGTAGATCCGTGATCATACTTTGAAGTACTTTGAAATCTTCTCCCTGATTTTAAGATCTAGGTTTTCTTAAGCCAAGATCTTCTCTCCTTTTCCTTTCGCTCTCTCTTGGTGAGTTTGGAGCCCCTATTCCACAGATGAATCATGACCCATGCTAGAGCCTTTTCCCATCACCCTTGGAGACTTGGAGTTTCCTGAAAGTGGCACATCCCTAGTTCTCGGTGTGAGGATAAAAATTTGATCATTGATCATCCAAGTATGATTTTCCTTCATCTCTCTTTACTGTGTATCATGAGGGTGGGTGGGGGGTATGATAATGTTTACTCAGGGCATGGATGAAACCAAATCTTAACGAAGATAAAAAATTGACTTTAAATAATGAAGGGGTGTTATTGATGGTGATGTTTCTATGCTCTTTCATATTTTTTTATATGTTGTGAATTGTATGAGCTTATGTCCACTGAAAATAGTGGTCGTTGGTGGTCCTTTATTTCACACTAATGAACCTCTATTCCTCTGTATAAACTTGTGATTGAATTTATGTAACATAGAAACTGGTTAATCATATAAACTTGGTTGATTAAATTGATTTATGATAAATAAGAACCCTTGTGTGATATCCTCAGTTAACCAAACTGAAGGAAAGAACTTAATGAATGGTTATGGTTAAATTTGAAAACTCTCTTGCTCTATTCCGCTTTTAATCATAGTTATTCTGATTGATGCTTATGGGGTGGCGTTGATAGGGATGGAATCCTCTATTGTTCTGTTGTTGTCTTGTGGAATCGTTCCCCTATATTGGGGCGTGGTTTGGTCCCAAAACTTTTTGGGATCTCTGGATCCTTTTTTTTGTTGTGACCTTATATGAGAACTGGGTGTGAATGATTAAATTGATTCTTGGTTGTTTTCCTTAAATTATTGTCTTGGATTGCGTCTATGTCTGTTAGTTTCTCGGTAGTAGAGGAATATTAAAATGTAATCACTTGAACATGATAACAAGAATGAGTACAAAGGGGGATTCGTTTTCTAGATATGGGTTGTGCTCTGATTGTGGCTATTTTATACGTGAATGAATATTAATGAGGGTGTTTGTGTATGGTCTAGTTTCGAGACCCTTAGGTTGGGATGAGTTCTTGTTTACCTATATGTATAAATCTAGTTCTTTAGTTTATTATTCGCACCCCACCTAAGTTGATCACTTTGTGCTAAACACCCCCATTTCATGGGGGATGGTTTTTTCCCAATATCCTTATGGGTGGCTGGTTATTAGCTCCTTTCTGACCCCTTTTCTGATTTTCCCAAGACTCTTTGGGTAGGCTATGATAGTGTAAGGTTCATTATATCCCAAGACTCTTCGGGCAGGTTACGTTGTGGTGGTTTGCCCAAATGTATGCGGGTAAGTTTGTTTCCGAAGTATCTTTGGGATGAGGCCAAGTGTCTTCGGGTGTGGAAGTTGTTGTTCTAGCCCAAGTGTCTATGGGAATGATTATGTATAGTTGTGGTGGCCTAGGATTATGCATATAGGATGCATAGTTTTGGTATCCTAGGTGTCTGTGGGTGTCACTACTAGAAATTTAAGGTATACTAATGTTTGAAAACCATTGGTCTAGGGTGGAGAACCATTGGTATAAATTATACAAACGGTTTAATAACCGTAGCCTAGTAAGTCATCACAATAGACATATACCAATGGTTTGAGATAAACCATTGGTATATGAGAAGAAATATACTCTATACCAACGGTTTTATAAAAACATTGGAATAGAGTTCTTATAAAACACATATGCCAATGGTTTCAAAACCGTTGGCATATATTTTTTAGTCTTCCATTCACCACTACACAAATAGTTTAAACCGTTGGTAAAGTTATTGTACCAACGTTTCAGAACCGTTGGTAAAACAAAAACATACAGAACCTATACCAATGGTTTAAAACCATTGGTATAGGCTTTGTTGTACAATTCACACAGTAGCCTGCTCTGTGTGCTGCTGTGTGAATTATATAGAATACATACAATGAAATATATAATAAGGATAAATAATTAAAAACTGATAATTATAAGGATACATAATTTAATAATCAATTATGAATACAATACATTAAAAACTGAATACGTAATTATATGTGATAAATAATTAATAATACATACAAAATTACATTTTTATAACACATACACGATTGAATTCAGAAATTAGAATCTAATAACCCAAAAATAAGGAAATGAATAAATTTATTCAACCAAACACAAATATAATGTCATGGTTTGGGGCAGGCGTCTTTGAACTTAGTGATGATGATAATGGGTGTGTATCAATGAGCTTGTGTGATTTAGGGAATATAGTTGTCCTTGGCGTATTAAATTTCATGTGTTTTAGAATAGGGGTAGGAGTTCCTCACATGAGAAGTGGATTGTCTGAGGCAGGACCATGGATCGTTGTGCTAAAGTATGAACACAATCTGAATACATTTGGTTAGTTTTCCGTATGCCAGTTATTTTTACTTAAAATGATGTTCATTTTAAACAGAAGAGAGACAGTTAGAGAGATATTGGCCACAATGTGCCTCAGATTGAGGCATGGTTGACTTTTACACATCACATATGACCCATGGATCATTGTCCTAAAGTATCAATACAATCTGAATAAGTTGGGTTGGTTTTCCGTATGCCAGTTTTTGTTTTCACTTAAAATGTTGTCCATTTCAAATAAAAGTGAGACACTTTGAGTGGTACCGGCCACACTGGGCCTTGGATTGAGGCTTAGTTGACTCTTAAATGTCATAAATGACCCATGGATTTTTGTACTAAAGTATCAACACAATCCAAATACATTTGGTTGGTTTTTTGTATGTCAGTTGTTTTTACTTAAAATAGAGTCCATTTTAAACAAAAGAGAGACACTTAGAGTGCTACCGGCCACACCATGCCTCGGATTGAGGCGGGGTTGACTTGTACACATCACAAATGAACAATGGATCGTTTTCCTAATGTATCAACACAATCTGAATGCATTTGGTCGGTTTTCTGTATGCCATTTGTTGTTTTCATTTAAAATGTCGATCATTTTAAATAAAGGTGAGACACTTTGAGTGGTACCGGCCACACTGTGCCTTAGATTGAGGCGGGGTTGACTCATACACATCAAAAATTAATCATGGATCATTTTCCTAAAGTATCAATATAATTTGAATACGTTTGGTCCATTTTCCGTATGTCATTTGTTGTTTTCACCTAAAATGATGTCCATTTTAAACAAAAGAGAGACATTTAGAGTGGTATTCACCACACCGTGCCTCAGATTGATGCGGGATTGACTCGTACACATCAAAAATGCCCCATGGATAATTTTACTAAAGTATAAACACAATCAAAATGAATTTGGTTGGTTTTCCATATTCTAGTTGTTGTTTTCACTTAAAATGTTGTCCATTTCAAATAAAAGTGAGACACTTTGAGTGGTAACGATCACACCACACCTCATATTGATGCATGTTTGAGTAATACACATCACATATTACCAATGAATTGTTTTTAAAAAGTATCAACACAATCCGAATACGTTTGGTTTCCATATACCAGTTGTTTTTACTTAAAATAGTGTCCATTTTAAACAAAAGAGAGACACTTTGAGCGATACCGGCCACACCGTGCCTCGGATTGAGGCAGGGTTGACTCTTACATGTCACATATGACTCATGGATCATTTTCCTAAATTATCAACACAATCCGAATGCGTTTGGTCGGTTTTCCGTATGCCAGTTATTGTTTTCACTTAAAATGATGTCCATTTTAAACAAAAGAGAGACATTTAGAGTGGTACCAGACACACCGTGCCTTGGATTGATATGGGGTTGACTCATACAAATCAAAAATGTCCCATGTATATTTTTCCAAAAGTATGAACACAATCTGAATTCATTTGGTTGGTTTTCTGTATGCCAGTTGTTGTTTTCACTTAAAATGATGTCCATTTTAAACAAAAGAGAGACATTTAGAGTAGTACCGGTCACACCACGCCTCATATTGATGTGTGGTTGACTTTTACATGTCACAAATTTACCATGGATCATTTTCTTAATGTATCAACACAATCCAAATACGTTTGGTTAGTTTTTCATATGCCAATTATTTTTACTTAAAACATTGTCCATTTTAAAAAAAAGAGAGACACTTAGAGTGGTACTGGCCACATCGTGCCACATATTGATATGGGGTTGACTCGTACACATCATAAATGTCCCATGGATAAATTACCTAAAGTATCAACACAATATGAATGTGTTTGGTTGGTTTTTTGTATGCTAGTTGTTGTTTTCACTTAAAATGTTGATCATTTCAAATAAAGGTGAGACACTTTGAGTGGTACCAGCCACACCATGTCTCGGATTGATGCGGGGTTGACTTATACACATCAAAAATGTCCCATGGATATTTTTTCTAAAGTATCAACAAAATATGAATATGTTTGGTCCGTTTTCTGTATGTCAGTTGTTGTTTTCACTTAAAATGTTGTCCATTTCAAATAAAAGTGAGACACTTTGAGTGGTATCGCCTACACATGCCTCAGATTGAGGAATGGTTGATTTGTACACATCACATATGATCCATGGATCGTTTTCCTAAAGTATCAAAACAATCCAAATATGTTTGGTCAGTTTTCTGTATGCCAGTTATTTTTACTTAAAAGGGAGTCCATTTTAAGAAAAAAGAGAGACACTTTGAGTGATACCGGCCACACCGTTCCTCAGATTGAGGCAGGGTTGACTCGTACACATCACATATGACTCATGGATCCTTTTCCTAAAGTAACAACACAATCCGAATGCATTTGGTCTGTTTTCCATATGCCAGTTGTTGTTTTCACTTAAAATGATGTCCATTTTAAACAAAAGAGAGACATTTAGAGTGGTCCCGGCCACACCATGCCTCATATTGATGTATGGTTTACTTTTACACATCAAAAATGTCCCATGGATTGTTTTACTGAAGTATCAACACAATTATAATGCGTTTGGTTGGTTTTACATATGCCAGTTGTTGTTTTCACTTAAAATGATCTCCATTTTAAACAAAAGAGAGACATTTAGAGTGGTACCAGCCACACTGAACCTCAGATTGATGCAGGTTTGACTCCTACATGTAAAAAATGTCCCATGGATCATTTTCCTAAAGTATCAACACAATATTAATACCTTTGGTCAGTTTTCCATATGCCAGTTATTTTTACTTAAAACATTGTCAATTTTAAACAAAAGAGAGACATTTAGAGTGTACCGGACACAACATGCCTCGGAATGATGCAGAGTTGACTCATACACATCACAAATGTACCATGTAGTATTTTTCTAAAGTATCAACACAATCCGAATGTGTTTGGTTGGTTTTTCGTATGCCAGTTGTTGTTTTCACTTAAAATGTTGATCATTTCAAATAAAGGTGAGACACTTTGAGTGCTACCAGCCACACCGTGCCTCATATTGATGCGGGGTTGACTCCTACACTCCAAAAATGTCTCATGGATCGTTTTTCTAAATTATTAATAGAATCCAAATACGTTTGGTCTATTTTACATATGTCAGTTGTTGTTTTCACTTAAAATGTTGTCCATTTAAAATAAAAGTGAGACACTTTGAGTGGTACCATCCACATCATGCCTCAGATTGAGGCGGAGTTGAGTCATACATGTCCCATATGACCAATGGATTGTTTTCATAAAGTATCAACACAATCCAAATAATTTTGTTTAGTTTTCCATATGCTAGTTATTTTTACTTAAAAGGGTGTCCTTTTTAAACAAAAGAGTGACACTTTGAGTGATACCGGCCACATCGTACATCATATTGAGATGGGGTTGACTCTTACATATCATATATGACTCATGTATTTTTTTCCTAAAGTATCAACACAATCCTAATGCGTTTGGTCGGTTTTTCTTATGCCAGTTGTTGTTTTCACTTAAAATGATGTCCATTTTAACCAAAAGAGAGACATTTAGAGTGGTACCGGCCACAACGTGCCTCATATTGATTCAAGGTTGATTCGTACATGTAAAAAATGTCCCATGTATTATTTTCCTTAATTATCAACACAATCCGAATGTGTTTGGTTGGTTTTCTATATGTTATTTATTGTTTTCACTTAAAATGTTGTCCATTTTAAACCAAAGAGAGACATTTAGAGTGGTACTAGCCACACTGCGCCTCGGATTGATGTGTGGTTGACTCCTACATGTCAAAAATGTCCCATGGATCATTTTTCTAAAGTATCAACCCAATACGAATACGTTTGGTCAGTTTTCCATATGCTAGTTGTTTTTACTTAAAACATTGTCCCTTTTAAACAAAAGAGAGACACTTAGAGTGGTATCGGAAACACCGCGCCTTAGATTGATGCAGGGTTGACTCGTACAAATCAAAAATGTCCCATAGATTGTTTTCCTAAAGTATCAACACAATCCTAATGCGTTTAGTTGGTTTTTTGTATGCCAGTTGTTGTTATCACTTAAAATGTTGATCATTTCAAATAAAGGCGAGACACTTTGAGTGGTACCAGCCAAACTGTTCCTCAGATAGATGTGGGGTTAACTCCTACATGTCACAAAATGTACCATGGATCGTTTTTCTAAAGTATCAACAGAATCCGAATACGTATGGTCCGTTTTCCATATGTAAGTTGTTGTTTTCACTTAAAATGTTGTCTATTTCAAATAAAAGTGAGACACTTTGAGTGGTACTGGCCAAACCATGCCTCGGATTGAGGCGGGGTTGAGTCGTAAACGTCACATATGACCCATGGATCGTTTTCCTAAAGTATCAACACAATACAAATACGTTTGGTCAGTTTTCCATATGCTAGTTGTTTTTACTTAAAAGGGTGTCCATTTTAAACAAAAGAGAGACACTTTGAGTGATACCGGCCACACCGTGCCTCGGATTGAGGCAGGGTTGACTCGTACACGTCACATATGAGTCATGGATCATTTTCCTAAACTATAAACACAATCATAATGTGTTTTGTTGGTTTTTCATATGCCAGTTAGGCAAATCATTCAACGACAGTGATAATATCTTATACTAAAACTATAGACATTGTGCATGATGTGCATCCCCTGGTGCATGGTTAGGGAAAATCATGCACATTTATTCTAATATATAGCCATATGGTTGGTATATACCTTGTGGGTTGGATTTAAATTTTTTACTAACCGTGAGGCATAGTGTTTTTCTACGCTGACCGGGGTTCCAAGCTCCGAACAAGCCCCAGAAGCCCCATAAACCATTATAACATCATTAGGCTTCCATATTTGGTCAAAAATAAAGATTTATACTGAATTAAAAAATATCCATACCAGAGTGAAAAACCAGGTTCCAAAATAAAGAGTTATACAGAATTCAAAAATGTAATGGATCAATCTACCCCTGATCACCATCACCATCACCACTGTCATCATTAGCCTCATCCTCACCACCATCTATATCCTTGTAATTGTCCTCTTTATCGTCCCCATGCTCATCCTCTACCCCATACTCACCCTCATCCTCTTCTTCATCCTCTCCCTCGTCCTCTTTAGCATCCTCGTCATCACCAGGAACGTCATCATCCCGACCGCCATTAGAACTACCACTTAGTGCATTTGATAATGCACATATCGATGACATATATGTCTGACAGGTTGTACTGGCCTCCGGTGGAAGTGATGAAGATAAATCTTTGACTAGTTTCATAAATTCGTTCTCCCTCGTTTGAACCTATTCTTCCAACTCTGTGACCCTTTTATCAGACTTTCTTGCATGCTCCTTGACCTGTTCCAACTCGGTGGTACTGGAATGGATACTTGGAGTGGACCAATACCTCATCAGGACTACATTCTTACCAGGTTGGCATCGTACTCAACCAAAGTGCTCATCTCCCAAAACTTGATATAAATGATCGTGTGGCCTTAAATTGTCAGGCTCTTGATCATCAAGGGCCTCTAAAGCATCCTGTTAAAAATATTAATAGATTATTAAATTTCAAAATTGATATTAAACTTTGAAATAAACAAATTAGAACTTATAATCTTTTCTTGTGTCAGTTCATTAACCGCAGTTCAATCTTTTTTCCTTCTACTCGAGCAAAACAATTTTGCTCGAGGGAGGTGTCCTTCAATATTTAATTTGTGCTTCTGTAATGACATTGAAAAAATATAAAGTGAAACTATAATCATATATTCAATATTCAATAAATCACATAATTTAATTAGGAAACAATAAAAAGGGAAAGTCCTAAAGAAAAATTATAAACAACTATATCGTACCAGCTGCCTCTCATGATCTAACATAGTAGTGCGCCCCAAAGTGTGGAGGTATTACTATGAATCAATGTTTTTTTTGTTTTTTTTAGAATATTCCTAAATAATGTTTAATAATAAACAATATAATATTAATGAAAAATATTAAAACTGTCATTTAAAAACCTCAAATGTGATTAATACCTTAAATTCGGCAGTCGCCAATGGGTAATCATTTGGCGATATTGCTCCATCAGTCAGTCATCCATGATAGGTATTGTCTCCAACTCTGTTCCTACTCTATCACACCAGACAACATACATCTCATGCTTATAAGCTCTCCAAAGCTCTCCTAGATCCTTTAAATGTGCTGGTCATGCACCTTCTCCATCAGGGAAGTTAAACTGAAGCATACACCCAATAGATTAATTCATATAAATAAAAAAATACTGCATTAAATCCAATAGATTTTTTACCCATATTTGTGTCCACACAATATCTTTGACTTCGTGTGGCAGATGTCTCCAAGAGAGAGGGCTGACCGGAATGATGTTGGAGTATTTGGCTAGCGTCACCAAAAAACCCTGACATTTCTGTCCATATTTATCTATCATCTGTCTATCATCATTGCATTCAACCATCAACTATGTCTGGCAGTTCCATACCACACACAAGCGAGTATGCCCCCTCCCCCGCCTCCAATTAGTAGATGAATCTGTTATTAATGAAAAAAAATATCAGTAAAAGTTATAATAAAAATAAATTTTGGTATAAAAATTCGCTAGAGTTATATAAATATACTTGTGGTAGTAGGATCAATGGGCGTCACTGGATGTGCAGAAGCTGAAGGAATATCCTATACAGGTGGAGTGTCCCTCAGTGTATGCTCTTCAGCCACATATTGTGTCAGATCAGGAGTCAAAGAAGGTGGAATATAATAGTTCGGAGATAATAAACTAGAAGAAAAAGATGTTGTCATGGACGTATGTCCAACTGGTAGTGAAAACATCGGAGGCCTAAATATCCTGTGTGTCCCTAAAGACACGCCAAGTTCAAAATGGGGCGTAGAAGATACATTTGTGTTAGAGGTATAGTCCAATCAGGTATGACCAGTGGATTGTCTAACTCTCGCACCACAATCCCTCGTACCACTGGCCTTAGTACTGGGACCACCAGATGATTGTCTTACTCTAACACCCCCCCTCCTACCACTATCCTCTGTTCTGGGAGTAATATCGGGCTCCTCGTCGGATATCTCTCATCTAGGGGGTGGATCCTGAAAAAAAGTTTAACACAAAAGTAAACACATGATATTATAAGTTATTGAAATATATATATTTGAAATAAAATACTCACAACAGGGATGAGTGGAGGAACTCTCATCTGTGTCATTAGAAGATTATTTTTTGTCATCTTTTTTCACTGCATCTCTTCAATGGGTGTCATTTCCTGCAATGAAAACAAATATGGAAGTAATTAGAAATTGATAACTAATGTGTAACCCAAAAAACAAAATATAGAAAAATCATAATGATAAAAAAACATAAAGAAACAAAATATTTATGGTGGTTTGAAAGTAAGTACTAGGATACACACTCTGAATGATGTAGGTGAAACATGTAGGTGAGAACATGACTGTATGATTCTATAAATTTCCCACCACAACTTTGGGTTCACAATCAACTCTGACAATTGATCTATTGCAGTCATCATAAGTAATAAAAATATTACTTCCAATTGCAGTAGGGATAGTGTCAACTTCCTCATCACCATCATAAAAAACATGTCTAGGATTTACTTCAATAATTACACTAAATTTAGGATGATGATGATCTTTGACATAAAAAATTTGTTTCACCATTGATGACAATACATATGGTTCATCGGTGGCAGGAGTGCGAGTCATGTCAATAACTCAAAATCCACAATCATCAATGAAGGTGCCTTGCCTCGTCATTGAATCAAACCATTGACATTTCATCATTGTGACTCAACCATGCGAGTAATAATCCAAAATTATTATTTTCCCCATGAATCTATAATAAGCTACATTTTTAGAACAAGGTATATTATCCGATGAACTAGCATAACAGTCTATTGTGGTAGTTATCATAACACCATCATGTTGTGTTCTCATGTTTCTTTCTTGTTCAATGATAATAAATTTGTATCCATTTATCACAAGTGATTTAAAATCAAGAACCATGGTATTAGGATCAAAATCCAAAGCTCTTATTTCCTCAGAAACAGAGTCTGCAGCCAAACTTGATACTTTAAATATAAACAAATAGTAAATTTAATTAAATATTATTTTTATTTAGTTATTATAGAAATATTTTTACCTTCAATTTCAACCAAGTAGAAAACCTTTTTCTTTGAAAAGTATCTTTCCTTGTCAAAGATAAAGAATGATGCTTTCTATATATCAATTCTTTATGTTACCTATAGATAAAAATAATAATAGTTTAACAAATATTTAAAATTACAAGAGATAAGATAAGAGATACATGTACATTTTACTTACTTGATATACTGATTGAACAAATCACAATTGAACAACACTTTGAGATGTGGCATCTCTCGCTCTTAAAGGCTTAATATCATCAATGTATATGATCCCACAATTCCTCCTGTCTGAGGAAGTGATGTAAAATTGGGTTCAATCTGCTCATACTATTCTTCTTCATTTCTCATTGGTCTGTTTATTCTCGTAGTAAGATCAGAAAAATACATTGAGCATAAATTCATACATTCTTGAGTCAAGTAACCGTTCACAATAGAACCTTCGGGATAATTCCTGTTCTGAACACAGGATTTTAATGTGTACATGTTTCTTTCAGTTGGATACATCCAACGGAAATCAACGGGTCCTCCAAGAAGTATTTCGGCCAGAATATGGACAGTTAGATGCAACATGCATATAAAAAATGATTAAGGGAATATTTTCTCTAACTCACAAAAAATTAATGGTTTCTCTGCCAATAGTTTTTGCAAGAAGGATTTTGAGAACTTCTTAGCACAAATATCTCTAAACAAATAACACAACCGAATAACTAATATTCTTACATTATTGGACAAGAGATGATAGATTACTATCGGAATCAACTCATGCAAAAGGACGTGATAATCATGAGCCTTCAAAGATTTCAGCTTCAAATCTTTTCTGTTGACCCGTTTGGATATATTGATTGAATAGCCATTAGGAACTTTAATAGTCTCTAGCACTTCCAGAAATTGATTTTTTTCAGCAGGTGTCATCACATAAGAAGCACATGGAACTTGCTATTTATTTTCACCGATACAGATAGGATGCAATTCTGGTCTGATCCCCCAATCTACCAAGTCACACCGAGATCATAAATCATCTTTTTTCTTCCCCATGAAATTTATAAGAATCGAAAGAAACATTTCACATATATTCTTTTCAATGTGCATTACGTTTAAGCAATGATGTTACAAGTTGGTTGACCAATATGACAACTCAAAGAATATACTCTTCTTCTTCCAATTGTAGCAGGTATCATTGGAAACATTTTCCCTATTTCTAGATTTCATTACACCCTTCCCAAATGAATAACTGAAATTTTTCAATTCATTAATCACATCAGTTCAAGACATACGCTGAAGTGGAACGTCAGTCTCCATGGTATTGTCAAATCTTTAATGATTGTTTCTATATGGATGGTTCATTGGAAAGAATCATCGATGTCCCATAAAACTAAAACTATGATGATATTTAAATCTTCTCGATTGACTATTCTTCATAAAAATAGGACATGAAAATTTTCCTTTTGTGCTCCATCCATACATCATTGCATAAGAAGAAAAATCATTGATCGTCCACATAAGCGCAGCATGCATATGAAATATGTCTTTCGAACATGCATCCTATGTGGGAACACCCACATCCCAAAGAAGTTTCAACTCTTTTATTAAAGGTTTCATGTATACATCTATATCATTTCTAGGATCAGAAGGGCCAGATATCAGTATACTCAAAAAAGTGTAAGACTTTTTCATACACAACCATGGGGAAAGGTTACAAATGTGTATGAAAACCGGCCATGTGATGTGCGAAGTAAGCATCTACAAAAATGGATTAAAACCATCAAATGAAAGACCCAGTCTCACATTACACATGTTGGCTGCAAATTTAGGATATCGAGCATCAAATCTCTTCCATGAAAATCCATTTACAGTGTGAACTAACTCTTCATTGTTCTTTTTTCTCTTGGGGTCAGGCCATCACATTTTTACTTATATTTCATCATACATGAAAAGGTTATGTAATATGGGGATCAATGGAAAGTTCCACATTACTTTTTGTGGCACATGAGATGTTGTTTCATCATCTTTTGGCTTCCATTAGAAGGTTCCACATTTGATACAATCATTTCTTTTAGAAGTTTCCTCCCAAAATAAGTTGTAATCATTCAGGAAAGCATGATTTTTTTTGAGAATCCAAGGTCATCAACTAACTTCTATGCCATATAGTGGTTTGAGGGAATATCTGTATCATATGGAAGTAAGTCCTTCAAGAAGGTAAGAATTTAATCGATTACAGTATTTGAAATCCCATACATAGTTTTCCCATGAAAAAATCAGATTAAAAATTCCAACTTTTTAATTTTACCACATTGCCGATATACTAGAGTCATCGCAACATAATTAAATTTTTTCACCCTATCAACATCATAATTTTCATCAGACGTATCATGTGTGCTTGTATTGAAATATTGTTGGCTGGACATCCTTTCCTTCTAATGATGCTGAATAAATTGAAACCGATCATATATCAAACTCTCCAATTTAGTCATATCATTTAGATCATCAATATTTTGAGATTCCATTTTCTCCCTATTGTGATACCACACATAATATTATAGTTTGTTTGGAAACCATATTTGGTTATATGATAGATAACTTCTTCATGACTCAACTAAGGTCTTACAACACAATTAGAACATGGGAAGTGTATGCGACCACTATCTCAAGCCTTGTCAAATGTAAAATAAAAAAATATGTTCAAATTATTTTGAAAATCAGTTAAAATCTGATCAGTTTCATACATCCAACTTCTATCCATTCTGTAAAAACATTGCAATACGTCATTTCAAAGAAATTCAATAATATTGAAGTTCAATCAAAAAAAATTTAGTTAAATGACAATTGTTTACTTTATATAAAAGCATAACTGACACATTACTCAATATGAGAATCATATTAAGAAAGAAAACAAAATAAAGTGTATATAAGAAAATAAGATATAGATTTTCTAATGCCTATATTCAAGGGTTGCCCAGTAAGATTTTGGAAGTGGGTCAAGGAATACATAATCCTTAAGGGTCTTGTTGGGAGTACATGAGTTTTATACTGTAACTTCTTCAGGAAGATCAGGATGAGGAGTAGGATGAGGATCACATCAAAAGCAATTATGGCCTCATCATGTTTCACCTTAACCATGGATTAAAGGATCCAAGGTTTGGGGCCATAGATCATAGGTTGGTAAGGTGTATTCATTGAATCATGTCCTAATTTATTTTGGAGAGGGACCTTCAACAGTTATAGGTATGGATTTGATTAGAAACACCTATAAAAAGGATATCCAGGAATTGTGACATCCCAAACTAGGATTCCACTCATTATTGACCCGAACCCAGATGGCCACATGGCCTCAAGCACATCTACCAAAATTCTAAACGTTATTGACTAATAGTGAGAGCCTTTGGTGTGTTTGGGGAAGACTATTCCCTCATTACCTAAGTTTCAAAATTTTAATATTATCAGTTTAAAAGTAGAATAAATGTAACAATGGGAAAATAATGGAAATGGATGAAAATAACCAAATCGGTAATACCAACTAATAACAGAATCATAAACCGAATGACGGTAATGTATGTCATGTATCAAGAAGAAAAACATAGTTACAACTAGTAGGAAGTAGTACTATGCAAGTGGCTCAATAAATTCTAAAATTCGACCTAGCTTCTTGAGCTACAACCCAATCATCTGGTTTATCGGTGGAAAGAGTGTGAGTCATGTCAATAACTCTAAATCCACAATCATCAATAAAGGTTCCTTGACTCATCATTGAATCAAACCATTGGTAAAGGGAAGAGTTTTACCAACGGTTTTACACAATCGTTGGCAAAAGAGGACTTCAAGCCCCCTTTATAGGCATCCCAAATAGAGGCACATGCCTCAGGTCCCATTATGTGTTATAGGCATCCTAAATCATTCACCCATGTTCAATAAATTATTCTTGGAACCTCTATGGTCATACCTTTCATTACCCAATTAGTTCCCCAAGTCAAGCGCACCCCATGGGTGGATAAAGTTTAGGCTTCTACACTAATTGGTTGTTCATGGCTTGTAAAAAGGTTTAATTTCATAAAGTATAGACAAAAAATTTATTTTTAAATTTGAGATTAATAATAAAGTATGTCAATGATAACAAGATTACTGAATTAAACTTGTGACTTATCTAACATTGTTATGGATGTATACACATACCAACATGGCTAGTGAAAAGAACCCCACCATCATAAAAGTGAGTATTGGCCAAGAAAGAGGCATAATATACAATGTATAGTGAGAACCATATTTAATTGATCCTAAAGTTATATTAGTACAGTCATTTTAGGAAGCCAATTATCACTCATAACTAACCATGACACTATAAACAACCAGGAGTGTATGAGTTTTCTCTCTGATATCAACAACATCAACACTCATTCTTACCATGATGTGAATCATGTGGAATATGGATGATATTAATAGAAAATTCCCAGCAATACCAATACTTCTAAGAAATGAAAATTTATGTATGATATTAACACATAATTCATTTTGAATCAAACTTGATTCATTGTCAAAGCCCAACACACACACCCAAATCAAACATAAAACAAAATTCATACACACCCAAATCAAAACAGAAAACCAAAATAGTAGATGCAGAACATTAAAATGAAAGTATCACTTAACGATTAGAAGTGTAGAACTAATAAATTTTGAAGATGGATCAGAACGAAGGATTTCTACAGTAGGGTAAATAGAATCCCGCTTCTCCACTTCACCCAAATGAAAACATAAAACCAAAATAGTAGATGCATAATCACTTACATATTATAAGTGAAGAACTGATAAATCTTAAATATGGAAGGATTTAGGCCATAAGGGAAAGAAAATCCCAATTCTCCCTTCTGTTTAAGGCTACAGCCATGCCGAATAGGGGAGGCTGAGCTTCTGTGAATTTGGGGCAAAACTTTCCCAATGGTTTTTAAAAACTGTTGGGAAAGAAATCATTTACCAACGGTTTGTAAAAACCATTGGTATATGATGATTTAAACCTCTCTATACCAATGGTTTAATAAAACCATTGGTATAGAGTATACTTTTCCCAACGGTTTTTCAAAACTATTGGGAAAAGATGATTTTAACCAACTTTTACCAACGGTTTCCTTAAACCATTGCTAAAAGTACTCTACAACAAAGGTTAAGAAAACTATTGGTATATAGGTGTTGGGAAAACCTCCCTTTCTAGTAGTGTGTGGTTATGTATGGTTGTGGTGGCCCAGGTGTCTACGGTTGAGATATGTGGTTGAGGTGGCCCATAAGGTTGTTGTTGGGGTGGTTATGGGACTATGGTGAAAATTGTGGTGGAGGTCTGATGTGTAGGATTTCTTTAATAATCAATGGGAAAGGAGTTCAGGGTTCTGAAATATCTCTGTGTTATTAATATTACTTTACCTGACTTGCGTTATTTGGGGAGTGTGCCTTGGTGAGGCTGGGTGGATAGTTTCCTTGCTAGGTGTTTTGGTTACCACTATTTTTTCTTACGAGGCATTAGAATGCCTCCCCACCTATGCACAATATCTTTTTTTCCCTATTGAGTATACCTATATACTCACCCTAAATATATAAAACTACTTCTAGGTTTCCAGGAGGACCTCAGGGACTGTGCGGTACCGTACTAGCTTGGATGTTGGGACAATTTCTATTGTTTTTTTCTTTTTTTACTTTCCCTTTGGAGTTTTCTTGTACTTTGTATGGTTTTATCTTTGAACATGCATATGGTAATGGGTTTTGGCTTTACTTTTACCTTTACTTTTGGACTTATTGGGTTTTTACTATATTATCTTCTGATCCTACTAAATAAAAAGGATAATGCCTTCCATATTACATGTGATTCTATTCCATTGGTGATATTCTCCACTCTAGGGCCTATTGAAGGCGGGAATTGGTGGTCATTATCTCTCCTTTAACTTGAGGAAGAAAGGGTCTGGCAGTTTTTTGTCCCTTCCCTTATCTTGGCGAATTCAGGTCAAGACATAACTTATATTTTATTCTTTTTTTGATGCCTTTTTTACTCCCTTACTAGGATTTATAGTTCACCCTTTTCTTATGTATGTCCTCAGATTATCCCATGCAATGATATGTATGAAATAATGTTATAGTCATGTAAAATAATTTTTCAATAAAGATGTTGTATTTTATGTCTTAAGTTTTCATGTAATGTTCCTATGACCCAAAGACACTAGAACTATCAATATTTTGGGTTGTATTAAGTTCAATTTTATGTAATAAATCACATCTAAATATGAAATAAAGTGAAGGGTTGTTGTTGTTGGTATCAGAGGATAGGTTTAGTTATTTTTGGTATTAAGATTAGAAAACCCTAGTGAAATCCTTAGGGACAAGACTAAGTATAATAAAATAATCCCTAATTTTTTATGAGTATAGAGTAAGTGGTTTATCAATCAAATACATCCCTAACTAGGTACAAACAAGTAGAGGTGGATCTTTCACAAATGTATCTAGAGGTAAAACCCAAAAACACTACATTGAGCTAGACTTGAACAGGAACTGGTGTACAACAACGGGCCTTGCTACAATCTTGGTTCGGCACTCCTAGAAAATATGCTTATGTAAACTCATGATCTTATTATGAAAAATTATTAAAGAAACAAAAAAATTACCCTAAGAATATATGTTAGGAAGTAGTTCATGGATAACTTAGATCAAATATTAGAAATTCATAAGTTAATGAGATAAATGTAATTTATATGTTATCCATTTTTTTCATTGGATTCCCCTTTATGTAATTAATAGTTTAAAATAATTACCCCTAATTTTCATTTTATTCTAGGAAATGGCCATTAATAAAAGGACTCAAGCTAACAACCGATGCAAAGAATAATGTGATGACTGTTCTAATGAGATTCCCAATCTGATGGGAGCAGGAATCACAAAATATTTCATGATACTCTCATAGTTAACTCAAGTTTTGAATATAAATATGGGTCAAGAGGAACATCCACCCCCACCCCCCTAAGAATGAACAATTCGTAATGAAAGATTCATGAGATAAAGGCCTCCTACATTCAATGGATAATATGATCCCTCAATCGCCAAACAATGGATCAACTCCATTGAGAATATCTTCTCTATCCTTCAATGTTCCGAACAAGAGAAGGTTTTTATAGCTGCTTATCATATGGAGTGTAAATCTGATCAATGGTGGAAATTGATCAAAAATACAAAGATTCATGAATAGATTGAGGTGATGGGATCGAAGGATTTCCAGAAGAAAAAATTCGATAAATATTTTCCCCACACCCTCCATCTTAAGATGGAAAGAGTTTTCCTTGCACTCAAGAAAAATGATGATGAATCTGTTGGGGCGTATGAGGAAAACTTCACCAGACTTGCACAATATGCCTCTAGTTTTGTCGTTACCCCCGAATGCAAGGTTGACCACTTCTTTGGTGGGATAAAACCTAGCCTATGGAAATCCCTATCGATCCGCGACTTTGACAATTATGAGTAGATTATCTGATGTTCCATCAAAGTCTAGATGGAGATCAGTGAATCTTAGGGGTATTAGGGGGATAAGAAGTGTAAAGTGGACTTTAATCCTAGTGGTCCAATGGATAAATCCAAAAGTGATAAGAAATTATAGCATCCCAATTGCCAAAGGTGCAGAAAAGAGAACCTTGGAAATTGCCTGAAGGGGATGAGTAAATGATTTAGGTGCGGGAAGGAAGGAGACTTATCTAGCAACTGCCGGCAAGAAAAACCCGCTACTACGACAGAGGAAAGCAATGCTCCATTTGACCCTCAATGCATTGTTTATTGCTACAACTACAAATAACAAGGGCACTTTGTGAACCAGTTCCATAATCCAAGGGTTTTTGGAGGCATCCAATAACCTCTAAGGTATTAAGGGAAATTTTTTTCCATCACTACCTTCGAAGAGAATCCCGAAAATGAAATTTTGATAGGTACACTAGTTATTCATTCAAGAATAGTAAACATAATTTTTAATTATTATTATATGAATTATTTTATATTCTAAAACTTTATTAGAACAATCAAAACATCACCACAAATAATGTAAGTAGAGATGTCGATGAAAATGACAAATGGGGAAATTATTGCATCCCATGAATATAACTCCCCCTTTCAGAATTTATGGATTGAACTTTTTGGTGTACCTCATAATACTTGTATTTATAGAATTTGATGTAATTATTTTCATGGATTGGATTTCCCTATATAGAGCCAACATAAATTTTTGTGAGAGGGAAATCACTTTCCATATGGCGAATCAACCATCGATTCAATACAATTGTAAGGATGAGGATGAATCTTCTTTAGAACCATCCCCTAAAGCATGGATATTACTTCCACATGATAATGAGTATCTTTCTCATATGATTGAGTCTAAGGAAAGATCCATCCTCAAATACATGCCTATTTTGAGGTAATTTTCTGACGTGCTTCCTGAGGAGTTACCTGGTCTTCCTCCTAGAAGGGATGTTGAATTATCGAATGATTTTATACCAGGGGAATTGTCAATATCCAAGACTCTATATATAATGGATTTTGTGGAGATTGAGGATATAAATAAACAACTATAAGATAATCTGGATAAAGGGTTAATACGACCAAGTGCTTCACCATGGGGTGCACCAGTCCTCTTCATCAAGAAGAAAGATGGGTCAATGCGCCTTTGAATTGATTATTGTGAGATTAATAAAATCACGATAAAGAATAAGTATCCATTTCCATGAATTGATTACTTGTTCGATCAGCAATTTGAAGCACAATACTTATCCAAGGTGGATCTATGGTTGAGATTTTAATAATTAAGGGTGAAGAAGGAGGATATCCCCAAGAATGCTTTCCATACAAGGTACGAGCACTATAAATTCATAGTAATTCCTTTCAAACTCTCTAATGCTCCAACAATATTCATGGAATTGATGAATATAGTCTTTAGGGATTACCTCAAAAAAAAATTGGTAGTTTTTATAGATGATATTATAATATAATCCAAAACCAAGGAGGAGCATGAGGATTATCTAAGCACTATACTAGATACCTTGCGAAAGGAGAAGCTCTATACAAAGTACAACAAGTGTGTGTTCTAGTTGAAGTAAGTCTCATTAATGGGGAATATCATCATAAGCAATAGGATATCTGTGGATCCTTTCAAAACAAAAGAAATTGAGGGATGGAAAATTCCAACATATGTGATGAATATCCATAGCTTCTTGGGGTTAGTTGGATATTATCACTGATTTGTGAGAAATTTCTCATATCATCAAACACTCTTACTAAGATAACTTAGAAGGAAGTAAAGTTTTCCTGGAATGATGAATGTGAAGAAAGATTCATGGAGTTGAAGAAGAGGCTTATCACTTCCCATGTGCTAAAACTACCCACAAGTGGGGAGCTTTTCCAAATCTTCAGAGATGCTTCGAAGAAGGGCCTGGGTTGTGTGTTGATGCAGAATGAAGATGTCATCACCTATGAGTCAAGGTAGTTGAAAATTCACGAGTAAAACTATCCCATGCATGATCTGGAGTTAGAAGCTTTGATATTTGCATCGAAAATATGGTGTTATTTTATCTTTGGGGGAAAGTGTGACATATATATGGATAAAAAAAGTATCAGATATATATTTTCACATAGAAAGAGTTGAAAATATTCCAATGAATATGGTTAGAGATCATCAAGGATTATGACAGCTCAATCCATTACCACCCTGGGTGATTGAACATGGTGGAAAATTATCTAAGTAGAAAGGAACCAATGATTTTTTCATTGATGAGAATCTAAAAGGATACAATCTTCTTAGATTTGGTAAAGATGGACATGGGAATCCTAAAGAAGGAAACATCATCAATCTGTTCAGAAATGATCGCTCAACTGTATATTTTAAAAAGGTTAAAGAATGCTAAAAGAATTATGTGGGGATTTAGAATAAAGTGGAAGCTATCAAAAAAATGGAAATCCTCATAGTTCAATGTTAATGAAGAAGGAATTATGATATTTGGATCAAGACTATGTGTTCTATAAAATACGGAGTTAAAGAAAGAACTTTTGGATGATACACATAGCTCGAATTTCTCCATTCACCAAGGAAACACAAATATGTATCAAGATATCTGATAGAATTATTGGTGGTATAACATGAAGAAGAAGATATCCAAATATACATCAAATTACTTGGTATGTTAACAAGTTAAGGATGAGCGGTATAAGTATTATGGATGATGCAACCATTATCTCTACCAACATGGAAATGGGAGAACATCACTGTGGAATTTGTCACAAGACTTTTGAATACATCCAAAGGAAACAATGTAATCTGGGTTGTGGTGTATTTTCTTAAAAAGGTTGCACACTTCATTGTAATTCAATAGGATTTCTCATTGGATTAACTATAATGGATATACATCAAAGAAGTGGTAAGGCTACATGGTGTACCATTATCGATAGTATCCGATCAAGATCCAAGATTCACCTCTAAGTTCTGGAAGAGTCTCCAACACACTCTGAATACTGAGCTGAACTTTAGTATGACTTATCATCCTCAAACTGATGTTCAATCTGAGTGGACTATCCAAACACTTGAGTATATGTTGAGAGAATTCTCAATGGACTTCAAAGTAGGATGGGATCAACATCTTCCTCTAGTTAATTTCTCTTACAACAGCAGTTTCCACTCAAGAATCCAAATGGATACTTATGAATCCCTTTATGGGAAGAGGTATAGAGAACTGACATGTTGGGATGATGTTGGGGAGAGAAAACTTCTTGGTCTAGAAATGGTCAAAGAAATTATGGAGAAGTTTAAGACCATCCAGCAACACATCAAAGCTTCTCAGAGTTGACAAAAGAGATAAGCTGACAACCATCGATGAGACCTAGAGTTTTATATTGGATATATGGTTTTCCTCATCATATATCCCTAGAAGAGAGTGATGAGATTTGGGAATAAGGGAAATCTTATTCCAAGTTACATTAGCCCCTTTGAGAACCTTGATCGCATATGAGCAGTGGCCTATCAACTAGCACTCCTACCAAACTTGTCTCCAGTACATGATGTATTCCATGTATGACTCTTGAATAAGTACATACTTAAACCATCACATGTAATCAATCTAGAGTTAATACCATTGGATAATGACCATTCCTATGAGGAGAAGTCAGTGAAGACCTTAGATCATAGAGAAAAAGTTCTATGAAATAATATAATTACCCTCATCAAAGTGTTGTAGAGAAATCACAAGTTTGGAGAAGGAGCATGGGAATCAGAGGATGTGATGAGGTAGAGTTACCCTCATCAATTTTAGTGTGGGAAAAGGAAATTTTAAGGGTGAAATTTCTTAAGGGGGGAGGTTGTAAATAACTAGATCATTTATCAATAAAATTATCTTCATTTTAATGTCTTATGGATATAGAAAACACATGCACTATTTTTATTTATTATTATTGGATTTAAATGACCATTATGTATCATAACCAATGATAACATAGTCACTGAACAATGATCACACAACTAATATAAATATAATATTTTAACAAATCCTTTCAACACAGACAAAGGAGATGATGGCCTCATCCAGTAGACTCAGTTCGTATGAAGCTCATTTTTCAAGGCTCAGAAAGACGACAACATCACTTGGATTCACTCTTTACCAAGCCCAAGCCAAGCTTCAGCATGTTAATCTTTAACATAATTTCCTATGGGAGAAGTTCAAGTTAATAAAGATTACCACCGAGTTGATATTATCTGAGCCGCCCAAAGAGTTGGTCACCATCGTACACCTTACTGTTAGGTCTTATGGGGGTGTTATAATGGGTTATGTAACAAGGTATTAGTTACTTATTTTTTAATCCCTTTTTATAAATAAAAGTCTTATTCCATGAATTATTTTATGGGAATAGTATTTCTTAAAAAATGATGAATTTGATAAATTGATTTTTTAGATAAAAATGGTACTTATGAGAAATATATTCATTGTTATGTTTTTATTAATAATATTATAAAAATAATTCTTATAAATTATGATTATATTAGTTCTTTATCTATAAATGGTTAGGTAATTAGTTTGATAAGAGTTATATTTTTATAAAATAAAACAGAAAGTGTATTTTTAAGGAATTTATTTTAAAGAATTAATGAATTTTTTTAAATAATTAATATTTTAATAAAATATTATTATCAAATTAATTTTATTAATAATAAATGATCATATAATTTTTATGAAGTCAAATGTAATTTTCATTAAGGTTTAAAAACTATTTTTGTTAAAACCCGTCAAATTTCCGATAAATATTGGTTATCATTTTAAAAGTGAAAATTCACATATTTAGAAAGTTATTTTGATAAAATGAATATTATTTTTGGAATAAAGATGTCGAAATTATCCAATGGTGAATTTTTCATAATTTTTCGAGATAATCAAATTTTTGGGTAAAAATTAAATAATATTTAAACATATAATGTGTTTTATGACATCATAATGATTTCATAGCATTGTAATAAATACCATAAAAGGGAAATTAGACCAAATATATGTTTTAAATTTAAAATAATGTGATTTTATATTTATTTGATTTATTTTATAATGCCTTAGTGAATCCTTCAAAATGTATAACATATTTTATGATTTTAAGTTCATTTCTTTAATAATGTGACTCAACTCCACATAATCAAGGCTAATAATTTAATATATTCCACCCATGGACTTATAAAATAATTTTTTCCAATCCTATTTAGGAAAAAAACATGGGAAAAAACCATTTAAAGGCTTGTGGTTTTGAATATTTAATTTTATAGATTCCAAAAACCTAAGTTTGTGAAATATTAAAGAATTCCCCTCTCATTTCCTATATAAACCCACCCATGCTCCCACTTCTCTTTATTAAAAATTCTTGGAGCACATCCCTACTCTGTCCTATCATCTCTATAATCCACCAAGGCACCTCATGCTCTTAATAAGCTCCCCTTCAATCTTTTGAAGTCACACACTCAAGTAAGGGTTTCCTTTCTCATTTTTATCCAAGTTTCCTTATTTTGTCACACCCTTTTATTTTCAATTAAAAATGATGGGGTATGTTTTCAAACCTCTTTCATACTTCACTTATTATGTTTTAATGAAGATATATACCTTTATCTTTCATTAATCCCTCCTATGTACACCCGTTACCATGTTGAAATTTCCTAAGAGTTATTTCATTCCTCATCCTTCTTCAAGTTTCATTATTGTGTTACGCCTTCTATTTACAAATTAATAATGTTGGAACATATATTTATATGATCCCCTTACTAACCATTTCATTTATAAATTATTATAAATCCATCTATCTCTCATCAACCCATTTTATGAATCCCCATGTGATGTCGTAATGCTGCCAAAATTGCACCGCGATTTTCCATGCCAAAATTGTCGTGTAGTGAATAACATTCCCATTTCTATATTAAGGGTATTCAAATTTATGAACATATAATTTATTTATTATATTTATTCCACATTTATTTATCTTGTAATAAATTATGATGTTGAATAAATCCATTTTATTTGATCTATGTGTCACATTTAAGCATGAGATTTAAATGTTCATGAAGGGTGCGCCCTGATAATACTCCAATGAATTGGGTAATGTTTAGTATCATGATACGTCATTTTGGGATAGGGTTTTACCTGATTCCTTTATAGGTTTTTTGTTTATCATGTTGGGAAAGGGGTTTATTTGATTCCTTTATGTTAATGATGTAGTGTTTTAATTTGTTGCCACATTTCCATGTTATGATGATCATGTTATATCATGACTTTATGTTATTGTTTCTATTATGCTCCATTGATATGTATATCACCTAACATGTATTTTATTCTTCATTTTATGCCTTTTTTACTCCCTTAATGGGCTTTATAGCTCATCCTTTTCTTATTTATGTCCTCAAGTTATCCTATGCAATGCAAAGTATGAAGGAATGATGTGGTCTTGTAAAAGAAGTTTTAAATAAAGATGTTATATTTTATGAATTAAGTTTTCATGTAATGTTCCTAATCCCCATAGGTACTATAACTCTCAATATTATGGGTTTTATTAAGTGAATTTTATGTAAAAAATCATGTCTAAATATGATATAAAGTGCCAGGTTGTTATACTCTCTATAATTATTTATGCTTTTCTTCCACATTCAAATATTCAATTCCCACCTATGTTATCTTATATAGAATCCTATTTATTAGTTACCTTAGTTATCCATTATGTTTCCCAATTTCCAATTTTAAGGGAAGTTTTATTATTCATTTTTATGATGTCAGTTTCTATGATCAATTTTCAAATGTTAAACCATTGATGGATGAAATTTTTTTGAGCAATTAATTTATTTTAAGGGGGTATAAAGCAGTACCATGATATATTTTGAAATCTTTTTTTCCAAATTAATTTAATATTTTTAAATTTTTTTGTTACACACAACATTGAGTTTATCTTTAATTACCCACAACACTAATTTTGGATTAAACTACATGTAACACTATTTATATCTTGTGTTACATGAAACATTGAGTTTGTCTTATGTTACAAAAAATAATGAGTTTATCTTTTATTATAAAAAAAATAAAGTATAAATGAAATGTGACATAATATTAAAACAGTCAGATATAAATCCAACCTTGTGATTCATTTATTGCATTCCTAAGGTGGCTACTCGAATTAGAGGTAACCGTTTTAATGATCATTTTTATATTATTTATTCCTCCACCTCCTTCAATTATTTTTAAAAAATTAGGATATAATAGCCTCAGTATCATTCATAAAATTATATTTTGATATGTTAAGGTAATTAACTACAACAATATATTCTTCCATCAAATGGGTTACAAAATCATCAATCATGTGAATGTCTGTCAACTACCTCACTAGCCGATGTGATACATTTTTGTATTAGCACCTCTCGTTGTTGGGTATGATGAAGGAAATAAATAATTTAATTGACATTTATAAAATAATTATACCTATATATTCATTATATAATATATACCTTTTTTATTTTTTTTTCTGTATGGGATATGATAAGGTTTCTCATTTGTACGACGGTCTACCACCTCATGAAATGATGTGATTCGTTTTGAATAATGCTTTACATGAAAAATAATAAGGTTAATTTTAATAAATATATATGATATAAATGACATAATAATTATATTATTTAAATATTTATCACTCTAAAAATATAATATATCATTTTTCTCTCCTACCATTCGCTCACTAAAAGAAGATAACATCAATCGTGTATGTGTGGACTACTGCCTTCACGAACATATTTGAATCTCTCTTTTAATCAACACAACACATATATTATATTAATAGATATATTTAAAATTATAATATTTTATTTTTTAAAATATATTAATTATGTAAATGTAAAATTTACTTACATCCTTTCCATAATGATTGTTGAAAAATGGAAACGTTACTCATGCATGCGTGCAGCCTACCATTTCCATGGTCATAACGTAATTCATTTATCAAAACCATATTTCATGATTGGTATTAAATGTATAATTTATGTATAAATATTATAATTATTTCATAATTATTAATATGGGGATTATGTAACCATGATCAAATTAAGAGGACAAAAAATAATAAATTAAGACGAATACAGAAAACAAATCAGTTATTAACAAAAATGTGAATTTAACCTGGAATTGTTAATAAATGGGTTGTCCTGCTCGATCTGTTAACACAGATCAAGAGGTTGCTGAAAAGGTTAAAAAATATGGATCCGTTTGCAGTGGATCATCATCTGAAGAGGCGGATAAGCCTGGACAATTAGAAGAAGAATATCTGAAAACCATGGCTAAGAAAGGAAAAAAATCAGTGGTAGATGCTGATGGTTTCATCACCCCGATCCCAAAAAAGACTAGAAGACGTAAGGATTACTCTCAAGTGGAAAGAACCATCACCACTAGGTTGACTGAGGCTAATAAAATGGTTTACCCCGAAAAAGAGAAAAGAGAATTAATTTGCGAGAAATCCAGCGTTGTTTTATATTACTTCTCATTTCAATTCATGGAAGAGGAAACGCAAGGGTGGCTTGCTCATACGAGAAATCAACAAGATTTGTTGAAACATGAGAGACAAAAAGGGATTATCAATGAGGATCAATTCGAGAATGCTATGAAATTCATTTACTTTGAGAAATTGAAGTTGAAAGCACCACTTTCTTGATGTTGTTGTTTGTAGACATTTTGTGTGGTCTTTGTTTCTGGTTTACTGGTCACAACTTATTGTTGTTCTAGCTGATCTGTGTTCCTCTAAAGTTGATTATCTATCCTTGATGCGGTTGGAATTCTCTGATCAGACTTACTAGTGGTCTATCTGCTGATCTTGGATGTTTGGCATTTAAATGCTGTTTTTTATTTCCTTGAAGATCTCCTGGTCGGTACAGTTAGTGGATCTCTTTGGATGTTTTGAGGAGCCTTATCTAAGGGTTTGATTGAATCTGGCTAGTTTCATATCTGTTCTTCTGTTTTTCTGGATACTTGTTCACTTTGATGAACTGCAGGCATGCTGTCTTTGTTTGAAGCTTCAGTCTTGTGATTCTGCAATTCTGTTTTGAAGGAATGCCCTATATTTTGGCATCGGCAAATGTCTGAGCATCTATGTCTGGATGTTCATGTATTTCTCATGCGCTATATAGAGAATCTGTTTAATCATTTCATGGTTTGACATGTTTTGTGAGCGTGTTTTGGAGCAGGTTTTCTCTTCTAGAATGAATTGTTGGGAGATCATGATGCTAGAGCTGGAGTTCCTGTTCTTGTTTAAAGCTTATTGACAAACTTTGGCCCACCTGGATTGCATATCTCGGACTGTTTGGGACTGGTTTTCTGGAATGCTGGGTGGGATATTCTTGTTGGAGTGTGTTTGGTTGGTTCTTGTCAGCCTAGGTTGTTTAATTATTCATTCTTGTGGGTTGTATTTTGGTTTTTGCTGGTGTAGGCTTATTACACCTCGTGTGTACTTTGACCCCCTTTTTTGTTTTAATAAAATTCTCTTGGCATGGATTGGGAAACCAATCCATGTCACCTTTTTTAAAAAAAAATCATATGATTATGTTATACATATATCTTAATTTATGATGTTTATATTCATACGCTTTTACATTTAATATTATGAAATTTTTTATACTCATGATATTTTCTATTTTATTAAATAATATTTTTTCATGGGGCTTACTTTTTAGTGTTACCAAAGTGGTAATGATAATATGTTACAATTTCATTATTTATTGGGATTATTTATGTTTGAATTTCCATTGATGATAATTATTTGATAATTTCATAATAAAACCATTCTATTTTATTCCTCTGTTTTTATTCATTCCATTTTCATGTAATAGCACAATTTCTCTCTCTTTGGTTCTTAAAATGACTGAAAAAACGTTTTTATAAAAATATACTTAATTTCTATCTTATGTTGAAAACTTTTTTTTTATTTCATATCCATGTTTTCTAAAAAGGTTTTCAAATATTGTTTTACCATTTTTAAAATTAATTGTTTAAGATATTTTTAATAATGTTTGACTTTTTACAAAATGTTTTCAAAGAAATATTCATGTAATTTTCCAAACAATTCCCATTTAAATTTTACCAATAATGTTAAAGGAATAATTGTTTTAACATGTAAGACATGAGTGAAATCTCCCACCATCATGACCATTATTTTCTTTGTGGCTTAATTTATATATTTTCCTAGTTATTTTTAATGAAAATTATTTTAAAATTTTTTTATTTACTAAAATATTTTTTTAAATATATTTTCCTCACAATTTTTTTAAATTATTTTAAATATTCCTTTATAAGTTTCAAGTTTATTTTAAATATATTATTTAATAAATTTTTTATGTTTTATAAATTAATTTTAAAAGAAAAATTTTCTTCCTCAAGAAATATTCCAAGTGATTTATCTTTCAAAATCATTTTTAATCTATGATGATATTCATTGATATAACTTTTTCATTACTTTGTATATTAACCAAGGATAATATTATAATTCATTAGTTGAATATTTTATGATGAAAATATACTTGTGAAACATATTTATCTTTCATGGGTCATACAGTGAAAAAAAATATTATGATACCTTTTTATTTTTTCCATGTGTTATGATTTGATGATGAAATGATTATGATACCTATTTATTTTCTACAGGTTATGTTATATTGAAATTTTTATGAAACTTATTTATTTTCATTGGTTCTGGTATGATTAATGTTTTATAATATTTTAGAACAAATATGTATTACATTCATTATGTTGTAGTGGATATGTTATAAACTATGATGGTGGTTATGTTATAACCAAATACCGATGGGACCCATATCTCTCTCCAACACATTAGATAAATATTTAAATCTTATGATATATATAGGAATAGAATAGAGAGTAAACCTAGTTTACAAAGGGATATTGTTCACTATTATGGTCTGGGGAGTGAACATTGACTACTATGATTGTTTGTGGTTGTACCTATTCCACTATAAGGAATGTGCTGCCATTGGCGATAGTGGTGTATTCTGCCCAAGAGGTGTATCTTCCCATGTAGTGCACTAATTAGTTTTGGAAATGAGATGTAAATACTATGGAAACGATTTTATATGCTCATGTGTATGCCAAAATTCCATGTCTTATGTCAATGTTATGCTATCATGTCCCATGTTCTTTGATCTCCTTATAATTAATTTCTTAAGAACTTCCAATCATTATGACATGTATCACTATTTTTATCATTGATATGCTAGGTATGGTTTTCAATTGTTAATATCATGTTATCATACCATTATTCTCATGTCATTATTATTTTATCATGGATATCTCACTTTCTAACCCTTAATAAGAATCTGAACTCATCGTTTATTATGATTTTGTTCCCCAAGTTATGAAGAAAGGTTTTAAGGAGGGTATGAATGTTAATATTACTAATGGGAAAAATATTTATGGAATAAATTAAATATTTTTAATGAATTATGAAGATTTTGTTCCATGTTTTCAAAGGCACTAAACTATTATAGTTCTTAAGAATGTGCTTTTATAATGTAATGAATATTCGTTTTAAAAATATGTAATATCCATGTATGAGTGCTTGGGTTTCTATAGGACCATCTCATTTTTCATATTATATTTCCTCATTTCTAATAACTATACATGGTAGAGGGATGTGTCAAGGTAATATTTTAGCCACTTACATTGAGTAATGAAGTCTCTTAGATGATTATTGTCTCATTATTTTCACTTGGAGACATCATTAACAGTCATCCTATACAAAGTGAAACTGAACAAATAGTGGAAATGTTGGAGGTGACCCTATTTTTAGTGATGGATAATATTGTGAAATTGATATAACAGATAATGGTGGGTCATTTAAAAGTCTATAAAAAGTATCAAATATTGGATGCATCTTACTACTCTAGAGAACCCAACATCAGGATGAATTGAAGGGGAAAGTGGCCAATATATAGATCTAAGTCACATATTTAGTTGAATAATTCAAAAATCAAGTCATCAAAATATAATGTTGGTGGATTGTGAACCCCCATGCCTAATAAAGTTTCTATTCATCATACATCAGGGATATCTATGTTCCTATGGCTTCTAAGAAAGCAGTTAGTGAAATGATCACATTATTATGGGTGTCATCAACATGAATTTGCCTCATAATTGATCAATTAGAATTTGAGGAATACTAATTATTTTATAATAATGGGAAATAACATTTATCCAATGGATAATTGACCACTATAAACTCTTGTCCATGTCTCTAATTTCTATATCCCCAAACATCAATTTTGGTTGGATTAGAATAATCACCTACTTTGGTCCTGATGGATAGGGTAGAGATTACCAGTTGTCAAGGTTCTTAGGGGAATGCAATTGGATCATCTTCAATGTCTTAACAATCATGGTGGTATTATTATAGGATTTTAGAAATATTATTTTTATATTCCTCAATCTCCTGAAGTAAAGAAAAAATCATGTAATTTTCCCCATTGTAACAACCCTCACTCCTATAACTCAGAGCTAGTGTATATATTATTTCATTAGTATAAGATACAAGGAATCACATTATAGAGGACCAAATAGTTTATTTGTCTTGGTAAACTAGATACATAATTGAAATTCAAATTATAATTTAAATCCTAAAATTTATAATCTTTTTTCTTTAAGAATAAAAATATTCCTTAAATCGTATTCCTGCATATCAATCACAAAAAACATACTGGTGTCATGGGTAAAGTAAAACATAAGAAATGTGTAATTTTATATGCTTAGTAAGAATAATAATAAAGTGTATGATATCATGAATAAATAATTATAAACAATATGGAATGATAAATAACTTAAATATGTTCCATTTAGTCAATAAACAGAGCATAATATTGAATAAATAAATGATAATCTAATAAATCCATATAAATAATCATAAGAGCTTGAAACATATCAATAGAAATTTTAAAAAATATAATAATAACATGGATATCAATAACCTAACATATAATAATGGAATTCATAATTATGTACATTTATGAAAACTATCAAGACCTTTTATAGTATTGATAAATTTATGGGTATAAACTCATCTAAATTTGACAAATGATTTGTCTCGTGAGACATGTTGATTCCTTGGGGTGATATTAATAATCAGGACCCACCCATCACATACAAAGTCCAATTAGTTATTCATATGAAATAGATGAATCATAATAAACATAAACATTCATGTTGATTACCGGACATATGAAATGTTAATATATACCCCAATCAAATTAATATATTCTAAACAATCTAGAGTCATATAGTGAAGGGTAATAAAATTATACATCCTCAATAAAACTAATCACAAACCATCCAAAAAAATATGGACGATATCAATACAACATATACATAGTTCATTATATGTAAAATAATGTTTTGATGTCATTGATGAATTTATTTACAACAACATTCTATAAGTTCATTTTGGAGGAAAATAACCTTTTCACGTTGAAAATATGATAAAAAAATATTCAAAAAATATTATAAAAATAAATTTATATAAAAAAACTTTTGAAAAATTTTATAAAAATATTTTAATAAGTTATTTTTCATGACAGTGAAAGTTTTTATTCATGTCATACACATTAAAACAATGTCTCCTTTAACATTTTTTGTAAAAGAAAAACTTTCCTTATTTTAAAAATGACATGAATATTAAATTAAAAAATATTTAAAAATTACAAATGTGTAAAAACTTATTATATATAAAATTTAGAAATGGAAAAATACATTTTCAAAAATATTTTTATAAAACATGTATTTTGATAACAAATGATTTTTGACTAATAAGGCAAATAAAGATAGATTTTATTAAAAATATTTCTCAATCATTTTAATTACCAATGAGTGTAAAAATTGTATTATAAATTAAAAAAAATTATTTAATAACCAAATTAGAATAAAATATATTTATTTTATGATTGAAATATCAAATAATTCCTCAAATTAAGACTTAAACAAAAACATTCTTCAATAATCATGAGATTGTGAAATATACCTTTTCCACATTGGTAACTTATGAATCGTAAGTCCCATAAAATAAATAATCATAAAATGAAACTTTAAATATCATGAAGATAATTATTTTATTAATATATAATATCAAAGGGTCAGTATGTACACCTCATAGAGGAATCAGTAATAAATATGGCATATGTCTCATGAGAGTAAAAGTGAGATGAGAAACCCTTACCTCTAGTTCAACATCCATCGTATGTGTCTGAACCTCTAGTATAATAAATAAAAATTTAATATAAATAAATTTAATAACCATAATAATATATATAATATCATATATTATATACTTATAGTCTTTTATTTCCCATTTATTAACAGCACTTTGTTACAATTATAGTTTCAAGTGATAATTGCATCATTTTTCATGTATGTTTTATTTTAGTATTTTTTGTCCTTTAATTTGATACTAGTTACATCATCTCTAGAATTTTAACCATGATTTAAATATTATATATATTCATTATATATGTATTTACAGAAATCTATAAATGTTATATATAGAAAATGGATTATATCATTCATGGAGATGGAAAGTCGTGCATTTGCATGAACATTGCTTACATTTTTCTCAAATGATTGGAAAAAAGGAAAATAAATTTTAATTAACCTTTAAATAATCATTAATATTTTATATAAATAATTTATTTTAATTAAATAAATCCTTATTACAATCATTGAAAAAATTAAATGAAAAACATTTCATTTCATTGTGTGGAAGTGGTAGTCCACACATACACATGAGCAACATTATCGTATCCACCGTAGAATTGAATGTAAGAAGGTATATCTGATATCATAAATCCAGAAGTATAATAATTTTATTAATTTAATATAAATATTTTTAATTAATAAATATATCTAGCCTATAAAGTTGTTTATGGAAAATGAAGTTCATCAGTGCTTGAGTTGGTTGTCCGATGTACACTCAATTGACAATTTTGTTTCTAATTCGATGGAAGTGTAGATGGATATGGGTTATGACACTAATATAATAAAATCTAAAATATATTATATATTTGTATTATTATATTTTAATATTTCAATAATGTTTTATTTTTGTGGAATAATAAATAAAACAAATTTTAATGTTTAAGAATTTTACCACTCTTTTGGAGAGCCTCTTTAGGTTTATACTTAAAGCCTTCTTAAGAGAGAATACTAATAAAAATAATGCCTCAAGGATAGAGTTAGGAAAGTAAGAAAAGGTTTTTTTCATTTATTATCATAAAAAATTGGTTTTTAATTTTGAAGAGGGGAGGATAGGGGGTATCATTTTATAAGTGGGGGAGAGGTCGTACTTGTAATTTTTGAAAATGTAAAGTAATACCCACATTTTTATCATGAAAGAAACCAAAAAAATGGGTAATTCATGAACTGTAAAGGTGATAAAGTCTATATATAGAGATAAAAAAAAAATTAGAGAATATATTTTTTCATTTTTACCTTTAAATTTTTAGTTTAACCCCTGAGTAAAACCATTTTACCTTAACAGATGAAATTATTTTTTACTAATTTCAATATTATTTATGTACAAAATTTAAGTTGACCTTATTAAATAATATAAATTATTTTTATTTAAAATATAGAATCTATTTTACCAAATTAAATTCACATGAGTGTCAAGATTCAATTTAAAATTGAACTGTGGACACTATGAAATAACGGTTTTCCAAAGAGAAAATTCTCATTATAATAAAATGTTATAATTTTAAAATTCAATATGATTTTTTATATTTAAAAAAATCAATTAAATTGAAATATAATTGAATGAAATTTACTTTAAATCAAATTTAAATTATAAAATTACTTTTTAAATAATTTAAATGAAAAGGGATTTTTCAATAAAAATCCATATTTTAACTATTTATAAAAAAATATTCTTTTCAGAAAATTATAAAAAATTCACCCAATGATAATTTTCACATATTAGTTTTGAAAATTAATTTTATTTTGTAAAATTAATTATATAAAAGCAGTAAAAATTAATTTCATTTTTTGGGAAAACGAGGCTAATCCTCCTTTTAGAAAAATACAATTTTTCAGAAACATTTATTTCTATTCCAAATTATTATTATTTTGTTTCTAATTAATTCCTCCAATGGCCCGAAGGCCTTCATTTTTTATTGATTTTTGATAATCCACCTTTGAAGGGGTGAGGTGGAACCCTTACAAGGCCTGTAGGCTTAAGCATTACATGGCACATAGGCCTTAGAGGAATTCATTGCCCGTAGGCTTCAAACATTACATACAACCCAGACTAACTACTAGGAACTGCTCATCCCCAGCATCTTCATCATGAAATCAGCTCTCCACCTTCGCATGGCTATTCAGCTAAGATTTTCTGTGTGTGCATAGGCTTGTCCTAATGGCAGGTGTCATACCCTCTTATTCTTGCAATCCATTTAGCTTCTGCTATGGTGAAAACTCTTTGCTCCTCCTCCTTTTGAAGCTTGTTCCTTGTAGGTTGTCTGGTTTGCATATACACTTTAAGGTGGCCTAAAGGCCTTGAGGTGGCCTGAAGTCCTTACTGAACCGAAGGCCTGGGTGGCCCAAAGGCCTTAAAGGACTTGGGAACCAAATCAGTGGCCCGAAGACCCAAATGGGGGCATATTCCCGGCTCCTACAGTGTCAAACAGTGCCTGCTATAGTACCCGCTACAGTACCTGCTATAGTTTCTGCTACAATAAATGCTACAGTGCTTCTACAGTGCTGCTACAGTGACCTGGAAATTATCCCCCACCTGGATTTGATCCCGGGTCTCTTGGATGCACTTAAGGAGGAACCCGGGTCAATTGAATTTACATAATACATATGTAAATGATATAATTTTCATAATTTATTTCTTATAATCCATTCTCAAAATCTTTACAACTATTTTATAATGGTAATGTTTAAATAAAAATATTTTAATATATTATCATGTTTTATTCAAACAAGTTGTTGCATGCATTGAAAACTAATGACGAAATTAAATTCATTTAAAAGGAAATATATTGTAAATTCATGTGGTGTAACAGTTTATTTTATTAATATTGTTTCATGTCATATACACTATCAAATATGATTTTCCACATCTGAATTCTCATGGTGTTATATTTTACCCCTTTAAATAAATTGATCCCACACAATTTAATCCTGATCTCCATAATATAGGGTTTGGCATTTTAAAATAAACTTCATGGAATCACACATCATGAGAAGTTTAATAAAAAATCCTCTTGATAAAATAGAAATAGAATTATTAATGTCATATCAAATAAAATTTATTTATATAATCATTTGTAAACAGGTTAAAAATGTTTTTGAAAACATTAATTTTTATGGAAAATGATTTTTTATAGAAGAGAGAAATAAAGATAGATTTTATTAATATAAATTTTCTTAATCATTTTAAGCACCAATGAGTGGAAAAATTGTACTATTAATTTAAATATTTTTTTAGAAAGTGAATAAAAAAATATGTTGACTTTATGATAGAAATTTCAAATAATTACAACAAGGAATCATTAAACAAAAATAATATCAAACAATGATGATATTGTGAAATAAATTATCACTACATTGGTAACTTATCAAATGTAAGCCCCATAAATGAAATAATTATCAAATATAACATTATATATTATTAATATAATTAGATTCATGATATAACATATCAATGGGTAAGTATATACACCACATAATGGAATTAGTTGTGAATATGGCATATGTCTCACAAAAGTAAAAGTGAAATTAGAAACCCTTATCTCATGTTCAAAATATGTTTTATGTGTCTGAACTTCATGAATAATAAATATAGGTTTATTATATATCTTTTAAAAATCCATACTCATATATCTCTTTTTATGTATTATTTTATTATAGTATTTTATAACCCATTTATTAACAACTCTTGGATAACATCACTATTTCAGGTGCCAATTACTTCACTTTTCATATACTTAGTTTGGTAATTTTGGTTCTTTTAATTTGATCATAGTTAAATGATATCCATAATTTTATCAATTATATAAATATCAAATATATTCACTATGTATTTATATTAATCTAAAAAATTTAGAGATAGATAACATATACTATCGTTCATAGAGACGGTAATAAGTATGGACACATGAACATTGTTTTCATTTTTATCGATGGATAGAATGAAAGAAAATTAAAATTTATTTAACATTTAAAAAATAATTTTATTATATTTATAATTTATATTAATAAAATACATCATTTTTTCATCCATATAAAAATAAAATGGAAATCATTTCACATCGGTAAATGGAGGTGGTAGTCCACACATACACATGAACAATGTTATCATATTCCCCATAGAATGGAAATTAAGATGTCATATGTGATATAATAATTAATGAAATATAATAATGTAATAAATATTATATAAATATTTTTAATAAATCATTACATTCATCCTTTAAGGGTGGTGATAGAAAATGAATGATATCGATTCACGAGGCGGTTGTCTGTCGTACACACGATCGACAATATCATTTCCCATTTCATATAAGTGGAGATGGATCTGGATCATTAATTTATCATAATAAAAACTCATTATATAGGATATAATTTTGGAATTATATTAGTATAGTATAATATGTTTTGAATGAGGTGCAAGAAGAAATAAAACAAATACAAACGTTTAAATTTTTAACTCTTCCTTGGAGATCCTATTTAAGTGTAAAACGCAATCATTAATAATAGGGATTCCTAAAAAATATGGTCTCTAGGATGTGGGTAGAGATTTTATTATTTTATTTGGGTAGGTATTGGATGAAAAAAATAGTATTGGATTTGTGAAGAGGGAAAGAGAGGGGTGGCATTTTATAAGCGGGGAAGAGGCACGCATGGAATTTTTAAAAAGATAAAGTGATACCCACATTTTTATTGTGAAAAAAGCCTAAAGAATGGGTCATTATAAATCCATATAGGTGATAAGTTCAATAAATATCAATAAAATGGGTTTTGGAAAAGTTGGTTGGTCATTTTAACCATTATCTTCTTAGTTTAACCCCCCCCCCCATAAACCCATTTTTACCTTAACCGCTATAATTGTTGTTTACTAAATTGAATATTAATTGTGGTTCAAAATAAATTTTACCTTATTATAAAATATAATTTTTTATGATTCCAATTATGGAATTAATTTTTAAAAATTCATTTTACAAAATTGGTATAATTAAATTTAAAATTAAATTGTAGATGTGTTGAATGAGAGGTTTTCCAAAAAGAATGTTCTCATAAGTAGAGAATGTTATTATATAAAAATTAAGTATTAAATTTATTTGAATGAACAATATTAGATAAAATATAATATAATTGAACTAAATTTACTTTAAAACTAATTTTAAATACAATTCATCTTTATATATAATTTAAAAGAAAATAATTTTTTGAATAAAAATAAGTAATTTTTCATTATTCAGTGTAAAATAATTATTTTTCATAAAAATATAATAAATTCACCCAAAAATAATATTGAAATATAGATTTAAAAATGAAGTTATTTTTTCATATAAATTTTCTAAAATTGGTAAAAATTAAATTTAAATTATGTGTGCAATGTGTGATTAATCTACATTTTCGAAAAATACAATTCTTCAAAAAACATTTATTTATCATTCAAATGGTTCTTATTTTATTTTTAAACAATTTATGACCATTTAATTTATTTTATAAATCTTTAATCCATAGAATTTTCATAAGTTTTCTATTACTATTCATACCCTCCATCATAACAGCTATTTCATAATGTCATGTTTGAATAATTCTATTTAAATTGAGTAACATATTTCATTCAAACTCGGTGTTTTATGCATTAAAAGATATCAATTAAATTAAGTTAAATTAAAAATAAATATATTAAAAGTCTTGGGGTGTTACATTCTATTATAATATTAGTATTTTTCATATACATTATATAATATTATGTTCCACTTTTAAAATCTCATGGTGTTACATTCAATTTCCTATTCAGTATTATATGGACCATGGATTCAGTAATTCATTTACATTTTTGAAGGTTTATAAGAATGGTTGGAAGTGCATCAAATGTACATATAATTACCATTGATTTCACCTAATTTTGGTTATAAAAATTTATGGGGAGGTTCATTAGACATTATTGATATTCCTAATGTGGTTCATCCTACTCACATTCCTCATCATTAAAATCATGTTTCTGATCATCTAAGTGATTGACCACAAAATCATTTACTATAGAAGCACACACTGGTAGAGATATTATGAAGACACTTGATGTAATATCTCTCAAGACCTTATATAATCATAATATAAGACTAAAATGAAGGTTGAAATGATTCCCACAGTCTCTTATCTATACATGATGAGATACATCTTACTTAATTTGACATCAAACCATGAGACTTTAAATTGAGGTCCATGAGAAGCTATGGTCTTACACATATCAATTGGGGTTCTGGGAAAAAGAATCATGATATTTTCAACAATTTCTATATATTATTTAATTTTATAATTGTTCTAAGAGATTATTTCATTTTACACATGATGGATCAAGAGGTTGTGGAATTTCACCCATTAATTATATCAGAGGAATGATATATGAATTTTAGTGTTCATATCTGGGATAGAGAAGTAAAGGGTTGCATGAGGCTAAAAAAATGTAATTTTTTTTAGTGGATAGGATATACCACATGTATTAATCTGTCTAATCTAAATCAAGAGGATAGTTCTAATCTTGATCAGCCCCAAATTAATTATGAGATTATTGGGAAGATAGGGGTGGAAGGGATTCATACCTTCTCTTCTTCGTTTCATTAAATAGAAAATAAATGCTATGTGACTTACTTCATTTGGATGATTATTCATCCAACTTATGTGATTCATTCTTCATTACCATAGATATATAGGATGGGGATTATGAAACTTCATCTTGGTGATGCAATTAATTAATCTCCCATGGATTAGATAATTGATTTTCTTTATTATAGTGAACCAAACATATCCTAGAGATCTCCCATGATTTTAATATAGAAGTGGAGTGAAGGGATGATGGTTATTGAGGGGATGGTGGCATATTGATTCAATTGAAGGAAGCTAGGTAATCCTCCACATACATATATTTGCGGTGGGACCTGAAAACCATGTAGACCTCAGCTTCAGAAATTAAAATCCATAGTTGATAGGTTCTTTTCCTGTACAATGATGGATGAGGAAGAAATATATATGATGAATTCTTATAAATATATACTTCTAAATGACTAGGGGTATACCAGGTTTTGGTGTCTGAACTCTACCTATATGGTCAATGATGGAGTTCTTTGAGTGTAATGTCACGACCCGCCCTCGGGGTCCGTGTCGTGACTACCCCAAGCCCGCCTTCCATAGGCCAGGGGCTGGCGACTAGCACCAAGGCATAAATTCTGGTAAAAAGGGAAGGCATTTCCTTCGTAAAGTAAACAAACACCACAGAGTAAGCAAGCGGAAAGTAAATACTAAGCAAAAGCAGAGTACAACTGAAAGTGCGGAAAAGTAAATGGGCCAGTATACAAACCCAAACTGAAAGTAAAGTACAACTCGAAAGGGAAAACAGCAACTGAAAAGTAGAAGCCGCTACACCGAGATGTCCACTGGAAATCCCACCTGAAGGGTGGGTACAGATAGCTCCACTGCTCCATGGGTCCCGCCGTCCGCTCCGAGCACGTCTCGCCCAGTGATCCTCCTCCAGGTACCGTCCTGCTCTGCAAGCCTCAACTAAGATCAACGCTGTCCGTCATCTGCAACCAACACAACGTAGTGCGGGCAAAGCCCGTGCAGGGGTGAGTATAATCTACTCAGTAGGGACCCCGAGACCCCTGAAGGTCTCCCAAAATCCACAAAGGATAAACCACAAAGAAAGGTACAATCACGAAGTAACAACCGACACTGCTTAGGTATATGCCCATACATATACCTAAGTCACCAATTTCAAATACGCTCCAACCTCCGAGCCCAAGTACAACTCAGTCCACACAGGAAAGTAAACGTATTCCACACAGGAAAGCAAAACGTAATCCACACAGGATTGCACAACACAATCCACACAGGAAAGCAATACGTAATCCACACAGGATTGCACAACACAATCCACACAGGAAAGCAATAGGTTTCAGCTCACACATGATTTTCATTATCAAAAACGTAACTACTGAAGAGCCCCATATCTGAAGTGTACAGTGTCCTGTCACGACTCTGAGATACTGCTCACTAACCTAAGACTGCTGAGGTACTCCTCCTGTCGAGTACCGCGGGTCTGCCGCCAACTACCGGGCGCTCCGTCCGCTGAGGGTCTGCTGCCAAATAACGGGCGCTCACCCAAATAGCCTACAGAGGTACTCCTCCAGTCGAGTACCGCGGGTCTGCTGCCAACTACCAGGCGCTCCGTCCGCCGTGGGTCTACCGCCAAATACCGGGCGCTCCGTCCACTGGGCTAGTCGACTCACTCCAAGTCGAGTCGGTCGAGCAGTCTTCAGGTCTCAGCCGGCTACACGGTCTCCGTACTCCGTACGCTCGTCACCAGTATCGCGGGTCTGCCGCTACAACCAAGCGCACCACCTCTATCGAGTAAAACAGAAGATTCAGCTCACACAGGTATACTTCTTCGGATGCCGTTAAAGATGATCAAATAACCATCTAAGTCGTCGGACCCATGAAGGATCGATAGGTACTAACCCCCGCAGTGACCTACACAGGATCGGACCCACACAGGATCGGGCCCACGCAGGACCTGTAGCACTGATCCACGTAGGATCGCTGAGTGCAGTAGTCGTCGCCGTCGAATCCACACAGGATCTCTGTACTGTTGTCGTCGCAGTCACAGTAGCAGTAGCAGTAGCAGTCACAGTAACAGTCGCAGCCAGCACTAGGGTTCCCGCACACAGCAAGCTCGTTCGGAGGTTCCGCTTCACGAGCCGAGAGGATGATACATCAACTGTCACAAAGTCCAGAGTTGATGTATCCAAAAGTTCTGTATCGTCAACAGGAACTCAACGCATCAGACGGCGCGTCGATCGGACGCCCGGTCTGAGAGTTATTGGCATTTTTGTCCCCGGGGCCCGGTTGGTTTTTAAGGCAAAACCAACCCGACCGTACTCCACCTACATACAAACCTCGGGAGGAGTATGCCAAAAGAACCGTCTCACTAAGAGGAACACAACAAAGCTGACGACACGCCAATCGGACGTCCATAGCTCAAGATATGAGTGTTTCCGCTCCGAGGGCCCGGTTGGTTTCGTGAACGAACCAACCCGGCCGAACTCAAAGTATTCCGAAACCCTGAGTGCGATATACCGAAACGACCGTCTTGATCCAAGGATCGCGTTTCCGCAGACGGTTCGTCATTCGGAAGTCTGTGGCTCAAGTTATGGCCAAAAGACCAAAACTGTCTCGAAACAGGGGGTCCGGGTCCGGGTCGACCCAGCCCGACCCCCCCCCTGGTCGGACCCGAACCGGGTCGACCCGACCCGGATCCGACCCGAACCGGGTCAGACCGACCCGGTCCGCTGAAACCGGCCCGGCCGGTGGCGGCGCGGCGGCGCGGCCAGGGTGTCACGCACGTGACGCACGCGGGTGGTGAAACCCCGCTTTTTTCCAGATCTCGGCCGGCCTAAGGCCGACCGTTTCTTTTCTCACGCGGGACCCGCGGGTCCCGCCTCCTATCCAAACCGGCGGCCGGTGCGGCCGGCCGCTTTCCTCTTCTCCGCCGCGGCCGTAGCCGCGGATCTTCTCCGATCTCCGGCGGCCGGCGAGGCCGGCCGCCCCTGGCTGCTCCGCCGCGGCCGTAGGGCCGCGGCCTTCCTGATCTCCGGCGCCGGCGAGGCCGGCGCCCCTAGCTGCTCCGCCGCGGCCGTCTGGCCGCGGCTCTTCCTCTTCCGCCGGCGGCCGGTTTTCCGGCCGCCCCTTCTTGCTCGGCCCTTGAACGATTGGCGCGGCGTAATGGCGTCACGCCCCTCCGCCGCGGCCCGACTCCGGCCGCGGTCTCATCCGATTTCAAAGGCGCGGCATTAAAGCGCCGCGTTTCTTCATCGAGACCCAAACCGGCCTTAAATTCTTTTGTTCCTGCGCGGTGCGACGACACCGTGCTGTCTCCGCTAAATCAACACGAAATATTAAAAGGGGGAGGAGAATCGGCCATGTTCGTGCGGTCCGGTCTCCTCCCGTTAAAACGATAACAATTGGCCAATCGTATAAACACAACCATGAACGTTTCACAAATTTTTAATAAAATTTGGAACTACGCCCAACGGATTATTCTTACATGATCGAGGGAATGAAACACGTAATTTGAAAGGACAATCCCCTACCTTGGTTCTGGGACGAAGTTCGATGATCGACAACGATTCGCGGAAGTCGAGCGTCGCGGTGGTCGGCGTCACGGAAGAAGAACGTCGATGTCGCGGTTATGTCGTCACGGAAGACGGTTCTCGAGAACGTGGAGTTCTTCGTCGAAGTTCGAAGGTTCTTCGTGTTCTTTGTCAGAGTTGAAGAAGAAGAAGAAAAGGAGAAGCTCCCAAAATTCCTCTAAGGGTGGTAAAAGAAATTCAACCAAAATAAAATAAGCTTTAAGCTTATTTTATTAAATAACTTTACTACATGAATTTCAAAGGTTTGAGTTTGAACAACTCACCTCAATTAATACTTTAAGTTGTCAAACATTAATTAAAAGGAGAGTTAAAGGAAGATGGAAGGTTGGGTTTCGTGTGGTCCCCACCTCACTTAATTCTTCCAAGGGAGGTTAAGTGGATGTGGGTCCCACTCCCAACTCCCTTGGAAGGATTTAAAAAAACAACATCAAGTTAAAATAAAATTTTGTATTTCACAAATTTTATTTAACTTAATCTAAAAACAAGAAAAAACTAACTTTCAACCCGTAACAAACGCAACTTCCGAAAAGGTCTCCTTAAGCGAATATCGGCGCTGCGAGTTCATCGGTGCTCTCGGATTTCAATTCCGAGCACCGAATCAAAAGTTAGAAATTCCCGCTCGTTCGTTCACTGAACGTACCCGAGCCAAACTTCGGAAATTGATTCCGGGCACACCGGGCCTCGGAATCAGGTGCCGTCAGAAACCGCGCTCTTGTAAAATTCCAAAGAAGATTAAGAAAAAAATTCCCTTGAATTTTACGGGTCTTTACATGTAATCATCTATGATTCAAGAGAAGGTATTTAATGATAATTGTTGTTGGATCCATGAGAAGAACCTATGTAGATATTTTTAGCCGTTATTTTTATGGAGTTCATGTAGAGACCTAAATCTTGACATTCATATACATTACATTACTTTTGCGGAATACTTAATACATGAAAAAAACAGACGCCCAAAGACTGTATTAGTTTAGTGTCTTAGGAAACTCGGAACATAATCTCCTAATCATGGTGAAAGATTTTCAACATCTCCCATAAAGATCTTCCCCTTTGGTTTTATTACCTAAAACCTTTCTTTATATCCTGGGGAAAATAAAACATAAAAAGGGTGAGCTCAAATGCTCATTAAGGGTAAACATGGAGAACATAAAACAATCCCTAAAAATTTGAACATAAGAACATGAATATAAAACATCAAAATCATGAGTAATGACATAAATCTTGGTAGTGCATAGGGAATAGATCAAAAAGTAACATTAACCATGATAAAATAGCATGAGAATAAAACATGTAATTGTGGAAACCATTAAGTGCATGTTATTATTTCAATAGTAGCCAAGGTATTTCTCCCAAGACCATCATAGTGGACAAAGTCCCTTACTGAATCGATTTCACTCCTCGTTCCAGTCCTTTATCACTGAACTGGATTAACTTATCATTCCAGCAATGACTATCTCATGAGATATAAATCTTTACCCAATGCATTGGAGGGATATATAGGTCCCACCCATCTCATATTTAAATCATTTTTACGTGTGACACAAAACAATCATAAATCATTCATCATAACCCATAGAATAAAATGGGTTTCATAAACATCATCCCATCGTGACATAGTCCATATAAAACAAATGGATATCATTTCATCATAATAAAAATCAAACTATGTAAATAATAGAGTCATTATACTTGAAACATAAACATGCTAAATAATGTCATCTTAGATGGAAAATGGTTTTTTTAAAACACTTGAAATGAATTCTTGAGGAAAATATATTTTCTTCTTTAAAATCATTTTATTTTCACAAAAATGCCATGCAATTTTAAGATAAAGGGGTTTTGTTGAAAATAATCATGAAATATTGTATAGTAAGCTTCATGAAAATAAGGTGTTATGAAACCGTAAATTCCATTCATGCCGTATAAGTTAAAAAAAACATTCTCCTCGTACTTTTGCCAGAAAAGTCAAAAAGTACCACGTATGGTAAACAAAAGAAAGATTCATTCCATAACACAAATTAAAAGTCAAAGAGGGGTAAAAATGACTTTAAAAATACATGGAAGAATATTAAACACTTTATTAAAAACATTTTATGGACATGGATGAAAAATATAACCCCAGTAAATACTTACATATAAGCAATCTCAGATAAAAATGAGATTGTAAAATTATCCCTTACCTTAGGTCCAATTTCTTTCGTACGTGTTTGAAAATACTATATAGTGGGTTTAAACATATTATTAACTTGTAAAAGAACCATAATAATATTTATTATATCATATATTATTCACTTATGACTTTATATTACCCATTCTTTGGTTAATTCCATGTTAAAGCAGCGTTTTCGGCAAAATCGTTTCATTTATCGTACGTGTTTGAACTTGTTGTTCTTGATATTATTATTACTTATATCATGATTTAATTACATTAAGAATTTAAAACATGATTTATATATCATATATATTCAGTATATATATATATATATATAATAGATAGATAAATGAAATGAAACACACCGTTCATGGAGACGGTAGGTCGTACGTACGCATGAACGTTGTTTTCCTTTCCTTATTGATTGGAATGGAAGTAAGTAGATGACATATATATATATATATACATAAATCCAGTAGCATTATTATGTCATATATATCATTATTATTCATAATATATACTTTATAATCATCCTTTAATGGTTAATATGGAGAATGAATCTCTTTGCTTTGTGGAGACGGTAATCCGTATGTACGCACGAGTGATGATATCGTTCCCATAATTATTGAATGGAATTGGAGTGGATGATATAATATATCAGAATCCATATGATGTTATAATAACCATATATAGTTATTATTTACACCATTATACGCATCCAAGTAAGGTGGTGGTGGAAAAACATATTACACCATGGCGTGGAGACGGTATTCTGTACGTACGCAGGTGCGGTGATTTTGTTTTCCATAGGATGGATAGAAGGTGAAATGGGGTTGTTTCATATTTATAATAACATATAAGTATATTAGTTATACTTATGTCATTACTTTATAATGAAACAACTAAATAATAGGAAGTATAAGAATAAATAATCTTGGAAGAATCTGTAGAAGAGATTACCTCTTCTTCGACGTGCCTCCTCTTAACCTCCTCTAAGGGCACTAAAGTTGGTCTTTGAAGAATACCAGGACCTATAGTAGGTTTATATGGAATTGGATAAGTGAAATGGGCAGGTTTTGGCTGATATTGAAGTCTCAAATTTGTGTGAAGAGGAGAGGGAGGTGGTTCCCTTTTATAAGAGAGGAGAGGGGCACTTTTGGAAACCTCTAAAATATTAATTTATAATAAACCCAAACCCTACTTAAAAACTTCCAAAGTGAATAAAATTAAAATATTATATAATATAGGGTTGTAATATCATCAACCAATTAAATTTATACATGTTTTTATTTTATTTTAAACCTTATCATTTTGATTTATCCTTATTTAATCTATTTAATTTTATTTGTGGTAATAATGTTATAAATTTTATATGGTTATAAATACTTACTTATGTATTTTTAATTATACATAATTTGATAATTTATTACATTTTAGATCATATAAATTTTTATTTGTAATTTTTAAATATTTTTGTGATTTTTAAACAATTTAATAATATAAAATATCAATAGTGTTAATTTTGACACGATTCATATATTTGAATTTAAATAAAATCCATAGAGAATATATTTTAGAAAAAAACTATTTAATAGATTAATAACAAGTAATATATATCTAAAAAATTCATATAGCGCATTAATTTGTTCATATATTATTTATTTTAATATTTTTAAAATCATTTATTTGATATTTCTATTAATAAAATAATTACTACAACATTTTTGTATAATTATTTAATATACTTATTTGTTGCATAAAAATTAAAAATAAAATCTTATGATTAATAAAAATATAATAAATTTCATAATAATATTTTTTTACTTGAATTTATCATCTTAAAATCACAACATTTAAATTGTTATATTTATTAAATTATGAAGGTGACATCTTTGACATCATTTAAAATAAAATAATATAAATGTCCTGATCTATTTTATAAGGATCCAAATGGTCCAACAATAAACTCTTGGATGATTATGTTATAGATATACTCTAAAAGTAAGTTTTGGTCAAGTTTATGGTCCTTTTGATAGGTATTATTATTTTAATAAAAACTATATTATTGATTTTTCACTAAATAAATAATTTCTACATCATTAATGTATAAGCTATTAAGGTAAATAAATATTTCTTAAAAATTAAAAATAAATTGTCATGATAAATAAAAACATGTTATCTTTCAAATTAGTATTTATAATTGAATTTATATTCTGTATAACCTTATATTAAAAATAATCTAATTATTAAAGTTTGAACGAGACATATTTCACTTTCCTTTAATTAAAATAAATAAAAGGTCTTAATCAAATACAAGTGGGTTCCATTAGATTCCATTTAGACCCAATTATGATTTAGGGAAAAATATAATCATCCAATTATATTAAGACAAGTGTTAGGGAAATTTTATAATATTATATTTACCCTTAATTACCTAGTTTACCTTTAACTATGGTAAATAAAATTTACCATAGTAAATATTCATAATGCCTAAAAATAAAAAGTAGCATATTAACATAATTTGTACCTACTGATTCCAAATATGGAATCCATTTTTTCAAATTCAAATCACATATTTTGTAGAAATTAATTTAAAATTAATTCCGTTGTTAACAAAATGAGTTTTAAAAGTTAAAACATTGTAAAAGATTGAAATGATTTTACCTATGAATTCAATGTAAAATCAATGCTAATGAAATAAATTATATTAAATGGTAAAAATATATTCTATTTATACTTTAAAACCATTCAATATTATAATTTAACTATATAAATTATTACGACGAAAAAAGTTGTTTTTAATTAAAATATAGCGTGTTTTTACTATTCATTAAAATATAAATGTTATCAGAATAATATGAAAAATTTATCCAAAGTAAATTTTTATATCATGATTTTAAAGAATAATTTTATTTTGTCAAATTGAACTTATAAACATGTCAAAAACTAGATTTAAAGTGGGTGCACCATCAAAAGGCGGTAAAACTGCATTTTTTGAAAAATACTTATTTTACTCGAAAAAATTATTTTGTTCTCATACCATGTTTTAGAAAATGTGTAAGATGAATAATAATGTTATAAAATTAAAAATTTATTTAATAATATTAATAACGGCTAGTTCATAATAATATTATAACAATATATCGTTGTTTAGTGAAACCCAGAATCGCGTGCTACACACGCTATCGAGGAAGGTCGTGATTGCGTGTAATGCAAGCCAAGTCATGGCTGTGTAGTGAAAGCTCCCTTTGGTGTTGCATATAAAATAATCAAAACTTATTTCATTTATAAATTAAAAAAAATCTATACTTAATGTTGTGTAGAATAATTTCTACAAAACTAACTTGAAATTGTGTGTAACACAAGCCAAGAATAGTGTTCCATATACTGTAAGCTAATACAGTGTTGTGTATAGTACAAGCTAATCTTTGTGTAGTGTACAATAGAAGATATCAAAGAAATTAAAAATAATATATCTCATAAAATCTCTGGGTGTTACAGTTCATTTATGGAATTGGAATTATTCATTATTAGGAATACCTCTATAAGGACTATTAATGATACCATGGGTTCAGAGAGTTATACCAACACGATTTTTATGTGACATGTTTAACAATCTTGTTTTGTAAAAAACATTTCCCCATATTATAATGAGAACAATATGGGGATTCAATGGTGGTTGTTGAAATAGAAATTTATAAGTGAGGTTACATTTGTCATGGTTGGTGGAATATCCCTAAAGTGGTCTCTATAAAATCTTGGATTGGCAAGGAGGAGTAGTGATGGAAAAAAACTTACTCATCTTTCAGTGGCTCATCATGTGATTTTAGTAATTTACAATGGTGGGATACTTACTTGGTGACCTCAAGTGGTATATGAGGATACCAAAACATGAGTGTACCCTATGTGGTCATTATATGAGAGAGTTGTGTTAGTATATTTTAAGGTTATACTCCAAAATTTTTTGGTGGTGCTAGAGTGGGAGTAGTATTTCCATTACATGCTCGATGAAAATGGTGGCATCAATGTGGTACCATATAGTCTAAGTCCTCCTAGGTCATCTATAGTGAGGTGATGAATCGCTTCTATTCAAATCGATATACAAGGGAATTAATATCAATCTAATAAATGAGTTTCAAAGAAGGGATAGAGTGCGGGTTACCAAGATAAGTTAGAGTGGTTACCACTATAGATTTGGAATATGTATTCAGAATTACAACAATATTATATCTCCTTACACCATATATGCCGGTGCTAAATGGGGAAGGTTTCTAAGAATGAGTGGTTGTAGAAATTTAAATATAGCATTAAAATTTAACAATGATTGCATTTGTAATTATGGTAATTCCCATCATGTTAAATTTCTGACATGTAAAATTCCCAACATTACTCATCCTCTAATTAACGGTGGAGTAGGAATTCATGTCGAGCTCCCATTATATTTTGTGATGATTTCTACATGGACATATTTTTTCATCGAATATGGGTTTTCTTAAGATATTTATGATCTTTTTTGTCACAAAATCCCTCTATATAAAGGATGGTTACCTTCCCTAGTAGGGGTGATGATGTTATATCCTTGATCAGAACATGAATACGGGATAATATAACTTATTTAATTTACTCCTTAGTGGAGATAGTTTCCATGTATGGGTATCCCTATTAGATTTAGTAAATTATAAGAATTCTCAATCCTATCACCACATTCATGTGGACATCGAGAAATTATATATGCTGTTTCCTTATTTGTTTGGAAATATTTTGCTAGAGATGTTGAATTATCTAATCATAATGTCAAATATTGTTGGGTATTTGGGGAATTTACAATTTTCTTTCTCAGTATGGGTAGTGAGTGAATCCTATGATAAAATATAGGGTATGTTAGGTTTAAAACTTGAGGCATCTATTTCTCATCGTATAAGGAAACTTATTCTCAATACATAAGGCAGCATCCTCTCATTTCCTAGTTTAACTTGATATCATCAATAAAGGTACTCATGCTTGAAACATGGGGCATCATGTGCCCATCAAAAAAGGAAACATACCCAATTCATATAATTAATCAATCTCTTATAACTGTAGGAATCATATGTTCATCACATCAGGTATGAATCATTATATCATGAACTATGTAGTGAAAATATTTGTCTCATTGTCATCATAATGGATTCTTATGCTCATCACATAAGTAATATAATTTTATTCAGTTGAGGATTCTTGTCCTCATAAATAAGGGTAATTAACTTTGGCTAGTCATCAAAGGGAAGGGTGAAGATATGCTATTATTTTCACATACGATTATTATCCTTCTAAAATAAGGAATATCATGCTCATAAGATGAGAATCCCTAAGAACATCATATTGGGAAGGGTTTTTGATGTATATAATTGGGTTCCAAATATGATTTTTATTCATTAGAGGGTCACATTTTTAAAGTTCTATAGGGATAATACCATGTTCTCTCATTACATATGGGATGGTCATAGGTTTAACATATCTCCATCATGGTTCTCAAATATAATCATATTGTATAGGTCCAATCGCATGTTAATTTCCCATGGGGAACCACATAATTTAATGTATATTAAGGATTATTCAAATATATTCTCATTACTTATTAGATTAGGCATATATTTAAATTATAGTGTGGAATTTTTTTAGGTATGGTGGGAGGTTTATTACACTTGAGTAAGATGATATGTCTTCAGAGGAATGTCCTTTATAAGATAGGACTGAATTTTTGTGATGTGGGATTAAATCTCATAGAGGAATCATATTTACAATACAATAATTTAGGTAAAAACACTAAATAGTATGAGTTTCATAGTTTAGGGTTGTGTTATAGGATCACATGATGTGGTGTGACATCGTGCGATAAGGACACTTGTATTGAAAAGGGAGATATAATGAGGGATAGTGTAGGGAATTTTCCTTAGGACAACTAGAGGATGGGGATCATCTCATTTAAATTAAATAATTCATACATCTCCCATCACATAGGTCATAATAGTCTTTTCACATAAGAAAACCCTATGTTCATCCCATAAGGTAAGTTATTGTTTAACATCTTGAAAATATGAAGATAGAAGTAGTATAATGTATTTCATTAAGGATATGTTATGGTCAAGAAGGAAAATTGTAAGGTATGGAGTGTGTATTAATCATCTATATACCCAATAAAAATCATGGATTATAAGGTAGAACAAATCATTTTCCCTTTATAATGCAATGAAAAGGGATGACACCTAATAGAAGGAATAATAATTTATTTTGAGTTGGGAGAGAATATGTGTGTATTACACACTTGTTTCTATACAAAACTAGTGCTTGAGTTCACCATAAATGAATTCTAAATAACCATTATTAATGTGAAGGGTCTAAGGGTGAGTGTGCTTATATATAGTATAAAATGGAGGTTGGATTTCCCAACCTAATATTGGTGTAAATTTCTTAAGAATAAGGGTTAATGAAAATATTTTCAAGTATAGAATTTACTCTAGTAATACCATATCAAGTGGATGTGTGGTTATTGGGCAATAAACATTCAAGAAACTATGTTTTGGGAAATAAGGAATTAAACAGGGGTCACCATTATGTGATTATTGAATTTTGGGAGTTTTGAAAAACATAGAGTTATATAATAATTAGATCATTAGCAGAAAGTATTTCTATAAATTTATATGTTATGGGTTTCTCAACATATATATGTCTCTCAAAGTGAAAGGATTCTAAAATCATGCACCTCTAACATGAACAATGTTTTTCATGGATGAGTATTACACAAAACACCTCTCCAACACCATAAAATATCTTGAAGGTCATATGCATAGTATTTTATGTAAGATCATTTCATGTATAAATCCATTCCCATAGTTTTTAAGTTCAAAATGGTCTATGTTTCATGAAATAATTGTTTTTTTCTTGAATTTCAAAGGATAGATCAATAAAATGAGAGGATAAAGGGTTATTTGTTGGCCTCAGGGTCATCGATGGGTTTGTAGTGTTAATTATTACCATCTTGGTGATGGTTCAAGTTTCATAGTTCTATAATATCAATTCAAAATGTTATTGTTTTTTCAAAACCTTTCCATTTACCCTTGTATTTTTCCCTATTATCCCAGAATTTCTCTAATTTTTTTGTTTTTCCATCAGATCCCTTACTTTTTGTGATTTTAATCATTATAATTTTAGAAACAAATCTAGATATCTGAATAATAAGATGATAGCATGGAATCCAATTAAAAAGGTTTCATATAATTTTCAATTACCAAAATAAGATTATTTAAAAGTAATCTACGAGTAATTAGAGTATTAAATAAGACACACACACCCTCTATCCCTAGAAAAAAGGAATTTAATATGGTTTGGGATATGTCTTATAACTATAGATAATCATTAAAATACATAAAAGTGTGATGATATAAATAAATTTGTATAAAAAGTTATCTTTATTATTACAATATTAAGAATAATTTTCTAATATACACATCCCATAATGACTACATATTAATTGGGAAACTCTAAATCTTGTATCATTTTACAATTCAAGAGGGGGCTATTTTTTTTTGAGAATTTTCCTTTAAAACTATCAACTTATTCTCCTTGTATCACTAATATAATTCCCATTATTGTTGAAACTAAAAAACTATATCCAAATAAGACACAAAATGTATTCATATGTTCCTCCACCATCCAACAAAATCCCAGAATTGATCATCCAGTAATAAATATAAAGCTTGTGACTAATTGATCATAATGTTCCCTAACCAAGAATTGGACCCACCCAAAAACTAGTTTCACACCTCAATAATATACTACTTGGATATTATTTTAGGTCTTTTCATTCAGCTATAATCTGAGACTCATTACTTTAATCATTCTAATTTTATATGATATTTACCTTTCTACATATAATTCTTACTAAGGTACTATACTATGAAATTAATTTACATACTATAACATTTTCCAAAATAATTATTTATTTTTTCTCCCTCTATAATTTTATTGTTCTATAACTTATTCATGTAGAAGACTCTCCTTTTACTGATACTTCATTTAAATGACATTTTTCCTTTAATGGAGCATCAAATTATTATAATAATGGATTGAATTCTAGCTAACAAAAAATAAAATTCCATTCCCTCACATCAATTTTATTTTATCCAGAATGTCCTTTAATCGAATTGTCTATTTACCAACTTACATCACCACCACAAACACCAGTTAGATGGTTTATAATTATACTAGCAGTAATATTTAGGATAATGAAATGGATTTTATTCTTCTATAAATAAAAACATATCATATGATACTTCAATTTTTTTCCATATCTTCTCTAAAGTCTGTATCCACACATCCATACATTGGATCATTATTTTCAAGATGAAGATATAATATCTTATGGACTTTATGATATTTAAATTTTATGTATATAGAATCTAGTTTTTCTTCACTAAGTTTGATATAAACCCATTAAAGATGCCCGCTATATGAGTAGTTTAATTTCTTTTATATACCATTACATACATTAATGTTCTGAAAATAATTTAATTTGAAATTATTTCCACATAATTAGTCTCATAATCTATATTAAGTTCATAATTTATGGATAACATGATGTTTCCAACCAAGGGGTTGACTCCAGTTTTAATCCAAACATTCAAAACATGTCCAAATATATATCAATATATCTTGAATAAGACAAAATTAATTTCATCATATTCAAATCATTATAAATACTCATCTCTAAAATATTAATTTTCATACCATGATTACTCATCCAATATATTTTACCTTGATCCTTATTTATTATATTTTCTGATAATATATAGACTAGTTACAAGCATATCATCTACCTATAAAATAATTATTAAGAAATACACATTACCAAATACCGTAAATTAAAAATAAATATAAATATTTCAATGGGTGAATGAAATTTTATTTTATGAAAGTATCAAATCAATTTTTACAATTCATGGTTTCTTTTTTATCTCATACAAAATTTGTTTGAGAATTTATAAAAAAATAGTTTAAAGGAATCAAATTAATTATTCGATGTAAATTAGGTTCTCCAAATACCTAAGAAGGATTATTATTTTTATATATAATTTTATTAATACAAGAATTATTACAAATCCAATTTGAATCATATCTAAATAGTTGTATATATCACTACCAAAGAAAATATTTCAATTAAATTAACTTATTCCTTAATGAAAAACAATTCTCAATCAATCTTTTTATACACTACATTATTCCATCCACTTATTCTTTAATTAGGTATAACTATATTTTATATAGTTTTTAATTAAATACTTTTACAACCTAGGTAATGATAGAATAAATAATCTTAATATTTATTAATATGAAATATATAGTTATATTCCATATAAAAATATTAATTAATTTTTAAATAAAAAAAGAAACAGTTTTAACTATACTCTTTTCATATAAAGTATTATCTAAAAGATTAATTTATATATTTTGGAATGTTAATTTTAAAATATGAATATAATTTTTTATATAATTTTACTAAAATTTAATTATGATGAAATTTTGGGATTTTTTCAAAAAATATTGATTTATTATTGAATAGTGAAAATACCTATTTTCTTAAAAAGCCATTACTTTCAACAATTGATGTATTTTAAAAACACTATTATGTTTTGAATATTAATCAAAGTAACATAAGTTATATTTATTTATATTTAATCCAAATAATTACTTTTTAATCAAATTTGTGTTGGATTTTAGTATACTTTTGTTTTTTGGGTTTAAAAACGGGATCCTTCAGAAAAATATTTTAAAAAGAATAATGTTTATAAATTTAAATTAATTATGAAAATACCTAATGATAATTTATTGAAATGAAATTTTCATATTATATATCATTAAATATCAATTTATATTTAAGAAATTATTATAATCAGTCATATAGATAGAATAAAATCAACTTTGGCATGAAAAATACACTTCTTGAAACCCCTCATTTTCGTCGCATTTGTGGGTTTTGTTTTAAATTTAATTTCATAACTTCTATGAATTTAATTTGGTAAAATAGATTATATATTTTCAATAAGAATAATTTATATTATAAAATATGTTCAACTTAATTTATAAAAAAAATTAATAATGAAAACAATAAAAATTAATTATTGTAGTTAAGGTAAAAATTGATTTACTGAGGGATGAAATAAAATGGAAAGGGTTAAAATATTCCAAAAAAATTATAAAATATATTTTATGGCCATATTTTCATCTTAACCTATCTAATTTTCTATAATACTCCATTATACACCCTCTTTTCATATAAAAAATATGGGTAGACATTTTTATTTAAAAAATTACAATTGTACGACTCACCTCACTTATAAAAGGTCACCCCCACTTCTCTCTTCTTCACATATTCAAAGACCTTTTTTTGGACATACTCAGCCCAAATAACTTCCCTCCTCTAATCCTAGAAGAGTTTTTTGGTCATAAATACATCCTTATAAGCCTTTGGGTTCAAACCTAATGATTTTTTCCAGAGAATAGGATGATTAAGAACATACGTAATGAGTTTAACTTAAGGTAAGAGACTTTTTTCTCAATATCCTTTCATTGGGAAATATTTTGATTTTATGCACCTATATTATTTTATGAAATATATATACATACCCTATAACATTTTATACTATGAAATTATCTATTCTTATGGTATTTAATTTTTTTTACATATTATTATTTCATAAGAATTATGATTAAAATATTTTCAAGGTGATAAGGGAATTTTATTTAAAAACACACTTTTAATGTTTTCCTTCCAAATATTTATTTTCAATGTACTTGTTTTTAAAATAATTTTATTAAATTTTTTATATGAAAAAAAATTATTTATAAGGAAAATTTTATGTCTCTTTTTACTTTATTTTCAATGGTTCTTTAAATGGAATCTTTTTACATGTTTTATACATAATGTTTTAACAAATAAAAAAATGTTCTATATTTAATGTACATGATGAAAGGAATTTTCCACCATCCTGACTATTTTTTTAATTTGGTCTTCTGTTTCAATCCTTCAAGTTTTCTTCAATGAAAAACCCACTTTCCCTTTTTTGGGTATTTTGATACAAAAAATGTCTTTTTAAAGAAAATTTTATATTTATATCCCAAAGATATTTTCATAAGAGTTTAAATGTTTTCTTTTGAATGTATTATGATGAAAAATTGAAATCATAAAATGTATTATTCGTGATTTGGTTCATAGAAATTATGTAAAATGGGTGCACCTATATTGTGACAGGTGATGCCATTATAGATTATAAGATGGTTGCACTTAGATAGCATACCAATGCATTTGGTAATGACCATGTTCTCTGGAAAATTATATTGGATATTGGACATATGGATATTTCAATAGGTAAGGGGTTATAAGGGTTCTATAAGGGTTCAATGAGATGATGACCCAAGGTACCTACATGACTTTTCAATTCTTACTAATGATTTTTCATGGGAATATTTTTTTAACCGGTAATAGAATTGATGTTTTTCAAATAATGAAAATTCTATTTGAGTAAAATGTTATGTTTTTTAGAAATTAATTTTCATGGTATTTCAAGTTTTTCATTGGAACAATGTTTTTCTTATTCCCTTTTACACTACTATGATGTTTTTTATTATCCCATCTATTTATGATGTTATTCAAGGGATTTTAGGATGGGTAATGGAATGAAAAAATCCATTTTTAAAGTTATAAAGATTATTCATGAATTGAAATCATGTCCTGTTTTAAAATTTTTATATGGTGGAAAATGGAGACTGAGTAGAAGTGTCAATATTGTATTATATGGTTTTTATATGTATGATTTATGTCATAATTCTCCAAAACTCAAAACCTAAATGGAACCTAAAATTTGGTAGAATCAAATCTTGGCACAAAACTCATGATTTCTTTCATTTTTATGTATGATTTCTTATATTTTGTATTAGAGGATGGTTTAGATAACAGTAGAGTTTAGTATAATGTTAATAAAATTATCTTGAATTATTTTACCTTATGGATAAGTGAAAATGATGTATAATTTAAATATTACCATATATATTCATCTAAACTATGTCTGTTCATAATGGTTCTTAATATATAATATAAGGAATATGTAGTGTAAAGGCCCCAAGAGGAAAATATCCTTCCAAATCAACATCCTAAGGTGTTTGGAATTGGAATAGATCAATTTGTTATAGTGATGTATCAGTTCACACAAGCTATTATAGGGGGGGTATCTATGCTTGATAAAGACCCAATATACCATAAAGAAACATGTCTATTCTGGAGCGTTTTAGGTGAAAAAATACCCTATCATTTATTGGATCATATAACCCTATGGTAGCTAAAGGATGAATCAATGTGATGGAGAAGTTATTTGAATTCATGGAATTTTTAGTTTCTTAAAAGATATATATTTTCTTTTGTCATTTTTAGGGTGAAGTTGATATATGTTAGACTTTGGTTATGAATACTAAAGAAAAATATGAACTTACTTCCTTATAATGTCAATTGTTTATCCTTGGTAGATATTTACCAAAGGTAGTTTGACTGTGGTTAGAAACAAATTCATATAATTGAGGAAAAAAGATGAGGATTATATGGTCATGTATGAAGCCAATTTTACAAGATTTTAAAGGTATATAACAGATTATTTTTAGGATGTTGATAGTAAAATTAATAAATTTAATTAGGATTTAAATCATTTCAATGATGATCTTTGGAAGAATGATAATATAAAATATATGATAATGTGGTTCCTTATGCTGAAAAACTTGAGATTAAGTTTTCTAAAAGTTATGTGCCTCATGATGATGAATGTATGAAGTGGTTTGGATAGCAGGAGATGGGGTGACACACAACAAACAAATATGGAGGTAAGAATTTGATTCTCTCATATTGTGGTAAGTGTGCGAGAATGTGCTATGAAATTAGAGAAGTTTTATCGGTGTGGTTATTTTGGCTAAATAACCTATGATTTCAAGGAAAAGAGTCTTAAATAATAAAAAATGGGGTAAATGGTAGCCATAAAATGGTGAGGTGTTTTAGTTTCAATGAGTTGGGTTATTATGCTAATGTGTACCTAAAGTTATTAACTCAGACTAGAATTTATCAGGATCAAAAGAAAAACGGTGTGGAAAAATCTTTTTCAACTTCTATGGCTAATTTTGGGCCATTAAATTATTTGGGGACATGTATGTTAATTGTGTATTCAAATTATTCCAATAATTTATCTGACTGTGGATCTTATTATTCTTTTTCTAATTATAATTTTTTATGTGGATTAGGAATATCACATTATGAATTTAACATATAAATTTTGGTGAAAACTCTAGGTGGAAGTACTAAAGAAACCAAAATATATAGGAATCTTTCTATACTTATCAATGTGATGGTCTTTCTTATAATTCTTGTTAAACTATCCATAGTAGAGTTTGATATCATTTTGGGTATGGATTGGATTTTAGTTTATCATTCTATAATCCTTTTTATATCCAAGAATGCGTTCTTCAATTATTTCATTCCTTTGATAAAATACCAAGAATGTAATAATTTTATTAGAGATGGTAGTGAATGTTTCCTAGATGATATAATTGAAAATAAACAAACTATTTATTTTAGTGATTTTATAGTAGTGAATAAATACATGGATGTTTTTCTGGATTATTTTTCTAATGTTATTCATGATCGGGAGGTTGAGTTAACTATTAACTAGGTGCTCGATACTCTGCCTATTTCTAAACCCCATTATCTAATTGCTTATGTGGAACATTTATAATTTAAAAATTAATTACATGAATTATTATATTAAGTTTTCAATCGAACTACCACTTCTCTATGGGGTTATCTTGTTATGTTTATTAAAAATAAATATGGTTCAATGAAATTTTTCATTAACTATAGAGCTTTCAATAACATCACTATTAAGAACATGTATCCTTTTACTCATATAAATTATTTTTTTGATCATATCTAAGGATTAAATTATTTCTGAAAGGTTGACCTGAGGTTCAAGTACTATCTTTATAATGTGAATGAGGTTGAAATTATAAAGATAGCATTTTAGACTAGATATGGGCATAGTGGGGTTTTATTTATTTCCTTTGGATTATACAATTAACATGTTATAATTATTGACCTTATGAATATATTTTTTGATGAGTTCTTGGACATTTTTGTGGTTATATTTTTAGATTCCATTTTGGTATATCTTAAAAGTCTGAAGGAACAAGAAGGTCAACTAAGTATTTTTTTTTCAAACCATAAGTGAAAATAAAAATATATATGAAATTTAGTAAGTGTGAATTTTGGTTGGAACAAATTTATTTCCTATTATATTTTGTTACTAAATATGAAATAAATATAGACCCTACTAACAAAATTATTGATCAACAGACAAGACCCATAATTATCACATATATTCATATTTTTCTTTGATTAGTGGGATAGTACTGGTGGTTTTTTAAAAACATTGCTCATTTTTCTAGAACACTAACTAAGTTAACTAAAAAATGAGTTAAAATCATCTATGAAAAATAATGTGATGATTATTTTTAAGAAATAAAAATAAGATGGGTGGATGCTGAAATTTTATCCCTACCTTTCAAAAATTTAGAATTTTATTTATACATTTATTCTTCTTTGAAATGACATGGTCGTTTCCAAATTTAGAATGATCAGATAATTGTTTATTCTTCACATCAGTGGAAATATAATGAGATAAATTACCCTACACATTATCTAGAATTAACTACTATTGTTTTCCATTTAAAAATATAATGGAATAATATGTTTAGTGTTCTGTGTGAAATATGTATTTATCATAATATATTTAAGTATATATAAACTCATAAATAATTAAACTTGAGATAGAGAAGATAGAGGGAACTGATCAAGTATTGTTATTACATGGTTCTTTACCATTCTAGAATAGGAAAACAAAGTTTTTGATTATTTGAGTCAAAAAATAATTATAAATTAACCATTTTACATTTGGAACATGGAAATTTTTTTAATGATTTGATAAATTCTAGCCTAAAATTAGGGATACAGAGATATCCTCTATTTTTGTTGGTTTTAGTACAATATACTTTGTCAGAAAGAATTAATTAATCTCAAAAGTAGTATCAATTTTTTCATGAAAATGTTTAATCTATTATGAAGGGAAAGTTCACAGAATCAAATATTGATGAGGAAGGTATTTTATGATTTAGATAACAATTATGTATTCCTTATGATTCCTATTTGAAGAAAGAGTTGTTTAGTGAAGCTCATAGTTCATAGTTTTCTATTCATTTGGGAAGAAGTAAGATGTAATGATAATTTTATGAGTATTACTAGTGGGAAGGAATAAAAATAGATAATAATGAATTCACCATAAAGTGTTTCACTTAGAAGTAGGTTAATAAAGAACTATAATTACTGAAGGGGATGATCAAACTTTTCAAGTAACAGAGTGGAAATGGGAAAATATATGAATTGATTCCATTATAATATTTACAAAGAATTATTGAGGTAATAATTTCATTTGGTTTATTTTTTATTGATAGACTAAATCTGTACATTTTCTTCCCATTTGATATACATTGTCTTTATATCACCTTTGTGGACAGTATCTAAAGGAGACAGTTTGGTTACATGGAGTGACATTATAACTACCCATTACATATATATCCATAATTATGTAACCTTTTCTTTTGGGTTCCTTTTTAGTTAGATTAATAATGATTAAAAATAAATTGGGAGGATATATGTAATGGCCAAGTCATTGATTTTTTGGAGTTTTTCAACTTAAACTTACTATTTTTTCTATTTTATAGGTGATTACACATTGTGTAATGGGATTACATTAAATTTAATGGTTTCTAGGAAGAATATGTGAACTAGATAAATATAATGAGAGGTTTATATTTCATGTAAATGGATTCAAATTTTTTAATGGAACATATCGGGATTTTAATAAAAGGGTGAGGTGTTTTTTAGTGTATATGAGATTCATGGATTACATGATGTGTAATTGGATTGCAGACCATGTAATAGTCTTTATTTTATATTTTAATAGAATTTCATCTCTGATTTATGTTTAATTAATCTATAAACCTATCCTATCATAACCAAGAGTTTCCCTAAGTGTTTTTGGGTGATTACTTCCCTTCTAGGTTGCTTTATTCAGCGATTGATCATTATTATGGATTGATTTATTCTCTATGGATATGTAATCCTTATAATTTTTCTTTTTATTTAGTTATAAATAGGGTTTTAGATTTTGTTTTGTTCATATTTGTGATCACATAGTGTTTTCTATTGATCATTTTTAGTTTCATAACATTCCATGTCTTCTGAAGGTCGTTCTCTTGGTTTTTGGTCATCATTGTCAAAGGCGGTGTAGTTTCTACCTTATTGAGTTAGATATTTATATAAAATGGGTAAATTTTATGAATTTACTATTGATATTGATAAAAACCTTTTGTTGTTTCATTTATTAGAAGTTATATTTGGTTTCAAATCATTTTATGGAAAATAAAATGGTTTTTAAAAGGCATTTTTCCTTGTTTTTTTTTCATTATTTAGAAATGGGTTTTCAAACTCTGAAGTAGATTTATTGGGCCTAGAAAATGATTTTTTTTTTCAAATTTTGAGGATGTTTTTGAACTAAATTTGTATAATTACACTTTTGGAAGCTTGGGTGCATCAGGAATGAGACACGGGTTCCCTTAGTGTGTGTTGCACAACTAGGAGGCAACCTTTTTATACGTTGATTGGAAGAAATCAATATCAATTTGATCCAATATTATATCTATTTTGGATCTTGAGTGTATATTATGAATTGTCCCATAAGATAGGTTCCAATATGATGTTCTTTTTTATTTGAGGTTATTTATCATATGGTTTATTTTTATCATGGATTGTTTCTCATAGTGTTTTTAAACGAGGTTGTATCACATAGCTTCACATTATAGGGTATTTTATGTACATGTGTTTAATTCCTTACCTATGAATGCATGGATATTATTTCCTATTCATATGATGTATACATTTCATATTTTTTTTGAAAATATGAATTCATTTTAAGAAAAAACAAAGGAAAATTATTTAAAAACATGTTTGGATTATTGAAAATGCTTTGTAAAACTATTTTATTTTAAAATGTATAATTGTTTAAATCTAATATAGACCATGTATGAAAATTGTGGTGGTATCCTACTAGGATATTACTAACACCCTACTTGTTCCTTTAGTAATTTGTATATGTTGTATTATAGGATTTAGGTAATGGTAAGGGTATCTTCTAACATGTTGGATTATCTAGTTGTCTATACCTTTAGTCCACTTTAGTCTAGAGGTTACTATTTTTTATGTGGGGTTTCATCATACATTATGGATTATCCTTTTTTGGATTGGATTGTATGCCTTTATGTAATGTCTTCTATTTCCTTTTTATACTCTACTTCTATATCTTATTTTCCTTATATTAAAGCTAGTTTTTATTATCCAATTTTTTCTAAATTGTAGAAGGTCCGGTTTCGGTGTCTTGTCTAGTTGACATGGGATGGTTCATAATGACTCTCTAAATTGTATCAGAACCTGATCCCTAGTTCACCTTTACTTTTTATAAAGGACATCAGAATTCATTGGCTACTAAATTAAATTTCTACACAGATTTTTCATCCTCAATTTAAAGGATTGTCTTAGTGAACAATTTGTAAAATGTATATTTTTCTTCATTCTTATTAAATGGATTATTGGTGTGGTTGGGATCAATGTATTTATTTGGTGGAGTTTTTTATAACAATTGTTTTATTTCTATTATAAAGAAGGAAATTTTTGAGGTGTTATATGTAATGTGGTGTTAGAAGCCATATTTTTTGGGATGATATAGGAAAAAAATTATGTGGCTAGAGTTGATAGTGGAAATGAAAGAGAAGATGCAATTTATTCAGTAATATATGTGGTTAGACTAGAGAAAGTAGAAAAGTTATAAAGATAGAGGGAGTAAAGTTATTTCCTTTGAAGTAGGTGGTCACATCATTCTTAAATAATATTCATGGAAAAGTGTTATGTATTTTGATAAAATGGGAAGATAATTTTGTGGTTTATTGGGCCGTATGAAATCCTAGTGAAATTTGGATTAGTCTCCTACCAAGTATATTTTCCTCTTATTTTACTTTAGGTGCATAGAATATTTATAATAATATATTCTTCATAAGATTTAAATACCACATGTTCATGTTTTAGTATAATTTTAGAAGCTAATTATCTAATTCCCTTCTCACTTATGTGAATAAAAAATAATTCTATAATTGGGAATATCTGATAGTATGGATAATCAATTTCCTTTCCAAATTCCTTATTAAAATCAAATTTTCTTCTTTAATTCCAATAAAAAACACTATGAGACCATTAGGGAGCCTATAAATACAATATAAAAATATTTTATAAAACCACATATCATCTAGAAAACCAATTAAATTAATATTCATCCTCAATCATGGTATATTTTCTAGCCCAACATAGTTTTAGTATTCTTTTATTCTTTTTCCAAAATTCAACATCACCTTTTTCATAAATCTTTTTAACTTCATCTTCCACAAGGATAACCACAATAATGATTTTTAATAGATAAATTTTCATGAATATTCTCTATAATTTAGAATGAAATGTAACTATAATAAATAATCTGTAACATCATTCGATTTTTTATAATAAAAAATAAAATAATATTTCATTTCCCAACTATGGTAAAAATTGATGAACCTCTATAATTTACCATTAGGACTTTATAATTATTCTTAAAATATCTTTTCCTCCCACATAGAAAGAATGTATAACCTATACATACTATTTTATCTCAACTTTTTTTAAATAAATTTTTTTTCAATTTTTTATTTCATAGTTTAGACACTCTTCCTCTATCATCCACATTGTAGGATATTATAGTAGTCTCTTAAACCAAATTATATCATTTTTATTCTTTAAAAATAAAATATAAAAAATCATAAAATATTAATCCAAACCTACCAATATAGCTACTTACCATGTTAATCATTATACACAATGATTCTACAAATAAATAAAATATGATCAAAGACCACAATCTTCATCTGAATTAGATCTTCACAAACTATATATAGATATTGATAAAATGAAACTCATTCACAAGATCAATCATCAAAATTCCTATATTATCTTTAATTTATAGAGTTTTTTTATGATAAATACCATTCACATATTGATCAAATCAAAATACATGCCAATAAGCATAGATATAATTTAAACATTTCATAATTATTTAGATATTGAATAGAATATTCCATGATAATAAAACATAAATATACTGAATATCCTTCTAATTAGGACTCTCCAATTGATCGTTCTCTATCATTTTTCTCTTGAAACTATGTAACAAACGGTATAAGTTTTTTTGTTATAAATATTTAATTAATCAATATCGTAAAAAATTAGAAAATATTACAACCAATGGTTAATGTTAGAATTTTTATCAAATGGATGTATTAGTAGTTGGTTAATGTTTTAAATCTATGGTGTACCGGAGATGTAAATTTAATAATCACATATTATTATTTTCTTTTTGGATATAAATCATAGTACATTCATAAAGATCACACCACGAACAAATGAATATATATAATATGTTTGTATTTTAGGAACTATGTTATAATAATATATTATTCTTCCATATCTTATGAGTTAAAATGAAATTGAAAATTGTTTATCACATTATAACATACTCATGTTAGATTAAAATAGCTAGAATAACTAATTATTCTATGAATTTATTAATCTATTTAAGATTCATTCTTGTCTTAATGGTTTTTTTAAACTACAATTGGCTTGTGTGAGATTAAAAAAGTTATCTTGTCTAATATTAGTAAAAATTTGGTATATAATATTTTTCAATGAAAGTATATATTGATCTGTAATAACTTTCTAATCTATATTTCATCACACTATAATACATAGATTTTACCATGATTGAATAGACTGCATCACAATGGTTGTACCATAAAAAAAAGATTGAGGGTAATGAATGTTAACCTCCAGGATACATGGAAACATAAATTAATATTATTTTATGAAACATCCTATCATGTCACAATGTTTTCAGTAGTTAGATAAAACTAATCGAGAAACCAACTTGATGTGGCTCAATGACAGTTAGTTTTCCATGATTATTGAAAAATAATATAGGTCTCAAGTAGAATCAATAAATTTAAGCTATCAAGGAGTGTTGGTGGTCTTTTATTAACACTATATTGACAAACATTGATAAATGGTTGTGATTTATCTTTCAAATAATATGGATTGTTTTTTTAAAAATAGGAAGTCCTTAGTGGTTGGAATGTTAGAATTTCTATTTTAAGTTCAAATTTATTATTTTGATATAGAAGAAAATTATGATGAAAAATCAAATATATATATATATATATAATATATATATAGAAAGAGATAAATATATAATATGTACACAAAGCATGTCATGAAGAATAGTAAAGAAGATAACATGTTGCATTGTCCTTGATTTTCATATATTTATTAGTGATTTGTGTCTATATTGAATTAAATTAATGATATGGTTTGTAAGCAAGGTGTTTTTGAAGATTTTTTTGAATAAAAGGAAATTTAGAGAATATAATCTTGGAGAACACCCATGCTTTTTGTTTTATTTCGTGTATTAGACAATTTTTGATTTTTAATTGTTTGTCAATATAATTAATTCATGTAACCCTCATAAAAATAAGTGTGTGGAACATAGGAAGATTTTATAGAACATGTATAAGTAATAAAATATTTCTTAAAATTCTAATAAAAAACAATAGAGTGATTACTATTTTTCATATCAACACATCAATGATATTTTATCCTTAGATATATCTTAGTGAGGGAAACCCCAAGTAACACAACTAGAAAATGAGGCTACTACCATAGACCTATATCCATGGTTTTAAAACGATGGATATAGCCACCTATAGCCATGGTTTTTATGGCCTATTGCCATAGTTTCAAAATCGTGGCTATAGGCCAGTTATCATGGCCTATGGACATGGTTTTCGGAACCATCATAATAGGATATGGCTATATCCACAGTTCTATGGCCTATAGCCATGGTTTTAGAACCATAGCTATAGGTCACTTTTTTCAATAGCCTATTACCATGGTTTTTCAAAACCGTGGCAATAGGGTTCCCGCGCTTTGGCGGGAAAAAAAATTCCCACCAAAAAATTAGCGGGAAGACCTACCGCCACGATTTTGAGGATATTACCATGGTTTATATTAATATATATATATATATCATAATATATATATATATACCCGTAATGTTGCTCGATGTATTGGTAAGTACTCTGGTTCATAGAGAAAAGGTGCAGGGATCGAAACTTGCTATTGAAATTTTGTATTTAGGCTATTTCCATGGTTTACCAAGGCTATAACCATGGTTAAAACCGTAGAAATATCTTCCTATATCCATGGTTTAAACTGTGGCCATAGTTCAACTGCCACGGTGGCAGTTTTTAAGACCTATTACCACGGTTTTCAAAACCGTGGCTATAGGCAGATATTTCTATGGTTAAAACTGTGGCAATTGGCTGGGACCTACTTCCACAGCGATAGCGGTCACGGTTGTCCAAAATCATGGTTTTAGCCTAGGGCCATGATTTTGGGGCCTATTTCCACGGTTTTGAACTGTGGCAATAGGTCTTTTTTCCAGTTGTGTAAAATTATTGGTGTTTATTATTTTTACATTTATGTATTTATTTATGTGACTTTATGATCGCTTGACAGATTCATAGGATCATTGGAAACTTAAGGGAAATATTTTTTTTAATTTGAGATGAAAAGAAATTATTTTAAACCCTAATTAAACCTTTGTAATGATTTATTTCTGGATCTGATGTTACAATAACATCTATCATAGAAAAAAAATCTTAGTAAATATATCAGATAAATTCATCATCATAGAGAGTTGTGTGAATGTAATGAAAGTACCCTTATTTGTTAAATATAATTATGAGGTGTGGAATAATATAATTTTAAGAACCCAAATCTTCTTTTTAGGTATGAGTTTTCCTTTTTGGTGTTTTTTTTTAAAAAGAGGAGTTTTTGGAAATTTTAGGAGTACATACCATGTAATTATAAGTACACGTCGTGTACTCGGTTGCCATAGGTGACCATCTATTGGTCATGTAACGACTGAGTACATGGCCATGTGGGTGACTTAGAGGCTGCCTAAAGCAGGGTTTAGTAAGGGAAAGTACACACCGTGTACTTTTAAAAAACATGTCGTGTACTTTCTTTTTATTTCATTAAATGGACTGGGGTCGTGTCTGATAGACAAAACCATCTTCTTATTCATTCATCTTATCCATGAGTGTCTGAGGCTAATGAATCTTCTCCAAGCCCCTGACACTACGTCCGTTCTTCGAATCGACCACCGTCGATTGCGTTGGAATCTCCATAGTAATCTCTTCTTTCTTCTAGAGCTTTTTTCCTGATTTCTCATCTTTTACAAGATATTCTCGGTTGAACATTTTTAGATTTTTTATAGATATACAGTGTTCTAGGGTGAATCAAGGCCTGAGGTTCACATATATCAATCTCACAATGTTGAGGTAGGTGGTTTGTGCCTTTCCATAGTTAGTCTTTGAGTTATATGTGCAAAAGTTCCCAATACCCTAGTTCGGGGTATTGCGTGTTTATGGTTATTATCCCTGTCATTGTCTACTATATATTGTGTTCTTGAGTAGAGGATTTATGATTGTAAATGGGGTTATTTACCTTGATATAGATGTGATTCCCATATTTTCATGATTTTGACCGTTTGGTCTAGCTTCACCTGTTAGGCTTCTTTGTTTTTAATTCATAGTATTGTTAAAATGGAGTGAATTTATCTGAAATGTTGTGATACATTGTAGACTATTTATCCAAGTTTCTCTTGAGGTTTACTATGGACATCGCATTTCTTTTGTGAACTATTGATTTACATAGGGTTGTGGGAACCTGGTGTAGTTGACCATATGGAGAATGGATGTTGTGGGATTCTCCAGAGTGTCTGTTTGCTTTACATTTTGAGACCATAGGGGGGATGTACTTTTTTCTACCTTAGAGTTTCTATAGTTTCCTCATTACGAGACCACATGGGGAATTGGACATTGAGTGCTCCGCAGAGTGTCTATAGTTATCTATACGAGACCACATGGAGAATTGACAGTGAGCACTTCCTCATAGAGTCTTTGATGAAGCTGAACCAGAGGGGTTTGATTGTGAGTAATTCCTAGAGGGTTACTTTTGTTTGTTTTGGGTTGAACCAGGGGGGTTAGGTTGTGAGTACTTCCTAGAGGGTTACCTGTTTGTGATTAGCTGCTTACTTGATATATGAATTGAATCAAATTGAAACTGTAGGATTGTTTACTTTTGAGTATTTCCTTATTTACTGCTTCTTTTTTCTTATTTTCTGCAATATAAATTAAATAACTTTTAGGCATAGATCTTTGGGTGGTTACCTACTGGGATTAGTCTCACATCCTGTTTGGGTTTTGATTTTGGGCCCAAATATATTACATTGCTGCAGGTATAGATAAGGGCAATAGCCCTTCTACTTCAGGTACTTGATTACTGTGGAGCTGGGGAGCATGGGACTAAGATGAGGCTTGCAATGCTGTTGGAGTTTCTTTGTTTTCTTTTTTACTTTGGTTTCGTACTGTATTCCTGAATTGTGACTTGTTTGGATATTTTCCTTGACATATGTATCATGCATCATTTATATATGTGCTCCAGTTATTTTTCTCTTTCAGTCTTCTGTTTTTTACTGTTGAATGGTATTATTATTGATTCCAATATTGTTATCTATTTTTTTCTACTGTGTTACTTTTCCAATGAGGGCATAGTTTCCGCATTATCACTCTCAAGGCCCTCACTGCTAGTCGAAAGCCTCTGGCATTTGGGGAAATGCGCTTGAGGATATGTGACCAACTGGGTACGGGGTGCCTCTAGGCAGCACTCAGAACTAGGATGTTACAAAGTGGTATCAGAGGGATTCTTTTCTTTTTGACTTATTGTTTGGAGCCTTTAGTCAGACATAGGTTGGAATAGGTACTTGGTAATAATCTGTTCTTGGGAGTAGCTAACCCGTGTATAGGTAAAATCCAATTTACCTTGTATAATGTGATTTTTTATGGTTTTGTAATCATTACAGTTGATTTTATTTCACTATTGGGTGATTCACATGTTTTGTGTTGTTATCATTGATATCATTGAGGTTCTATTTCTGTTGTAACTTGATGAGATGAGGGTATTCCATCTCATGCATCATATAGGAACTTGCTAGATATCACATTTCATGCATTCTTGCCATGCCATTTAGTATGTATTACAGATTGCATGTTGTTGTGATAGTTATTGTTCTAGATATTCATGATGTTTTCATAGATGCCTTAATAAAATACCTACTGTCTGATAGGGTATTAAATGGTGGAAGGTTTTGTTTAAATGAATGCCAAACTTTGGTTCTTGAGGTGTTATGGGGCCTCATGGATCAGAATTTGGTGGACCATTGCCTTGTTTTCCTTGTATATGACATGTATAAGATACCAATATTTGATTCACGGGGAGTATGGGCCCTCACAGATCGTAATTTGGCACTTTAATGTTTGTTTTAGAGTTTTTATGGGTTCTGGAGTAGTTTCTAAGGCTTACTGTATGGAAAAACCTAGAATACACGACGTGTAATATTGAATACATACCATGTGTCCTTCTATTTGGGAAGGAACTATTTTTCATAAGTACACTCTGTGTACTTTATATACATGTCGTGTAGTCTCTGATTATTTCATTGGTCGTATGGGTAGAGACATAAGGTTGAGAAAGTCTTTGGGCGGACACGCTGTGTACCGGTTGTACACATCGTGTTATAGAGACCATGTTTTCATCCATGTGACTAATGAAATGGGTGGATGATTGGTAGCTAGTACACACCGTGTCTTTGGAGAACACACTGTGTAGATTCAGTTGTGTAATCGGTCGTGTGACTAACAACATGGGTTGGTGAAGTTCCTTCTAGTACACACCGTGTACGGCACAAACACGTTGTTTCGTCTTATCCTAGAGGAACCGTTTGGGTTAGTCATGTAGAAGAACTTTGGAAGAGGAAACATGATTAAATTACATGTCGTGTCTTGGAATAACATGCCGAGTATATGGGGTGTTACATGACATGGGTTAGAAAAATTTCACGCCCATGTGAAATCTTAAGGGAACACATCGTGTAGGTGTTATACACGTTGTGTATCCATGTTTTGAAAAAATAACTTGAATGCTTTATTTATCTTGTTACCTTCATAGACTTTGAAGTTTCAGTCCTTGATAATATTGATATAAGGTGTGTGTTTGACCTTTTAGAGTCATTCCACCGAGACATCCTCTAGTTGTATGCCAGTTGCAGGGCAGTGATCAGACACCAGACATGGCTAATCAGGGACTACCAGCAAATCCTTAAGTAGTGCCAGTCTTGGCACCAGCCATCATTCTGAACACAGATGATGACACACATTTATGAGAGGGATTTATGAGGTTCATGCATACCATCGAGGGAGCACCGCATCCTGCCCCGTCTATGGTAGAATTGACACTGGTTTTCTAATAGAAGCATCCTTCCACCTTCACAAGGGATGGATGAACTCAGGCTGTTGAGTCATGGTTAGAAACCATGCTATCTATCTTCGACCATATGGAGATTCCTCCAGAGAATAGGGTGAATCTCGCTACGTATATTCTTTAGGATTCCTCCAAGAGATGGTGGGATGTGATCTCACAGGTGGTATTCCATCAGGGTAGGGCTTGGGATGAGTTTGAGCATGCCTTTTACGACTAATTATACCCAGATACTTTGAGGGCCAATCGAGCCCGATATTTCATGAGTCTAGAGCAAGGTACTCTTTTAGTTATGGATTATTCTTCCCATTTCATAGAGCTGCAGTGCTTTACACCCATTCCAGGAGGTGATGAGTTATTTTGAGCAAGGAAGTTTTCCATCCATGCTGTTCTTTGGGAGGTTCAGGGTTCAAATCCCGGTAGTCCGCTTTCAGGGTGAGCCTCTCCCCAGGGATCCACCCACCTTGTCGGGTCACCCGGTCTCATCTGGGTGGAAAAAATGAGGCGCATCCCAATCGCTGATGGATCGCTTGATGGACCATCACTACCGGGCCATCACCCTCCAGGATGCTCTTCCATCTCATCTGGCAATGGATCCTTCCCGGCTAGGGCTCTCTCCGGAGTGACCCCTTCATGGGGAGGGGGGTTCCCTTGTGTGGAGGGTTCGAAAAGGCCACAAAGGGGAATTACCTTTTGAAAAAAGAGAAAGTAAGTTTGAGTATGGTCTTAGACACGACATCCGATCTGAGGTGAACATATTCAGGTTGACTTCCATCACCTCTATAGTTAACCAGGCATTGATCACAGAGCGTAATCTGAGGGATTATAGAGCTTTGCGATAGGGCGTTTTAGCATCCAGAGTTAGTACCCCTCAGACTGACAGTAGGAAGCGTTGCAGGGATTCTACATGTGGAGATCATAGTAGGCGAGATACTTCTTTTGGTGGCTAGGTGGTATGCTACCAGTGTGGAAAGTGTAGGCATACAAGGCCACATTGACCAAGAGACCCAGTCAAGTGCTGGCCTTATGGAAAGATGGGCCATCTTCAGCGGTTCTGTCAGTTCTTGTCACTAGAAGCTGGTGATATGAGTTCTTTTATGACTCTGCATTCAGGATAAGCACCACCAGTTTCTCACTAGTCTAGGAACTGGAGATCTTCCGGCCGTTCAGGCCAAAGCGGAGGTCGCGGTCGTGGTATCCAGTCGGCAGGCTTTCAGTGACTTCAGGGTGGATCAACTCAGGGTGGTTAGGCAGGGTCACAGGCCTATGGTACAGGTTAGACTTTTGCAGTGGAGCAGACCTAGTAGGAGCAGGATACTAGACCCTCTACAGTTTGAGGTACGATTCTAGTTGCCTCAGTTATAAATTATTCTCTTTTCGATATAGGTTCCTCCCATAGTTTCATCTCTATCTCTATTGTGTAGAGCCTTGGGCTTTGTATCTTTTATTCTACTGATATCTTGATTCTATACACTCTTTTGGGGACTAGAACGACTAGTATACGTTAGTTCAAAGAGTTCCCTCTTGAGGTTAGTGGGTGTAACTTCTTTTGGGACCTTTATGTCTTAGAGATGACAGGCTATGATGACATTATTGGAATGGATTAGTTAGTTATCTTCTAGGATATTGTCGAATATTATCACCTTAGGGTGAGTTTCATATCACTATGGGGTAGTTCGTTTCTATATAAGGGATAATGGGATGTCCAGGTGAGCAGAGTGGGACCTGAGCATCATGGGTTGGGAGGAGTTACAGCCTAGATTGCTAGTTTATATCTGGATGACCAGGGGACTTCACAGATTGACTTTACTCCAGTGGTAGATCATTTTATGGATGTTTTTCCATAAGATATTTAAGGTTTTTCTCCAGAGCGAGCAGTGTACTTCTCTATTGAGCTTGTTCCAAGAGCGGCACCAGTGTCCATTCCTCCTTATAGGATGGCTACACAAGAGTTATAGGAGCTCAAGAAGTAGTTGGAGGAGTTGCAGCAAAAGGGTTTCATCTGACCCAATACTTCTCCTTGGGGTTCGCCTATTTTGTTTACGAATAAGGCAGATGGTACCCTTAGACTTTGTATGGATTATCGGAAGTTGAACTAGTTGATGGTTAAGAATTTATATCCTTTATCGGGGAATGATTATCTCTTTGATCAGCTTCAAGGATCCTAGGTGTTCTCAAAGGTTGAATAGAGGTCTAGTTACCATCAATTTCACATTAGGACATCAGATATACCTCTTAAAGATTTTCAAAGAAGGTACGATTTATATGAGTATGTGGTTATGACATTCGGTCTCACGAACATGCCTGTTGTTTTCATGGAACTGATGAACTGAGTGTTCCATCCATACTTGGATTCTTTCGTGGCAGTCTTCATGGATGATATCTTGGTTTACTCTCACACTCGACACGACCATTCCACACATCTTGAGATCATTTTGAGTATACTGAGAGAGAATCAATTATATGGTAATCTCTCAAAATGACACTTTTGGAAGGACCCGATTCACTTCTTGGGTCATGTTATCTCAGAGGTAGGAGTATCAGTGGACCCAGAGAAACTAAGAGCATTAGTTTCCTAGGAGTAGTCGAAGAATTTATTTGAGGTATGGAGTTTTCTAAGACTGTCTGGATACTACAGATGTTTCAAATAGGGATTTTCATGCTTAGCAGCACCACTGAAAGGCCTGACTAAGAAGGGTGAAAAGTACTTGTAGTTAGATTCTTTTGAGTCATCCTTTCAGGAGATGAAAGGGAGGTTTAATTCAGCACCGATACTAGTTTTTCTATAGCCAGGAAAGAGCTATACTATTTACTATTATGCTTCAAGTTTTGGGTTAGGAGTTGTGCTTATGCAGGGAGAAGGAGTCGTTGCATACGGGTCTCGGTATTTGAGGCCACATGAGAGTAATTACCCAACACACAATCTCGAGTTGGTTATAGTAGTTCATGCCTTACGTTGTTGGAGTAATTATCTTTTGGGAGAGCATTTTTTGGTTTTCACCAACCACAAAAGTCTCAAGTACATCTTCACTCAGCGTGACCTTAATTTGAGACGGCAAAGGTGGGTTTAGTACCTTCAGTCCTTTATTTCTGAGCCTGCCTACATGCCTGGGAAAGGAAACATAGTAGTTGATGTGTTTATAAAGAGGACACAGATACAGCCAGTTCATAAGGATAGCAGTGAGTGGTAGCTTATGGCTCTATTCTATGAGATGCATTTGGAGGTGCACTACTGACAGGGATAGACATCTCTTTATTTTGTAGCTGTTACCTCTACTCTACTTGATCGAGTGCGAATGAGGTAGCTATCAAATTCTGAAGGCCTAGTCCTATAGGAGAGTGTGTCAGGAGAGGACCCTATTCCTGGATGGACTATAGATCAGGATGATATCTTGTGTTAACATGGGTGCATATGGGTGTCAGCAGACATACGTGAGGAGATGATGCAAGACTTTCATTCCTCATTTTGGGCAGTTCATCCTAGAGTCACCAAGATGTATCGTGATCTACACCACCATTATTGGTGTCCAGGTATGAAGAGAGATGTTGTTAGTTTTTTCATGAGGTGTTCCACCTATCAGCAGGTGAAAGAAGAGCATCAACGACCATAAGGGATTTTATAGCAGTTACCCATTCCTAAGTGGAAGTGGAATGATGTCTCAATGGATTTCATGACAGGTTTTCTGAGGTCGCCATGAGGGAATGATGAAGTATGGGTCATCATTGACAGACTCACAAAGGTTTCTCACTTCTTTTTTATCAAGGATACCTTCAGTGTTGATAAGATGGGATGGTTTTACATCCGAGAGATTGTATGTTTACATGGATTTTTACACTCCATTGTTTTAGACAAGGACAAAAGTTTTACTTCTTGGGTATAGAAAGGTCTTGGGTACACATGTACTTTTGAGTATAGCTTACCATCCCCAGAAAGATGGTCGTTCTGAGCATACAATTCAAGTGCTTGAGGACATGATTCAATCATGCATCCTAGATTTTGGTGGTTCATGGGAGAAGCACATACCTCTTATGGAGTTTTCCTACAATAATAGTTTTCAGGAAACTTTTCAGATGGTGCCGTATGAGGCTTTGTATGGTAGGCTATGCCGATCACCCTTATATTGGATGGAAGTAGGAGAGGTAGCTATGTTGGGACCTCGTCTTGTCTAGGTGACCATAGAGCATATAGAGTTGATTCAGAAGAGGATGGCTACTGCAAAATCTCGATAGAAGTCCTATGTTGATCGACGGAGATGACCTCTAGAGTTCGATATCAGGTTTTCCTACATGTCACACTGAGGTTGGGACACGGGAGGATTAGCAGATAGGGTAAGATTTCACTAAGGTATGTCAAGCCATTTGAAGTTTTGTAGAGAGTCGGGCTTGTTGCCTATTGGTTACAATTACCACCGAGGTACCAGGATATGCATGTTGTCTTCCATGTTTCTCATCTTTGACGTTACTTCTAAGACTCGTCTCATGTTTTCCAACCCGAGGAGGTTAAGTTCATGGTGGACACCTCATTCAAAGAGCATCCTATCCGGATTGTTGATCGAAGTGTGAAGTTTTTCTATGGCCATTCTGTTCTTTTGGTACGAGAGCTATGGCAGCACAAGCGAGTACAGGATAAGACCTGGGAGAGGGAGGCCGATGTATGATCACAGTCGCCAAAGTTGTTCAAGGTTTCTTATTCTATGCCGCCTTACTAGGGAAATTCAGGGACAAATTTCTTCAAGGGGGGAGTTTTGTAAGAACCAAAATCTTTGTTTCAGGTATGAGTATTCTTTTCTCGTGTTTTTTGAGAAAAAAAATAGTTTCTATAAATTTTAGGTGTACACGCCGTGTACTTATAAGTACATGTCGTGTACTTGGTTGTCACGGGTGACCGTGTACTGGCCATGTAATAGCTGAGTACATGGACATGTGGGGTAACCTGGAGGCTGCCTAAAGCGGGGATCAGTAATGGAAAGTACACGCCTTGTACTTTTAAAGAACATTCCATGTACTTTTTTTTATTTCATTAAATGGACCGGGGTCACATCTAATAGACAGAACCATCTTCTTCTTTTCCCGTCTCATCCATGAGTGACTGAGGCCGATGAATCTTCAATGATCCCCTGACTCGATGTTTGTTCTCTAAATAAACCGTCGTCGATTGTGTAGGAATCGCCACGGTAAGTGGTTCCTTCTTCTAGAGCCTTGTTTCCAGATTTCTCCTCTTTCACGAGATATTCTCGATTGAACGTTTTTAGAGTTTTTGTAGATCTATAGTGTTCTAGGGAAACTCAAGGCCTGAAGTTCATGTATATCGATCTCACAACATCAATGTAGGTGGTTTGTTCCTTTACGTAGTTAGTCTTTGAGTTATATGTGTAAAAGTTCCCAATACCCTTGTTCGGGGTATTGCGTGTTTATGGTTATTATCCCTCTTATTGTATGTTATTCCTTGTGTGCTTGAGTAGAGGATTTATGACTGTAAATGGGGTTATTTACCTTACTTTGGATGTGTTTCCCATGTTTTCTTGATTTTTACCATTTGGTCTAGATTTTCCAGTTAGGCTACTTTGTTTTCCATGAGTAGTATTGTTAGGATGGAGTGACTTTATCTAACATGTCATGATACACTATAGATTGTTTAGCCAAGCAGTTCTTGAGGATTACTTTGGGTGCCACATTTCATTTGTTCGCGATTGATTTACATGGGGTTGTGGGAACCTCGTGTAGTAGACCATAGGGAGAATGGATGTTCATGGATTCTCCTGAGTTTCTATCTTCTTTACGCTGTGAGACTATAGGGGGGATATAATTTGTGCTCCCTCAGAGTGTATGTAGTTTCCCCATTACAAGACCATATGGGGAATTGGATGTTGAGTTCTTCCCTAGAGTGTCTATAGGAAGGAGTGTGGGTGTTCCTTCTACCTTATCCTTTGGATTATATCCACCTCACCTTAAATTTTAAGTGATTTCCTATGAAATATATACATTTCCTTTATTTCTTATTCTACAGTCCTAATTATTTTTTATTTTCCTCTCTTTATTTATTCATGAACAATTATGTTTGTGCATGTAGGAGTTAGGGTTTGGATGGGATAATGGGATGTGGTTATGTAGGGGTTTTATTGGGTGCTTCACTGCTCGTTGTGGACCTCTCTTGGATTAGAAATATGTTTTTTATTGATTAATATAGGTGTTTCTATGAAATATATTTATTTGGTATATAAATAAATTATTAATTGTCTATAATGCTTTTCTATATCAAATATTCATATATATGATAGACATTATGGGTTTTTGAATCTGTTTCAATGGTTTTTATAGTCCACAAGAAATGAATTTTCCTAGATTTCTTGTTTTGATCTCTAAATTTAATTGTGATGTATTCCAAGTGATTTAGAGAATTACATAGAGGCTCATTCAAATGAATTTAAGGATTTTAAAATGGTGATTGGACCTATTTTATTTCTAAATAATTAATTTCATTTTTTCAAAGATTTTCTTGATAAAATAGGTTTTTTTAGACAATTTTTAATGGTTTTAAAACATATTATCATTATGGTGATTTTAAGGCATTTTTAAGAAATTTGTTTATTTACTTATTCATTTCAATGTGTATTTTTTTGAAAATGGATTCAATAGTTGGTTGAATATATTATCATTAAAATTATATTTTCAATGGTTCATTTGGAACATTATAAATAATTGTTCCTTTTTTATTGTGGTAACCTTGATTTTTGAGCATATAAAGACCCTGAATCTAGGAGCCTATAGTTGGTGGTTATGTTATTTCATTTCCATAGGGTAGAAGTGATCATATTACAAAGGAATAAATATTTTATTATTCTTAGAGAACTAGATACATACTTGAATCTTACATTGAATTTGAAAAATATAAAATATGGTATTATAATTTCTTTGAGGACAACATTCTTTTTCTATCTTATCTACACATATCAATCATAATATACTTCTTGGAATCTTGGGTGATAATTAATTGTAATAAAGTAGTGATTTTAGATTCTTAGAAAGTGAATACGTACAATATAAGTTATAATTAATAAATAAGAATAAATAATATGGCATGGTAAATAACCATAAAAAGTTCAATTTAAAAAAAAACTTGAGAAAAATATGGAAGGAATAAATGTTAACTAAATAATTCCATTATATCATGAGATAAAACATATCCATGGACATAAAAAATAATTAAATAATTAAATGGAAATAAATAACTAAGGGAAAATTAATAGAGAATGCTTGTCACATAATCATAATAAAATTTTAGTATATTGTTGAAACTAGAGTTATTAATTTATGATGGAAACAACACATTATGATGAAGTACAATAAGAAATAAACTTTTAATAGTTGGTAAAAATGATTACCTCTTCTTAGGTGAACTTCATTTAGATCTCTTATTACAGGATCTAGGGTTGGTATTTTTGGAAGAAAAAAACCTCCATAACATGGATAAGGATTATAAAAAGAAAAAGGTATAGGTTTTCGAGGAGAATACCCTTTTTAACATTAAAAATCACTTATTTTTTAAATACGAAACAATTATAAAAGACAAAATTTTCATTTAAAATGACCTTGGAAACCAGTAAGTAATGTTTCAAAACATTGAGGTGTTATTATGGAGGGAAAATCATGTCATTCCATACATGTTAAAAAAATTCCTACCCTATTTTTTGTTAGAAAAGTTAAAAAGTACCTCATTTGGAAAACAATAATATATTTCATTGAAATCATTTTGTAAAAAGTAAAAAATTGGTAAAATGGATTAAAAGATTAATAGAATAATAGGGAAAAAAATTTAAAAAATTATTTTAGAAAACATAGATATGGAATAGAAACATTCCTTAGTGGAGACATAAACACAATGATCCCAGATAATGATGAGATTGGGAGATAAACCCCTACCTTAGGTCTTATTTCCTTCATACCTATCCAAACCACCAAAATAATAAACATTGTTTTATTATAAAAATATTCTAGGACAATTATTATATATATAATATAATATGTGATTTACTTATACCCTTTTATCACTAATTTAAAACAAATATTTATTAAATTTATATCTGAGGATATAACGACTTCGTTTTTCATGTATGTTTTTATTCAGAAGTATCAATACTTGTACATAGATCATGGTTACAACATATCCTGAATATTATTTATTTTTTAAATACATTATATATGAAATATATTTATATTTATAGTCATCCATGGAGATAGATATAGAAAAATGAACTACACTATTCATAGAGATGGTAGGTCCTATATACGCTTGAAAGATACTTTCATTTTATTCGATAGATGGAATGAAAAAATGTTAAAGAATAGTTAAAATTTTAAAAATAATAATTATTTCATATATATAATATATATTAATTAGTTCCATTATTATAAAAATACAATTAAAGTGGTGATGAAAAATTAATTACTCTTTTATGTGGAGAAGGTGAGTCCTATGTACGGACGAGTGATATCTTCATTTTTAATAGGATGGAAAATTAATGAAGAATGTTTGTCACATAATCATAATAAAATTTTTGTATATTGTTGAAACTAGAGTTATTAATTTATGATGGAAAAAACACATTATGGTGAAGTACAATAAGAAATGAACTTTTAATAGTTGGTAAAAATGATTACCTCTTCTTCGGTGAACTTCATTTAGATATCTTCTTATAGGATCTAGGGCTGGTTTTTTGGAAGAAAAAAACCTCCATAACATGGATAAGGATTATAGAAAGAAAAAGGTATAGGTTTTTTTTGACATATATGGCTCAATGTGGTGTGAATAAGTGATGGAGGAGGTTCCTATTTATAATTGAGGTGAGGGGAACTTTTATAATTTATCAAAATATTAAATAATAATATATTAATTTATCAATAAAAATATATCTAAAAGAAATGTGATTAAAAGATAAGATAGGATTTGGATATAATAACATTAACCAGTAGAATTTAGAGTTGTTTTTCATGTCATTTTAAGCCTAATCCTTTTGATCAACTCCATGGTTAATTATTTTTTACCTTAACCGTCATAACCACTATTTTAATCATAAAGGGTTAATAATGTTACTATAAATGGACCAAAATAGAAATTGAGAATGTATTATGTTTTAAACTATATTCAATTCACATTTATGATGATAATATTTTTATATATTTTAAATAATTTAATAAAATATTATTTTCATATATTATGATAAAGGTCAATTTTTAAACTATTCATTCAGTTTGACTTTAAATACATTAAGATAAAGTAGAAATTAAAATATAATGTTTTAATATATATATAATATATCATAGAGTTATGTAAAATTCATTTCACACATTAAAGCAATCAAAGTTTTGAAAAATTAATATTTTTAAAATCAATTATTTTAGTTTTATGTTAGCCAAAAAACATTATATTATTATTGCACAAGAATTTAAGGTAATTATATAATTTATAAAAATTAAAAATAAATATATGTAGTAAAAATAATTTCATTATTATAAATATTGACATTTATTTTCATTATTATCTTTCTTTTGTCTCTATTTGGATACATAAAAGTTATCAAATACAAAGATAGTGTCATTTTGTAACTATCTTTGATTTAAATATTATATAATTCATATTCAAGGAAAATTGTCCCTTAAACAACTAAAATTCAAACCTAAGGTGATAAGGGTGTATAATTTTCATAAAAATAATTTTTGGATAATTTTAGGTCATGTCTATACCTTTATCTCATTTTTAACCTCACATTAACTCTTTTGACAATAGTCGAACGATTAAAAAAAATTACTACAAAAGGGACAATAATGTTACTATAAAAATAAAAAATATCAAAAAAAGGACGATTATAGATGTAATTAACTTTATACCATTTATTTTTATGTATTTAACATTTTTTTATATTTTAATAATTTAGTAAAATATTATTTACTATAAAATATTCATAATGTTAATTTTCAGAATTATTTATTACATTGATATTAAAAATATAAATATAACATTTATAAATTGAAAAAAATATGTTATTGTATCCAAAAATTTTCAAGGGAATTTATAAAATTCTAATATATCATTAATTATATCAAATTATATTTATTTTAATATTTTTAAAATCATTTTTTTGATTTTTCCAAAAATTGAATAATTACTACTACAGCATTGTATACAAATTTTATATAGTCATTTGTTCACTAAAAATTAATAATAAATTACCTTCAATATGATAAAACTTTTATATTTTATAATTCTATTCATATTAAGTCATATCATGTGGATAAGACCATATAAAAAATATGTGACTTATTAAAAACAAGATTGTGACATGTTTAGATTTTCATTAAATAAAATACTACAAAGGTATTAATGTCAACCATGTTGCTCCAATGGGTGATTTAATTTTAATATATTCAATAAATATAATTTTGTAAATATTTAGGGTTATTTTCCAATCCTTATCATGTTATTATTACACTTAATTACTCTATTTACCCTTAAAAGTGGTAAAAAAATTACCAAGGTCACTATTCGTATTGACAAAAATTAAAAGAGAACTATTTGATAAATTTGTAACTTATGAATATAATTATGGATTCATTTCTTAAAAATAACAAACATAAAAGTTTAAGAATTTAATTTTAAATCAAACAGATAAAACATAATTGAAAACAAATTTTCCAAAAAATGCCCTTTTAAATAAAAAATGTTTTTATAATAAATTTATATAAAAAATTAATTTCATAGAAAAATATTTTATTATTGAGGAACTGATGAAATTTAAAAACTAATATATAATATAATTTTAATTTTCAAATTTTTTATAAGAAAATACAGTTTTCAATGAAAATCATTATATTTCACTATTCCTTAAAAATTCAAACTTTTTATAAAATTATCAAAAATTAATATTAATATAATTTTGAAATGATGAATCCAAAAATGAATTTTATTTTATGAAATAAATTACTAAAATTGTCAATAATTGTTTATATTTATTTTCTAATAGAAAGAAATAAAAATCATTTTTGGAATAAAACATATTTTTAAAGAATAAAATGAATTTACTAAAAATTTGGTGTTTATTTCCTAAAAAGAAAATAATTATTTTTTATAGAATATAACATTCAAATATATTTCATAATGTGTTTATTACTATTCAAAACCAAAAATTCAACTATTATGTTATAAGGTTTCTATTGAAATAATAATTTTTATAGTATATAATTTTTCATTTCAGTTCGGTGTTGCTTGAACATCAATTTATCGACTAAATTTTTTATATTTTGAAAAATCAGGACATTACATTCTCACCACATTTAATAAAATCCATCCTCAAAATTTGGAATTACACTTCGAAAAATAGGGGTTGACATTTGAAAATTCCATTATAGAAGTCTCACATCATAAAAATAGTCAATAACTCTTCCACATAAAAAGAAAGAAACAAAAATGTGAAGGTCACCACAAAACTAGGATTCTAAATAGGTGAAAATGAGTGGGAAGTGAAAACACGGACATGGAAGAGATATAAAAACATCAAGGAATTATGAAGAGTGATATAAAACATTATCATGAGAAAGTTAAAAAACACAAAACTATAAATCTATAGTGGGTAAAAAGGATATTCATTTCCAAGTAAGATAAGTAAACAAATAATGTTTTTATTTCAATATACTTTTCCTAATATTGAGGAATTATTTTACTACGAAGATAGAGTACTCGATAAAATAAAATTACTTGATTTATTTATATTTCATAAGAATAATCTCATCCTTTGGTTATGTTTCTATCTATTTCCAATTCATCTATTATACCACGAAATGGGTATTGGTGATGAAATTTTCATTCCAAAATATATTTTAACAAATAATAATATCCATAAGTCATTCCTCCAAACTCTAAAAAATTTTAAAAACCAAAATGGTTAGCATGATTTATCCAATATGATAAATCACACTTAGCATCAATAAATAATATTATAATTAATCCCAAATATGGTATAAAATATTGTCAAATATAAATACCTTGATTATGTATTTTACAAAATCATGGTAACATCATGAATCACCATAAAACCTTAATGAAAACATGGATTCTTACAAAAATAAAATTTTAGGTTATCGAATATATTTATTAAATCCAAACATGTAGTAATCACTAGAAAAGATATTATAAACCATAAAATAACTAACCAATTTCATGGTCACAAATTTTATTACCTAATCACCACATTATCATTATTATCTTAATATCTAGAAAAATAATAATTTTTTTCCTTCCTCAATAATGTGTTTTCAGATGACCAACTTTCCATTAAATCACTTTTCCTAGTCATTAGTACCATTCAAAATATTCCCTCAAATCCTTAAAGAAATAGTATTATAGTACCATCCATTAAATTTCATAATTCTTATAACTATAATGTCATTGATAAAATTATTCTTTAATCCAAATACACAAAAACATTATTCATTCCATGTGGACTATTGTACTAGTATTTTTTGGACCATGATACCTCTTCTTTTAAGGTATATTCCCTTGATGATTGTGTAATTCATTTGTGCAGTGCCCCATCTCCTTACAATGGAACCATTGCACATTAGAAAATTCATTTTCCCATTAAATCACAAGCATGATTGACTTTTACCCCAAAAATGAAGAAAAATATTTTTCCTTTTTATCGTGTACTAAGGTGTTTCCTTCCAAAAGTATCACATAGTGGAAAATACTTTTTTACCATATTCCATTTATCTATATTTTTTTCATCTATACCCTTATTTTTTCTCTTCCCATTGAATCCATTATACATAGATAATTCTTTCTATGTCTTGATAGCACATGACACTAGCACATGACACTATATACTTATATGATGAGAATGTATGGTATACTAGTTCTATTTAAAATATTTTATTAATAACATAAATGAAATGATCATTCATACTCTTTACATTGATAATGTTTTTATTATTTATTCTAGGCACCATTTATCAAAAATAATTTCATATAATACATTAGATCATTAAATTATGAAACATAATGTATAATATCAAAAATAGTGAAACACATAATCATAAATTGGAAATTGAGGTATAACTAATCTCAAAATCATAAGCTGGAATATTTGGGAATATCTTCAGCTCCTATCATAAGTTTTAATTATCTAATCAATTTTTTCCAAAATCTAGTTTCTAAGGTTACTACTAAACTTTATCTATTACCAACTATAAATACATTGAATCTAGTAGCCTAGAGTTGGTGGTTATTTTATTTAATTGGCACTAGATACATATGATTACATCCTAGATGGATGAATAGTTTAGTAGTCTTGGAGAACTAGATACATAATTGAATCTTACATTACATTTCAAAATAAAAAAAAATTGTAATTCTTATGATGATACCATTATTCATCTATCTTGTCCCAGCATATCAATCATAATAAAATTCTTAGCATCCTGGGGGAAAATGAAACATAAGGAATGTGTGAGCTCCTATGCTTCATATGGGTATGCATACAGTAGAATCTATCATTAATAAATAATAATAAACAATATGAAAAGTTAAATAACTATAATAAATTCAATTTCAACAATAAAATGAGAATATTATGGTAGTAATAAATGAAAATCAAATAATTCTATAATATTAGAAGCTAAAACTTATCCATGGATATAAAAAATAATCAGATAATCACATCAAAATAAATAAATGATCTCCTTATGAGGGAATTCATAATAAGGGACATCATAGACATACTTTCAAGGATTCATCCATGACACCATTCATAAATTGGTAATACCTTGACCAATATCCAAACTATAATTTCTAATGAGACCAATCGATGCATCGATGGTATATAGTTGGACCCACCCATCACTTATTATGTCTAATGAATTTTTAATATGAAATATGTGAATCATATTAAACAAAAAAATCATATTAAAACTACTATATCAAATATCAGTCAATAAATATAATCATAAACCATCTATAGTAATATGGTTAATGGTTTCAAAATAGTACCCATCCAGTCAAACTGATCATAAACCATTCAATAAAATATGGAATATGGTATCATAAGATATAAAAATAAATTTATAATATTATTAAATAGAGGATTCTTACATAGATTAAAATAATTTAAAAGAGAACATTGAAAATTTCTTTGAGTAAAATAACATTTTTACCTTTGAAAATCACTTAGTTTTAAAATAAGGAAAGTTTATAGAAGAAAATATTTTCTTTGAAAATATCATTGTAAACTATCAAATAAATCCTCAAAACATTGAGGCATCATAATGGTGAAAAAATCCACTCATTCCCTATATTTTAAAAAAAATTCCTTCCATATTTCTTTATTAGATAAGTAATAAAGTACATTATTTGTAAAATAAAACAATATTATTTTGAAAAAAATTTATAAAAAGTAAAACATTTTTAAAAATGTATTTAAATATTCACCAATTAATAATAGTTTTTTTTTGAATTTTTTTAGAAAACATGGCCATGAAAGAGAAAAAATCCCCAGTGGATAATTAAACATAACAATTATAGATAATGATGATATTTTGAGATAAACCCTTAACTCAGGTCAGATTTCCTTCATACATGTATAAACCTCCTATATAAATTTTTTATTAACAATATATTATAGAACATTTGTCATATATATAAAATAAAATATTATTTACCTATACCCTTTTATCACCCATTGAAAACAAACCATTATTAAATTATTATCTTTGGTGATAACCCACTAGACATTAAACATATTCTCAAACCAATAAGTGACAAGAAAATATGGGAAGAATCCACATTGGACATTAAACTATGAGTGTTCTCACATGATATTAACCTATGATTGGATCTGTATGTGAAATATTTTATGGCAAGTGTCATCGCTACACATTAAACCTATGACCACCCATACATGAAAAGTATACATGGTACTATCCCAACTATAATTTAATCAAAAGACCCTCAATTTCATGACAAGCGTATTTGGAACCCCGACAGATGTATTAGAAACTCGAACCTATGTGGTGAGGCTAGGGAACCACATGTGACAAGCATGTGATGCCTTATGTGATGAGAATAATAATCCTATGTGATGAGCATAAGATGTCCTCCTGCTTCCCTTAAGTAAAAAGACATGGGACTTTACCTGATGTGATGATCATTAGATGCCTCATGTGATAAGAAAGATATTATTTCACTACTGGAAAACGGTTATATACCCACAGTTTTCGAAAACTGTGGGTATAGGGATAATATGGGGACCTATAACCACGGTTTCAGAAAACTATGGGTATAGATTATTTTTAAATACCAATACCCATAGTTTTGAAAAACTGTGGGTATAGGTGTTTTTCTAAGACATATACCCATAGTTTTGGCCAAACCGTGGGTATAGAGTTTTTTCGGAAGACCGATACCCACGGTTTTGAAAAACCGTGGCTATTGGAGTTTTTTTTTAAGACCTATACCCACAGTTTTAGAGAACCGTGGGTATATATTTCCCACCATAAGGTGGGAAAAAAATTACATGGGACAACAAAAAAAATTTGGCGGGAACACGGTTTGGGTTAATATAATTACAAAGATACAAATATAAATACAACTAGCATATGCAGGTTGGGTGGTCAGATCGCCAGTATTGTTTAAAACGGTCTACTATTCGAATCTCGGTGAATTAATTTTTTCTTTTAAATGAGTTTAAATAATATAAGTAAACAAATGTATAATAATTTTAACAAAATATTCACATCTTAGTTGGTTAGGCGACGGATCATCCTCACACTGGTCGCCTGTTTGAATCCCACCGTTATCATTTTTTGATAAGAGCCTATATTAATATATTTATTTAAATATATATATATATATCAAACATCACAGCGGCTCGGTTGGTCAGAGACGGTGGCCAGTGTTCGTCACGTCCCGTGGTCGAATCCCGCTGCTGCCTTTTAATTTTGAATATAAATCCCCACGGTTTTCAAACCGTGGGGGTAGTGTTGTTCCAACTATACACCAGTGTGCCACGCTGTGACACCTCTATACCCATCGTTTGTCCAAACCGTGGGTAATGGTTCCCAAAACCGTGGTTATAGGCTATACCCACGGTTTTGGGGGCTATACCCACGGTTTTAAACCATGGGTATATGTAGCTTTTTCAGTATTGTTTATGTGAATAGTATAAGAACTTTATGTGATGATCATGGTATCTCTTAATATCTCCTTATGTGATGATCCTAAGATTATTAACATGTGTGATGAGAAAAATATGCCTCTGGATATGATATAGGGATGCCTTGGGGGATGAGCCTAAGTTGATTGGTGTGACAATAACAGGATGCCTCGTGTGATGAGCATGAGTAGCCTCTAGTGACTTGCTAGGTTTTCCCTAAGAAATGATCCTAGGATACCTTATATTACAAGCATATTTTTCACTATGTTATGAGAATGAGATGCATGAGGTTTTAATCCTACCATTCCCTATGTGGTTAAAATAGTATTTCTCATTGAATGACCCGAGGAATATATTTATAGATTCCCAACATACCCAATGATGTATGATTATGTGTGAAAGCATCACAACCTCTCCAATAGAAAGTTTTCACCAAGATAAGGTAGACAATGGTTTAATTAACTATAATACACATGATGATGGCTTCAGGAATGGGATTCATGAGTATGTATTAAATAAATGAGGGAAACTTGGACTGAGAAATGAGCTCAATGAAGGAATCCATAGAAGAAAGATCTGACATCCCATTATCCCATTCCAATCAAGGAACCGACACTATCATCCACAGTGGTTAAGGTCTCCCAACATTGAAAATAAAAAATATAATACTAGAAGAATTGTGACCAGTACAAGGATTCTCATATCCGATGGGAGAGCATGTCCCAATGGAAATCATTGGGAAATATACATATTGAAACCTAGAGGTAATCCATGTGTCATCCACAACACCAATTACTCTAGAGGAGAATTATATTTTCTTATATTAATAGAATAAAACATGTGAGTTGTTAAAAAAAATTGGAATAGATGATTCAAAGTCTATTTTTAAAGATAGTGAAGGAAAAAATCCAACAAAACAAATTTCATTAGTCACATTTAATCTCTCTTATATTTAAAATATTCATGACTCGGAATTATCTATGTTGTGATGATTTGTGATACAATCCAAAGTGTTCCTATGGAATAAAATTATTTAAAGGATAAGATAATTCTAAGGTATATTATAGGAACTAGGGAATAATTTTTTATAATATAAAATGAAGCCCTATGTTTTTTTGTTATTCAAATGTGAATTGGGATATGAATATCAGTGGTCAAAAGTTTATATGGATAGGTATATTTATTTTTGGAAAAGGTGAGTGAAATTATAAACAAATGGTTATAATTTGATGAATATTATCCCTCATAAAGAATAATATTCACATAATATGCTTCTAAAACTTATGTATCTACTCAGATGACATGGATAGAGACTCAACTTGAAGATTTTATAGTTAAATGTAATACTAACTTTGTTCATTTTTTGTGATAATAAAAGTTATATAAATATTTTAAATAATTGATTTTAATATTCTTGATCAAATTATATAGATATCAAGTATCATTTCATAAGGAGAATATAGAATAGATTTTTTTGAAGTTTTATTTTTTTATAAAATTGAGTAAATAGTAGGTGTCGTCATAATGTTGTCAACAAATGAATCTTATAAGTTGAGGTTGATGATGGGAGTTAAAAATCCTCCAAATCATAGTTCTAGTATGTATTTCTATACCCTTACCTCTATTATTTTGATTATTAGTTTCAATTTGGGAGATGAACATAAAACTAAATTTTTTATAATACTCTTCCAAAGAGGGATAAACTCCTTAAGGGGTGAAAACAATCAATGGAAAAACTATAATTTTTTCATTATTTTTAAAATTTAATATTTTTTTTTTGAATTATGTGTGTCAAAAAATTCATTCATATATTCAAGGAATCTCATAGCCATTAAAAATGATAATCGATAAAATTTGAGAATGATATGAGTTGATATATTCACTGATGTTTCATTAATAGTTTTGAGCAATTAATTAATCGACATTTATTCCTATATTGAGCTTGTTAACAAATGCTTATAGTTGATCGATTTATGTTTCATTGTTATAGGATGAGATAAAATATACAATGTGATGAGTGAATTAATGATCAGTATGTATTCATTTTTTTCAAAAAAAATCATCTAAAGAGTAATGGAAGAGACTTGAGATGGAATTATGGAAGAGTGTAATTAATAGAATCCAAAGATATAGATTATTAAGAACATGAATAATTATGATGGAAGATTGATTAGAATCATTGATATCCTACTAAATAGGTGATATAATATTCATATTAAGTGAATATGAATACTAAATAATGAGTACTCAATTTAATATGAGAAGTGGTCATGTGATATTGTTTGATTTCATGATATTCATGTGTCATATGTTATTTTAAATAGGTGAAAGAGATATTAAAAATGATGATATTTCTATTATGTATGATCCAAAAAAATCTATGAAGGACCCAAAGATATTATATATTATTAGAATAAGGAGGATAAGGAGAAATGGAAGAAAAATGTTTCATAAAAACCACATCAAGGCTATGTGTGAAATTCCATAGTTGCATGTAATGACATATATGTTTTTTGGATCAATATGATATCTAGTAGAAAAAAATGATTTTTTAGAAGGAAAAATGTCATGGTGTATAAGGAAATATCCATGGTGTAAAGTGGAGATGAATTTATCTAGAAAAATATATTTTTGAGATTTTATTTTATAAATATAAAACATCATTTCATGGTGAAGGAAAAAACAAGGTTGTGTAAATTCTTTATGAAAATGTTCAATGATTTTTAATAGAATTTTTAGGTAGAATATTGAATATCACAGTACCAAAAATGATTTTTGGTTGAAAATAATATGTTTTTTGGAACGGATTTCATGGTCAACATAAAAAATTCATGTTCTTTAATAAGTTATTTCATTTTGATAATGAATAATTTTTTTACTAACATCATTTGGAGAAGCTAGAGGAAACTTAAAGAATAAATTAAATCATGACCATGGTGTATAAATGTTTCAGAGACCTGTATAGGGTATTGTTTTTTTTAAACATGGTTAGATTGAATTTTTTTTCCTGGTTATTCTTATTTTGTTGATAGAAAGATACAAGATAAGTATGAAATATATTAAGAGGTGAAACCAATGAAGTCGTTTATATCATTGAAAAGTATGAAATTTAAAGTAAAGATAAAATATTCAAGGTATCTAAATTTAAAATAAATTTTTTAGATCAGATGAAGTGAAATCATAATGAAACAGTTTGGATGATGGAAGATATGTCATGGTGAAATCCAAAATATTGAGGTTTTGGTTGATTGAAATTTAAATATTCTATTTTTTCCATTTATAAATGAGGGTGAGATAATTAAGAAAAAATGGATATGAGAGAGTGAAGAGGAAAAAAACATAGTGTGACCCAAAAGATTAATAATATCTCATATAAATATTTTTATCATTCAAATTTTGATATGTGACAAATCATGCTGAATATAGAAGACTTGTTTGGTGAGAATCAGTGATAATAAAGTTTAGATAAGTATTATTCTAATTATTTTTCTCCTTTTAAAGATAAAAAAGTATAGCATGCTTTTATACATTTTATTATCTCTTTAAGTGTGTTTTAGGGTCATCTTACTAATTGAAAAATCATTGAATTTAAACTAGTCGATGTTATAAGTTGATAAATATTTTCTTGATTCAATAATAGATTTATTCATGAACAATAATGTTGATCCATAATTTATGAAGCATTGTTTTATCATTTTTATACATTCAAAAAAGAACTAAATTATATCAACCATATTCATGGAATTATCATTTAAATTATTCAAGTTTGAGATCACTCTAAACAAAATTGTTAGACTTTCATTGTATCACATGTTTAAGGATAATCCCTACTCATTATATTCATTATGTGATTATAATTAATTTGTCATGACTCATCCTAGTGGGGCTCATGTCACGACTCCCCAAGCCCACCTTCAATAGGCTTGGGGCTAGAGACTAATATCGAGTAGGCATATCACTAACATGGGAGGCCTTATCCTATGTACTTGTATACACGCACACAAATCTAGTCTTATATAATGCTGAAATGTAAAAAAAACTAAAAAACCATGCATGCATATATTTAAATCCCACAACTAGAGTACGATAGGAAGTAGAGGAAAGTAAATAGGTCCAAATACAAGCCCGCCATAAAGAGTCTGAAAACAATTCCAACATGTAAAGAAACATAGAGATTATTGTCAAGATGTCGCAGGAACACACCTTGTTATTTCTTATCTCACTGAGCATCGTACGGTCCTATTCTATCTAGGACTCTATCAAAAGGTCAGTCATATGCACAAGACACAACATGTAAGAGTAAATCTCGTGTAGGGGTGAGTATAACAATACCCATTAGGATACCATGAAACCAAAAAGCATACCAAAAAATAAGTACATTATTCTCTACACAAGTATATGTGTACAGTACATATAACAAGAATATCTAGATATAATCAACAAAGACACACAGTATAGAGATAATTCACAATGACAATACATCATCCTAGGATTCTAGCTCAAAGGATCCATAAAGCACCCATCTAAGAGTATACACTCTTGATCCTGATAATGCCAATGATGTATGTCCGAGAGGTAATTCCCATCGGGTATCACCATTAGAAGTACACATTGAAGGTATGAAGAGATATGATACACAGATGAAGATCACACCCAAGGCCATGGGGTATACCAACCACTCAATCTGGTTCAACCTTCTAAGTAGAGGATAGGTGCCTGTGTAGTGTTGGTCACAATGATACCAAGAACTCCACCTCGGGTATGAAGATGAATAGAGGATCTCACTTCAGGCCTCATGGAAGGATTCCAACAACTCTATCCAAGGATTCATGCAGAAGGGATCGTTTTCCTAAGAGTAGCATGTGATTCTATAATGACCATCAAGGAATGGATAAGGGGAACACACCCTAATGAAACTTGCCTAATATACAAAGGAAAATGGCTTCAAGATAACTTCTTAGAAGTAGGCAGTGTGTATAAGGGTTTCACGTCATGTCCCTTGACCCCAGGTCTTGTCCGTGTAAATTTCCCATGTCTCATATCATTCCAATGTTCATGTAGAAGTACACAGTGTTTTGGATTCCCATGTCCTCTACTAGTGTGGCAGTACACGGCTTAGCCCATGTATTTGTCCAAACTGTGTCTGTATAGGGGAGTATATGGTGTGCTCCAACCCGTGTACCCCAACCTGTGTTTGTGTACCCTCTAAGGTATAGGTCGAGTTGCTAGGAAGAGGTCATATGTTGTGTAACCCAATCACATGTCATGTGATACTTAACTATCACCTGAGACCCTAGCTGCCGCAAAGGAGATCCCACATGGTGTGTAGCTCTGACTAACATTTTGTGTGACATGGAATTTTATAGATTCTCCGATCTAGTTTTGTGAAACTTATTCGGTGCTCCATCCACCGATCTGGTCATGCCTCACCCAAAAAATCAAGTATTCTCCTCGTCTAAGCCTCACTATCAACAAACCACAAGTTTCAACCATCAAATCCAATCAGAAAATTAATTTATACATCATTCTTCATTGCATGTCGAAGAACATGAAATCGGGTATCCAAAGTCATCTGATTCATCACTGCTCATATTTTCATACCACCATTGTGTAGTTTCGATCCCAAATCTACAATATTAGATCATTGTGCCAAGAAACAGGTGCGCAATGATCGATTCATTGGGATATGTCAAACCATGGTCCAAACAAAAATGACCGCGATGAACAAATAATCAGAGGAAAAAAGAATAAGAACAATCAAGAGGAATGGACCTCATTTCATATTCGTGTTGGCCTCGATTCATTTCTATGAGAATAAAAATGAAGAATCAACAATCATAAAGAATCTCTCCTAATAAATCCCTGTAAATAAACCCATTCTGCAATATGATCGATCCACAAATCAATCTGTTCGTTGATTGATTTGTGTTCATCGTATAAATTAAGAATGGGGAAAGAATCCAAATAAAAAAAAACATCCTACCTCTATTCAGATCGATTGATGACCAAGAATGATGCAGCATCATAGTCATTGGATAGATCCTTCGATTTTGTTGTGCATCGATCGTTGATCCATGATCTGGTTATCGTTCGTCTGAGATAGATCTTCCAACGCTCTCTCCAATAGCTCTCAAACAGCTCCAGGGTTATGCGACTAGCCCTGGGATTTCTTCATAACATTATACTTAAAGAATTGTTTGTTGCTGCGTCAATGGTATAAAATAAAATAATTTAATTAATTATTTTATTTATTTTCATACTCGTGATGAATTTTTCATAAACGACCCACACTGACAAAGGTTATGTCATGCCTAGGGTAAAACCTATGTTCTAAACTCAACGGTGCCCTCAAATTTCTAATTCGAGCCTCCATTTAGAATTTATTCCACTTTTTTAGGAAAACTGTGTGTGTCTGCTATTTAATATATTTCAACTATTTATTTTGGACACACCGGACCTCAGAATCTCACTCCGTCTAGCACCTGGTCTTGAATATAATCCATACAATATCCAAAAATAATACATGGAAAATATGAGTCATTACATTATCCCCACCTTGGGGATTTATGTCCCCAAAAATACAAAACAAGGGTTACACAAAGAGATGTGGGTACTGAGCACGGATCTAAGCCTTCTGATCCCAAGCGCTCTATATTCTCATGTTGCCACCAGACACACACCAAAGGAATTGATCACCCACAAAGGATCCTCTCATGTCAATACTCGATCTCTACTGGGTACTCGGCAAAGGTAGCTCCATCCTCGATGTCGATATCACCTCAGTCAATAACATGTGATGGGTCATGCACGTACCTCCTCAGTTGTGACACATGGAAGATGTCGTGCAATCGGTCTAACTGCAGAGGTTGAACTAAGCGGTATGACACCTTACCAACTCTATGTAGTATCTGGAAATGGTCAATGAACCTCGGAGATAGCTTGTCGCCCCGACCAAATCTCTGTAATCCACGCCATGGTGAAACTTGTGGGAACACATGGTCTCCCTCCTCGAACTCCAAAGGCCTCCATTGTCTATCTGCATAAAACTTCTAACGGTTCTGTGCACTCGTCATCTGCTCCTGGATGACCTGTACCTTCTCGATAGTTACTCACACCAACTCTGGGCCCATGAATATTGACTTTCCTGGGTCAATCTAGCAAAGTGGTGACCTGCAGGATCGCTTGTACAAAGCCTCGAATGGCGTCATATCGATTGTGGTATGGTAGCTGTTGTTACGTAAAAACTCCACCAGTGGTATGTGATTCTCCCAACTACAGATAAAGTTCAACATGCAAGCTCGTAGCATGTCCTCCAGAACCTGAATGGTCCACTCAGTCTGGCCATCAGTTTGGCAGTCACTACAGGAATTTCAGCTTTTTGTAATGGGAGTCATTTCTCTTCGCAAATATTCAATAAAAACGCGTATTTGCGATGGGAAATTATTCCTGTTACAAAAACCTTTGGTGTGATGTGCGCGCCAAAGCGCGAGATGAGCATTTGCGATGGGGATAAACCCCTGTCACAAATACTCATCCTGTTTTTTTTCTGTTATTTGCGACGGTGGTTTACTCATCGTAAATAATTTGTTGACAGGATAGTATTTACAATGGGTCTCATCATAAATACTATTTTTTACCGTCGTCGCAATTAATAATCGTAAAACTATTTGTGACAGGCCCCTTCGCAACTGATCTAACTATATATACCCCCCCTGAATTTTTTTCATTCCCGTCTTCTCTAAACTTCTCTGAACTTCTCTACTCTCATATTTTTTAGTTTAAACTTTTCTGAGTTTTAAACTTTTTACAGGGGATCAACTTTCAAACCTTGCATTCACTGAGATATTAAGTTTCAAGTTTTTTATTTGTTTTTATTTGTTTTTATTTTTTATTTTTTATTTTTTATTTTTTATTTTATTTATTTTAATTAATATTAGTAATATTTATTATTAATTAACACTAATTAGATTTAATTATAATTAATTAGTTTTATTTTACCTTAATTTTTTTTAGAAATTTTTAATTTTTATTTGTAGTAATGTTTTTAAATAAAATTAAATAGTTTTAATTTGCAATAATTTGTTTTAATTATCAGTAATTAGTAATAATTAACTATAATTAGTAATAATTAATTATAATTAGTAATAATTAACAGTAATTAGTACTAATTAACGGTAATTATTAATAACTTAGTAAAAATTAATAATAAATTGTTATAAATAGTATAAATTATTATAAGTTATCATAAATTAATAAAAAATTATAAATTTAAAAATAATTAAATTAGTATAATTAGTATTAATTAGTAATAATTAGTAATAATTTGTAATAATTAATAAAAAATAGTGGAAATTAGTAAATATTTGTAATAATTAGTGATAATTAGTAATAATTGGTGGTAGTTAGTCATAATTAGTGGTAATTGGTAATAATTAGTAACAAATTGTAAAAATTAGTAAGAAATTATTATAAACTGATAAAAATTACTAACAATTAGTTTTAATTAGTAGTAATTAATAAAAATAGTGATAATATGTAATAATTAGTAATAATTAGTCATAATTAGTCATAATTAATCATAATTCGTAATAATTAGTTTTAATTAGTGGTAATTAGTAATAATTAGTAATAATTAGTAATAATTAATAATAATTAGTAAAAACAGTAATAATTAGTAAAAATTAGTAAAATCAGTGGTATTTAGGGGTAATTAGTAATAATTAGTAATAATTAGTAATAATTAGTAATAATTAGTAATAATTAGTAATAATTAGTAATAATTAGTAATAATTAGTAAAAATTAGTGGTAATTAGTAATAATTAGTGGTAATTAGTAATAATTAGTAATAATTAGTAGTAATTGGTAAGAATTAGTAAAAATTGGTAAAAATTACCGGTAATTAATAATAATTGGAAATAATTAGTAATAATTAGCAATAATTAGTAATAATTAGTAATAATTATTATTAACTAGTAATAATTGGTAATAATTGGTTAAAATTAGTAATAATTAGTAATAATTAGTGGTAATTAGTAATAATTAGTAAAAAATCAGTGATAATTAGTAATAATTAGTTGTAATTAGTAATAATTAGTTGTAATTAGTAATAATTAGTGATAATTAGTAAAAATTAGTGGTAATTAGTATTAATTAGTGGTAATGAGAAATAATTAGTGGTAATTAGTAATAATTAGTAAAAATTAGTAAAAATTTGTAATAATTGGTAATAATTAGAGGTAATTAGTAATAATTAGTGGTAATTAGTGATAATTAGTGGTAATTAGTGATAATTAGTGGTAATTAGTAAAAATTAGTAATAATTAGTAAAAATTAGTGGTAATTAGTAATAATTAGTGGTAATTAGTAATGATTAGTAATAATTTGTGAAAATTAGTAATAATTCGTTATAATTAGTAATAATTCATGATAATTAGTAATAATTCGTGATAATTAGTAATAATTCGTGATAATTAGTAATAATTCATGATAATTAGTAATAATTCATGATAATTAGTAATAATTTGTAAAAATTAGTGGTAGTTAGAAAAAAAATAGTAATAGTTAGTTTTAATTAGTGGTAATCAGAAATAATTATTAATAACTGGTAATAATTAGTGTTAATTAGTGGTAATTAGTAATAATTATTAATAATTAGTGATAATTAGTGATAATTAGTAACAATTAGTGGTAATTAGTATTAATTAGTGGTAATTGGTAATAATTTGTAATAATTAGTAAAAAATAGTAATAATTAGTGGTAATTAGTAATAATTCGTGGTAATTGGTTGTAATTAGTGGTAATTAGTAATAATTAGTAAAATTAATAATAATTTGTAAGGATTTGTAATAATTAGTAATAATTAGTAATAGTTAGTGGAAATTAGTAAAAAATAGTGGTAATTAGTAAAAATTAGTGGTAATTGGTAATAATTAGTGATAATTAGTATTAATTAGTGGTAATTAGTATTAATTTGTGGTGATTAGTATTAATTTGTGTTAATTAGTAATAATTAGTAAAAATTAGTAATACTTTGTACAAATTAGTAATAATTAGTGGTGATTAATAAAAATTAGTGGTAATTAGTAATAATTAGTGGTAATTAGTAATAATTAGTGGTAATTAGTAATAATTAGTGGTAATTAATAATAATTAGTGGTAATTAGTAATAATTAGTGGTAACTAGTAATAATTAATGGTAAGTAGTGGTAATTAGTGTGAATTTGAAAAAATTAGTAATAATTAATAATAATTAGTAAAAATTAGTAATAATTAGTAAAAATTGGTAGTAATTAGTAATAATTATTAGTGATTAGTAATAATTAGTGGTAATTAGTAATAATTAGTCGTAATTAGTAATAATTAGTAAAAATCATGATAATTAGTAATAATATGTGGTAATTAGTAATAAGTAGTGGTAATTAGTAAAAATTAGCAATAATTAGTAAAAATTAGCAATAATTAGTAATAATTAGTATTAATTAGTGATAATTAGTAATAATTATTAATAGTTAGTAATAATTATTGGAAATTAGAAATAATTTTTGGTAATTTGTAATAATTATTAATAATTAGTAATAATTATTTAAAATTAGTAATAATTAGTAATAATTAGTGCAAATTAGTAATAATTAGTGATAATTAGTAAAAATTAATGGTAATTAGTAAAAATTAGTGGTAACTAGTAATAATTAGTAAAAATTGCTGGTAATTACTAAAAATTACTGGTAATTCGTAAAAGTTAGTGGTTATTAGCAGTAATTAGTAATAACTTAATAAAAAATAGTGGTAATTAGTAATAACTTAGTAATAATAGTGTTAATTAGTAATAATTAGTAAAAATTAGTGGTAATTAGTGGTAATTAGTACTAATTAGTGGTAATTATTAATAATCACTTTAAATCACTATAATTAGTAAAAATTGTCATAAAGTAGCATTAATTAGTAAAAATTAATGGAAAATCACTATAATTAAGTAAAAATGAGCATTAATTAGTAATAATTAGTGTTAATTAATAATAATTAGTGGAAATTAGTAGTAACTAATAGTAATTAGTAATAATTAGTAATAAATCATTATAAACTATTAAAAATTAGTAATAATTAGTGGTAATTAGTAATAATCAGTGGTAAATAGATAACGTTGACAAAATTTACAAGTAAATTATAATTTTTTAATTTTTTACTCTTTTTTGGTTCTTTTTTTCTTCTATAAAATTATTTATAAACCATTTATTTATTTTATATTTTTTTAGAGAAATATAGAACAAGGAATTTGAAAACAATCATTATTACATGATCACAATTGGATAAATCATCGCAAGAATCTAAATGATTCTGGTATAAATCCAATATATATTGAGGGTTTTGAAGCATTTTTATCATTTGTATCATCAAAACCAAAATTGTTTTTAGAAGGGACAATTAAGTGTCCATATAAGAAATTTGATCTGAGGAGGCTTGACACATTTGGAAACATTGGGGGTTATCTATTGAATTTTGGTTTTTGAACAGATTATATTTTTTAGTATCAACATGGTGAACGAAGTTCCAGAGAAGATACTAATAATTTGGTTTCTGATCCGTCACAGTTTCAAAATTTAGTACATGATCTCTCAAGTCCGTATTTTTAACATACTGAAACTTAGGATGATATTGATTTAACTCTTGAGTTTAAACCATCTCAATTTTATGAGTTGTTGAAGTCCACTAAGGGTACTTTATATCCTAGTTGCAGGATAAGTAAATTTGAAGCGCTTGAAAATTTTATAGATATTAAATCAGATAATGGAATATTAAATAGATTTTTTAATCAGATATTCTCTTTGGTTAAATCACTATTACCTAAAGGAAATGTGTTGCCTACAAATTTATATGAGAGAAAGTGGTTGTTTCATAAACATGGTCTTGGTTACCAAAAGATTCATTCATGTTCAAACGATTGCATCTTATATTATGGTGAAAATGAGTTGTTTGTTAGTTATCCTACATGTGAAAAATCAAGGTACAAAGAGGCTCAACTAGGGAAGTCTGGATTTTTTCCTATAAAATAGTTCAGGTATTTCCCACTTACACCAAGATTGTAGTGTTTATTTATGTCACAAAACAAAATATCATTGATTTCATAGCACAAAACTAATATTTATATTGATAAAAGCTTAAATCATCCCTATGATGGTGATTCATGGAAAAAGATTGACCATGTACATCCACCTTTTGCTTCAGAATCCTGAAACGTGTGATTGGGTCTTTTTACTAATGGTTTTTGTTTATTTGGTTCTTATAGTAGTCAATATTCTTATTGTCTTATTTGTTTAACTTCATACATTTTACCTTCTTAGATGTTATTGAATGAGCCATATATTTTTTGATCTTATTAAGTTTAGGAAATCCAAAAAGAATATCTATGTTTATTTGAATCCATTGATTGATGAGTTAAATTTATTATTGAGTAATGTTGTCAGTTCATATGATGTTGATACGCAATAAATTTTCCAAATGAAAGATGTATTGATGTGGATAATTAGTGACTTCCCAGCATATGACATGTTATCTGGCTGGAGTAAACGTGGTTTAAAATCATGTTCGTACTGTATAAGAGACAACAAAGTGTTTATGCTCATCAATAGAAGAAAACCTTATTTTTTTACTTTCATTACAGATTTCTTCCAACTGATAATCCTTTTAAGAGGAACATATATCATTTCAGAAAAGGAAAAATTGAAAGAGATAGACCTCCAACAACGATCTTAGGTATGAATTTAAACTATTTTATCTCTTAATTACCTCCCATTACATTTGGACTGACTATAAACCAATAAAAAATTGATGTCTTTGGGAAATAACACAGTTGGATAAAACATAGAATTTTTTGGATCTTCTATATTGGTCTAATTTGTTGGTCTGTCACATGTTGGATGTCATGCATATTGAGAAGAACTATTTTGATAATTTATTTTATATAGTTCTGGACACACCATACAGGACCAAATATAATTTAAAGACATGATTAGATCTTTCCCAAATTTATAGGCGACCGGAACTTGAACTATTTGAAAATGTGAGATCATAGAATTTAAGGGAGATAAAATAGGCTTATATAGTTTCCAAAGAAAATAGATTATTAGTTTTTTAGTGGATTACATATTTGAGGCTTTCGGATGGTTATATTTCTAATTTGGATAGATGTGTCAGAAATGGTCATATTACTATATTAAAAAGTCTTTACTATCATGTTATAATGGAAATAGTTACACCGATTGGAGGTTTTTTTAATTCTATGATTTGAGATTCTCTAATAGAAATATCATTTTTTTTTTCTGAGACATTTTTGTGGTGAAAACAGACTATGATGAACTAAAACAACTACAAAACTAGGTTTATCTGGTGCTAAGGCTTCAACGGTGATAGCTAAAAAATGATGTTAAAGACCCCCTTTATCAGTGCTAAAAAACGCTGTTAAAGGGGGACATTTGTCAATGCTTTTTTACAAGCACTGATAAATGGGGTCTTTTATCAGCACTTGTAAAAAAGTGATGATAAAGGGGGGGTTTATTAGTGCTTTTTTAGAAGCGCTGATAAAGACCCCCCTTTAGGAGTGTTTTTTTATAAGTGCTATTAAAATTATACTTCAAAAAAACATTATATTTCATTAAAATTAATATATTAATATATAAAAATATATTTATATTGATATAAATATAATATAAATTTTTTGAAATATGTTTTAGATAAGGTAAATAGGCATTTACACTTAAAATATAATATATTTAGTGAAAATGCCTAATAAAATAACAGAAAAAATATATTTTTAATTAATAATTTACTTATTATTACCGAGTAATAGTAATTTAATATCAATTTGAAGATTAAAAATATCAAAAATAATAATAAAATATCTAAAATAAGTTGAAAACATGAATCAAAATTCAAACAACCATAAATTTTGACCTAGGTGTCCGTTTGGGTTCTACCACATATCAAATCAAATCCTGTAATGAGATCTATGCCATCTTGATCGGGGGGACCTTAGTCACTATTTTTTCGAGTCCAAAAATGCCTAGAGGGCCTCCAAAACTGAGTTTCTAGTTGGGGTACCCCAATTTTTTAACATTTGATGGATTTTAAGCCTTATTTATGGGGGTATTTTTTCTATTTTTTAGTGGGGACTGAATTTATTCTCGGGGATTACATTCATATTGATATTATGGCTGTTAAATTTTATAATTTTTTATAACTTAATTTTATTTGTGATCAAATATATAAAAATATATACATATTTTTTATATATTCACACATAAAAATTTAATTTTATAAATAAATAAATTAAACATATTAACATATAAAATATATTTATTAATATAAAAACATATATATAAATATATGGATAAAAAATGTAACAAAAAATATATAAATATATATATATATATCATAAAATGTGAAACAAACAGTATAAGGGAGTGGAAAAGGCTTTGATGTATATGTTAGAGGTCTAGGGTTCAAAACTCACTGGAGGCAGGGGCGCACATGGGAGGCTGGGATTATCTAAAGCACTGATAAAGGGGTGGGTGGGTGGGAAGCACTGATAAAGTGGGTGGATGAGATATAGAATAAATTCATATACCCTTTATCAGTAGAGCCTTTATCAATTATTTTTTAACGTTGTTAAAGGCCCCCTTTAATAATGATAAAAGAAGTACTGATAAAGGGGGCCTTTAAATGTGCTAAAAAAAGCACTGTTAAAGGACCCATTTAACAGCGTTTTTTAGCACTGTTAAAAGGGTTATTAAAAATTAGTTTTTAGCACTGATAAAGGTCTCAATATTTTAACCTTACTTCAATTATCAAAGATTTTTTAGTGTTGATAAAGGTCTTTTCTAGCGCTGTTAAAGGCCGATTTTGTAGTAGTGTAAGTAGATTGCAAGAAGATTTTGTTTTAATTTTATATAAATTGGAAAAAAAATATTTATGCCAACTTTATTTAATTCAATGAAATATTTGATATTAAATTTTCCACATAAAGAAAAATATGGAGGTCCAATACAGTTATGATGGATGTACACATTCGAGAGATGCATGTAAAAATTGAATAAAATGGTAAATAACAAAGTATCAGTTGAAGCATCAATTTTTGAAGTTTATTTACATGAGTAAATTTATTTTTTCTACTCTCATTATTTTCAATCTGAATATCACTCAAAATATAACCACATGGGTCATAACGAGAAAAATGTTGTTCATGAAATGAACAATCAATTATCATTGTTTTAATCAGCCTGAACTTGGCTTTGGTGGTGTTCATGAATGATGTATTTCATATGATGAACATCATAGAGCTCATACATATGTTCTCTTCAACTGTGAATAAATGGAACCATTTGTAATGTGAGTGCTCCTATCACTTATTCTATAATTTTTTTCTAGTAAATTAATATTATTTTATGTGTAGATTATATGATAATCAAATAAAGAAACAGTTTCCACAAATTATAGCATCTTCTCTTGAAGAACATTGGAAAAATAATTTTTCCTACTAGTTTCAGAAACTGGTATTGTAATTTTTTTATGGTTTAACATATAAAATAAATTTATTACTTATTATATTGATAATTATTTTTCAAATTTTTAGGTATCTCAACATGCTAATAAAATTGATAATCGATTGTGTGTATTGAGTAACCCACCATCCAAAATGGTTAAATCTTATAATATATATGTAGTGAATGATTTTTGATTTCATACACTTGCATATGGGGAAATAAAAAAACAATAAATAGTGGTGTTTTCTTGAGAGGATATCATCATAGAGAAAGTAAAGATGAATTTTATGACATATTGGAAGAAATAATTGAATTGTGTTATCTAGGATAGAATTATGTAATGATATTTAAATATCATTGGTTGGATACTGAGAGAGGCTTTCATTTTTATCTATGCCATCGAATTTTTGATATTAAATATAAAAGTATTCTTGCAGAAAATGAACCATTTTTATAGGCTCATTAGGCACATCAAATTTATTATGAAAAATATTTTACTACTTTAAGAAAGTTAATTGATTTTTGGAGCATAATAAAAATGAAATCTCAGGAAAATGAGTTTATCCAAAGTGAATGTAGTTCTGCTGAAGTGCAAGGAATTGAATTTTTTCAAGAAACTACTCCAAATCCATCTTTTCCACGAAGAGACATAAATATTGATGATGACACCCCCACAGTAATGGTTCTATGGTGATGATGATGTTATTGATCTACAAAATGAATTTTAAGTAGAAAGAGACGATGAAGTTGAAACTCTTATGTAAATTGATTATATTGAGGAGGAATATGAAGATATTGACACCATCATATACAAAGATAGGGATGGAGATGAAATTTGAGATAGTTAAATTCTAGTTATAATCATATATAATATATATCTATATATAATATATATCTATATAAAATAGTTTTTTCAACTATTTGATAATAGTCCTTTCATGTTTCAGATGGCCGAAGAATGATTATTTGATCTATTTCATGAGTTAGTGGAGGTTGATATACCTAGTGATGAGCATGATGTTTCATCATCTGACCCTCAAACTGCTGGTAGTTTAGCGATGACTTAGAGGGGTCATGGTCTTTCAAGATTGATGATTCCTGACCCTATCTCCAAGTAAATTCCATGTCTTAGTTTGATCTACACATGCATAGGTATGTTTAGTTGTGTATTTTAGTTATTTTTCAGTAATTTTCATTAATTAATTTATATAATAATTGTTTGATTATTTTTTCTGTTTTTTTATAGCTTTTCACATGTAGCTATTGAAAAGGGGAGTGCTATATTATGGAATTATTTTTTTGGAGCATTGGTGACATGGGATCAGATTCTCATTGATGTTCAACACAACATGTTTGATCATTAGACGGTACATAAATAAATAATTATTATTTTGAAATTTATTTAGTCAATAAATTGATATTATTAATTATTTATAGGGTTTATATTATCTTGTCGGTGATAGCATGGGAGACTCTATCTAGGAGGCATGGGATACTTGTATGTGTGAGCATTGTCGTCAGTTTTTTCACAATCTGATGAGGAAAACCATACGAAAAGCAAGAGTCATGAAACATGATCAATCTTGTTGCACCCATCGACTAGATTACATCTCATACCAGGTTTGGGATTGATTATATTCATACGAAATGAGAGTTACTTTTTATAGGAGAGCATCATTAGGTTGACAGAATTGGGGGAGGTGGGAGGTGACACATAGAGCTGGTAGTCATACATTCAGTACGCATCAGCGGTATATGGTAAATACTTTTTTATAATTTATATAACTATAAATGTGAATTATTTATTTTATACTCATATAGGTGGTCGAACATCCTGATATTACAGATTTCGACATTTATACGAGGATGTACAGCAATCCTGTCACTTAAGAGATTATAGATGATTGTCCGTGGCATATTGTGGTCAGTATTATTTTTTTAGTTTTAAAATTTACTAGAAATAATATTTTAACTATTTTAATTTAAAATTGTAATTGAAGGAGTCATATGAGGTCGTAACTTCTCAAACACAGGATGAAAGTCGGGCCAAGGACAAGGATCATACCACCAGTGCATCAGCATTTAATGATGCAGCATGGATATAGGTGACTCAGAATATCTTTGAGAAAGACCGAGTTGTTGGTATCAGATCTCAATTGATACTTGAGAGTTATTATAGTACCGTTGTGTTGTCGGTGTCCGGATCGAGGGTATCTCATGGAGAGTAATCATCCTCTGCTGGACATTATCAGGAGCAGTTTTGAGCTTAGGGTGAGCTTATAGAGATCATGCATAGGGAGCAGGAGGAGATCTATTGATAGTGGTAGTAGCAACAGGAGGAGATGCATCGATGGCAGACATAGCAGCATGAGTAGATGATAGAGTACATGCAACATCTAACTCAAGGTTTTGGAATGGAGTTCCCTCTATCACCTCCTTTAGATGACCCTCTCCCCCTCAGTGACTTATGTTTTCTATGAACATTTGAATGAACATATTTTTTGTCATATTTTTTTAATTCATATATTTGCAGTTCTGTATAGTTTGTTTTTTATATTGTTGTGAATATTTTTTATTTTTATTATTTTTCTTATTTTATTATTTTATTTTATTTTCTTATTTTTCTTATTTTTTTTATTTTTTATTTTATTATTATTATTATTATTATTATTATTATATTTTTGTGAATATTGTGTTTTTGATCATTTTTTTATTTTTTTTATTTTTTTATTAATTTTTTAATTAATTTTATTTATTTTTTATTTATTTTATTTATTATTTTTTATTTTTATTATTTTTTTATTATTTTTATTATTTTTATTATTTTTATTATTTTTATTATTTTTATTATTTTTATTATTTTTTTATTTTTTTATTTTATTATTTTTATTATTTTTTATTATTTTTTATTTTTTATTTTTCTTATTTTATTATTATTACTATTATTATTATTATTTTATTAAATTTTAGTAATATTATTACTTTTTTAAAAAATGGGACGGGTAATTCATCCCGTTGCAAAAGGTTTTTTAAAAAAATGGAATAGACTATTTGCGACGAGTCATCGCAAAAAAAACTTTTCGCAACGCTGTTTTTTACAGCGTACCATTTGCAACGAGATGTCATCACAAATACTTTAATTTTCAGTTATGGAAGAAACGTTGTGTTCAAGTGTAACTGAATCTCAAATGCATCATGCAATCTCTTCTGTAACTGGGATGTGAAGGGAGCATCACAGTCAGAAACGATCATCAATGGAGCTCCATGGAGTCAGACTATCTCCTACACGTAGAAGCGTCCCAAGCACTCTACTGAACTATGCTCCCAAATAGATAAGAAGTGGGCTGACTTGGTGAGTTGGTCTATGATCCCCCAGATGAAATTTTTTCCCTTGAACATATATGGTAAGCTCATCATGAAGTCCATGGATATCTCTATAAGAACCTGGTTCTTATTCTTGAGGTATGGGTTTCTTCTTTTCTTTTTCCTTAAGTGTTTTTGAGAAAAAAGGAAAATGGGAGAAAATCCTAAATTTTGTGACTACACGTCGTGTACTTTTCCACACACTGTGTACTTTGGCTGTGTGGAATGAGTACACAGGGCGTGTAGGCAGGTCGATGATGATGGGTGTAAAAACCGACTACACGCCGTGTAGTCAGTCGGCAGGAAAACAGTAAGGCGGTGGGAGCTGAGCGATAGTACATGCCATGTACTCAGGTATTACATGTCGTGTACTCATGTCGACAGATGAACAATGCCACGCTGGTGAGAATCCGCCGAAGGAACAGTTAAAAAAATGAAAACTACACGTCGTGTACCCAATAGTACACGCTGTGTAGTCTATTTTTTCACTTAAAATGGGCAGTATCCTCCCATGTTCATGGGGAAGGCTTAGAACCGGAGGAGAACTCGGGAGGGATGACCGGAGCTTTGGAGATCACCCGATCAAACACCGGGAATCTGATTCCGCCTCCGTCGATCTCGTTGGAACCGCACGGGTGAGTTCTTCCTTCTCCTTGCGTAGCTCTTACCAATTCTTCCTCTAAAGGGAGTTATTTATGTTGGAACGAGATTTATTTTACCTCAAATCTACTTCATTCTTGGACATTTTGGGGAGTGTTGTTCACATATATCGATCAGGGGTAATCGAGGTAGGTGGTCTAGTGTTTATTTCCAACTGTTGTGGTGAATTTGTGTACCATTGTAATACATGCCCATGAATGGGGTGTCGTATGGCGAAGGCCTTTCATAATTAAATACCTAGAATTTCATAGGTAGTTTAATGAACATGTATAACTATTGTTTGGGATCGCTTCTTGGATCCAGGACCACCCCTGGGATGTGTTCCTCTGTTTAGTCATTTGGCGAGGTTACCTGAGGGTATTCCATGATTTTAGCATGTCTTAAATTGCCTTGAGAGTAATTTTATATAAATTACTTGTTTATATGTTGGGCATGGCCCGGTTACTTGTTTAGCCTGAGGGCAGTGTTGTGATTAGCCTGTGGGCAATGCTCTGTTCAGCCTGAGGGAAACTTCTTTCGTGCCTGTGGGCAGTAGATTATGTGCTTGTGGGCGACACCTCGTAAGCTTATGGGTATTATTTGATATTCCTGTGGGCAGATTCCTATGGGTTTAGATTCTCTTTACCTGAGGGTAAGAGTTTACGTTCCTGAGGACACTGACAGTTTACTTAGAAATACACTATGGTGTTTTCCTGATATTGAATGATTAAATGAATATGAAAAATGGCAATAGAACTGATACATTTAGTTACTTTCAAGTACTGCTTGGGTTATTGCATTTACTACTGTACACTGCTGTTGCACATTTACACTGACAGTTGGGCACGGATCTTTGGTGGGTGCCTACTGGGATTCATTTCTCACACCTTGTTTGGGTCATATCTTCGGCCTAAACAGATTATATTTCTGTAGGTATGGATAAGGGCAAGGGTCCCTATACTGGTACATGAGTGTTGTTGAGGTGTAGGGGAGCATGGAACCGAGCTCAGGCTCACGATGCTTCCGGTTGTTGTTTTTTTTTGTTCTGTTGTACCTGTAATTTCTATTATATCGTATTGTACTACTGTGTAACATGTTCTGGTTGTTTTCATAGAATAGTGACATGCTGCATCTTGATATATATATATATGACTACTGGTTCTTTTTACTGCAGTTGTTCATTTCAGTTATGTATGTTCTACTTCTTCCGCTGTTGTTGTATGTTTTTTTCTTGTATTCCGCTGCACTACACTTTGACAAATGAAGGCATAGTTTCCCCACTATCAGACCTGGACCCTCACTGCTAGTCGGCAGCCTCTGGCGTTTGGGGAAATGCGCTTGAGGTCATGTGACCAACTGGGTTCGGGGCACCCGTGGATTGGTACCCAAATCCAGGATGTTACAAAGTGGTATCAGAGGGGTTCTTTTCTTTGACTTACTATTTGGAGCCTTAGTTAGGTATAGGATGGAAATGGTAGTTGGTAATAAGTTGTACCCGAGAGTAGTTAACCCGTGTATAGAGAAAATCCAATTTACCTCGTATTGAAATTTTATTGACTTTTCAATTTACAGTTGATCTGATTTTCACTGTTGAGTGACGCAATTGGGATTGTGTTGTTTATATGTTATCCATGGGTTCTATTTAGTTGTAAACTGATGAGATGAGGGTATTCCATCTCATTCGTCATTTCGGCATATTCTAGGAATCACATGCCATGTATAATTCCATGCCATGTAGGTGCATTAGAAATTGCATGTTGTTGTGATAGCTGTTGTGCCAGAAAAGTATGTTGTTGTGATAGCTACTTTGATAAATACCTGTTATGTGATAGGGTATTTTTTTGTGATCATGTTGATAGTATGGACTCCAAACTTTGGTTTTTGTGGAGTATGGGCCCTCAATGACCGGAATTTGGTGGATCATCGGCTTGTTTACTTATGTATAACATGTATAAAATGTCAAACTTTGATTCGCGGGGAGTATGGGCCCTCACGGATCGGAATTTGGCACTTAGGTGTTGTTTTTCAGTATTTTCTGGGTTCCAGAGTAGTATATGAGGCTTAATGTCTATAAAACTCAAGATACATGCCATGTAGTTCTATGGACACACGCTGTGTGTTCTTCTATTCGGGAAGAAATGAAAAAATTTTAAGTACACGTCGTGTACCGTCAGTACACGCCGTGTAGTCTCTTTCCGTGTCATAGACTGTGTGGGCGGGGACACAGGGTAGGGAAAGTTTTGGGAATAGCACATCGTGTACCGGATGTACACACCGTGTAGTGTTTACCCGGAGTCCGCCCATGTAACTAACAACACGGACGGAGGAGACCTTGAGGCATACACGCTATGTCCACCATAGGACATGTCGTGTAGTCTGACCTGGGGACTCGGCCGTGTAGCTAACAAACACGGGTCAGTGTTACCTCTTCTTGAACATGTCGTGTACCTGAGGGACATTACGTGTAGTCCTTACCAGTGGTAGATCGTGTGGACTTAGCCATGTGGCTGGGAAACGGGGTGGTGTACATGCCGTGTGCGGGTGTAACACGTCGTGTGGTGTCAGCTGAGTAGTCGTCCGTGTCACGAACGACACGGGTAGTTGGAAATTAAACCATACACACCGTGTAGATGTTATACACGCCTTGTAGTATTTTTCAAGTGAGCCATGTGGCTTAGCCATGTAGAAGTACTCAGGAAGGGAAGAAAGATTCAAGTACACGCCGTGTATTTAGAAGGCACGCCATGTGTTTGGGGTGTTACACGGCCAGTTTAAGATGGGGTACACGCCCATGTGAATGGCTTGTGGGAACACACCGTGTAGTTTTATACACGTCTTTTAGCCAAGTTTTGTAAATTTTGAAAACTTTCCTTCTCCGTCTCCTTGTTTTTGGTCTTGATAATCATGATCTAAGGTGTGTGTTTGACCTTGTAAAGTCATGTCGCCGAGACGACCATGCGTTGTTCTCCAAGAGAGATGCAATGATTATACTCCAGAGATGGTAGGCCATGGGCTACCAGTGGATCCTCTAGTAGAGCCAAATGTGGTGCCAGCTGTTATACCGGACACAGGCGCGGATGCATAGTTCCGTGAAGGATTTATGCGGTTCATGCAGACCTTTCAGGGAGCACCGTCGGCTGCCACATCTATAGCTGAGTTGACTCATATCTTCCAGCAGCAGCATCTGCCTATGTTTTTAGGGGATGTCGGACCACAGGTTAGGGAGTCTTGGTTGGATTCATTGCAGACTATTTTCGAGCATCTTGAGATGGCTCCAGGGCAGAGAGTCAAGCTCATGACGTATATGCTATGTGATTCTGCCAAGAGGTGGTGGGATGTTACCACCCAGTCATAGCATCACAGAGACATGGAGTGGGAAGATTTTCAAATAGCTTTCTATGACTTCTTCTTCCCAGAGACGCTAAGGGCATATAGAGATCAAGAGTTCATGAATCTGCAGCAGGGCACTATGTTGGTGATAGATTATTCTGCTCATTTCACCGAGCTTCAGCGTTTTGCACCCGTTCTGGTGGGTGATGAGATGTTGAGGGCTAGACGCTTTGAGGATGGTCTTCGATATGACATTCATGCACTGGTGAATGTTTTCAAGTTTCTTATTATACATGCTATTGTGAACCATGCACTGATTACCGAGCGGAATCTACAGGAAGCTAGTGGTGTGGGCCAGGGCAGTTCGACACCAGTTTCTGGTACTATTTCTACTGTCAAGAGGCAGAGACAGATGGACTTCTCTCACGATGGCAGTACAATCCATAAGAATGTTTCAGGTGGCCAGGTCATGTGCTACCAGTGTGGTAAGGATGGGAACAAGAGACCGCAGTGTCCGCGTGACCCAGTGGAATGCCGAGCTTGCGGCAGGATGGGGTATCTACAGTGCTTTTGTAGGGCGTTTCCACCAATGGCTAGTGAGAGAGGTTCTGTGTAGACTATGCATGCAGGAGCAGGACCAGCAGCTTCTTACCAGTCAGGAAACTGGAATACGTCAGGGCGTGCAGGCAGGGATGGTGGTCGTGGTCATGGTAGCCAGACACCAGGATCTCAGAGGCAGCAGGGCGGGACAGCTCAGGGTAGCCAGGCTGTGTCGCAGGGCCACGGCACTGGGCAAGCATATGTAATGCAACAGACCCAACAAGAGCCGGATCCCGGACCTTCTACTGTCAGAGGTACTATCCTAGTTGCTTCTGTCCTATCTTCATTACTTTTCGATATGGGTGCTACACATAGCTTTGTATCTATACCTATTGTGGAGATCCTTGGGATCTGTTTTTTTTCTTCTTCTGAAGTTATGACGCTAGACACTCCGTTGGGGACTAGAACGGCTGGTGTGCGTCAGTGCAGGGAGTGCCCCCTTGAGGTTGGTGGGTATCACTTCCTTTGGGACCTCTATTTCTTAGAGATGACGAGCTATGATGTCATTCTCGGGATGGACTGGTTAGTTCCCTTTCGATCCTTTATAGACTACTATTATCACAGGGTGTGTTTCACGTCACCAGAGGGCGGAGAGTTTCTATACAAGGGTGAGTGGGATGTTCAGGCGAGTCGAGCTGGACCAGAGCATCGTGGGCGAGGTGGATTCACAGCCCAGATTGTGATTTTATATCTGGATGATCAAGGGACTTGTCAGAAGGATTTCCCTCCAGTAGTTGATCGTTTCAGGGATGTCTTCCCGGATGACTTTTCAGGTCTACCTCCAGAGCGTGAGGTGGATTTCTCTATTGAGCTTGTGCCAGGAACGGAATCGGTATCCATTCCTCCTTATAGGATGGCTATAACTGAGTTACAGGAGCATAAGAGATAGTTATAGGAGTTACAATCAAAGGGTTTTATCCGACCTAGTACTTCTCCTTGGGGATCTCCAGTCCTTTTTGTGAAGAAGGCGGACGATACCCTCAGACTATGTGTGGATTATCGGAAGCTGAACCAATTGACGGTCAAGAACCGATATCCCTTACCAAGTATTGATGATATTTTTGATCAACTTCGAGGTGCACAAGTGTTCTCGAAGATTGAATTGAGATTCGGATATCATCGGTTGCACGTTATACCATCTGATATACTGCTCACAGCCTTCAGGAGTAGGTATGGCCTATACGAGTACTTGGTTATGTCATTCGGACTCACAAATGCACCAGCAATTTTCATGGCTCTGATGAATCATGTGTTCCATCATTATCTGGATTCTTTTGTGGTAGTATTCATGGATGATATCTTGGTGTACTCTCACACTCGACACGACCATGCCACCTATTTTGAGATCGTGCTGAGTACACTGAGAGAGAATCGGCTATATGATAAGATCCCAAAGTGCAACTTTTGGATGGACCAGATTCACTTCCTGGGTCATATCATCTCATAGGCAGGAGTTGCAGTAGACCCAGAGAAGGTGAGAGCAGTAGTTTCCTGGGAGAATCCTAAGAACGTGTTTGAGATACAGATTTTCTTGGGGCTGGATGGTTACTACATGCATTTTATACAGGACTTCTCCTACTTAGCAGTACCGTTGACAGGTTTGACTAAGAAGGGTGTGAAGTTCATTTGGTCAGAAACTTGCGAGGTAGCCTTCTAGGAGCTGAAGGTAAAGTTGACATCAGCACCAATCCTGATACTCCCAGAGTAGGGAAAGATCTATACAGTTTACTATGATGCATCAGGTATTAGGCTGGGAGCTGTGTTAATGCAGGGTGATTGAGCTATTGCATACGGGTCTCGACAGTTGAGGCCATATGAGAGGAATTACCCGACACATGACCTCAAGTTGGCTACAGTTGTTCATGCGTTACGCTGTTGGAGACATTATCTCTTGGGAGAGCATTTTGTGGTTTTCACCGACCAAAAAAGTCTCAAATATATCTTTACTCAGCGTGACTTGAATCTAAGGCAGCGAAGGTGGGTCGAATACCTTCATTCCTTCTATTTTGAGCTTGCCTATACACCTGTTAAGGGTAATGCAGTTGCTGATGCCCTGAGCAAGAAGACTCAGACTCAGGCGGTTCATGAGGCCAGTGGTGAGTGGCAGCTTATAGCTTTGTTCTCTGAGATGCATTTGGATGTGCATGATAGTTAGGGGCAAACCTATCTTTCATCTTTAGTTGTGACTTATACCCTCCTGGATAGAGTGAGAATGAGACATCTATCTGATTCAGAAGGCCTAGTTCTACGGGAGTCGGTGTCAAGTGAGGACCCTCCTCCTGGGTGGACGATAGGTGATGATGAGGTACTGCGTTTTCATGGATGAGTGTGGGTTCCATGGGATATACGCGAGGAGTTGATGCGGGAGTTTCATGATTCAACTTGGGCAGTTCATCCTGAAGTTACCAAGATGTACCATAACTTGAGACGTCAGTACTGGTGGCCGGGTATGAAGAGAGAAGTAGCTGGTTTTGTTACGAGATGTTCCACCTGTCAACAGGTGAAAGCAGAGCATCAGAGGCCATCCGGACTGTTACATTAGTTACCCATTCTAGAGTGGAAATGGGATGATGTCACGATGGACTTCATGACTGGGTTGCTGAGGTCACCTCAAGGCAATGATATCGTGTGGGTTGTTGTGGATAGACTCACGAAGGTAGCTCACTTTTTTCTGAGAGGTTTTATGTCTTCATAGGGTTCCTCGTTCTATTGTTTCAGATAGGGATGCCTGTTTTATGTCTCATTTCTGGCAGAGTTTTCAGAGGGCACTGGGTACACAGGTGCTTCTGAGCACAGCTTACCACCCTCAGACTGATGGTCAGTCAGAGTATATGATACAAGTGTTTGAGGACATGTTGCGTGCATGCGTCCTAGAATTTGGGGGATCTTGGGAGAAGTATATACCCCTAGTTGAGTTTTCCTATAATAATAGTTTTCAGGAAAATATTGAGATGGAACCTTACGAGGCTTTATATGGTAGGCCATTCCGATCACCTTTGTACTGGATGGAGGCAAGTGAGGCAGCTTTACTGGGACCACGTCTCATGCGGGAGACTTCTGAGCAGGTCCAGTTGATTCAGAAGCAGATGGATACTGCACAGTCTTGTCAGAAATATTATGCTGATCACCGCAGATGACCCTTAGAGTTCATGGTCGGGGATCAGGTTTTCTTGCGTGTTTCACCGAGGTTGGGACACAGGCGGATTAGGAGACAGGGTAAACTTTCACCGAGGTATGTGGGGCCATTTGAGATTCTGGAGAGAGTCGGGTTGGTTGCCTATCGATTGCAGTTACAGCAGAGGTATCGGGCCATGCACGATGTCTTCCATGTATCTCAATTGCATCGCTATCATTCAGACCCGTCTCACGTCTTTCAACCAGAGGAGGTTGAGCTTCAGATAGATGCATCCTTTGAGGAGCATCTGATTCGTATTGTGGATAGGAGCACGAAGGTTCTCTGAGGCCAGTCAATTCCTCTCGTATGGGTGTTATGGCAACATGGTCGAGTGCAGAACGAAACCTGGGAGCGGGAGACCAATGTACATGCTCAGTGGCCAGATTTATTCTGAGAGTTATCTTCACAACCCTTGGAAGGGGAAATTTGGGGATGAATTGTTTTAAGGGGGGAAGTTTGTAAGAACCTGGTTCTTATTCTTGAGGTACGGGTTTCTTCTTTTCTTTTTCCTTAAGTGTTTTTGAGAAAAAAATAAAATGGGAGAAAATCCTAAATTTTGTGACTACATGCCATGTACTTTTCCACACGTCGTGTACTTTGGCCGTGTGGAATGAGTACATAGGGCGTGTAGGCCGGTCGACGATGATGGGTGTAAAAACCGACTACACGCCGTGTGGTGGGTATGTACATATCGTGTAGTCAGTCGGTAGGAAAACAGTAAGGTAGTGGGAGCTGAGCGATAGTACACACCATGTAATTAGGTATTACACGTCGTGTACTCATGTCGACAGATGAATAGTGTCACGCTGGCGAGAAGCTGCTGAAGGAACAGTTAAAAAAATGAAAACTACACGCCGTGTACCCAATAGTACACGTCATGTAGTCTGTTTTTTTCACTTAAAATGGGTAGTAGATCCCATGTTCACAGAGAAGGCTTAGAACCGGAGGAGAACTCGGGAGGGAAGGCCGGAGCTTTGTAGATCACCCGATCAAACACTGAGAATTCGATTCCGCCTCCGTCAATCTCGTTGGAACCGCACGGGTGGGTTCTTCCTTCTCCTTGCATAGCTCTTGCCAATTATTCCTATAAATGGAGTTATTTACGTTTGAATGAGATTTATTTTACCTCAGATCTATTTCGTTCTTGGATGTTTCAAGGATCGTCGTTCATGTATATTGATCAGGGGCGATCGAGGTAGGTGGTCTAGTGTTTATTTCCAACTGTTGTGGTGAATTTGTGTATTGTTGTGATATGCGCCCATGAATGGGGTGCCGTATGGCTGAGGCCTTGCATAATTAAATACCTAGAATTGCATAGGTAGTTTAATGAACATGTATAACTATTTTTTGGGATCACTGTTTGGATCCAGGACCACCCCTGGGGTGTGTTCCTCTGTTTAGCCGTTTGGCAAGGTTACCCGAGGGTATACCATGATTTTAGCATGTCTTAAATTGCCTTGAGAGGAATTGTATGTAAATTTCTTGTTTATATGTTGGGAATGGCCTGGTTACTTGTTTAGCCCGAGGGCAGTGTTGTGATTAGCCTATGGGCAGTGCTCTGTTCAGCCTGAGGGCAACTTCTTTCGTGCTTGTGGGTAGTAGATTATGTGCCTATGGGTGACAACTCGTAAGCCTGTGGGCATTATTCGATATTCCTGTGGGCATATTCCTGTGGGTTTAGATTCTCTTTACCTGAGGGTAAGGGTTTATGTGCCTAAGGACACTAATTGTTTACTTAGAAATACACTATAGTGTTTTCGTGATATTGAATGATTAAATGAATATGAAAAATGGCAATAGAACTGATACAGTTAGTTAGTTTTGAGTACTTCTTGGGTTATTGCATTTACTACTACACACTGTTGTTGCACATTTACACTAACAGTTGGGCACGGATCTTTGGTGGGTGCCTACTAGGATTCATTTCTCACACCCTGTTTGGGTCATGTCTTCAGACCAAATAGATTATATGTCTACAGGTATGGATAAGGGCAAGGGTCCCTATACAAGTATATGAGTGTTTCTGAGGTGTAGGGGAGCATGGGACCGAGCTCAGGTTCACGATGTTGCTGGTTGTTTTGTTTTGTTCTGTTGTACCTGTACTTTCCATTATATCGTATTGTACTGTTGTGTAACATATTCTAGTTGTTTTCATAGAATAGTGACATATTGTATCTTGAAATATATATATATGATCGCTGGTTCTTTTTACTGCAGTTGTTCATTTCAGTTATGTATGTTCTACTTCTTCTGCTGTTGTTGTATGTTTTGTTCTTGTATTCCATTGCGCTACACTTTGAAAAATGAGGGCATAGTTTCCCCACTATCAGACCTGGGCCCTCGCTGCTAGTCAGCAGCCTCTGGCGTTTGGGGAAATGCGCTTGAGGTCATGTGACCAACCAGGTTTGGGGAACCCATGGAGTGGTACCCGGATCTGGGATGTTACGATCTCATCCCACTTCCACTCTAGAACCTTAGTGGGTTGAGTTAAATGCACCAGAACTTGGTGTTTAGCTTTCACTTACTGACAATTAAGGCATCGAGAGACAAACTATGTAACTCTATTCTTCATCCCTGGCTATCAAAACTGATGTTAGAGGTCCTAGTACATCTTTTCCACACCTAGATGTACCTCCAAAGGAGATGTATGAAACTCTCTCAAAACCTACTCCTATAAAATCACTGGTACCATCATGTGTCCTCTGAAAATAATGACATGCTCCTCACCTTTAGAAAATCCATCAGAAGCATGTACCATGGATATCTGAGTACATAGGGTCTCACAGTCATTATCCCCTAGTTGTGCCTTCCTAACTTGCTGCAAGATCATAGGGGTGAAAAACATTTACTGAAGGTAGATTACTCTATGTCCATCCATAAAGGATAACTACAATGAGGCCAACTACTCTGACGCCCTATTCAATAATTGCGAACAAGATCTCCTACTGAGAGAATCTTTTACTATTTTCCCATTCCTAGGAGTATAGACAGTCTCGAAGTCATAATCCCAGAGGAATTCTATCCATCATTGTCATGAACCCCTCCATTCAAAGATACCCCTCCTAGGATGGAAATGAAGAAAGGGAGATCATGACCCCTGAGTCCCGCCTCCAGTAGGCCCCGAGTTGGCGACTAGCACCAAGGGTGTACAGATCTCACAATATGGGAGGCATTACCCTTTATAAGAAACAAGATTAGAATATGGGATGAATCATCCACAACCACTCCAAGACATATATAAAAATAAAAACTCAAACCATCCCACGTGCATGTATAAAATAGAACTATTACAAAAATACAATAGTCTCCAAAGTAAATACCAAAAGTAAAGCAAAGAAGAAACATAGAAACTGAAAAGGATCTGAACTAGTAAGGACTAGCACGGTCCATAAAAACCTCCTGGAAACCTAAAAACAATTTTATATACATAGGGTGAGCATATAGGTATACTCAGTAAGAAAACCAAAGTCTCTCATGCACATGTGAAAGAAGCATACTAATGCCCCTAAGAAAAAACAGCAGAACCAAAAAATCATCTATACAGCTATACAAACCAAACCCAGCCTCACCAAGGAACACTCACTAAGTAACACAAGTCAAGTAATATAATATAAATTACATCAATGATAGGGTACCACACCACTTTCCCACTTATTAGATTCTCTCACACCCTAACGGAAAATGTCATGGAACTCCCACCTCTTCCAAATCTACTGCATCACATCCATCCCGCACACACCTAGGCCTCACAACACATCCTGCCTACACACATATGGGCCTCACAACACATCTCACCCGCACACACCTGGACCTCACAATACATCCCACCCACACACACCTCGGCCTCACAACAAATCTCACCCGCATACACTTGGGCCTCACAACACATCCCATCTCATCCTGAAGACACTTGGGAAAGTACATCACAACTCATCCTGAATACACCTGAGAAACCATGTCACAGCTTATCCCAAAGTCACATCTTTCCAGAAGAAACTTGGGTCGTCATCTCCTAGAAGAGGGATTAGGGAAGATCAGGTGTCACGACCCGTCCTCAGGGCCCGTGTCGTGACTACCCCAATTTCGCCTCCCATAGGCCAGGGGATGGCGACTAGCACCAAGGCGTAAATCCCAACAAAAAGGGGAAGTCATTGCCTTTATAAAGTAAACAAACACCACAGAGTAAGCCAGCAGATGTAAACACTAAGTAAAACCGAGTACAAAAGTAAGTGCGGAAAGTAAATGGGCCAGAATACAAACCCAAACTAAAAGTAAAGTACAACTGGAAAGAAAGTACAACAACTGAAAGTAAACCAGCAACGTCAAGCCGTCCACTGGAAGTCCCACCTGAAGGGTGGGTACAGATAGCCACCTCAGCTCCTCGGGTCCAGTCGTCCACTCCGTGTACGTCCCGCCCAGTGGTCCACCTCCAGGTACTGACTGCTCCACTAGCCTCTACCATGATCAGCGCTGTCCGTCGTCTGCATCCAACACAACATAGTGCAGGCATAGCCCGTGCAGGGGTGAGTATACGCTACTCAGTAGGGACCCCGAGACCCCCGAAGGTCTCCCAGAATCCACAAAGGATAATCCACAAAAGAAAGATACAATCATGAAGTAACAACCAACACTACTTAGTTATATGCCCATACATATACCTAAGTCATCAATTCCAGTTTGGCTCCAACACCCGAGCTCAAGTTCGATCACGTCCACACAGGATAGTACAACCCAATCCACATAGGAAAGCAAGTCAATCATATCGAATATAATGATTGAAGGTCAAGACTCAGCTCACACAGGTATACTTCTTCATAAGGTGATAGAGATGATCAGATATAGCCACTGATTCATCTATGTTGGGACCCACGTAGGATACTAAACCAGCCAAGTTGCCGAACCCACAAAGGATTTCAGTGCAGTCTTTATTGTCATCGAACCCACATAGGATTTCAGTACGGTCTTCATTGTCATCGAACCCACATAGGATTTCAGTACGGTCTTCATCGCTGCCAAACCCACATAGGATTTCAGTGCAGTCTTCATCACCGTCAAACCCACATAGGATTTCAGTACGGTCTTCAGCGCTGCCGAACCCACATAGGATTTCAGTGCAGTCTTCATCACCGTCGAACCCACATAGGATTTTAGTACGGTCTTTACCGCTGCCGAACCCACATAGGATTTCAGTGCAGTCTTCATCACCGTCAAACCCACATAGGATTTTAGTACGGTCATCATCGCTGCCGAACCCACATAGGATTTCAGTGCAGTCTTCATCACCGTCAAACCCACATAGGATTTCAGTACGGTCTTCATCGGTCGCAGTCGCAGCCAACTTTAGGGTTCCCGCACACAGCATGCTCGTTCTGGGAGGGTCCGCTCCACGAGCCATGGGGTCGATACATCAACTGACACGTAGTCTGGAGTTGATGTATCTCAAAGTTCCATCTCGACAGGAGGAACTCAACGTGATAGACGGCGCGTCAATCGGACGCCCGGTCTGAGAGTTATTGGCTTTTTCGTTCCAGGGCCCGGTTGGTTTTTAAGTCAAAACCAACCCGACTGCACTCCAACTGTGTCCAAATATCGATCTGAGTAATCCAAAAGGCCCGTCTCACTAAGAGGAATCCAACAAAGTCGATGGCACATCAATCGGACGTCCGGAACTCAAGTTATAAGCGTTTCCGCTCTGAGGGCCCAGTTGGTTTCGTGTTCGAACCAACCCTTCTATACCCAAAGTTATCCTAAACCTTGCGTGTAATATACTGAAATGACCGTCTCGATTGAAGGATCGCATTGCAACTGACGTTGCGTCGATTGGAGGTCCATATCCCAAGATATGGGCAAAAGACCGGAAGTGGTCTGAAAATGGGGGGTCTGGGCCCAGTCCGACCCGGCCCAACCCCCCCCCCCCCTGGGTTGGTCCAAACCGGGTCCAGGTCCAGCCCATTAGGGAGCGTCCCAGCCCGGCCCGGGGCGGCTCAGCGCTGGCCGAGCGGGGTCGGCTCGGCGCTGGCCGAGCGGCCGCACAAAGGGGGTGGCTGCCCCCTTGATTGACGTCACGGCCCCCGCATGGGGGCCGCTCCTTGCCAGCGGATGTGGCCCAGCACCGCGTCCCCCCCCCCCCCCTCGGTCCCACGTGGCCGCGGGACCGGACGCCTACCGTCGTAGCTTTATCGCCGCCCAACGTTCCACGCATCAAGAACAGAGAATCGGTGGGTTCGAACTTGTTCGTTGGTCCGCACCCACCGCGTTAGTGGTTCAAACGACTTCCAATAATTTAATTATATGCCAAGGATATAATCCACATAAATTAAATTAAATCAAACCCCTACCTCAAGCATTGTTGAACGAAGGTTCGTCGTGGGAAAAAGGATGTCGCGGAAGAAAGCTCTGTAAGCGTCATCGGCGTCGCGGTACACGGCGTCGCGGAGAAGAGGATCATCGGCATCACGGTACACGGCATCGCGTCATCGATCTCTGGGGAACTAGAATTCTTTGTCGTTGTCTTTCGGTGGCCGGCATTCTTCGTCATTCTTCGCGTTCTCCAACAAAGAAGGTGAAGATTCGAAGGCTTGAGAAAAACCTCTCCAATTCTCCTCGCACAACGAAACAACAACAATAAAATAAGGCGTTTCCTTATTTTATTTCTTATGCCAACCCTTAATTGAAATTCAAAATTAATACACGGTTTAATTAACGTGCGTTGACCAATTAATGAGGCGTTTAATAATTAAATTAAACGCGAGATTTGACTTAGCATTTAAGAGGGGGGTGCAGGTGAGTTACCATATTAAATGCATGTGGGAGGTAAAAAGGAAATAAAGGGGTGGGGCTCATGTGGGCCCCACCTCACTAATATCCTACCTAGGAGTTAGGATATTAGTGGGTCCCATTCCAACCACCATGTCTAGGTTATCACTACTTAGAATAAAAATAAAATCTGTTGCACAATATTTTATTTTATTCTTTAGTTAACCCAATTAATTAATAACCTCACCCGAGAAAATGCAACTCCGGAAAAGGTGTTCTTAAGCAATTACCGGCGCTGCGATTCCATCGGTGCCCTCGGAATTCGATTTCGAGCACCGGTCCAAAAGTTAGGAAAACCCGCTCGTTCGATCACTGAACGTACCTGAGCTAAACTTTGGAAAATGATTCCAGGCACACCGGGCCTCAAAATAAGGTGCCGTCAGAAACTGCATTCTTGTAAAATTTCAAAGAAAATTAAAAAAAAATCCCTTGAATTTTTATGGGTCTTTACATCAGGTGTCCATCCATCCATCCTTCCATTGGGATGTTAGAAAAGACACCCACCCCTATGACAATGGGGGTGTTCGGCACATAGTACTCAACTAGGGTGGGGTGCATATATAAATCATAAGGAAAATACAATTCTATGTATAAATAATACCAAACACTCAAACCCAACTTATGGGTTTATAAATAAACTATCTAACTCACAACACCGTCACTTTTGTTGTCACTTCTAAAAGCACGACACCACACAACAAGCCATAAACCCCATTTCACATTTCCAACCAATTAATTTAACCATTTCTATTCTGTTAACCAAACTAACCCAATATGTTCTAGGAATTATTTAATAGTTATTTATTCATTCCATCACTCCCCAGAAAACTAAGAAACATAGTAAAATTCATGGTAAATTGACCCACTTCACATTAAAGACACATCGCACCACAACCTCTAGATAGAGGGTGAAACATTCTATATGATATCAATGGATAAACACTCATACCAACCACTATTATCCTTCTTCAAATTCATCATATCTCAACCATCATGCCAACCAAAACAAACCCCAACTCACAACCACACCCAACAACATATCACAACACAACCAATTTCATAGCCCTATTGCACAATCATATTATGTCCAGGTCACCAAAGAAACAAAACCAACCCCTATGCACAATTTTTCCCACAACCACATCACCCCAAGAACCAACGCAAAACATATTTAATATTTAACAAAACATCCCTTCTTTAATCCCACTTGTTATTTCAGGGGTTATCACAGAACTGAAAGATCTTGGGGCGTCCATTTATTATCCAAGTGTACGTGGTTAAAAATTTCATAAATAGGTGTTCAAACGGGAAAAAACAACATTCATTCCATAAATCATTCATTGTGAAAACAAGGACCCCCAATTTCCATGATTTTCAGTAGATAATTATCCTATACAAATCACAATATGAACCAAAAACAAATAACAAAGAAAGATCATACATCACTTTCCCCAACCCCCAGGATATTGATTTTAAAGACAAATCGATTATCTTTATTAATATGGAATAAACTATATTAATAAATAATCATCCATATACTCATCCCACATTATGTGCAATTAATAAAGATGAAGGAAGAGCTACTTGGAAGAAAATTCGATCAGTACTTCCCAGTTGCACCCAAACAAAGGTGTGCATGCAGTAGGAAAAACTCCAGGGAAATACAAACCACAATATGGAGCCCGACCACAAAACTCCTATAGGAATAAGGGTTTGAGGCATCCCATACCAAGAGAAAACAATAAGGAAGATAAAGGGGTAAAGGTATCTCAACTTTGGAAAGATCTAAACTAAGTCATGGGTTTAGATACATTTTTTATTTTCTAATAAAGGTCGATCTAATAAAGATCACGTGTTTTGACTAATTAAAAGTCCTGGACTCTTATGAATTTAAAGATAGGATTTATGGGATTTGAATTGGTCTCAAATCCTTTCAAATAAGGCATTAAACTCATTTTATGTCAAAAGGGAAAAACTGGAAGAACTGGGAACACTGTTCATGAGACACCACTGGTGAGGCACTGCCAAATGAGGCACCATTCATAACCCATCGTTAGGTGAGGCATCACTCAACGAGGTACTGCTAGATGAAGTACCACCAGATGAGGCACCTCTGGATGAGGCATCGACAAATGAAATGCATGCCACTGTTAGTGAGTCACTGTGAGGTGAGACACCACTAGATGAGGCATTATTGGACAAGCAACCACCAGTGAGTCACTACCAGCAAGCAACCGACAGTGAGCCACCACCAACGAGTGACTGCTAGGGTGAGACACCACCAGGGTGAGACCATTGGCATGAGATGCCACCAACTTGAGACACAGTTGGTGCGAGACACTGTTGGAAAATTAGAAATTTTGCAAAGTGTTTAAATGAGTCACCTTGACCTCCCAAAACACCTAAAACACCATATTCCCACAAAGTATTGACCATAGAGGTCTAGGACATTACATCAGATACCTATCAAACTATTCTTTCCCTTAATATTTCAAAAATAACCTAGAAAGAAAGAGAGTAAGGGTCTAAAAAACCATCCCCCAAGATACCTATCAAGGATCTCATCACACTTGAAACATGATACCAACTAAACACATCAATGTTAAACCACCTTGAGTTGTTAGAAATATGGAGTGAAAAATTCCATATCCAATAACACCTCCTCCAAAATCTGAAAACTAGTCCTCATCATGTAAACCCAAACGACCACAAAACACACCACACAAGCATAACCACCACTCCTTCTCGAACACATGAATTAGAGAGTTCCTTTCTCCATGTCAAGTTATTATCTACTATGGGCGACACTGACTCGCCCGCATGGGTTTAATTGCATCACAGTAAATCTATCTTGATTATGAATCAGGTCCTCCCCTTTTCATATGTCAATACATCTTCACACATCACACCACACACCTCACAAGAAATTAAAATAACTCATCTCAAAAATAAATAAGGTTTAAACATCACATTACAAAGAAAAAAAAGCAAAGAAAAACTTAAAAAAAATCTAGGTATTGGGAATGCATATACGTCTCTCGCTCCCAAGTACTCTTCTCTTATCCACCATGACTCCACAACGCACAAACAAAAGGAATGGTCTATCCATGTAGCACCTTCTCTCGGTGATCTTGGATCTCTACTAGATGCTCCACAAACATCACATAATTTTTGATATCTAACTCTCCCCAGTCAATGAAATGGGAGTCATCATGAAGATATCGATGAAGCTAAATGATGTGGAAGACATAGTGGATCCTCTCTAACTTTGGTGGTAATGACAACTGATATGCCACCTCACCAACTCACCCCAACACCTCAAAGGGTCTAAAAAACCTAGGAGAAATCTTACTCCCTCTACCAAACCTCTGTTGCTCGTGTCAAGGGGAAACCTTCAAGAACATTTGATCCCCAACCTCAAATTCTAAGGGCCTCCTCCTATGATTGACATACGACTTATACCAATCATGCACTGCTTTCATCCTCTCACGAAGAACCTAAAACTCCTTTGTCGTGTTCTGTACCACATTGGGACCAAGAATAGTTGTCTCTCCAACCTCTTTCCAGCATAATGAAGAATGGAACGACCTTCTGTAAAAACCTTCAAATGAATCCATGACAATGGAAGAGTGATAGCTATTATTATAAGCGAACTCCACAAAGGTCAAGTTTCATACCCAAGATCCACCAAAGTCCAAGACGCATGCTCACAACATATCCTCCAACATCTGGATAGTCCATTTCATTTATCCATCTATTTGTGGGTGGAAGGAAGTGTTGAGGCATAACTGAGTGCCAAAAGAGTGTTGAAATCCCCTCCAGACTCATGAGGTAAACCACATGTCTCTATCCAAGACAATGGACCTCAGAACTCCATGCAACCACACCACTTTATCCACGTACTTCTTAGCCAAGGAATACACTACACCCAACTCCTTGATCACTAAGAAGTGGGCCGATTTTGTTAACTAATCCACTATTACCCAGTTAGTATCACAACCTCCTTGAGCACTGGGTAAGCCTGTGACTAAATCTATTAACATGTCATCTCATTTCCACTCGATATCATCCAAAGTATGCAAAAAACCATCAGGAACATGATGCTCAGCCTTTACCTACTAGAAAACCATACACCAAGCCAGAAACTCCGCCACTGTCTGTTTCACCCCAGGCCACCAAAAATGCTTCCTCAAGCCACGGTATATCTTGGAAACATTTGGGTGTACCGCCAAAGGTGAGCTATTAAATTCATGAAGAACTCCCTCCTGCATTTCCACTGGAACAAAAATCCTTCCTTGAAACAACATCTAGTCATGACTATCCTCTGACCATCCCTCTGGAGCATCACCATAGCCAAAATGATCACACAATACCTCTTCCTCTGAGTCTCCCCACTAAGACTCCTCCAACTACTAAATTAGAGAATATAATTCAGTTATCTAAAACAAACAACCTTTACCACCATACACCCTTACATCCAAGTGCAAGGTTGCTAACTCCTCCATCGCTCTCCAAGCATCCCCAAATTCCTGAATAGCCTCCTTCTATGACTTTCTGCTCAAAGAATCATCCAATACATTCCCCTTTCCTAAGGTTTAGGAGATCTTGAAATCATAATCATGAAGAAACTTCATCCACCTATGATGTCACAGATTTAGGTCATGCTGGGAAAAGATATACCTCAAGATCTTATGATCTGTGAAGACCACAAAGCGCTCTCCAATGAGGTAATTCTACTGAAACTTCAGTCCAAACACAACTGCTTATAACTCTAGATCATGGGTGTCATAGTTACTCTCATGATGATTTAACTTCCTAGACCCATAAGAGGTCACTTCTTGTTGCTACATCAGCACACATCCCAAACCTAGATGAGAAGCATCACAAAACACTTAAAACATTTCCCCTTCATCGGGAAACTAGAGCACTAGAGAACTATAAAACTTCCCTTCAGGTAACTGAATGATGTCTGGCACTAATCACTCCACACAAAATCTTGTTCTTTCTTGGTCAAATCCATCAACGGGGCTACAACTTGGGAGAAATCGGGTACAAACTTCTGATAATAGCCTACGAGACTAAGTAAACTAGGAACCTTTGCCACATTATTAGGTGTTTCCCAAGAAACAAATGCTTAGAACTTCGATGGGTCTACCACCACACCCTAATAAGAAACCACATTCTCAAGTAAATGCACCTCTCATGCCTAGAACTTACACTTTAAAAACTTCCCATAGAGATGGTGGAATCGAAAAACCTGCAAGACAGTTCTAAGATGCTCGGCATGATCCTCCTCTAACTTATATTATATTAATATAACATTGATGAATACGATGATGAACCAATATAGGAAATTATGAAAAATGGAGTTAATAATCCCCATGAATATTTTTTTTGTGTTCATAACACCAAATGGAATGATTACAAACTCGGAGTGCCCACACCTGCATCTAAAAGCATTCTTCAAGATATCTCCCTCCTTCACCCTCAACTGGTGATATTTGGACCATAGATCAATCTTATAAAACCAAATCACCCCTCTCGTCTAGTTTAAAATATCATATATCCTTGGAATATGGTAATGTTTCTTACTCATCACCTGATTTAAACTCTGTTAGTCTATGCATAACATCATACTACCATCTTATTTATTGGAAAACAACACTAGATCACCCCATAGCAACACACTTGGCTAAATAAAACCTTTCTTCATCAGATCATCTATCTAAATCCTCTACCCCCGTAGCTCAAAAGGTGTCATCCAATAAGGATCCATTGAAATTAGAGAAGCACCAGGCTGCAAGTCTATCCAGAACTCAACACCACGTCGAGGGGGTAGCATAACAACCTCACTGGGGAAAACATCCAGGAAATCCCCAATGACCCTGGGAACCTCCACCATTTCAACATCCAATGATTCCACTAATATCTCATCCAGCAAGAAAAGAAGGGGCTCCACATACCGGATTCCCACCTGGAAACTCCTCTCTTTGACAAAAACCGCATACTGACCATCTACATCTAAAAACATGACTCTCCTCCGAAAGCAGTTAATGAAAGCATGCACAAAAAACAACCATTCATTACTGAGAATAAAATCATATGGTTTAATCTATATTAAGAAGATATACCCACAGTACTGATTTGGTCCCATCATTAGTCTACACCTGTGGAATACGTCAAACAAACTGGTCTAGCCTCCAACTGGCATACTCAACACCAAGGGCACAGAAATCCTCTATATATCTAGTCTCAAAGCATGGGATAGAGTGGGTGCAATAAAGTATTGTGAAGCTCCTAAATAAAACAAGGCACAAACAAGGGTACTAAACAAACTGATCATATCACTGACGATCCCTGGCCCAACTGGAACTACTACCTCTATTGAGTAAAACTGACCACACCCATCTCCTCTACCTCTCTACTGATGACCACATACATGAACACACTTGGGTCACAGTCCCTAAACATGAGGAACATCCTGATGTCAGCCTCTACCTACCCCATCCCCTCTTAGCAAAGCAAAATCTTGATTCCCCTGCTACTAAAATGGTATCACTGACAACCATTGTTGAGGCTAGCGCTCAACCTATCCACCTCCACCAAACTAAGATTGAGTAGCCACTAGGAACTAGTTATGAATATGGATGAAAAACCCACATAAGAAACACATCGGCCCCAATCCCACAAGAAATACACAGAGTCCAAGAGGTCAAAATTAAAGCTTCCAAGGTCAACTCCCCACCGGTCGAGACCCAGAAGGTCCTGGTGCCTGAGACCTGTCACTGACAACTCTACCTCTTGAAGAACTCTGGTAACTCCCCACTCATAGAAAACCTCCTCACGAGTGCATTTACTCAATCACCTCTTCCTTATTCTAAACCTCCAAATACGTTGGTGATGTAAAAGAGGTAATGACATACTAGATAGAAGTATGGAGTTTCTCCTCAAGACATCTTTCACAAGACTCCTCATCTAGAAAAAGGTCTAGGGAAAAGCGCAAAAGGTCCTTGAACTTAATCCCCATATCCCACATTGACATACTCCCCTACTGAAGAGAGAGTAGATTCTTAATATTCTCATCCTTCATGGTTGACGAAAGGAAATTTTCCCAGAACTCCTTCTAGAAGACAACCCACGTAATGTCTACCTCCTTCTGTTCCTCCAGATACAACATCCACCACTGACACACAACACCTACATCTGACTGACCTCCAAAAGGGAACCATTACCCCATCAGGGTTTAGATCAAACTGAAGGTGATCTCTATCTCTTCTAGCCAACCTTTTGTCTCCACGTCTGAAACAATCCCCTCATACTTCCCCAAATCTTGTTGTTGTAAATCATGCAATGTTCTCCACCACTGGTCATCCTCTTTAACCAGACCAACCCTATAGTGATCAACCGGATTGACTCATTGAACCTTCACTACCTAAGCCACATGTGGATGATGGCTAGGAGACATAGCTGAAAGGTAAAAAAGTATTTACTAATCTTAAGTATTATGAAATTTCATTAAGATTTATTTTAATTCATTTCATTCATTTTAACCTTATAAAAACAATCCAAATCAAAAAATAACCCAAGTCATTATGATGTGTGTACCTCTCTTATGTCTCAACCCTATAAGCAGGCCTACCTCACTTGGTTGTTCAATAATCTCATATCCAGTGCACTAGATCATGGGGGCCCTAAAATCCTGTGTACTAGCTAGTCTCCTTGGCCTATGTCATGCACCAAGGTTGACTGTAATTGTTTCCATACCACCCCATGCAATCCTCATTATTCATAACTTAAAACATCATCCTATATCTCAAACAACAGCCTCTAATACCAATTTTTCATGACCTCCTCCCTCCAAAGATACCCCTCCTAGACTCGCAATGAAGAAAGGAAGATAATGACCCCCCAAATTCCACCTCTAGTAGGTCCTGGGTTGGCGACTAGCACCAAGGGTGTACAAATCTCACAATATGGGATGCATTACCCTTTATAAGAAACAAGATCATGAGATAAGATGAATCATCCACAAAAACTCTAAGAAATATATAAAATATAAACTCAAACCATCCCACATGCATGTATAAAATAGAACTATTTCAAAATACAAAAGTCTCCAAAGTAAATACCAAAAGTAAAGATAAGAAGAAACATAGAAACTGATAAGGATGTGAGCTAGTAAGGCCCAACATGGTCTGTGAAATCCTCCTAGAAACCTGAAAACAATTTTATATACGTAGGGTGAGTATATAGGTATAATAAATATAAAAATCAAAGTCTCTCGTGCACAGGTGAAAGAAGAAAACTAATGCCCTTGTAAGAAAACAACAGAACTAAATAGTCGCCTATACAGGTATACTAACCAAACCCAAACTCACTAAGGCACTCTCACCAACTAGCACAAGTAAAATAATATAATATAAAGAACATCAATGATAGGGTACCCCACACCACTTTACCACTAATTAGCCACTCTCACTCCCTAACGAAAAACGTCCTAGCCCTCCCACCTCTACTGAATCTACCACATCAAATCCCACCTAAACACACCTAGGCTTCACAACACATCCCATATCATCCCTAATAAACCTAGGAAAGCACATCATAACTCATACTGAAGACACATGGGACACCATGTCACAACTTAATCCTGAAGACACATAGGACACCACATCTCATCACATCCTACCCGAAGAAACTTTGGTTGTCATCACCTAGAAGAGGGAGAAGGAAATAGAGGGTGGCCATCTATCCATCCTCCCACCGGGATATTGGTAAAGACACCCTCCCCTGTGAAAATGGTGGTGCTTGGCACATAGTTCTTAACTAGGTTGGGATGTGTATAGAAATCACAAGGAAAAATACACGTATATGTATAAATAATACCAATCACTCAAGCCCAACCTATGGATTTACAATCAAACTAGATAACTCACAACACCATCACTTTTTTTGCCACTTATAAATGCACAACACTACACAACAATCCATAAACCCAATTTCACATTTCTAACCAATTCATTTAACCATTTATATTCTATTAACCAAACTAACCCAAGCCATTCTAAAATGTATTTAATAGTTATTTATTAATTCCATCACTCCCCAAGAAACTATGCAACACAGTAAAATTCATGGTAAATTAACCCACTTCACATTAAAGATGCATTTCACCACAACCTCTATATACAGGGTGAAGCTTTATGCATGTTATAAATGGAGAAGTACCCATACCAACCACTATTGTCCTTACTCAAAGTCATACTACCCAAACGACCATGCTAACCAAAACAAACCCCAGCTCATAACCACACCCAGCAACATATCATATCACAACCAGTTTCACAGCCCTGTTGCACAATCATATTATTCCCAGGTCACCATATTAATAAAACCAACCCCCTATGCACAACTATTCCCACAACCACATCACCCCAAGAACCAACACAAAAAATATTTAAGATTTAATAAGGCATCCCTTCTTTAATACCACTTGTTATTTCAGGGGTTATCACAGAACTGGAATGTAACGCCCCGACCCCAGTTACCCAGAGTCGGTGCATTATTGCGTAACATTGGCATGATCACAAAAGATCAAGTCTCGAAAGACCGATTAGTTTAGTAGTCTTGGAAACACTAAATACATTCATAAGTCTTACATTACATCATAAATTAAAACAAAACTAAAAAAACATCATGTCTTCATATCCCCTAATACTATCCCTATAGGTCATTCATAATATACTTCATCACATCCTAGAAAAATTAAAACATTGAAAGGGGTGAGCTCAGATGCTCAGTAAGGATAAAAATATAGCGGAAGCTTTTATAAATAAACATAAACATTTAAGGCAATTTATAACTAAAACAAAAGCCTTTTAAACTTGAACTTTAGAATAATATGGCAAAATTAGAATGAAATAATGCCATTTACTTATTCACATGGATATTCTACTGGTTGAATAATCACATGTAATATCAATAACCACTTTCATAATGATGGAATGCATAATGCCAGACTATCATAACCATGTAGCTAAGGCCTCGTGCCAAGACCACAAATAAGATTTTGTCAAGGCCTCATGCCAAGACACTAGTTTGTCTCATGAGACCTACCAATGAAATTTTTTTCAGAATATAATTACGTTTAAAATTGCTCAAATATACTCCAGTGTTTTTCTAAAAACATTATGCAAGCTTCTGAAAACAAAATAACTAATTCTGAGAATTCTCGACTAATTACAGGCCATGATGGGTCCACGCCCAATCCCTTCCTGTCTACCACACTTGAGAGTCAGGTTTTCTGAAAACATTTTTAATCTTGTGTTAAATACGTATACATTTTCACTGGATTTTCATACATTTGAGAGAAATATCTCTCTCTTTTTTTAAAATCATTTAAAAAAATTATGGCTTGCAGAGGAAGCCGAAACTCAAATAATGGTCATGGCGGAGAAGAATTCATTGTCGTCGCATACGTACGACAAAAAAACATTCCTTTTTGTCGTTTAGTAAAATGCTTCGTATAAAAATATTCCTTTTGAATATAAGTAAAATTCAAAGGGGTTTATACACCGTATAATGGAAAGTTGTGTATAAAACAAAATATGCCTCAATGAAAGGAGATTGAGATGAAGTCCCTTACAAAGATCATTTTTTAAATAAATTAGATCTATTATGTGTATTCACTATAAGTACACATAAATAAAGTAAAATTACATGATAGGACATAATAATATCATGACATAATTTGAAAGTATGAGATTAACCCAAAGAATGGAAATTGGGTTAAGAAATTCCGTTACAAAGATCATTTTTTAAATAAAATAGATCTATTATGTGTATTCACTATATTTAAACATAAATAAAGTATAAATACCAGATAGGACATAATAATATCATTACATAATTTGAAAGTATGAGATTAACCCAAAGAACGAAAATTGGGTTAAGAAATTCCCTTACCTCGTCTTCGACTTGACTCAATCGTTCTTTAACCTCCTGAATAATAAACTAGAGTTAATTTATACTTGCTTAAGAACCTTTTTCAAGTTAATTATTCCTTTTATATCACTTATTACCATGTTATGAACATTATGTAATTATTTAAGTTAATAACGGTCATTTTGTCGATCTTTGGTACTTGAGTCAAAAATAAACTTCTTATAATTACAAGTTGTTTATGTGGTAGAATATCCATTAACTACAGACTTATATTCATGATGAAGATATCATATATATCATATATATCCAGTATATACATTCATTCATAATATTACGTAACATTTGGAGGTAAGAAATGAAATGCACCGTTCATGGAGACGGTAAGCCGTACGTACGCATGAATGCTACTTTCATTTCAATTTCGTATTTAATGGAATGAAATCATAATGATATAAAGGTATATTATAATTAAAGTATAATATCATATATAATATCATTTAATCCATCCTTTATACATCCCACATATGGCATTAACGATTCAAATCACTTTGAGGGGGCGGTAGTCTGCACTTCCTAAAATGAAGATATCGCGTTTACCCATAATGGAAACCAAAAAGTTATGCCATAAATAAAAAATACATAATCTTATATAAAAAATAAACATTTTATATATCATATATAAATATAGTGACATCTTAATGGCCACCTTTGAAGGCGTTATATGAGTGTTGAACAATCATCGTTTCGTGAGGTAGAAATTCACCATCCACAAAAACAGTATGTTCTTTAACCATTAGATGTAGGTGTGTGTAAGTGTAGCTCTAATACTTCTTATAACAACATCATAGTATATTTAGGATACTGTTTTTGTTACAAAATAAATTAATAAAAAGATTTTAAGGGGTTGGAGAAGCAAAATAAAACATAAGAACACAAGAGAAAACACTACCTTTAAAACAGGTAACTCTTTTTGATTTGAGCTCAAAGGCTTCCTTGGGAAGAATTATGCATAAAGTGAGTCTTCTAGGAGTAAGAGTGGTATGTGTAGAGGAAAAAGGGTCATAGGTTGGCCAAGCCAAAAGGATTTGAAGGTGTGAGTAAGGTGGTAGTGGTGGGGGCCTTTTATAAGAGGAGAGGAGGGGCACTCTTGGAAAGTCATGAAATGTCACTTTATTATATAATGAGTTTCGGATTTTAAAGGTCCCACACTTATATATTTCTAGGATAAGGTGATAAGGGTTCGAAATATACTCATCCAATAGGTTTTTGACAAGTTTAAGTCTTATATTTTACATTATCTTTTCATTTTATTTAACTCGTTAATTAATGAGGTAATCGCTGCATCATCATGGTGTCATAAATAATTTAATTTATTTAATGTATAAAAATTATAAAAAAATTATCATGATGTAGGAAATATTTTTATATTTCTAATTAATATTTATAGTCAAAAATATTACTTGTATAACCCCATTTAAAAAAAATTTTAGTAAAAAAACTCATGTTTGTGACATTTTTATTTTAACATTAAATAAAAAGTTTTTAATGTCATTTTCCTACCAAAGTGGTTCCATGGGGTCCCCAAGTTGACCCATGGATTGTCTTGGTCGGCCATGACTCATCCAATAGGGGTAGGACAAGTGTAAAGGTCATTTCATATTATTATAACATTATCTTTACCTTAAATTTCACTAATTACCTTTAATCGTGATTAATTAAACTTAAAATTTACTATTCACCAAAAAAATATTTTAATCCCATTGAACCACATTTTACTTCCTAATGATAACCATGTATGTCGGATTTTTGAAAATCAAATCACAGAAGTGGTAAAATTTCATTTAAACAGAAAATCAGTTTTTTAACTACCACTTAGTGGTTTCACTATTCATCAAAAATTGAAGTTTTTCAGAACAATGCCAAAATTTCACCCTAAGCTATAATTGATATTCCTAATTCAAAAATGATGTCTATTTTACAAAATTCCAAACATATAAGTTGCATTAATTAATTTTATAATTAATTCCCGTTGTCACAATAAATAGCATGTTTTTAAGAAACAATATATATCAAAAGATTGACAATTGTTTATGTCCAATTTCAAAGTGAAATTAATTCTAATGACCTAACATTGGATAAAATGGTAAAAATATATTCTAATTATACTTTAAAACCACTCAATATTATAATTTATCACTATAAATTATTTTGATTAAAAAAGTTGTTTTTAAGTATTTTTCACTATTGAAAACAAATTCGAAGTTCTCAGAAAAATACCAAAAATTCAACATAGGATAATTTCGATATACCGAATCCAAAAACGAAGTCTATTTGGCAAGATAAAATTTATAAAATTTCAAAAATTAGGTATTACTATTCATAACGGCTACTTTGATTGGTTGTGGTGTGTGTTAGAACTCGAAGTTGCGTACAACACACGCTACTGTATTATTCAGAGAGATGTGTACCGTGGAAGCTTGGGGTGTTACGTTCTCCCCTCCTTCAATAAATTGCATCCTCGTAATTTGAAATTTTTCTTTGAAAATAAAAGGTTGAAAATAGAAAATACCTTTGTGGAAAACCCACATCGGAAATAAGGTTAATAAAAATATAACTTTAAAAGAAAGAAAGATAAGTACAAAGGTCACCCGAGATAGCCCATACTAGGATTCTATGAAAATATGGATATGGAGGAAAAAACAAACCATCAAGGTCTGATGGAGAGTTGTTGAAAACAGGATTAGGAGAAAGTTAACCATAAGAAAATCACAAACTTGTGATTGGTTAAATGGTCATTGAATCCCTAGTTGAAAATGTTAACCAAAAACGTTTTTGTTTTAAGTTACCCTTCATAATTTTGAGGAATTTATTTAAGAGATTTACTAAGAATGTAAGGAAATATACTTACTTGTCATGTAGCCTTTCATTCTTTAATAAATGTTTACCACAAACCCATCTTTCACTCCAAAAGGTAATAGAACTCAAAAATATTCTATTTATCCTAATTGTATAAGGTTCCAAATATTAACATATACCATTTAGATTAGGAAAACTTTTTTGTAATAACCAGGGACTTCTTGTAGGCTAGTGGTAGGTAATAAAGGCATATCGCACTATGGTTGTGGGTTCAATTCATGCAGCTTTGTCCGACGCGACGGGTTATCCCCCGACCTGCAGGTTGTCCTTTTCCTAAAAAATATAGTATTATAATATTCCAAAAGTAATCTTCATAAATGTTTTAACCTTAAACAATACTATCCAAAGTTCAACTTAATCCATTCCAACCTTCATAGTTATCCAAAATACCTCCATCCAGACTTTCTCTAAAAGGCCTCTAAATTCCAAAATCAATTGTATCATCAGATTCCTCAAACAAAGTAAAGTTTCTCTTATTGTCACATACTAAAAATATGATTACCTTCATCATATTAAAACCTTAATGAAAAAAAAACAAGTACTGCAGTACAATCCTTATATATATCACATTATTCTTATAACCCGAATATAATCCTTAAGTCCAAAAGCACCAATACATTAATTATTCCACTTCAACTGTAGTAACAGCATATGATTGTCCTTGATCCCTTGGCCTTTTCTGAGGTATGTTTCCCTGACGCTTAGGACATTCATTTGCATAATGCCCCATTTCCCTATAATTGTAGCATTCAACATTGATAGCCTCTTTCTTTCCCTTGCAATCACGAGCCTAGTGACCTTTTTCTCCACATTTATAACAAACTCCCATTCATTTTAGGCAAGTACCAGGGTGATTCTTCCCACAATTATCACATAATGGAAAATCCTTCTTTCCATATTTGCCTTTATCTGTCTTTTGTTCCACCGTTCTCTTCTTCTCTTACTTTACTTTATTGTCATAAGATTTAGAGAATTCCTTTTCTGTCTTGATAGAACACGAGACTATATCTTCGTACGACGAGAAGGTTTGTGAGACTAATGCTTGATGGAGAAATGGTTTTAACCCATCAAAGAAACGATCAATCTTACTTCTTGGGTTATGTATATTATCTGTAGCATACCTTGCTAACCTTGTAAAGTTGGCCTCATACTTTGTGACATTCTCATCCTCCTTTTGTCTCAGACTTAGAAATTGCCTTTCCATATCTGCTCGATGGTCACGAGGAAAGTATTTTTCTAATAAAATCTCTTTGAACTCCCTCCATTCCATATTTGATACTTCATCATCTTCCTTCGTGTTTTGAATCAATGACCACCATTGATCAGCATCTCCAGTGAGGCGGTAAACTGCCATGATGACCTTGTCCCTCTCGCTACTCCCCAAGGCGTGGAATATTTTCTCTAAGGAGTTTATCCATTGCTCAGATACTAATGTATTTGTACCCCCATTAAATGTTGGTGGTTGTTGCCTCATGAAGTGGTCTAAAATTGATCCTCCACGTTGCGGATCAGGGTGCTCCATACGAGTAAGGTTATTATTCATAACCTGAGTGAGTTGTCCCAGTATGGTGATAAGGTGATCAGCACCAGTTGTATCTCCAGCTCCACAATAATTATCTTGAGCAGGAGGGAAATCCCTACATGGAGTGAGTGCATTTATACAGTTTCCATTCCTCCCACTAGGCGTCATTTCTAAACAATGGCATAAACTAGATTAGTTTATGAATCAAAATACATAATTCCATACTTGTAAAACACTTAACATAAATTGAACTATTTATGGATATAATCCATAATCATACAAAGAAATGTTTTCTTTGAGGAAGTATATACTCATAAACTCTTCATAATAGTTTGTAAAGAAAATGAGAATTATCCTAAGCATATCCCCTGGGAGTGTCGTAACCAAGAGTGCAGCAAGGCCCGTTGTCGTGCACCAGTTCCCGTTCGAGTCTAGCTCAAAGCGGTGTTTTCGGGTTTTACCCCTAGGTACATCTATGCCAGAGCCGCCTCTACCTGCTAGTATCCAGACAGGGATGTATTGCTCAGAAAACTCACAAAATCTCTATAATACCAAAATTCTAGGAAGTTCTTCTATAAAAATCCTCAAAGTCTATCTTATGGCTATGTGATCTAATCAGAGTTTATCTAAATCTAGCTTCCAAGGTTAGTACTAAACTTCCTCTGATACCAACTGTAATGCCCCGACCCCAGTTACCCAGAGTCGGTGCATTATTGTGTAACATTGGCATGATCACAAAAGATTAAGTCTCGAAAGACCGATTAGTTTAGTAGTCTTGGAAACAATAGATACATTCATAAGTATTACATTACATCATAAAGTAAAACAAAACTAAAAAAAACATCATGTCTTCATATCCCCTCATACTATCCCTGCAGTTCATTCATAATATACTTCATCACATCCTGGAAAAATTAAAACATTGAAAGGGGTGAGCTCAGATGCTTAGTAAGGATAAAAATATAGCGAAAGCTTTCATAAATAAACATAAACATTTAAGGCAATGTATAACTAAAACAAAATCCTTTTAAACTTGAACTTTAGCATAATATGGAAAAAGTAGAATGAAATAATGTCATTTACTTATTCACATGGATATTCTACTGGTCGAATAATCACATGCAATAACAATAACCACTTTCATAATGATGGAATGCATAATGTCAGACTATCATAACCACGTATCCAAGGCCTCGTGCTAAGACCACAAATAAGATTTTGTCAAGGCCTCATGCCAAGACATTAGTTTGTCTCATGAGACCTGCCGATGCAATTTTTTTTAGAATATAATTAAGTTTAAAATTGCTCAAATATACTCCAGTGTTTTTATGAAAACATTATGCAAGCTTCTGAAAACAAAATAACTAATTCTGAGACTTCTCGACTAATTACAGGCCATGATGGGTCCACGCCCAATCCCTTCCTATCTACCACACTCGAGAGTCGGGTTTTCTGAAAACATTTTTAATCTTGCGTTAAATACGTATACATTTTCACTATATTTTCATACATTTGAGAGAAATATCTCTCTCTTTTTTTAAAATCATTTAAAAAAATTATGGCTTGCAGAGGAATCCGAAACTCAAATAATGGTCATGGCGGCGAAGAAGTCATTGTCGTCGCATACGTACGACAAAAAAACATTCCTCTTTGTCGTTTAGTAAAATGCTTCGTATAAAAATATTCCTTTTGAATATAAGTAAAAGTCAAAGGGGTTTATACACCGTATAATGGAAAGTTGTGTATAAAACAAAATATGCCTCAATGAAAGGAGATTGAGACGAAGTCCCTTACAAAGATCATTTTTTAAATAAATTAGATTTATTATGTGTATTCACTATAATTACACATAAAGAAAGTAAAAATACAAGATAGGAAATAATAATATCATGACATAATTTGAAAGTAGGAGATTAACCCAAAGAATGGAAATTGGGTTAAGAAATTCCCTTACAAAGATCATTTTTTAAATAAAATAGATCTATTATGTGTATTCACTATATTTACACATAAATAAAGTATAAATACCAGATAGTACATAATAATATCATGACATAATTTGAAAGTAGGAGATTAACCCAAAGAACGAAAATTGGGTTAAGAAGTTCCCTTACCTCGTGTCCGACTTGACTCGATCATTATTTAACCTCCTGAATAATAAACTAGAGTTAATTTCTACTTGATTAAGAACCTTTTTCAAGTTCATTATTCCTTTTATATCACTTATTATCATGTTATGAACATTATGTAATTATTTAAGTTAATAACGGTCGTTTTGTCGATCTTTGGTACTTGAGTCAAAAATAAACTTCTTATAATTACAAGTTGTTTATGTGGTAGAATATCCATTAACTCCAGAATTATATTCATGATGAATATATCATATATATCATATATATCCAGTATATACATTCATTCATAATATTACGTAACATTTGGAGGTAAGAAATGAAATGCACCGTTCATGGAGACGGTAAGCCGTACGTACACATAAACGCTACTTTTATTTCTATTTCGTATTTAATGGAATGAAATCATAATGATATAAAGGTATATTATGATTACAGTATAATATAATATATAATATCATTTACTCCATCCTTTATACATCCCACATATGGCATTAACGATTCAAATCACTTTGAGGGGGCGGTAGTCCGCACTTCCTAAAATGAAGATATCGCGTTTACCCATAATGGAAACCAAAAAGGTATGACATAAATGAAAAATACAGAATCTTATATAAAACATAAACATATTATATATCATATATAAATATAGTGACATCTTAATGGCCACCTTTGAAGGTGTTATATGAGTGTTGAACAATCATCGTTTTGTGAGGCAGAAATTCACCATCCACAGAAACAGTATGTTCTTTAACCATTAGATGTAGGTGTGTGTAAGTGTAGCTAGAATACTTATTATAACAACATCATAGTATATTTAGGATATTGGTGTTGTTACAAAATAAATGAATAAAAATAGTTTCAGTGGTTGGAGAAGCAAAATAAAACATAAGAACACAAGAGAAAACACTACCTTTAAAACGGGTAACTCTTTTTGATTTGAGCTCAAAGGCTTCCTTGGGAAGACTTCTGCCCAAAGTGAGGCTTCTAGGAGTAATAGTGGGATGTGTAGAGGCAAAAGGGGCAGAGGTTGGCCGAGCCAAAAGGCTTTGAAGGTGTTAGTAAGGTGGTAGTGGTGGGGGCCTTTTATAAGAGGAGAGGACGGGCACTCTTGGAAAGTCATGAAATGTCACTTTATTATATAATGAGTTTCGGATTTTAAAGGTCCCACACTTATATATTTCTAGGATAAGGTGATAAGGGTTCGAAATATACTCATCCAATAGGTTTTTGATAAGTGTAAGTCTTAGATTTTACATTATCTTTTCATTTTATTTAACTCGTTAATTAATGAGGTAATCGTTGCATCATCATGGTGTCATAAATAATTTAATTTATTTAATGTCTAAAAAATATAAAAAAATTATCATGATGTATTAAATATTTTTATATTTATAATTAATATTTATAGTCAAAAATATGACTTGTATAACCCCATTTAAAAATTGTTTTAGTAAAACAACTCATGTTTGTGACATTTTTATTTTAACATTAAATAAAAAGTTTTTAATGTCATTTTCCTACCAAAGTGGTTCCATGGGGTCCCCAAGTTGACCAATGGATTGTCTTGGTCGGCCATGACTCATCCAATAGGGGTAGGACAAGTGTAAATGTCATTTCATATTATTATAACATTATCTTTAGCTTAAATTTCACTAATTACCTTTAATCGTGATTAATTAAACTTAAAAGTTAATATTCACCAAAACTTTATTTTAATCCTATTGAACCACATTTTACTTCATAATGAAAACCATGTATGTCGGATTTTTGAAAATAAAATCACAGAAGTGGTAAAATTTCATTTAAACGAAAAATCAGTTTTTTAACTACCACTTAGTGGTTTCACTATTCATCAAAAATTGAAGTTTTTCAGAACAATGCCAAAATTTCACCCTAAGCTATAATTGATATTCCGAATTCAAAAATGATTTCTATTTTACAAAATTCCAAACATATAAGTTTCATTAATTAATTTTATAATTAATTCCCGCTGTCACAACAAATAGCATGTTTTTAAGAAACAATATATATCAAAAGATTGACAATTCTTTATGTCCAATTTCAAAGTGAAATTAATTATAATGACCACCATTGGATAAAATGGTAAAAATATATTCTAATTATACTTTAAAACCACTCAATAGTATAATTTATCACTATAAATTATTTTGATTTAAAAAGTTCTTTTTAAGTATTTTTCACTATTCAAAACAAATTGGAAGTTCTCAGAAAAATACCAATAATTCAACATAGGCTAATTTCGATATACCGAATCCAAAAACAAAGTCCATTTGGCAAGATAAAATTTATAAAATTTCAAAAATTAGGTATTACTATTCATAATGGCTACTTTGATTGGTTGTGGTGTGTGTTAGAACTCGAAGTTGCGTACAACACACGCTACTGTATAATTCAGAGAGATGTGTACCGTGGAAGCTTGGGGTGTTACATGGAAGATCATGGGGAATCCATTTATTAGATGAGTGTATGTGGTTAAAAAAAATTATAAACAGGAATTCAATCAGGAAACAAATAACATGCATTCCATAAATCATTCAGTGTGCAATCAAGAACCCCCAATGGCCATGATTTTCAGTGGGTAGTTAGCCTATATAAATCACAATATCAACCAAAAACAAATAACAAATCAATATCATACATCACTTTCCCCAGCCCCTTGTATATTGATTTTAAAACCAATTCGATTATCTTTATTAATAAAAAAATAAACTATCTTCACAAAGAAGCATCCATATACCCATATCGCATGATGAGCAATTAAGAAAGACAAAGGAAGACCTACTTGGAAGAAGAATCGATTGGCACTTCTCGGTTGTACCAAAACAGGGGCACACATGTAGCAGGAAAAATTCTAGGGAAACATGAACCAAAAGTTGTATCCCGAGCACACAAATCCTATGAGAAAAAGAGTTCAAGGCTTCTCTTACTAAGAAAAAACAAGAAGTAAGAGAAAGGGGGGAATTTATCTTGGCTTTGGAAAGATGTAAATTGATTAATGGATTTAGATTTGTTTTTAGTTTACTAATAAAGGTAGATCTAGTCAATATCATGTGTTTTAACCAATTAAAAGTCCTGAACTCTTAGGAATTTAAAGATAGGGTTTATGGTCACTAAATCGGTCTCAAATCCTTTCAAATAAGGCATTAAACATGTTTAACATCAAATAAAGATGTCAAAATAGAAAAACTGGGAGAACTGGGAACACTGTTCATGAGACAACATTGGTGAGGCACCACCAGATGAGGCATCATTTGCGAGCCACCATTAGGTGAGGCACCACTCGATAATCTACCGCTAGATGAAGTACAGCCAGACGAGGCGCCACTAGATGAGGCATCATCAGATGAAATGCCTGCCACCATCTATGAGTCACCATAAGGTGAGACACCGTTGGATGAGTGACCGCTAGCGAGACACCTCCAGAAATCCGCGTCCAGCGATCCACCACCAGCGAATGACTTCCAGGGTGAGACCGTTGGTGTGAGACTCCACCAGTGTGAGACACCATTGACGTGAGACACCATTAGAAAACTTGGAAAACTAGAAATTTTACATAGTGTTGAAATGAGTCACCTTGACCTCCTAGAACACCTCAAATGCCATATTCCCACAAAGTAATGGATTGGAGAGGTCTGAGCCATTATAATCACCTATGTCTCTAGTTAATATCCTTTTGGGAGAAGATATACTAGAGACTATTATAATCAGAATAAATGATAAATCTTTCTCCCATCAAGTAGTGTTGTTAAATCTTTAGTGAGAAGACTATCGTTGTTAACTCAAGATCGTGGGATGCGTAATTTTGCTCATGTGGTCTCAACTGATGTGAACCACAAGCAATCATTGTCTGTTTGTCCATCAGAACAAAATCAATCCTAGTTCCTGATGCATCGCAGAACACTATGTATACTCAACACCCACCTCCGGCAATATCAAGATTGGATCTCTCATCAGACTCTGCCTCAATAGCTAAAAATATTACTGGCACCTTTCTATCCACACAAAATGCTACCCATTTCTGGTCAAATTTGTTATGGGTTCTGATATTCTAGATAAATTGGGTATGAATCTCTAGTAATATCCTTCTAACCCAAGGAATCTATGCACCTTCATCTTTCTCTTGGGTGGATCCCAATATAACATTGCCTCAAACTTGTATGGGCCCACTACCTCTCCATCTACTGAGATGATATATCCCAAAAAGTGGAATGCATGGATCCATAACTAGAAATTCGAGAGATTTATGTAAATCTGTTGCTCTCAGAGTACGTCCAGAACTATCCTTAAGTGTCTCGTGTGCTCCTCCTCATACACCGAGTACACAAGGATATTATCGATGAAGACTACCACGAACTGGTATAAGAAAGGATGAAATATCCGATTCACGAGTTCCATGAACACTACTGGGGAGTTTATCATGCCGAAGGGAATCACCGAGTACTCATAGTGATTGTAGCGACATTTGAATGTCATATTCAGTATATCCTTGTCCCGTACTCGCAACTGGTGATAACTTGACCTGAGGTCAACCTTCAGAACCATCGAGCCCCTCTCAATTGATCAAAGAGTTCATCAATCCTCGGTAGTAGATAATTGTTCTTCATAGTCACCTGGTTCAATAGTTGGTAGTCCATACATAACGTCAAACTCATGTTTGTCTTCTTAGAGAACAAAACTGAGGTTTCCTAGGGTGAAGCACTGGGTCTAACAAAACTCTTCCTCCTGCACCATTATCTCGCAAAGCTCTACAAGATCCATCTGATATGTTGGTGTAGATATCGGTGTCATCCCAGGGTGTAGATCAATGCAAAAGTCTATCTCTTGGTGGGGAGGTAAACCTAGACTTCATCATGGAAGATGTCCTCATACTCAGCTACCACTGTAAGAAATTGGGAACTCATAACATCCACTACACCAAGGGTTAGCAAGCCAATTGATGATTAATTGACTACACCCTCCTATGCATGAGTTCATCATGTGCTGTAGGGGTTTCCTTTTCACTGATAAAGGAGAACCAAATTATTTCACTGTGGACACACACATCCTCTGCCTGAAATAGTCAATATGGGCATGAACTATGGATAACCATTCTATATCTAAGATGACATTGTAAGGCCTCATCATTGCTAAAAAGAGATCCCAACAAAAACTCTTGCCTCCTAGAGTTAGATCACACTACCGACACACATGTGAGATTGATGATTCATCTCTAGTGGGAGTCTCCAAATGAAAGGGTCGAGCCAAGGGCTCAACCAAAATTTCTAATTCTCGAACAAGATATGAGGAAAAAAAGGAATGACTAGAACATGTGTCTATTAGTATTGTAGATAAGGTATAAAAGACACAGATTGTATCTCAAATCATTCCCAGAGCCTCTGGATTGTAAGTTGCGACCGCCTACAGCTGTTCTCGCCCCTATCCTCCAGCTCTCTGACACTAACATGGACCACTTGGGGGTGGTGGTGGAAACAAGTCAAAGTGTCTGCCACCTCTTGCTTCTCTCCCAGCTCCTTTGTCACATTCATCGCTCTGGAACCTGCCTACTCCTGCCACTGTTTATTCCTCCACGGACCATCCATGGTCTCTCTGTCAGTTGTATGGTGGGTTGGAAAATCTCATGCAAGATGTACCCTTTAATCACATGAGTAGAACTACCTCTCTCTGGGCTGACTGGACCCATCCTACGAACCTTGAACCGCAGAACCTTTATCTTGGAACCTCCTCTTAAAACGTATCGCACATCTAGGTCCATGAGACTGACGTTGGCTCCCTGCTGTCGAGGTCTCTACTCCTGTATGCCCACTACTAACAACTACTGGATGTAACTACTCAGCCAATAAACTCTCAACCACCAAAGAATGCTCTAGAACCCCATTATATATAGGAATGCATATAGGGATAACATTAGCTTAGATGTCTCTACGCAGACCTCGCTCAAATGTCTTAGACCTGAAGAACTGGTCATGAACCATATCCATTGAGTATCTAGAGAGGTTTGTAAAGATCGATGAATACTTAGCTATTGTCACGCTGTCCTATTGGAGTTGAAAAAGCTCCTAGATACGTACAGCTCTTAGCGTTGTTGGAGAGAACTCCTCTCTGAAAAGGTGCTCAAACTCTGACCATGGTAGAGTCTCTTTGACGTAAGACTTGGTCACTAACCTCCACCATCGTCTTGTTGAACCATAAAGAAGGCTCACCACCAAGATCACCATCTTCTTTGATGGTGTCCTGACCAGATGGAAAATTTGGGTCACTGTCTTAAGTTAGTCATCAACCACATGTGGATTGGGCTCGTCTCGGAACCTGAGGGGTCTTTGTCACTGAAACTCGTGAAATGCGCTCAGCCTGCACACCTCATCCGCTGGTATTGTGGGTATGATTAGCTACTCTATGGGTGATGGCATAATCGGTGCACCACTTAAAGGTATCAACTCGGGAACTGGTCCATATATCGACGCCTCATCACTGAGGGGATCATCCTTGTGATCCTAATGCTGGATCCTAGCAGGCATACATTGTAGAGTCATCCTAAAATAAACAAGATATATCACAGTCAATAAGTATATCTAGAGAGCTGACTTAAGAAATACATGGAAAACAAAACTCGTTCCTATATGATGCAGGTACCATTGTTTTTCCTGCAATCAATGTTCTCATCTACTGAGTCGAAAAGCAGGTGATCGGAATCCTGGTGTATGGATACATCGGTTGTCACACCAACACTGGAGTCTCTTGTCTAAAAGTCAAACTCGAAACACTTAACATTGTTTCCCCAAACCAATCTCACAAAATCTCAGTCCTAAGGTAGAACCGACTGCTCTGATGTCACTCTGTCAAGACCTGTCCTAGTGGGCCCATGCCACGACTCTCCAAGACTGCCTCCAATAGGCCAGAGGCTGGCAACTAGAATTGTGGAGGCATTTCACTAACATGGGAGGCCTTAGCTTAAGTACATGTACACACACATACATCTTTAAGCCTATAAAATGCTGAAATGTAAAAACAAATGAACAATCATGCATACATACATCTAAATCTCACAACTAGAGTGCGACATGAAGTAAAGTAAACAGCACCAACTACAATCCCACCACAAAGAGTCTAAAAACAAGTCCAACCTATAAAGAAATATAGGGGCGGCTGTCAAGATGCCACAGAAACACACATTGGTCTGTCCGGTCTCACTAAGCACCATCTTGTCCTGATCTGTCTAGGACTCTATCAAAATGTCGATCATCTGCACAAGACACGACACATGCGGGTAAAGCCTGTGCAAGGGTGAGTATAACAATACCAAGTATGACACCCCGAAATCACAAAGCATACAACAAAATAAGTATATTCATCTCTACACGGGTATATGTCTACAACACATATAACATGAATATCCAGATATACTCAACAAAGACACCTAGTCTAGAGGTAAGTCACAACCATAATATGTCAGCTTAGGATTCAAGATTGAAGGATCCACAAAGCACTCGTCCGGGAGAACACAGTCCTGAGTCTGATAACACTGATGGCATTCGTCTGAGAGGTAATGTCCATCAGGTCTTGACATTAGAAGTACACGCTGAAGGTTTGAAGAGATACGATACACAGATGAGGATCGCACCCAAGGCCATGGGGTATACCAACAACTCAATCTGGTTTAACCTACTAAGTAAAGGATCGGTGCACGCGTAGTGTTGGTCACGATGATACCAAGAACTTCACCTAGGGTACAAAGATGAATAGAGGATCTCACTCCAGGACTCATGGAAGGATTCCAACAACTATATCCAAAGAGTCATGCTAAAGGAATCGTTGTCCTAGCAGTAGGAGATGATTTCATACTAACCCTCATGGAATGGATTAGGGGAACGTACTCTAACGAAACATGTCCAAGATACAGAGGGCAAAGGCTTCCAGATAACTTCTTAGGAGTACATGGAGTGTAGAAGGGTTACACATCATGTCCCTTGACCCCAGGTCCTACTCGTTTAAACCACCTGTGTCTCATCCTGTGTTTGTGTCCGTGTACAAGTACATTGTGTGTCGGCTGCCCGTGTACTCTACTCGTGTGTCAATACACGACTTAGCCTGTGTACTTATTTAGGTCGTGTCCGTGTAGGGGAGTACACGGTGTGCTTCAACCCATGTACCCCAACCCGTGTTTGTATACCCTCTGAGGTACACGCCGAGTCGCCAAGAAGAGGTCGCACGTTGTGTGACTCAGTCACACGTCGTGTGGTACTTAACTATCTGTCAAAACCCTAACCACTGCAAAGTAGGGCCCACACGACGTGTAGCTCCAACTTACACGCCGTGTGACACCAAATTTTCCAGATTCTCATATCTGGTTTTGTGCGTCTTCTCCAGTGCTTCGGCCACCGATTCGGCCACGCCTCACCCAGAAAATCAAGGAGTCACCTCATCCGAGCCTCGCTGTCAACGAACAACAAGTTCCAGGCATCAAATCTGTTCAAAAACGGATTTATATGTTGTTCTTCATTGCGCACCGAAGAACACGAAATCAGGTATCCAAAGTCGTCTGATCCATCGTCGCTCCCATTTTCACACCACCGTCGAGTCATTCTGATCCCAGATGTACAATATTGAATCATTGCGCCAAGAAACGTGTGCACAATGATCGATTCATTGGGATGTGTTGAACCACATGACAAACGAAGAGCATCTGTGATGAACGAAGAATCATGGGAGAAAATCACAAAGAACAATCAAGAGGAACGGACATCGGTCAAAGTTCGTGTCAACCTCGATTCCTTGTCGTGAGAATAACAACGAAGAATCAACAATCACAAAGAATTTCTCCCAATAAATCCCCGCAAATAAACTCATTCAACAAGATGACCGATCTGCGAATCAATTCGTTCGTCGATTGATTCACATTCGTCGTAGAGATTAAGAATTGGGAAAGAATCCAAATCAAACAAACGTCCTACCTCGATTCGGATCGATCGCTGGCAAAAAACGATGTGGCGTCGTAGCCATTGGCGAGATCTTTCGATTCTGTTGTGCGTCGATCGTCGATACACAATCTGGTTGTCATTCGTCTGAGAGAGATCATCCAATGCTCTCTCCAATGGCTCTGGGGTTATGCGGCCAACCCTGAGATTTCGTCATAACAGTCTACTTAAAGACTCGTCAGTCACTGCATCAACGGAATAAAATAAAATAATTTATTTAATTATTTTATTCATTTTCACGTTTGCGATGACTTTTCCACAAATGACCTACACCGACAATGGTTATATTGTGTTTGGGGTAAAACTCGCGTTCTGAACACAACGGTGCCCTCAAATTTCGGATTTGAGACTCCGTTTAAAAGTTATTCCACTTTTTTCTGGAAAACTGTGTGCGCGTGCTATTTGATATATTTAATATATTTCAACCATTTATACCGGGCATATCGGGTCTCAGAATCGCACACCGTCTCAGTATCTGGTCTCGAAAATAATTCATACAATATCCAAAAATAATAAATGAAAAATCTGAGTCATTACATGATTGAGTGGTTATGAGTAGTTCCATTGTTAATGATGTAGTGATTCACACTTAATAAAAAATGTTGTAAATGATTCTCTTTTTGTTTAATAATTTCAGTTGATTCTCTTTATGTTGTAATTTCATTTGTTCCCAGAACAAGGTGACGTTAATCTAATCGATACATGAAACATGATTCAAATAGAACTATAATATATTTTGAATTGAAAACAAGTGCACTAATTCATCCACCTTAGTGTATCGACATCCCAGTGGGGGATGTCTGAACACAAATTGGTAGATCCCTATAATACATTAACATGTAAGTATTTGTAGTCATTATGGTGAACACTTTGTTTATTTTGAATCTTCATGTGGGATAACTATTCAAACTTGGTGAGTCATCGTCGACAATTGTCCCGCCATGTTCATGAACCCAACAAACATGTAAATCTATATTAAATGTCAAACCATTATTAACAAAATTCTATTATACTCATAAGAAACGAAACTAAAATCAATTTAAAATAAAACTTATATTTGTTATTTTTATTCAGGTGATTTATATTAATATCCAAAATAAATTATACAGAATTAGTACATATTTTTTATGAAAATTATCAATCATTTCTGGAACAAAAGAAGAAAAACTAGCTTTTGGGAGATGGCACGGCTTGGTGACAAGTGGTGGCCGCAGGTGGGGGCGACGTAGGAGAGCGCGCGTGACGGTGGGAGATCGGCGGGGACGCGCGCCTGGACAGCTGGCTGGAGGCGGTCTGCACACGAGAGCCTGGCGCGGCGGGCGACACGTGTATGCTGAAAAATATAGATAAAAATTTAGAATTTTTTTTAATCGTTTCAATCATATTATCCTATCCATCACTAGGCTTTTGAGTACAAACTTGGGTCTACATACTATTATTTGTAATAAAATAAGTTTAGTTGGGTCTACATACTATATATGAGTGTATGTGTATATTGTTATTATTATTTAATTAAAAAACGTTTTAAGATGAATAATGCATAACTTTGTAACATTATAATGGAAACAATTATAGAACATAACTCCAATTTTTTAATGTATAGAAGGGTGGTGTATACTATCATTTGTTCAAACATTATTTTGAACATAATGATGCGATTATCTTATAATGTATTTTAATCGTTCTTGAACCCGTTGTCATATCTAATTATCACTACCACAGGAACAGTTTTACGCAACGACACCCTTTAACACTACTAAAAAAACGCTGATAAAAAAGACCCTATTTAATAACGCTGAGGAGAACAATACTTTATTAGTGATGTTAAAGCCCTTTTTATGCGCCGTTAAAAGGTCGATCATTAAATGCGAATTTTATAACTTCACATTTTTTGTTATAGTCAATGTATATTTTAATTGTTCTTGAACCCGTTGTCATCTCTAATTATCACTACCACATGAACAATTTTACGTAGTGTCACCGTTTTAACACTGCTAAAAAAACGGTGATAAAGAAGACCCTTTTTAATAACGCTGAGGATAACATTACTTTATTAGTGATATTAAAGCCCTTTTTATGCGCCGTTAAAAGGCCAATCAGTAAATGCATATTTTATAACTTCACAATTTTTGTTATGGTCAATGTATATTTCATAGGTTCATGCATTACAAATGATCGTCATCATTTCTGACCAAGACAAAGTGACATGTGATCAATGCACTTCATTATTATTATTTTATAAAACTATCAATGCACTTCATTATAAATTAAATCCAAAATGATCATCATTTAATAAATCAATAAATATACAAAAATATTAAAATCATTTTTAAAATGCATATTGTTAATTTATTTAAAACTTCAATTAAATTTATCAAAACTCCAAAACTAAGAGTAAAAAATATCTAATTAATATTAAATTGTAGAAATTAAATAGACAAAATTAAACGAAATAAAAATATTAAAATTAATAAAAAACTACAAGAAGTTATAAAAAATATTTGTAACTTAAAAACATTTATTAACATTAATTTTTAACATAAATTGAAAAAATCCTAAAATAAGGGGTGGACGACGTATGAGAAGAAAAAAAATCAATTTAAAAAATTATTTTTTTGATTTTTATCAACGTTTTTTAGCACTGATAAAAGATGTTTTTATCAGCGTTTTTTTAATGCTGATAAAAAAGACCCCATTTAACAATGCTAAGGACAACACCGCTCTGTTAGCGGTGTTAAAGTCCTTTTTACGTGATGTTAAGGATCGATCTGTAGTAGTGTATCGTGTATATTTTATAACTTCACAGTTTTTGTTAGTGTCAATGTATATTTCATTGGTTCATGCATTACAAATGATCGTCATCACTTTTGACCAAGACAAATTATTATTTTATAAAATTATCTATGCACTTTGTTATAAATTAAATCCAAAATGACATATTATCATTAAATAAATCAATAAATATATAAAATATTAAAATCATTTTTAAAATACATGTTATTAATTTATTTAAAACTTTAATTAAATTTATCAAAACTTCAAAATTAAAAGTAAAATATTATTTAATTAAAATTAAATTGTAGAAATTAAATATAGACAAAATTATAAAATAAAAATATTAAAAATAATAAAAAACTGCAAGAAATTATAAAAAATTATTTATAGCTTAAAAACATTTTATCAACATTAATTGAAAAAATCTTAAAAGAAGGGGTGGCCGACCTCCTAGTAGAAAACAACCATTTCAAAAAATCATTTTTCTGACTTATCGCGGTTTTTAATGCATATAAAATATGTATTTTATTAACGTTGATAATGAGGACCTCACTTAACAATGTTGAGGACAACATTTTTATGACGTTGTTAAAACCATTTTTGCACGCTGTTAAAAGGCTAATCTGTAGCAGTGTATCATGTATATTTTATAACTTCACAATTTTTGTTAGGACCAATGTATATTTCATGGGTTCTTGCATTACAAATGACTGTCATCACTTTTGACCAAGACAAAGTGACGTGATCATTGCACTTCTGTTGGGAAAAAATCCCTCAAGGTATCATTGAAGCATTTTTTAGGTGATTGTGTTTGTTGACAAAGTGGACAACTGTGGTGTGATTGTTGACAAAACAAACCATGTCATACAAACTTGTTGACAAAGGAGATTTCATGGTGGAATGTCGTGTTCAAGAGTTGTGCTTAAACGATCAATGTTTGATTCAAGAACGTCGACAAAGGAATGGATGATTTGGAGACGGTACAAAAAGAACAAATACAAGGTGGCATCGTTTTCCAGTGTTTGCCAAATTTTTGGGCCTGAAAATCATCAAATGAAGAAAAGTGGTTTTTGGCAAAGGGACATGTGCGCCGTGTACTTGAAAGCTTGAAAACTTGCACGCCATATGTTTTTCAAGATCATATCATCAAAATATGGCAAAGAGATAAGTGTCGCGCAAGTATTGGTGGTGTCGTGCAAGTGATTTGCGTGCTGTGAAAGAGACTTGCGCGTCGATGCCTTGGAAGCTTGAGAACTTGCGCGCCTATGGTTTTTCAAGATCAGAAGATCAAAATATGACAAAGGAAAGAGGTTCGCGCAAGTTTGGAAGTGGGTCGCGCAAGTGACTGGCAGGGGAAGAGACCTGCGCACCGAGACCTGCGCAGTCGAGGGTTGACTTGCGCGCCGCCGCGCATGGTGGTCAATTTGCCTATAAATACTGGACCACCCCTCCTCATTTCTCACCGGAGTTCAACACTTTGAGAAATCGGAGTTCCCGTCGCGCAGGTGTGGAAGTCGCGCAAGTGGTGGTGTGTCGCGTAAGTGGGACTTGCGCGCTAGATTTGAAGAAGGAGCGATTGTTGGTAGTTGCGTGCTAATATTGGATTGGGTGTAAAAGAAAGTGTGTCGCGTAAGTTTGGAGTTGAAGAAGCTTGTGTTGCGCAAGTGTGTGAGGTGGACTTGTGCGCCGATACTTGCGCGCCGAGATAGATTTGCGCGCCAAGTAAGGTTTATTTTCGGCAATGATTTTCGTGCTGCGTGGAAGCTGAAAGTTTGCCCGATACCTTCTGTGCAAAGAGAGATTCATCTACGGGTGAAAGTTGGACTTCAACAGAGCATCCACATACAACAGAGGATGCATTCCTTCATGCAAATGAAGAGACCTATATGTCTATAAACTGTGAGTGGATCCTTTCCAGAGCAGTGAGCAAAGGAAGAGGAAGAAGGTAATCATCTCCACCGGCAGTGAGCCAGAGAGAGAGAAACAGGGAGTGACCCTTGGGAAAACAGTGGGCTAACCCTAAACATTGTAAAGGCAGTGAGCCTGGGACAGAGTGACTGTGCCCAAATCTTGTAATCCACACCTAGTGAAGTTTAGTGGAATTTGGTACGACCGACAACCTGTCGGCGTATGCTTCTTGGACGTAGCCCTTAGCGGTGAACCAAGTAAAATTGCTGTGTCCTGTGCTTGCTTTACTCTGTTTATATCGTGCAATAGGAGAGAGAGAGAAGAGTGTTTTGCTTAACAACGAAACAAGATCAGAACGAGCTTTAATTTCAAATTAGTCATACCCTGATTCACCCCCCTCTCAGGGTATTCAGCCTTGTGGACCTAACAACTTCATTATTATTATTTTATAGAATTATCAATGCACTTCGTTATAAATTAATTCCAAAATGACATATTATCAATAAATAAATCAATAAATATACTAAAATATTAAAATCATTTTTAAAATGCATATAATTAATTTATTTTAAACGTTAATTAAATTTATCAAAACTCCAAAATTAAGAGTAAAATATCATTTAATTAATATTAAATTGTAGAAATTAAATAAAGAAAAAATTATAGAAAATAAAAATATTAAAAATAATAAAAAATTCCAATAAATCATAAAAAATTATTTGTATCTTAAAAACATTTATTAACATTAAATTTTAACATAAATTGAAAAAAATCCTAAAATAAGAACAAATAAAGTATAAAAACAAAAAATAAAGTGTAATTATCATATCATCCGCTTATAGGTGTGTGTCACCGTATATGAAATAAAATAAAATAAAATAATTCAAAAGGAATAAAAAACAAAAATAACACTTCAACAAATTAAATGCTCGATAGACATAGTAATACCAAGGATTGTTGTACCTCTCGAACCCCTCGTGGTTTAATTTTCATGATCACAATCACCCTCTTATTTATCTAATCTTGTTTTAAGTGTTTTTGGATGATAGGCATGATTTCAGGTGGCCAAGGAATTGGGCCAAGAAAGCAACAAGGCAAAGTGGACTGAAATTCAGTCCACCGGCCAGCCGATGGAGGCCTGGACAGAAGGAATCCCTCTGTCCAGACCACCGGCCAACCGGTGTCACACCAGCGGCCAGCCGGTGGCACCCAGCCCAAACAGTGGAAGCTACTGCCTCAGCACCGGCCAACCGGTGGCCTCAGCACCGGTCAGCCGGTGGCACCTGCACAGAAGAGGAAGCTACTGCCTCACCACCGGCCAACCGGTGTCACACCAGCGGCCAGCCGGTGGCACCCAGAAAGAAGAGGTTGCTACTGCCTCTTCACCGGCCAACCGGTGGCCTCAGCACCGGCCAGCCGGTGGCTCCCAGCCAACACAGTGCTTGCTACTGCCTCAGCACCGGCCAACCGGTGGCCTCAGCACCGGCCAGCCGGTGGAGCCTGAGCCCGAAGCCCTCCTCCATTTTGCACACACCGGCCAACCGGTGGCCTAGCACCGGTCAGCCGGTGGAGCCAGTCAAACTAGCCGTTGGGCCTTTGACCAGGCTGGTCCACTTGCCTCCCAACGGCTCCGAAGCCCTTTCCAACGGCTCCGAAGACCTCCAAAGGCCATATGAGGGTTCCCCCTCTATAAATAAAGGACTAGGAAGCCCCGGAAACTTAACCAAGCCATATGGAAGCCAACGGACACATTTTACATCATTTGGCTAACCTCCGGCGGATTCTTCCAAGGAACCCCAATCGCTCTAACTCAATTCCACATCCAAGGAGCATCACCAAAGAAGCTTGGGAGTGCACGTCTTCAACTCCAATCATCCATTGGCGCCCAAGGCTTCTTCAAATACGGTTTTTCTTGCTTTATCATTTTGAGCTTCAAATTGGGTTTGTGCCTACAAACCACCTCTTTATCTCATCTCCCTTTCTTTGGGTTCTCACACCACCTTCAAGGTGTGAAGAGGTTAGTCAAGCCTTCCCTTTTAAAAGGCTTGAATCAAAGGTGATCTAGCCTTCACCTGTAAGAAGGCTAGTGGGTTCTTGCTCAACCATTGAAAGCAAGTGGGTTCTTGCATAACCATATAAAAGCAAGCTGTAATAGGTTCTAGACTACCTGTAAAGTCTAGTGGGTTTCTTGCTAAAACCATTGAAAAGCAAGCGGTAGAATCTCTCAACGGTTGAGTTGGGAGCGGAGACGTAGGCCGGGTTTTAGGCCGAACTCCGTTATCAATTCTTGTGTCTTGCCTCTTTATTTCCGCTGCACTTTCACTTTGATTTTTAATTTGTTAATCTTTTTTTAAAAGGCAATTCACCCCCCTCTTGCCATCACTCCTTTCTTTCTCCGTCCAACAATTGGTATCAGAGGCAAAATTTGAGTAATACCCTAACCAGTTTCAAGTTCAAGATCTTTTTTTTGTGATGGCCTCAACCTCTTTCGCCCCCGAAGGCTATTCTTTGGGTCGTGCTCCATTCTTTGATGGAACCGACTATAATTATTGGAAAACCCGCATGACTACTTTTCTTAGAAGTATAGGTTATCCCATTTATAAAATTGTCATGCAAGGTTACACTCTCTCTTCCCCCGATGAATCCAAATGGACTCAAGCCGATATAAAAAATTTCGAGCTTGATGGCAAAGCCATGAACGCTCTACATTGCGGCCTTGATCGTAATGAGTTCAATCGAGTTTCCACATGCACCTCCTCACATGAAATCTGGAAACTTTTGGAGGTTACCCATGAGGGGACCAACAAAGTGAAGGATACTCGATTGGACATGTATCGTCAAGATTTTGAGTCATTTTCCATGCATCCATCCGAATCTATTTCTGAAATGTTTACTCGTTTTACTGATGTTTGCAATGGTAGAAAATCTCTTGGAGATAATATTTCTGTAGAAACCATGGTCAAGAAGATCCTATGGATCCTACCTAGCTCATGGGCACCAAAAGTCACGGCAATCCAAGAAGCGAAGGACATCAAAAACATGCCGGTCAAAGAGCTCATCGGATCCCTCATGACCTATGAGATCACCATGAGGAGGCAAGCTGAAAAGGAAGGCAAACCGATCAAAGTTCCAAAGAACATCGCCTTCAAGGTACAAAAATAAGAAAGCTCCTCCTCATCTTCTTCCTCTTCAAGCGGCGATTCCGAAATGGAGAATCTTGCCCGCAAAATGCACAAGTTCATGAAGAAGCACAAGAAGAAGAAATTCCGCAAGGCTCAACCCAATGAAAAATCCGAGCCCAAGGTAAAATGTTACGAGTGTGGCGAGAAAGGACATTACAAGCCCGATTGCCCAATCAACAAGAAAAAGGCCAAGAAAAAGGAGAAGAAGAAGGCTTTCAAGGCCACTTGGAGTGATAGCTCCACATCCTCCTCCTCCTCCTCGAGCGACAACGGTAATAAATGCCTAATGGCATGTCATGAGGTAACTTCTTCCGACTCCTCATCCTCTTGTTCTTCAAATTCAAATTCTTTCAATCACATGTCTTATGAGGATCTCCAACATGCAAGAGATCAATTGGAGGAAGGTTTTCACGAACTTTCTTCCAAATTTGTTTCTTTAAAAAAGAATTTCAAAAAACTCTCTTCCGAAAAAGAACAACTTCTCAAAGAGAAGGAAGAGTTGACCCTCAAAATCCAAAATCTTCCCGATGTTGATTCCATGGAATCAACCATCAAAGATCTAAGGGAGACTCTAGCCAAGTTCACCCAAGGGGAACAAAATTTGCACAATTTGCTTGGTTCCCAACGTCTAACTAGAACCACCCAAGGGCTTGGCTATTCCAAGCAAGCTTCCTCTTCCCATTCACCTACTATTTTTGTAAGGGGGAGCTCCCAATTTAAATTTTGCAATTATTGTAAAAAACCCGGGCACTTAATTTATGAGTGCAATTGTAAAAATGCCCGGTATGGCCGCCCCAAAAGTATTTTCTTTAATGATGAATTTTTTAGGAGAAGACCCGCCACTAGACAAGTATGGATTGAAAAATCCCTCTTAGCGAGTCTCTCCGGGCCAAAATTTGTCTCGGTTTCAAAAACCTCTCCCCGGTGATTTGTTGTTTTATTTAGGGGGAGTTAGGTTTGTTTAAGCATTTTTGTTTTATTCAAAACTTTCTTTTCAAACTTTCATTTTCAACTCTTGGTATCAAATTTTTCAATTCAAAATTTTCAATTCAATTTTTCATTTCAAAACTTTCAATTCAAACTTTCAATTTCAAATTAAGCCCTTTTTACTTCAATTTCAAATTTTTGATTCAAAACTTTCAATTCAAATTTCAAAAATTTCAATTGGTTTATAATCTCCATCTTGTTTTTCAACTCTTTCCCTCAATCAAGTTTTATGCCCCGTGCTATTTTGATAATCACAAAGGGGGAGAAATTCTTGGTTGATTGGGGGAGAAATCCTTTAAAGCATGCTTTTCATTTCATTTTCTACATTGTTTGTTTTGGTGATTGTGATCATCAAAATAGGGGGAGATTGTTGTACCTCTCGAACCCCTCGTGGTTTAATTTTCATGATCACAATCACCCTCTTATTTATCTAATCTTGTTTTAAGTGTTTTTGGATGATAGGCATGATTTCAGGTGGCCAAGGAATTGGGCCAAGAAAGCAACAAGGCAAAGTGGACTGAAATTCAGTCCACCGGCCAACCGATGGAAGAGCACCGGCCAGCCGATGGAGGCCTGGACAGAAGGAATCCCTCTGTCCAGACCACCGGCCAACCGGTGTCACACCAGCGGCCAGCCGGTGGCACCCAGCCCAAACAGTGGAAGCTACTGCCTCAGCACCGGCCAACCGGTGGCCTCAGCACCGGTCAGCCGGTGGCACCTGCACAGAAGAGGAAGCTACTGCCTCACCACCGGCCAACCGGTGTCACACCAGCGGCCAGCCGGTGGCACCCAGAAAGAAGAGGTTGCTACTGCCTCTTCACCGGCCAACCGGTGGCCTCAGCACCGGCCAGCCGGTGGCTCCCAGCCAGCACAGTGCTTGCTACTGCCTCAGCACCGGCCAACCGGTGGCCTCAGCACCGGCCAGCCGGTGGAGCCTGAGCCCGAAGCCCTCCTCCATTTTGCACACACCGGCCAACCGATGGCCTAGCACCGGTCAGCCGGTGGAGCCAGTCAAACTAGCCGTTGGGCCTTTGATCAGGCTGGTCCACTTGCCTCCCAACGGCTCCGAAGCCCTTTCCAACGGCTCCGAAGACCTCCAAAGGCCATATGAGGGTTCCCCCTCTATAAATAAAGGACTAGGAAGCCCCGGAAACTTAACCAAGCCATACGGAAGCCAACGGACACATTTTACATCATTTGGCTAACCTCCGGCGGATTCTTCCAAGGAACCCCAATCGCTCTAACTCAATTCCACATCCAAGGAGCATCACCAAAGAATCTTGGGAGTGCACGTCTTCAACTCCAATCATCCATTGGCGCCCAAGGCTTCTCCAAATACGGTTTTTCTTGCTTTATCATTTTGAGCTTCAAATTGGGTTTGTGCCTACAAACCACCTCTTTATCTCATCTCCCTTTCTTTGGGTTCTCACACCACCTTTAAGGTGTGAAGAGGTTAGTCAAGCCTTCCCTTTTAAAAGGCTTGAATCAAAGGTGAGCTAGCCTTCACCTGTAAGAAGGCTAGTGGGTTCTTGCTCAACCATTGAAAGCAAGTGGGTTCTTGCATAACCATATAAAAGCAAGCTGTAATAGGTTCTAGACTACCTGTAAAGTCTAGTGGGTTTCTTGCTAAAACCATTGAAAAGCAAGCGGTAGAATCTCTCAATGGTTGAGTTGGGAGCGGAGACGTAGGTCGGGTTTTAGGCCGAACTCCGTTATCAATTCTTGTGTCTTGCCTCTTTATTTCCGCTTCACTTTCACTTTGATTTTTAATTTGTTAATCTTTTTTTAAAAGGCAATTCACCCCCCCTCTTGCCATCACTCCTTTCTTTCTCCGTCCAACAAGGATAAATTTGATTCTAAAATTACCACCCTTTAAAAGTGTTTTTTTTTCAAATCTTTGTTATAACATTTTTTTTCAAGTTATCAATCTTTTTACCAATTTTTAATTTCAGTGGCACTCTCAATAACACCCACACACTCTACTTTTTAATTGAATGAAAAAATGAACATTTAATTCAATAAAATTTTAAAAAACTAATGACCAAAATCTCCTTCATACACTCACTAAGTGTATCATAGCATAAACTTAAAAAGATTCTTTTATCTCTATGTTTTAAAATTTATCACACCCTCCGTAGATTGTTTTTTAATCTTGTTATGAAACTTTGGTGATTTAAGAAATAAAAATTAAACAAAAAGGAATGAAGTGGGGGGGGCACTATTTTTTTTTTGAGAAAAATGCACTAAATTTATTTATTCAATCAACAAGTAATTAAAAAATAGAATGAATTGATGTAAGAATGGAACAAGAGAACATGAAAAATAATGGAGGAAAAAAGAAATGTTTTTATGTTTTTTTAATAAAGTTAAGAAATTATTTTAATGAAATCCACTATTTTTGGAATTTATTTTGTTGGGTGTAAACCCAAATCTCACATTGGTTTAATAAATGAGTGTATGGTTACATGTAAATTTGATGAGCTACTCATCATATCACTAATTGGTTTTAGGATGAAACTCCGACTAAGCTTATGTATTGGTCCTTGAAGGCCAAGACAAGTTATATCGAAGCCATGTTTTAGAGAAAGTTTGATGTTGACAAAATAACAACGATGGTGGTGGCTTGGTTGGAGAGCATGTGAATCCATGAGAGTGCCTTGTATTGAAAATCACTACTACACATATGTGCTTTAATAGCGTGTAAAATGACTTTTAACCATGCTAAAAAAACACTGTTAATCGCAGCGATGATAAAGGGGGATCTTCTTTATCAACGCTATTTTTAGTTCTGATAAAGACTTAGCTGGCTGTAACGTGCTGTTAATATAACAAAACACCCATAAAAAACCTATAAAAACCTATAATTTTTAAACAATACTATATACATTTAATGTGACACCAGGAATACAAAAATGTCCACCCCATGGTATATACAAAAAAAACACTGCTATATACATTTCAAATAATGATTTATATAATTACATATTCAATTATCCAACAAACATTTAAAAACAATAATGTTTAATCTTTTGACGCTCGTGATCCCCTCTAAAAAATATCCACCCATGACATCAGTTTCCGAACAAATCATCTCAACCCGAGCAAAAGATTCTGCCTATATAAAAAAACAAATCTTATGTTAGTAATAGCATAAAGAAATAAATTAAACATTAATATGAAAAAATACATTAATAAAATGTCAATATTTAATAAAAAAGAAACATTTGGAGTTATACCGGTCACACCGTGCTTCCTATTAAGGTGGGGTTGATTCCTACACATCACAAATGAGTTATAGATCGTTATCCTAAAATATCAAAATAATCTGAATGCGTTTGCTCGGTTTTGAGTATGTCACTTGTTCTTTTACTAAAATTAATGTCAATTTTAAATAATGACACATTTGGAGTTATACCGGCCACACCATGCATCGTATTGAGGCGCGACTGATTTCTACTTGTCACAAATTATTGATGGATCATTGTCCTAGATTATTAAAACAATCCGAATTTGTTTACTCAGTTTTCAGTATGCCGATTGTGTTTTTTTACCAAAATGTCATTTCAAATTGGAAACACGCATTATTAGTCATACCGGTCACATCGTGTGTCGGTTTGATGTGAGAGTGCTTCATACACATCACAAATGACTTTTGAATCGCTGTTCTAATTTATCAAGACAATCAGAGTGCGTTTTCTTGGTTTTTAGTGAGTGACACGTTTTAAACTAAAATGTCAATTTTAAACTGATAAAAACACTTTTATCCATATCGGTCACACCGTGCATCATATTGAGGTGTGGTTGATTCCTACATGTCACAAATGGGTCATGGATCATTGTCCTAAAGTATCAAAACAATTGGAATGCGTTTTCCCAGTTTTCAGTATGTCACTTCTTGTTTTTACTTAAATTAATGTCAATTTTAAATAAAAAGAGGCGCTTTGAGTGATACCGACCACACCGTGAGTCGTATTGAGGTGAAACTGATTCCTACACATCAAAAATTAGTTATAGATCATTGTTCTAAAATATCTAAATAATCCGAATGCATTTTCTCAGTTTCCAGTATGTCACTTTTGTTTTTACTTAAATTAAAGTCAATTTTAAATAAAAAGAGACACTTTGAGTTATAATGACCACACCGTGCATCGTATTGAGGTGTGACTAATTCATACATGTCACAAATGACTTATAGATCGTTTTACTAAAGTATCAAAACAATCTGAATGCATTTTCTCAGTTTTCTGTATGTTAGTTGTGTTTTTTTTACTAAAATGTCATTTCAAACTGGCACATGCATTATGAGTCATACCAATTTCATTGTGCGTTTGTTTGATATAAAACTACTTCATACATGTTACAAATGACTTATGAATCGTTGTTCAAAATTATCGAAATAATCATAGTGTGTTTGCTTGGTTTTCAGTGAGTGACACATTTTGAGCTAAAATGCCAATTTTAAAATAATAACGGACACTTTAAGTCACACCGGTCACATCATGCATTGTATTGAGGTGTGATTGATTCATATAAGTAAAAAATTACTCATGAATCATTTTCTTAAAGTATCAAAACAATTTGAATGCGTTTGCTCGGTTTTTAGTATGTCACTTGTTGTTTTTACTTAAATTAATGTTAATTTTAAATAAAAAGAGACACTTTGAGTGATATTGGCCACACCATGTATCGTATTGATGTGAGACTGATTCCTACATATAAAAAATGACTTATAGATCGTTTTACTAAAATATCAAAACAATCCAAATGTGTTTGCTTGGTTTTCAGCATGTCACTTGTTTTTACTTAAATTAATGTCAATTTTAAATAAAAAGAGACACTCTGAGTTATACCAGCCACACTGTTCATCACATTGGAGTGAAACTGATTCCTACACATCACAAGTGACTTATAGATCGTTGTACTAAAGTATCAAAACAATATGAATACATTTTCTTGGTTTTCTGTATGCCTATTGTGTTTTTTTACTAAAATGTCATTTCAAACTGGAAACACATATTATGAGTCATACCGGTCTCATTGTGAGTCTATTTGATATGAAACTGCTTCATACATATCACGAATGACTTATGAATCACTATCCTAAATTATGAAGACAATCGGAGCACGTTTTCTTGGTTTTTAGTGAGTGATATGTTTTGAACTAAAATATCAATTTTAAACTGATAACATACACTTTTAATCATAACGGTCACACTGTGCATCATATTGAGATGTGATTAATTTCTACAGGTCAAAAATGAACCCATGGATCATTTTCCTAAAGTTTCAAAACAATCCGAATGAATTTTCTCAGTTTTCAGTATGTCATTTGTTTTTTTTACTTAAATTAATGTCAATTTTAAATAAAAAGAGACACTTTGAGTGATATTGGACACAACGTGCATCATAATGAGGTGAGACTGATTCCTACATGTCAAAAATGACGTATAGAGAATTGTCCTAAAATATCAAAACAATCCAAATGCGTTTGCTCAGTTTTCAGAATGTCACTTGTTGTTTTTACTTAAATTAATGTTAATTTTAAATAAAAAGAGACACTTTGAGTTATACCGACTACAATGTACATCATATTGAGATTTAGATGATTCCTACACATCACAAATGACTTATATATTGTTTTCATAAAGTATCAAAACAATATTAATTCATTTTCTTGGTTTTCAGTATGTCATTTTTTTATTAAAATGTCATTTAAAACTGGAAACATGCATTATAAGTCATACCAGTAACATCGCACGTTAGTTTGATGTGAGACTGCTTCATACATGTCAAAAATGACTTATTAATTTCTGTACAAAATTATCAAGACAATCAGATTGTGTTTTCTTTGTTTTTAATGAGTGACACGTTTTGAACTAAAATGTCAATTTTAAACTGATAACGAACACTTTTAGTCATTCCGATCATACCATGCATCATATTGAGGTATGATTAATTCCTACATGTCATAAATGACTCATGGATTGTGTCCTAAAGTATCAAAACAATCAGAATTCATTTTCTTGGTTTTCAGTATGTCACTTGTTCTTTTTGCTAAATTTAATGTCAATTCAATATAAAAATAGACACTTAAAGTCATACCGGCCACACCGTGCATCAGATTAAGGTGTGGTTGACTCATACACATCAAAAAATAACTTATGGATCATTTTCATAAAGTATCAATAAAAATCTGAATGCATTTTCTCAGTTTTCAGTATGTCACTTTTTCTTTTTACTAAAAGTAATGTCAATTTTAAATTAAAATAGACACTTTGAGTGATACTGATCACTTTTTCTTTTTTCTCAGTTTTGAGTAGGTCAGTTGATCTGATACCAACTATATTGACCCATACATTTCATAGATAGATATCACATCTTAGCAGATTAATATTCCTTATATAACATAATGATCCATGCCAGAATAGTTTAGGACTGGTGCTTTTGGAAACATGGAAACATAAAGAACTAGTTCATAAGAGTATCTTATTAAGTTATTCTTTACTAGAAACCTTCCTAGACATATAATTTCTAAAACCATTCTTAATAACCTAAGGATATGAAACATAATAAAGGGTGATCATAGATTCTCAGTAAGTGTAAATAAGGGAGATATCAATGATCATATAAGGATAACATGAGCCTAAATATGTTAGAAGGTGATATTAACATTGTAAATTGATACCCTACATATCATAGATCATAATCATGAGTCATGGATCAAAGTATGGTAGTTCAAAAGGCAATAATATTAAAGGTTCAATGAATATTATAAACTAAAAACATACACTTTGAGTCATACCGAGCACACTGTATATCATATTGAGGTGCGACTGATTGATCTGTAGTTGATTGATCCATGGCTGATTACTACACCGTTCAAGAAAATGTTCATGAAAAATATTTTTTTGAAGTCATAATTTTCATTCAACTACTGATAAATTCCTTGGTATATGCATCCTTAAGATTCACTTCACATTTCATGAAACATGTGGTTTCCTCTTCCACCCAAAAGGAACATGTTCATCTCTAAGGGTGCCTCCTCAAGGTAATTGGGTTCGATGGAACCCTCCCAGACCAGGCCTCAAATTGAATGTTGATGGTTCATATATGAATGGTTTCATGAGGGTTGGGGGTGTGGTTCACAATCAGTAGTGATATGTAGTCTTGGCCTTCAATTGGTGGTTCGGTCCGGGTGATTCCCTCATGGATGAGGCTACTTCACTACTCACTGGGCTATAATTGCACTGCTCCCATAGATTCCTTATTCACCATGTAGAAACAGACTCCATGACTCTCCTCAGATCAATTCAAGGTATTTCTAGCATTCCATGGGTTTTCACTTATTTACTCCGTAACTGCAAGAGGCTTCTTCATGGTGACACTAGTCTTAATCACACGTGGATAGAAATAAACAAAGTCATGGACTTCCTAGAATCATGGGATTCACTTTCCAACCCTTATATTTTTTTAGTAGTATTGGATCTCCCCCCCTAATTTCATCAGCCTGGTTCACGCTGATGCCTTAGGTCTGCATTATTTTAGACCTCTTTGACTCATTTTGGGCCATGGCCCACTTTTATCCTTTAATAAAAGTTCTCAATGATGGATGGATAAGGAAATTAACTTACAAATAGTAGATAAAATGATGAAAAAATTAATTAATTACATAAAAAGTCACACTTTTACTCATACCGGCCACATTATGCATTACCATGCTTTCCATTTTTTTATTTGTCGAAATGAAAACACTACATTATCAATATTTATCACTTTCCTTCAAGTTCCCTCCACTACCTTTGAAGGAAAGTGATAAATGCTGACAATGTAGGGGTGACAAGGTTTTAAGGGAGGATAAGTCTGTGGAATACATTGTTTTCATGAGTAGTCAAACATTTAATTTAGATTATGTTAATGTAGTAGAGAACAAATAATATTATGAGGAAAAACATAGTATATTAAAAAAACTTTACCTTCTCATTGAATTTTGATTTGTAGTCTCGAAGCCTAATCTCTCACGAGCATGATCAGTCTCGAACAAACCGCACCAAATCGAACAAAGGAATACACATGTACAAGAAAACAATTCTTATGTGAGTAATACTAAAAAGAAGTAAATTAAACATAAATATGAAACAATCCACTACTTCTATGGAAGTCACATCTTCATGATATTTCTATACATTCTTCCATTAGGTATGTTGTTCATTTATTTCTGAGCACATCTATATCATCTTGTGAATATGATTCTTTTTGACAGTCATAGTAGAACTGTAAAAATATAAATACACAAAGGATTAATAAATATTTTAAATGAAATAGTAATTATCTTAAAAAATACCTCTTCAAGGATGATAGTTTGTTCATGTAATATGATCTCTCTCATAAATTTACAATCATAACAACCACAATATTTTTTCATTATTTTGTTTCAAAAACTGCAGAAACATTGAGGAGAATAAGTAATTTTTCTTGATATGTGTTTGTATAGTGAAATATTATTATATATACCCTGATACTTATCTAGTCGTAGAACTTGTATTCTTTCTTATTCTTATACCCTGACCTCATTCCTTGTTTTTCATGATATTGATGCACCACCCTATCATAATAGAATCCTCATTAAAAGATAATATACATTATATAAATTGATGTTTAGTTCTAAAATGTTGGATGTAGTGTATTAAAAATTGACAAATGCCATCATGTGTGAACGATTTATTGGAAATCTATGCATTGAATCAAGGAAATAAATCTTAAGAGTATCCAAATTTACCACAATGAGTATCCAATGCTACCTAAAAACAAAAAATGGAATAATTAATGAAATAAATGAAAATATATTTGATATTATTAAATTGTAGAGTTTTACCCCTGCATCGTTGCTATTAAATAAAGTTTGTCATCTATTTTTTTTTCAAATGATTTGATCAGACCTTCCATTATTTCATTCTTTTTTTGGTATCTATTTTTGGTTGTTTTATAGAGGTGATGTGAGGACTAATGAGTTCAAATTATTTTTCATGGGAAAATCCCTTCAATTATTTTTCATATATACGCTTTCCAAAAATATGAAATGTATTTAGTCATAACTAACACAATATACCAGCTTTTAGAAAATCAAATCATGAAAACATTCCTCATGTATATATTTACAACTAAGCCGCTTAGATAATCATAGTTGAGGATTTCACTTGTACTCTCAACACCAATTAAGTCTTCATCTTTCTCTCCATACATATTTTCTTCAAAATCAACTATGTGATTACCACCATCTTTTAACTTTGTATCCACATAAACCTTCAATGATAGTAAATGTGGATATAGAACGACTGGGGTAATAGTGCTTTTGATAGATCCTTTCAATCAGTTGGTCGATCCTTTAGATGGTTTTGATCCAGTCTTCTATTTCATCCCATTTTCTTTGTTCGGTTGTAATAACATTCATCAGTTCAAACCTTTTTTCATTAATTGTTAATGGTTTAGCTTGAAAAATAAATTGGAAATTAATACCTCCTTGTAAATATGTTTTTACAAGATGTGATGACCATGTGATGAATATTCTAATAGTTTTTTGGACTGTATAAATATCTTCCTCATGAATTGGAATAAGTAGCTCAATGCTCGACTCATGGGCTACGCTAATCAACACTCGCACATGACCTGTTGGAAGTGGTCTTTTGTGTAGCATGTCATTTTATATATTTAACACTGTAACCATCAACATAAGGTGATGGGTGGGTGTTGATAGATATAAATCAAAATCATTATTTCCCTATATAATATCAGTACAGGAAAGGTATTAGTGTCTATCTGATTCAAATTCATAGAAACATTTATTAGAACATTGATTACCTCAGCTAAGAAATCTCTTTGATTGGAATGGCTTGCCTCATAGATGGTGGGGGGTGGGGTGAGATCTCCATGTGGTGGCTGTTCTTGAGTTTCTTCTTCTCTTTGACTCTCCCCCATAAAAGTTTCCATCATCTCTCTATGCCATTGTAATTCTTATTCAAGGGTAGATATTCTTTCTCTAATCTATTTTATTAATTCAATTTGACCCTCCTCTTGATTGTTTTCTCAAAATATGTTCAAGGTGTTACCCCAAAACCCGCACCTCTAACACATCCACACTGTTCTGGCCACATCAAGGTGACTGATAGTATGTGTTCATCTTGTACAGGTGTTGCTGATTCCTGTGACTATGTTAGGTATAAAATATAATAAAATAAGTGATCATTGTTATGTAATTGTGATGCAAAGAAAAACAAATTTTTATTATATAATACTTACACATGTTTTCCACTCCTTTTGTGTATTTTAATCCATTAGCATCCCGTATTTATTTACACATGCCTCCTTCCATAGCACATGGTGTGAGATGGAACTGGCTTTGGATTTGGAGTCATTAATTTGTATATAAATAGAGGAACATAATTACAGTGCTGTTTCATGTCACATAAAATTATTACGGTAGATTTAAAATATGTACCAATTTTTTTTCAAGTGAAGCATACCACATCCTTGATTTATGGTAGGGGTACGCTAGTTTTTCCGCCGTTCCTTATTTTCATCACTCAATTGTTGTCTTATAAATAAAAAAATTTCAATCAAAGTGATGAATACATGTATCGTCAAACAACTTATTACTAGCCACAATGTACCTAAAAAGAGACATCACCATGATGGCTAGTAAACACATCCCATGTTTCTTGGGTTATCAAGTGTGCATAGATAAGTGGTGGTTGAATGTTTATTTTCCCTTCAACATCTTTAAGATGATATATTGTTAGAATTGTGTGAAATACTCTATGAATCCTTCCAAAAAGCATTAATATATATTTCTTATGGGAGTCATCTACTATAAATGCACTCAACAATAAATGATGAAGAGTAATTCAATGTTTCATTATTTTATTTTTTAGTAAAATAAAGAAATGATATCATAATTTTACCATAATATCTTACCACATCAGTGTCTTAAGCCCGTACACAACATGGTGCCACAAATCTACATCAATCAGTACGCGTTTCTGAGTGAATATTCTAATGTAACTACAAAAAATGGCCTTATTGGGGTTAATATATTGGCCCCACAAATTCCATCAGACCTCATATTTGTTGCCTTTGACTTTCCACTTAATTATTTTTTCTAACACTGTCAAACTACAATGCTCCTATTTTTTATGCGTTTTTGGTCCTTCATTACCTACCATTTCTCTGGAATCAACATCATCAATATGTTCCTCTAGAGCGGTAGCATCATCATGTTCAGATGGTCATTGTACCTATGCACTGGGAGCAACAATATGTTGAGAAACCTGTTATTCCTCAGGAATGGGAGCACCAGCACGTATAGATGGCCATTCCTCTACACTATGAGCAACAAAAGGTTAAGAGACCTATTGTGCCTTGTAATTGGGAGCACCAACACGTGAGGAAGTCATTATCTGTAGAAGTAGTTTAACATTTAATTTAGATTATATAAATAAAACAAAAAATGGATAATAACATGAGGTAACATGATATATATTAATAATATGACAATAATTTATCTTTCTATAGTTGACAATTTCATCAGGTTTATAACTTTACTATATTTAGATTTGAAGAAGAAATAGAGATTGGTTAATATATTATGTACATTCTTAGGCAAAATACAACATAAAGTTATAGGAATTAGATCTTGCATAAAAATATGGTAGTCATGTGATTTCAGACCCTTTAACTTTAAATCGATCATTGACATGATGTTATTTATATTCAATGAATACCCCTTTGGAACCTTTACATCATTCAAGAAGTTTCAAAACTGATATATCACCTACTTAGAAAGAGTGTAAGCAACTGGAGGAAGAAAAGTTTGTTTTTCACCCTTCATCGGCACCAACTCTTCTCATATTCCCATGTCAACCATATACAACCTAGCCTTAATTCCATAATTTGTTTTGATGGGTGCATTTAGCAACATGTTGATGACACTATCACATACATTTTTTTTTCAACATGCATAACATCAAGAAAATTTATAACGTATAGAAAATTATAGTATGGTAATTTAAAAAAGCAGATCTCTTTTTCCAACCAGATTTCATAAGGTTTTTCGAAAATGGTTTACCAAAAGAATTTTCCACATATTTTACTTTATCAAAAATTTGATCACCTATTAGTGGAGATAGTCCTGTACATTTTTATGAACTTCCATCGAATGATGTCATCCAAGATCGCTACTTATTCCATCGGGGTAGAAATCTATGATTTCCAAGAAACATGGTTTTAAATGAATGTTTCAACCTAATTGACTGTGTACCTTGTTCACAAACGTAAAAACCTTGACTTCCTTTAATTTTATATCCTGAAAAATTTATATAAGTTGGAAATTAATTTATCATCCCATACAACATGGCTCTTAATGTGAAATATTTATTTCTGTAATCATCATACAATGTAACACTTGAATCCCACAATAATTTCAAATCCTCGATCAATGGAGAAAAATAAACATCAATATTATTACCCAGTTATTTTGGTCCTGATATAATCATAAATAACATGATGTATTTTTGTTTCATGCATAACCACAATGACAAGTTATAATTTACCAACATAATCATCCATGTATAGTGAGTGCTGCTTTGAAAACCAAAATTATTCACTCCATCTATAGATAATGCAAGATGAAGGTTTCTCAAATCATTTCCAAACTTAAGATACTCATGATCAATTTTATTCCATTAAGGAGAGTCTTCCAAGTTGCGTAGTTTCCCATATTTAATCCTTGTATCTGCATGCCATGTCAATTTCCCTATAGTCTCCTAACTTCTATATAGATGCCTAAACCTTGGAATGATTGGAAAGTACCATAAAAATTTTATAGGACTAGATTCATATTTCTTATATCGATATGCACCACACTTTGGGAATTTTGTATGTGATTTGTGGTCCTTGAAAAATAGTATACAATCATTCGGGAAGATGTGTATTCTTTTAGAGATTATACCCATTGAGCATAACATTTATTTGGCATCATATGTTCGGATTGGGATCTCATTATCTTCTGGGATCATGTCATTAAAGAGAGAAAGTAGTTCCATAAAACTGGCGTCACTCTATCCATTGCATGATTTCAAATTATATAGCTTCAGTACAACTAAAAATGATGTATATTTAGTGAAATCAGCATACAATGACATCTTTTAACAACTCTTTAACTTATCAAATTTTTTTTGGAAAATCACAAAGTTCATCTTCAATTACCCATGTCATTTTTTCAATATGATATTCATCATGATTCACATATATAATCACATCCTCAATACAATCTTCTTCATTATCCACACTTGTAATTATATCAGATGATCCATAAAACACAGTGCTTTCCAGGTCACTAGCTATATTCTCTTTTTTCCTCATGTTTATTCCTAAATTTATAACTTTGATCTATTCCATGACAAATCAAGTGTTCTTACAACTCCTATGGACTAATGTTTCTTGATAAAAATAATGGAAACATGAAAAAAGGATTTGAGAAGGGTCATATCCTTGATCTTTTTCAAACTTGATAAACTCTTTCACTCCATCTTCATACTCTTTTGTCAGACGATTGGCATCCATCCATTCTTTATTCATATCCATACTATTTGATTCAATAATATTAATATTTAACAAAATAAATACAAAAAAAATTTGATATAAAAATTAACCAAGGCTAAAAAAAGTTATAGACTTTTAATTATCCTTTAATATTTATCCCCAATATCCACTTTCCAAAACCAAGGTCATTCATTTGGGATCTTCTAGATAAATCAATATTCAGCTCTTCCAGCCTTTCCTTCATTGGTCCAACTAAGAGAAATTCATCCACATAAAGAAGTAAAATGACAAAACTCCCATCATAATACACCTTCATATAGTAATAATTATTTACATTATACTACATGAACATTAATTCTACCATAAAATCATTAAAATTCCGGTTACACTGTCTTGGTGCCTACTTAAGCTGACAAAAACTCCATTTGAGACTAGAACCGAGCCTTCTATTCCATTTACCATGAAACCTTCCAGTTGATCTATGCAGATCTCTTCCTTCGAATCTCCATGAAAGAATATAATCATGAAATCCATTTGGATAGAGTTAGTGACATTCCCTTGTCATTATGTTATTATCAATTTACTTTTCTTCTCTATATAATGTAAGTATTTTCCTAATTCTATAAAAATTTAAACTTAAAAGATTATGGAAAAACTACATTTCATATGTCCTTTGAAAACTATTTATAAAATCACACTTGAAATCCCATTAAAAAAACAAACCATTTACACAAATTCCTCTTTAAAATAACACACCCTTTTTAAAATAAAACAATAAATTCTAAACACTCTTTCACAAATACATGCACACTTTGAAAACAATTTAAATTATCAAAAATGAAATCTAGATTTTTCATGTTAAATTGTTTCCACAAGTTCCAAAAATGTTCTCTAATTTTTTATAATTAAATCAACCACATCTCAAACATTTAAAATTAAATAAATTCCTTTTTACAATGAAATCTTCACACATGGTTTCAAAAATTAATGTATTTATCAAAATACCATTTTAATTTCAATACAAAAAAATTCCATGTAAAAATAAAAAGAGAAGAGAAACCATATTTAAAACATTTCACAACCATTAAAATATTTTTTATTCCCTTAGAAATTTGGTTTTAAAATCAACTCACTCAATAAAATTTCATTTTACATTTAAAAATATTATTTTCCAAACACAAAATAAGATTTTAAGTACTAAAATAGAATATTATAGAAAACATTACATGAATTGGTATATAATGAACTATTAAAGTTTAAATGATTAGGGAAAACAATATAAAAGTGAAATTTAAGGTCATGACAAAGATATGAAATCAAGGAAAATATTTATATGAAGAAACCGAAAGGATATGAGGAATATCCAAATGGGTATGTTATATGAATATTCAAGTAATTCCTTTATGTATTGAAGTAGGTTCCTCGATAAGAGAACTAGAATATTGAGGTTTAATGGCCGAAGAAGGATTCACTTAAAGCAACACAAACCAATATTTCTAAAAAAGGTATGGGATGGATAAAGTTACATCATACTTAATTTATAAGTGGATGACCTGTTAGTTAATAGATTGGGATTTATAAGGATTATGGTTTAAAAACATGATTTTTCTAAAAGGTTCAAGGTGAAATATCCTGGAATTTCCAAGAAGATTTTGGGAATGTGAATTGGGGGAGATTGAAATTATAGAAGATTGGTGATATCTTAGAAGGAATACATCCAAAAAATAATCAATAGATTTTGAGATACATAGAAGAGATCAATTTTATTAGTGTTATCTTCTGGAGGGAAAATGGTGAGTTGGATGTATTAACTATACCTAGTAGTTAATTTTTCATATATGGAAACTAAATTTGTGGAAGAAATTAAAGTGGGAAAGAATTTTATTTTTTTAAGGTGATTAATTAAGGAGTTTCACATATTCTAGGAGGAGGGGATACTCTATGATGATATTCAAAGTGTGATTCACCCAAAAAAATCATGTGTTTCATTCAAGGATGAAACACATTATCCTCATATTCAATTTCATCTAATATGTATTAGAAGAAAAATTGTTAGAGTAGTGAAAAAGATGAGAAATAGAACCTAACTAATATATTCATATTGTTTCATATCCATGAAAACCTAAGGAAATACTATACCTTAGTGGGACTAGTGTGAAGACATTAGATAGAGAACATCACATACTATTTAATGGAGGAACGATGGTCATAATTTACAATTTTAAAGTGGTTTCCAAGAATTTCCTTCAAATAGTCATAAAATGAGAGATTATTATGAAATGATGCTTGATTCAATTTTTTTCATCCCATACAAGAGTATAGGTCACTAGAAGTAAGGGAAGTGTTTATGGAAAGGATATAAGCAGCATAGAAACTGCAGTAGTAAGTAGATTGATCAAAAGGGTGTGTTTTGATGGTTATGTCCAAACAGAGGTAGAGAGTCGGTTCACCAAAAGGGGAAATCAATACATACAACAAAATATTATGCTTCATATACACTAATGTATTGTCACACTAGAGCCTCATATTATGAAATCATGAAAACATAGTGCGATAGAAATACTTAATGTTGTAATAAAGAGGAAATGTGACAAGAATTGTAATGCTATAATTTCTAGTAATTTGAATCATCAGGGACATGAGTATCTAAAAAATACTTAATGGTGTCTCAGGTCACTCCTCATGATACGTCTGAAGTGAATGATACCTCAGGTCTAGAACATAACGCTACAACCATTGTGAATGTACATTTTTTCAACTTACTAGAACTATGTCACATCCAATGAATTTTCAAGGCCAATAAATGATACAAACCACAACCAACATAATGAAAATTGTGATGCCCTATCTGGGAATCCATAATAACATACTAAAAATTATGCATTACACTCCAATAATATCTCATCATTTAATGCATCTTCCTCCAACCATCCAACATAATCTCAATAATCAGTATAGGGTGATTTTTCCTCATGATGTTTCTCAGATGTTAATCTTAAGATGAAATGCTAAACTCGAAATAATATAAATATATATGCACAAATAATATCTATATGCACAAATTATTTATACCGTTTGGAACATATGGTCCGGCGGTAGGGATGGAGGGGGCGACAACGACGGGGGCAACGACAGCGGCGACAGGGGTAGCGACAACAACAGTGGGGGTAGTGACAATGGTAAAGATGGGGGTGGGGGGGGGGGAGGTAGCGGCACGGACGGAGGCGGAGGCTGGGGCGGGGGCGAAGGCGGAGGCAGCGGTGAGGAAAATGGAGGCGGGCGTAGTGGAGAAGGGAGAAATGGAGGCAGAGGCGGAGGCGGGGGCATCAAAGGCAGAGGTAGAGGAGGCAAAGGTGAAAAGGATAGCGACAGAGGCAGTGGTAGAGGCAGAGGTAGAGGCGGAGGTGGCGGCATAGGCAAAGCTCAATTTCTGGAAAAGCTTGAGGGTAGAGTGACAAGTGGAACTGTTAGGGTTCCATTTATAAAAATGCAAAAAGCTTTTATCAGTACTTTCCCAAAAGAAGTGATAAAAGTCATTTTTATCACTACTAAATTATAAAGCATTGATAAAACCAACTTTTATCAGCGCGAAAAATATAGCGCTGATAAATCATGTTTGTATCACCACTAAAAAAGCGCTGATAAAGACATAATATTAATAAATTATTTATAATTATAAAATTATAATAAATATATTTATTATATTTATAATTATAATTATAAATAAATATATATTTATAAATAAATATATATTTATTTATAGTCATAAATATAAATAAATAAATATATATTTAAATTCTTATGAAATGAAAATGAATATAAATATATATTTGTTTAAATAACTATGAAATTATAAAAAATATATATAGTTAATATATATATTTTAATTATGTAAGTATTTAAATATATAAATATTTATTTATATTTATGACTATAAATAAATGTATATTTATTTATAATTATAATTATAAATATAATAAATATATTTATTATAATTTTATAATTATTTACACACATATATATTATTTATAATTATAATTATAAATGTTTGTATATATGTATAAATATATTTCTATAAATATATTAATTTATAAAATTATTATTATTATAAATATATTTATTATAATTTTATAATTATTTAAATATAAATATATATTTATTTAAATAATTATGAAATTATAAAAAATATACATAATTAATATATTTATTTTAATTTTATAAGTATTTAAATATATATATATATATATATATATTTATGACTATAAATATAAATATAAATATATATATTTATAATTATAATTATAAATATAATAAATATATTTATTATAATTTTATAATTATATATATATATATATATTATTTATAATTATAATTATAAATATTTGTATATATGTATAAATTTTTTTATATATTTATAAATATATTTATATAATTTTATATATTTATAAAATTATAATTATTATAAATATATTTATTATAATTTTCTAATTATTTAAATATATATATATAATTATAATTATAAATAAATATATTTATATAATTAGAAATATATTTATATGTATATATATATATATGTATATTAATATATAAATAGATATATTTATAAAATTATAAATAAATATATTTATATAATTATAAATATATTCAAATGTATATATATGTATATTAATATATAAATATTAATATTTATAAAATTATAATAAATGTATTTATTATAATTTTATAAAAAGTGTTTATATATAATTATAAATATAATAAATATATTTATCATTTAAAAAAATTACAATGAATATATGTCTTTAATGAATATATATATATATAGATATATTCATTAAAGACATATATTTATTTAAATAAATAAATAAATAAATAAATATAAATATATAATTATAATTATAAATAAATATATTTAAAAGGTATTTATATATAATTATAAATATAGTAAATATATTTATATAAGGACGGCGAGGAATGAAGAGCTCTATCCCGAAGATCCTGGCGTTTAGGGTTCCCTACTATTGGCGATGGTGTTTACAGATGATTTCTTCAATCCAGCAGATGTGTTTATTTTCCCTTCAAAGAATATTAATGCCGCCTCTGGTTTAGGCATCACGCATCTGCCGATTTTGATGCAGATCGGGCTTCAGTGAATTTTTTGGCCCTTGATTGCTCCATACCTGCATATCTGAAGGATTCTGATGGTATCTGTGGTGTAAAGATCTCTAAAGATGCATTGAAGGTTACAGGTATCCCGGCCTGCAACGAATTGGCCTTAGATCCTTCCGTGCTTGATAAATATGTCGATGGGCTCGTGAACCCCGCTAATGAGGTTTGTCCTGCATCAAATGGTGATGCGTAGCACCAAATTCTCAATATCAACTCAACTATTCTAGATGATGGTGCATCAATGAAGGTCATTTCTTCTTCTCGATCTATAGGTCAAGGTATTGTGGGGAAGAATGAGATTCATTCCCCCAATTGTTTCTCACTCTTCAAAGGGTCAGGGGTTAATGGAATCTGATGGTAGGGGAATGTCTTTCACGTTAAGGATGACCCAATGGTTGTCTCAGAGTGCATGAATATTGGAGAGAATTTGATCACCAGTCATCTGGTTTTTCCAAAGGGGTCAGAACCGTGCAAGGCCATAACCTAACTGAAAAGATCTTACACACTTGGGGTTTCACGGGCTGGAGATGCATCTCACTTGGGAGAGGTTTCTTTTATTTTCTTTTCCATTCTATGGATCTGAAACTAAAGGCCTGGGGATTCGGCTTAATCTCACTCAAGCTAGGATTCCTTCATATCTATGATTGGGACCACACTTTCAACCCACTAGCGGTAGGCTATTCCTCAGTACAGGTTTGGGTTAAGGTATTTGAATTAAACTAGATCCTATGACACCCCAAAATTTTATATTACATTACAATTTATATTGGAGTGCTGATTATATTCGATAAGAAAACATAAATTTCTAGATTTAGGCACTACACACGTTTCTTGGTTGAAGTCGATTTGGATTCTGTCATGGTTGATCGTGTTGTTCTCTCAACAGATGAGGATGATCTTAACTTGTGAATTGAGTATGATAAAATTCCCCATTTCTTCTCAAACTATAAATCTATTGGGCATGAATTACCAAACTGTAGGATGAAAGGTGGTGGCTTAGGCTGCACTGGGAGTAGAACCGTGAAGTAAGGTGTTGTAGGTGCGTTGTGGCAAAATACCTGAGCTAAAAAGAATGGACCTAGTCTTGTGTTGGATGGTGTTACTTGTAATGGTGATTCATCTGGTCTGAATGGTTAGGCTGGAAGCTGATCAAAGATTTTGGGTGGTGGATTGTTTAATCCACAAATGGATTCACAGGGATATGACATGCAAATTGATCCAATTCTAGATGGGCAGATTGCTCCAATTATGGATGGGCCCTCGGGTGTGGATAGGGGACATGTGGATGGTGGGGATGCATATATTGGATCTAGAAAACAGTCAATTGACATTCCTGTACATGGATTTGGAGAGTAGAGGATTTGATCAGATATTTTTGTAGAGGATCCTTCTAATGATAGGAAAAGTGAAATGGCGAATGATAGAATTCCCCTTGAAAAGCAAGCGGGAAACCCTTCTGATGATAGAGTGAAACCCCTTGGTGAGCTAGGAATCAAAGATAGTGATGTACAAGCTATCGCTGATGATCTATTTATGAATGATCAAATGGATGACTCAATCACTAAAGGTAAACATAATACCAGTGAGATTATGGATGCTTATACTTTTTCAGAAAGATTGAAGTTTGTTGAGAGGGAAGTGGCTGTGCATGCCAAGAGTGATTTTCATGAGGAAATGAGTAAAAGTAAGCGGAATATGGATAATGAAGTTTTCCAAATGGTTCTAGAAAAAAATGGTTTTCAACCTAAGTAATCTAGAGTTTCTGATCCAAATTTTGATAAGTCAAAGAAGGTCCCTGAGGTTAATAGTTTTGAGGCACTTGTATCTCTTAATGATGATTCCAGGTCTAATGAAATGCTTGTTGCTGAAAAGTATGGGCATGATATTATGATGCATCATAAAACTAGGAGACGGGGTAGACATTGAAAAGGCTGAGGTCGAGGTGGTCGAGATGATTCAAATTGAGGGCATGGGTGAAGTATGTCTTCCAGACCAGCTCATATCACTCTAGAGTAGGTGAAGATTAAAGAGAGGTACATTGAACTATTTAATAAGATGAATTCACAATCAGAGTGAGAGTTTGATTATGATGCTGAAGATTCTAGTCATGGCACTGATCAAGATTATGGTGATGCTTGGGTTGTTTTTTTTCCTTTTAGACGCGGGCTTACCCTTTTTTGCTCTCATTCATCTTTCTTATGCTTGTTTATTTTCTTTAATTTTAATAATAAGGGGGTTGGCCACAAAATTTTTCAATAATAAATATATTTATCATTTAAAAAAATTATTTTAATTTTATAATTATTTAAATAAATAAATATATAGTTATATATAATTATAACTATAAATAAATTTTAAAAATTATTTATATATAACTAAATATTTATAATTATAAATATAATAAATATATTTTTCGTGATTTTATATATTATGAGAATATAATAGCTTCATGAGAACATGAATGAATCATATACCTAGTAAAATATAGATCATAAAAAATGATTCATCATATATATATAGAGAAAAAGTGAATAGTAATGAAGGTGTAATGTATAAAGGAACATTCATGATGAATACATAACATATGAACATCAATTATATTCATGTATCAATTGACCAAATTCATTGGAAACACACACACACACACACATATATAATTATAAATATACATATTTAAAAAGTATTTATATATAATTATAAATATATATATTTAAAAAGTATTTATATATAATTATAAATATATAAATATAATAAATATATTTATTATTTAATAAAATGTATTATATATATTTGAATTATTAAAAAATATATATTAATTATAAACATGTGTTTTTTATTTAATGTATAAAAATAAGCATTATTTTTGAATATAAATATAATAATTTTATATAAATTAATAATACTTTTTATTAAAAACTTTCATCAACACTTTTAGATAGTGCTGATAAAGACCCCCCTTTTATCCGCACTTTCTGCTTAGCGCTGATAAAACTCATCGCATCCCTTACTTGGATTTGTGGTAGTGAGTATTCCTAATAACAGTGGTAAAATAGTGTGTTCTTTTGATGGAAACAATGATATAATAAGAGTTGTATCATGTGGATTATAATTGAAAGAGAGACTCACACAAAAAAGATATTTTTCCTTAATCAAATGAAATTTAAAAAGGATAACTCTGACCCCAAATTTTCAATTAAAGTAAACTAAGTCAATTAAAATGAGTGAAAATTGAATTTTGTTTTTTAGACATAATAACATGCATAAGAAATCAATGAAGCATCATTATGCATCAAATGTATAGATTTTAACATGATGTATTATTTAGATAAAACAATAAATAATGTATATTTAATGAAGACCTGAATCATATGATTGTAACTATGTCAATTTCATCTCAATTAATAATCTATGCATGTTTTAAATTTATAATACTCAAATAAAGAGAATCATGCCCAATGAAAATATGATCAAGTGAGACCATGAATGACATGAAGGTATAATGATCATAGTTAAATGAAAAAACAACAAATATATATATATATATATATATAAAACAAGTACATTTAAACTTAATACACATTTATTTAACTTAACTCTCAATATTCAATGAAAAGGGACATTTTAAAAATGAGAGTTAAAATTTAGTTTAAAACAAATTGTTAACATAAAAAAACCCTTTTCGGTCTTTAATAAGAAAGAAGGATACTAAAACCAAAACCCATAAATATTAAAATATGTGTGTGTTTCTATGTGTATATATATTTGTATGTAAACACTACTGGAAATACAGCCTTTCCCAATGGTTCTGAACCGTTGGGAAGGGCCGCAGAACCGTTGGTATATGTTATACCAACGGTTCTGCAAACTGTAGGGAAGTAATCCATTGGGAAAGTATTTCCCAACGTTTCAATGAACCGTTGGTAAAAAAAGGAACTAAGATGCTATGACAACAGTTTTGAACCATTGGCATAGCCTATGCTGTGCAAATTGCATAGCAGCCTGTAATTTTCACAGCAGGTCTGCAATTTGCACAGCAGGCCTCATTTTGTACCCTCCCATTTTCAATCCAATTATTGTACCTGCAATAAGCTAACACATACATATACAATTATTGTACCTTCAATAACCAACTAACACATACATATAGAGAACACATTCATACACATTTAACATATAATGCTAGAACTATACACATCCATAATTAAATTAGAATTAATAATGTAATTATAAACATACATAATTAATTTAGAATTCAATTTAAAATTTAGATGACAATTATATGTGGAATCTGGAAGTCAATTCATAATTTGATCGGTTTTTTGTATACCATATATTTTTACCTGAAATGATGTCCATTTTAAATAAAATACATACACTTGGAGTGCTACCAGCCACACCGCACCTCGGATTAAGGAAGGGTTGACTCGTACACGTCACATATGACCCATGGATCGTTGCGATAAAGTATCGACACATTCGAATGCGTTTGGTCGGTTTTCCGTATGCCAGTTGATGTTTTTCAATTAAAATGACGTCCTTTTGAAACAAAAGGTAGACACATTGAGTGGTGCCGGACACACCGCATCTCAGATTGAGGCGGGGTTGATCCGTACACGTCACATATGACCCATGGATCGTTCTCCTAAAGTTTCAATGGAAACCGAATGCTTTTGGTCGGTTTTCCATATGTACTTAAAATGGTGTCCATTTTAAACAAAAGAGAGCCACTTAGAGTAATTACAGTCAAACCGTGCCTCAGATTAAGGTGGGGTTAACTCATACACGTCACATATGACCCATGGATCATTGTTCTAAAGTATCGACACAATCCGAATGCATTTGGTCGGTTTTCTGTATGTCAGTTGATGTTTTTCACTTAAAATGACATCATTTTGAAACAAAAGACAGACACTTTGAGTGGTGGCGGCCACACCGCGCCTCGAATTGAGGCGGGTTTGACTCATACATGTCACATATGACCCATGAATCGTTGTGCTAAAGTATCGACACAATCCAAATGCGTTTGGTCAGTTTTCCATATGCCAGTTGATGTTTTTCAATTAAAATGACGTCCTTTTGAATCAAAAGGCAGACACTTTGAGTGGTGACAGCCACACCACGTCTCATATTGAGTCGGGGTTGATTCTTACACGTCACATATAACCCATGAATCATTCTCCTAAATTTCAATGGAAACTGAATGTGTTTGGTCATTTTTCCGAATGTACTTAAAATGTTGTCCATTTTAAACAAAAGAGAGACACCTAGAGTGATTCTGGCCACACCGTGCCTCCGATTAATGAAGGTTTGACCCTTACACGTTACATATGACCCATGGATCGTTTTTCTAAAGTATCAACACAATCCGAATGCGTTTGGTCGGTTTTCCGTATGCCAGTTGATGTTTTTCACTTAAAATGACGTCCTTTTGAAACAAAAGACAGACACTTTGAGTAGTGGCGGACACACCGTGCCTCGGATTGAATCGGGGTTGACTCGTACATGTCACATATGACCCATAGATCATTGTGATAAAGTATCGACACAATCCGAATGCGTTTGGTCAGTTTTCCGTATGCCAGTTGATGTATTTGAATTAAAATGGCGTCCTTTTGAAACAAAAGACAGATACTTTGAGTGGTGCCAGCCACACCATGTCTCAGATTGAGGTGGGGTTGATTTTTACAAGTCACATATGACCCATGAATCGTTCTCCTAAAGTTTCAACAGAAACCGAATGCGTTTGGTCAGTTTTCTCTATGTACTTAAAATGTTGTCTATTTTAAACAAAAGAGAGCCACTTAGAGTGATTATGGACACACCGTGCCTCAGATTAAGGCGGGGTTGACTCGTACGTGTCACATATGACCCATGTATCGTTTTTCTAAAGTATCGACACAATAAGAATGCGTTTGGTCGCTTTTCCGTATGCCAATTGATATTTTTCACTTAAAATGACGTCCTTTTGAAACAAAAGACAGACACTTTGAGTGGTGGCGGGCACACCGCACCTCGGATTGAGGCGGGGTTGACTCATACACATCACATATGACCCATGTATTATTGTGATAAAGTATCGACACAATACGAATGAGTTTGGTCGGTTTTCTGTACCCCAGTTGATGTTTTTCAATTAAAATGACGTCCTTTTGAAACAAAAGGCAGGCATTTTGAGTGGTGGAAGCCACACCGCACCTCGTATTGAGGCGGGGTTGACTCGTAAAAGTCACATATGACCCATGGATCATTGTGATAATGTATCAACACAATACGAATGCATTTGTTCGGTTTTCCGTATGCCAGTTGATGTTTTTCAATTAAAATGACGTCCTTTTGAAACAAAAGGCAGTCACTTTGAGTGGTGCCAGCCACACTGCATCTCAGATTGAGGAGGGGTTTATTCGTACACGTCACATATGACCCATGAATCATTCTCCTAAAGTTTCAATAGAAACCGAATGCGTTTGGTCGGTTTTCCGTATGTACTTAAAATGTTGTCCATTTTAAACAAAAGAGAGCCACTTAGAGTGATTCTGGCCACACCGTGCCTCCTATTAAGGCCGGGTTGACTTGTACACGTCACATATGACCCATGGATCGTTGTGATAAAGTATCGACACAATCCGAATGTGTTTGTTCGGTTTTCCGTATGTCAGTTGATGTTTTTCACTTAAAATGACATCCTTTTGAAAAAAAGACAAACACTTTGAGTGTCGGCGGTCACACCGCACCTTAGATTGAGGTGGGGTTGACACGTACACGTCACATATGATCCATGGATCGTTGTGGTAAAGTATCGACACAATCCAAATGCATTTGGTCGGTTTTCCATATGCTAGTTGATGTTTTTCAATTAAAATGACGTCCTTTTGAAACAAAAGGCAGACACTTTGAGTGGTGCCGGCCACACCACGTCTCAGATTGAGGTTGGGTTGATTTTTACATGTCACATATGACCTATGAATCGTTCTCCTAAAGTTTCAATGAAAACCAAATGCGTTTGGTCGGTTTTCCATATGTACTTAAAATGTTGTCCATTTTAAACAAAAGAGAGCCATTTAGAGTGATTCCGACCACACCGTGCCTCAGATTAAGGAGGTGTTGACTCATAAACATCACATATGACCCATGGATCATTTTGATAAAATATCGACACAATCCGAATGCATTTGGTCACTTTTTCGTATGCCAGTTGATATTTTTCACTTAAAATGACGTCCTTTTGAAATAAAAGATAGACACTTTGAGTGGTGGAAGCCACACCGTGCCTCAGATTAAGGCGGGGTTGACTCGTACATGTCACATATGACCCATGGATCATTGTGATAAAGTATCGACACAATCCGAATGCGTTTGTCAGTTTTCCGTATGCCAGTTGATGTTTTTCAATTAAAATGACGTCCTTTTAAAACAAAAGGCAGACACTTTGAGTAGTGGAGGCCACACCACGCCTCATATTGAGGCGGGGTTGACTCGTACACATCACATATGACCCATGGATCTTTTTGATAATGTATCGACACAATTCAAATGCGTTTGGTCAGTTTTCTGTATGCCATTTGATGTTTTTAAATTAAAATGACGTCCTTTTGAAACAGAAGATAGAAACTTTGAGTGGTTCTGGCCACACCGTATCTTAGATTGAGGCGGGGTTGATTTGTACACGTCACATATTACCCATGAATTGTTATCCTAAAGTTTCAACAAAAACCGAATGCGTTTGGTCGGTTTTCCGTATGTACTTAAAATGTTGTCCATTTTAAACAAAAGATAGAAAATTTGAGTGGTGGTGGACATACCGTGCCTCAGATTAAGGTGGGGTTGACTCGTACACGTCACATATGACCCATGGATTGTTGTGCTAAAGTATCGACACAATCCGAATGCGTTTGGTCAGTTTTCCGTATGCCAGTTGATGTTTTTCAATTAAAATGACGTCCTTTTGAAACAAAAGGAAGACACTGAGTGGTGCCGGCCACACCATGTCTTAGATTTAGGCGGGGCTGATTCTTACACGTCACATATGACCCATGAATCGTTCTCCTAAAGTTTCAATGGAAAATGAATGCGTTTGGTCGGTTTTCCGTATGTACTTAAAATGTTGTCCATTTTAAGAAAAAGAGAGCTAATTAGAGTGATTCCGGCCACAACGTGCCTCATATTAAGGAAGGATTGACTCTTACATGTCACATATGACCCATGGATCATTGTTCTAAAGTATAGGCACAATCCGAATGCGTTTGGTCGGTTTTCCGTATGCCAGTTGATTTTTTTCACTTAAAATGACGTCCTTTTGAAACAAAAGACAGACACTTTGAGTGGTGGCGGCCACACCGTGCCTCAGATTGAGGCAAGGTTGACTCGTACACATCACATATGACCCATGGATCGTTTTTCTAAAGTATCGACACAATCTGAATGCGTTTGGTTGGTTTTTCCATATACTAGTTGATGTTTTTCAATTAAAATGACGTCCTTTTGAAACAAAAGGCAGACACTTTGAGTGGTGGCAGCGACACCGTGCCTCGGATTGAGGCGGGGTTGATTCGTACACGTCAAATATGACCCATGGATCATTATACTAAAGTTTCAATAGAAACCGAATGCGTTTGGTCGGTTTTATGTATGTACTTAAAATGTTGTCCATTTTATGAGAATCCTCATGTGTCTATTAGTGGAATGGTATTTACTTAAAATCTTGTGGAAATTTATATAAAATATATTTTTTATCATTATTAGTATGGATTAGATTTTAGTTTATCATGCTATGAAACATTTCAGAGCTAACAATGTCATGCCCAATGAATACACCTCTTTTATAACATACCAAGAATCTATGATATTGATTAGATGTGTAAATGTGATTTACATTGATTATCATGATGAAAATAAATAAAATATATATTATAGATTTTTTAGTATTAAATGAAATCAAGGAGGGTGGAGGGGCTGTCCGGTGGGGCTGTCCGGTGGGTTTCCGGGGGGCTGTCCGGGGACTAAGGAGGAGGGTGGGGGGGCTGTGCGGGGGGCCATCCGGGGGGTGTTCGGGGGGTTGTCCGGGGTCTAAGGAGGAGGGTGGGGGGGGGGGGGGTGTCTGGGGGGCTGTCCGGGGGGCTGTCCGGGGTCCAGGGAGGAGGGTGGGGGGCTGTTCGGGGGGCTGTCCGGGGGCTGTCTGGGGGTGTTCGAGGGGCTGTCCGGGGTCCAAGGAAGAGGGTGGGGGGGCTGTCCGGGGGGTTGTCTGGGGGGATTTCCGGGGGGTTGTCCGGGGTCCAGGGAGGAGGGTGGGGGGGGGGGGGCTGTTTGGGGGGCTGTTCGGGGGCTGTACGGGGGCTGTCTGGGGGTGTTCGGGGGGTTGTCCGGGGTCCACGGAAGAGGGTGGGGGGCTGTCCGGGGGGCTGTCTGGGGGGCAGTTCAGGGGGCTGTCTGGGGTCCAGGGAGGAGGGTGGGGGGGACTGTACGAGGGGCTGTTCGGGGGGCTGTCCGGGGGCTGTCCGGGGGGTTGTCCGGGGTCCAAGGAAGAGGGTGGGGGCTGTCTGGGGGGCTGTTCGGGGTCCAGGGAGGAGGGTGGGGGGTTGTACAGGGTCCAGGAAGGAGGGGGGTTCCCAAACACACAGCCACTAAAAGACAACAACATCCATAAAAACAGATAATATATAAAAAATAACTCAACTCCAATACTATACTATGAGTCTAGATAAAACCAACAACTAGAATAGATTAAATATCAAATCTTAGTAATATCAGTAAAAAATGTAATGGATCAACTTGTCCCACATCACCATCACCATCATGACCATCATCATCACCCTCGTACTCGTCCCCATCATCATCCTCTCCCTCCTCGCCCTCGCCATCCTCCTCGCCCTCTCTCTCCTCCTCGCCCTCGCCACCTGCCTCACCCTCCTCCTCTCCCTCCTCTTCCACATCAGAATCCTCGCCATCATCATCGTCAATCTGGACATCATTCTGACCACCACTAGAACTTCCACCTGGTGCACCATATATAGAAATCATCGATGATATATACTCATCAAAAGCTGGGCTGGCCTTTGCTGGAGGTGTTGGACGTAGAACTTCAATAAATTTCATAAACGCACTGTTTTCCCTAACAGACTATTCTGCTATCTCTGTGGCCCTTTTCTCAGCCTGTTCTGCCTGTTCCCTAACTTGCTGCAGCTCGGTGGCACTACAGATCATACCTGAGGAGGGCCAATACCTCTTCGGGGCTATCCTAGGTCGGCAATGTACTCTGCCAGAATGCTCATCTCCCAACACCTGATGTAAGTGATCTGTTGGCCCAAAATTGTCTGGTTCTTGGGCATCGAGGGCCTCTAAATTAGTCTGTTACAAATATAAATATATCATTAAGTTACAAAATAGATATTAAAATATAAATTCAACATATTAAAACTTACAATCTGCTGCTGAGTCGCTTCGTTGACGACACTTCCATCCTTTTTCCGTCTACTTGAGCAAAACAGTTTTTCTCGAGGCATACGTCCTTCAATATTTTGTATTTTCCTCTACAATGACATTAAAAACTAAAGTTATATGGAAACTTTAGCAAAATATTAAATAATTTAGGAAAAAAAAGAAAGTTTAAGTCGTAAATAAAACTTATAAACAATTGTCATACCTGCTTCCTCTTATGATCAGACATCGTAGTGCGTACCAGTGTGTGGAGGTATTTTTTTGCATCAATGTTATTTTTATTTTTTCCAGATGATTCCTAAATAAAATTCGAAAATTCAACAGATAGTATTAATGAAAAACATGAAAGTTATTATTTAAATAACTCAAATGTTATTAATACCTTAAACTGGGTACTCATCCAACGAGTAATCATCTGACGATACTGCTTTATAGGAAAATCATCCACCACTGGTACCGCTTCTAACTCAGTGCAAACTCTAGCAACCCAACCAATATAAAACTCATGCTTGTAGGCTCTCCAAAGCTCAGCTAAATCTTTTAGACGTTCCGGTCGTGCCCCCTCACCACCAAGAAAATTAAATCGAAGCTGAAATCAAAATATTAATTTATATAAATACAAAAATAATTAATGGCATTAAATAGAACAGATTTTTTACCCATATCTCTGCCCAAGATCTATTCCCGACCTCATGTGGCAAATTTCTCAACGACAGCAGGTTGACGGGAATGATGTCGGAGTATTTGGAAAGCGTCGCCAAAAAACTCCGACATTGCTGCCCTATTTTCTCAACCATTTGGTTGTCTTCATTATAATCCACCATAACTTGTGTGCAGTGGTTCCACACCGAACGCATGCGTGTACGCCCCTGCCTATGCCTCTTGTCAGTAGATGTATCTGTTATGAAAGAAAAACAAATATTTTATCAAAACATGTTATAATGAAAATAAATATTGCTATAAAAATTTGTTAGGGTTCTATAAATATACCTGTGCCGGTCTGATCGCTGAGCACTACTGTATCCACAAAAACTGATGGAACACCCTGTGGTGGAACAGGAGTCGAAGATGATGGAATATAGAAGCTCAGAGAGACAGAAGTTGAAGGAAAAGAAGATGGGATAGCTGTCTGACCGGATGCTGACTGGGGAGTGGGAATCATCATGAGATGTGAAAATAATGGGCCAGAAGATATAGAAGGTAGCGAAAACATGGGAGGCCTAAATATCCCGTGTGTCCCTAACGACACACCAGGATCAGAATGTGGGAAGGGTGATATGTCAGTGGGAGGGGTAGAGTCAAGTCGGGTACGCGCAACTGCTTGTCCACCTCTGGTACGAACCCTCCTCGTACTACCGGCCTGAGTACTAGGACCAGTACTAGGCTCCTCGTCGAATAACTTTCGACGTATAAGTGGATCCTACAAAAATGTTTACAAAAAAATTAATCACATGACATTATATATTATTTAAATATATCAATTTGAAATAAAATACTCACTACAGACACTAATGATGGAATTCCCAACTTCGTCATTCGATGATTGTTCTCCATAATTTTTTCCCTTCATCTCTCTTAAATTGGATTCATTTCCTGCTTTTGAAAACAAATATGTAATTCATTAGAAAAAGGAAACTAATGTGTAACCCAAAAACTAAATATATGAGGGAATAGGGGGATTCATTGGTAATTTAGCTATCAATTGTTTTAGAAGAGATTGAATGGATTTAATAAATCATATAAGTTGTAATTTTCACCAAGTTAGAAACATTATTTGACTATGTTTTAATATAGTTCAATTCCAAATTGGAAAATGAAATTCAAATAAAACTACAACTAATAAACATTGAAAATTCACATAATTGTCAATTCACCTATCAATTGTTTTAGAAGAGCTTGAATGGATTTAATAAATCATACAAGTTGTAATGTTCACCAAGTTAGAAATATTGTTTGACTATGTTTGAATACAGTTCAATTCCAAATTAGAAAATGCAATTCAAATAAAACTGTAACCAATAAACATTGAAAATTCACATAACGGTCAAGTTAGCTATCAATTGTTTTAGAATAGCTTGAATGAATTTAATAAATTATACAAGCTGTAATGTTCACCAAGTTAGAAATATTGTTTGACTATGTTTGAATACAGTTCAATTCCAAATTAGAAAATGCAATTCAAATAAAACTACAACCAATAAAAATTGAAAATTCACATAACGGTCAAGTCAGCTAAAACATATTTGTGATAAATACTAAATCAATTTGAATATTACCAACCTTAACAACCAACTCGAGGTAAACCAAAAGAATTGAGAACATGGATGAATGATTCTATATATTTTCAACCACAACTTCAGGTTCACAATCAACTCTGACAATTGAGATATTTGAGTCATCAAAAGAAATAAATGGATTGGTTTCAATGACACTAGGGACAGTGTCAATTCCATCATCACCATCATCAAAAATATGTCTTGGAATTACTTCAACTATGACACCAAATTCAGGTCGAAGTTGGTCTTTGACATAAAAAACTTGTTTAGCCATTGATGCCAACACATATGGTTCTTCGGTAGCAAGAGTGTGAGTCATATTAATTACTCGAAATCCACAATCATTAATAAATGTGCCATTTCTTATCATCGAATCAAACCAATGACATTTTATCATTATGACTCGTCCATGAGAGTAATAATCCAATATTATTATTTTCTCAAAAACTCCATAATAACCCACATTTTCAAATCGCGGTCTACTATCTGATGCACTGGCATAACAATCTATTGTGACAGTAACCATAACACCATCATGTTGTGTTCTCATGTTCTTTGCTCGTTCAGTGAAAATAAATTTGTACCCATTGATAACAATTTATTTACAGTCACGAACCACGATATTAAGACCAAAAGACAAAGCTATTATTTCCTCAGAGACAGAGTCAGCAGACAAACTCAATACCTGTAATATAAATGACTATTAAACTTAATTAAATATTGATATAATTATTTTAAACATTAATTTTTTTATACCTTCAATTTTAACCAAGCAGAAAACTCTTTGCTATGCAAAGTCTCTCTCTTTCTCAAAGATAAAGAATAATGATTCCTATTTATCATTTTTTTATGTTCCTTGTAGATAAAAAATATGAATATTTTAACAGATATATATGTAAGATATACATAATAAATTTAGTTACCTGATATAGTCATCGAACAAATCATAGTTGAACAAAACTGTGTGATGTGCCATCTCCCCCTCTTCATGGCTTAATGTCTTCAATGTATATGATCAAGGAATTCCTCCTGTTTGAGGAAGTGATGGAAAACTGGGTTCAATTTGATCATATTGTTCTTCTTCATTTATAATTGGTCTGTTCAATCTTGTAGTAATATCAGACAAATACATCGAACAGAAATCCATACATTCTTGAGCCAAGTGACCGTTCACGATAGAACCTTCAGAATGATTTCTATTTCGGACATAAGACTTTAATGTGAACATATTTATTTCAGTTGGATACATCCAACGAAAAGAAACAGGTCCTCCGAGAAGTATTTCAGTGGGAATATGGACAGTTAGATGCAACATGCATGTGAATAATGATGGAGGAAATATTTTCTCCAACTCACACAAAATTAATGGGGCATCTATCAACATTTTTTGCAGGAAAGACTTGGACAAATTCTTAGTAAAAAGATCTCTAAACAAATGGCACAACTGAATAACAACAACCCTTACATTATTGGACAAAAGATGAAGGATTTCTATTGGAAGAAACTCATGTAGTAGAATGTGATAATCATGAGTCTTCAAAGATTTTAGCTTCAACTCTCTTCTGTTGACCCGTTTAGATATGTTTCTTGAATAGACATCAGGAACTATAATAGTCTCTAATACTTCCAGAAATTGTTTTTTTCCATAGGTGTCATCACATAAGAAGCACATGGAAGTTTCCATTTATTTTCACTAATACACACAGGATGTAATTCTGGTCTGATGCCCTAATCCACCAAGTCACGCCGAGATCGTAAATCATCTTTTGTCTTCCCCTTGACATTTAGAAGAACTGAAAGCAACATTTCGCATATATTCTTTTCAATATGCATTACGTCTAAGAAATGACATAACAAATTGGTTGACCAATAAGAAAAATCAAAAAAGATACTCCTCTTCCTACAATTGTAACATGTTTTAGTGGAAATATTCTTTCTCTTTCCAGATTTCATTTGACCCTTCCCGAACGAAAAACTGAAATCTTTCAATTCATTAAGAACGTAAGTTCCAGACATACACTGAAGTGGATCATTGGTCTCTATGTTATTATCAAATCTTCAATGATTCATTCTATATGGATGATCCTTTGGCAAGAATCGTCGATGTCCCATAAAACTGAAACTACAGTAATGTTTCAGTCTTCTGGATCGTGTATTCTTCATACAAACTGGACATGACAATTTTCCCTTCGTGCTCCATCCAGACATCATTGCATAAGCCGGAAAATCATTGATCGTCCACATAAGCGCAACACGCATCTAAAATATTTATTTCGAACATGCATCGTATGTGCGCACACCCGCATCCCAAAGAAGTTTCAACTCTTTTATTAAAGGTTGAATGTAGACATCAATATCAATGCAAGGATCAGAAGGACCAGATATGATTATATTCATGAAAGTGAAAGGTTTTTTCATACATAACCACGGGGGAAGATTATAAATGTGTATAAAAATTGGCCATGTGCTGTGCGAAGTAAGCATCTGCCCAAACGAATTAAAACTGTCGCATGAAAGACCCAGCCTCAGATTACGCGCGTCAGCTGCAAAATCAGGATGTCGAGCATCAAATATCTTCCATGCAAATCAATATGTAGGACGAACCAACTCATCATTAGTATTCTTTCTCTCAGTATCATGTCATATCATTTTTATTGATATTTCATCAAACATAAAAATATTCTGGAGTCTGGGGATCAATGGAAAGTGCCACATTACATTCTTTGGAACGCGGGATAGTGTTCCATCAGATTTTTACTTCCAGCGAGATGTGCCACATTTTATACAATCATTTAGTTCAGTGGTTTTCTCCCATAATAAACTGCAATCTCTCGGGCAAGAATGAATTTTGTTTCTTGAAAATCCAAGTTTCTCAACTAAATTCCATGCCATATAGTGGTTTGAGGGAATATCTGCATCATCTGGAAGTAAATCCTTCAAGAGGGTAAGAATGTAACCGATTTCTGTATTAGAAATCCCATACATAGTTTTCCCATGAAACAATCAGATTAAAAATTCCAGCTTTTTCATTTTATCGCATTGTCGATATACTGGAGTTGTGGCAACATCATTCAATTTTTTCACCCTATAAATATCATCATTTTCACTAGATGCATCATCTGTTCTCATATCAAAGTATTCTTGAGTCGAAATCCTTTCTTTTTCATGATGATGAATAAATGGAAACCGATCATCTAACAAATTCTCCATTTTAGTCTTTTCATTTCGATCATCACCAATTTGAGATTTCATTTTCTCCCCATTTTGATACCACACAAAGTAGTTTGCTTTAAAACCATTTTTGGTTATGTGGTAGATGACTTCTTCACGGCTCAACCAAGGTCTACCAACACAATTGGAACATGGGAAGTGTATGTGACCACTATCTGAAGCATTGTGAAATGAAAAATCTATAAAGCTCTCCAAATTGTTTTGAAAATTGCTTGACATCCGATCGATTTCATACATCCAACTTCTGTCCATTCTGTAAAAAGAATTTATATAAGTCATTTTGTCATAAACAATTCAATAGGATTGAACTTTAATAGAAAATACATTTAAGTAAATGATAAAGGAAGAAGTTTCTAGTCAATGTAGTGAACTATTAAAATAATGTAAAGAACAAGTACTCATAAATTAAATTAAAATTTATTTATATTTATTTTCATTAGGTCTATAAGAGGCACATGCCTCAGGTCCCATCATGTGTTATAGGCATCCCAAATCATTCACTCATGTTCAATAACTCATTATTGACACCTGGCTATACCTTTCATTACCTAATTACTTCCCCAAGTCAAGCGCACCCCATGGGTGAATAAATTTTAGGCTTCTACACTAATAGGTTGTTCATGGCATGTAAAAAGATTTAATTTCATTAAGTATAGACAAAAAAATTTATTTTTAAATTTTAAATTCTTAATAAAGTATGTTAATGATAACAACATTACTGAATTAAACTTGTGACTTATCTAACATTTTTATGGCTGTCTACACATGCCGGAATGGGTAGTGAAAAGCACCCCACCCTCATAAAAGTGAGTATTGGCCAAGAAGGACACATAATATACAACGTACAATGAGAACCATATTTAGTTGACCCTAAAGTTATATTAGTGCAGTCATCTTGGGGGAAATGGAATATATGATCCTGGTTAACTGATGAATTCAAAAGCTCGTATTCCATATGTTGGACACTATATAAGGTAAGAAATCTTGTGAGGATGGGTTTACATCATTCAATTTCTTAAATTCTAGTGAGAATGAAGGCTTAAATTAATGACTTGAGTTCACTGATACCACGTCAACCGTTATACACACCATGTGAACCCTTATGCACACCATATGAACCCTTATACCATATCGTCATTATTACAACCATTAATAACAACTTATTAAATAACATCACTTGTTAAAGATAATAAAATTGAACATAAATAAATAATAATATTGGATATATCAAGTAAAATGAAGTCATACTATCTTACATTCTAAATGACCACCCACAACCATGATTAATGACCACAAAGCTCCCCTTTCGGCCATCAAAAGTGGAAACAAAAACACATAGTTGTAGAAAAAAACTTCATTTGTATGAAGAATAATAATCTCATGGTCCTCATGATATTTGAACCACACAGTCATTATTTTCGAGATGAACTTGTATCCATGAAACCATATGAGAAACACGATTCAATACATGAATTTTTCTGATTTTCCCAAGCATTTTGAGGAACCCCAAATCAGTGAAAATGGTCATTATGTTTTAAAAAGGTGATTGAATAACACATGTATGATGTCGAAGGAAGAATTATTAATGGTTATATTAGAAAAACTAATATTCACTAATATTGCGAATTTGACATTCTGTGAATTAGTTTCATGAAGAAGGAAGAAGTACTAATTAGGGACCACATACTATTTGGAAAAGTTCAAGAAGATACTCCATATGTTCTATTGTGCAAAGGATAAGTGAACAGTGTGTAATTTTATATATATATAGATTTTTATAGAAACATGATAAATACTTGTTATGTAATACACATAGTGTACAAAAATTAAGATGAACAAGATCTTCATGTTTGGCATGATCTTAATGAAAGGAGTGATTTTCATGAAATAATATCAATAAATATTACAAACAATTTCTTATTAGTTCATATAAATGAAGCTATAATATTTGAAGCATTGAGATTAAAAAAAACTATGAATATTCAAAATTAGAACACAATAAAGAGACACCATGCCCTTATAAATGTAAATGTGTAATGAAAACATTAATTGGACATACACCGATATAGGGATTTGAGTACACAATTCGTGGAACAATCATAAAATTTTACAAAAACCCTAAAAATTGGGAATAATGAAATCGTTGAGAATAGAAGGATATGATTTATAAGAGGTGGAACTATATCCTTGATAAAATATGGAAGGAGTCTAACCTGGTAGCTACTGATCCGATGGAAGAGGTGGGGATTCGGAAGTGCTTCTTCCAAGGAATCGCTTTTGGAGACCAGCGGAAGGGTTCTGGAATCGTGGGGAGGCCGCTGCCTGCATTTGGAGAATTTAGGGATTTTTTCCCAATAGTTTTTAAAAACTGTTGTGAAAACTCAATCTTTCCCAATGGTTTTATGAAACCGTTGGGAAAACTAAAATTTCCCCCATCTTTCCCAACGATTTCCTCAAACCGTTGGGAAAAGTGATTTTCCCCACTTTTCCCAACGGTTTCATAAAACCATTGGGAAAAGTCACTTGTCCAAGGTCTTTACCAATGGTTTATGAAAATCGTTGGTAAAGACAACATATACCAATGGTTCTTTAAACCGTTGGTATACAAGTGTTGGGAAAAGTCCCCTTTCCAGTAGTGAAATGTGCATTTGTGTGTCTATGTGTGTATCTTTGTGTATATAGATATATATTTATGTGTGCACAAGTATTCACACACACACATGCACAAACACAAAAACAAATATATATATATATATATAATATAAAAAAATTATATAATTTTATAATAAAATTTACTTAGGGAATATTCATTAAATCATTGAACAAAAATCATAATATTTGTACAATAAGTATATGTTTTTCATATATAAAAAAACATATAAGATTTGTTCATAGAACAAATGTTTTAATTTAAATGAATCTAAAATGAGGAAAAATAGTCTATATATCATATTTTTGATCTTTAAATAAAAAAATAGAATAAATACATAATATAAATATAAAAATTATATATAAATATTATATCATTGAACATATAATAACATTCCGGAAGAATAATTAATGATACAAATTTAGGTAAACAAGGAATGAAATAAAAGTCAATATTCACTTTCTAAAAAAATAAACTAAACATGCATCATATAATTCACATAAAACAAAAACAAATTTAAAATACAGAATGCATATTAAGAAAAAAATAATAATAACAAAACACATGTTATCTATTAAAATGATTGAATTAGATATAAATTTGAAAAATAAAATGAAAAGAAACAACCTTGTTAAATTTATAAAAAATCTATAAAATATGAAGAAAATAATGATATCTAAGACACAATTTGTTTAGTATTGAAAAATATTTTAGATGAACTACAAAATTAGAGCAAAGATAGTAGCTAATGAAAGAAATCGAATCATGGTGGATTTCCCTTAATAACTCATCATGGGTGATCTGACTTTAATAAAAACATAATCAAGATCAACTAGGTTGTTAGATTATAATTGTTGGTCGAAGTGGAATCTCAAGAGGGGGGTGAATTGAGTTCCTACTTAAAATTTCCGTTTAAAAATTGTTTTATAAAGATCCCCCAATTTTAAAACATCCCAGTTAATTAAGGCAGCAGAGATGTAAATGTCTAGTTGGTCAACAGGTTTCTCAAAGGGTGATTAGTCCTTAGTTGAACTAGTGTAAAACACTCTTCAACTTTTGAAACAAGTTTACTGAATTAAACATATACACACACTAACAAAAATAACTATCAAAGTTAATGAAAAACAGTTTTATGTTTTAGAAAATATAGGCAGCAGAAAATAGATAAAATAGAGTATAACAAAATATAGTGCAAAGTAAAGTAAAACAAGAGGTTCAGTCTCAAGCTGAGACTTAATCCTCTCCACTTGGTGATCACCTATCACCAAGTAGTTTATATTAACAATAAACTTGATACACAACCTGTATCAGGGTTTACAGCAGTTTTCAAAAACTGTACAGGGTTCACACCCTCTTCCACAGTTCTTCATGGAAAAAAAATAGTACAGACCACACACGGTCTCTTCCACAGTTATACGTGGGAAACAAAATGTAGTTGAAGTTTGATGTGAGGATATTCAATATCCTCTAGTTCAAACACAGGAGATTGTGTGTGTACCAGACAAACACACACACTTCTCAAAAATGAAGGAACACAATAGAGATAAGATTATAAGCTTGAGTTTAGAAAGATATATTTGTTTTCAGTTCAAATCTTGACTCCTTGGAGTGAAGAATTTGATGTTTGAGTCTTTATCTAGAAATTGTCTCCAAAACAAAGTGTCGCAACTGCTGGTTCTAGCTTCGAGTGTTCTGCCTCTAGTGTTGATCAAAAGTTGATGAAGCACAAAAGGCATCTTTGAAACTATTCTCCCAAAATAATCTTCTTAAGATTCTTGGATTCTCAGTGTAAGCGTCGAATGGTTATTCTTTGATATAGAAAGTAAGCTCTTTTCATGTACAGACGCGCTTCACCTCTACTCATCACACCCTATTATTTATCTTCCTTGGTCTTCCCTTTTATACATGAGGTCCGAAAGTAGGAATGAATAGATCACGTGCGGTCTTTCTCGTACCTCGTGCTGTTCCCAGATATGGTCTCCTGAAATGTCTACAATCAGAATTAATTAATGGCAGAAGCATTTAATTTGTCAAATATGACCGTTAGAATAATATTAAGAATTTTGATAAAGTATAGAAGAATTGGTAGACTGGTAACAATATCCTTCACATCAGTAGTCTTCAACAACAGGTGCACATCAGAAACCTCCAACTGTAACCTTCCATCGGTAAATTTCCACTGGTAACCTTCAGCGGTAGGCTTTCATCTGTGACCTTTCATCAGTGACCTTTGCATCGGTGACCTTTGTATCGGTAAACTTTTCATATATAACCTTTGCATCAGTGACCTTTGCATTGATGACCTTTTCATCGGTGACCTTTTCATCGGTGAACTTTGCATCAGTGACCTTTGTATCGGTAACCATGCATCAGTGACCATGCATTTAGATAAATTCTGCACTTTAAGATTAAACCAACAAGTAGTGAAATTAAAAGTATATGAATATTACTTGATAGAAATAAGGAACATTAATGAAACATGATTAACATATAATGAAAACATGATTATCACATAAATAAAACATGATTTGGGATTATCAAAATAGGTGAGTCCAACAATATCCCCCTTTTTGATAATCACAAATCATGTCATTGATTTTTTAGGTTTAAGTAGTGTTGAATAAAGGTTAAACACATCTGCTAATTTTATCAGTGATGTTATAATACACATAATATTATATCATTAAAACTAAATTGAAGATAGAACATATATAAATTGATGATAGACAAGAGAGAACATATATAAATGGATGATAGACAACTAAAACACTAAACACTTCTCCCCCTTTGTGATTAACAAAAAGCATACATAACAAAAAGAGATAAAAGAGAGTGTTTGTATTAATAAAAATTAGTAAAATATACAAAAAGGAATACACCGATCCATATTAGCTAAGACAATCCACAATCAATCCATATCAGATATGTCCATTGGAGCTTTATCGTTGGAAGCTGAGGATGCAGGTTCTGAAGGTGGAGGGATAGGCTGAGGGATGGCAGTTAGCAGTGTAGGAGGAGCAGCCACCGAGGCATCAGTAGACCTATAGTGGGTAGATCTCTGAGGAATCATTGGGGTCAAACTTCTGATGGCCTATGTAGGTTTCATCAAAGGAGCAGTACTGGTGGAACCTGAAATAGCTGAGGAAGCAGACAAAGTAGGAGGAATAATGATGGGTGTGCAGTCCACATGGAGGAAGGGTAACAAAAGATTATTGAAGTCCATAATGATGTTTCCCCCTCTTTCCATAGTTGATATGAAATAATCTTTGTTTTCCATGAGTCTCTCCAAGGTAGGAGTTAGCTCTCTAAGCTTGCTCACTTGATCCTTAAATGCTAGAGTGAGAGGAGGGATTCTCAATTTTTCCAAAAGCAGCTTAAAGTGATCATACATCTGATGCTTAGTGTATACTTGTTTGTAATAGAAGTCAACTTGATCCTTGATGGCCTTCTGATCTTGATCAGATTCCCTTAAATAATCTCCCACAAGCTTATGAATTTCCCTGGTAATGGAAATGACTCAAGTCACAGATTGAGGGTCTTGGGTATTGGTACTAGAGAATCTTTCTACTTCTTCTCTAACAATAGATCTAAAAGACTCTATATAAATTAGAGGATAGTTTAAAGTGTAAAAAGATGCACCTAGAGGTGCCATAGAAAAATCCACTGTCTCCTTAAAGGATTTAGTCAGGCCACTGATCAGCCTTGTCACATCATCATCTTGGACTTTCACATGTGTTTCCATGGACTTCTTAAAGACATCAAACACAGTTACCAACTGCTGAACTACACTCTTTATTTATCTGATATCTTTATCCCCTTGAACCCTTGAATAAATATAGGATTCCAAGCCTGAAATTGATTATTTCACACTTTCCATAGACTCTACCAAGGTTTTCACTTGACTTTGGTATTCCTTCACTTCATGAAATAAACTGGAGTGAAAGGTGGCAATGGACCTTTCTAAGGTAGATGCTACAACCTCCTGATTGAGATACACTGATCTCTCTATTCTAATAGATATATCATCAATGTGATTCTTCAAATTTGACTTCAATGATTCCAAATCATCCTTCTTCACATAGTCTCAAGGTAAAAGAACCACTGGCCACACAATGGTAGTTTCTGAAATAGTAGGAATTGAAGGACTTATGATAGGCTGGTCATCTTCAGAATCTCCATAATCTAAGCCTAAGACCACAAATCCAGGATCTTCTATCTAGTCCTCTATTACTTGAGCAACAACAACTGATCCTGTAGCAACAGGTTCCTCCCCCTCAGGTGGATCATTCTCTTGATCAACCACATTTATCTCTTCCATACCTCCTTTACCAACAACATCAACAAGAGAGCCCACTACCTCTTCTTTTACTGAATCCTCAACTACTACCATTTCAACTCTAGCTTCAACCAAAAAAACAACTTCTTCATCTCTACTTTATACCTTTTCTTTATGTCCTATTAGAGGATTGAGACTTAGACATTCCTCTTCACTTTCAGCAGCAGCTGTCTCAAAGTCATCATGACTTGAATTAGTGACCTCATCCTTATATGAGGTTTCTCTAATGACTCTTAAGACATGGTCTGCCCCTTCTTTCCACTTCGGTGGTGGTTCAGTGGTGAAGGTGATTTTCCAAACACGGTCGTTCTTTGGTAGGTGAAGGGTTCGAAACCTGGGAAGTCCGCTTTCGGGGGCCATGCCTCTCCCCTGGGATCCACCCGCCTTGCCAGGTCACCCGGACTCTTCTGGGTGGGAAAAATGAGGCGCAACCCAATTGCTAATGGATTGCTGTGCCGGTCCATCGCTTCCGGGTTGTTACCCTCGGGACGCTTTGCCATCTCGGCTGGTAACGGCTCCATCCCCGGCTAGGGAGCTACCTGCGAGTACTACCCCTTCGTGGGAGAGGGGGGTTACTCTGGGTGGAGGGTTTGAAAAGGCCACACTTGGGAATTATATTTTAAAAATAATATGGTCTACCCCTTCTTCTTCACTCGTCTCCTCATCATCACTGTCCCTTAGGATAGTCTCCATTCTTGGAAACCTCTTTGGTAGACTAGACACACCAAAGGATACAATACTAGCACGAGGATTTGAGGGAAGGTCTGGATCACTCCTGTCATCTATAGAATAATCCTCTCTTTCTTGAAAAAAAAATAGATTCTTATTCATCAAAATATGCAGGCTCTTCTTCATAAGGCTTAAGACCAGGGTCTCTCTTATTTTTAGGCCTAGTAGGATGAGCAACAGGGTTAAACTCTTCATATACCTTAGACTCATCATTCACCCATATCCCTAGCCATGGATTCCAATTGATCTTCATCAGCTTGCAAATCACTTTGGTGATGCAATGGTTATCCATCACAACAACAGTTTCCTCCTTAGCTCCAACAACTCCTTTCACTTTCAACATAAGGGATATCAACTTAGCATGAAATAGGGAATTGTATTTGGAACCAGGATTAGTCATATCTTTTAGTTGAATCATCAATAGCCTACATAAGTTGATCTTCTATTCATGCTTTAATAGATATAAGAGAAAAACATCTTGAAACTTTAAAGTTGCAAAGTCCCCTCTTTTGGGACTTAAAACATGCTGGATAAACTTGAACAACAACTTATATTCTCCTACCATTTCACTAGAAATTACTTTCCTAGGAATCCCATTCCTTGTCAGTTCGACTAAGGCTTCTTCATAAAAATAATAATCAGTAGATGGAGGCACCACTCCTGAGTAGTAATCACAAATCCATTCATATGGAACCCTCAAGCAGTCAACCCACTCAGTAGAGGAGAAACTCACACTTACTCCATTTAATCTCGATGTCATCTGGTTCTCATTCTTAGAGTTCTCAAATCTTAGATATTCATAAAACTCCTTCACATGATTTAGATTATAATGTCCATTATTGTTTGCAAAGCACTTGACCTAACCTTGAGCTTCAAGTGCCTTCATCACTAAAGACCGGCTCATCAGGAGCCATTCCGAGCTAAGATTCTTCTCAATCACTATTTTCATATTTGATAAATACGAGTTAAGAACCTTTTCTACTATATGGATTCCTCTACTAGACTCGTCTCTAGGTCTCTTAGGATCTGGCGCATCTCCTTCATTAGCAATTAATGGCCTTTTCACTCTTTCCATCGATTTGGAGTGGTTCAAGGTTTTAGTAGAGGTTTATGTTCAGGACTAAGGAGAAAAAGTTTTGGGAGAGGGTTTGATGTGGATCGAAATGTGGTATGTGTTTTATTTTTATCATTTAGGTATCGAGAAAACAAATTGAGAGAGAAAAGAAAAAAATGAATAAAACTAAAAACATTTCAAATTCCAGCCGAAAAGAAAAAAAACACAAAGTCCCAGACTCAAGTAAACTATCGGTAAGGTGTCATCAGTAAGGTCCTAATAGTGATGTCCTATCAGTAAGGTCCTATTAGTAAGGTCCTAACCATGAGATCCTATCAGTAAGGTCCTATAGGTAAGGTCCTATCGGTAAGGTCCAATGGTGAGGTCCTATCGGTAAGGTCCTATCGGTAAGGTCCAATGGTGAGGTCCAACGGTGAGGTCCAACGGTTAGGTCCAATGGTGTGGTCCAATAGTGAGGTCCAACGGTGAGGTCCAACGGTGAGGTCCAATAGTGAGGTCCACTGGTGAGGTCCAACGGTGAGGTCCCTAACTCAACAGTTTATCATACCTAACTCATGTTTGATGTAATTTAACCTCTCAGAATTCAAAGGCTTTGTGAATATATCAGCCAATTGGTGTTTAGTGCCAATGAATTAAAGAGTGATATCACCTATTTGATAATGATCTCTCAAGAAGTGATGTCTCACATCAATATGATTTGTCCTAGCATGAGATAATGGATTTTTATAGATGTTAATAGCACTTGTGTTGTCACAGTTTATAGAGACATGTTTGAATTGATATCCATAGTCTAGTAAAGTGTGTTTCATCCAAATAATTTGAGCACAACAACTACCAACAGATATATATTCAGCTTTTGCAGTAGATAATGCAACAAAATTCTGTTTCTTACTATACAATGATACTAGTGACTTGAATAACATGTGACATGTTCCAGAGGTGTTTTTTATATCTAACTTGCAACCAAAAAAGTCAGCATCCGAATAACTTATGAAATCAAATGGATGTCCTCTTGGATAAAATAGTCCTAAATCTATAGTATACTTGAGATATTTAAAAATCCTTTTAACAGTAGTTAAATGAGACTCTTTGGGATTGGCTTGAAAATGAGCACACATGCATACATTGAACATAATTTCAGGTCTACTAGCAGTATGGTATAATAGAATCCCAATCATACCTCAGTAATTGGTTTGATCCACTGATTTACCAGTTTCATCAGCATCCAACTTACAAGTGGTACTCATAGGTGTATCACTACCTTTATTACTATCCAAACCAAAAAATTTCAAAATATCCTTAGTATATTTACTTTGATTTAAAATAATACCATTTTTATTTTGAAAAATTTGAAATCCAAGAAAAAAATTTAGTTCCCCCATTAAACTCATTTCAAATTCATCTTGCATCATTTTTGAAAAATTAGTACATAAAGAGTTTTTAGAGGATCCAAAAATTATATCATCTATATAAATTTGTACTATTAAAAAATCTTTGGAAATCCTTTTAATAAACAAAGTAGGATCTGTTATCCCTTTAGTAAAACCTTTTGAGATAAGAAAGGAACTAAGTCTATCATACCAAGCTCTTGGAGATTGTTTTAGACCATATAAGGCTTTAGATAGTTTAAAAACATGATTTGGAAAATAGGGATTTGTAAACCCAGGAGGTTGTTCAACAAATACATCTTCAACTATATACCCATTTAGAAATGCACTTTTGACATCCATTCGATAAAGTTTGAAATTCAGATGATCTATATAAGCAAGTAGTATCCTAATGGTTTCTAGTCTAGCTACAGGAGAAAAGGTTTCCTCATAGTCTATTCCTTCTTCTTGAATATATCCTTGTGCTACTACTCTAGCCTTATTTCTAACTATGTTTCTAGATTCATCAAATTTATTTCTAAACACCCATTTAGTTCCTATGGTCAAAGTGTCTTTAGGTCTGTCTACTAATTCCCAAACTTTGTTTCTTTTAAAATGATTCAATTCTTCTTTCATAGCTATCACCCAAAATTCATTACTAATTTCATCATTAATATTTTTGGGTTCAAGTTGTGAAAGAAAAGCTTTATGTTCAACCTAGTTTCTCAGATATGCTATAGTTTGTGTCCCTCTATTTAGATCACCTACTAAAACATCTAAAAGATGATTTTTGAGAGTTATTATACCTCTAGAAAGAGTTGAACTGGACTCCTCATGGTTGTCTACAAGTTTAGATTCACTAGGCTCAGATTCTGGAAAATTTCCAGAATTGGTTGTTTTCATAGGGATATTACTGTCTTTATCATTAAGATCTAGAATTGACATATCTTCCTCAAGATGTTCAAGAGTGGTTTTTGGTTCATGTGGATCAGTCTCATAAAATTTAACATGAACTAATTATTCCACACATTTGGTTCTCTTATTTAATACTCTATAGTCTTTACTAGAGATTGAGTAACCTAGGAAAATTCCTTCATCACTTTTTGAAGCAAATTTGTCAAGATTATCTTTAGTGTTAAGGATAAATACTTTGTAACCAAAAACTCTAAAGTAATTAACCTTAGGCTTTCTATTATTCCAAATATCATAAGGGGTTTTCTTAAGAACAATTCTAATCAATACTTTATTGATAATGTAACAAGATGTGTTAACAACTTCATCTCAAAAATATATAGGTAGATTATACTCATTGAGCATAGTCTGGGAAATCTCTTGAAGTGTCCTATTTCTTCTTTCTACAACTGCATTTTTTTGAGGTGTTCTAGGAGTAGAGAAATTGTGAGTATAACCATTTTGTGAGCAAAAAGATTTGAAGTCCTGATTTTCAAACTCACGAACATGATCACTTCTCAAGGTCTTAATTCTAAGTCCACTAAAATTTTCTATAGACTTGGAATATTTAATGAAATAAGAGCATGCTTCACTTTTGTGAGCTAGAAAATATACCCAAGTATATCTAGAAAAATCATCTATAAGAACATAAACATAGTGCTTCCCATTTAACTTCAAACTCTAGATGGTCCAAACAAGTCCATGTGAACCAACTCAAGCAGTTGAGAAGTAGAAAATTATTTCTTTGGTTTGAAAGAAACTTTGTGTTGTTTTCCCTTTTGACAAGGATTACACACTTTGTAACGAGGGAATTACAATTTAGGTAAGTCTCTAACCAAACCTTTCCTAGTCAGTTTCCTAAGTGAGTGCACATTGTAGTGTCCTAGTATTCTGTGCCATAACCTGGATTCCTTATGAAACATATTTAAACAAGAATTTTTTTTCTTAGCTAAAGAATCTAAATTATCAGCATATACATTCTCATTTCTAAGAGCAGTAAATATTAAATCATTTTTATAATTAAAAACATTACATGCATAATTTTCAAATTTAACATTGAATCCATCAACCCACAACTGAGAGATACTTAACAGATTTTATTTTAACCCATAAACAAATAGTACTTTTGAAATTAATATAGCATTAGGGTTTCCAATTTGGCATAAGCCAACGATCTCCCCTTTTGCATTATCACTGAATGTGACATTTCCACCATCAACTTTTATTAGGATCTTGAAACATGAATAGTCTCCTGTCATGTGTCTTGAACATCCACTTTCCAAGTACCATAGAGTTTTACAGGAGCTCTTCAGACAATTTTCCTAAAAAACAGATTAAGTATAGGGTAACTTTGGTACCCATATTTTCTTCGGTCCAGAGAGGTTAGCAAGTAAAGCTTTGGGAACCCATACTTGTCTCACAGGTTTTATATAATTACCAGATATGTTTTGAGACATGAATACTTTGTTTGGTCCTTTAGAGAATTGTTTTTCAAAAGATAGTCCAGATCTTAAACTAGCTGTGAACTGTCCAGATTTTGGAACAAATTTAGTTTTAATAATCCTTCTTTGTCCTGGTTGATATACTATACTAGTTGTATATTTTGGAGCAATTTATTTCCCTAGAAACTGAGTCAAGGTATCTCTACTAGTAGTAAACTTTTTAAAATCCCCTTTTAATTACTCATTTGATAATTTGAGTTCAGTATTTCCTTTTAATAGCTGAGCATGTTTTTATTTCTCAATATCCAGATTAGATTTGTAATTATCATTTAAAGCATGTTGTCTTTTCAATAGTTTATATTTATCCTTGAGTTCATTAAAGGTATCCTCAATCATTCTATAGTATTAAAATAGTTCATCCTTAGTCATATTTTCATCATTGTTGGATTAAATTTAATTCCCAAAATAATAATCATTGGGTATAGGGAAATTGGGTGTTACCTCATTTGTTTCAACCATGAAACACAGATTTTCATGTTTGTTCTTGTGAGCATCAGAAGTATCAGATCCACTTGATATATCTTCTGAGGAACTCCAGGTGGATTTCATGGCCTTTTTATAACCCTTTCTCCTATCTTCATACTTATTATTAAATTTAAGCTTGGGGAAATCATCCTTCACATGGACTTTTCATTTACACTCATAATAGACTATATCAGTTGTGTTATCATTCCATTTTATTTCCTTTTCCACTGTCCTTTATTATCATACCTTCCTTTGTAGTTTGATTTTCTAAAGAACTTTTTCTTTTGGTAGAACTTCTTGAATCTCCTTGCATGATGAGCCATCTCATCATCACTGTCAGAGTCTGAGTCTTCACTTGTGGAAGTGTCTACAGGAGCTTGAACTTTTTCTTTTTCTCTATTCTTTGATGTAGGAGTCTTGAGTGCTACAAAATTCTTCCTTGGTTCTTCATATACTTCTTGATTCACCTCAAGTTCTTCTTCATAAATTATAAGCTTTCCAATTATTTCTTTCACTGGTAGTTTTCATATGTCACAAGATTCTCGGATAGAAACAAAAGTTCATCTCCATATGTCAGGTAGGTATCAAAGCAATCTCATGATCTGGTCCTTGCTGTCCACTGGTTTCCCAAGAAGACTCATGGTATTCACTATTTCATTGAACCTGAGATACATTTCAGAAATAAGTTCATCAGACTTCATTTTAAAATTATCATATTTAATAGTATATGTATTTAATATCATTTCTTTAACATTAGTTGTTCCCTCATGATAAATTGATAAAGTTTCCCAAATTTCATATGAAGTTTTACAAGAAGATATTATATTGAATTCTTCATCACCTAGAGAACAGTACAAAACATTCATTGATTTACAGTTATTATTATATGTAGATTTACTCAACTGAGACCATGTGTCTTTAGTAGTAGTAGGCAATACATGTTGTTCTTTAATTGTGTCCCATATTTCAGGTACCATGCTCTCTAGATACATTTTCATTTTTAATTTCCACTAAGCATAGTTATTACCATTAAAGAAAGGTGGTCTATTAGTAGCATCACCCCAAACTCTATTATCCATAGTTAATTAGAATTTAAAGATCTGAAAATTTAGATATGATAGAAATTTTAAGATCTTTTAGATACAACTAAAAATCACAGTTGAAAAGAATTTGAAAACTTGAAAATATTTTTCCCTCTGATACCAAATGTTGGTCAGAGTGGAATATCAAGAGGGGGGTTAATTGAGTTCCTAATTAAAATTTATGTTTAAAACCTATTTTATAAAGATCCCCCAATTTTAAAACGGCCCAGTTAATTAAGGCACTAGATATGTAAATGTCTCTTTGGTCAATAGGTTTCTCAAAAGGTGATTAGTCCTCAGTTGAACTGGTGTAAATCACTTCTTCAAATTTTGAAATAAGTTTACTGAATTAAACATATACACACACTAACAAAAACTAGCTATCAAAGTGAATTCAAAATAGTTTTATGTTTTAGAAAATATAGGCAGCAAAAAATAGATAAAACAGAGTATAACAAAATATAGTGCATAGTAAAGTAAAACAAGAGGTTCAGTCTCAAGACGAAACTTAATCCTCTCCACTTGGTGATAACCTACCACCAAGTAGTTTATATTAACAATAAACTTGATACAAATCCTGTATTGGGATTTACAATAGTTTTCACAAACTGTCTAGGGTTCACACCCTCTTGCACAGTTCTTCATGGAAAAAACAAACAGTACAGACCACACACGGTCTCTTCCAAAGTTATACATTGGAAAAAAATATAGGTGAAGTTTGATGTGAGGAAATTCAGTATCCTCCAATTCAAGCACAAGAGACAGTGTGTGTAACAGACAGACACACACACTTCTAAAAAATGAAGGAACACAATAGAGCTAAGATTATAAGCTTGAGTTTAGAAATCTCTATGTGTTTTCAATTCAGCTCTTGACTTATTGGTATGAAGAATTTGATGTTTGAGTATTTATTTGGAAGTTGTCTCCAAAATAGAGTTTCGAAACTCTAGGTTCTACCTTCGAGGGTTCTACCTCTGGTGTTGATCAAGAGTTGATGAAGCACATAAGGTAGCTTTTAAATTATTCTCCTAAAATGATCTTTTTAAGCTTCTTGGATTCTCAGTGTAAGCGTAAAATGGTTCTTCTTTGATGTATCAAGTAATATCTTTTCATGTACAGATGTGCTTCACCTCTACTCATCACACCCTTTTATTTATCTTCCTTGGTCTTCCCTTTTATACACGAGGTCTGACAGTTGGAATGAGTAAATCACGTGCGGTCTTTCTCGTACCTCGTACTGTCCCCAGATACGGTCTCACAAAACATCTACAATCAGAATTAATTAATTTCAGAAGCATTTAATTTATCAAATATGACCATTAGAATAATATTAAGAATTTTGACAAAGTATAAAAGAATCAGTAGACTGGTAACGATAGCCTTCACATCAGTAGGCTTCAACAACATGTGAAAATCGGCAACCTCCAAATGTAACCTTCCATCAGTAACTTTCCATCGATAACCTTCAGCAGTAACCTTCAACAGTAGGCTTGCATCAGTGGCCTTGCATCGGTGAACTTTGAATCAGTGACCTTTGAATCAGTAACCTTTGCATCGGTAACCTTTGCATCAGTGACCTTTTCATCGATGACCTTTGCATCGGTGACCTTTGCATCAGTGACCTTTGAATCGGTGACCTTTGCATCGGTGAACTTTGCATCGGTGACCTTTGCATTGGTGACCTTTGCATCGGTGACCTTTTCATCGGTGACCTTTGCATCGGTGACCTTTTCATCGGTGACCTTTGCATCAGTGACCTTTACATCCGTGACCTTTGCATTGGTGACCTTTGCATCTGTGACCTTTGCATCGGTGACCTTTTCATCGGTGACCTTTGCATCGGTAACCATGCACTAGTGACCATGCACTTAGATAAATTCTGCACTGTAAGCTTAAACCAACAAGCAGTGAGATTAAAATTATATGAATATTACTTGATAGAAACAAGGAACATTAATGAAACATGATTAACATGGAATGAAAACATGATTATCACATAAATGAAACATGATTTGGGATTATCAAAATAGGTGAGTCCAACAATAATGATAATCTTGTTAACAATAATTGGAATAATTAATTTTCCATATAAAAAGTAGGCACACTCAAATATGAATCCACACAATCACCACCATAGAATCGGATTTACACAGTACCACATTTTAAAAGTGGTAAAAAAAGCGTTGATAAAGGGGGTACCTTTATCAGCACTACAAAAAAGAACTGTTTAAAGGTTCTTTTAAAAACACTAAAAATGATGATAAAAGTACCCCTTTATCAATGGTTTTTTAGCACTAATAAAATTAACCCCCTTTTTAGCGCTGATAATGGGTACTTTTATCAGCACTTTTCTTAGCGCTGGTAGAAGGTACTTTTATCAATGCTTTTCTTAGTGGTGATAAAGTGTAATTTTATCAACACTTTTCTTAGTGATGATAAAAAATATATTTCATAAAAAAATTATTTAGCATTAAAAATAATACATTAATAAATAAATATAATTATATTGATATAAATATAATATATTTGATAAAATATGATTTATATAAGGCTAAATACGCATTTACACTTAATATATAAGATATTTAGTAAAAAATAGATTATAAAATAATTATAAAAATAATATTAATTAATAATTTGATAATTATTATCAAGTAATAGTCATTTAATAACAATTTTAAGATAGAAAAAATAAAAAAATTAATAAATGATCTAAAATAAGTTGAAAATGTGACTCAAACTTCAAATGACCATAACTTTTGATCCAGGTGTCCGTTTGTGATTTACCAGATACCAAATCAAATTTTGTGATGGGATCTACGCACTAGTGAGAGAGGAAAACCCCATATCACATCTTACAAGGATAAAAAGGGTCCATAAGGCCTCCAAAACTAAGTTTTTAGTCAGGGAATCCTAATTTTTTTAACATTCAATGGACTTTAAGCCTCATTTAATGGGGTATTTTTGATCGTTTTTAGTGAAGACTGAATTTATTTTCAAGACTTACATTCATATTGATATTATGGTTTTGAAATATTATTGTTTTTTATAATGTAGTTTTATTTATAATCAAATATATAAAATATATACATATTTTGTATGTATTTACACATATAAATTTAATTTTATAAATACATATGTAAACATATTTACATGTAAAGTATATTTCTAAATATATAAACCTTATATAAATAAAAAATAATATTCATTATATTTAAAATAAAAATTTATTAATATTTATATACATATATAAATAATGTATATATAATGTTCATATATATATATAAATATATTTTTGTGTGTATTGACAAACAAATATATATTTATCTATGTATTCTAATATATGTATATATATATATTAATATATAATATATATAAATAAATATAAATATGTATAATTATATTTATAGATGCACACACATATATAAATATATGTATGTATTTATAAACACACACACACACAAAACATATTTTTTATATGTGTGTGTATATATATATATGGATAAAAAATGTAACTAAATATATATAAATATATAGATATATCATAAAATACAAAACAAAACAATATAAGGGAGTAGAAGAGGTGTAGGCGCATGAGGGGGGGGGGGTCTAATGTTTGAAACCCATCAAAGGCAAAGGTGCACAGGCGGGTGAGCAGGTGCCTAACACTGTTGGGGGGGGGGAGAGGCTAGACAAGTGCTGTTATATGGGGGGGGGGGGGGGTTGGGCACTGATAAAAGTGGGGGTGGGGGAGGGGGGGGGGGGTGGTGGTCCACCCTTCAATTTGTATAAAAAATTATTTTTTAAAATTTAGTTTTTTGACCTTTATGAGCGCTTTTTAGCATTGATAAAATACACCTTTTATCAACACTTTTTTTAGTGATCATAAAAGGGGACTTTATCAATGATTTTTTTAGCACTGATAAAAGGGACCCTCTTTTAATAACACTAAGGACAACAACACTTTTTAGCACTGTTAAAGCTCTTTTTGCACGCTCTTAAAAGGATGATATCTAGTAAAATTGAGGCTCAATCAATTGTAGTTAAATATCGAAATTGAATTTAAGTAAAAAATTCAAAATGAATAAACATTTAATATAATATTAAAATTAAAAAATATTAAAATTAAAAAATATAAAAATACCAGAAAACTACATTGTTGCTCTAGTATTGTATGGAAATCCTCGAGAGGGGCTGAGTTGAGGATTAAAAAAGAATAATAGAAAACCCCTCTATAAAATGTTTCACACTTGAATAAATAAATAAAAATTAATATTATTACAGAATATAAATTATAACATTTCATAAGACTAAAATGGTAGGAGTGTAAAAAACCTTTTAAATAATTAGTAACACATAAAAATTATTCTACAGTTATCAATGAATAATGAATGTATATATAGATATGAAAAAAATGATAAATAGAGAAGTTTATTGTTATAGACTGGTTCTTAGTATGTATAATATAATTAATTGAGTTTTCCATTCAGAGCTGAACATGATCAAACAATGATATACAAATATAACTTAATAAAACATTTAACTTTTTAATAAGATAAAACAATTAATTGAAAAGTGATTGGAGGAAAGTAACGTACACAAATGGAAGTATAGTAAAATAAAACATGAAATATGTTAAAATGGGTTTGGATAAGAAATACCTACACCCTTATTTAATTGATATTAAACAAGTACCTATAATGTGAATATCAGCAATTTTAACTCAAACTATTAAGAGGATCATAAGTCTAGATTTGTTAAGATACAACCAACACTAAGTGAAAGTAGTGGACAATTTCTATAAAAAATCAGACAAGTCCTTATAATTGAATACATCTTTGATCAAGTGGTCATAGGGTGAAACTTCCATATATCATGGACTTCATTATTCATAAAAATAGGGGATGTTATAAAAAATAGTGATTGGATAAAAGAAATAAATTATGCATTAGTTATTTCTTATAATATTTTAAAAGTGTATGTATCTAAAACATAGTAGAAAGGGGAAGAAAACAAGGACTATAAGAAAATGATCTATGAATTGAATTTATACTCAAATTGTTGTATCATAACCATGTAATTTTTTAACTACATCGCATGACTCATTTATATATTCCTTGTAAATAAAACCATTGGAACATTTATTTTATAATTAAAATCCAACCATTAAAAATTTAGTCATTAACACTAACATATCTTCAAGTAATAATATTGGTTGGTTAACCTATGCCATTTTTTCCTTTAAATTTAATTGGTGGATATCATAATTATAAATAATTAATAATATAATAATTAGGGTTGGTGTTGAGATGGAAAATATTATTCATTACACTTCAGTTTTCTTATTATTCAAAATGTTATAAAATCCTTATATAGACTTTATATATCATATGGTCCCATTTATCAAAATCATAAAAAATTATTTCTTAGGATAAGTCAAAATAGTTTGATTACTTATTTTACAATATAAAAATTCATGTTGTCATTTTATTGAAAATTATATTTAGGGTATAATAATCTTCAATAGTTCATATTTGAACCAAGAGAATTTTAATATTCAATATTAATTTTTTCACATGATGATATTCACATGTTCATCTCGATGATCACTAGATCTTCATAAATTGTTAAAAAAATACAGATCATAAAGTGATTTCTTTATAGTTTTTCATGATGTATGAGAATTATCATGTTTGGTTTAGAAATAAGTATATTCGTGTAGTATAGTATGTAGTTAAAATATTTAATGTTGTATTATTCTGATATTAAATACTTTATAAGATGTTAGATTTTTTTACTTAATAATATAATCATGATAGTTTTAGTGGATTTGATAGGATATTGGGAAAATTGATTAAATTTTGGTCATATTTGAATTTTGAATGAACTTTAGTTTTTTTATTACTCATTATTTACATTGAATGGTTTTTATTCATTCATTTATTAGATAGTTACACATGTTTTATAGATTATTATGTTAAACTTACTTATATACGATCTTAAGGCTTATCTTATAATTACTTGTGTCATTTTGGGTTGGTAATTTTAGAGGAAATTTTATTTTTCAGGGACTGGGAGAAAGGGGACATGTTAAATAGTATTTTGGTTTGATTTTCTAGGAATTGAGTATTGAATTGAGTATTTTTTGAAAAGGGTTAATGGGTTTTATGCTGAATGATGATGTGTATGGCAGGGTTGAGGTCCCTATACTTCTTTATTAAGCAAAAAAATCCACTAGGTACATAGTTTAGTGTCACTAGGTACCTAGTGATTAATCTAGAAGTAGTGAATTTGGATGCCCATTGAATAGATAGTATGCATGTATTGGGTTTCTATTGTAGCACCAGGCACCTGATACAGGTTCTGTGGGTACCCGGTAGGCCTTAGAAGTGTTTTTTAACTAGGTAACAACTATTATTTCACCATTAGGGCCATTATATTATTGATTGGAGAAGGGGTCAGGAAAGGTCATTTCGGGTCAATTGTATCCCATCCTCTCCCCCATTTTCTCAATTCATGATCCTCTATCAATATAAGTAGTTTTAAAAGAATTTTATCTCACCAGATCATGGATACCCCCCTCTGATTTGTCATGTCTTCTCCTTATTATACTTTATCTAATTTTAGATACCCCTACCTAGATATTTTAGGATGATTCAATTAAGTCTTGGTTTAATTAACTCTAAAATATGGGGATTCTTATTGTGATGGTTAGAGTGGGGTTAGTGAGAAAGAACGCGACTCTCAAATTTCTATTTCACTAGAGGTAAATGGCCTAATTACTTCATCTATGGATTTTAGTGAAATATTAGCATAGAAAATGAAATAGGAAACTAGGGCTTTTGTCCTAGTGTAATGGAGGGTCGTATATGATTTTTCTTTCACTTGTCACATGAGGTTGTGGACATGAGTTTTTTCTTAATGTGTTTTCAAGTATTAATCCTATTAGTATTAAATTAATATTTATTTCAATTTTTTATAAATATTTAATGGAGTATTTTGGTGTGTAATAGAGGCTTGATAACACTAAGAGGATTGGTGTGAGTTTTGATGAGGATGGAAAGTGTGGCTAAAGGAACAATAAGTCTTGTATTGAGTTAAGTGGTATATTTAATAATTAACAATATATGGTGTATGTATAAGTTTATATGCACATGTTAAGGGTTTGGGTTACATGTGACCATATAAGGACCATGTATATTCTACTGTGTGCAGGGCTGGTGTAGAGACTTATAAAGGTGGAGTGTGTCCTCAATATAGGGTTTGGGTTCTTGATAGGTTCTTGTGACTATATAACCATCAGAAATTATTTCAAATTATTATTGAAAAACACCTTATAGGGACTCAAATTGTGTAATATATTATGAGTGTCATTAGATGATCCCCAATAGTACATGCATAGGACTCTAAAGTGGGTAAGTCCTTAGGTAGTGTTTATAGTACATGTTTAACGTGGTAAGTGGTGTGGAAAAGGTTATGGGACATATTTTGAAACTTGTAACTTCATAGAAGGGTAGGTACTTATGGAATTGTTTTAAATACATGATGTTTAATTGAGTGGGAATTTTTATATTTCATAATGAAGTTTCATAGAGTGATTTGAGAATGTGATCAGTCATCATGGGGGGGGGGGTGCTATATAAAACTAAGAGGAGAATATGAGAATATACTTTCTATTTTGGTATTTCACTCTCTCCATGCTTGGAGATTGATTAGGTGGGTAGTGTGGTCTAGTGCTGGAGTCATCATGGGATGTTTGCTTTGAGTATAAGAATACGAGGTGAGTCCTAATCAAAATTTCCTTAGAGAAAGAAAATTATTTTGGTATGGAATCAGTGTGGTTAATGGGTTTAACTAAGTACTATTGATTAATCAATGTTTTTAAAATTATTATGAACTAAGGGATTTGAGATCATTAGTGGTTATAGTGTCAACTAAAGTTTATGGTGTCCTAGCTAGGAGATAGGACATCAACCTTATTTTTATTCATGTTTATTGATAGTGTGACTGATGAGATGGAAGCCTTGAGTCCTAATATACAAGGTGTCATGTTAAACCATCCATATGCATGTATACCCAGGTATAGTGATGTTATAGATTTACCAGATGGGTTTATTGTATGATATGAGGTTATTATGGTTAGATCCTCATATGTTATGACTTTCCCAAATGGATTTCCTACACATGGGTGTGGCTATGTTATGTATTTCTGAGTTTCATTTTAAGTATGTTGTGATGTTATTATTACATGTATGATTAGGTTATTTCATTCTTAGGTGTTTTTCCTATACCTAGGTTTGGTTATGATATGACATTCCCTGATGAGTTTATTGTAAACTGGTTTGGTTATATTACGCATCTCCTAAGAATGTTCCTAATATGATGTGGATACTATAATCATAATTACCTATATTGGATGATGTTGGTGAGGTTCAATATTGTGGTGGATTGGTTAGTATGTAATGTCCCAATACAAATGCTCGTGGGATGTATTTTACTATTTTATTTATTATTTATACATACATACATTTTCTATTATAGAATATATAATAGAACCCATTTGTGGTTACCTATTGAGTTTTACGCTCATACCATACACATACACCATTATAATGACCCCGACTTTTATATGTGGAGTTTTCCTTCTGAATAAACTTGTGTATCATATTTAATAATATAGTATAGTCTAAAACTCAAGAAATATATAATAAAAACCAAAAAAACATTATCATAAATTATAAAATTACATTTAGAGATTAAATAAACCTAATAAAATGGAAATTAGTATAATGGGGTAATAAACATAAAAAATAAAATAACTAGAATAGGTAAATTTGGATCACTTTGGTCCCCATAAATAATAACACTCACGAATAACACTATAAAAAAGAAACAAAACCTTTGTAGTGAAATCACCATTTTGGAAAATTAAAATTATAACCTTGAGTGAAATTTAAGTGAATAATGAATTATGTGGGAGGTATTTACATAAGTTAGAAAACCTATATGAACTTTGGAATAGTAACATGCCGATTTGAATAGTAACATAACTGCTTGGAATAATAACCTAGCCATTGGAATAGTAATCAGACTAATGGAAAATTAAAATAACATATTATGTAGCATTTGAAATAAAAAAATGAGAAATTTAATTTATAAGATAATTAAATAAAAGTTCTAAATATGATAAAATAAATATTTGACATAAAGAAACCATAATTGAATTTTTGGAATATATATGTGTTTTATTTTTATTAAAATAAAATTTTATGATAAATTAAAAAATATAAAATAAAATTTTATCTTTATAATTTTTTTTATAAAAAATATTTATTTTTATATAAATTATAATGTGATTTTATGAAATCCAAATCAATTTTTCTATGGGTCAGAAATTTAATCATGCCTTAAAAATTTGTATTTTTCAATAATTAATGATTTTATTAAAAATTAATTTTCTCATATTCATTGAATTATTTTGATAAAATTGATTTCATTTTTTGAATCAAAACATCAAAATTATCTTATGGTTCCTTTTTGGCATTTTTCTGAAAGATGAAAATCTGATGAATAGTGAAATGCCACAAGATACAACATTTTACATTTTAAATTAAATATGTGATTAATTGCATCATGGATGATGTAAGAAACCATAAACTTGGACTCACATGCATAAATTTTAATATATAATCACAAGAATAATCACTATTGTTAGTGTTGAGAAAAAAAAAATAAACTAATTAATATTTTATTCAAAAACACACCTCTCTTCCCCTTATAAATGCTACCCATAACCACCCCAATTATTCTCAAATGATAATATACTTATATAATCCAACCACTAACTAAATAATTTATCAAATACTATATAAATGTCTTTGAGGTTATAGTATTCATAAAAGTTTAATCTGCAAGGCCCTAGTAGCATGTCAAAGGTGAACGTACAAATGAAGACGTAATTCTCTCAAATAATATATATTATGTTATTTTCTATATATAACTCATAAAAATATATTATAAACATAAAAATATTATGAAATAAATATCTTAAATATAATAGATTGCTATTATATTGACAGAATAACCATTATCATCCTTCCTCTATTATTTTTCTAAATAAAAATGTCACCCACATTTTCCTCGGTTCACCACCTCCTTGGATTCCATATTTAATTTTTCATCACAACCTTCATGGATGGTTATAAAAATAATTTAATGGTTAAAAATTATCATAATAAGTATAATCCATTTTGTTTCATATTTTTCAATGGGTAAATAAGATTAAATATTAAATAAAAACAATTAAGTCCAACATGGTCAAAAAAAGAACCTAGATAAACTAAATGTTGAATGATAAGATTTATCCTCTCTAAATAATTATTTTTTAATGAATATTTGATATTTAATAAAATATTATCTTCAATAAAGTCATTAACTCCATATAATATCACTTCCAGTATAATGGACCCATTTTATAAGAATTAATATCCTTTAAACAGTGGACATGAACATAAGGTCAAAAAAATATGATCATAAATAAGCATTAATATAAAATGATACATAAAAATATATTTGAAAAGAGTTCTAAATAAAGTGTTTAATAAGAATAATTGAATTACTCTAGAGGTTATTTAGGACCAGAGTAAAGAGAACTTCCAAACCACCATCTTTTCTTTTGGTTGTGCTTTCTCTCTCTCTACCTCACTTTATCAATCTATTATTTTCATGTATTTTTTTATATTTTTTATATATGTATCTTAAATATATACATAATTTCTTTTTCCCTTTCTTTTTTGGGGATATACATGATTTTTAAGTCCCCTTATATCTATTTTTATTTTAGGTACCGCTCCATCAATTATTTTAATCTTATATAATTTCATTAAAATATGTATTATTTTATGGAAAAAATATTTCAGTTCACAATTGGTTTTATAAAATAAAAAATTTACTACCTTATTTAAAGGTTCTTCATCCATTTCTTAAAACTATATTAAAGTGGTTGAATTCTATACTAACTTCTCTACCCATTATTATGAATTTTTATTCACTTTAACTCCATAATAATGGAATAATATTCCTTATTAAATTATAAACTTCCAAAAATATTTAATCCATAATTTTCATGTAATTCTATATGATATTTAATCTTATTATGCTTTGAGATAAGGATATCTAACACATTCCTTCTCATGAGTTTTATCATGCTTATGATTTATGTGTGGTTTATTTTCCTTATATAGAACACATATTCATGTACAAATTATGATGTGTATGGGACCAAAATTATATATACCCCCAATACATTGGGTAAAGTTTTCATATCTTAATATACCATGTATGGTGGACAAGTATTTAGCCTAGCACATTTTGTTATGTTTTCTTGACAGTAAGCCTTGACTTGTGCTTCTAATGTTAGGTTTTATGTCTTTTCCACATTATTTTGATGCCATGATCTTATTTTACTTTCTTATTTATTAAATGATTCCATATGATTATATATGACCCTCCTATTTTATAATATCATGTATTTATCTTTGACTCTTATCATATAATTCATTTATATTCCTTTAATAAGATTATAACTCACTATATTCTTTATGTTTGTCCCTAGGGTATCCTATAAAGTAATAAAAGATAAAAGGGATCTAGGATAACATTTTTGAGATTTAAATAGAGATTTTTTATTTTTTTAAGTTTATGTTTTATGTATATAATCTCCCAAAGACACCGAGCCTTTAAAATTATTGGTTTTGTTTTATAAATCATTATGTTTAAATTCATGTAATAATTTGTGCATTAGAAATGGGTTGGTTTAAATGGTTTCCAAGAAAGGTCTAGTTATTTTTGGGTATTAGTTTAGAGAACCTAATATAAAATAGATCATAAATAACCTAGATTAAAACCTATAAATTCTTTAAGTTGGGATATAAATTTTATTTGTGAGTTATTCCTTCCAAGTTAATATTTTATACTATTATATGATTATAAATTTGAGTATTATCATCCATAAATTTCCTTTATTTTATTAAATGGATAGAAATATGAGAAACCATGTAAATAACCAATGTAATGGGAAATGTAATTATTTCTTGAATGAGAAGCCTATGATAATGGGAGCGGGAGTTGATAACCTCATGATGGTACTTAAAAAACTGACTCATGTTATGAATAATAACATGAATCTTGTGTAATTCCATCCTTCTCCCAAGAAATGAAAAGTTATGGTTGAGTTTTTTAAATGACAAAATCCTATAAATTTTAGTGTAGATTTTGGTCCTATAATCATGGAATAATTGATTAATTCCATGGTGAATATATTTTCTGTCTCCCAATAATTTGAGTAATAGAAAGTTATATTCACCATCTATCACTTAGAGGGAGAAGCTAATCAATAGTGGATAGTGATTAAGAATATAAAACCAAAAGAAGAAATCAAATTAATGAAATGGGATGGATTCAAAAAGATATTTTTTAATAAATACTTTCCTCACACTGTCCATCTTAAATTAGATATATAGTTCCTTGGATTCATGAAAAGTGAGGATAAATCAATTTTTTTATATGAAGAAAACATCACAAATATTTAAAGTTATGAATTAATTTTTTATTGAGATAATAATTAAGGTGTTTGGATTATTTAGTGTGCTAATGTTGAGTATTAAAAAAAGTTTTATATATTGGAGACATTGAAAACTACGAGTAAATAGTATGATATTCACTTATAGTTGATATTGAGAGTAGTGATTATAAATGGTACCATGGGTTTGGAGATAAATAAAGGTGAATGGTTTTTTAACAATAGAGGAATGATAGGTAAATCTCATATAGGGAAGAAAATACAGTTGTCACCATGTCATAAGTGAGGGATGAAGCATTCGAGAAACTACTTCAAGTGAAAAAGGCTGTGTTTAAAGTTTTAAAAGGTGAGGCATCAAGATAATGAATGTCAAAGAGAGATGAATAATACAACTAACATGATATAATAAAGGAATGTTCTGATTAATTCTCCATATGTGGTCTAATGTTTCATTTAAAAGGAAAATGGACATTATACAATCCAATGTTCAAGCTAAGGGTATTCGAGGATAACCAACTAAAATAACCACCAAGGACAAGAGTGAAAGGATATGATTATACTATAACTAATAATAAGGTAGATCATTAATAGGATGTGGTGATAGGTACAATTGTTATTCATTCAATAATAGTGAATGTCATTTTTGATTTAAACTCTTTTAATTCTTTCATATATTTAATGTTTTGTAGAAAAATTCAAATACCACCTCAAGACATGAAGGTTGAGATATTAATGAAAACAAAAAGTGGTAAAATTGATTCATATAAAGTATATAACTGTCCCCAAATTAAAAATTTTAGGATGAATCACCCAAAAATTCATGTTATACTCCATTTAGAGGAATTTTATGTTATGATGGGCAAGGATTGGTTGTCTCCATGTAGAGACAACATCAAATTCCAAGAGAGGGAAATTACCTTCCATATCCCAAATCATCCTCTGATTCTATATATCTGTAAGGAGAATGATGAAATATATTTAGAAACTCCTTCACATTCATGGATATTTTTTCCCTATGAGCAACTATATCTATCTCAAATTATAGATACAAAGTGTAAGATCATTTTTGAAGACATGTACTTTATAAGGGAATATGATAATGTGATTCTTAAAGATCATCTTGGTATTCCTCTAGATTTAGAGGTTGAGTTCCAAATTGAACTTTTACTTGGAGCTCTACCCATATCTAGGAATCCCTATTGAATTGAACCCATTTAACTAGAAGAAATTAATAAGTAACTATAAAATAATATAGTATAGATTTTCATACACCCAAGTGATTCACCATGTGGTGTTATAATTATCTTTTCCAAAAAGAAGGATGGGCCAATACACCTTTGTATTTATTATAATGAAATAAAAAAAACATCATAAAGAAAAAGTATCCCCTACAAAATATTAATGACTTATTTGATCAACTGTGAGGGGATTAGTGCATCTCTAAGGTTGATAATTATTCATGATATCATCAATTAAAGGTGAAGAAATATAATATTCCTAATTACGCCTTTCTTAAAAGGTATGGACACTATGAGTTCAAAGTTCTTCCTTTCTGACTCATAAATGATCTAGTAATTTTAATAGACATGATGAATGTAATATTTAGATATTACCACAGAAAACATGTTTTGTAATTTATAGATTATATTCTAGTATACTCTAGGACAAAAATATGAACATGGAGAGTATTTCATAATTTTGTTAAAGAATTAGAGAAAGGATAAGTTGCATGAAATGTATAGTAAATGTGAGATTTTTATAGTGAAAGTAACATTATTAGGGAATCTTATTACAAGTAAGGGAATTTCTATGAATCCTTATTAGATAAAAAAGATTAAGGAATGAATAAGAACAACATATGCAATGGTGATCAAAAGTTTTCTCAGATAATCTAATAAATCTATAATTTGTGAAAGAATTCTTAAGATTATAAAACCCATTAAAAAAATTAATTTCAATGGAGTAAAGTTATTAATACCGATGAATGTGAAAATAGATTTGTAAAATTAAATAAGAGGAAAATCACTCCACCTTTACTCACACTACCCTCTAGTGGGGAAGTATTTGTGGTATATAGTGATGCATATTAGAAGAGATTCAGTTGTGTGCTCATGAAAAATGATAATTTAGTATCCTATGCCTTAAGATATTTAATGGTGCATGAGAGAATTATATTATGCATGATCTAGAGTTGGATACAGTAATCTTTCCATTAAATATTTGGATTCATTATCTCTATGGAGTGAAGTATGAAATATTTAAAAATTTCAAAATCATAAAGTATATATACACACAGAAGGAGATCAATATAAACCAATGAAGATGATTAGATATTATCAAAGAACATGATGAAAAAATCCATTACCATCATGGGAAGGTGAATAAAGTGGTAGATACTCTATAATGAAATGATTTTTCAATATTATATATGATGAGGATTGAGAAGGATCCAATCTTCTTAGACATGAAAAGGATGTATATGGGAATTATAAAGAAAGGTGAAACACCAAACATTATTTTAATGATTTCTCAACCATCCATTCTGGAGAAGATTAATAAATCTCATAGGAAGGATATAGAGATAAAAAATAAGGTGGATTCTATAAGGTGAAAGCCTTAGAGTTGAATATTTATAATAAATGAGTTGTGATATTTAGGATATGACTATATGTACAATATGATCTTGAAATAAACAAGGAGATATTAGATGATGCTCATAAATGAACCTTCTCTCTCTACCTAGGTACTCGATAGATGTATAGAGATCTATAAGAGAAATATTGGTGGGAAAATATGATGTAGGAAATTTTGAATATACATTAAAGTGAATGGTATTGCATCAAGTGAAGGTAGAAAGGAAAAAATTCAAGGGGATAAGGAAACCATTATCCATACCTATATAGAAATGGGAGAATATCACCATGAATGTCCTCACTGGTCATCTAGAGGCACCCAAAGAAAATAATTCCATATGGGTTGTAGAGTAATGACATATGAATACTACTTACTTCATTTCCATTTGATAATAATTATCAATTTATTAGATTGCAATTTTATACATTGAATAGTTGGTAAGGCTGCAAGGAAGACCAATATCAATTATATATGATCAATATCCAAGCTTTACCTCAAATTATATAAAATTAATTAATATACCTTGAATATAGAGTTGAACTTTTGTACTACCTATCACCTCCAAACTGATGGATAATCTTTAAGAAGTATCCAGACACTAGAGTATATGTTGAGACCTTAATCTATATACATTAAAGGAGGATGATATCAAAATATTCCTCTAGTAAATTTCTCATACAAAAAATAAACCCCACTCGAGAATTTAGGTGGATCCTATAAATCCATATATGGGAAGAAATGTAGAGCTTCAAAATGTAAGGATGAATTTGTGGAATGGAAGCCAATAAGATTGTAACTAGTTGAAAAATGAAATAGAATTTCAAATCCATAAAAAAATACATTAGAGTAGAAAATAGTCAATATTAGAGCTGTGATAACAATCATCAAACATACATAGAGTTTAAGGTTAGAGATAAATTGTTTCTTTATATATATTTATATTAGAGGGTTATGGTGTTTGGGAAGAAGGGGATGGTATATCCTAGATAACTTAACCACTTTACCATTCTTGATAACATTAGAGCTTTGAACTATCAACTCACACTCAAACAAAACCTATCTCAGGTGAATTATTATTTTCACTTATCTATATTAAGGAAGTATGTACCTAACCCATCTCATGTAATAAATCTAGAGGTGATATAGTTAGATTATGATCTCTATTACGAGGAATATTAAGTGAAGATTTTAGACCATAGATATAATTTTTTATGCAATAAGAAAATTTTCCTTATCAAACCACTTTAGATAAACCATAATAATAAAGAGTTAACATGGGAACCTACATAAGTAATGATATAGAAGTACCATCATATTTTTTCATCTTAGTAAATGAAATAAAATTTCAATGGATTAATTTATGAAGGGTAGAATAATGTAATGACCTAGAATTTTATATATGTAATTATCCTTATGAATAAAATTGTGCATCATATTTGTAAATACTTTATAATATAAAACTCAAGAACCACATAATAAAATCCAACAAAAATTTATTATAATTTAGAAAATTACATTTATGGAATAAATAAACCTACAAAAATTAAAATTAGTACAATGGGGAAATAAACACAAAAAAATAAACTAGAATAAAAATATTCACATCAGTCTAGATACCTAGAATAATCACACCCATTAACAAAATTGTATAAATGAAAAAGAATATAAACTTATAAAAAATTGAATTGAATGATGAATGAAATAATTATGAGGTAATTATAGAGGTAATAAAACCTATAAGACTATTGGAATAATAACCTAATAGTTGGAATACTATCACGACCATTAGACATATTAATCTAACCCTTGTAATAGTAACCAAACTGATTTAATAGTAAAATAATATATTATATTTATTTTAAAATAAAAATATAAGAAATTTATATTTGAATAAAATTAAATAAAATTGTTAAATATGATAAAATAAATATTTGTCACAATGAAATAATAATTTTCTTTTTTTAAGATATATATATATGTTTTATTTTTATTAAAATACCCTTTTATGATAAATTTAAAAATATTGAATAAATTTTATCATTACAAAATGTTTTTGTAAGACACTATTTATTTATATATAAATTATCTTGTGATTTTATATAATCATAGGTAATTTTTCTAGGGGTATGAAATTTTATAAAACCAAATTTTTTTTCACTAATTAATGATTTTATTTAAAAATTTAAATTCTCACATTTAAAAAATTATTTTGATAAAATGGATGTCATTTTGAGAATTATCACATCAAAATTATATTAGGGTGATTTTTCAAAGACATTGTTTTGGGGAGGTTGATTGATGGTATTTCATATTCTACCAATCATCTTATAGGACTACCTCTTATTGATTCTTCAAATGAATCATTCAAGATCTTATCCTTAGATTTTCACTTTTATTTAATCAATAAATTTCTTTCATAAATACCCTCATTATTATTTTTTTAAAATATCCTGAATATATTGGGTATGTTGTCTTGGTAATATTTTAAAAAAACATGGGTTAATTCAATATGATTTTAAGGATAATTATTAACATAATCGATCAATTTAATCTTGGTTTTTTTCTAGTTTCTTTATGAAAACTATTAAATGGTTTTCCAATTTCTATGTTGCATATGAATCCTCTATATTTTTGATTTTGATTTTTTTAGGGACTCCCTACACACATTTCAAAATTATCAATGATCTTCCCAATCAATGGTTTAATTGGATTGACTCTAAAATTAGATTCTATAATAATAAAACTATCTTGAATAATTATATTTTGGATTCACATTGAATTTGATCTTTTGAAACCACATCTTCCTTGTATCTGGATTCAAAATGGAAAATATGGATTCATGGAATTTTTTTAATGTAATTATTACTAAGTATTTATAGTATTTATTTAATATTAGTCAAAAAACTAAAAAATGTGGTATTAAAATAAATTATTCAAGTGAAATACCACCCACCTACAAGATCCAGATTTAGAAATTTTGAATAGAGGGTAGTGGAATACCAATACCCAACCCCATGAACTAGTAAAACTTTTATGGGGATTTGGGGAAAAGATCTTACCTCATGTGAATGGTGATTTCAGTCCCCATTTGTCTCAAATTCTAGGACTTGGGAAGTAGGGGTTTATTGGAATAATCCATGAGAATTTATCTCTGATTTATCCAATTGATGATGAGGCTCCTGAGGACCTGTATAATGAAATTAATGAGGATGGTGAAGATGACAACATGACAATGAAATATACTTCCTCTCATGCCATATATGAGTGAAAAAGGGTCTTAATTGATGTTTATGATTGCATTAAACCTAAAAAAGTCTAAAAAAAGAAGGGATTATTCCTAAATGAAAAGAAAATTTGAAACTAGGTCATCTAGAATTCACATTGAAGAACCAAGGGGGAACAAAGAGCCTGTATATTAGGATAATCCTATTGATAAAGAAGTTTATGTTAATGAAGGTTATATCTGTACTGATAAGGATGATCCTATCATGAACTTTAAAACCATGAATGCTAATAAAGTCCTTACTTAGCTACCAGAAGAGTAATTTAACTAGATTAAAACCCATGATCTCATTTTTTTCAATAAATATAAAAATTCATTGATTATATTAGATTATTTTTAGGACATTCATGATATAGTGATTTCAATGATTGAATAGGACTCATGGAGGGAACCCTCTATGCAATTCATTAATCTCTAATGGGAATAATTTGCTTTAACTTCTAATATTTAGATCCTCATAGAGATTTTATCTATCTCTTTTTAGATTTATGGGATGTTCAGTCTTTGTATTGAATAATAATTGATTTGTAATATCTCAACCTTCACCTGAGGTACATTTCTATTTTTTAAACCTAAGTAAACCCCTTATTTGAGTATATTTTAGGTGTAAGATGGGTGATGTGAGTAAACTAGGGGCCTAGGATCAGAAGTCAGGACTACAACATGTGATTTCAGTCCCATCACCAGGACAATGGGCTATCATGGAGCCCTGCATAGCTATTGGGATCATCATATAGTTTTTAGTCTCCAGGGTGATTTTATTTAAATGGGGGAAGTTTGTAATTTTTAACCCCTTTATCTTTAAAATACCTTACTTGATTTCTAACATCCTTTTAGTCCAGTTATATCCCGATGCAAGTCCCATATTACTCCCCCTTTACTTAATGAATAACTCTCAATTATTGGTCATTTGAACTTCTATCTAGTACAATCATGACATTGATGTAAATATAAAACTCCACTATCATCAATTATTCCTTTCTATAACTGTCATGAGGTGTCCCTCTATGTATATATAATAAGCCCTATTTTCAAGTCTTTTGTCTAATTCATCAATTTCTCCTATTCTAGCTTGAATAGGTATCCAATATCAAACTAGTATACTTTTACAAGACTAAGGTAAGTGGTCCATGAATTTAACCCACAATATTTCTTTATTTCCAAGTACTGCATTGTGTGGTCATGCTAGTTTTTCTGCACCTTGACATAACTTAAATTAAATGATTAAATTATTCATTATCTTATTTAAAAACCCTAATTCAAGTGTTATGATCCCAAGTGAAAGGAAATTCCAAGTGGAATTCCCTGGTTAAAACATTGATTCATGTTTGGCTAATGAAATAGAGATAATTGTTGAATATTCTTTTGTAATAGTGTGAGATCATGTAATAATTTTTATTAACATCATAAAATTATGAACTATATTTTAAATGGATGAAAATATGAATTATTATTATTAAATAAATGATTGTAAAATGGTATTTGATAGTTATTGATGATTTTGAAATGAAATATTAACACCTCTTCTAGTTTACTATTAAACTGAATCATGAAATTATGAATTGTCATTTGCTAAATTCCTTGGAAATATAAAGCGATATTGGAGATAAAATAATTATAAGGCCTTTATGTAACCTCATTTAAATAAATAAATATATGTTATAGATGGTAATTTTAAAACAAAAGTATTAATGTGGTTTATTTATGTAAATGGTAATTTTTTTGAATTATATTAAAAGGAAATGAAAATAACATTGGGATTGTTCTTCATGATTGAATGAAAAACACCTTTAGGGGAGGTTTTGATATTTTTTAAAAAATACCCTGTGAGGTGGTCCATGATACTTGTTACAAAAAAACTATGTATTAGGTGATTCATGATACTTTATAAAAAAATTCCTTATGAGGTGGTCTCAGATACTTGTTATAGAAAATAACATATACAGAATTCCATGATACTTTACATAAAAGACCCTATGAGGTGGTTCATGAAACATTATATAGAAAGTGATCTATGAGGATGTCTATGATACTTTATATACAAAAAACACCCTATGATTCCGACCATGATACTTTACATAGAAAACGACCTATGAGTCTATCTATGATGAAAACTATGAAAAAACATCTATGTGTGGTCTTCGATACTTATATAGAAAACACCTGAAAGGGGGACCATGATACTATGGTTGGTATGGTCCATGTGACATGCTCAAAGACACATCGATACTGGAAAACATAGATATAGTTAATTGGGGTAAAAAACCTAAGGATTTAAAGTGGTATAGACCAATCTTTGGTGTCATTGTGGAGCTTGAACATTGGTGGTTATTTTTATTTTAATATTATAAATTGTTAAATAATTTGAATTATTTTTTTGTATAAAATTTTCATGAACTTTATTACAGTCTGGTTATATTTAGGGATGCCGTTAGTGATATCATGCTATGTTGTACTCACACCCTACATATGCCACAATAGAACTTGGGTACCAGAGTAGACACTATTATTTTGATAGGTACATGTATGGGAAAACACCTAGTGTGGATGTGTTTCTTGACATGCAAGGTTAGAGTATATATAATAGTACTAGGACAAACTCGAGTCTATCTTGTGGATTAGATTTTACATTCAGTTTTATTGTATTATTCTATTATACTTTGTGTATGATCTACCCAAGGAGGATCCTTTGTGACATGTATGTCATACCATATATTATAGCATGAGATGTACTTGTTTATTTATTAACCCTTACCATGTTTTTAATGTTATCTATATTGGTGTCATACAATTTATTTCATTTTCTCTATTATTTATTCTCTGACACTGATGGTATAATCTCCCCACTTCACAACCCTTATACCCATACTGCTAGTCTATAACATCTAGCGTATGGGGAGGCACACCTAAGGTTATGTGTTTCCACCAGTTCAGGGCACTGATTGAGTGGTTTCTAGGCCGGTTTGTTAGAATATGGTATCAGAGGATCCTTTTATTTTGTTTTAATATTTAGGAAAGGTAGATAAGAGAATAGTATGTGTCAGGGCTTGGTAATGAACTAGTTCCTAGGAGTATAAAACCCATGTATGGGGGAAAACCCAAGTCTTTTGGGGTGGGACTTATTGTTCTTGAGATTCGATTACTACAATTATGTTATTTTACATTAAGTTAGAAACTTGATTTATGATGTTATTGGTTTATGGTATTTTCACTCTTTGCTGGTATAATAAGAGGAAATGTGTCCAAAAATCATTTTAGTAACATAGGGATTCACGTGAAATGGATCATGCTAGGTACATAATATTTATAAGTTAACTGCATGCTGCTTGAGATTTATATTGGACAATGATTATATTTTTGTTTGATTTATATCTTCCTATGATTTATAACTTCCTATTATTAAAAATGAGGTTGGTTATTTAATGTGTCAATAACATCTTATATATTTTTTCCAATATAGTACAATGGTAAAATCTTAATTATCCAATTACTAAAATGAACTCTTGATGTAAAGGCATATATAAATGGATTTTAAATGATGGTTTTGGTTAAATAAAATTCCCATAAGAAACTTATAGGGTGTTTTCTCTCATAACTTATGAAGGGAATATTATTTTATAAATCCTTACAACATGAGATTTGGTGAAGAATGGGATGTAAAGGGAAATGTTAAAAATGAAAACCCTATGAATGATGATAAATTTGGAATTTAAACCTTTAAAATTGATAAAATATTAAGAATGTAAATTTATGAAATATTGAAAACATAAGATTTAAATTTTTATAAATAATGTTTAATATTTAAAAAAAATACAAAACATATAAAATGATGATCCCTGACCTTGAGTGGTGAGCGGGTATTGAGGGAGCACTAATTTTGTGACCTTGTGTGTAAGATGTTGACCCTATCTAGGGGTGGGTTGGGGTTGAAGGGGATATTCCATAAATCCTTATATATATATATATATAGGTTGTTTTATATTTCATGAAAATTATGATTTTAATGCAGACATGGGATTATTATTTTATGCAATACGCGATTGTAGAAAAATGATAAATAGTTATAATTTTGTGTTTCATATAGGTAATATATAATTAAATGAAATCATTTTATATGAAACAAATGGGGAGTAAATGCATATGATGCATGAACCATCCATGGAATTTATTCACATGTTTTAATGCATGAAAAAATGAGTCAATAATAAGGAATTTTCCTTGATTTCCTATATAATCTTTAACCATATGATGGCAGTGGGAGTGTATTTTAGATCCTCATGCTTGTTCAGTACTCCTTGATCTGTTTCTCCCTTTTATATTCTTCCTTTTCACTTGCGGTTCTAGAAGGATGTGTAAGAAGTATTGATCCCTCTCATGTGATAAGAGATTCAGTTTGGATTATGGATACACTATGAAGGTGGGATGTCATTTGGACTCCATATAGAAATCTATCTCAAACCCATCTGATCGAATTAAAAGATGATTAAGTGGATTTAATGGAGTATGGTATGCATGTTTTATAGTGTTTGTTCATTTATGGGTTTATATAAAGGTTCACATTTCTTACATGGATGATCCTCAGAAAATGGTTTTTATCACTTTTTATTAATTTTATAATTGTTATATGAATCATATAAGATCCTTTAGTTATATCAGATAGATCTATGCTTACATTTTATGAAACTTGGGATGAAATGAAGAAGAAAACAAAAAAAAAAACAAATCAATTTTATTTTGTGTTTCTAGAAATTAATTTTTCAAAATGGATTACCCTTACATAGAAAGGCTTTTTAACAGTAACCAAGATGTTAACTTTATGAAGATAGGACAAAAAAAATGTAAATATGATTTACCCATACAGAATGCCCTTATACAAAAGCTCTGTGTAAGGGTAACCTTTTATTATGTTTATTAAAATTGATGTTTGTAAAGGTATTACCCTCACCCAATGGGTTTATATAAATTTCCTTAACACTTTACCCTCACATGTAAAGGTACAGTGATGCATACCCTTACGTGCAGTGTTCACAAAAATGTAATATTCTCAATAACTTTACATAGAAAATTTGGTTTTGAGCCACGTAAAGTTAAGTAGTAACTTACCTTTATGTAAGAACCTCCTATTGGCACTACGTAAGGGTAAAAGGAGGATACCCTTAGTCAAAATAGGGATTTTGCATAAGGGTAAACAAAAGATTTGTTAAATTATTTAACATATATTTTTAATGGTTTATAAATTGTTTATAAACCATATTAAAATTTATTTTTGTAATATTTAATTTATAAGAAATTAATAAATTAATAAATTAATTATAAGTAGTTTATAAATAATAAAATAAATATTTATAAAGCATTTTATTCCTAAATATTAGAAGTTAATATTTGAAACTCATTTTAACAAATTATATGAAAATTCTTATGATATATAAATAAAAGTGTTTATTTATAAATTATAAGAAATAATTTATAAAGGGTTATAAATTGTGAAATAAGGCTAAAATATAAAATATTTATATTTAAATTATTAATTACTCATAATTTATTATTTTGAATTGTTCAAAATTAAAGGGGGACTCATTTAGATATTATTTGAGCCACATAAAAAGTGTTTTAATGATTGATATGATCAAGATTTAAATAACCATTAAGTATATGATATTTAGATTATGTAAAATGTTTACATAATAGAAATTAGATTATAAATAGTTAATAATTCATATAATATCATATTTTTAAATTTAAAATTCTATATAATGCTAAATATGAATGAGTACATATTGAAATGAATATAAAATGTATTTATTAAAAATTATGCAATATATATAGTGTTAAAGATGAAGTTATAAAAAAGGTTTTATAGTTATATTTTATTTATAAATTGTTCATAAATGGATCTCTTGTTTGAATATTTGATTTTTTATTTTATTTAAAATGTTTATTCCTTGATATATTCATTTTTAGTAATTTTTTTAAAAAATGTGAATATTGGTTATGATTTAGTTTAATTGTTAAATTACTTCACGATAGAGCCTTATATTTCATGATAGGAGTGTCTCTATAATGAATTTAGTTTTTCATCTACTTAACATCAGTTTATAACTAATGTTATGAACATAAATTTAGTCATTGAATATATTTTGTGCATATAAGGTTTTGGAGTTATGATTAATTGGATTCTCTCTTGAGTAAAGAATTCCCAGGTAGAGGGACTTCGGGGTAGACCACCCACATACCTGTTGGCTTGTTTCTTATCTAGGATGAGGAATAGAATTAGCTATCTATCACTCTAGTCTTACTCATGTGTAAATTTTAAATCTCATATAACTCTATGAATTTACATGAAATTTTTCTTGTACCATATTCATATGATTTATTTGGATATGTGTTAATGTGTTTGAGTTCAATTTTTTGATATGTAACACAAACTTGTGGGTTGTGTAAAGAGTTACAAATCAATATGTTTTGAACATATTGATTTGGTGGAGGGAATATGATTCCAAAATAAATTAATAGAAGAATGAATACATAAAGTGGAATAACATGAGATAAGATGGTGAGATTATAACCCACTTCAAATACTAAGTGTGTGATTCCTTACAAAGTGGCACTTTACAAGACCTTAATCATACAAGTGGGTAGTTTCATGCTAAAGTTGGGTGTTCCTGGATCATATTATGTATGGGAAGTAAGTAATAAGTAACCCTATAATTTCTTGTCTATATGTTTCATCAAAAATCTAGGGGCCCCTGGATTATCCTTCATTATCTTGTTTTGGGAATTTTCTTTAGGAAACACTTAGTTGGGAATCCCTAATGGTTTGTATGCTCAGGGAATAGAGTTGAGTTTATCCATATGATAGATTAGACGATGGGTTTTACACTATTCTATACAACTAATCTTAGTCTCAATTCATGTACTAAATATGTTTGGGTACATCAATCATTAAAGGAATTTTAGTCTCATATACTCAATATTATTGGGTGTTTCAAATAATATTCAATATTATTGAATATGTTGATGATTCGATGGGACTAAAGGTATCCTTAAAGAATCATTAGTTGTAGAAAACAATTATATTATTATGAAAGATATATGATATCAAATTTATGATTTTAAAAGTGTTGTAAATATACAGAAGTTCACGAGTTAACAAATAATTAGAGATTTGAGGTTTCTTTCAAATAATGTTTAAAAGAAGTTTCTACATTGATAACTTGGATGCTTAAATATTAAATAAACTTATAAAGACCCACCCTTAAACATTACATATTATAGTGTCTTTAGACGATATTTCATTTTCTTAAATTCCCAAATAGATTTCAGGTTTAAAGTTTTATATAATTAGATCATAAGTCTTAAATTATAATCCTATATATTTCCAAGTTGTCACTTTTACTCAGTATCCATTTTTTTCACAATATAAAACTTTTAAAATGAAACAAATTTTATTTTCATGATTAATTTTCATAATTTTAAAATTCACTTATTCCTTTCACTTACCCTTACTTAAGCCCTATGATTTTTTTTGAAAATGTGTGATGAGAAAAAAAATCTCAGTAAGGGACATAAAAAGTAAGAAATAATTCAAAATTCCATGAATAGTTATAAAGCATTCACTTTTTCAAAATAAACTTTGGGCTCTAAATAAATATTTTTCTTACCCAATAAATCACCTTATCTACCAAAATATTTTCATAAAACATTTCATGAGAAATATTAAAGTAAAAAAGAAACCTTATAAGGTTTCTTTGAAAACATGAAAAACTCAAAATAACTTTTTTTAATAAAGTTATACCTTTCAACCTTACAAAGTAGAATATAATTTATTTTACCTTATAAAATCATAATATTTCCATAAAAAAACTGTATTAGGTATTGATAAATCATATAGGTAACTTGATTAATAGTTTTCATATCACTCTTATATACACATTGAATAACCATCATGGTTATAGTTAGAGTAACCATCATAGTTACACTTCAAATAACCATCATAGTTATACTTAGAATAAACATCACAGTATATTACCACAATCTATTAGGAGAAACCTAATCAGTTAATTCCATCCCTTTAACCAAGTAATTAGAGATCTATAACGGGATCACTTGACCATGGTTTATAACTGAACCACTTATCATCATAAAAAATCAGTACCATAACATAATCTTAACACATAAAATGGAATCTGTAAGTTACTAAGGTTAAAGTGGTCATTATAAAATCATCTATAAAATAATAATATTGAAAATATTATCATTTTTATGCATAAATTATAATTTTAAAACCAATAATTAAAGATTGTTATGAAAAATTAACTACATTACAATCATAGAGGCGACATGCCATACTTACACATGAGTAACAGTTCCATTTTTCAACGATCATTATAGAAAGAAGGTAAGTATCATTTTATATTTCTAGTATGGTTATCACATCATAAATATAATATTATTTATTTAATTATAATTTATATAATCCATATGATGTGTTGATGAAAAATAAATCGTATCGCTTCTTGGAGGTGGTAGTCCACACATGCGCACGAACGACGTTATCATTAAATGAATGGAATGCTATGAAATAAAATGATATATTATCTTGTAATAATGATAAATATTTCATGAATTCAATGTATATAAATTAAATCTATAATTATAACTAGTCTTGATAGAAGGTTATGGAAAAAAATTATATCGGTTTGCGAGGTGTTAGTCTACCGTACACACAAATGATAGTTCATTTTCCCATTTAATTAAAGTGGATATGGATATATATTGTAAAATTAACATAAAAATACTAATTATATATAATATAATATTTTTATTATATAATCATGGTTAATTAATATTTTAAGGAGGTGTAAGAATAAATAAAACTAAAACATGCGGCTAAAAACTATACCTATTCTTTGGAAAGTCTCATTTGATTTACACCTTAATCCATATAGGGTTGGTATTCTACCTAAAAAAAGAAATCTAGAATGAGGGAATGGATTATAGGAAGGTATTTGGTCATATATTTTCCAAAAAAAATGGGTTTTTGAGTGTGAAGTAAAAGGAATATGAGATGAACTTTTATAAGAGGGGATAAACAGTCTTGAAATTTCCCAAAATAGTAAATTAATATAAATTAATTTTTAATTCCAAGTGGATCCACAATAATTTATTTATAATATATCTTGAGTATTTATCTAAATAATATCATCCAATAAAAATTATATAAGTTTTTATCATATTTTACCCTTAAATTTTTGTTTTAACCCTTCATTGACCCCTTTCACACTTTCCGCAACAACAAGCTTTTTTGTTCTTTGAGGGAAAATATAGTTACTATAAATGGGAAAATGAACTATAAATGGATAATGTTTGATATTATCAACCATATCCTAATAAATTCAAAAATATATGACTTTTTGACATTTTTAATCATTTAATAAATATTATTTATTATAATATATCATTAATGTCAATTTTCGGAACCATTCATTACTTTTATTTTAATAACATTCAAACAACAAGTAAAATTAGAAAAAAACACAATAATACATCCATAACATGTAATTTTAATCTATAAAATTCTTGGATCACATTAATTATTTCAAATTATATTACTTGTAATATTTCTATTATCATTTATTTTATTTTTTCCATTAATTTAATAATTTACAAATTAGCTTTGTGTAAATATTTAAGACAAATATTTCTTTTATAAAAATTTAAAAAAATTAATTATGATTAATATAAATAATTTATATTTCAAAAAAATATTTATAATTGAACATAAAAACTAGTTAACCATATTTTAAAAATTTTGTAGTTATTAAAAATAAGAGAGAGTCATTTTTGACTTTTCTTTAAATAAATTATTATAAAGGTTATAATCACATAAAAATGACATAAAAGGCTATATAACTAAATCATGGATGAGTATTTATGGAATAAAATAATAAAATAAAATTAAGGAAAGTGTTATGGTCCTTTTATAATGTTTATCATATTATTTTTAACCCTTAATTACTTGATTTACCCCTTTACCATGGTAATAAAAATTATTATGGCTAATATTCATAATGACTAAAAATAAAAGTAACATATTTAATAAATTTGGAACTAAATATTAAAAATATATAATCCATTTTTTCAAGATTCAAAACATATAAGTGGTATAATTTAATAGAAAATTAAACCGACAAAACGTGATAAAACGTGTTTTTTTTCAGAAAAATGACCCTTTTAAATATAAATTGTTTTTATAATAAATTCAAGTATAAAATTATTTTTAAAATCCATAATTATATCATTTAAATTAAATTGAACAAATAAAAATTTAAAACTAAACCAAAATATAATTCTAAATTATTAATAGTTTAAAATAAAATACAATGTTTAATAAAAATCATTATTGTTCACTATTCAGTGAAAAATCAAACATTCCAAAAAAATTTCAAAATTTCACCATAATCTAATTTTTATATGATGATTTAAAAAATTATTTTTATTTTATAAAATATTATTTCTAATATTTATAAAAATAAATAATATAATTTCTCACAAAACATTAAAAACATTTTTTGAAGAAAACATATCTTTGAATAATAAAACAACTTTACTAAAAATTGAGGGCTTATTTTATAAGAATTAATCAATAAATTTGTATTTATTAGAAAATTTATATGTATATATATTTTAAAATTTATTTAATACTAATCATACCCTCCAATTTAATGGATTGGTTATATCAGTCACATTTAAATAATAATATTTCATGGGTTGTTGATGCTCATTATTGCATATTTTGTATGCCATTGAACATAGTATTATTTAAAAAAAAATATTAGGACATTAGATTCTTTCCCCTTTAAGAAACTACGTCCTTGAAATTTTATTTGGGATTGAAAGCTAGGGGTTTAAATTTTCAAAATACCTTTATTGAAATCCCACTTTATAAAAATGTTTAATAAAGCTTCCACTTGAAAAGAGATAAAAGGGAAATAAAAAGGTCATATAGAATAAAACATAACTAGGTTTCCATATAGGAAAACATTGGTGGGATGTGGAAACATGGACATGGAAGAAAAACTAACACCTAATGACTAATAAAGAGTGATAAAGAACATAGTCATGAGAAATTTAACCATAAAAAAAACATAAATCTGCGATGGGTTAAAAGGATGATGTTTTGTTGGTAATAAATGTAAAAAAATAATGTTTTTATTTAAAGATCATTTTCCTAGATTTGGAGAATTAATTTATCACTTATACTAAAATCATATGAAAATATACTTACTTTACAAGTTTAATTTAATCATTTGATCAATTTCTATCACAATCTAAACTCTTTCACCAAATGATAGGTATTCAAGCTGAAATTGTTACACCTAAAGCACTAAAATAAACTTCCAATATATCAAATAATTCTATAAAATGATAAAAAGTTATTATTCCTATATTTATGAATTAACCATAAACAAAATGTTTAGCATGGGGTAATATGATTCCCAAAATGAATAAACCTTTATATGAAGAAATACAACAATAATCACTAAAGCCTAAATAATAATCCCAAAGATTAAATTAGATCATTTGATAAATAAACAGCCTTAAAATTCATCAAAATATTCTGGACTAAGATTGAAACCCAATGATTAGAATAATTTAATCATATATTCTTCCTAGATAAATTTAACATTTATCTCCAAATAATATCAATCATTCTTAATGTCTCATATGAACAAATTCACTTCCCCTAATCATATAATATCCAAGATATGATAATATTTTCCATAAATAATATGAATCCACATTAAGAAAAATTTCAATCATATATAATTGCAAAATATAATTAAATATTGACTCCTCAAATAAAATCCCATAATATCATGCAAGTTCCCAAAAATTACCACAATCTTCTTCTAAAATCACTTAATCACCAAATCAAATTTCAATCCCTTTGTTATGATAAAATTTATATTCAAAAAATAAAATAAATAATTACCTATCAAAATTTTTATATAAAAAAATGATATTATATTAACCAATACATCATGTTGGCTCATGGTAGGTGATGCTCCCTTGTCGCCCTTTGGTTGTGGGTTCAAGCCTCATGTCCTTTCTGGATGTGATGGGTCATCACCTAACTTATAGGTTGTACTTTTGATAAAAATTTATTCATATAATTCTTATAAAATTCCCAAAAAATACGATGAACATCCATAAAGAGAACCTTAATCATCAAAGATAATATAAACCCTAACAGTTAGAAATACCATTAAACTTATGTCTACAAAATGGAAAGATAATTATTCCTTTAATAATTTTTTCACATGTCAAATTTAAGAGTTACATATACCTTAAACATATACTAAATATTAATAAATATCTCCCAAACCATCACATAAAACCTAAAAGGGATGTATAATCCTTTGAACTTATGATATACAACTATAACACAACTCTTGAATCCCTATATGTAGAAACATTAATAATTAAATTTTCTTTATTAACCATGATTTTCCATATTATTTCTTAATACTCCCTTCTTACAAAAAAATATGAATCATGTCCTATGATTAAAAAACCTCAAAACATAATCCAAGATATAATCCATACATTTCATATGTCATTAGCAGTTCCTTTTTCTTCAATAATAATGGCATTATTCCTTAATAAAAATTCATCTATATGGTATTATTGACCCCATTATTATGATTTCACCCTAGGAAATTGATTTTCATAACTCCCATAATCCACACATTTAAAACATTAAATGGATCCCTTTGGAAGAAATTCATTTATCTTCACAGTTTTAACCGAATGCTTCATTTTTTCCTGGGCTTATTATTGCTTTATGAAATCCTTTTCCACATACCAAACATATTCCTATTATTTTAAGAAATTTTAATGGTTGATTATTCTCACCTTCATGACACATAATTCATTAATTATTTTTACTCTAACATCCCAACCCAGATGCTACTAAATTAGTGCTCTGAGCTAGTGGGTTACAAGGCCTCAAGCACACATCCCAATATTCCAGAGGGTGTCGATTAGTAGTGAGGGACTAGAGTATGATAGTAGGGAGATTATGACCTCATATTAGAGTAATAAAACAATAGAAATAGCTAAGTATAATACAAAATAGTAAACAAATATAGTGAGTAAGTAGTAAATAACTAAAATAGAACATGCTGTAATACTAAATGAAAAGCTGTAAAAGGCCAAACAACTATGTCATTAAATGAAACATTGGTCACCCACTGGGCTAACCATAAAAATATATAAGTATAAACGAAACTTAAAGTAAAAGTATAGGGATCTACTACTAACTTCATGCCAGACCACGTACTCAGTCTTTAGACACTGTCGAATTGAAACAGCCCAACAAGAAGAACCACACGAGCAGCTCTGATCGATCATGCAACTCTGGACCTCATCCCTATCCACCATGAAAATTGTACTCAACCTGAAAAGAATACATAAGGTCTACACGTAAACTGAGGTGCACATATAGGGGTGATAAATGATCTTAGTAGGCCACCCTGACATGCAACCAATAAATGTGATGCTCTAAGTGTATGCAAAAGTAGCATGATCAACCTTACTGAGACAACAAAAGGTAAGTAAACCAAACGTTAAACCATAGACAAACCTTATGTCCATAATCCCGATCAATTGGGAAAGTTCCACCATGGATTTCCATATTTATATATGTATACATGTATAGTCTCATACCTATACATGTATACATAAATATGAATATTCATGATTATGTGAATAAAACAACACGAAAACACATCAACAGTCGATCCTTTGGGATCATAATCCCTATCACCTGGACATCCTACGCCAGGGCATTGAGTTGGATGTCATTCCACTCAATCCATGTAACATCAAGTCTATCTATGGGTCCATAATCCCAATTGACATATACCTGCTTTGGCCAATGCTAAAAAAGTCTCTGAGCGAGATACATCACCAAAGGGAGATACTCGTCCTACACCTAGGTTCACCTGTACTCATATACAATCTCTAACAAGGATACCATATACCAATGGTCAATTATATAAAGAAGGATACTGTATATCTACATTCAATCTTGTAAATAAATATACCAGGGAGTAGATATGAACATCCTATAAAAGGTCACTGAGTTAGTCTCCATGTTACCTAAGCTTGTAAATCCAGTACAATATCTGATCCCTAGGTCTTAGTCCATAGGCGATCAAAACATTCAGAACTCGGATGAACCCTAAGGGGCTTACCCTTAGGTGACCTTTAAATAGATTCACCGGTGAGATTCCATGCTACACCCCTCAAGTCTCATAACTAATCCAGAAGAGTATAATCTTTCTGATTAATGGCCGAGGAGATCGTAATCCTCCCCACCACTCAATAGAGCATAATATACCACAAGTATTGGGATTCCATTCCCTTATAAATAGAGAACTCACCCATGTGACACCATTCTAAACCACTCGAGTCTCATAATTGATACCCATCATGTATCATCCATCCTATGAGTCTGTCTAGGGAATTCTTACAACATGTATCAAAGTATCACTCACGGTGTATAAGTCATCATCCCTCTAAGTCATTATAAGGAATTCCTATAATGGGAATCAAAGTATCACTCAGGGTAAAAAAATTCATCATCCATCTGAGTCTTTCCATGTCATTCCTATAATGGTAATCCAAGTATCACTCAGATCATACCATAAAGATCATGTAAGGCTAAAAAACCGAATACTATGAAAAACCTCTGGTCATCCCAACCACACACACACACACACACACACACACACACACATATATATATAATATCTAGGATCAAAATCCAAGTACTAGGTAGTACCTATGGGTATACCATTAAATATTAGAAATAATATGGATTATAATCTGGATCCCAGGTAATCACATCTGGACATCCCAACAAGAAATATGAATCCTAGGAAGAACATCTAGGCATCCAAAAAGAAATAAATCCTCATACCTGGATCAAAAACTACCAACATGGAAGAACCTATGGTAAACATTACTGAATTATCAATAACCATGTCAAAGTTATAAAAAAATGAGTGAGGGTGGCCCAAATGATCAACCCAACACTCTAGCCACAACCCCATGGGCTTACCAGTTCGACATGGGTTCTAAGGTGACACCCACTACTATCTCTACCCACACCCGACATACAAATAAGGGTCAGTAAAACAATGGGAACCCACTGGGCCCTTCAAGGCAAACACTGAGATACATCCTACTTGGGATCCTCCATGTAAACATGAGTGAAGGCATCCTATAGGGGATCCTTAGCTAAAAATTAAAAGGAGGAATCCTACACGGAATCCTCGAATGATAAACAACAGAGGAATCCTGAAACAGGGATCATATCAATGATAAATAGATACATAAATCCTAAAGTGTACTCCCTATATTAGAATATAAGCAAATTAATACCTCAGGGGATCCTTGATAGCTAGATAGAAAAAATAGGCATCCTACATGAGATCCTCAATAACAAATATTCTCACAACCTCTTAGGCTAGAAGGGAACATCTCACAAGAGAGACGTCCTCAAAGGAAAACCATGAATACATAGGCTATAGAAGATAACTCTCAACTCATCTCAGAACAAGGTCTCAAACTAGGTTGGTCCAAACACCCAACCTATCATTCTCACCAAGTCTCCCTCTTAAGAGACAACTAGATTTGATTACTGGAGGAAGAATCTCTATATTTAGATAGAAGCTCCAAAAAACCCATTAGGAGTCCTTATAATGATCCATGGGTTGCACCATCATGGTATACGTGGAAAACTTATCCGAATGTACTACTATTGGGGTACAATTCTGAGTTAGGGGAAAGAAAACACAAAAAACCCTCAAAGGGTTGAAAAGGGGTTGCACATGACATGTCACCCTCGGTATATGGTCTGTACTTGCAACATTCCATATGGGCGTGTACCCCTTCCAACCTGGACATGTAAAATACCCATCCACATGGTATATAAGGAGGTAACATGATGTGTACCCTACATAGGGTACCTGCCTATGTCTCTCATATGGCACGACCAGATACATAGCAAGGCCGTGTACTTTTACATAGCGTGCCACCCACACAGGGTATGGTTGTGTACTCTAGACGGCCATGTTCCCCCACACGAGTTCACCTGGCCAGGTACTCAGCTTTATGAATGAGTTACAGTACATGGTGTGTACTCATTAAAATTTATTTTCCCCAAACAAGAATATCACATGATGTGTTCCCCTGAACCACACACTGTGTAACCTAATTTTTCTGAATAGAAAACCCTCAGATTGCCTAAATCCCTCATTTTCATCCCCAAATTAACAAGTCCAGATACTAGGAGACTTATACAAGCATAATAGGTCTTTAATTTTCTAAAATTAAAAAATATATAGGGATCTATGGAAAAAACATAAATAGGCCTACCTTTGGGTAGAAACCGCTGTAGCTTTTTCCGATTTTGTGGTCCACATCTGTCATACGATGATCCAACACATCAAGAGCTTTATGGTAACACCTATATTCCCTTCCCCCTCTCTCTTTCTACCTCTTTATTTTCTACCTTGGTCGAGCGGAGTAGGATGGGGATCCATATATGTATACAATAATGAATAAATAAAGAAAAAGAAAAGAAAGAAAAGAAGAAAAAAAGAAAAGGAAAAAGGGGTCCAGGCCAACCCCAATGCCCAACTCGAGTTTATACCTTACCTAGGATAAAATCCCCGTTACAGACTCAATGAAAAAGACAAAATCTCAATCTGACGCTCCATTCAAAATTTATGGCTGAAAAAACTTTCACGAACAATTTAATATTTAATTTATTAAATATTAAATATTATTTATTCCACTAAAATTTGAATGGCTCATATTTTCACCAAACTCTTTTCCGTGGCTAAAAACTCTATTCTAAGATAAAAAGAGTGGTCAAAAAAATTATCTGAGATCACATGGCAAGAAAAAAGGCTATTTTACCCCCTAAAAGCATCCAAAATAAAAAAAATCCAAATTTATCCTCAAAACTACAGTCCTAAAAAATACAGGTCCTTACAAAATCCCCACCATAAACCTTCTCATCCTCGAGAATCTTGGTGAAAAGAACCACAACCATGATTTCAACCCAAGAATCTGTAAAACTGAGCTATTTGGATGGTCTAACGACCAAACTCATAACATCAACAACTTCCTTCTATACAAAATAAAATTAACTATGACCGATCTGGTACTCCCCACCATAGAAATACACTTATCTTCATCTCAAAATAAACCTCCAAGCCCAATATCCCACAAAAAAACACCAAAGTTCAATTGAAAATGAGGGTCACCACCCTCAAATAGCCAATGGTGCACTCCCCACCATATGGATTACCTTACATCTATCATCGAGTGCAACCTAAATAGGTTTATTCCTCCACCGAGGAAGAACATTTAGAAAGGAAAAGTATCTCATCATAGGGATGATGATCTCTTAGAATACTCAAGACGAATCAAGATAGAGTATGGTCATCTCTAACAAGAGTACACTAAGATTCCACCAAGGGGTGTGTACAGCTCCCTTCGAGACACGCTCACCATCCTGTCAACACTTGACTAGGATTCAGCCATGGGTCAACCATCTCATGGTACCCGATTCATTTCATGATGTCACCTCTATAATGGAGGGACATTCTAGCACAAATTTTGGGATCTAATCCCATATAAAGTATTAAAACACCAGTCCTCAGTTCACACCCAACCACTCATCGATTTAGATTCAATAGATACTACACGAAACCGGTGGGTATCATTATCACCCAAATCATACTCCAGGGAGTTATCCATCAAAAATCTACATCAAATATGCTACACTTCATGCTGGTTTCATTAAACTAGAAGTCCCCTTGGAACACCTCTTCAAAATCAAGCACCTCACCCATGACATGATTTATTCTATGACCACTCATCACACAATGTAATGCCCCAAACCTTGGAGCCTGGAGTCAGTGCATTATTTTAATACATTGGCATGATTATAAGGAATCAAGTCGCAAAGGAATGATCAGTTTAGTAGTCTTGGAAAATAGATTACAGACATGAACGTTACATTACACTTTCTAACATACAACACAACATAAATAATACTTTTATAATTTTATTATTACCTTATTATAACCCTTAATATCAATCATAATACACTTCTTGGAATCCTGGGAAAATAAAACATAAAAAATGGGTGATCTCAAATGCTCAGTAAGGGTAAATAATTCAGTGGAAGATATAAACTTTTAAAGAAAGATGTATAATAAAAACAAAGCCTTTTAAAAATAAAACATGAAAATAATATGGTATAAATAATTCACACATTACCATATAAACATGCACATGGATATTCTATTAGTAAAATAATCACATGTAATAACTAATTTCATAATGAGGGAATGTATAATGCCGAAAAAAACTACTACGTTAAGGCCTTGTGCCAAGATAATTCACAAATATTCTATCAAGGCCTTGTGCCAAGATAGTAGTTTGTATCATGAGACCTACCAATGCATCTATAGGCTATAGTTGTCCCCTCCCGTCACTTACTAAGTCCAATTCATTCCTCATATGAAAATGTTGAAACATAGAATAAACATTCGTATTAAAACTAACATATGAAATGTCAATACTTCAACCATAAACCATGAATGGTATAAAAATAAAACATAAACATTAAAACATATCATAACTCATTCAATATAATATGGAAGATTTTATTATAATAAATCAACCTCAATCAATAATAATATCCATTAAAGGATGTTGACATAGTTGAAAATGATCAGTAAAAATCTTTGAAAGAAATATCCCTTTTCGTGAAATCATTTAAAAGTCACCCATTTATAAAGGAATTTATTTAAATATATTTTTAAATCAAAGTGTCCTATACCACTTTGAAACTTTTTAAAGGAATTAACATTTCAAAATAACCATGTCCATATAAATGAATCCTTAAAATCATTTTGAAAACATGGACATTATTTTACAAGATTTAGAAAAATAAATCATTAAAACATTTAAAATAATGATATTGATAAATATTACCTTCCAAAAAACCTTAAAATATTCCTTTTTATTTTTTTTATAAAACATGGACATGGATGATAAATATATCCATATAAATACTTACACATAAACAATCTCGGATAATAATGAGATTGAGGAATTAAACCTTACCTTGTACTTTCCTTTGGTTGAGGGTACCTTTAACCTTTTGTATAATAACCATAGTATGTTTTTAAATTATAAAAAAACAATATTCATTTTTATGATATCATACTTGATTCATTTATGGATTTATACTACCCATTTAATAAAAATTTCCATGTTAAAATAACATTTCAGGTAATAATTGCTTTCTTTATCGTACATGTTTTAACTTGTTATTCTTGATCGTATCACTTATATATTAATTGAATTGATTCTAGAATATAAAAAATTATTTATGTATCATATATATTTAGAATATAAATATGTATAATAGATAGATATATGAAATGGAAAACACCATTTATGGAGACAGTAGGCCATACGTACGCATAAATGCTGTTTCCATTTTCATATTGTATTGAACGGAAGTAAGTGAATGAGATATATACACACACACACACACACACATATATATATATTTATTGTATCATTATTATTTCATATATTTCATACTTATTAACAATATATATTTTATAATCATCATTAAATGGTGAATGTGGAAATGAATCTAATCGCGTCATGGAGACGGTAAGCCGTATGCACCCATGAGGGATGATATCATTATATTGATGGTGAAATAGTATGTAATTGGATTTTATATTATATAAACATAATCATTAAAATGTTATATTTATTATTTACATCAATTATACTCATTATTATACCCATACAAATAATGAAGTGTTGAATAACAAACTACACCACGACATGGAGACGGTAAGCCGTACGTACGCACGTATGGTGACATTGTCATTCATAGGATAGATAGAATAATGAATATGGTTGTAATATATTTAGAATAAAATATTAGTATTTATAAGGTACTTGAGTTATTATTTTAGTATGGAAACAACAAATACATAGGAAGTAGAAGAAGAAAAGAACTTTGATAGAGGTGATGGAATAATTACCTCTTCTTAGGGCACTTTCTTTTGATTTGAACAAAAGGTATCCTTAAGTTGGATTTATGATCAAAGTAAGGCCTATATTTTTAAGTGAGGGTATTTTGGAGGAGATTTTAGTTGGGGTTGGATGATCTAAATGGATTTAGTGGTGTTAATTTAAGATAAGGGGAAGTACCCTTTTATAAGAGAGGTGAGGGGCACTTAGGAAAATATGGAAATATTATTTTATTATAAAATTATTTTAGGTTTATAATAGATCCAAATAGATTTATTTAGAGGATAAGGTGGTAATGGGTCTAAATAATTTCAACAAATAGGTTTTAGAAAAGTTTATGTCACCATATTAACCTTATATTTTAGATTTAAACCTTAGTTAAATAGTTTAACTCTTACCATGTCTTCTTGTATTATTACACTATATGGTTAATAAACTTAGAATAAAATGAAAAGAGAAGATCAAGAGGTTAATTAATGAGATATATAACATTATATAATTCCTTTGGATGAATCTTATATTTTTAGGAATATTATATCATTTAATAAAAAAGTTTTTGTTTTAAAAACTCATTTGTGTCAATTTTGACATTATTTAGTAATTGATTTTTGTTAAAGTCATAAAAACTTTATTACATCGGAAAAAAATACACTAAATCAACCCTAAAATTTCATATTAACCTAGAAAATTTGTGGATTAATTCAAAAGGTTTAATTTACATTTATTTTAATATTTATAATATCAATTATTTTAATCTTACATTAATAAGGTAATTACTACATCATCAATGTGTCATATATACATTTAATTATTTAATGTCTAAAAAATATAAATAAAATACCATGATGTAGATTTTTTTTTAGATTTCTAATTAATATTTATAATATAATTTATATTATGTATAACTCTATATAAAAAATGGTTTAGTTAATAAAATTTGAATTCAACACATTTAACCCTTATTTAAATAAAATATAATAAATGTCCTAATCTAACACAAATGGATCAAAAAAGATATTAGTTTTGTCCTAAGGTTTATTTTGGTCGAAATAAACTTATCCAATAGAATTAGGACATGTTTTGGGGTAATTTTAAAATTATTTTTACATTTAATTACCTTATTTACTTTTAACTGTGGTAAATAAAATTCAAAAGCAACTATTCACCAAAAATATTTTCATCATATTGAACCCCATTTTACTTAATGATGAAAACCGTGTCTATTATAATTTTTAAATTCAATTCATAGAAGTGATAAAATTATGTTTTATTCAAATTTGAAAATGTACCTAGAAGGTAGGTAAATGTGCCTAGAAGGTGGGTAAAAAGATGTTAAAAAAAGTTCAATGAATTTTTATATCTAATTATATTATAAAATGACTCAAATGAGTTACATTGGGATAATATATGTATTATGTATCTATTTTTAATTTAATATAAATTTTAATTAAAAATAATTATTTAAATGAAAAAGTCGGTTTTTATGTACTATGAAGTATTTTTCACTATTCATCAAAAATTGTATGTTTTCAGAAAAATACCAAAAATTATATCTAAGATAATTTTGATATTCTAAATTAAAAAATTAAGTCTATTGTACAAAATTCAATTTTTAAGAGTGTAAAAAATTAATTTTATTATTTTTCATAAAAGGACATAAAAAGTTGTTCTTTTAAGAAAATAGTTTTTCTAAATATATAACTATTTTAACAAAACTTATAAATTTAATTATAAATTTGTTTTATTTATGTGAAAACATTAAAAATAAAATTTAAATTTTTTTTTGTTACTATTTATATTACAATATTTAATTGATAAATAAATATATCATTTAAATAATTATAATATTAATGTGTTGTTTCGCAGAAACTCAATCTTGTGTAAAACTCAAGCCATGTCTGTGTTGTGTGTAATATAAGCTATTAAATTAATTTATATAGATAATGTACTATGAAATCTTGGGGTGTTACATTCTCCCCTCCTTCAATAAATTGAGTCCCCTTAATTTGAAATTGTTCTTAAAAAATAAAAGGTTAGAAATAGAAAATACCTTTGTGGAAAACCCCGATCGGAAATAGGGTTAATAAAATTTAGTCTTAATAAGAGGGAAAGGGAAATGAAAAAGTCACCACCAAATTATGATCTAGAATAATGGAACATTAGTGGAAATTAGAGACACACAATTGGAGGAAAAATATAAATATTTATAGGTAGTGATTGAGGTCAACAATCACAAACAAGTGAATAATAAATGGAATATTGAGGGCCTCAAAACCATAAATCTATGATGATTTAAAATATCACCAGTTAAAAAAAATAATGTATTAGGATAACAAATTTTTTGATTTAAGATATATTCCCTAAAGATTAATAATTAATTTATTCATAGAATAAGACAAAAAAATAATACTTGACAAGTAGAGTTCCATCCTTCAACTAATTTCTACCACAAACTCATATTTCACTCAAAAAGATAATAGAACTCAAAAATATTCTATTTATCCTAATCATATAGGGTTAAATTTTTTATTATTATTTATCTGTCAGACAATTTAAAAAAAACTACATTATACAAACTAGGACATCATGTAGGCCCGTGGTAGGTGATGCACCCTTGTCACCCTTCGGTTGCGGGTTCAAGTCTCACAGCCTTGCCGGACGCGATGCGTTGTCACCCCACCTCCGGGTTTTCCTTTTTATAATAATCCAAAAATAATCTGAAGAAATGTTTTAACCATAAACAATAGTATCCAATGTCCAACTTAATTCATTACAACCTTTAGACTTATCAAAAATTACTCTATCCAAACTCACAATCCAAAATTTATAAGGAAGGTAAACACAATGAAGATATCTTTTTCCAAGTAATAAAATATAAATACCTTCATCATGTATTCTCTTAAAACATGGTAACACCCTAAATTACCATAAAACCTTATTGATTACATTCATGCTCCCTTATTCCCTATAGAATACTGGATATACTCCTTATATCCAAAAATTTTGTAAGCTCCAACAATGATGGAATAAACAAACAATTAATTAGTTTCAAGGTAGTCAATAATATACAATATAATTTATCCAAATCAATCATATATTATTCCAAAATAATTATCTTAGTTTTAGAAACATATTAAGGGTTATATTTCCCCCAACCATATATTTTCCAAAATGTTTAACTTGAAACTATGTCACTTTACTTGGTACCATAAAATTTCAAATACTTAATGAAATAGTATTGAAATACAATCCTTATACACTCAATAATTATTATAACTTGAACATCATTAATACAATAATCAAATGACACAGTTCTTTAATAACAACATAAGAACACTAATCATTCCTCTTCATCTACGGCAGTATCATAACTTGATTATTATCCAATAGAATCATTTGGGGTGTAATCTGATGATTGGGACATTGATTCACGTAGTGTCCCAATTCCTTGCAGATAAAGCATTGTACATTTGAAACCTTTTTCTTACCCTTGGAATCACGAACTTGGTGTCCTTTTTCTCCACACTTATAACAAACTCCCATTATTTTCAATCACTTTCTAGGGTGATTCTTTCCACAGTTATAACATATGGAAAAATCCTTCTTCCCCATATTTCATTTATCCATATTTCTCTATACCATCCTCTTCTTCTCTGGCTTCCCTTCAAATCCATATAACTCAGATAATCATTTACTTATCTTATTAACACATGATACTATTTCTTCATATGATGAGAATACATGTGAGAATAATTTCCTTCTAAATGTTCACTTAAGACCATGAAAGATATGATCCTTATTACTCTTTGGATAATTTTTATTTCTGGAGTTCTCATTCCTTATAATAGGTGCCATTTCTAAATGAATAAATACACTAGGTTAGATCATATCATAATGTATAATCCAAAAACTAGAAAAATTATCAACATTAATTGAATATTTTCACACATCCAATATCATAATCATAATAATGGTTTCTTTGCTGACATATTTACTCATAAATCCTTCATAATGATTTTTAAAGAAAATGTTAATTATCCTAATCATATCCCCCAGGAGTGTCAAACTAGGTGCACAGTAAGGCCCATTGTTGTGTAATAGGATACCCTGAGTCAAGATCAAAACTCCTTGTCAGAGTTTTCACTCCAAGGTATATTTTTTCTAGAACCACATCCACTTGTAGTATCCATACAGGGATGTATTTCTTGGAAAACCCACAAAATATCTACATTACCAAAATTTTTGGATGTTATTCTATACTAATACTCAAAGTATATCTTAGGGTAATGTTCTCTAATCAGAGTTTTTCTAAATCTAGTTTTTAAGTTTGTACTAAACTTCCTCTGATACCAAATATAATGCCCTGACCCCAGGATCCCAGATCTGGAACATTATTTTAATACATTGGCATGATTACAAGGAATCAAGTCCTAAAGGACCGATCAGTTTATTAATCTTGGAAAATATATTACATACATGAATGTTACATTACACTTTCTAACATACAACAAAACATAAATAATACTTTTATAATTCCATTATTTACTTATATTAACCCTACATATCAATCATAATATACTTCTTGGAATCCTAGGAAAATAAAACATAAGAAAGCGGTGAGCTCAAATGCTCAGTAAGTGTAAATAATTCAACAGAAGCTATAAACTTTTAAGAAAAGATGTATAATAAAAACAGAAGCCTTTTAAACATGAAACATGAACATAATATGGTATAAATAAGTCAAACATTACCATATAAACATGCACATGGATATTCTACTGATCGAATGATCACATGTAATAACTAATTTCATAACGATGGAATGCATAATTCCAGACATAACTACTATGTAAAGGCCTCGTTCCAAGACAATTCACAAATATTCTGTCAAGGCCTTGTTACAAGATACTAGTTTGTCTCATGAGACCTACCGATGCATAAAGGGGATATATCGGGCCCTTACCATCACTTACTAAGTCCAATTCATTCCTTATATGAAAATATTGAAACCCAACATAAACATTCATATTAAAACTAGCATATCAAATGTTAATACTTTAATCATAAACCATGAATGGTATAAAAATAACACATCCACAGTCAAAAATATCACAACTCATTCAATACAATATGGAATATTTTATTATAATAAATCAACCTCAATCAATAATAATATTCAATAAGGGATGTTGTCATAGTTGAAAATGATAAGTAAAACTCTTTGAGAGAAATATACCTTTTTTTGAAATCATTTAAAAGTCACCCATTTATAAAGGAATTCATTTAAAGAGATTTTTGAATCCAAGTGTCCCATACCAATTTTAAAATTTTGAAAGGAATTAAAATTTTAAAATAATCATGTCTATATAAATAAATCCTTAAAATCATTTTGAAAACATGGACATTAATTAACAAGATTTAGAAAAATAAATCATTAAAAAATTTAAAATAATGATCTTGCTAAAGAGTCACTTCAAAAAAACCTTAAAATATTCCTTCTTATTTTTTTATGAAACATGTACATGTATGATAAATATGTACCAATAAATACTTACACATAAATAATCTCGGATAATAACGAGATTGAGGAATTAACCCTTACCTTGTACATTCCTTTGGTCGAGGGTACGTTTAACCTCCTGTATAATAAACAAAGTATGTTATTAAATTATAACAGAACCATATTAATATTTATGATATCATAACTGATTCATTAATGTATTTATAATACCCATTTAATAATAATTTTCATGTTAAAATAACATTTCGGGCAATAATACCTTTGGTTATAGTACGTGTTTTAACTTGTTATTCTTGATCGTATCACTTATATCATGATTTAATTGATTACAGAATATAAAAAATTATTTATGTATCATATATATTCAGAATATAAATATTTATAATAGATAGATATATGAAATAGAAAACACCATTTATGGAGACGGTAGGCCGTACGTATGCATAAATGCTATTTCCGTTTTCATATCATATTGAACAGATGTAAGTGAATGAGATATATGTAAATACACACACACACACATATTTATAGTAGCATTATTATATCATATATTACATACTTATTATTAATATACATTTTTATAATCATCATTGAATGGTGAATGTGGAAATGAATCTCATCGCGTTGTTGAGAAGGTAAGCCGGACGTACGCACGAGCGACGATATAATTCTATTGATGTTGAAATAATATGTAATTGGATCGTATATTATATATACAGAATCATTATAATGTTATATTTATTATTTAAATCAATTTTACTCATTAATATACCCATCCAAATAATGAAGTGTTGAATAACAAACTACACCATAACATGGAGACGGTAAACCGTACATACGCATGTATGGTGAATTTTTCATTCCTAGGATGGATAGAATAATGAATATGGTTGTACCATATTTATAATAAAATCTCATTATGTATAAGGTACTAGATTTATTATTTTATTATGGAAACAATAAATATATAGGAAGTAGGATAAGAAAATAACTTTGATAGAGGTGATGGAATAATTACCTCTTCTTCGGGCGCTTCCTTTTGATTTGAACAAAAGGGATACTTAGGATGAATTTATGATAAATATAATTCCTCTAGGTTGAAGAGAGTGTATTTGGGAGGATATTTGAGCAGGGTTTGGCTGATCTAAATGGATTTAGAGGTGTAAATTTAAGAGAAGGATAAGTACCCTTTTATAAGAAAGGGGAGGAGCACTTCAGGAAAAGATTGAAATATTATTTTATTATAAAATTATTTTCAGTTTCTAATAGCTCTAAATGGATTTATTTCAAGTAAAATGTGGGAATGGATATAAATATTTTCAACCAATAGGTTTTAGACAAGTTTATGTCACCATATTAACCTTATCTTTTAGATTTAACCCTTAGTTAAATAGTTTAACTCTTACCATGTCTTCTTGTATTATTACACTATATGGTTAATAAACGTAGTATAAAATGCCAAGAGAACCTAAAGTGGTTCATTAATGAGATATATAACATTATATAAGTACTTTGGATGAATATTAATTTTTTAGGAATATTATATCATTTAATAAAATAGTATTTGTTTTAAAAACTCATTTAAGTCAATTTTGACACTATTTAGTAATTTTTTTAAAGTCATAAAAAATTTATTACTTAGGAAAAAATACATTGAATAAACCCTAACATGTTATATTAACCTATAAAATTCATGTATGGAATCAAAATTTTCAATTTTCATTTATTTTAATATTTATAATATCAATTATTTTAATCTTTCATTAATAAGGCAATTACTGCATCATCATTGTGTCATATATAAATTTAATTATTTAATGTATAAAAATTATAAATAAAATACCATGATGTAGGAAATATTTTTATATTTCTAATTAATATTTATAGCACAATTAATCTTATGCATGACTCTATATTAAAAATGTTTTAGTTAATAAAATTTTAATTTAACACTTTTAACGCTTCTTTAAATAAAATATAATAAATGTCATATTCTAACAAAAATGGATAAAAAAGGATCTTAGTTTTTTCCTAAGGTTGATTCTGGTCTAAATACACTTATCCAATAGAATTAGGACATGTTTTTGGGCAATTTTAATATTATTTTTACCTTTAATTATCTTATTTACTTTTAACCATTGTAAATAAAATTCAAAAGTTATTATTCAACAAAAAATATTTTCATCCAATCGAACCACATTTTACTTACTGATGAAAATCTTGTTTTTCAAAATTTTCAAATTCAATTCAAAGAAGTGGTAAAATTACATTTTATGCAAATTTGAAAATGTTCCTAGAAGGTGGGAAAATGTGCTTAGAAGGTGGGTAAAAAGATTTTAAAAAAAGTTCAATGAATTTTTATATCTAATTATATTATAAAATGACTAAAATAACTTAAATTGGTATAATATATTTATTATTTATCTATTTTTACTTTAATATAAATTTTAATTAAAAATAATTATTTAAATGAAAAAGTCGATTTTTATGTACTCTGGAGTATTTTTCACTATTCATAAAAATTGGATGTTTTCAGAAAATACCAAAAATTCACCTTAAGCTAATTTTGATATTATGAATTCAAAAATGAAGTCTATTTTACCAAATTAAATTTTTTGGGGTGTCTAAAATTAATTTTATTATTGTTCACAAAAGGACATAAAAAGTAGTTCTTTTAAGAAAATAGTTTTTCTAAATATATGACTATTTTAAAAAAACTTATAATCTTCATTATAAATATGCTTTATTTATGTGAAACCATTATAAATAAAATTTAAAATTTATTTTTTTTTAAAATTTATATTAAAATATTTAATTGATAAAAGAATATATCGTTTAAATAATTATAATACTAATGTGTTGTTTCACAAAAACTCAATCTTTCATATAACTCAATCCAAGTTGGTGTCGTGTGCAATATAAGCTATTAAATTACTTTATAGAGACAATGTACTATAAAATCATGGGGTTTTACACCCGACGTCATTCCAGTCATGAGCATCTACCCGTGTTCTGAGTACATTAGCAATAATAGAAACACTGGTCGACTATCCAGGCACCTGAATAGTTCCACCTATCAAAGATAGTCTCAAAAAATAAGAACCCAAGGCACTTCATGAAAAGATGAAGGCATCAATATGCCTATAACGCAACAATCGAGTATCTACTATGTCACGATCTCAAAAATTGCATAAAACCAAGATCATATCCAAAAAGGAATATGAAAACATCAACCAACCTCTCTCGCATAGGTTGCCTTAGAACAAAATAGATATCGAACTACAAGGGTCCAAGTCAAAATAAGGGTCTCTATGTCTCTCACATAGCCCTACAGAACAAGCCTCACAATTAGGTCACAAGGTCTAACCACCTTGACCAAAATATCAAAAACCACTCAAAAGTAGGTAAAGATCACAACAACCTATGAGGTTCAAAGCTAAAAACATGGCATATAAGGTCCTGATCCTCTCTTAGCATCCTCATAAAAAAATTATCCCTAGAGACCATGAAACCAATGCAGAAGAGAAAATGAATTGACACTCACCAGGAATTCGTATATGAAAATAACCCTTGGAGGTTCAATTTGTAATAAAAGTCTTGGTACCTATCGACATCATACTCATAAATCTGACTAGATAACCATAGACATGATAAATAACACCCTATAAAGGATACAACAAAAAGGCATCATGTTCCATATCAACCTACTAGGTCACTGCACCTCCCATGCTTGAGGAATGAGTCATCCACCTCATAAAAAATTCCTCAACATAGATCCACATAACCTGCCATCAGAATGAAATATATATGTAAGAAGGCCCAACTAAATAGGCCTTAATCGTTAGTAAAAGAAAACACTACCAGGCCTATATTATGTGAATCCTACATGCCAAATATGATGTATGAGACACCACTTTCCTTTTCCAACCAAGAGTAAAATCCCTCCATGGCCTCTATCCAATGAACAAGATTCAAAGATCCATAGTAAATCATAACATCCAAACAACATGTGTGTCACTCAAATTAAAAATCATATACAACTGTAACATCTTAGATCAAAACAATAATCCCAACCCCTAGAAACTAGAAATTCCTATTAAAACAAGTGTTCATGATGCACCAATATGATATCCATCATAGGTTCCAAAACATTCCTAATAATCCTATCTACCATATCCCAAATAATAAAGACTAGGAAAAGAACACCTATGATACCACTTTTTAATGTCCTGACCTGTATTCCACTAAAATGGTGCTTCGAGCTGGTGGGTTACAAGGCCTCAAGCACGCTTCATCATATGCCAAAGGCTACTTACTAGAAGTTAGGGCCTAGGGAGTGATAACGGGGAGACTATTCCCTTATATCAAAGTAATAAGACATTAAAAATAGCTATGTATCATACAAAACAGTAAAAAAATAGAGTAAAAAAGAATTAAATAATTGAAATAGAACATACTGTAATAATAAATAAAAATCTATAAAATCCAAAACATCTATTTCATACAATACAAAATTGGTCACCCACTGGGCCAACCGTACAGATACAGGAGTACAAAAGAAACTAAAAGTAAAAGTACAGGGATTTACTACTAACTCTGAGCCAGACCACATACCCAGTCTCCATACACTGTATAACAACAACAACCTATCTAGAAGAACCACACAAGTAGCTCCACTTGATTATGAAACTATAGCCCTTATCTCTATCCGCTATGAATCTTGTTCTAAACCTAAAAAGTAGACATAAGGTCTACACATACACCTAAGTTCCTGTATATGGGTGAGAAATGATCTCATTAGCCCCCCCTGACAAGAAACCTATAAATTTGATGCTATAACTGTATAAAAAATCAGTGTGCTCAGCCTCACTAAGATACAACAAAAAGTTAGTAAACCAAATGTGAAACTGTAACCAAACCTTAGGTCTGTAATCCCAGTCAATTGGTAAATTTACAACATGGATGTCCATATCTATATACGTATACATTCATATTCCCATACCTATACATATATTCATAAATATGAATATTCATGAGTATGTGATTTAAACAACATAAAACACATCAACAATCGATCCTTGGGTCCGTAATCTCGATCTCCTGGACATCCCGTGCTAGGGAATTAAGTTATATGTCATGCCAATCAATCCATGTAACATTAATTTGATATCTTGGTCCATAATCCCAATCTATATATACTTTCTTCATCCAATGCTAAAAAAGTCTTTGAGCAAGCTACACCACCAAAAAGGGATACTCATCCTACACCTGGGTTCAACCGTACTCAACTCCAATCTATAACAAGGATATCATATACCGATGGTCAATACTATAAAGAAGGATACCGTATACCGATAGTAAATCCTATAAATAAAGATACTAGGGAGTATATATAGACATCCTGTAAAAGGTCACAGTGTAAGTCACCATGCTTCCCTAGACTGTAAATCCAGTCCAATGTCTGAGCCCTAGTTCTCGGTCCATAGGCGGTCAAGACATTTAGAACTCGGATGAACCCTAAGGGGATTACCCTTAGGATATCTATAAAGATAATTCACCGATGATATTCCATGATACACCCCTCGAGTCTTGTAACTAATCAGGAAGAGTGTAATCATTCTGATCAAAGGATGATAAGATCAAAATCACCCACAACACTCAAAAGAGCATAATCTACCATGAGTCTTGGGGAACCATGCTTGTATAAAGAGAGAAATCATCAATGAGACTCTATTATACACCCCTTGAGTCTCGTATTAGATACCCATAATGTATTATCTAGACAATGGGTCTATCCAGGGAATTCCTACAATGGGAATCCAAGTATCACTCAAGGCATATAGGTCATCAGCCCTCTGAGTCCATCCGAGTCATTCCTATAATGGGAATACAAGCATCACTCAGGGTAAAATAATTCATCATCCCTATTAGTATGTCCAAGGAATTACTATAATAGTAATCCATGTATCACTTATGTTATACCATAAAAATTATGTATGGATCAATATCCAGATACCAGAAAACACATTTGGTCATCCAAAAAAAAATATCACAAAAAATATATGTCCAAGATCAATAGCCAATTCCCAGGTAGTAAATCTGGGTATACTAGTAAATATCATAAATAACATGGCTCTAAATCCGTATCCCAGGTAAGCATATCTAGGCATCCCAAAAATAAATACAGATCCTAGGATGAATGTTTGGGCATGCTGAAAGAAAGAAAGAATCCTCACATCTTGCTCAACAGCCACCAACTAGGAAGCAACTCTGGTAAAAATCACTACATTAACAATAACCATGTTAAAGATATAGAAAATTATCAAGGGTGGCACAAACACCCAACCCAACACTCTGTTCACAACCCCATGGGCTTACCAGTTCGTTATGGGTTATAAGGTGACACCCTCTACCATCTATACCCACACCCAATGTACAACTCAGGGTCGATCAAACAATGGGCACCCACTAGGTCTCTTAAGTCAAACACTAAGAGGAATCATGCTCATTATCCTCTAGGTAAACATTAGTGAAGGAATCATATATGGGATCCTTATCTAAAAGGTAAAGGAGGAATTCTACACAGATTCTTCAAAAGATAAACAACAGAGGTATCATACAATAGGGACCCACTCAATGATAAACATGTTTAGGGATCCTACAGGGGACTCCCTAGATCAGAATATAATAAAATTCATTCCTTAGGGGATCCTTGGTAGCTAGAGAGAAAAACAAAGAGGCATTCTACACACGATCCTCAATAAAAACTGTTCTCACAGCCTCTTAGGTAAGAAGGGAACATCACACAAGAGAGTCATCCTCAAATTAAAACCACAAAGACATCAACCCCAAGAGATAGATCTTAGCTAATCTCAGAAAAATATCTCAAACTAGGTTGGTCTAAAAACCCAACCGATCATTCACTCCAAGTATCTCTCTCAGGAGAAAACTGAATTCAATTACTGGAGGAAAAACCTCTCCATTTAGATAGAAGACCCAAAGCACCCATTAGGAGTCCTCAGAATGCTCCATGGATTTCACCATCATGGTCTATGTGAAAAAATACTCATAATGGACTACTCTTGGGTCTAATTATGACTCTGGGGTGAGAAAACATGAAAAATCCTCAAAGGATTGAAAAGGGGTAGTACATGGCATGTCACCCTCAGTACACGGTGTGTACTCCCAACACACCACATGGGCGTGTACCGCCGCCGACCTGGGTGTGTAAAATCCCTAGGCACACGACGTGTAAGGAGGGAAAACAACATGTACCCTACAAGAGGTACCTACCTGTGTCCCTCATCTATCCTGACTAGATACTTGGCCAGGCCATGTGCTTCTACATGGTGTGACACCAACACAGGGTCTGGCTGTATACTCTACATGACCATGTACCCAAACATGGGTTCACCTATCCGGGCACTTGACTATATGGTTAAGGACCAGTACATGGTGTGTACACCCATGTACATAGAGTGTATTCATTAAACTTCATCTTCCCTAAACAGGAAGAACACAAGGAATGTTCCCTTGAACCACACACCATGTAACATGGTTTTCCCAAAAAAAAAACCCTCAAATCACCCGAATCCCCTATTTTCATCCCAAAATAAATATATCTGGCTACTAGGGGACTCATACAAGAATAATTGGGATTTAATTTTAGAAAATAGAAAATCTATGAGGATCTAGGATGAAAATATAAGCGAGCCTACCTTTGGGTAGAAACCGCTGTAGATTCGTTTGATTTCACAGTCCACAGTTGTCACACAGTGATCCATCATGTCGAGAGCTTCGAAGTGGTACCATATTCCCTTCTATATCTACAAATTTTTTCCTATATCATTTCTCCCTTAGTTGAGAGGTGTAGAAGGAGGACCCACAGACGTATGTGAGAAGGAATAAAAAGAGAAAAAAATAAAGAAAAGAAGAAAAAGAAAAGAAAAAAGGGTCCCAAGTTGGCCCAACACCCAACTCGAGTTTATGCATCGCCTAGGTTAAAATCCCCATTCCAGACTCAACAACAGAGATTAAATCTGAATCCGAAGCTTTTTTAAAAATCTATGTCTAAATGAACCTGTGTGGAAAATTTAATATTTAATTTATCAAATATCAAATATTATTTATTCCACCAAAATTCAAACACCTCATATTTTCACCAAAATCTTATCCTAGGGTAAACACCCTATTATGGGACCAAAAGGGTGGTCAGAAAAATTATCTAGGATCATCTTCAAAGGAAAAAAAAATACTATTTTACCCCTTATAAGCATTTGAAATATAAAAATTTAAATTTATGCTCAAAACTATAGTTTGGAAAAACATGGGTCCTTACATTTACCTTTATCATATTCATCACCTAAAAATCCTTGGATCATCACTTCTCTATTACATGGTGGGTTGGGAAACTCACCTAGGTTCACGTTAATCATAACTTGTGATAGATGGTTAAGAATAACCACACGAGTTTTCACTAGAGCTCCCATTTTGTTTAGTTCCTCATTCAAACAACCAACTCATTTTACTTTACATCAATTGTTACTTTGGTTTCTACTAGATCCATCCAATTACTAATCCAAAATTTTTATTTTGAGCATATCAATAAAATCACAATAAACAATCTTATGAGGATGATAATCAGTAATATATCATTAACCATGATATATTCAACTCTTTTATATTTATCCAAAATAACCATAATTATCCCTAACCTATTATCCTTTATGGTTATATAGGAATTTTAACTTATGTTCAAATATTATCCTAACCTATAAAGTTCCCTAAGTGTTGTTTTGATACAAACTATATGGACTAATCCTTAAAATTTACACATTCTAGTGTCTTTACACTACATTTCATTTTCTTACATTCCCAAAGATATTTTAGTTTTATAGTTTTAGAGAGCTAGGTCATAAATATTACCTAAAGATCACATATATTATAAATAGGACACTTTTAACCAGTATCCATTTTTACCACAATATAAAACTTTTAAAATGAAATATGTTTTATTTTTATGAAAAATCATCATTACTTTCAACATCACTTCTTCATTTCCATTGCACATCCTTTACCCTTGTAAAAATTTTTTTAAAATGTGGGAAGACAAAAAAAATCTAAGTAAGGGAAATAAAAATAAATAATAATATCATTAGTTCATGAATAATTATAAATTTTTTATTTTAAAAAAAGTTTTAGTCTCTAAATAAACATTTTCTTACATAAGAAATCTTCTTCTTTGTCCAAAATTTTTCATAAAACATATCATAAAAAATAGTACGGTCAAAATCAAACTCATAAGGTTCCTTAGAAAACATGAGAAAATCATGATAAAAATTTTCACAAAATTTTACATTTTAAACTTATTATGTAGAATATATTTTTCTTTACCTTATGAAATCATAATATTTCAATAAAAAAATTGGAAATGATAGATAAATCCTAGAGGTAACCAGATGCATCATTTTCAAAACACTCTTACCTATACATGGAATAACCATCATTATTATACTTTGAGTAACCATCGCAGTTACAATTTAAATAACCATAATAATTATACTTGAAAAAACCATTGTAGGATATTCACAAGAACCATAACATAGTAATAACACATGAAATATAGCATCATAAGAACATTTATTGCACCCATAATAAATGATTTTCAGATATTGATATATCCCATTCCTTTAAAAACCAATTTTCAGAACTAAAATTACCAGAACTTAGGTAAATAGGGATTTTCATTCAATAAAACATGAAATCTTGTAAAGGAATAAAAAAAATCCAATGCTGGATATGATAGATGGAAAATTCTTTTTCTCTGTATACATTAAAATAGAGCATTCCTTTTGTCTTTTTTGTAAATAATATCAAAAAATTCCATAAAAATATTCATTTTGAAAACCATGGAAATAAAGTCAAAGAAACATAAAATTTGATTTATTATTCACTTATTACTATATAAATACATCCATAAAATATTTTAAAAAATATGTAAATGGAAGAATTTTTTTAAGGGAAACATTAAAAGGTGATTTTAAAATAAAGTCCCTTACTATGAGTTTGACTCATCACGTACATTCTTTATCATCTTGAAAAATAAAATTATATTAATTATTTACTTAAGAATATTTTTAAATTATATTATTAATTTTATTTTATCTCTTACAATGCTATATTTAATTATTTTATTAATTAAATTCATGTCAGTTGTTTTGATGATATTCGTTTCATAAGTTCCAAATAGATTTGGTAAGTCAACTATGGTCAAAGAGGTCATTATTTCATAATATCCATAATAATAATCATGAAATAATAATAATTTTTAGACTTAAATTATAATTTTAATACTGATCATGAATGATGGTTATGAAAAATGAACTATGTTATAATCATGGATATGGTGGGTCATATGTACACATGAATAATAGTTTTATTTTTAAACGATCATTATGGAATGAAGTTAAGCATAATTTTTACTTTATATAATGATAATTTTATCCGAAATATCATATTATTTATTTAATTATAATTATATATATAATCCATATGATGTGGTGATGAAAAATGAATCACATCGCTTCATAGAGGTGGAAGTCCACACGTACGTACGAATAACGTTATCATTTTTCACTAAATGGAAAGGTAAGAAAGTAAATTAATTATTATATTGTGATAATGATTAATATGTCACAAATATCATATATATAACTTAAATCTATTGTTATAACTATTCTTGAGATACGGTGAGGGAAAATTAATTACATCAGTTCGCAAGACAGTAGTCCTCCATACACACGAATGATGTTCTGTTTCCCATTTGATGGAAGAGGATATGAATATAGATTGTAACATTAAAATAAATATATATCAGTATATTTTTTTATTATATAATCACGGTTAAGTAAAATTATATGGATGTGAAAAAATAAATAAAACTAAAACATGATGTTAAAAACTATACCTCTTCTTTGAAAATTAATTATTTATCAACACCTTAATCCATCTAGGGTTGGTAGTACGCCTAGAAAAAGACCTCCATAATGAGGTGAAGTATTATAGGAAGGAATTTGGGAAGTTATTTTTTGAGACAAATTGGTTTTGGAGTGTGAAGTAAAGAGATGAAGAGATTCCCTTTTATAAGAGAGGGGTGGGTCACTCTTGAAATTTCTAAAAATATTAAATTAATATAAGTTATTTTTTCAATTAAAAATGGATCCAAAATAATATATTTAGAATTTATGATGAGTATGGATCTTAATTCTCTCATAAAATAACCCCTCAATAACCCCTTTCACACTTACCATGACAATAAGGATCTTTACTCTTTGAGGCTCAATATAGATTCTATAAATAGAAAAAGGGACCATAAATAGACCATGGTTGATATTTTAAACAGTACCCAAATAATTTAGAAAAATATAATATTTTTACTAAATTGTTATCACTTAGTGAAATATATTTTATTATAATATGTCATTAATGTCAAATTTTATAACTATTCATTTCTTTGATTTTAATATCATCAGGAAAACAAGTAAAATTTGAAAACAATATTGTAATATACCTCTAAAATAGAATTTTCATCTATAAAATTTTTGTATGACATTAATTATCTAAAATACATTACTTTTAATATTTTTAATACCATTTATTTTATTTTACCATTAATTGAATAGTTATTAAGTTAACACTATGTAAATATTTAAGGCAATTATTTATTCAATAAAAATTAAAAATAAATTAACACGATGAATATGAATAATTGATATTTCAATATAATTTTTATAGACTAACACATACTCTATTTAAACTAGTGTTAAAAATACAATAGTTATTCAAAATAAGAGTGTGACATTTTTAAATTTTCTTTAAATAAATTATTATAAAGGTTATAATCATATCTAAATGGAAGAAAATGCTATATATCTAAATATTAGATGAGTATGGATGAAATGGAATCATCCATTAATATTAAGGAAAGTTTTATGGTAATTTTATAATCCTTATCATATTATTTTAACCATTAATTACGTAATTTACCCCTTTACTATGGTAACAAAAATTACTGTGGTCCCTATTCACAATAACTAAAAAAATAAAAGAAACCTATTTAATAAAATTGGAAATCATGATTCCAAATATGGAATCCATTTTTAAATATTCAAAACATTGGAGTGATAGAATTTAATTTAATATAACATTGAAAAAAGGCGATGAAAAATGGTTTTTAAAAAAATTGCCTTTTTTAAATATAAATTGTTTTTATAACAAATTCAAGCATATTATTCATTTAAAAACCATAATTGGATAATTCTAAATAAAAAAATTAATGGGATTATAAAAATAATCTAAAATTTTATTTTACTTTATAAATAATTTACACAAAAATACAATATTCAATAAAAACGAGTATTTTTCACTATTTAGTAAAAAATCAATATTTTTAGAAAATTTAAAAAATTATCAACTAGATAATTTTGATATGATGATTTAAAAAATGATATTTATTTTATCAAATATAATTTCTAAATGTTCTTGAAATTAATTATATTACTTTCTCACAAAAATAAATAAAAAATATTTTTTTAAGAAAAATATATTTAAAGAATAAAATGCATTTAATAAAAATTGAGTTCTTATTTTACAAAAATTAATAAATAAATTTTTATTTATTATAAAATTTATATATGCATATTTCAAAAATTAATTGATCATATTCATACCATCTAATTTAACAGTTAGGTTATAACGACCACATTTAAATAATAATATTTCATAGTTTGTTTATGCCCGGTGTTGCGTATTTTGAACTCTATCAAAGATAATACTCTCATAGAAAAATATTAATATATTACAAATTTTTTCTTAAGTTGTATTTTTTATCTCATCAAGATCTTAAGAAGAAAACACAAATAATAGTATTTTAAATAAAATTATATGACTATTTTTAATACACATGGTTTATGATTTGTATATTTTTATAACATGCTTTAAGGGGAGTCTAAAATGGCTTGTTATGGCTAGGGTATTTATCCTATTTTAATCTATGGAAATTTTATGACAATATTATTGAATTTAAATAACATTACTTGATATTCTCAAAGTGTGAGAGATATACATGAAATAGGCATATGTTGTCTAGGGTTTAAAATGTTATATAGACCGTACAAGTAGGTAAAAGTTGAAACTTGAAGATGAAAAGTTAGTTTAAAAGTTAAACAATGATTCTTTAATAATACAATCAAGGTAATTTAAACATAAGGTTGTTAGTAAATATTAATAATAAATCAATATGATTGGATTATCTAATATATATAACTGAAGGAGTTTTTCAAACTCTATGGAATGTCTATGTTAGGTATGAATGTTATAGAAATTAATTTTTTGATTTTGAAAGGTATGTGATACTGAATGTAAATTTTATAATTTTTTGTTAATATATAGGAGTTTAAAATCAGTGGAATAATTGATTTGACTTATAATTTATATTCATAATATTAAGTAAATAATAACCACGCTGAGGATTTGAATGTAAAGGATTTTAACAAGATCAAATGAATTGAATTAAAATATGAGAATCTTAATCTCATTTACCTTATGTGATAAGAAAATTTGTTTAATTATAAAGATTTGTTATGAATAAGTATGAGATAAAAAATTATATACACAAGGTTTAAGATTCATCAATTTTTTTATAACATGTTTTGTGAATAAGATACGGATAAAAGTGTTTTTATCCAGGATACAATTTTTATCCAACTATCTATTACAATATGTGGGAATGTGTTACCACCACCCATCAGTGATATATTTTAATTAAATAATATTTTCAAAAAATTAATTTTATAAATACATATAATACCATATATGATATGGAAATAATAGTTTATTTGTTTAATGTTACAACTGAATAGCAATAAATGTTATTTACTAAAACAATAGGATTTGTGTTTCTTAGTGAGAGTATATTTGGACAAAGAAAAGTTAAATGTAATCAAATAAATTATTTTAACAGTCCAATTTTAAAGTTAATTTTACTTGATATCCCAATAGAGTTTGGATTTATTTGTAAAGAATAATCTATGTAGTTACATTATTTAAAGAAAAAATATTTATGGAATAAGGTTCCAAGGATGATGATGATGAAATTAGAAAGAGTTCAAAGTATACAATAGAAGATCACATAACAACATTTGATATTATGAAGTTAATATGTTTTAATATGTTCAATAATTTTAATGGTTGGGAATATGATTCCAAAATCTCACCATTATTCAATATATCTTTCTTCTCAGACATTTATCACTAAATATTTTAGTGGGAGGGTTTTATCAGATGTTCACATATAGATGTGATATAAATTACATATGTTAATCCAATGCTTGTGTTGGGTTTGTTAAATATTCTTAAAAAGTTTAAAAATATTAAAATTTATCATATTAAAGGAAACCTTCATATTATCATTATTTCACATTGGATACATAAATGCATATATGGATATACATTTCAAGAAGTGTAATGATAATTTACCTATCAAAGTTAAACTTTGAGTTTATCCCTAAATGATGTTCGTTAGGAAGTATTTTTGGTTATGATGAAATTTTAAGGTTATCATGAGTAACATTACTATATTGAGATAAAAAATATGCTCATGAGACACACTACCAAGAATATGATTCTTTTTGTGTTCTGGATGACTTACTAAGTATACCACATAGAGTTTCATATTGATGTCTTTGGTATAATAGGGTTTCATGAATCATATTTATGTGACCACTACCTATGGTAGGAGAGATTCCTAACATGAAAACCTTTATACTTTGATACCCTACTTATGAAAGTCCCCATATTGACCTAGCTAATATGGTTTTTGTTGGGTATGTTGTTGATCATTCCATAAGTTGGAGATTAAATAAGATGGTATTTGTCCTCTCATATGATGAGTGTGACATTTAGGACCTTGATTGAGATAGATAATGGGAGTGTGTGGATACACTTAGATATTTTATATCTATTTGGATAAGGGACATGTTATGCTCTTATCAATGATAATGAATAACATGTGATGTATTCATCAATCATATCATTATTTACTCTAAGAATTGATAATATATGAGTTAGTTATATGGGATTTACATGTTTCCCATCCCATGGTCACTGGATGTTTTGGAAAGTGGGAAAATACAAGAATGCACATTTTTATATGAAGCAGACTAGTGGACATAGGTATAGAGATATATCTATTTTATATAGATCATGCTAGATCCATTTATAGCATGAGTATCATTGATGGTTTTCTAGAGACCGCTCTTTACCTACACTTAAGGATTTAGAGATTCATATATGTTGTAAACACTATAAAAGGACTATTGGGTCACACATTGTGGTTGACTAATTGGGGATTGATTTTAACTTAGAGAGATACTCTAAAAATGTTTTAAAGTTAATCCAAAATTGTTTTTAATGGGTATTGTCAAGGTATTTCATTTGATATGATACAAGGTGAAGTTAATGATATTTTCCAAAAATGTTTTGGAATAAATTTAAAAGGAAATTTGGATATGGTTTAAAAAGTTATTTTATATAATACAATATAAGTTGAAATGAAAAAAAGTTTTTTAGATTTAGTATAAGTTAGAGATTGAAGTACATATTCCCTAAATCCTTATATATATATATTATTCCATTTTTATTGAATTAAAATTATGATTTTCATTCAAATAAGTTCATATTATTTTAAACAATATGAAATTACAACAAAATGATAAACAATGATAATTTTTTGTTTCACTCAAGTAAGATATCATTAAATTAATTTTATTTATATGAAACATATGTGTAATAAATGAATATGATGCATGAAAAGACTGTAAAATTTATTCATGTGTTTTAATGCATCAATAAATGAGAGAAAAATTTGGGAGATTCCTTGATTGCCTATATAATCTAATTCTATATGATGAAAGTGGGTATGGATATTAGATCCTCATGCTTGGTTGATACTCCCTGGATTGATTATCCCTTCAATAATCTTCATTTTCACTCAAGGTTCTATTGGTCCATTTAATAAGGGTGGATCCCTCTCATCTAATGAGATATTTAGTTTAGACCATGGATACACTACAAAGGTGGGATGTAATTTGGCTACCACTTAGTGATCTCTCTCAAACCCATAATGTTGTTTAGAGATGATGTAGTGGTTTCTATAGAGTAGCATATGCATATTTTAAAATGATTATTCATTTATGGTTTTATACATAGCTTCATATTCCATGTAAGTAATATCCTTACAAAAGGTTTTTAAACACCTCTTCTTGATTTGATAATCATTATTTGACTCTTACAAAATCATTAATGGGATAGAGAGTTATCTAGGGTTGTGATAACTTTGTGGTATGTATATTGATATGTTTTTGAGACCATTGAGTGTGGTGGTTTGTATTAGTATGTAAGGTGTTACATGACCTTGAGATATATATGTGGAAATCACCATATAATTATGGATTTTGATTTTTTATTTCTATTCTAGGTGGGAGGAACTAGTAACCCTTTTACATTACCCTAATTTTTATTAAGACAATTCTTAATGATATGTGAGGTTAACTTGTGAGAGGGTTTACCTCATTCAAGTGAATTATTTAGATACATTATGATTAAGAATATTATTATACATATGGTATTGATGAACATTAGGTGTTATTGAGTTGATGGTGAATGCATGGTCATGTATTGGATTAGTATAAAAGGAAAACCTTAAGTTATTCTGGTTTTTCAATGTGATCGGGTGAGGTGAAAGACCATTCAGATGCCTAAACCTGTTGGTTTCTAGTGTGTGTTTTATGTGATCACTAGCGTTGATCCTAGATGGGTGGTTATAGGGATATTATAGTGTGGGTATGAGATTTTTATTTTCAAATTACACCTAGGTGATATGTGGTCATGTGGTGAATTATGTCTCAGTGGGAAACTAATATTGGAGTGTAGTACCAAGTGTGACATCCCGAATCTAGAGTACCTGGAGTCGGTGCCTTGAAACATGATGTGTGAGTTTTTACAAAAACCATGCACTGATAAATTACACATCAATCCACACATAGATGATCAAATTTGGTTCAGGTTCTAGGAAACATCCACTATTGTCATACTTCTTTAGCCCAAACTGATATAAGAAAATTTATTACAAAAATGTAGGGTGAGTGTACAAATGCCTTGTAAGGGGTTTTAAGATAACATAATATACTAATATAACATTTGAAAACATTCTTTTAAAACTTTTCATAAAAAATTTTTCTTAATAAATGCTGTAACACATGTAATATATCATAAAAATTATCTAAGAAATAAAAGTGCACAATTAAAAGCATACTAACAAAATTATAAGGGAACATGATTCAATTATAAGCATTCTCATTCAAAGTAACTAGTAATAGACATTCTAAATAATTATGAATTATGAATATGCAATTAAAAGTTTAATAACTAAGAGTGATACATAATCAGAGTTCTGTATAAAATTAATAACTTCAATTTCATACACTACTACTGTGAGACATACACTGGTTACTAAAATCACTATATGCCAAATAAACGTCATACCGTAAGCATTTACTTTTTTCTGATACTCATAAGTACGGTATCTTTACCATGGATATTCTACTAGTTTAATATCTTCTTGTTTAATTAATAATTATAAGAAAAATGAGGAAACATACAATACCAGACCCTGTCAAGACCTCTTGTCAAGACTCTAAAATGTCAATGGCCTCACGCCATGACCTGAAATGTCAATGTCCTTATGTCATGACCTGACTGTTTCATGAGAACTATCGATGCATCGAGGGGATTTCATTAACTGGTCCCCAACCCGTTATACCGAGTCTATACATTCCTCATATTCCAAAAGGTTATATATTCAAAATGTCCCATATCACTTTGAATATTTAATTTCACATTTCATATTATTCAAAGTGTCCCATACCACTTTGAAAAATTTTATGCTTAATCCATATTTGTTCATAGTAGTTAAATTTCATCCTTTAACATTTACATATATATAAAGTGAATCATGCATTTAGATTCTAATAACAAGTCTATCAATTAAATGACAATGTCACTGAATGGTAAAATGATAAGCAGATTTGGTATATGTGCTGACAACAAGTGCACTAAAAGAAATAAAAATTTTGTCACATATAATGAAAAATTCTAAAACCATATAAATCAATTACATATTGGAATTTTATATAGATTCATAATTAATTAAAAGGTAAACCAAACATTTCATATAGGGTTTTAAGCATGCAGATGACATTTATTGTTAAAATCATTTTGTATATCACACCATAATGTCAAATAATAGAAAGTAAGAAACTCAACCACAACCAATACCAAAATACTAATAACACCCGGATGACTTAAAATTAATAGGGTTTCTTTAATTAAAAACCATAGAGTGAAAATTAAAGGGGTTACTTGTTAAAAATAATTATGTATATACATATTTACATATGTAAACATGGATATCTCAAATGTATAATTGAGTACACTAATGGGCCTTACACCAATGTTAGTTTCCACTTAATTATTTATCAAAAACATCCATTAACCATAGAAGTTCAATGTTGAAGGATTTAAAACTGGTCCATAAGGTGATATACAACTATACCATTATATAAAACCATGTATACTCTATATAAATATGTATATATGAGTATGTAACAAAATTCTACCTCATCTTTGAAACTCAAAGTATAGAGGAATTGAAACTGAATATCAAGAAGGATCTTTAAAACTATATAGTTATATATATATAATAACATACATAATCAGGTATGTATAGTATATAAAAGTTTTATACAATATATAATTATTTTCATTTTGAAGTTATTTATTAACTTTGAAACTCAAGGTTTATAAATCTTAAATCCAGACATAAGGGGTTTGTGTAAAAATGTAAGTTTGTATATGTGTACATATATATTTGGATATATAAGGTGTATATATATATATATTGCATGAGGAATGGAATTATTCCTTCAAGTTTGAAAAAAATTTCATAACCCATAATCCATAGGACCTAGGGTCCGGTATTTGAGGGTTTTCCACCAAAAACCATATGATCATACATGCATTTATATATTCATAACCTTTTTATACAAAAAATCACATATATATATATATAAAGTTCCTAATTAAGTTTTTCATGAATAAATACTCCTTTATGTTCATAAATTCTCCTGGACTCAAAAATAAAAAACTTAGGGTCAGATTAAGAGAAAGTTTTAACTAAACCGTAGAGTTAAATATATATTTTTATGAGTATACACATGTATATGTATATACCCTAAAACAAAAAAGACACGATAATTTAAAATTTTTACTTTATTTTAAGTAGGGAGGAGAGGGCTCAGGAAGAGTTCAGAGGTTCTTGAAGAAAGCACTGGAGGTAGAAGATAAAGATGAGGGATTCTTGGGGGTGCAACTGGGTTGCTTATATGCTATACTATAATAGAATTTTATAGAATATTTTAAGGAAACTTGCATAGTATCTGAGTCTTATTCGGTATATTAAAATACCGGGGAATGTCTTTGTGGAAAATTCATAAAAGGAGGGGGGGGGGGGTCCAGTGGATATCACAGGAGAAGAAAATAGTGCAAATAGAATATATAGGGGTTACTGGTTAAAAGCAAGAAGAGATGAGGAAGAATACACCACGAGAAGAGAAACTAAGAAATAAATGGATGGACAAGATCTGTTCCAGCCTTGATCTAATGATCAGGGTGTGTCTGTGGATTTTAAAAATGGTGGACAACTTAGATTTGATCTGCGGCTAGATCGGATGGTCCTGGTTCGACGTGACGTTTTAAAAGTCTCTGACGTCCTAGATTAGATCTGCATTGTGTCATATGGTGTATGAAAACCTAGAGGTATTATGTGGTTGATAAGGGTCGAGCACTGGAACAAAATTGACAACCTAGATCACATGCGACACAATCCAATGACCCAGATTTGATCCCAGATGATCTTTACTATCCCACATTGAAATAAAGCGGCTCATGCGGTCTCTTTATAATACATAGACTTCAAAAATCAGCTCATAAAAAACACAACACACACAAATGGATCCTTATACACGGGATCCCGCCCCCACAGGCCTCGGCCTACCCCTGACTCGCCGTGGCCTCGTGCCCATGGCGGCTCACTCTGATCCTTCTTGTGCTCCTATGTGCCCTTCTGGGAAACTATGCCCACCCTCAGGCAGGCCTGAGCTGAGGCTGAGGGCTAGGCTCTGCCACCTAGCGTGAGCTGCCTCCCTTGGGCTAGCTTAAGGGATGACCCTAGAGGGTTAATTTTTTTAAAAAAAATCCAACTTTCAAAAATAAAGTCATAAGAAAATTAATTCATTAATTTTAACTATATATAGAGAATAACTTAAATTTTATAAAACATGAATTTTTATTTAAACTTTTAAATATTAAAGTATACAAATTAAATTATACCTTCTCTTATTTAAGAGGATTACTAAATTATTTATACACACTAAAGTTTTAAAATACCAAGTTATAACTTTAATATATCCATATGAAAACTTTTATACTAGTATTATAGAACTAAAACATAGTTTAATTAAAAATAATACAAACATAGTTTAGTTAAAACATTGTTTAAGAATTAGTAATGAAAACATTTACAACATATTTGAAATATTCGCAAGGCATTTTAAATCCTCATCTCATTTCAAAATCACTTAAGTGTAGTTCAAAATATTATACGATTTCCTTTTAAAGTTCATGATTATAGGTTGTTTTATAATTTTCAATTCATAACTTAAATATTTGGAAAACTAAATTATACTTAAATGTTTTTAATTAATTCACCAAAAGGTCAAAAACTATAATTACAACCATTCGAATTAAACGGTCACCCAAGGCAATGGTTGAGTTTATTCCTTATAAAACCACGACTTAGGGTGTCCTAATTTCAAGGAAACTGAAGAAAATGGTTCACCTTATTACATTGGTTCTTAGTGCGGCTACTGTGCCTTTGGCCATACTAATTTTCGTTATGATGGATCCTAAGGACCCATATTACCTTCTTGGGGTTTTTGTTGTTTTGGGTGATCTCCCTGTAATTTTGATAGGGATTTTGATATGTTTTTTTGGGTAGTATGGATTCCTGTGATCTCGGTGTATTGTAAACACTTCGGTGTATTATTTAAATAAAATGCCTTGTGTCCATTTTGTATGTTTCATTAGGATTGAAATTAGAAATAAAATAAAATAAAATAAAATAAAATAAAATAAAATAAAATAAAATAAAATAAAACCATATTATTATCATTACATGAGAAAAATATTTGGGGCATTACATTATCCCCCCATTAATAGGAATTTCATCCTCATAATTATTTTCATACAGTCGCACTAAGGAATACTCCCAGACATTCTTTACCACATCTTCCATCATGGAGGATCCTCAGGTAAGGCTAGATGAATACCCAAGTTGGTGTTCAACTCTTTTACTTCCCTGGACCAAACAAACTATAGACATTATGGGTTGAACTCGTGTCGTGTACACTCGGGATTCGAAAGGGAGGATCGAATGGTAGAGAGCTCAGAGATGTCTGAATGAACAAACTCTATAAGGACTCATTGAACTGTCTCTCATCTGAGAATATCAATGACATCAACATGGTCATATATAATGATACTCAGGATCTGGTACATATAGGCTGAATGTAGGTCCCCTACCAAGGTGGCCTCTTGAAACCTTATCTTGGCCGTGAAGTTTCGGGATTGTGTGAAGCATATGAAAAGACCTTCTTGGTACTTTCCCCTTTGTCTATACTCAGCAAGTTGAGAATTGGCTATACAGTGGTAGATGTAAGAATTCTCTTCACAGGAATAGAGAATTTCTGGACTGTTCAATATCCCATAAAGATATTTGAATGTACTCTGTAGGTTTGTGAATGAAAGGTACTCTTCTACATAGGTTTTGACCATGATGGTTTCTAGTATCTCAACAAGGAGAGATAAGATATGAGTTTATCCTTCCATCTGAAGAAAAATTTATGAAAGTCTAATAAATGAAACATAAACACCAAAAATGTAGAAGGAAGAAAAAACAACATATTATATTTTCATAAAACAACTGGTACATAACACTCAATACTAATGGTTTCCCCAGTTCCCAAATATACGAATCCATAAAACTAATTCAAAACTCTCAATCTTCTTAAACTATATGCAACCCGAGCAGTCTGGTTCAATCTTGTGGGTGCACTTATGGTGTATCCGAGTCTGACATGAGGGGTTTATATCTGAGAGACATCAAGATGTACTTGATGTCTGTATATATAATGATAGGCTTCAAATTCAAGAATTTCAAAATCCATTACTTGACCAAAATGGCCATAGGATAAGACTTGACACACATATGCTGTGCGGAGGTCTCCCGCTGATGCAGCTTCCTGGAAGGACATGAGGGACAAGATACCTTCATCCATGGTGAATCATCTAAAGATACCATCAAAGTATTTTCCACGACGTGAATAGGATGGAAATTGGGTTTGCATCATAAAAAGATTGTCCAAACCCACTCCTCGATGGAGTTGAAGTACCCGGGGAGAGTTGGACACGTCTTAGAGGTGTTTGCATGTCATTTGGATATGGGAATAGTTTACAAAGTTATCATGGATGACTATGGAAATTATGGTTTCTAGATCTTCTATAGGAAGAGACAAAATAATAGTACCTTCGTTTTCCATCTGAAAATTTAAAAAAAACTTCATATTTAGTAATGCTTAAGTAAATTTATCTTTGTTTCAGTTATGGTTTTACAGATTTATCTAAACCAAATCCTCTGATACTAAATGTGACATCCCAACTCTAGAATACCCAGAGTCGGTTCCTTGAAACATGATGTGTGAGTTTTTAAAAAAACCATGCACTGATAAATTACACATCATGCATTATACAAAGGATCAAATTCAGTTCAGGTTCTGGGAAACCAACCACTTTTGTCATACTTCTTTATCCCAAACTGATACCAGAAAATATTATTACAAAAATGTAGGGTGAGCATACGAATGCCCAATAAGGGGTTTTAAAATAACATAATATACTAATATAACATTTGAAAATATTCTTTATAAATTTTCATAAAACATTTTTCCTAAGAAATTCTATAACACATGTAACATATCATAACAATTTTCTAAGAAATAAAATTGCACAATTAAAAGCATAATAACAGAATCATAAGAGAACACGATTCAATTATATTCATGCTCATTCAGAGTAACCAGTAATATAAATTCTAAATAATTATGAATTATGAATATGCAAGTACAAGTTTAATAACTAAGAGTGATACATAATCAGAGTTTCACATAAAGGTAATAACTTCAATTTCATACACTACTACTGTGAGACATACACTAATTACTAAAATCACTGATTTCTAAATAAATTTCCTCCCATAAGCATTTACTTTTTATGATACTCATAAGTACTGGCTCTTAACCTTGGATATTATACTAGTCAAATATTCATTGTTAATTAATCATCATAAGAAAAATGAGGAAGAATATAATATCGGACCTTGTCAAGACCTTGTGTCAAGACTCTAAAATGTCAATGGACTCGCGCCATGACCTAAAATGTCAATGGCCTTGTGTCATGACTTGACTGTCTCATGAGAACTATCGATGCATTGAAGGTCTTTCATTAACCGGTCCCTAACCCGTTATACCAAGTCTATACATTCCTCATATGCTAAAAGGTCGTATATTCAAAATGTCATGTTCCACTTTGAATATTTAATTTCACATTTCATATTATTCAAAGTGTCCCATACCAATTTGAACAATTTAGGACTTAATCCATATTTGGTCATAGTAGTTATATTTCATCCTTTAACATTTACTTATATATAAAGTGAATCATGTATTTAGATGCTAATAACAAGTCTATTAACTAAATGACAATGTCATTGAATGGTAAAATGATAAGAAGATTTGGTATATGTGTTGACAAAAAATGCACTAAAAGAAATACAAATTTTGTCACATATAATGATAAATTATAAAACCATATAAATCAATTACACATTGGAATTTCGTCTGGATGCATAATTAATTAAAAGGTAAACCAAACATTTCATGTAGGGTTTTATGCTTGCAGATTCTCTAACATTTATTGTTAAAATTCTTTTGTATATCACACCATAATGTCAAATAATAGAAAGCAAGAAACTCAACCACAACCAATACCAAAATCCTAATAACACCAATATGACTTAAAATTAATAGGGGTTCTTGAATTAAAAACCATAGAGTGAAAATAAAAGGGGTTAATTTTTAAAAATACTTATGTATGTACATATTTTCTTATGTGAACATGAATATCTCATAGGTATAATCGATTACACTAATGGGTCTTACACCAAAGCTAGTTTCCACTTACTTATTTATCAAAAACATCCATTAACCATAGAAGTTCAATGTTGAAGGATTTATAACTGGTCCAGAAGGTGAGATACACAAACTATACCATTATATAAAATTGTGTGTAATGTATATAAATATGTATATATGAGAATGTAACAAAATTCTACCTCATCTTTGAAACTCAAAGTATAGAGGACTTGAAACTGAATATAAAGGAGGTTCTTTAAAATTGTATAGTTATATATATAAGAACATACATAATCGGGTATGTATAGTGTATAAAAGTTTTATACAACATATAATTCTTTTCATTTTTAAGTTCTTTATTAACTTTGAAACTCAAAGTTTAGAAATCTTAAATCCCGACATAAGGGGTTTCTGTAAAAATCTAATGTTTTATATGTGTATATATATATTCAGATATATAAGGTTTATATATATATATATATTGCATGATCAAAGTAATTATTCCTTTAAGTTTGAAAAAAATTGCATTACCCATAATCTGTAGGACCTAGGGTCTGGTATTTGAGGGTTTTGCACCCAAAACCATATGATCATACATTAATTTATATATTCATAACCTGTTTATACAAACAATCAAACATATATATATAAAGTACCTAATTAATTTTTTCATGAATAAACCACACCTTTTTGTTCATAAAATCTCCTGGACTCAAAAACAAAAAACTTAGGGTCGGATTAAGAGAAAATTTTAACTGAATTGTAGGGTTAAATATATATTCTTATGATTATAATCATGTATATGTATATACCCTCAAACAATAAATACAAGTCAATTAAAAATCCTTACTTTAGTTCGAGGAGGGAGGAGAGGGCTCGGGAAGAGTTTGGATGTTCCTGAAGAAAGCGCTGAAGGTAGAAGAGAAAGCCAAGGGATTCTTGGGGGTGAAACTGGGTTTCTTATATACTATACTATACTATAATTTTTACAGAATATTTTATGGTCACTTGCATAGGATCCGAGGATTCGTTGGTATATTAAAAGACCAAGGAAGGTCTTTGTGGAAAACACATGAAAGGAGGGGGGTCCAACGACTATCACGGGAGAAGCAAAATGGTGCAAATAGGATATGTAGGGGTTACTGGTTCAAAGAAGGCAAAGAATAGGAAGAAGACGATGTGGTAAGAGAAACCAGGGAATAAATGGATGATGAGAATCTATTCCGGCCTTGATCCAATGGTTGGGGTGCATCTGTGGATTTTAAAAATGGATGGCTTGGATTTGATCTGTGGCTAGATCAGATGGACCTAGTTTGACACAGAGTTTTAAAAATCTAGGATGACCGAGATTAGATACTCATCGTATCGGACGTTGTACAAAAATGCGGAGGTATTTTGTGGTTGCTAAGGGTTGAGCGCTGGATCGAAATAGATGGCCCAGATCATGTGCGACATGATCTAATGGCCTGGGTTTAATCCCATGCGATTTTTTATGTCCCACATAAAAATAGAGCGGCTCACATGGTATCTTTATAAAACAGAGACTCCGAAAATCAGCTCCAAATAAACATAAGACACATAAATGGAGCCTTATACACAGGCTCCCTTCCCCCACAGGCCTCATCCTACCCCTACCTCACCATGGCTTCGTGCCCACGATGGCGCACTCTGATCCTTTATGTGATCCTGTGTACCCTTCTGGGAAACTATGCCCACACTCGGGCCGGCCTGAGATGAGGTTAAGGGATATGCTCAGCCACCTAGCGTGAGCTTCCTCCCTTAGCCTAGCTTAAGGGATGGTCCTAAAGGGATTATTTTTTTTTTTAAAAAAATACAACTTTAAAAAATAAAGTCATAAGAAAATTAATTAATTCATTTTAACTATATATAGAGAATAACTTAAATTTTATAAAACATGAATTTTTATTTAAACTTTGAAATATTAAATTATAAAAATTAAATTATACCTTGTCTTATCTAAGAGTATTACTAAATTATTTATAAACACTAATGTTTTAAAATACCAAGTTATAAATTTAATATATCCATATGAAAAATTTTAAACTAGTATTATAGAACTCAAACATAGTTTTATTAAAAATAAAAAAAATAGTTTAATTAAAAAATTGTTTAATAATTAGCAATGAAAACATTTACTAAATATTTAAAATATTCACAAGGCGTTTGAAATCCTCATCTCATTTCAAAATCACTTAAGTGTAGTTAAAAATATTACACCATGTCCTTTTAAAGTTCATGATTAGAGGTTGTTTTATAGTTTTCAATTTATAACTTAAATATTTGTAAAACTAAATTATACTTAAATGTTTTTAATTAATTCATGAAAAGGTCAATGACTATAATTATAGCCGTTAGAATTCAACGGTCACCCAAGGCAACAGTCCAGTTGATGCCTTATAAAACCATGCCTTAGGGTGTTCTAATTTCAAGGCAATTGAAGAAAATGATTCACATTATTCAATTGGTTCTTAGTGCAGTTGTTGTTAATTTTTCCATACTAATGTTCGTTATGACAGATCCTTAGGACCCATATTACCTTATTGGGGTTTTTGTTGTTATGGTTGGTCTCCTTGTAATTTTGATAGGGCTTTTGAGAGGTATTTTTGGGTAGTATGGTATCTTCTGATCTCGGTGTATTGTAAACACTTCAGTGACTTATTTAAATAAAAATCCTTGTGTCCATTTTTTATATTTCATTCATATTGAAATTAGAAATAAAAAAAATAAAAAAAATAAAATAAAATAAAACCATATTATTATCATTACATGAGAAATATTTTGGGGGATTTACACCAAGGGTGATATGGGATGATGAGATTTATATGTAAGGAGGCATGGTCAGATGCTTGATTGGATGAATCAGACTAGAATCAATACTTTAAAAATCATGGGATCTTTAGTTGAGTTCCATAATTTTTTATAGGGGAAAGGTGGCAAGAACAAATAGGATATGTGAGGTGCTATTTGGTTTATGAATTGGGTTTTAAGAGAGAATACACTTACTGATTTTAAATTTAATCAAGGTGTTATGAATTAGATTCACACAAGGATTATTGAAATTTGGATTGGGAAAACATGACAAGTGTGGTTCCATTGAGAAATTTTTGGGTTCTTAGAGAAGATCAAGCACTGCAATGGTTGTAGTTCCAAGATGAGAATTAGTTCATTGGTGCTTGGTAGAGATTCATGTGACCATGGTGGGTTTCTTATGATGAGTCCCTCCAAGAGAAAATTTTCTAGAAAATTTATGATGAACTTAAAAATAAATTAGGGGTTATGGAATGGTCCACCTAGGTTGAACTTGATTGGAGTATGAGGTGTTGATATTATGTGTTTAGTATTTCTTAGAATATTGACATAGACATGTTTATGATCAAACCTATTGAAGTGTCTCTTGAGGGGTAGTATAATTAAATCAATGTAGTATAGACTGCACCTCTAGCTACCTATAGGTATAAACCTCATTATGAATGGTACTCTGTTTGGTTATGAGGAAGAATTTTCATGAGATGGGAATAAATGATAATGATGTGTCATGGTGGAACTTTGTATATGAGCGGAGTTATCATGTATAATCATAGATTTTGGAAATAGATGGATCATGGTTCATGGAGATCATAATTTTTATTTCAGTAGAGTAAATATGGGGGATATCCTTTGGCCAAGATTATCATGTGGGCTATGGAAAGGGTGATGTTTATCTGGGCAAGGTTGTTGTTGTAATGAGACCATTCATGCATCTGGATATAAAACCATCATCACTAGTTGTATTATGACTTATCATCAATATATTAGAGAGATTTTTTTTTGAAAAAATGTTGTATTAATAGAGTCTAATCATTTAATTAGGCTCAAGAATGATAGTTCTAGTATGATGGTGGATTTCAGGCCTGATAATGCTCGTAGATCAATATTAAGAAAGTTCTATAGCGGGGATAATGTCATTGAATAATTGGATGAATTGTGACCATTTTTTGTAGTTCCTAGTAAAAATTAATAGTGATGTGTCTGTAAACCCAAATCGGGGATGGTTTAGTTTTGTGAAAAAACACCATATGCAGGTTTTAGTTAGCTGGTTTTGGGTGGAATTTGTATGATTATAAATTGATAACTACTAGTTATATGATGGAGTGATGGTGTTTCAAATGGATGTAATTATCAAAATATTAACTGGTTTGGTGATCAGGTGTGTGAGACTTCTATGCTCTAGAATGGCATAATGACATGAAAATTAAGGCAATGCCTTGTGTTATAAGTAGTATTAGGGGTGAGACTATGCTTTAAGTTTAGTTTCAAGTTAGAATAATCTCTTTTAGACTAGTGGTTTCAATATATAAGGCATTATGTTGGTAAATTAAAAACTTGGTAATTCAACTAGAAGTAGGGAATCATGGTGGGGTAGGATGAATAATTGGCACTCTGATGAATGGGTCAGTGAGGTTTTAATAAATGGAGCTATTTAAAATGGATTTTTCATGACCATAACTAGAGGGAGGCTAGGGAATCAATGTTTTTTAGATTGAGGCTCATGAAGGAGACCTCATACCTGATTCGTTTGATCTCAGAAATATATGAAAACTTATATAGGTAGGTATAGGTCATATGGAGATCTACAAATATAACCTATTGATTTTAAGGTGAGTTATTAAATGTTCTTGCAGATGTCTCTTAGGATGTGACATGTGAAGAATTCACCATAGGAGGTTCTAGTTAAAATTGATATTGGGATCACTAACGGGGCTCGTTGATGCTTGATGATACATATCAGGGACAAGATGTTATATGATGGGGAGGCAGTAAGATTCCTAACTTAATCAGAGATATATATCTATTTATATCTTGTTGAACCTCTGTAACATCCCAGATCTAGGTGCCGCCTAAGGGTGCCCTGAACCCAGTTGGCCACATGGCCTCAGGCACATTTCCCCAAATACCAGAGGGTGTCGAATAGCAGCAAGGGCCTAAGGTGTGATAGTGGGGAAACTATTCCCTCATTGGAAGAGTAAAAAAAAAGGTAAAACAAATAGTAATAATAGTGGAAGCAGTAATACCATATAATAGAAGTAAAGAATATGAGACTGATAGTAATAAAACAACTAGAAAATATATCTAAATGATGCACGTCACATGTGTTTAGGAAATCATCCAAACAAGTCACATTGATGGAAATACAATACTTAACCCAAACTATAGAAAATAGTAAACTCCAATAACATCACAAGCCTAAGCTTAGCACCATGCTCTCCAGCTCCAACAACAATCAAGTACCTGATGAAGAAGGGATCTTTCCCTTATCTATACCTGCAATCATATAATCTGTTTGGGTCCAAAACATGACCCAAATAGGGTGTGAGATGAATCCCATTAGGCAACCACCAAAAGATCTGTGCCTAACTGTTAGTGAATATATATATTAGGTAATTTGAAAAATGAAGCAATAAAATAAGAAGTACTCAAAAGTAAACAATCCCACAGTTCTCAATTACATTCATTTTCATTTAGAAATTATTAAATATGTTAAATAATGTAAACCTGAGATATATCCTAATCTCTATATCCCCCTATGTAATAGTAACAAAATAGATGTCTCAGAAGACTATCTAAACAAATCAAGTAAGACCGAGTCGAAGTTTGTATTTGTCTTGGAAAAATCGTCATAATCATTCGACCATTAATAAATAATACTTTGGGAAATCTCTCGTGGTATAACCCCTTTGGTCTAACATAGCACAAATCATTTAAAAATGACCATCTGGGCAAATCTCATTGTCAATACAACTAGGTCAACATGACATCAACAAAATATAGTCAACCTCCTGGGTATCTCTCATGGTCAATACCCTTGGGTCAACATAACATAAATAAAATATAAACAACCTACTGGGTAGATCTTATGGTCAATACCCCTAGTCCAGACATCTACACCAAGGCTCTCATGGTCCTCTGTAAATAAATATGAAAACCCCCATAGTTTTTCTGGTCCAAGTCTCTCATAGTCCATTGGAAAAATCAAGGCGTATATTACATCGAGCAACACATGTAATCTATAACTACCACATGGCTGAACATTCAAAAATCATATCACTTTCATTTCATATAATCAATAAAACTCCATCCTAAACAACCAAGACATGAAAAACATGACAATCCTAAAAGGCATCCTAGACTAAATGGCCATAACAAACAAACAAGGGAACACACCCAAGGGGTGTCTTATAAACAAGGTATCCGACCTTACACATAAGAAACTACCCTTTATTCATTAAACAAACCATAGTTGGTGATAAAAAGGGTTAAATTCCAAATCACGAAATACACCAAATATGGGTATGAATCACTTTAAGTATATATAAACCAAAGACAATCAACGAAAGACACAAAACACCTGCCTCACTATCGCACGATCGGTATAATTGAACGTCGGCACTTGAATTATCCAAAAACAACATAGATATACAAAATGGAAAAAATGTTCAACCTCAAATAACTCACGAGAGAGGAGGAATCATGAAGAAAGGCTCAATGGGTTTTGAGAACTCACTAGTAGGATTCCAGCAAACCCATTGGTGTCTCAATTAGAGCTCAGACACAGAATTGGGAAGGGTTTGAAGTTTTCAGCCATTCTGTTTCTCTTCTATATAAACCAAGGGGAGAAGAGGATGTTTCCAAAGATGAGATGTGACCCCTCTCTGATTTATCAAATAAAAAGAAATGTATATGGCATGTTCATTAAATGTACATGCTGTGTAGTAGCCTTAATAGGCCCCCACCTTAAGTGGTATTCTAGGTCACCACACGACCATGTACTCATCCATTAAATAACTAGTACATGGATGTATGTGAAAACTGAGTACATGGAATATACTCAAAAGTACATGGCATGTACTTAGAAAAACCCAATTTCTTTCTTTTTCCTCAGAAAACAACCTAAAACAAGGATCCATACTTGAAATGTAGATCCGGTTCTTACAAGATTTCCCCCATAAAGTTATTCGTCCCTAAATTTCCCTTTCAAGGGTGGTAAAGAAGAATCTACGAACAACTCTGGCCACTATGATAATAAGTTAGCCTCCCTCTCCTAAGTCTCATCCTATAATCGCCCGTGTTTCCATAACAACCATACTAGAGGAACATACTGGCCACAAAGAACCTTTGTATTGTGATCCAAAATATGAATAGGGTGATCCTTTAAAGATAAGTCAACCTCAAACTCAACCTCCTTGGGTTGAAAAACATGATATGGGTCTAAAAATTAACATTGTAGCTGATAAACATGAAATTCATTGTGCATAACCCAATACCTATGAGGTAACTGTAACCGATAGGCAATTGGACCGACTCTCTCCAAAACCTAAAATGGCCCAATGTACCTCCGTGAAAGCTTCCCATATCTCATAATCCTCCTATGTCCCAGCCTTATTGTGACATGTAAGAAAACTTGATCTCCGACCTCGAACTCAAGAGGTTATCTCTGTCGATCAATATAAGATTTTTGTCAAGACTGTGCAGTAGCCATCCTCTTTCAAATCAAATATACCTACTCAATGGTCTCCTAGACAAGATGAGGTCCCAACATAGCTATCTCTCCTACCTCCATCCAACATAGGGGTGATCGGTATGACCTACTGTACAAAGCCTCATTAGGTTCTATATAAATCGTTACTTGAAAATTATTATTGTAGGAAAAATTTACTAGGGGTATGCATCTCTCCCAAGAGACCCTAAAATATAGGATGCATGATTGAAGGATTTACACCAAAACCTAAATCATATGCTTGGACTGGCCATTTGTTTGGGGATGGTAAGCTGTACTCAGAAGTATCTTTGTACCCAAATCCCTCTATAGTCCCTGCCAGACATGATAAGTAAACCAGTCTTCCCTGTCTGAAATGTTTGAGTGTGGAACCCCATGAAAACGTATAATATTTCATATGTATAACCTTCCAAGATCATCAAAACTAAATGTTTCCTTGATCAGTAAGAAGTGTGAAACCTTTGTGAGCCTATCGACAACAACCCAAACTACATCACTCCCTCAAGGTTACCTTGGTAAACCTGTCACAAAATCCATCGCGACATCATTCCACTTCCACTCAAGAATGGGTAAATAATATAAAATCCCTGAAGATCATTGATGCTCTGCCTTCACTTACTAACATGTGGTAAATATCATAACAAAACCAATTGCATCCCCCTTCATACCTGGCCACCAATACTGACGATATAGATCTCAATACATCTTGGTGACACTAGGATAAACTGCCCAAAATGAGGAATGAAAATCTCACATAAAATTATCATGTATGTCTATTGATACACATACACATCCCAGAAAATGAAAGACATAATCATCGCCTACAGTACACCCAGGAGTAGGGTCCTCGCCTGACACACTCTATCGTAGGACTAGGCCTTCAGAATCAGATAGTTGCCTCATTCGCACTCGATCCAGTAGAGTAGAGGTAAAAACTATAGAATAAAGAAATGTCTGCCCTTTTCTATCATGTGCCTCCAAATTCATCTCAAAGAATATATTAATAAGCTTCCACTCACTGCTGCCCTCATAAACTGTCTTTATCTAAGTCCCCCTGCTCAATGCATCAACCGCTGTATTACCTTTCCCAGGCATGTAGGCAAGTTCAAAGTCAAAATACTGAAGGTAATCAACCCACCATCACTATATAAAATTTATATCACCCTAAGTAAAGATGTACTTGAGAATTTTGTGGTCAGTGTATACAAAAAAAATGATCTCCCAAAAGATAATGTCTCCAACAACATAAAGCATGCACAACTGCAGCTAACTCGTGATCGTGCGTTGGGTAATTCCTCTCAAGTGGCCTGAACTACTGAGACCCATATACAATGACTCCTCCTACCTAAAAAAGAACAAATCCCAGCCTGATACCTTATGCATCATAGTAAATGTTGTAACTCCTGCCCAACTTTGAAAAAACCAGTATCTGTGCTAAAGTCAATCTCCCTTGTAGCTCCTGAAAGGCTGAATCACAAGAATCTATCAACAAGTACTTTTCACCCTTTTTAGTTAGGCCCATCTGTGGCAGTTCTAAGTGTGAGAAGTCTTGAATAAAGCATATATAGTAACCAGATAGCCCCAAAAATCTCAACTCCTCAAATATGTTCTTCGGGTTTTCCTAGGAAACTACTACTATGACCTTTTCTAGGTCTACTAATACTCTTTTTTTATGAGATGACATGACCCAAGAAATGAATCTGGTCCATCCAAAAGTGTAAGTTTGTGAGATTAGCATACAACTAATTCTCCCACAGTGTACTCAATATGATCTCAAGATGGGTGGCATGGTTGTGTCGAGTGTGAGAGTACACCAAGATATCATCCATGAATACTACCACAAATAAATCCAAGTATGTATGGAACACTCGGTTCATCAGTTCCATGAAAATTTCTAGCGCATTCGTGAGACCAAACGGCATAACCAAATACTCGTATATACCATACCCTCTCTGAAAGGCTGTAAGAGGTATATCGAATTGTCTAATGCGCAACTGATGATCACCAGATCTCAATTCAATATTCAAGAACACCCGTGATCCTTGAAGATGATCAAAGAGATCATCAATACTTGGCAAGTGATATCGGTTCTTGATCATCAACTGGTTCAGCTTCTGAGGGTACTATACACATTATTTGTGAAAAGGATATGTGAATCCTTAAGAGAAGTATTGGGTGAGATGAAACCCTTCAACTGTAACTCCTTTAACTATTTCTTGAGCTCCAGAATGTGGAGTCATAATAGATCCCCTCTCACCAGCTACTAGTGAGAAAAACTGGCAAAAATGCTGAAGGTGACCCATCTTGCCACAAGATCGGCACTCAATTGGGTCTCTCGGGCATTGAGGTCTCGTGTTCCCACTATTCCCACACTGGTATCACCTCACCTGTATACCTGAAGATACATCTCTATTACTGGAATCACTATGTGAAGGATCCCTACAGTGCTTCCTGCTATCAAACAAAGTATTACCAGCCCTGGATGCTGAACCACCCTATCTTATAGCTCCCAACTCCCTCAGATTACGCTTGGTAATTAGTTCCAGATTTACTATCACAGTCACAAAAGGCATCTTGAAAACATACACCTGTGATCATATGTCATACTTGAGACCATCCTCTAATCGCCTAGCCAAAGATAACTTGTCTCCACCCAAAATAGGTACAAAGTGCTGAAGCTATGTAAAATGAGACAAATAATCCATCACTAAAAGAGCACCCTGCTCAAAATGTATGAACTCTCAGGCTCGGTTGGCCCTCAACATCTTAGGGTAGAAGTAATCATAGAAGAACCACTAAAACTATTCACAAGCTATATCCCAATGATATCGCTCCTATGAGATAATATCACACCTTCTCTTAGTGTAATCATGTTGCATGTACATCATGAGCTTCAACCGCCTCTTAGGAAGTGTCTCCATATGATTGAATATATAAATAATGTACTCCAACCATGACTCTATAGAATGTGGTTCTCCATCACATGAAAAAGTGGGAGGATGCTACTACTGGAAAACCCACATCAGCTCTACCGTAGTTGGGACATGATGTGGTGATCCCTGAAAGGTCTGCATCATCCTAAAAAATCCTTCACGGAACTGTGCATCAACACCTGCGTCTGGTATAATAGCTGGTTCCAAGATGGGCTTGATGAGAGGATATACAATTAGTCCCTAATCTACTATTTTTGGTGTCTAATCACCACCATATACCTAGAGTTCAACCAGAGGATGTCTTGGTGGCATGACTCTACAAGGTCAATCAAACACCTCAGTTCAAGATTATTAAGGATAGTAACTTAGAAGTACAATAATTGAATAGGATACGGAAAACATTCAAGTTTTATAAATGAAGGTTACACAGTGTGTAGAACCACTACACAACATGTTACCTTATTACTTAACATGGGAATGTACCTCTTCCAACCTGGTCATGTAACACCCCATACAAACAGTTTTTTCCTCATGAGACACGACATGCGGTTGAATGTTCCCTCGTACCCAATTACTTCTACACAGCTCAAACTACATGGTTCTTCTAGTGTAACACTACAGATAATGTTGACCCTAGACACGACGTATACCACGTAGGTTCCATCCACCAGTGTCGTTATTCAAAAATCCAGATACATATTTGATTTCCACATGGCGTGTATAAGCTATACATGTCGTGTACAACCTATTTTTCATCCACCTGTGTCGTTAGTCATATGACCAGATACCTGGTATTTATAGCACGACGTGTAGTCCCAGTACACAATGTGTTTCACCAAATCTTTATCAACCCAATGTCTCTGATCACACATTCATTCACATGGTCAAAAAATACACAAAATTTACATATGGTACAAGGAATATACTTAAGAAGAGTCAGTTCTTTCCGAATAGAAGAACACATGGCATGTGTTCATAACATCACACGCCGTGTTGTCTGGGTTTTTCAAATAGTAAGCTTCTAAAACTTCTCTGAAACCCCCAAAATCTCAAAATTTATCTAAGGAATGCCAATTTTCGATCCAAGAGAGTGCATACTCCCCTCAAATCAAATTTTGGAATCCTTATTCATTTTATATTAACAGAATTCATTTAAAGTTCAAACATGATCCACCAAATTCTGATCCAAGAGGGACCATAACACCTTAGGGACCAATTCTTGGTGTCCATCCAAATAAAAATTTACATATTCCAGTATGCTATCAAAATAGTAAGCATTCTATCATGACATCTATCACAACATCATGCATATATAGCACAACATCTATCATAACAACATGTAATCGGTAATGCACCCTAAATGGAATGAAAATAATGCATGAAATGTGATCTCTAGAAAGTGACTATATGATGCATGAGATGGAATAACCTGATCTCATTAGGTTGAAACAGAATAGAACCTTAATAATATCAACAATAACAACACAATTTAAGTAAATCACCCAATAGTGAAATCAAATCAATTGTAACAATTGTAGAAACCTAAAAAATTGAAATATTCAAGGTAACTTCACTTTTCTCTATACACGGGTTAGAAAATACCGAACACAACGTATTACCAACTAATTAATCCTTTCTATCCCTGTCTATTGGCTACAAATAGTAAAGGAAAATAGAAAAGAAAACCTGGATCTGATACCACTTTGTAACATTTCAGATCTTGGTGCTACCCAAGGGTGCCCCGAACCTGGTTGTCCACATGGCCTCAAACGCATTTACCCAAATGCCAAAGGCTAACGACTATTAGTGAGGGCCTAGGGTGTGATAGTGGGGAAAAAATTCACTCATTAGTAGAGTAAATACAAGGGAAAACAAATAGTAACAACAACAGAAGCAGTAATACCAGATAATAGAAGTAAACAATGGGAGAGTGATAATAATAAAACAACTGGAGCATATATATAAATGATGCATGTTACATGCATCTAGGAAAGCATCCAAACAAGTCACAAATCTTAAAATACAATACTAAACCCAAAGTATAGAAATAGAAAACTCTAACATCATCACAAGCCTCAACTTGGTCCCATGCTCTCAAGCTCCAATAACAATCAGGTACCTGATGAAGAAGGGTGCATGACCTTATCTATACCGACAATCATATAATCTATTTGGGTCTAAAACATGACCCAAGCTGGGTGTGAGACGAATCCCAGTAGGCAACCACCAAAAGATCTATGCCTAAGTGTCAGTGAATATATATAGCAGGTAATATGAAAAATGAACCAATAAACTAAGAAGTACTCAAAAGTAAACAATCCTATAGTTTTCAATTACATTCATTTTCATTTAGAAACTATTAAATCCATTAAATAATGTAACACCAATATCTATACTAAGATTTATATCCCCCTATGTAATATTAACAAAACAAATGTATCAGAATACCATCTAAACAAATCAAGTAATACCGAGTCCAAGCATGTGCTTTGGCTTGGAAGACTCATCAAAATCATTAAACCATTCATAAACAAACCTATGGGAAATATATCAGGGTCTTGGTCTAACTAGCACAAATCATTTACAAACGACCACCTGGGAAGCTCCCACAGTCAATACCCCTAGGTCAACATGGAATCAACAAAATATAGTTGACCTCCTAGGTAGCTCTCATGGTCAATACCCCTGGGTCAACATAACATGAAAAAAATATAAATGACCTCTTGGGTAGCTCTCACAGTCAATAACCCCAGGTCAGACATCTACACCAAGGATCTCATGGTCCTTTGTAAATAAATATGGAAACCCCCACAGTTTTCCTATTTCAAGGATCTCATAGTCTATTAGAAAAACAACACGCATATCATATCAAGTAGCATATATAATCTATAACTACTACATGGATAAAAATTCCCAAATCATATCACATGAATTTCATACAATCAATCAAAATCCATCCTAAAAAGACAAGGCATGGAAAACACAACAAGAATAACATGCATCCTAGACCAAACAACCATAACAAACAAATAAGGGAATTCACCCAAGGGGTGTCTCATAAACAAGGTATCCAACCTTATGTATAAGAAACTACCCTTTATTCATTAAACAAACCATATTAGGTGATAAAAATGGTTAAATTACAAATCAAGAAATACCTCAAACATGGGTATGTAACACTTTAAGCATATATAATCCAAAGATAATCCATGAAAGGCACAAACCACCTACCTCAATATCATACAATCAATATACATGAACATTGGTCCTTGAATTAGCCAAAAACGGCATATATCTACAAAAAGGGGAAACGTTCAACCTTGAATAACTCACAAGAGAGTAGGAATCAGGAAGAAAGGCTCTAGGGGATTGATAACTCACCAGTGGGATTCCAACGCACCTAACAACATCTCAATCGGAGCTCAAACAAAGAACCAAGAGGGCTTTGAAGTTCAAGGCCATTCCATCACTCTCCTATATGAACCAAAGGGATAAGAATATGTTTCTGAAGATGAGACGTTACCTTGCTTTGATTTATCAAATAAAAAGAAAAGTACATGGAATGTTCATTAAATGTACATGCCATATAGTAACCTTAACCTGCCCTCACCTTAAGCTGTCTACCAGGTCACCACACGACCATGTACTCAGCCATTACACAGCCAGTACATAGCTGTACGTGAAAACTGGGTACACAACATGTACTCAGAAGTACACAAGGTATACTTAAAAAAAACCCAATTTCTTTCTTTTTTCCTAAAAAACAACCCGAAATCAAGATCCATACCGGAAATATAGATCCAGTTTTTACAAGTTTAATCAAACTCCACTATTTAATTATGTTTCGAGTATAGGATAGGTAATGGGAGAGAACCAGGTTACCCAGAGTTAGTGGAAGTACTACAACATACTACTGTAGCCCCACCAAAAAGATGGTATAGGTCCAATAGTTAGACGATGGGATAACCAGATTCAATGTAGGGATTCTAGGTCCACCGGCCAACTAGTGGCCTCTAGGGTGTTGTTTTTAAAATTGGGGTAGTTTGAACTTTTTCCTCTTTCTCCTTAAAACCCCTTACCTGATTTTCCCATATTTTTAGTCCAGTAGTATCCTTATTCTTACCCCATCTTCCTTCTCTCTTCCCTTGATGTAAGTCTCTCAATCCTTGGTCATTTGAGCCTCTATTTAGTGTGATCAAGAATTTGAGGCATGTCTATAACTCTAATATCCTATATTCTTTCTTTCTCTTATTATCAAGGGGTGTCCCTCCATGTTTATCTAAAAATACCCATTTTCATGGATTTTATATAATTCCTAGATTTATCCTATTCTATATTGAATCTATATCTAATATTTGATTAAGGTAATTCTATAAGACTAATCCAAGGTGTTACTTAATTTAACCCATAGTCTCACTTTGTTTTCCAGTGATATGTTGTGTGATCATTCCATATTTTTTGTGTCTTTCCATAAATTAAATTAAATTATAAAAATTCTCATTTTTATAGTTAAATGCCCTAGTTTATAGTTTTAATACCCCATTTTAAATGAAATTATAAGAGTAATTACTTGGTTTAGACTTTGATTCATGTTTTTTTATTGAAATGGAAAAACACGAGGAAGATTATTTTTTAATACTGTGATATCATGAAATAATTTAGATTAACTATAGTAAATTAGAAAATATGATTTTAATGGTTGAAAAATAAAATTATAATTTTTTAAATCAATGATTGTGAAATGATGTTTCATAATATTCGATGATCATGAAATGAAATATCAAAGATTATTCTAGTTTCTTATTAAAAAAATTCATGAAGTTATGAATTTTCATTAGATAAATGCCATGGTCATTGAAAGTGGATTTTTTGAATTAGAGGTATGATAATTGAAATGTATTTATATAAATTCCTTTAAATGAAAAATGATTCATTGTAAATGTTAATTATAAAATGAAATGATGATTGTGAAATATTTATGAAAGTGGTATTTTTTTTGAATTATATTAATAGGAAATGAAAAGACCCTTGGAGTGGTCATGATACTAAAAATAGAAAATACACTAGAGGTGTTTTTGATATTATACATAAAACAACTTAATAGGTAGTCTATGATACTTGTTAACAAAAATACGCTATGAGGCGGTCCATGATAATTTATATAGAAAATTCCCAATGAGGCTATTTGAGATACTTGTTATAGAAAATTCAAAATTAGGTAGTCCATGATACTTTATATAGGAAACTCCCTATGAGGTAGTCCATGTTACTTTATAGAGAAAACACCCTATGAGGTGGTTCGTGATACTTTATACAAAAAATTCCATATGAGGTGGTTTGTGATAATTTATATAGAAAACACTTTTAAGGTTGTCCATGGTGAATACTAATAAAATAACCATATTAGTGGTCTATGATAGTTCTATGGAAAAACCCAAAAGGGTGTTTATGATACTATGGTTGGAATGGTCCGTGCGATGTACTCAGAGAAACCCCAACACTAGTCTAAGTAGGTATGGTCGATCAGAGTCATGAACCTAAGGATGGACAAAAATATAGACTAATATCAGGTTTCACCATAGAGCCCAAACATTGGTGGTTATTTTTAATTTTAATTATTAAATCTTTAAATCATTTAACTTGTTTTGTTATAGCATTTCTTCATGCACTTTTTTTATAAATAGGTTATATTTTGGGTCTTTGTTAGTGGTATCCTACTACATTCTACTCACACCCTTAATAATGCTTCCACGAACCTTGGGTACCAGAGTAGACACTATTATTTCAATCGGTATTGATATAGTAAAGTTCCTAGTGTGTTTTTTTTTCTTTACATGCTAGATTGGAATATGGATGATGGCACCTGGTCTGACTTGGGACTAGTATGTGGTTGAGCTTTGATATTTAGTTTTATCCTATTATTTTGTTATCCTATGTATTTGATCCATCCACCGAGGATAAAATATGACATATATAACATACCATATATCATAGCATGATATGTAATTGTTTATTTATTGGTACTTAACATTTTTGTGATGTTGTATGTATTGGTGGATTATGATTTATTTTATATCAAATACTATTTATACTTTAATACTGAGGGTATAGTCTCCCCACTGTACTATCCTTAGACCCTTAATTCTTGTTGGTATCCTATAGAATATGGTGAGGAACCCCTAAGGTTACATGGAGACAATGGTCTAGGGAACTGATTAAATAGCTTACATTCCATAAAGTTACATTTTTGTTCTAATTTAAACCAAATCCTATTGGGGACCTATCATGTCCTATTAATTTTTTTGTTTTATATATCTAGATTCATGAAGAGTTTCCTCTATGAATTTTGGGAGAGTTATTACCTATAAGTGGATAATATAATGGTTTAATTTATTTACATGAATCCTTTACTGACTAGTGTGATCCGATACTTGAGTGACAATAAAGGGTGGACCTGACATGAGTTTTTATAAACTTTACTAGTGGTTATCTACTGAAATAGTCTTTATGCATATCACTGGTAATGTTTTCATTGAATTGTAAGATAATGATAATAAGTTTCATGTACTGTTAATGAAGTAGAGAAAGTTTTTATGCTAATTCTAAAGCTTTACCTTTTTAAGATGAAAAAAATGAATTGGACTAGAGGCATGATATAGTTGAACTAGAACAATTCTTATATTAGATGAAATCATGGTCCATGGATCTATTTATTACAACTCCATGGTATTAATACTATTTTTTTTTTCATATTAGTGTAGTATTTACATCAATGAGACTTTTTATGAATCCTTTAATCCTAAAAATATTATTTCAAGCTGATCAATTAGGGATTATTAGTGATTTCATAGATAAATTATCTTTCACACATTAATTATAGATTTTGAATGAAATAGATCATCAGTTCTTCCTCTACAAAAAATAATGGATATGAAATACTAGATATAAGTTATTTTTTAATATCCATTATACTGGTTTCATTATCAATAATGGTCTTAAATATCTAGAAAAGAGCACTACATGCTTAGAGATTCATTGATGATTATGAGGTCTCTTTTATAGATGATCCTTGTGGGGGTATTTCTGGGTAACTAGATTTAATTCAGAGTGAAACTTAGGATCATTAGTGTGATGGAATGTAATTTATATAATCTATTGATATATTAACCTATCTATCTATTCTATATTCTCACACTCCATTGATTTTTTAATCTCTTTTTACCTCATGCTCATATTGTAATACTATTTTTCATAAATAAATTTTGTGGTGAATGAGTGGGACTCTAACTCATGTATCATGCTATTTTGAATAAGTATGAAATTAATTAAAAAATAGATAATTTAAGAAAATATTATCTTGGAATCAAATTAAAAAATCACTACATATAGTCACAAGAATCATTACTATGGTAATTATTGAGAAAAAAGAACAATCTAATGAATATTTTATTCAAAAACTTCCCTCTATTTCAATTTTAAATACTACCCATCACCACCCAAATAGTCCTCAAACATTAATCTCCTTACCTAATCCAAAATATACCAAAATTCCTCTAAAAATCCTCAATCAACATCCAGGATTTTCTAATCCTCATGAAAGAGAATTCTTTAAATCCACAATAGTGTGTCAAATGAGGAAAACTAAAGGAAAAGGTAATTATCTCAACAAATATCTCTTATTCTAATTTCCATTTTTACCTCCACCCAATATTTTTTAACATCTTAATATAATGAAAAAATAATCCTTGATATAATAGATTTTTATCATATATATATAATAACCATTATTTACATTACTCTATTTTATTCTAAATGAAAACTTCACCCATATTATGGTTGGTACACCGACTCTATGAATGATGTGTTTTAGTTTTCATCACCACCTTAATTTTTAGTTATAAAAACCATTTTATAGTTAAGTATGATATAAATAAGTATTTTATATTTTATTTTATATTATGAAATAGATAAATAAGCATGAATATTAAATAAAACCAATTAAGTTAAATAGGGTCAGAAAAACTACTTAAGTAAAGTAACCATTAAACTATAACAATTATAACCTATATATCATGATTATTTTAAATGATTATTTTATATTTAATTTTTTTTATCTTTTTTAAAGTTTTTAACTCAAAATAATTATAGTTATAGATTTATTGATCCATTTTATAAGAATATATATAATTATCAATAAACTGGTGGGCCCTTAGAACCCTAAAATGAACACCCATGGAATAATTGACATGAACATATGGTTATAATAAGATGATCATAAAATTATATTAAAAAAATATATAAAATATACAAGGAAATATTTTTGAATCATGTATTTAATAACTTTAATTTTTTTATTCAAGATTTGGGTGGACACTCCAAGCAAGTCTGGATCTGAGGTAAGGGAACTTCCAAACCAACCTCTTTCCATTTGGGTTATGGTTTCTCCCTCTACCTCACTTTCACTCTTTATTATTCTCATATAATTATTATATAATATTTTATATATATGTCTCTTACATATATACATATTTTATTTTCCATTTATTTTTTGGGGTTATTCATTCTTTTTAAGTTCATTTCTAAATTACATCTTTTAAGAAAACTGGTTTAATAGGAAATCCTCTATCTATTATTTTCCTTCAGGAAAAAATCAATTAATTTTTAAAATATAATATTATTTTTAATAAAATAATAATTATTTTATAGAAAAACTACTTTATTTTATCTCAGGTTTTTTAGAAGACAATATGCACTACTTTCTTTAAAGGTTCTTTACTCATTTCTAAAAACATCATTTAAGAGGTTCAATTATATACTTACTTCTCCAAATAATATTATAATTTTTATTCACATAAACTCTATAATCATGACCTATTATTTCTTATTCACTTATAAAATTCCAAAATTATTTAATCACTTATTTTCTTGGAATCCTTTATGATATGTCATTTTTTTATTATTTGTGATAAGACTATGAAACCCATTACCTTATCTTGGGTTTTATCTTTATTATTTTAATCTAAGGTTTATTTTAATTATTTGTAATAAATACTTATGTTAATTTAATTAATTCATGGGTGTACCCATAATTATATATCCCCTCAATGCATTGATAAATGTTTTTATCACATGATATTTCACATATGGTGCATGAGCAGTTATCCTAGGAATTTGTTTTATATTTTCCTAGATTTGAGCCTTAACGTATTCTTATATTGTCATGTTTTATGTTGATTCAATATTCTTATGATTCCATGTACTTATGATAAATTATTTTTTATTCCATTCTTCCATGTGATTATATATGACCCTTTATTTTTACGATATCATGTTATAACTCTTGAATATATTATTACACTTCATGTTGATTACCTTAATGTGTTTTTTAGATCAAAAGTTTCTTTATGTATGTCCCTAGGGAATTATATATAGTAATATAAGTTCAATGGGATATAGGAGCACATTTTAGAGATTTAAATAATGATGTTGTAGTAAATTTTTATTTTTATGTTTTATGCATCTAATCATCCAATGACACTAGGCCAAAATATTTATGTGTTGTCATTTATGGATCTTTATGTATAGAATCATGAAATAATTTGTGTATTACACTCAGGTCACAAAAACTATAGTTCACATGTACACCTATATTTCTGGTTTTTATGAAATAGGTTGCATAGGATATTGGTGTATGTTTTCTTGACGAGGCTGAGCGACATATCTAAAAAGTGATTCACATTCATGGTTATATTTCCTATGTTTTTAATTATATTTCCTTATATTATAATATCTACTCAATTTTAAATCCATATATATGTATTTTTCATTGTTTTGGATGGGTACCAATATTATTCTATCATTTTTATTTTTATTAATTTTTATATTATGATTTTATATGTAATTCATTATGGTTACTCTAATGATATATGATGGTTTGTTTTTATCTATCATAACATATTATGATACTGATTGTCTCCCTAAAATTATACTAGTCTCACACCACTAATCGGAAACCTCTAGTGTATGGGGAGGTGTGCTTGAAGTTATATACCACAACCGACTTGGTCATAGTTTTGGTAGGACTAAACTATAGTGTTAAAAAATGTTATCAGTGCATTATTTAACTTGTATTATTTTTGGGTTACTTTTTATATATAATTAGGACTGGTTATATATTTTTATGTAAACTATCCCTATACAATTATAATACTACTATAGTATAAACCTAGGTTACCCTAGCTATTGGATTATTTCTATTTATTTTTTATCTTATGTTTAAGTTTTTTATACAAGATTTAAGTGTTGGTTTAATATTGCTATTTATTATTTCACTCTTGAACCAAGTTGGTAATAGAGAATGAGTTCATACATAGTACTTGGTACATATGTATACTTTTCATATGAATTACTATTTGTGAGAGTGAAATGGTCTTCTAAAAAATTAAAATGATTTTTAGGAAATATTTTTTTGTAATGGTTTAAACAATAGGTATTGATTAATTAAATCATGAATAATAAGTTATTCAATGTTCTAAAAATTAACTTATCAGGGAACATTAATTAATTTAAACCATTATGGTGTATTTAATATGTTTTTGTTTGCATATATTGTCATTAAAGCGATCCTTATAGTTCATTATAGCCCCAAACTTGGTAGGATTTGTTATATAATGACCTACATATGGTTGGTATTGGTAGTGTATGTCTAGAATGTGATTGTTTTTAGAGTTTTATGTTTTGGATGATGATATCCCTCTAGACAGTAATTTTATCTTGCCTTGTTTTGTTGGGATGGTGAGATGTGTCTTTGGTTGGTGTGAATTATAATGATAGCTGAGGTAAAGATAATATTTGTAAATGTTGGGAAATTTATTACATATTGGTTGATAGAGGGTTAGTCAATATTTATTTTTCATGAAGTAAAATAAGTTTTATTTTTTGTTATACAAGTATCATGGGATAATAATCCTTGGTTATTAAGGAGTATAGATATAATCTTTAGGGATTAAAATAATTCTAGATAATTATAGACTTGAGAGTTTTTATTTTTTTAGGAATTTAAAACATTATGATTGAAATTAAAGAACTATCAATGCTTCATAAGGGATGTTTTAATATTTTGGGAATAGGTAAATTGTGGTTTTTATATTAAAGTTTCAACTTGGAGCCTAAATTTTAGGTTTATATTAGGATAAAGCTTAGTTATATGTCTCAAAATTTTAAAATATACATAAATAATAGTATTATTGAGAAGTAGGATTATGATATTTTATTTTGGAGAAAACTTTAAAATCAGATGGGTTTTTCCTGTATCAATTAGTTGAGCCTCATGTTTTGACGATTAATGGTCTAGATAAAAGATGGATGGTTTTTTGGGTTACGACCATAATGTGAGTAGTTTAGAATTGATATGAATTGTTCAATAAAAAACCACTCTAATAATTTCATGTGTAGTAAGGGAACATATCCAATGGGTAGAACAATTGTGAAACTACCTTGGGAAGTGAATTTTTTTAATCTTTAAAGTTCCAGGTAGTGAACTTATAAATGTAGGGAGATAGTGGTCTTATTTGTTGGATTTTTAAGGGAAATAATATTAGGTTTTTAAGGTATTATGGAATTTTTATGTAGTATTTGGATGTTAATCCATGGTATAAACTATTAATTTTATATAGGAATGATATTCATGTTGGCTGGTTATAATAGTATATACATTTAGCATATCTTTAAAATGTTCTCCAAAGGAAGGTGTGGGGCCAGTAGTGGGTATCAAATGGGAAACTTGAGATAATGATTGGGGTTAAGAGATACAGGGTTATTTTAATTATATAGGTAGAGTTTGATGTGGACTTAGGTACACTAGTAGTTTTATGGTGTGAAATAACATTCAAGGGTTAGAAAGAGTAGATTGGGGTAGTTTGGGATCACCAAACAACATAGAACATGAATGTGGGGTTTATTATTTAGGTTTTTTGGTTTTGATGAGAAGGTATATTATATTAAAATCCCTATATAATTTCAATGTTCATGTGTGACAACAATAATGGGATGTTAATTTGATTATTGAGATTACCTTATCATATGTACTAAGTGAGACTATGATTGAGTTTTGGACAGGCTGCTAGGTGGTTCAGAATCAAGGCAGATGATTATAATTTTTTTGACTAAGATTTTGATAAAGGTATTAGGGGTAAGTAGAAAAAAATACCATTTGGTACCTCTATATGTAATAGGATTTTAATCAATGTATAAATCATTGGTATGTTAGAGGGTTCAGTTGTTGAACAGAGTTATGGATTATAGTATAAACTGAGTAGGACTCTGGTATCAGAGTGGATTAGTAATTAGGTGTATAGATAAATATGAATCTACTAAATTGAGGGTATTTTTAGTGTACTATACGAGGAGTCAAATTTGTGATTAGGAGAAGGTGTGTGGGTATTTTATATATGTTTCATAAGTGGAGGAACTAAGGATTAGTTTAAGGAATATGATATCATAGTGAGTGGGTAACATAAAATATATAGGTAGTTAGTGAAATAGAGTACATTAAAACACATTTTATATAGAGTTGGATAATATGGGGTGTGTAGTGACATAAAATATGTTATTTTAGAAGAAAAATATAAATGTAAAGTGTCGAGTATGTGTTTTTAGTAAAAACAAAATTTCACAAAATTTGGTTGATAAATTATCTAATTGAATCAACTCTATATTCATAAACTAGAAGTGAAATTAGATTTTATTAGGTTATCTAGATATCAGATAACATTACCAGTGACTATTAGGGATTCTAAACCATGTTTTTGAGAGTTTTAAATGAACAATTTCATTATGGTTTTGTATTTTTAGAGAAAATTATAATTTTTATGGTCCTGTTGGATGGAGTTTTTTGAATTTGTGTTTTTGATTAAGTTTCACAGGAATGCATATTGAATTGAGGTTGTTTTACCAAGAGTTTGGATTTTTTTGGTGTTTGAGGATATAAAGAGTAGGGTTAGGGTTTCATAATAATAAAATAAGTAGTAATAAACAACTGGGTAGATAGTGGAGTGTCACTATGTACATAGTGAATTATCCAGGGTGTAGTGCCCCTATTTTCCCACCATCCAACTAGTAGGCTAATACTGGGTGGCCAGTGTGGATTTAGATACCTTCTATAGCCTAAACAGGTACCTAATAAGACCATAGAATATTTTTTTAATATGTAAATGAATATAATTTCACTGTTAGTCCCCTTTCCTTCTTAAGAATTTAATGGGTTGGGGAAGACCATTTTTAGGTGACCATATCCACTCATCTACCCTATTTTCCCCCATTATGATTCTTATTCAATACAATGTTGTTAAGAAATTTTTTTTCATTTAGATTAAAGTAATACCTATTATCCTTCCTCATATATTATCCCACTACCTTTTCCCCAAATTTCTATGTATCCATGTAGGGATTTTAAGATAATTCCATAAGAACATAGTGGAATCATCTCTAAAACATAGGGTTATTTGGTATGATAGATAGTGAATTTACATGGAGAAAGAATATAACCCATTATTTACCATTTTTATAGTTTCAAATACCTAGTGATTTATTTTTATATTTTGGATAAATTAACTGAAGTTTATGGGTGAAATAAAATAAAAAATGTATCTTTCCACATGGTGTGTTCAAGCTTCATTTATGAGTTGTTTGATGCTTGTCACATCAGGTTCTAGTCATGAGAGGAATCTTGGTGAATTTTTAAGGATTATTACTCTTTGAATTAAATTGATAATTCAATTATAAGTGTTTATAAATATTTAATGGAGGCTTGTGCTATGAGATGTGGTCTTGGGATCTAGGACAAGCTTGGTGTAAGAATGTATATGTATGATTAACATGAATAAAGGAGTTCAACTTCTGTATTGAGGTTAGTGGTCCATTTAATACTTATTAAAATATGTTTTATGAATTTGATTGTTTGTGTATACTAGGTTTTGGGTTACATGTAACCATGTAGAAAATGGGTATATTCACTTATGTAAGTGGGGAAATATAGATCCTCATAGAGGTGGAGTGGTACTTCTGACCTAAGTTTGAAAAGTTGAGAGGTTCTTAGCGACTATGTATCTAAGGTTCATTGTTTTTAGTTATTTTTATTGAACACCTATAGTGTTTAATTTCATGAAATAGATTATTATTGTATTTTGATAACATTGTTTTGTATTTTTCTAATAATCCCATGTGAATAAGTCTCTGGTTAGTAGTTTTGGTTGGTGTTTTACTAGGAAATTGGTGAAAATAGTATATGAGATGGACATGGAACCTTGTATTCCTCTCAAAGGGGACTAAATTATAGAATTGGGTTTAGTATACTATGTATATCTAGGTTGGCCTTAGTATTTTTGAAAATGGATCTTCTTATATAGGTTTGAGAATGTGGTAACTCATCATTGAGTGGGGGGGGGGGGGTTAAGTGATAATAATAGGAAAATATGGGAGTATTATTTCCCTATTAGTATTTTGATATATTGGTATAAAGAAGTTGAGATATGATATACATATTACTTTAGCATAAAATATTTGGTGTCTTGGATAGTATGGTGACGTGTTACCTCATGGTAGGTTTAGTGGTAATTATGGATGGTTTCAAACATACTCAAAGTATAGATAGGTTTGAATTGTATTCAGGTGTTAGAGTCATTTTAGTATGGTTTTTTAGTGTATAGAAACTTTAGGATAATCCTATAAAGGTTTTATATGGAATTAGGAAAAGGATACAAATATGAAACCAGTATGGATGATGGATTTAACTATATATAATTAGTAATTCTATGTTTATCTAATATTCCCAGGTAAAGGGCTTTGGGATCATAAGACATTATATATTTGGTAGTAGGTTATGAAAAGATAACTATTTTTTTAGATGAGTCATGATGGATATTGTTTTAACTATCTTCTAATGAGTCTCTCTGTATGGATGGGTTGCTATCTATAAGCATGGATATGGGATATTATTTCCATGTAGGTTATTTTTATCCTAATTATATTGATGATGTGTGTTTTTGGATAGCATGACTTGTGATATAGTGGATTAGAGGCCTGCGATGTGGGGAATGATACTCTATAGTTCCTATATTTGGTCAGATCATTGAGGTGGGGGGGGGGGGTGAATCGTGATCCCTTTATATGAATTCTTACTTTTTATTCAACCTCTATGATTAGTTACCAAATCTATCCTATCAATTTTTTTCTCAAAACCTCGCCCAAATATTTCAAAAAGGAAATAAAATATATCAAAACAATATTTATAAGGTTTGGACTCATTGTGGGAGCATAATCATTAGTATTATATGTTAAAAACACCAATCCTAGATTCTCCACTATAAATTAAAGTGGTTACACTAGGAACCTTCCCAATACTATTAGTATAGATGTGTACTATAATCCATCTAGAGTTCTACTAGAAACAACATCTTCTTGAAACCTGTTAAAAAGTTTGAACCAAAGTGATAAAGATCACTACTTCACTTTTTTTTACATTTCAATAGTTGATGATGGCCTTTCTCTTTGATCCTTGTAGATCAACAAAACTACTTATGCCAACTTCTTTAAGAAAATAAGTGTCTGATGATCACAATAAGATTTAATAGTTTGGTTAGTGTATCCAGACCATTAAAAATATATTTCTTACTCAAATCAATAATTTCATGTGAACTATGTGTCTTATTCTCCTCTTGGATAACTCCTTGTTTCAGTATCCTTATTTTCTCTTTTCTATGAAATAGAGTATCAAATTATCAATTCTCATATTCAATAGTTTTTGTGTGTTTCATCAGAGTCATAAGAGTGTTGAAGGAAATATATCAATGTTATACCTTTATTCTTCTCCCAACTTCTATATTATTTTCAACAAATTATCATGTCTATATTTTAAATATTATTTCTATATTTGAAATATAGAAGCATAATTTAATCTCGACATCAAGTGATATCCTTATTAAAAATAGTGTATATTTTCTAGTTTTAATCTTCACAGATTATTCTCATTCAAAATACTAAGAAATACTCTATTAAAATATCCATGATACTTTTAATACTTTCATTCTTCAATGTTCCAAAACAATTAATGGGTTTTAGTTCTTTTTAAATTCCTCCATGTACGCATGGTATTACAATGTGGCATTCACCTTCTCAGTGATGAAAATTTCTCATTCTTTTATAGTATTGCAATATGATCTATTATGTGGATAAATTCTAATTATTTCTTTACTTGAATACTATACTAGTTGAATAAACATGATGTTTTAATCTAGAAGCACAACCCAAAGAATCATATGAATTAATTCTAAAAAATATACCATTATAGAATTTCATATATTTTTTCAAATTATTAAACCACTAAATGATATAAAACCTATTAATATTATCCTTATTAATATATCAAAATAATTATGTTTCCTAATAAAATTATATACTATAGATAAACCTTGAGAAGTCTCAACATATGATTCAATAATTTCCAAAAATCATGAAACTCTGATCAACATGTACCTATAAAGATCACCAACTATAGGAAGTTGATAAAAACCTAAAAATAATAAAACTTATTATTTATAGTACTTTATAATGATGAATGTATACTTTAGAAATTCCCAATGAACCTTATTATGTTCAATATAGGGGTAATCACTTTACTAATTTTAGCTTCAAAATCGCAGTTACATATTTGATACACCTCAATCCAAATCACCGCATATACATCTTTAACAACTAAAATATAATCATAATAATTATAAATCACCAAAAAAAAAATATTTCCATCACTTGGATAGTCTCTCAAATATTCCATTTAGATTTAAATTCATGAATTTCAGTTCTTCAATCTCTCCTTTTACTGACTGCTCAAACTTCTCTTTAATTTTTTTAGATAGTATAAATTATTAGCCACCAGTACTTTTCATGTTACCTTAAAGATAAATTCACTAATCCTCAAATATATGGGTTTATTTCATAAATATATTCCTTAATAAACTTTATATAGAATTTTTTTCTTTAGGTGGTAATATCCATCTTTATTTTCTATTAAATAATAATAGAAGTAACAGTTTATATTAGCATAATTTTATCTTTTTCTTATTTATGTATGAGATTCAAATGATTGAAATAAATTGACATTATGTAAGTCATATTAACAAAAAATAAAACTTCATATTTAAAAATACATTTGGGCACTTCAGCTACCCACCTATATTCTCATGTACTTGGGTTTGGAAATATTATACCTTTCTAGATGGATTTCCTATATGATATAAGGTAAGTATTTCTAGGTTTTATAATGATAATACATTCCTATATATGTTTAGTATATGGGGGTTTATCTATGTTAATACTTTCACAAATTCATTTCTAGTATGTTGTGATGATGGTGTATACTAATTTTGGATATGTTAAACATTTCCAAGGTTTATTTCGTATATGTGGGTTTGTATATGTTACAAATTTCCCTAAAAATATTATTATAAACTAGTTTGGATATGTTATGAATCCCCTTATAATATTTTAGATATATTTTTCCCACAATAGGAAAGATTACCAGTCCTAGATATTATAGGAGAGGTTAGGTATTTTGGTATCTTAATTAGTACATAATGACTTGATGTGAATACTTGTATGATTTATGCGACTCTTTAATTATTATATGTGTATATATAAATTAGATATCATAATATATATATGGTAACCCATTTGTGGTTCCCTAATTTTTTTATGGTCACACCCTTCATGATCACCTTGGTGCATGTCCAAACATATATGTATAGTTTTTAGGTTATATGTTGTATGGGATTTTAGGATGGAATTTATTTATGAGGCTGAGAGACAAGTTTGATGTGGGACTTGAGTTCATGTATATGTTTACTTATTTATATTTCTTTTTATTTATATTTATAATATTATTTTCTCCGTGAGAAACCCTTCATTATATATGTATATTTGTTCAACAAGGTTCCCATCACTGTTTTTGTTTTTTTATATTTATTCATTATTTTTTAGATTTTACTAAAAATATGGTGTGATTTCTCTAATGTTACATGATATTTTGTTATTTATATATTATTATATGTTGTGATACTAATAATATAATCTTCCTACATTATTATTATACTATTCCAACTAGTTGGAAGCCTCTGTTATATAGGGAGGAACTCATAAGGTCACATACCCCCAAAATCTCAGTTTCAGTTTATAAACGACCAGTCTAGGGCATTAAAAAAATTTATGAGAGCATTTTTGGGTTATCTTATAATTTTAGGATTTAGTGGATTGATCAAGGAGTAGTTGGATCTTATGACATACACCATAATTGTTCATCATGAATACTTATATGGTGGAAACTCAAGCTACCAAGGGTATGAGTTTATTATTCTTGTTTATTATATTTTGATTGATATTTTTATACCTTTATGATGTGTTGGTTTTTGGTTGTTATTTATTACATTAATATTTAAATAGGTTTTAAAAAGTGTACTGCATCGTTCATCATATTATACACATATACACACTTAAAATGTTTATGACTGCATGTGAGTTATAAATTATTTTCAATAAAGAAAAATTATTTTTAAGAATGAAATATTCTACAATGTTTTAGGAAACAAGTTTTGATTACTTAAATAATTAATAAAAATTTATTCAATATTTTTCCAAATAACTATTTTTTACATTTATTTAACTGAAAAAATAGTGGTTGATTTCATATGTTCTTATTTATATTTATTTTTTGTTATAGTCTTAATCATGCTATTTGATAGCATAATAATTGGTAGGCTTATGGAGTGGATGGCTTGGGTTTTGTAAGTATAGGTAGTGTATTCCTAGGATGAGCCATGTTTTTTCATGGGATGTATTGGTTAATGAGATACCCTAGAGTGGGTTATTTTGGCATATTGTATTGTTTTAGGGAAATGAGATACAATATGTAATAGTGTGTTTCATAATTATAGTAGAGGTAAGGTTGATGGTTATTCTTATTAGGTGGTTGACTATGTATTGTATTGTACATTATTATTTGATCCACATTTTCCTTAGAGGAAAATGAGTGGGTATTTATTATTATATAAGGTTCACAAGATATTATTCCCTAGGCTGAGAAGAGAATGAATATATTTTGATGATATTTGAATAATACATGATCAATGAAGAATCAATCATTTGGATTTTCTTAGACATTTACTTGGATATATTAAAAATGAAATCACTATCAGTGATTAGTGGGGAATGTATTATACTTAAAGAAATGGGTAAATTTTGGAATTCTTCTGGAGGTTTCTAGTTGTAAACCATAGTTGTGATTTAGAATTTGACATAATCTATATTTATGGAACAAAATTGTGAAATGTATGTGAGGAAAGGTGGCATATAGGAGTATTATGATGTGATGTTCTAGTAAAATAAGTTTTAATTCCAATGGTTTTTAGCTATATCAGTTTGAGAATTCTTGGGTTTAGATAATTGATGATTTATAAGGGATAGTTATGGGTCATTTGGGTATGAAATTCATGTGATTGGATTGGTTTTGGAGATTAATGTTTGATATACAATCACTTATGGAACATCAAGTGAAGTAAGAAAAATTCTCCAGTGGGTATCACCCTAAAGAAACTACCATAATATATGAATGATATATATATCACCCCAACTCTAGTAATCCAGATCTAATGGCTATCTTACTTAATTTTCACAATATATAAGATATCACATCCCAAAGGATAAAATATTTTAGTAGTCTCGAGAGACTAGATACACACATGATTCTCCCATTACACTTGATAAAAAGAAATATAACCTAAAATTATAGTGATAAAATTATTATTACATCTCTTATATTGATAAAATAATTTATAGAACCCTTCTTGGTAACCCAAGGAAATAAAAACATAGGAAATGGTGATATTAGATTCTCACTAAGGGAAAGAATATAAAAGAACCTATAATTAAATAAATAAAGTAGGAATAATATGGTAGAGATAAACAATAATCAAATATTACACATATAAAATATCATAAAAGGGGAATATATCCATGTATGACATAACAACATAAAAAATTACATTGATAATAATAACCTAGTTTATAATAATAGAATGAAAAATCTTAGACATCATAATCTTACCATCAATTCCTAATGCCTATATATCATACATATATAAATATTGAATACAACAAATACCAAACCTATTTTGTCTCATGAGACCTAAAAATTCATCGAGGGGATATAATGGGCCCTGAACATCACTTACTATGTCCAATGCATTCATCACAAGAAATAAATTAACACCCATTCAACATGTAATCAAAAAAATCATTCATATTGAAAACTATCATATGAAATGTCAATATTTTCCCCATTCAATAAATAGAAAGACATTATAATAACCCATCCAATGAGATAATTTGGATAGAATCATTAGATTATATCTCTAGTAAATCATAATAATCATCAAAATATATTAACATGGATGAAAATACATTTAAAATATAATTTTATCCTTTGTTTGAAAACATAGAAAAAATATCCATTTCTTTTGATAACATTTTAAATAAAAATTTCTAGAGTATTGTAAAAATTATTTTATTTGAAAAAATATATGGAAAATTTTAAAGGATTCTTTATGAAAAATAATAGTTATGATGTTGGAAAGATTCATTCATTCAGTAAACATTACAACTAATATTGCTTTTAGAATTTTGGTAAGAAGACAAAATCACATCCTTCAGCAAATGATAAGATTATTTATTTTAATACTTTGTAATGAAAGTAAAATATTTTTTAAAATGAATTTATAAATTATTTTATTCATAAACAATACTATTCCTGAATACATTATATTGAACATGGATATGGAGGATAAATATTCTTGACCCAATGAAGAAATAAGGTCGGTGTTCCTTAAAACAATTCCTGAGTAATTTTAGGTACCAAATAGATAAAAATGAATGGAAAACATGTGAAATACATAGGTAACCAGAGGTGAATAGAATATATGTATTTTAAAAAATAAATTACCTCTAATTTTAATTAATTTATATTTAAACATAAATAATCATGAATAAATAAATGCGATTAAAAGTAAAGACTTTCCTTGAGTCTAGATTACCATGTACATAATTTAACTCATTTATAATATACCAATTTTATTTTTCTAATTTATTAATAACACTTTTTAGGTTTATTAAATTTTTATAATATCTTTTCTATTTTATTTATTACAATGTACCATATATTTTGTAAATTGATTAACTTCACATTTTACCTTTTGGGGTACTTGAGTTTATAAACTCAAAATAATATTAGTACAATGACTGTGGCCAAAGGTTCCATTGTTACATTATATATAGAATATTAATCATGAAATAATTATACTTTTTATGAATTACATACAATTTTATAGTAATTCATGTAATTTGTACATAAAAAATGAATCACATTGCTTTGTGGAGTTGGTAGTCTACACGTACACATGAGTGATGTTATAAATTTTTAAAAGGGTTGAAGGTTAATAAGGTAGATGATATATTTCTTGGATAATAATTATTTCATAAATATAATATATATTCATTTGTTCCATCTTTATAACCATACATTTAAATTGGTGTTGAAAATGAATTAGACCACTACATGGAGACGGTAGGTCATACATACGCTTGAGAAGTGTTTTCATTTTTCAAAGGTTGGAAATAGAGATGATAAAGGGTTGTAACATCAACATAATAAAATTTAATATTATGAAATATACTGATTTTATCATATTGAAAAGTCTATTCATAATTTAAATGATGTGGAATAATAATTAACCATGAAAACACTTGGCTAAGAGTTATACCTCTGCTTTGAGAAACCTCCTTTGGCTTACACACTAATATATCTTGAAGCAATTTTTAGTGAGAATTAGACCTCTAGGAAATTAAGACGAATTTTGGGAAGGTATTAGGGTATGGATTGGTCAAACTAAGTGTCACATGTGGTGTGGAGAATATAGGAAATATGGTTCTATTCTATAAGTGTGACTGGTTAAAAACATCTCAATATTTGAAAATTTATTATATAACACACGTCTTACTCATGTAAAGTGGTTCCAAAATATTATTTCATAAAAAATTATAAGGTTATGGTTGAAATAAAACCAAAAAATTAGATTTTAAAAAGGTTTTTATGCTATCTTGATGCCTTATCCATTTATTTTTAACACGTTTAACTCAGTTTACCCTTAATCAAAGTGATAAATATTTACCATGATTACTATTCATTATTACCAATAATTATGTTAAACTTGGTAAATAATATTAATTATTCTAATTAATAATATGGAATCCATTTTAAAAGACTCAACTTATATAAGTATAATAAATTACTTTTAATATATGTTTTCAAAACAAAATAAAAATAGTTCTTTCAAAAATGTTTATTTTAAGTGTAAAAAAATTTTTACAACAAAATCAAGTAAAATAATAAGAACATGATTCCATATGAGTTGGTAATTTTAGAAGGAATTTTAAATTTTGTGTATATGATTGGTAAACTAATTAATTGAGATTCAAAAAATAATTATGAGAGCTGTAATGTTTCAAAGTGGTGTTTTGAGATGAGGAATAGTGCTTAGGAGGTGGCATGGGTGCTCAAATGAGATTTAGAGACTTCAAGTTATATTTAAGGAGTTTTGGAGTTATATGACCATGGTTAATGGTTTTTTATAAATAGTTTGGGATAAATATGTGAAACCTTGATGATATGGGTGTTTTAAATTAATTTTAAACTAAACACATTTAATTTGAATGGTTTGAGCACAACATGGGGTATGCTATGCGAGCCAAAGGTGAAACCCTATGGGGTGAATAAGGGCATGAGACTTGGTAAATTAACTATAAATGGTTTCAGAAAAACATTATGACATGTTAGAAAAGGGGTCCTGTGGGTATTGTACATTTAGCATATAATTAAGAAACCATACAACCAAACTGTGTGAGGGGGTTAGTGTTGGATAGTGGGAGAAGCACAGTTTCTACACAGTTTGTCTAACCATGTGGGGAATATATGATGGAGAGTGTAGGGAACATGGTGGGTGAAGGGTTTAGAAAAATGTGCATCCAAATCTTGTGGCTACCCAAAATTTCATTAAAAGGGTAATTTACCAAAATTTACCATCATTATTTTTAGCCAAACCACCCTCTTTATCCCATATTAGGTAAGCATAAACCAAGGGGATCTCTGCACTTTCCTCCTCCCCGTTCAATTTGGGGTGTGTTCATGGTGATTTCATAGTGTTTTAGGTGAGTTAAATTCCTTTGGTGGACTCCATTATTCTTCCCCTTGATCCAATATTATTTTATAGTTTTTCTAGTTTATATTTATTAATGATTACATTAGATTATGGTGGAGGCATCTATTTCTCAAAGGAATTTTGGTTGGATAGCAAAGAAGAGGTCCTGAGAAAATTTCTGAACATTTCCACATTACATTTAATTATGTTATATTTCCATGTTGAATTTCATAGGTTTTATGTTGGTTTTTGGTTAAACATGGAAATTGAATTTCTTCCTAGGTATTTTCCTAAGAATAGTATTAGGAGTCCGTTGTGGACCTCCCATGGAAGTTGTGTGGAGTTTCGATAAGAGGTAACTACCTAATGAGTTTTCTGGCATTATTCCAAGTTTTTTGATTAATCAATTATTTTTATTAGTTATAATTAATTAATTATTGTTGTTTTTATAAATTATAGAGGATTGGTATTCATTATAAGCCTGGTTGGGTGCTGAGGAGTTTGGAAAATACTTGGGTGGGCCTGGACAAGGCTGCTGGACTTTAGAAATGTTATGGAAAGATCCATTAAACAAGGTAGGTGGCTTAAGTTCTTTACCCATAGTCTTGGTAATTGATTTACATGTGTATGTGGTATGTTACTTAAATACCATGTGTGGTGTGTTGGATTCCTTGGTTTAAGTTAATGGTATTGAGTTTAAAATTAGTACATTAGAATATCCATGGATCCCATCATATCCATTGGTGTTTATAAGACTGAATTTATGGTTATCTACGTGGTGCACCATTCCTTGAAAAAAGTAAGTTACGTTTTGAAGGGTAAAGTAGGTGGTTTATGAGCTTAACCAAATTATGATTGTCAGTTGGATTGATTTAATGGTTAAGGTAAACTTGGTAGGACTTGGGAATCAATTTTTTAATAATATATTGAAAGGTTGTTTTGGAATGATTTTATGTGTTATGATTTTATGACAATTCCTTTGAGGCTTTTGAAATGGTTTTAAATGCGTGTATGAGGTTTTGGCCTGGTTTTATGTGTCAAAGGGGGAAAAAATATTTTTAAATGGTTCTTGTTTGAGTTTTTGACCCCGACATGGTTTATAGAAAGTGGTTTATAAATGGATTCAACTATCGATTTGAAATGAGTGTGTGGTTTCACTATATGTTAAATTGATTGATGGATATTTTAATGATATTAATGAAATGAATATATTTGTCCTTGTTTTAGTGTTAAAGGAATGTAGAGACCTTAAAAAATGACAATGATTTAGAAATGGTTGTTGTGGTTTCCAAATGTTTTGTAAGGGAAAGTTGTTAAACATTAGAAATTTATCATTAGTGAAGCAGTTATAGTGTTGGTCATAGAGGTCTGCACCTATGGTTTAGGGTGTTGGTCATGGTGGAACACACCCATGATTTAAGATGTTGGTTATGGAAGTCATCACCTATGGTTTAGGGTGTTAGTCATGGTGGATATCACCCATGGTTGATGGTGATGGTCTTTGTGATCCTCACCTATGGTTTAGGGTGATGATCATGGTGATCCTCGCCCACATTTTTGGATATTGGAATGATTCTACTCAACTTCAGACTAGTTCCAAACTAATGTTATATAGACCATTGATGTTTATGTATTCATGGGTGTTGGACTAAGGTTCCAATAATGCCTGATATTGATGTTTGTGCCTCTAAGAGATATATTATAAATGAGAAGCTATTTTTTATTCACAATATATGTCACCATTTTTTGTATGGATTAGAAGACCATATTAGGTCAATGCAGGTTTGGTTGGCCTGGATGTCACCCAAGAACCCGAGTGCATGTGGGAATAGATAATCAGTTGTTTCCTCAAGATGAACCTTTATGTACTCTTTATTTATTCAAAAATTTATATACATACCCAATTTATTTGAATAGTATTTTTTTAGATACCATTGGTGTTGGCCTACTAAGTTTTACTCACACTTGTCTTTGGCCGCCACTGCACATGGTTACCTGAGTAGCTCTCATTTTTTAATACATGCACATGCTTGGGCTAATGAACATGTTGAGATTTTCATGATTTAACATGATTTATCATTGGTATCAGGTGACTAGATGAGAACAAATCTGATATTGTTTTGATCCTCTTTATTGGGTTTTGTATTTTTGTATGTTATGTAACCGCCCTAGTGGATGGTTAGTTATATGTATGACATAGATGTTCAGGGTTTTACTTTATTTTATTTTATCTTACCTTGTTTAGTTGATTTATTATTTCTATATAATGTAATATATATGACGATTGGTTAATTATATTTTTATTTTCAACCTGATATGGGGGTATATTCCCCTCACAATACCACCCTAAACCCCTGTCAATAGTCAAAAGCCTCTGGAATACGTGGAGGCGCACCTGAGGTCATGTGGTGAATTAGGTCAGGGCACCAGTTTAATGGTTCCTAGTTCAGAACATTATAAAGTGGTATCATAGTAGTGTAAATTTCTATTATTCTACTATTTGGTGTTTGGTAAACTGAAGATATAGGAATGTTTTGAAGCTTGTGATGAATATTGGGCTTGTAATGTCCCCTGATCCAGCACTTGCTCATGCGGCCAAACTAAGTTGGTTAATAGACCTCAAGTGCATCTCCCTATACACTACATGATATCGACTATTAGTGGGGGGTGTAAAGAACATAGTGGGGGTACTATACCCCTAGATATTGAGGTCTAATAATAGTGAAATGAACATTAGAGTAATGTAAATAGTGAAAATATTACAATAACAGAAGATAAACCAAATAATAAAGGAAACTGGTCAATAAACAACATGGAAAATAATTTAATGATAGTATGGAATGTATCTTAATGTAAAACTGAAATTGATACTAATAAAATACCAATATGACATAAATAAACTAAAAATACCCTAGTCCCAAATCCCACATTAGTCCCATTTGTAAGCTCCAAACCATCTAGTAATAAACAATCAACAACAAGGTTATTTTTCCTTATCTAAACCTGTATCCATTTAATCTACTCAGGTACCAAATGGAGTCCTAAATAAGATGTGATTATAACTTAGTAGGTTGAAACCACCATGTATAAACAAAACTAGTCCGATAGTAAGTGCATGAAGTAAAGAGATAAACATGAGTATTAATTAATTAATTAATACTGTATAACAATCAACTTACTTCAATACCATGCCATAATATATTTGAGTATACATAATTTCCATGACAACCATAACCAAAATTCTATGAAATAATCACATAAACTAGAAAATCCTTATGTATAAGTATTTCATAAAAACCAGGCCAAAACCAATAAGCATTACAACAAAACCAAGACAAGCCCTCTATATAAGTATTTTAGCATAACCAGGACAAGAACTATAAGCATTATAGAATAACTAGGACAAGACCTATAATAATTATAGAATAAATAAGAAAATACCTTAATATAAAAATTTCAGAATAAATGGGACAAGACCTTTATATAGGCATTTTATCATAACCGGGCCAAGCCCTATAAGCATTGGAAAATAATCGGGCCAATACCTATAAACATTAAAGTATAAGATACAGAACATTTCCTAATGGAAATAATAACACAACTTGCATCATGATCCACAAAGGCCAATTCAGTATATTTCAATTCCCTTTCATTAATCAAGTCATGTCTTTACCCATTAATATGCCAATATACACAACCATATCATATCAAAGTATCGCTAGTCATTTTGATACACAAGTAATCCATTTTCCAAAGTGATCATATCATAATAAATCACCTAAGGACTCATTTCATGCTAATTATTTTTTTATCCAATAGCCAGTTCATTATTGTTCAAGGGAAGGCTCATACTATGGGTATCCACAAGCCATGTCTCAACACTAAGGGATCTCAAGGGATCCAAGGAGTATACCAAACACATTATTATTATACCCATTATTATATTATTTAAGTACGATCTTATGTTAGTGAAATCATATAGTAGTTCGCATACTTAAAAAATTATAAATAGACCATTGGGATTTGTTCAAGACCACCCAACTTTATCCAATGATTAAAGAAACACTCTCAAAAGGTAACTCCAATAAATAATGAAGGTGAAGGAGATCATAAGGAAAACTTCAATCACACAAATGTTAAGATCAAAACTCAATTGAACTGTGGTGAATAGATCACACTGTGATAATAGAGAATAGTGGAAGAAAGGGGAAAACCAAATCGAATGAACTCACTAAAGATTAAATGCCAAACTGAGACATTGGGAAGGGAAGGAATCACCCAATAATTTCTTAGAGTTTACCTATAATTAAATAGAGGAAGACACATGGTAGATGAAAAATAAATCATACGCATAACATGGTTTAAAATTGTTGGTCCCCAGATATCCATAACATGAAAAAATTTCATGATGTGAATTTATCAATTTATAAGATATGTTGAAAAAATGTAACCTCAGGTTAAAATAAACATAATAGATATTTTCATGATGTGGTATAGTTTCATGGAATGAAAATATTTAAATCTCTAAAACAACTCATAGCATGTGATCAGTAACAAGTTCACATCATGTAACATGTTCACAACATGAAAGTGTTCAGAAGATAGATCAAATCCCATCCAAACTCATGAATAACTATAAAAGTACTTTAACAAATTTATACCCAGACTCTATTAATTCAAACAAACATACATATCATAACTTTAGGTCATTTTCACTTTAAAAATATATATATTCCAAAATAAAATTCTCAAACAAAAAGGATCAAAGAAGAAAAGAAAACCCGACGAAAATAGATTCTACCAAAACTCAAGAGGGACATACCTGGAAATCATAGAATCTTACAACCTCCCCACCATTTAACAGATCATCCTCGAGATACTCCAAGAATCAATACAATGTGTCGAAGAATAATTCTAGATACTTTGATCATATATTAGATTCCCTCTCCAAGTTCTCCGCTCAAAAATTCCCATGCTTCCCCTACACTTATAATAAAGTTATAGTCTTTCCCTAGAGATACTTCTCACTATGGTCCAAAATCCTTATCAAATGCTCCTTAAAGGATGAATCTACACCAATATTGAAAACATAAATTTCTACCATATGAGAATGTCCATAATGATATCTATGAATATTTAATACATGAAACACATTTTCCATGTAATTGTAGCACTGTGGAAGGTCCAATCTATACACCACTGTATCGGCTATCCCCACTATCTCAAAAGACCCGATAAACCTGGGTGATAGATTTTAATGTTTCATTATAAAAAATTATCCCAACCTAGGTGAAACCCAAAATAAAACATGATTACCCACATAAGAATCTAGAGGTCGTATTTACTGGTTAGTCTAAGATTTCCTCCTACTATGCATGATCACTAACTACTTCCTGATCAACTGAACCTGATCAAATATCTTTCGTACAAGACTAGGTACAACAAGAGTTGTCTCAAATACCTCCAAAAAACAAATAGGATAATGAAATGAACTTCCATAAAAATATTCAAAAGGTTCTATATGTATTTATTCTTAGAATCCATTAATATAGGAAAACTCTATGAGTTCCAAATACTGCATGTCACAAACCAAATATGGTTACCATCAAACCAGCACCAAACCCAACTCATGGAAAGGTATGAAGGGAGTTACCTATCCCCACGGTCTGGCACAAGTGCCAGTGTATTATTAATTTATGTTCGGGAATGATTTACCCGAGTATGAAAGCATAACACATTAAAACAATCCATAATATAAATCTGAAATTTTCGAGCCAAACAAGTCTTAACCAAAAACTAGAACTGAATACATTGGATTAAAGAAACTAAAATAGGTCCAAATAAAAATAAATAAAGCACCAAGATATCCCCAAGGACTCCACATGACAAGGTGTAATCACCCACATGCCGTCTCCACAACTCCGCACCAAGGATGGGAATTAACACCCTGAACCGCCATCAACCTTAGCCTTTCCTTTACCTGAGTCAATCATAACCAAGTCTAATTACACCCAAGGGGTGTAAGTAGGGTGTTATACTAATCCTGATAGGATACCACCTAATGATTCCAAAGATCATGCAATACAATGTGAAAATGCAAGCAGTTTTAATTGGCAAGGAAAAGCAGTGTTAAAATTCCAAGAAATGTAACTTTCATTTGAAAACGGTTTTCAACCAAAAATTTTCAGAATGTTCACACATTTAAATAGAAATTTTAGATAATTTAATTTACTTCCAAACACACCCTAATACATGGGTAAATACTAAAAATCCAATAACCAACAACATCGGGAACACCCCTAGGCATTAGGTTGTCTTGGGCTCTATGTACCTCGTACCTCGGTGTAAAGTAACCATAGAAAAATCCATTATCATGCATGATCCACTAGTAGGGAACATACCCATAACCTAGTGGTCCACAATAATCATCCACATATTTTAGTTAGAGTTTTCGTTATCCAAATGCTAAGTGAAACAGGGACAAAACCCATCCGGTCTACTAGCCGTACTAGTACAAATCCTCCCCACCTAGGTACTCGGGATTCCCCTTTTGTGCTCAATCAATTTTAGAATGAAACATAAATCAATTTTCATATTAAACTGCATTACTGGTCAAACACAACCAATACAATATCTATCACCTTTTATACCACTTAAAACACGCAACAAAACACTTAGATTTTTTAATAAAACAACCTCTCAAAATCTCACATTGTTTTGCACACAAAATTCTTTGAAATATCGAATTTGCACACTATGTGCACACTTTTAAGTAAAAAAAACAAAATTTAAGTTCAATAACATTTAATGAAACCAAAAATTCAGTTATGGGGTATCCCCATGTGATCCAAGAAGTTATATCCTTTAAAAACCCCCATTTTCACACAAACACGGCACTTTAAGCCCATTTGCTTCCCAAACACCATTTAAACATAATTTTGCTGCAACAAAAAAAAGAATAAACATTAAAAACATGATTTACAGTACTAATAAAATTCAATAACTTCAACTATGTAATTATAGGACATCCCCAAATGAACCAATAAAATATTTGTATGAAAAAAACCCCAATTTCACCAAAAAATTGGCACTTAAAATTCATTTGCTTTATAAATTCCACTAAAACCAATTTTCTCAGAAAAATTAAAATTAAATAAAAATTAAAATACCATAAACATAGAAATATAATTCACAAAAATTTCATGCACAATGGAATCACCTACCAAAAGAGTCAAGAACCACAAATCCTAGTGCGAAACTTCAACCGCACCACCACCGCACCACAAGGGAGTGAGATCAAACCTAAAACCAGAGGATTGGACCAAGAAAGTCAAAATTAAACCCTAGTTACGAATCCATAGCTTCTGGAAATTTTGGGATTCAAGAAAAAAGGGATAAAGCTTAAGTAAAAGGAAGGAACTTAGAAGGATAGTCACTTACTTGAGAAATCTGGACAATTTTAGAAACCTGAGAAGTTCGGCCCTAATTATCAAATTATAAAATCTCCAAAGAGGGGGAACGAATTTGGGGGTGCAGCTAGGTATAGTGGGAGCAGGTGAGAGATTGAATAATAGAAAAAGAATAAAAACTGAATATTTTATGAAAGAATTAAAACAAAATTTTGAAACTAGAAATGAGTTTTGGGTTGGACCAATACCTAATTTGATCACCCAAATCCAAGATTATAGTGAATTTTTAAGGGGCCCAAATTTCTTTGGTGGTTTTAATAGTTAAATGAAGGTAATTTTGTAAGTTTAATTGGTTAATTTTTTTGAAAAATGAAGGAGTTATTAAAGAAACAAAATTTATTTTCAAAACTGGAAATGGGCTCTCTGGTTGGCCCAAATTTCAGAAACCCACCATTTCCCTAAAAAATGCATGGAAAACCCCCAAAACAAAGCAAGAATGTAAATTAAATGAAAAATAACTTTAAAATATGTCATTTATGTGATAATTATTCCCACCATTAAGGACTTTCCACCCCAGAAAGTCAACATGAAGCTTTATTTGAAAATAAGAACGGGTACTCTTCCTCGACCCATGGATTTCACTACCATATATCATGTGTATCATTCCCATTATTACATAGAACCTGGACTAATGGAATAGACTTCCCTCAAATTAACTTCTCTTGGGAGTCCACTATTTTCACCGGCCGCTCAACAACAGACAAGCCTGGCTCTATCTCCAGTTCTTCCCAAATCAACACATGGGATGGATCCAGGTTGTATTTCTTCAACTGAGAGACGTGGAAGACATCATGGATGGACATCAACTAAGAAGTTAAGGCCAACCTATATTCCACCTTTCCAATATTCTCAATGATCTCAAATGGCCCGACATACCACATCGTCAGCTTCCCTTGCTTCCCCAATCGACGATGGCCCAAATGAGGGGCCACTTTAAAAAATAACCTATCACCCACAGAAAACTCTAGGTCACAACGCCTCCGGTCAACATATAATTTATGGTGAATCTGAGCTCTTAATAAATGCTTCCTAATCAACTTGACCCTCTCAGATGTCTCCTACACCATACTCGTTCCCAACAGTGAGGTCTCACCTACCTCAGCCCAACATAGGGGGGACCGACATGACTGACCATAGAGTGCCTCAAAAGGAGCCATTCGAATTGAGGATTGGTAACTGTTATTATAAGAAAACTCAACCAACCCCAAATGGGTATCCCAGGAACCTCCAAAGTCCAATACACATGGATGAAGAATGTCCTCCAAAATCTGATTTTTCTGCTCTGTTTGACCATCCGTCTGAGGATTGTATGCCGTGCTCATCTTAATCTGAGACACCAAGGCCTTTTAAAGGCCATCCCAGAACCGATAAGTGAAACGAGGGTCTCTATCTGAGACAACTGATGATGGAACACCCTGGATTCTCACCACCTCTTGAAGACACAAACAGCCCAACTCATCCACTTTAGATGTATCTCTGATCGGAATGAAGTGGGATGACTTGATCAGATGATCAATCACCACCCAAATGAAATTATTACCCCTATGTGTACGTGTTAAGACAACAATAAAGTCCATGGTGAACTCATCCCTCTTCCAGGTAGGAATGGGTAATGGTTGGAGAAAACCGGAGGGCCTTTGGTGCTCTGCTTTCACCTGCTGGCATGTGTAGCATCTCGAAACAATGTCCGCTATGTCCCGTCTCAAACCAGGCCACCAAAACTGTCAACAGACATCATAATACATCTTAGTGGCACCTGAATGGACAACCCACTAAGACTGGTGGCTATCCTGCATCACCACCTTCCTTAGAGATAACGACACTACTGAACGACCCCTAAAGAACAAGATTCCCTTGAGAGACGATGACCAATTAGAGGATGTCTCCCCACCATGAAGAAACTACTTCAACCGTTGACAAAGATAATCATTGGATTGTTCCTGCTGAATCAACTCCAACAGAGAAGGATTCAACTGGACGCTCTCCAAGAATGACCCCCACTGTGTTCCCTGGTCTCCACATGCATCTGAGAAAAGAGCCCCATCAATGTCCACTCATCACTAGACTTCCTCAGAGCCTGTATTGGAACCCTTCTACTCAAGGCATCGGCCACTACGTTTCACTTTCCTGGGGTATAGAAAATTTCAAAGTCAAACCCCTACAAGTACTCAATCCAGCGACACTACCTCAAGTTGAGGTCCTTCTGTGAGAAGATATAAGCCAAGATTTTGTGAGTAGAGTAGACTACAAACTTCTCCCCAAATAGGTAGTGACGCTATGTATTCAAAGCATACATCACCACTGCCAAATCCAAGTCATGGGTTGGTTAGTTCTTTTCGTGTGGTCGAAGTTGGCGAGATCCAAACATGACCACATGATCATCCTGTATAAGAATTCACCCAAGACCCATACTTGAAACATCACAATAGACCACATATCCCTTTCCAGCCTCTGAAAAAATCAGCACAGGGGCGGTAGTCAACTACCTCTTCAGCTCCTCGAACGACGCCTGACATTCTAGACCCCATACAAACTTTACCCCTTTGCGGGTGAGGGAATTCATCGGTGAAGAAATCCCAGAGAAATCACGAACGAATCGCCTATAATAACCAGACAAGCCAAGGAAACTTCTGATCTCGAACACATTCTTCGGTTGCTCCCACGACATGACCACACTAATTTTCTTAGGGTCCAATGAAAATCTATGTTCTGAGATCACATGCCCCAGAAATCTCACCTCCCTGATCTATAAAGTGCACTTTGATAACTTTTCTTAGAGGCGGTGATCCTGTAATGTACCCAAAATGATCCTCAAGTGATGTTCATGTTCCTCCTCAGAGCTAGAGTATACCAGAATGTCATCCAAGAACACCAAAACAAAGTAATAGAGATACTGATGAAGCACCCTATTCATGAGTGCCATAAAGACCCCTGGATCATTGGTCAATCTGAAGGGCATGACCAAATACTCAAAGTGGCCATACCTACTTCGAAAGGCTGTCTTTGGGATATCTGACTCTTTCACCCAAATTTGATGATACCCCGAATGCTGGTCTATCTTTTAGAACCACTTTTCACCCTTCAACTGATCGAAAAAATCATCTATTATAGGCAAAGGGTATTTATTCTTAATTGTTACCTTATTCAGCTTTCGGTAGTCAATGCACAACTAGAGGGATCCATCAGCCTTTTTTGTGAACACAGGAGCGGCCCAAGGAGAGATGCTCGGGAGAATGAATCCATTGGATTATAAGTTGTCTAGATATATCTTTAATTCCCTAAACTCGGTGGGGGCCATGAGATAAGAGGGAAGAGATATCAGCTATGCTCCCGGTGCCAGATCAATCGAAAACTCCACATCCCACTCCGGGGGAAAACCTGAAAAATCATCCGATAATACCTCCGGAAACTCATTCACTACATGAGGTAGTGCACCTTCAAGGGAAAGACCATCATATAGCACGAGCGAAGATAACTGGAAGATAACACTTCCCAACTCTGGGAGTGGAGGCCCTGTGCGACCAGACTGAGGATCCCATTCTCCATAAAAAACCTGACAACTCCCATCAGGTGCCTTGAAAATCACACGCCGTCTATAGCAATCAATGTGTGCCTAGAAGTGTACTAGCCAATCCATCCCGAGTATGACATAAAAAAGGTCCATATCTAAGACCAATAGGTCCCACTCCATTTCTACCCCTGACACAGAAAGCTCACATGATGGGAACCTGAGACCCTGCTCCTTCTTCTTTCCCAGCGGTGTCACCAACTCCACTGCGAAAGAAATCAAATCAGTTGGAAAATTCAACATGTCCACAAAACGGGTAGAAATGAATGAAAAAGAGGCACTAGTATCAAAAAGATCAGTAGCTATAGAAGATGATATCAAAATGGTACCTCAAACTGTCAACGATCCCACCTCTGATCCTGCTGGTGCCTGATCCACCGCATGAAGATGTCCGGTCTCTGCCTGAAGATGACTACTAGTCTGTGGCTGTACCCTGAACTGGATCTGCCCGGAAGATGACCCGGCCCTACCACAATGACTACCAAATCGAGATCCCCCAGTCCTCGATGGCTCAGACTGTGTTGACACTCCTTTTGAAGCCACTGTCCCAGCCCCACTCGGAAGTGGACGTGCCACACCACAGAAACACTGCAAATCCCCCATACCTCCACACTGGTAACAAGGATTCAGATTAAGTGTACATGCTGTTCGGATGTGCCCGGTCTTCCCACACTGGTGGAACATGACCGATCTCACATTAGAAGACGCATAAGAAAACTGCCTGGAAGAGTGTCCTGAACTGCCACCACCTTTCTTCACATGATCATCCCGCTTCCTTTTCTTCTCTGAGGAGCTACCACTTCCCACTACTGATACTGAACCATATAAACCATCCATGCCTTTCCTATAAATATCTACCATGCACTCCCAATCAATGACCTCAGAATAGGTCCTTAGCTTAAACAAGAGCACCTGGGAGTATATCTCTGGTCGCAAGCCTTTTTCAAACCTCTGGGCCTTCTCTTCATCATTAGAGTCAATTTATGGAGCATACCAAACCAAATCAGTGAAACGGTTGGCATACTCCATCACAGATAGATTCCTCTGAACAAGTTCCATTAACTCACTAGACCTAGCATAAGCCAACACCTCAGGGTAGTACTGTTCATTGAAGACAGCCTTGAAATCTCCCCAGTGCATCTGCTCATTCTTCCCAGCCTGAAGCACTGACTCCCACCACTTACGGCTGGGAACCTCCAATAGAAAGGAGGCACACTTCAACCTGAGCTCCTTGGGTGTTTCCAGGAGCTCAAACATCCACTCGATCTTCTTGATCCATTCTTCTGCTTCCTGGGGTTCTGAGCTACCTCGGAAGGTAGGAGGCTTGTTTTTCAGAAACTCTTATGATTTATCTTTTCTAGGACCTATATATTCTACCCTAACATAAATAGGATCAGGATCTAGTCCCTGTCCCAAATCTTGGATAGCCCAAACCACAGCCTCTGCGATCCTCTAATCAATTGGTGTGGGAGAACTCTCTCCAGGTTCCTCCTGTGGGCGCATGGGAGCTTTCTAGGGAGGCATGTTGCTAAAAAATGCAACAGTCAGAAAACAATAGTAAATAACATAATTCTGAAAATTGTAATAAAATACATAAAATATAAATAAACTAAACACATTTCAGTAATAAAATAAACAACTACTCCACATCCACCTGATGTCCACATGTGGTCTGCAGCCCACACGTCTCACCCGGAAGTGAAGTCAATCCGTAACTTCCAAAATCCCCTGGTGACTCAAGGTCTTCCATGAGAGGTGTGGGCCAGGAACCCTAATCACAACCAAAACCCTGAGCCCCAACAGTCCTAGCTCCTATCAATCCCAAATCATCCCAAAATAGCAATATAACCCAAAAACTTTAACTTGCTCTGATACCATTTTGTCACGAACCAAATATGGTTTCCATCAAACCGACACCAAACCCAGATCATGGAAAGGAATTAAGGAAGTTACCTATCCCCATGGGCTGGAAAAAGTTCCCGGGTATCATTAATTTAGGTTTGGGAACGATTTACCCGAGTATGAAAGCATAACACATTAAAACAATCCATAATATAAATTTGAAATTTTTGAGCCAAACATGTCTTAACCAAAAACCAGAACTGAATAAATTTGATTAAAGACAATAAAAGAGGTCCAAATACAAATAAATATAGCACCAGGATAGCCCCAAGGACTCCACATGACAAGGGGTAATCACCCACAAGCCGTCTCCACAACTCCACACCAAGGATGGGAACTAACACCCTGATCCACCATCACCCTTAGCCTTTCCTTTACCAGATTCAATCATAACCAAGTCTAATTAAACCCGAGGGTTGTAAGTTGAGTGTGAGACTAATTCCTATAGGATACCAAACAATTATTCCAAATATCATGCAATATAATATGAAAAATCAAACAGTTTTAATAGGCAAGGAAAAGCAGTGTTAAAATTCCAAGAAATGTAACTTTCATTTGAAAATAGTTTTCAATACAAAATTTTTAGAATGTTCACATATTCAAATATAAATTTTATCTAATTTAATTTACTACCAAACACACCCTAATACGTGGGTAAATACTATAAATCCAATGAGCAACAACATTGGGAACACCCCTAGGCACTAGGTTGTCTTAGGCCTTATGTACCTCATACCTTAGTGTAAAGTAACCATAGAAAAATCTGTTCTCATGCACGAGCCACTAGTATGGAAAATAAACATAACCTAGTGGTCCCAAATAATCATCCACATAGTTTAGTTAGAGTTTCCATTATCCAAATTCTATGTGAAATAGGGATAAAACCCATCCTGTCCACTAGCCGTACTAGTACAAATTCGCCCCACCTAAGTACCCAGGATTCCCCTTTTATGCTCAATCAATTTCAGTATGAAACATAAATCAATTTTCATATAAAACAACATTAATTTTCAAACACAACCAATACAGTAGCTATAAACTTTTATACCACTTAAAATATGCAACAAAACACTTAGATTTTTTAATAAAACAACCTCTCAAAATCTCACATTGTTTTGCACCCAAAATTCTTTGAAATATCCACTTTTCACACTATGTGCACACTTTTAAGTCACAAAAACAAAATTTCAGTTCAATACCCTTTAATGAAACCAAAAATTCAATTATGGGGCAGCCCCATGTGAACCAAGAAGTTATATCCTTTAAAAACCCCCATTTTCATACAAACACTGCACTTTACGCCCATTTGCTTCCCAAAAACCATTTAAAAAAAATTTCGTAGCAACAAAAAAAAAGAATAAACATTAAAAAATGATTTAAAGTCGTAATAAAATTCAATAAAATCAACTATCTTATTATAGGACATCCCCAAATGAACCAATAAAAGATTTGTATGAAAAAAAACTCCCAATTTCACCAAAAATTGGCACTTAAAATTCATTTCCTTTATAAATTCCACTAATTTTTTTTTTCAGAATAATTAAAATGAAATAAACATTAAAATACCATAAACATAGAAATATATGTCACAAATATTGCATACACAATGGAATCACCTACCAAAAGAGTCAAGAACTGCAAATCCTAGTGTGGAACTTCAACCACACCAGCACTGTACCACAAGGGGTTGAGATCAAACCTAAAACCAGAGGATTGGACCAAGAAACTAAAAATTAAACCCTAGGTACAAAGATATATCTTCTGTACATTTTGGGATTCAAGAAAAAATGGATAAATCTTAAGGAAGGTAGGAAGGAACTTAGAAGGATAGTCACTTACTTGAGAAATCTGGACGATTTTAGAAACCTTAGAAGTTCGGCCGTAATTCTTGACTGATACAATCTCCAAAGAGGGGGAAACTAAGATGAGGGTGAGGCTAGATACATTGGTAGAAGGTGAGAGGTATAATAACCAAAAAATTATAAAAAATGAATATTTTATAAAAATATTTAAAAAACATTTTTAAAACTGGAAATGAGATTTCGGGTTGGCCCAATACCTAATTTGATCACCCAAATCCAAGATTATAATGAATTTTTAAGGGGCCAAAATTTCTTTGGTGGTTTGAATAGTTAAATAAAGGTCATTTTGGAAGTTGAATTGGTGAAAAAGGTTGAAAAAACGAAGGAGTTATTAAAGAAACAAAATTTATTTTCAAAACTGGAAATGGGCTCTCGGGTTGGCCCAAATTTTGGAAACCCACCATTTCCTTCAAAAATGCATGGAAAAACCCAAAAACAAAGCAAGAATGTAAATTAAATGAAAAATAACTTTAAAATATGTCATGTATGTGACACTGTATCCATGAACCACCAAAATTCAGCACACCATCTCATAACATATCCTCTAAAATCTGAATCATCTATTCATATTGGCCATTAGTTTGTTGTTGAAAGGCTATACACAGAGGAACCTACTATCCAATATCCTTTTGAAGAAGAACCTTCCAAAACCAATATGTTAAATGAGGATCTCTATCGAAAATAATAGTTCTGAGAACACCATTGTAGTCGAAATATCTCCTGCACGTAAAGAATACCATGATCATCAATAATGAAGGTCTCCATAATGGGTAAGTAGATGGATACCTTCAAAAATAAATCTATGATCACCTATATAAAATCATTCTTATGATTTTTACTAGGTAACTCTATCAAAAAAATCCATTGTGACATCATCCCATTTCTATTCTAGAATGGGCATAGGCAACAATAACCCAACATGCCTCTGATGCTCTACCTTAACCTACTAAAAGGTAAAGCATTTGACCATAAATCATGATATCTATTTATTCATTCCTAGGCACCAGTACTATCTATAGATATCAGTATATATCATTTTCAAATTTGGATATACCACCCATATAGAAGCATGAAACTCCCTCATTAGCTTCGCACACAAGCCTGTAGTAACCCATACTCATCCATAGTAAAAAAGAGAATTTATACTACCAAGACACCATCTTCATGGTCGATCCTCACCATATAAGCTATCCCTAAGAGATAATACCTCTATATTAGATAACTAATTTATCATGATTTATTCCAAAATCATAGGTATAATAGATGTCGAAGTCTGAGCTACTCATCTATGAGACTCTATAACATCTAGATGCATACCTGAAAAGTGTTCCATAATGTTCCACCCATCTCAAGACTCCCACATTTACCCCAAATGTGTATTCTAGCTCAAGGAATAAAAAATTATGTTTCCTTTACCTAATTTATAATCCAAATCTAAGTTGAAAGACTACATATACTTGACCCACCTCCTCTATCAAAGTTTTAGGTCCCGCTGAGAAAAATGTACTTTAGGCTCTTGTGGTCTATGTAAACCACAAAAATATCACCCAAAATATAGTGTGTCCAGTATCTCAGGGAATTTACCACCACCAATAAATATATATCATGAGTAGGATAACTCCTCTCATGTGGTATCAGCTGTCCATAGCCATAAGAAACCACTTGATCCTCCTGGATCAGAAATTGTCCGAGTCTAACTTTGAATGTGTCACAGTACATGTTATATGCCTTAACTGACATAGGTAATGTGAGGATCAATGTTGAGGTTATATTTTCCTCCATCACCTAAAAATATGTCTTATAACAATTCAACCAAATAATATTCACCCATTTCTTGGCCAGCTTAGAAATTGGTGCTTCTATATAAGAGCAGTCCTCGATAAAATGATAATTATAACCCACTAAACCTAGAAATATAGAAATATTGAATACATTATTCGTCCTTTCCTAAGATACCATGGACAAAAACTTATCTGGGTTCAATAACACTCTAGCCTCAGAGATGACATGAACCAAGAAGTTCACATTATCAATCCAAAAGCTGCATTTTGTTAGCTTAGTGTAATTTTGATGCTCTCTCAATGCACTCAATAAGATTTAAAGATATTGGGAATGATCCTTCATAGATTGGGATTAAACTAATAAATCATAAAAAAACCCACCACAAACTGATCTAAAAAAGGATTCAATATCCGATTCATCAATTCCATGAATACCACAGGTGTGTTCTTCAAACCAAACAACATCACTATGAACCCACACAAGTGATAAATGCACCTAAAAGTAATCCAAGGTATGCATTATAATATCACTCTAAAATGATGATACCCTGATCTCAAGTCAATATTATATAAAATACATTCAACACTTAGTTTATCAAGGAGACTGTCAATGTATATAATGGGATATAGGTTCTTGAGCATAATCTAGTTCAATCTATGATAGTCCACACACAAGCACAAAGTCCCATCAGTCTTCTTGAAAAAAATCATAGGAGAACCCAAAGGTGATTTACTAGGTCATATGAAACCCTTAGACTCCAAATCTTTTAACTGAACCTTCAATTCCCAAATCTCTACTAGTTCTATCTAGTATGGTGGGAGAGAAACATGTTCTGCTCCCGACACCAACTCAATAGTTAACTCGATCTGTCACTCGGGTGGTAAGCCGTAGAACTCATCCACTAGAGGAAAATTATACTAATGAATTACACAATAATCTAGATAAATACCTTTAGTTATCTCCTTCTCACCCACCTCCCCCAAATCGGATGACCTAGGCGATGGCAGTATCACTGCCCCAATCCTCGACCCTCACCAATCGGGGGGGGGGGGGGGGAAGAGTCTTCCTCCTCTTCCATCACCTGATCCCCCTTCTTCCTTAACTTCATTTAAAAAAACTTAACCCTATAGATTCTCCTCCATTTAGGTTATCCCTAAAGTCCAAACATGCATATATGGGGTTCCTACAGTCCTGATTTCATCCATGGAGTTCACTAAGTCCTCTACAATGATGGATCTTTCTCTGATCGCCCGATTCAGCAAGAGGCATCCTTCCATTGAATTATTTAATTGATTCATAACCAATAGGTGGAAGTTAAGAGCACACACGACTATAGGGATATTGGATTCCAAACATTTCTTGGGTTTTCTCTCATCTGAAGAAGACCTAATATCAGCTCGAGTGAATGCTCCATGCGAAATCACAAGTTTTTAATTTTCCCTCTTTCGGTGGTATTTCAATTTTTATTTGATGTGAGATCCTCCTTCCATGGCTATTTGGATCTCACTCCTTGGTATTCCCCTTCCGTTTCAGAACCCGATGATCCTTTGCCTGATTGGTAACCTGCTGGGTCGTTTTCTCTGTGTGGACCAGAGAACCCATGTCATCTACCACCCGATTTCTCCTAGGGTTTGTGTTGAAGTTGACGTTTCCATGGCACTGAAGAAAACCATTTGTATTGAGATAGAAGGTGAAATGCAGTGGTATCAAAATTTTTTCTAAAAATCATGGGTACATTTTTGTGTGTCTTGCAATTGTCTTGGTCATGAATCCATTAGTTGAAGGCAAGTAACGTTCGACTTTTTATAGGTGGACCATCCTTTGATCAACTCAGATGAAGGACACTCTCTGTAGGTTGGGGAAGAGTGTGGAAATGAACATATGGATGATGTCATTAACCTTGATATAGAAGATTAAATTTCTCCCTCTATCTGTAAGGAGGCTAGGGACATGCCTTCAGAGCCTAAGGTTACTGAGGTTTTTAAGCTATTAAGACATGATTTGGGAATTAAATCAGCTATTAGGGAGGAGAACGAGGGACCCCTATAAAGGATCTCATATCCACTCTCATATATAGAGGTTGTGATTTCAAATGGTGGTGTTATTCTGGCCTATAAGTTGCACGAGGAAGTTGAAATGATTTGAAAATAGGGGGTTGTCCAGCCAAGTGCAATGGAATATGTTAACCAATATATGCTCAAGGCTAATTCACAAGCTCCGGTTTTAGTTGTTAATTCGACAGATGATGGAAATTCTATAGATGGTTAGGAGGGGGATGTGCCTATACTTGGAGAAAGTAGGCTGCTAAGACCCAAAAAATGTTCCAATATGAGTAAGCCTCTCGTCAGTATCAATTTGAAAAATCACATTGAGGGTCTCAGATATGATAGATGGGATGAATGAAACCTATTTTATCCCTCAAAAAATGGAGTCAGATGGAGAATGAAAAACCTCTGGTTACAATGTTATAGTAGGGATTAGAAAAGGTCCTCATAACCCAAGGAGGAAGATGGGAAGTAATGAAAACAAGGACCCAAGGTGCTACATTGTTTCTAGGAAGCAGAAACCAAATGGTCTAAAAGACTACTCATTTCTCCCTAGTCCAATGGCATCTCATTCAGCCCAAAAAGGGGGAATATCCAAGGAACTCAAGGTCCATAAATTTGTAGGTGAGGAGTCCCATCAAGTTGGAGACTCTAGGTCTCCAGAGCATATCAAGGAGAAGTTTACAGACAAGGATATATTGGATGTTTTGGTTAATCCTCTGGGGGATGTATCTGAGATGTTGGATGTTCCGCTCTGGGAGATATAAAAATTTGTCATCCATTCCAATGAAGAGATGTTGGAGAAACTTATTCCATTAAAGGCCTAAAAAGAGGATTGTGATAATATTTCTTAGAGAGCACTTCGGGTGGCCACTAGCAAGGTGCAAATAGAGTGGATTGATAAGAAAGATAATATTTTGGAAAGAGGATTTAATACAGTGAAGTTAAGCATAGTGGGGTTCATATAGACGTGGGATAAGCTAGCTATTTTCTTTCAGGACCTCATCAAAGATGACTTGGATTTAAAGGTAAATAGACTTCTCTGGAAGCTCCTTTGGAATAATGTGTCTAGTAGACTCAAACTTAATTTCAATGGTTTGTCTATATCTTTTGTTGTGTGATGCTATGATTTTGTATGGACATGGGTTCTCACGTCCCCTTAAAAGTGTATGAAAATAAAAAAGTAATTTTCAGGTTCTAGATCAATACCTTCTATCTAATCTATGATATAATCTTATCTGTATTGAATTGGTCCTGCATGAATATCCTGAAGATCCTACTCACCCTGGTGAAAATAGCTTTCTCTTTATGGAGATAGAAAGGTAACTACCCTCCAGTAAAATTTGATGTGAGAATAATATATAAATAATCAATCTATAAATAGAATAAAATAAAATCCTATCATTTATAGCATAAAAAATTATCCAAAGAAATGGTTACCACTAATTTCTAGAGAACATTCCTTGCAAAGTTTGATATTCTCTAACCACACTCCCAACAATGTGTTGATGATCAAGACACCATTTAATCCTTACATAAACAAGATCAAACCATTTGAAAAAAAATGTTGATATAAAGGAACATGATTCCCTTGTGTAAAAAAATATAGGTAAGGTTAGATGATACAAGAATCATACTTCCAATGGTAGATGTCCATGCATTCAAACTTGTCAGAGTAGAATTCATAGAAACAACTAACTTGAACCTCTTCCTTGGGCTCAAGTATGACTCCCCTTTGATGATCCCTCTGAATGGTACTATCACTCCTACACTGGGGTACCATGTTCCCTACCTGGACCTGAATGTCTAGTGGAACTCCAGATACCGGTTAGCTTAAGGGTAGTTGAGTCCTTACCAAACTTTGGTACCTATCCTAATCCCATGCCACTAATCTGCTATTTCTTTCCCCTAATACACTTCTGCAAGTGGACCAGTCTACCAAAAGCATGGAACTAAAGATAAGGGTACGAAATTAAGCCCTCTTGTCACCAAACTTACCACCCTAATGGAAGTATAAAAGAACATGGTCCTGAGATGGATTCCTGCTGCTTTAGAATCTCTTATAGCTGCTACCTTGATGATAACTATCATAGTAACACTTCTTTACACTAAAAGAAGAGCTCCCAATTCAACTTACTATAATATCTTGGCCACTACTCAGGGCCACTCCCATATTCCCTTCCATGATGAGATCCCAATTCATCATGTCTGAAATGAAACTCAAGCAAAAAACATTCACCAATTACCTAATCTTGTAGTGAAGCCCATCTTAGAAACACCATTCCCGGGAAATATCATCAGCTACTAAATATGGCATAAAGGGCTGCAAGTCGGTGAAACATCCATCATAGTCCATCACTAACATGACCTCATATATCATGTTAATTAAATCATGACTATTCTCATCCCTCAATGTTTTAGGATATAATTGGTTAAAAACGTTTCCTTGATGTACTTCTAGGATAACTCCTCTTGCTTCCAAGATTGCTCTAGAATATCCCACCAACACTTGAAAGGTCCATGATGTATGTATATAAAAATCTTCACCCTTATGTTTTCTAGTGTATCAAGGTGATTGAATATCATCTGGACTAATTTGATTCATAACTTAGATGTTTGGTGGCCTCCATTCCAAGTGAACATAGGAAGATGCTATAATTGAAACTCTCTCATAAGATCATACATCAAATTTATAGTGTAAAAAATATCATTTTCCATGGATATGATGACCCTTATGAAGATTTTGTGAATATGAACATCCAAATGATCCTCAATAGCTACTGGAATCTTCAGTTTATCTTGGTTAGGAGTGTGCTGATTACCATCCCCCCAATTCTCAATTTGAAGTCAATGAGGATGCATTTTCTCTATAAGAAAAACTCACTCCTTATATCACTAGATAACATCAAGTTCAACCTGAATAAGTGAAAAAATAGAGGACCATTGGCTCATTTTCTCTCTAAACATAACATAATAAGTTAATTGGCATGTCATAACAGTCATTTCACTTGATTTATCAAATAAAAGAGGGATCTAGTTTCATAGTTCATATAATCAAATATATCACATGAAATAAATATGTCCCTATCATGAAAAATTCATTTCAATATATACATATATATATTACTACATTTATTTCATGATGCATGCATAGTCATCTCGTGAAATATAAGTCCACGAGTATGAATCTGAATAAACACTGACATCACACAAAATGTGAATCAGCCAAGGTGAAATAATATCAACCGTAACAAATAAAAAATAAGAACAATAATGTCATACCATGGTACTCAGTTTTTACCTTTTACATGGGTTAACTACTCCCATTCACAATCCCATTTCCAAGTCCCAACACATTCTTAGTCTCATTTTTACATTTCCTAAATTGTAAAACAATAGAAAATAAAACCTAAGGATCTGATACCACTTTGTAATGTCCCCTGATATGGAACTCTCTCACGTACCCAAACCAGGTTGGTTAACAGACCTAAAGTGAGTCTCCCCACATTTAATAGGATATTGAATAGAAACATGGGTGTAAATAACATAGTGGGGAGACTACAACCCTTGGTATTGAGCTTTAATAACAACAAAATAAATATAAGAGTAATGGAAATTTTGGAAATAGTATAATAACAACAGATAAACTAAATAGTGAAGGAAACTGATCAACTAATGACATGGAAAATAATGTAATAATAGAGTGTAATGAATCTAAATGTAAAACTAAAAGTTATATAGATAAAAGACCAATCTGAAAAAGATAAACTCAAAATAACCTCATCTCGAATCCCATGTTGGTCCCACCTCTGAGATCTAATTCATCCAGTAATAAACAATCAACAATAAGGTCTATTTCCCTTGTATAAACCTACATATATGTAATCTAATAAGTTACTAAATGAAAACCTGAATAGGGTGTGAGTATATCTCAATATGTCAATACCATCATATCTAAACAAAAAACTCTTATTGTAAGTGCATACAATAAAGTGACAACTAAGAGTATTAATTAATCAATTAATAGAGTATAACAATCAACATGTTTCTGAACCATGCTAGAATATCTATGAGAATATATAATTACCATACCAACTATAACCATAAGTCCATTTCATAATCACATAATTAGGAAAATCCTTTTGTATAATCATTTCAGCATAATCGCACTAAACCCTATAAGCATTATAGTGAAACCATGCTAAGGCCTCTATATAAGTATTACAACATAACCAAGCTAAGATGTATAAGAATTACTACATAACTAGGTCAAACCCTATAATCATTACAATATAACTAGGTTAAGACCTCTATTCAATAATTTTAGCATATCCGGGACAGTCCCTTTATATAATCATTTCATCATAACCGTGCCAAGCCCTATAAGCATTATAGAAAAGCTGACCAAGCCCTATATGCATTATAACATGTAGGAATATCTCTAAGATTATAAAATTACCATGAAAACCATAACCATAAGTCCATGGATTAATAATAGAACTAGTAAAATCACTTTGTATAAGAATTTCAGCATAGTCAGCCCAAGACCTATAATAATTATAGTAAAACTGTGCCAAGACCTCTATATAAGCATTACAACGTAGACGAGACAAGATTTATAAGAATTATTTTATAACTAGGTTAATCCCTCTATTCAATAATTTTAGCATAACCATTCCAAGCCCTCTATAGAATAATTTCAACATAATCAGGCCAAGCCCTACAAGAATTACAAAATAACTAAGCTAAGCCCTGTAAGAATTACAACATAACTTGGACAAGCACTACGAGCATTATAGTATAACCAGGACAAGACCTATAGAAATTCTAGGATAAGATACAACACAAGTCATAATAGCTAGAATAACAAAATATGCATCATGATCCACAAAGGTCAATTCATCCAATTACCCTTTATCTTTTAATTCCATTTAATTCATGAATTTATGTCTAAACCCATTAACATGCTAGTGTACACAACCATATCATATCAAAGTATCACCAATCATTTAAATAAAAAAGTAATCCATTTTTAAAAGTGATCCTATCACAAGTAATCATTTAAGGTGTAACATCCTGAGTTTAAAAAAAGGAAATACTATGTTAGATAGTGTACAAAATACACCATATCAAGTTTAAATAAACAATTAAATATTATTATTTAAATGTCACCATTATAACCTAGTTGTTAAAATGGAGGATATAAAAAAGATTAAATTAAATTTGAAAATATTTCTTAAACATGTATACATAATTAATTATTTAGTGACCAATTAATTATAATGAAAATAAAACCCTTTTAAAATAAAAGGAAATGTTTTTATAAAAAACTATTTAAAAATGGAAGTTTTTCCTATGTGTTTTCTAGACATGATATAAGAACAAATATAATTTTATACATAAATGACGTATTTTTTAAAAAAGGAAGTTTTTTCTCCTTTTGATTGAGATCTTATTTTAATTATTTTTTGGAACATTTTATTAAATATTTTTGAAAAAGTAAAATTATGATTTGAAATCATAATATAAAAATTTAATTTTCTTGAATTTTTGTTATTTTTTTTGATAAATTGGGGAATCTGATGTTATAATTGATTTTGGAATTTAGAGACCTTTTGGAGAAAGTCTAGAGAGAGGTATTTTGGATAACTATAAAGGTTGGAATGGATTAAGTTGAACTTTGGATAGTATTGTTTAAGGTTAAAAAATTTCTGAAGATTATTTTTGGAATATTATTATACTATAGTTTTAGGAAAAGGACAACCTGCAGGTTGGGGGATAACCCGTCACGTCAGACAAAGCTACAAGAATCGAACCCACAACCATAGTGTGACAGACCTTTATTACCTACCACAAGCCTACAGGAAGTCCCTGGTTATTACAAAATAGTTTTCCTAATCTAAATGGTATGTTTTAATATTTGGAACCTTTTACTATTAGGATAAATATAATATTTTAGAGTTCTATTAAATTTTTGAGGGAAAGATGAGTTTGTGGTAGAAATTAGTTGAAGGTTTAAATTCTACTTGTCAAGTATATATATATATATACCTCTCTCTTATTATATAAATAAATTAATTTTTAAATGTTAGGAAAGGGATATTAAAAAAATGTGTTATCCTAATACCTTATGTTTTGTTGAACTGATGATATATTCATCATAGATTGATGGGTTTGAGGCCCTCAATTTTACACTTGTTTGTGATTGATGACCTCAATCAATCCCTATAAATATTTAAGTTTTTCCTCTAATTGTGTGTCTATAATTTCCACCAATGTTCTCCTATTCGAAACCCTAATTTTGTGGTGAGTTTCTCATTTCCATTTCCCTCTTATTAATACTAAATTTTATTAACCCTATTTTCGATATGGGTTTTCCAAAAAGGCATTTTCTATTTTCAACCTTTTATTTTCGAAGAACATTTTCAAATTACGAGGACACAATTTATTGAAGGAGGGGATAATCTAATACCCCAAGCTTCCACGATACACTTCTCTTTCAATAATACAATAGCTTGTATTGTACGTAACTTCGAGATTCTAACACACCGTGACCAATCGAAGTAGCCGTTATGAATAGTAATAACCAATTTTTGAAATTATATTAATTTTATAATTCAAAATGGATTTCATTTTTTAATTTGTAATATCGAAATTATCCTAGTTTGATTTTTTTGTAATTTTCTGAGAACTTCCAATTTTCTATGAATAGTAAAAAAATACTTAAAAACAACTTTTTAATAAAAATAATTTATAGTGATAAATTATACTATTGAGTGGTTTTAAATTATAATTAGAATATACTTTTAAAATTTTATCCAATGGTGGTCATTAAAATTAATTTCACTTTGAAATTGGACATAAACAATTGTCAATCTTTTGATTGATATTGTTTCTTAAAAACACGCTATTTGCTTTGACAGCGGGAATTAATTATAAAATTAATTAATTCAACTTATATGTTTAGAATTTTTTAAAATATAAATAATTTTTGAATTTAGAATATCAACTATAGTTTAGGGTGAATTTTTTGGTATTTTTCTGAAAAACTTCAATTATTGATGAAGAGTGAAACCACTAAGTGGTAGTTAAAAAACTGATTTTTCATTTAAATGAAATTTTACTACTTCTGTGAATTTAATTTCAAAAATAGGACACGAATGGTTGTAATTAGGAAGTAAAATGTGGTTCAATGGGATGAAAATAATTTTTTTTGTGAATAGCAACTTTTGAGTTTTATTAACCGTGATTAGAGGTAATTAGAGTAATTTAAGGTAAAAATAATGTTATAATAATATGAAATTACCTTGACACATGTCCTAATCTTATTGGATAACTCATGAACGACCAAGATAATCCGTGGGTCAATTTGTGGGACCCCATGGAGCCACTTGGATAAGATAATGACATTAATACCTTTTATTTAAAGTAAAAATAAAAATGTCATAAACATGTATTGTTTTACTAAATTTTTTTTTACAAGGGGTTATAAAAGTTATCTTTTTGACTATAAGTATTAATTGGAAATCTAAAAATATTTCCTAAATCATGGTAAATTTTTTATAATTTTTAGGCATTAAATAAATAAATTAATTTATCACACTATGATGATGCAGTGATTACCTCATTAATGAACGATTTAAATAAAATGAAAAGATAAGGTTAAATATAAGAATTAAACTTGTCTAAAGCCTATTTTATGGGTTTATTTAGAACCCTTATCACCTTATCCTTGAAATATATCATTGTGGGACCTTTAAAATCTGAAAATAATTTCATAATAATGTAACATTTCATGACTTTCCAAGAGTGCCCCTCCTCTCCTCTTATAAAAGGCCCCCACCTCTACCACCTTATTCACAACTTCAAAGACATTTGGCTCATCTAAAATATATCCAAATACTATATAAACTTCCCTCTCTTACTCCTAGAAGCCTAAATTTGGGCATAAGTCTTCCAAATGAAGCCTTTGGCCCAAATCAAAAAGAGTTACACGATTTTAAGGTAATGTCTTCTCTTATGTTCTTTTGTTTTATTTTTCTTCTCCAACCAATTAAACTATTTTTATTCCATTATTTTTTTAAAAAACCAGTATATTGAATATAATAGGATTTTTTATGAGAAGTATTTGATTTACACTTACACACACCTTCTTCTAATGGTTAAAGAACATACTGTTTCTGTGGGTGGCGAATTACTGCCTCACGAAACGATGATTGTTCAATATTCTTTTAACACCTCTCATGGTGGCCATTAAGATGTCACTATATTAATATATGATATATATTATGTTTATTTTTTCCTTATGCTTCTGTATTTTTCATTTATGACATACCTTTATGATTTCCATTATGGGTAAACGCGATAATTTCATTTTAGGAAGTGCGGAGTACCGCCCCCTCAAAGTGATTTGAATCGTTAATGCCATATGTGGGACGTATAAAGGATGGAGTTAATGATATTATATATGATATTATACTGGAATTATAATATACCATTATATCATTATGATTTCATTCCATTAAATATGAAATAGAAATGAAAGTAGCGTTCATGCGTATGTACGACTTACCGTCTCCATGAACGATGCATTTCATTTCTTACCTCTAAATGTTATGTAATATTATAAATGCATGTATATACTGGATATATATGATATATATGATATCTACATCATGAATATAATTCTGGATATAATGGATATTTTACCACATGAACAACTTGTAATTATAAGTAGTTTATTTTTGACTCAAGTACCAAAGATCGACACAACGACCGTTATTAACTTAAATAATTACATAATGTTAATAACATGGTAATAAGTGATATAAAAGGAATAATGAACTTGAAAAAGGTTCTTAATCATGTATAAATTAACTCTAGTTTATTATTCAGGAGATTAAATAATGATCGAGTCAAGTCGGATACGAGGTAAGGGGCTTCATCTCAATCTGCTTTCATTGAGGCATATTTTGTTTTATACACAAATTTATTTTATACGGTGTATAAACCCCTTTGAATTTTAATTTTATTCAAAAGGACTATTTTTGTACAAGGTGTTTTAGTAAACAAAAAATAAAATGTTTTTGTCTTATATATGCGGCGACAACGACTTCTCCACCGCCGTGACCATTATTTATGTTTCGACTTACTCTATAAGCCATAATATTTTTTAAATGAAAAATAAATACAATGTTTTACTTTTATTTTATTTTGGTATTGGGAATGGTTTTATTATATCAATGTGTTGTATTGATATCTTGTGATTGAAATGAGGAAATGTTATGTTTCCTTTATGCATATTTTATGTGATATGATTAGGTTATGTTTTATGATATGTTTAAACCTTTTCATATAAGGAATGCATTGGACTTAGTATGTGACAGGTGGAGCCCGATATAGCTTCTCGATGCATTGGTTAGTCTCATGAGACAAACTAGTGTCTTGGCACGAGTCCTTGAACAAATTTTATTTGTAGTCTTGGCACGAGGCCTTGGCTACGTGGTTATGATAGTCTGGCATTATGCATTCCATCATTATGAAAGTGGTTATTGATATTGCATATGATCATTCGACTAGTAGAATATCCATGTGAATAAGTAAATGGAATTATTTCATTTTATTTTTGCCATATTATGCTAAAGTTCAAGTTTAAAAGGCTTTTGTTTTAGTTATACATTGACTTAAATTCTTATATTTATTTATGAAAGTTTCCTCTATATTGTTATCCTTACTGAGCATCTGAGCTCACCCTTTTTATGTTTTATTTTTCTCAGGATGTGAAGAAATATTTTATGACTGACCTGCAGGGATAGTCTGAAGGGGATATGAGTGTGGACTATGGAGACCATGTTATTTTAGTTTTTCTCTTTATGATGTAATGTAACATTTATAAATGTATCTAGTGTTTCCAAGGCTACTAAAATAATTGGTATTTCGAGACTTGATCTTTTGTGACCATGCCAATGTTATGTAATAATGCACCAACTCTGGGTAACTGGGGTCGGGGTGTTACAGTATAAACCCCTTTTACTTTTACGTTTATTCAAAATAAATCTTTTTATATGAAGCGTTTTCATAAATGAAAAAAGGGAATGTTTTTTTTGTCGTACGTATGTGGCGACAACGACTTCTCCGCTACCGTGTCCATTATTTGAGTTTCGGCTTCCTCTACAAGCCATAATTTTTTTTAAAATGAAAAATAAATCCCATGTTTTACTTTTATTTTATTTTGGTATTGAAAATGGTTTCATTATATCAATGTGTTTTATTGATATCTTGTGATTGAAATGTAGAAATGTTATGTGTCCTTTATACATGTTTTTTGTGATACGATTATGTTATGGTTTATGATATGTTTAAACCTTTTCATATAAGGAATGCATTGGACTCAGTATGTGACGGGTGGAGCCCTCTATAGCTCCTCGATGCATCGGAAGGTCTCATGAGACAAAATAGTGTCTTAGCACGAGGCCTTGACAAAATCTTATTTGTAGTCTTGGCACAAGGCCTTGACTATGTGGTTATGATAGTCTGACATTATGAATTCCATCATTATGAAAGTGGTTATTGATATTGCATGTGATTATTTGAATAGTAGAATATCCCTGTGAATAAGTAAATGGCATTATTTCATTTTATCTTTCCCATATTATGTTTAAGTTAAAGTTTAATAGGATTTTGTTTTAGTTATACATTGCCTTAAATGTTTATGTTTATTTATGAAAGCTTCCACTATATTGTTATCCTTACTGAGCATCTGAGATCACCCCTTTATATGTTTTATTTTTCCCAGGATGTGAAGAAATATTTTATGACTGACTTACAGGGATAGTCTAGAGGGGATATGAGTGTGGACTATGGAGACTATGTTATTGTGATTTTTCACTTTATGATGTAATGTAACATTTATGAATGTATCTAGTGTTTTCAAGGCTGCTAAACTAATCGGTCTTTTGAGACTTGATCTTTTGTGATCATGAAAATTTTACTTAATAATGCACCGATTCTGGGTTAAAACCATTTCTCCGTTAAGCTTTAGTATCACAATCCTTCTCATCGTACAAAGATATTGTCTCGTGTGCTATCAAGGCAGAAAATGAATTCTCTAAGTCTTATGAAAACAAAATAAAGCAAGATAATAAGAGAACGGTGGAACAAGAGACAGATAAAGGGAAAAAGGGAAAGAAGGATTTTCCATTATGTGATAATTGTGGGAAGAAGCACCCCGGTACTTGCCTAAAGGGAATGGGAGTTTATTACAAATGTGGAGAAAAAGGTCACTAGGCTCGTGATTGTAAGGGAAAGAAAGAGGCTATCAATGTTGAATGCTAAAATTGTAGAGAAATGAGGCATTATGAAAATGAGTGTCCTAAGCTTCAGTGAAACTTACCTCAGAAAAGGCGAAGGGATCAAGGCCAATCTTATGATGTTACTACAGTTGAAGTGGAATAATTATTGTATTTGTGTTTTTGGACTGAAGGACTATATTATGGTTATAAGAATAATGTGATATATATAAAGATTGTTTGTTTTCATTAAGGTTTTAATATGATGAAGGTAATCAAATTTTTTGTATGTGGCAACAAGATAAACTTTACTTTGTTTGGGGAATCTGATGAATTGATTTTGGAATTTAGAGACCTTTTAGAGAAAGTCTGGATATAAGTATTTTGGATAACTATAAAGGTTGGAATAGATTAAGTTTAACTTTGGATAGTATTGTCTAAGGTTAAAACATTTCTGAAGATTATTTTTGGAATATTATAATACTATAGTTTTAGGAAAAGGACAACCTGCAGGTTGGGGGATAACCCACCGCGTCAGACAAAGCTGTAGAAATCGAACCCACAACCGTAGTGCGACAGACCTTTATTACCTACCACTAGTGTAAAGGAATTCCCTGGTTATTAAAAAATAGTTTTCCTAATCTAAATGGTATGTGTTAATGTTTTTAACCTTGTACGATTAGGATAATATAATATTTATGAGTTCTATTATCTTTTTGAGTGAAAGATGGGTTTATGGTAAAAATTTATTAAAGAATGAAAGTCTTCATGATAAGTATGTATATTTCCTTACGTTCTTGTTAAATTTCCTAAATAAATTCCTCAACTTTATGAAAGGTAACTTAAAACAAAAACGTTGTCAGTTAACTTTTCCTACTGGGGAATCAATGATCGTTTAACCAATCAAAAGTTTGTGATTTTCTTGTAGTTAACTTTCTCCTAATCCTGTTTTCTACAACTCTCCATCAGACCTTGATGGTTTGTTTCTCCTCCATATCCATGTTTTTATATAATCTTAGTATGGGCTATATCGGGTGACCTTTGTACTTCTCTTTCTCTCTTTTAAATTTATATTTTTATTAACCCTATTTCCGATGGGGGTTTTCCACAAAGGTATTTTCTACTTTGAACCTTTTATTTTAGAAGAAAAATTTAAAATTGAAAGGATTCAATTTATTGAAGGAGGGGAAAACGTAACATCCCAATCTTCCATTATATGATTCTCTTTCAATAATGCAATAGCTTTCATTGTACGCAAGTTCGAGAATCTAACACACCGCGACCAATCAAAATAGCCGTTATGAATAGTAATACCCACTTTTTGAAATTATATAAATTTTATATTTCAAAATAGAAATCATTTTTGGATTAGGAATATCAAATATAGCTTAGAGTTAATTTTGGGTATTTTTATGAAAAACTTCAATTTTTGATGAATAGTGAAACCACTAAGTGGTAGTTAAAAAAATAATTTTTCGTTTAAATGAAACTTTACCACTTCTGTGAATTGAATTTCAAAAATCGGACATACATGGTTTTCATTAGTAAGTAAAATGTGGTTCAATGGGATGAAAATAATTTTTGGTGAATAGTAACTTTTAAGTTTTATTAATCGCGATTAAAGGTAATTAGTGTAATTTAAGGTAAATATAATGTTATAATAATATGAAATTACCTTTACACTTGTCCTACCCTTATTGGATGAGTCATGGATGACCAAGAAAATCCATGGGTCAACTTGGGGACCCCATGGAGCCACTTGGGTAAGAAAATGACATTAATAAATTTTTATTTAAAGTAAAAATAAAATTGTCACAAACATGTGTTGTTTTACTAAAACAATTATTACATGGGGTTATATAAGTTAAATTTTCTACTATAAATATTCATTGGAAATCTAAGAAGATTTCCTACATCATGGTATTTTTTTATAATTTTTAGTCATTAAATAAATAAATTTATTTATCACACCATGATGATGCAACGATTACCTCATTAATGAACGATTTAAATAAAATGAAAAGATAAGGTAAAATCTAAGACTTAAACTTGTCTAAAGCCTATTTTATGGGTTAATTTCGAACCCTTATAACCTTATACTCTAAATATATCATTTTGGGACCTTTAAAATCCGAAAAGAATTTCATAATAACGTAACATTTCATGACATTCCAAGAGTACCCCTCCTCTCCTCTTATAAAAGGCCCCCACCTCTACCACCTTATTCACACCTTCAAATCCATTTGGCTCAGCAAACCCCTGACCAAATACTCTATCAACTTCCCTCTCTTACTCTTAGAAGCCTCACTTTGGGCATAAGTCTTCCCAAGGAATCCTTTGGCTCAAATCAAAAAGAGTTACAAAATTTTAAGGTAATGTCTTCTCTTATGTTCTTTTGTTTTATTTTGATTTTCCAACCCCTTAAACCCTTTTTATTAATTTATTTTGTAACAAAAATAGTATCTTAAATATATGAGGATGTTTTTATGAGAAGGATTTTATTTACACTTACACACACCTTCGTCTAATGGTTAAAGAACATACTGTTTATGTGGGTAGCGAATTACTGCCTCACGAAATGATGATTGTTCAATCTTATTTTAACACCTCTCATGGTGACCATTAAGATGTCACTATATTTATATATGATATATATTATGTTTATGTTTTTCTTATGCTTCTGTATTTTTCATTTATGGCATACCTTTATAATTTCCATTATGGGTAAACGCGATAATTTCATTTTAGGAAGTGCGGACTACCGCCCCCTCAAAGTGATTTGAATCGTTAATGCAATATGTGGGACGTATAAAGGATGGAGTAAATGATATTATATATAATATTATACTGGAATTATAATATACCTTTATACCATTATGATTTAATTCCATTAAATATGAAATATAAATGAAAGTAGCGTTCATGCGTACGTACGGCTTACCGTCTCCATGAACGGTGCATTTCATTACTTACCTCTAAATGTTATTTAATATTATAAATGAATGTATATAATGGATATGTATGATATATATGATATCTAAATCATGAATATAATTCTGGATATAATGGATATTTTACCACATGAACAACTTGTAATTATAAGAAGTTTATTTTTGACTCAAGTACCAAAGATCGACAAAACGGCCGTTATTAACTTAAATAATTACATAATGTTCATAACATGGTAATAAGTGATATAAAAGGAATAATGAACTTTAAAAAGGTTCTTAAGAGAGTAGAAATTATCTCTAGTTTATTATTCAGGAGGTTAAAGAACGATCGAGTCAAGTCGGACACGAGGTAAGGGACTTCGTCTCAATCTCCTTTCATTGAGGCATATTTTGTTTTATACACAACTTTGTTTTATATGGTGTATAAACCCCTTTTAATTTTAAATTTTTTCAAAAGGAATATTTTTATACGAATCGTTTTACTAAATTACAAAAGGGAATGTTTTTTTTGTCATACGTATGCGGCGACAATGACTTCTCCGCCGTTGTGACCATTATTTGAGTTTCGGCTTCCTCTACAAGACATAACTTTTTTAAAATGAAAAATAAATACCAAGTTTTAATTTTCTTTTATTTTGGTATTGAAAATGGTTTTATTATATCGATGTGTTGTATTGATATCTTGTGATTGAAATGTGGAAATTTTATGTTTCCTTTATGCATGTTTTATGTGATACAATTATGTTATGGTTTATGATATGTTTAAACCTTTTCATATAAGGAATGAATTGGAATTAGTATGTGATGGGTGGAGCTTGATATAGCTCCTCAATGCATCGGTAGGTCTCATGAGACAAACTAGTGTCTTGGTACATGGCCTTAACAAAATCTTATTTGTAGTCTTGGCACAAGGCCTTGACTATGTGGTTATGATAGTCTGACATTATGCATTCCATCATTATGAAAGTGGTTATTGATATTGCATGTGATTATTAGACTTGTAGAATATCAATGTGAATAAGTAAATGGAATTATTTCATTTTATATTTTCCATATTATGTTGAAGTTCAAGTTTAAAAGGATTTTGTTTTAGTTATACATTTCATTAAATGTTTATGTTTATTTATGAAAGCTTCTGCTATCTTGTTATCCTTACTGAGCATCTGAGCTCACCCATTTCTATGTTTTATTTTTCCCAGGATGTGAAGAAATATTTTATGACTGACCTACAGGTATATTCTGAAGGGGATATGAGCGTGGACTATGGAGACTATGTTATTGTGATTTTTCACTTTATGATGTAATGTAACATTTATGAATGTATCTAGTGTTTCCAAGGCTGCTAAACTAATTGGTCTTTCGAGACTTGATCTTTTGTGATCATGCCAATATTACGTAATAATGCACCAACTCCGGGTAACTGGGGTCGGGACGTTACAAAATATGAATAGTAACTCTATTAGTTTCATTACCACAATTAAGGGTAAATCAGTTAATTAATGGTACAAATAAAATTATAAATATTATAAAATAACCCTATACCTTTCCCAATTTTTATTATAGGTCTAGTTTTCATCCATAATCATTAAATTATTATTTTTCATACCATTTATGGCCTTTTGGATGATATTATAACCTTCATAACATTTTATTCAAAGAAGAGTCAATCTTGTCATACTCTTATTTTTAAATAGTGAAATATTTTTAATATGGGATTATGTAGGGGATATGTTAAACTATAAATAGTATTTTGAAATATAAAATATTTTTATTCATCATGGAAATTTATTTTTAAATTTTAATTGATAAAATAATTACCTTAAATGCTGAGACAATGATGATGCAATAGTTTCTTAATTAATGGAAGTATCAAATAAATGATATTAAAAAAATTAAAATAAATATTATTTCAAATAATTAATATCATAAAATAATTTTAAATATTAATTTTATATTTTAGTGTTGTTTTGGAATAACGTTTTTTAATTTATCTTGTCCTATTGATTTTTTTAAAAGTCAAAGTAATGAATTTGGTAAAAATTGACATTAATGATATTTTAAAATAAATAAAATTTTATTAAATGATATAAAATTCCTAAGAATATTATATTCAGAAAAAGTATTATAATAAGGTTAAAAATATCATACATTACTCATTTATGGTTCATTTGACATTTTATAGTAATTATATTAACCCTTAAGAAGTAAAACTCTATGTTTCCATGGTAAGAGTTAAAGAGGTTAAATAAGGGTTAAAATAAAAAGATAAGGACTACAAAATAGTCAAAACTTTTAAAATTTTCATTTTATTAATGTTTTTATATCCATAATCATCTTATTTTCTAAATAAATCACTATGGATCCATTTATAATTGAAAACAATTTTATATTAATTTAATTGTTTTAGAAATTCCAAGAGTGCCCCTTCCCTCTCTTATAAAAGGTAACATCTTATTCTCTTTTATAAACACTTAAAAACCTATTTGGTTAGACCAATATCTGAAAAAATCAATATCTATAATCCCTCCCTATATTCTAGAGGTATTATTTTAGGCATAACACCATCCTTAGTGGTCTTAATATATTATGTAAAGGAGATTGTTCGAAGAAAAAGTATCATTTTTAATTAAGTGTTTCCATTTTATTTATTCTTACACTTCCCTAATACCTTCTTCAACCATGATAAAAAAATAGTATAAAACATATTATAAGATGTTATTATGTTATTATAGTTACCTAAATCCATCTCCACTTCCATCAAATGGGAAAAAATTATCATTTTTGCGCAAGATGAACTACCGCCTCACGAATCAATATAATTGTTTTCCATATCCATTTACAAAAACTAGTTATAATGATGAAATTAATGTTTATATATGATATTCATGAAATATTTATCACTATTAAAATATAATATATTATTTTAATTCTTACCTTTCTATGCACAAAAAAATGATAACGTCATTTGTGCGTACAGATGAACTATCAACTCCAAAAAGTGATGTGAATCATTTTTCGTCACCACATCACATAGATGATATATATATATGTATATTTAAATTTTTAATATGATATTAATTATATTATTATCATTATAGAAATATAAAATAATACTTATATTTTTTCTATAAAGATATTTGAAAATTGAAAACATTTCTCATGCGTATGTACGACCTACTGTCTCCATGATTCTAACATAGTTTATTTTTCATATCTATATTTAATAGATGGATTTAAAAGTTATATAAATGTTAAAAATTATAATTATTTCATGATTTTTATTCATTATATGAGGGAATAATTACCACATTTTCTATATAAATCATACCAAAGTCATTTTGGACCCATTTACCGAATATTATCAAAACATATGATGTGAACATAATTAATTAATTAATTATTATAACCTAATAATAAGTGATATAAAAGAATAATAATATTGAATTTTTTTCTCAAGAAATTAAATAATTAACTTATGTTTATTATTAAGTAATATAAATATTGTATGTGATGATTTGGCCTCAAGGTAAGGGACTTCGTCTCAATTTCCTTTCATTGAGGAATATTTTGATGTTAAACTCACACCTTATTTTATGAGGTATATAAAATTCCACATTTTACATATCATATAATGAATTTATTTATTCTTAGGTTATTTAATGTTTTGTTTATTCCTTAATGTGGGTTATGATTCAAAAGTTTCAAAGTAGTATGGGACAATTTAATTTAAAAATATTCTTTTAAATGTGTAAAGATTTAAATTCAAATTATTTTCCCTCATTATTGATATTATTTTACATATTTATTTATATAGATATAAAATAATTATATAGGAAATTTTATTTTTATTTAGATATTTGGATTACTCAATAGGACTTCATTTTTTTAAAGAATCCCCTTTTTCCTTTTCTGGTTATTTTGTTATTGAAGATGGGTTTTGAAAATGGATTGATTATTTCTATAACACGAAATGTTTTATTATGAGTGAAAATAAAATTTTAAGAGTGGAATGTTGAGAATTGTAAGATTTTATGTATTATGATTATACAATGGTACTTCGATATTTGGAAGGTTGTTATGTGATAAACCAAGTACGGGTGGTTTCATGATAAACCAAGGGTGGATGGTTACATTATAACCTCCAATGAATTGGGTATGGAAGTCGACCACATGGTTATTATATTTATAGTAGAGACATGTATGGATGTCGAATGCATGGTAATTCCATTTATTTGAATGAAAATTATAATTATTTCTGAGGATACCATTATGTGTTATCTATGCTTACTATGGGTTTTATTGTAATTCTATGATTAAAAACGAAAGTAAGAAATGAAATTATTCTCAAAGGAAGGTATTTACTAATTTTTAGGGGTTAAAAGTATTAATTTATGATAAAGTTTTAATGTTTTCACAAGACTAACATTTTTCCTTATTTTTGTATCCCTTACTGAGATTTTTTTGTGTATCTCTAGTTTTAAATCATTTTCACATGATTTAAGGATGGGAAAGGGAATGAAAGGTGTCAAGTTTAAAGTCAAGAATATTTTACATGAAAGACATGATGTTTTATTTTTATAGTTTTATATTATGAAAAAATGGCTACTTATTATAATTTTCCACTTTTAATGTATGGGTTTAGTTTGTAAGAGTTTTTCTTCATAAGAGTTATGGATATCACCAAGGGTTTATAATTTTAAGGTTGATCATAAGTTCAATGTCTTAGAAACCCATTTTTAGGATTTATGTTATTAAATTTTATGGTGACTAATGGTATTTTTGGAGACATTTATTTTTGAGATAATTACGGGTTATTACATTTTGGGATGAAAAATGATAGGTATGAGATAACCTTTGAGCTTAAAACATTTTAAGGTTATTTTTGAGGAAGTTTCTAATTTTTTTGGTATTTTATAAGGATTATAATGATATAGATTTAGAAAAAGGGAAACTAGTGGACCTTGTGACAACCCATTGCTTCTGGAAAGTCCATGAGAATCAATCACACAACTGAAGGGTGCGAAGGGTGCATTTCATACCACAAGACTACATGAAGTCCTAGTTAGTATGAATTTTTCTTTTTAGTTAAATGATTTTATGGATAAATAATTGGTTTATTTTGGGAATATTTGTTTTATCGAATAGATAACCTTGGGATTGGAAAATTATTCGGTGATTAAGTGATTAATGTTATTTTGGAAGATGTTTGAGATATTGGAAACTTTAAATGATTAAGGTGAATAGAATATTGTGGGATTTTTTTGGAGAAATAAAGGTTGAATTTTATTTTAGTGGGAAATATGATTTTATGTTTATTTAGGTTATTTTTGGAAATGGATATCATACTTAGAGATTACATGATTTTTGAAATTACATTTTTGGTATGATACATTAATATTGGTGGATGTTATTTGGAGATAAATGTTACATTTATCTTGGAAGATTATGTGATAAAATCATTTTTGGGTTTTAATCTTAGATGTTACATTTTTGAGGAATTTTAAGGATAATTATTTGTTAAATTATCTATGTTGAACTTTGGGTTTCACTGTTTAATTTTTATATATTAAAGTAGTTTTTCTTCATATAGAGGTTATTTATTAATAGAATTATATTATCTAATCTAAACCATTTTGTTTTTAGTTAATTTATAATGAAATGTGGAATTTATTGTTTTAATTTTGTGGTTTTCTTGATCCTTATAAGTTTGTTCTAATGCTTTATCCATGCAAAATATTCTTAAATACTCATCATTTGGAAAAAAATGATGAATTTGTGGTGGAAACTGATTAAAGAATGAAATTAAAATTGTACAGTAAGTATATTTCATTATGATCTTAGTTCAGGTTGTAAAATAATTCCTTATCTCTTAAAATAATCTCAATGAAAAAATGTTATCCATTTACTTTTCTTAATGAGAAATAAATGACCTTTGGAACCACTATAAATTTATGGTTTTTGGATTGTTCAATTTATGATGACCACATTCTCTATCACTCTACATAAGAACTTGACAGTTAGTTTTATTTTTTATGTCCATGTTTTATTACATGGAAACACAGTATGTGTTATCTCAGGTGACCTTTATACTTCCCTTTCTTTCTTTTAAAGTAGAAGTTCTATTGATGCTTGTTTCGATGTGGGATTTCAATAAAGGTAATTTAAATAGTCGAACCCTGGTTACCAGAACTAAGTTATAATTGTAAGGGAAAAATTTATTAAATGGTGGCGGTGGTGGGGGGGGGGATTTAACATCCTGAGTTAAAAAAGTAAACACTATGTTTGATAGCATATAAAATAAACCACAATAAGCTTAAACGGATAATTAAATATTTTTATTTAAATGTTAATATTATAACCTAGCTGTTATAATGGAAGTTATAAATATGATTAACTAAATTATGAAAATATGGTTTATACATGTATATATAATTAATTATTTGGTGACTAATTAATTATAAATTAAAATAAAACCATTTTTAAAATAAAAGGAAATGTTTTTCTAAAAAATTATTTAAATGAGAACAAGTGTGTTTTATACCAATAAATAAACAAATCAATATTATTGGAATATATTAATGAAATTTATATATAATATATTAAATAATTTTTTTAACATTCATCCTATGTGTTTTATAGCCATGATATAAGAACAAATCCAATTTTATGCATAAAAGATGTTTTTTTTCTAAAAAGACAGTTTTTCCACCATTGGATGGAACACTTGTTTAAAATACTGTTTTTGAAACATTTATAAATTATATTTAAAAAAAATTATTTTAAATAGGAATATTAAAACTTAATGTGGTTTAATTTTTTTTTTATGATAAGTTTCATGTTTGATGAATAGTGAAAGATACTGAATTTTAATTGAAAATAAATTTCCTGTCTAAATAATTTATAGTGTTAAATTATATTTTTGATTGGTTTTAAATTAAAACAATTTTATATCATTTAATCCAATTTAGGTCATTGGAATCAATTTCAAATTGAATTTTAATATGAAAACATTTGAATATTTTTAACTTTTTCACTTTAAAAACCTATTTTCTCACCCCGTCTACAATAATAATTTTAAATTATTTTTAGCCATTTTTTCCTTTTGAATTTTAAAAAATTTATCCCATATTTGGAATCATAATTTAAAAATTTATTAAATATGTCCCTTTTTATTTTTTGACAATATGAATTGAAATTAAAGTGTGAGAAATTAAAGTGTGAGAAATACATAGTAGAGATTAAAAAACACGTAAGTAAGGTAAATTACTTATAATATTTCATTCTATTATATCTTCAATTTAACCGTAGGTTAATCAAAATTATCACAAAAAACCCAAGGATTGTATCCTATATTTTACATATCTTTAGGACATCCCAATACATATCAATTGAAATATATCTAGGGGTCTCACTAAATTTTTTGAATCCTAGTTTCCAAATTTTGACTAATCCTTCACTCTCATACCAACTATAAAGACCCAAGCTTGACGTATATGGATATTTCAATAATTTTGAGGAATATTTAATACATTAAAAAATAGATTCCCAAATACTATATTATATTAGTTTCTTTGAAAACTAGGAAACATAAACAACTGGTTTATAAATCATCTACGTCATCTCTTACTTAATCCTTCATAACCATAATCCCTATTGACACATCTTACTTAATTCCCTTCTTCAAATACTGGGGAAAGGAAACATAAAAATGGGTTAGCTCAGATGCTTAATAATGGTTAACTAGGGTGTTATGTATAAATAAACATGATCATAAAGGGTATGATAACGTGATCATAACATTAAAAGATCATGCCTTGCATATTAATGGAAAACTTGAATCATTAGGAAAATTAAAGATCATAATAGAGAAGATCATAACTGTAACATAAGGTATGAAGTTATAGAATAAACATAAACTTATAACTTTTTTAAAATGTATAGATATTAACAGGTTCACTAATTAAATTAAGTACATGAAATCAGACCCTTTCATAAACATATGGACTTGGAAACCAGGTCTACTCATAAAATTATGGGCATGAAAATCTGGTCCACACATAGAATTATAAACATGAAATCAAGTTCATATATAACATAAATACCTCATGAGTTATCCATATTTACCCAATTCATTAGAGGGAGATAAATTTATCACCAATATCATAAATAAATCATTCTTACATGTGCCAAAAAAACATAAATCACTCACAATAGCATCATCCTATAGAAAAAATGGGTTTCTTAAACATCATTCCATCAAAACATAATACATGAAGAACTAATGGACATCATAAATAGAAAAAAAATTAAACCATAGAAATATTAGTTATATTATACTTGAAATGTAACTTTTTTAAATAATGTCATCTAAGATGGAAAATATTTTTTATAAAACACTTGAAATTGGCTCTTGGGGAAAATATATCTTCTTCTCCAAAAACATTTCCTTTTCTTAAAATTCCATGCAATTTTAAAAGAAAATAATTTCTTTTAAAAAAATAACCTTGAAAACTATTAAGGTAATTTTCATGAAAATCATGCGTTATGAAAGCGTAAAAATCCTTTCATGTTGTATAAGTTAAAAATCATTCTTCTCATACATTTTCAAGAAAAGTCAAAATGTACATCATATTTAAAAAAGACAAAAGACTTCTTTAATAACCATTAATAAAAATTCACTAATGGGTAAAAATAACATCAAAATTTTTTATAAGAATGGAAATAATGTTGTAGAATACATAATTAGGAAACATGGATGTGAATGATAAATATACCATAGTAAATACTTACGTATAAACAATCTCAGAAAATAATGTGATTGAAAAATTATCCCTTAACAATTATAATCAGTTGAATCATATGAATCATAAAATAAATATAATTATTTTAATATATAAATATCATAACCTTCATAATAATAATCAAAAAAAATTTATGGTATGCATAAAAACCACACAAAAGAGATAGGTGGTGTATAAGGCATATGTCCCGTAGAAATAAAAGTGAGAAAAAATAATCCCTTACCTTCAGTATGTTATTCATTATATGTATCCAAACCTCCTATATAATTATTTAAATACTATTATTAACTTATTATATATTTATATAAATTTTTATGATATCATATTTGATCATATTATCATCTTTTTGGTAATAATATTTTATTATTACTCGTTATTTGAGTATAAACTGCTTCATTTTGTTTTGCATGTTTTGTCGAATAAGTTATGGTAGTACTTATTAGGTCATATTTATTTAATTAAAAATATGATATTAATATAATACATATAATATTTATTCATTATGTATATTTATATATTCATTGTTCAATGGATATCTTGTAGAATGAATCACAGCGCTTCGTGGGGACGGTAGGCCATACATATGCAAGAGCGACAATAACATTCACTTAATGGTTAAATGATATGGAATTGGATGGTATATTAATTATATAGAATAAATATCATGTTATATTCATTATTTTCATCCATTATACTCATCACTATTCCCATCCAAATAAAGTATTGTTGAATAAAAAAATACACCACGATGTGGAGAGGGTAAGTCATACACACAGATGCATGTTAATAATGTTATTCATAGGATAGATAAAAGGAGATATAAGGTTTTCCCATTATTATAATAACATCTCATCATGTATAAGATACTGTATTTATTAATTTATTATGGAAAAACATAAGAATTTTAAGTATAAGTATAAAATCATTTTGAAAGACGTGATACAACAATTACCTCTTTTTGAAGTACCTCCTTTTGATTGGCACAAAAGGTCTCACTAGCATGGATTTATACCAAAATTGTGGATTCAAGGATGAATTTAGGGAGTATATAAGAGTAAATTGGCATGTTTAGTTTGAGATAAAGGTCTTATGAGGTGTGATTAAAAGAGAATGAGAAGTTCCCTTTTATAGGAGAGGTTAGGGGCACTTTAAGAAAGTCTTGAAATATTAAATTATTATAAATTTATTTTCAATTTATAATGTTTCCAAACTCAATTATGTCTGAGATAACAATATTTTGGGTTGAAATAAAATAATCCAATAATTTTTAGAATATTTTTTCATATATTTTAATAATTATATTTTTTGTTTAACCCTTATTTTAATCTTTTTAATCTTTCTGTGATATAATGTTATTTACACTTTGTGTGTTAATTTAATTATCATAACATGTAAAATGAAAAAAGTGTAATTTACGATATATGAGGACTTATATTAACCATTTAGTTGAATATTTTATTTTTATGAATTTTATAAGATTTAATAAACTATTCTATATTTTAAGTTATGAATTATGTCAATTTTGACACAATTTATACATGACATTTTTGAAAAATCAAAAAAACTTTATTAATTAAAAAAAATTACATTAAATCTATACTAAAATTTCATATTAATACTTAAAAATTGTGGATGAAATAAATTGTTTCATATAATATTTATTTTAATATTTATGATATCATTTATTTGATATTTTTCTTAATAAAATAATTACTATATCATTGTTGTGTCCGAATTTATGGTAACTATTTAATAACTAAAAATTCAAAATAAATTCCCATTATGTATATAATTTCATTAGATATCTGGAGAATATTTTAATTTGAATTTTCATCATGTTTTCTCTACATCAAAATTATTATACTTATAAGTGACAAGAGAGTGACATATTGTCACTTTCTTTTGTTTTAATTATAATTACAGCACCTTCATTGAAAAATCCAATAAATGAATCAATTGTGTCCCTTAGGTGATATTGGTTTACTTTTGTTCTTAAAATAGTATTTTTTCATGTGTTGTTGTAATTTTATTATCCTTATCTTATTGTTTGTCACTTTAATTTACACGATTTTCCATTAACCATGGTGACTAAAAATTACTATAGTTACTATTTATCATGTCCAAAAATAAAAGATACATATTTAAAACATTTAGACCTAATTATTGAAAATATGGAATATATTTTTCAAATTTCAAAACACATAATTGGTATAAATTAATTAAAAATTAACCCCAAATGTGAAAACGAGAAAATGAGGTTTTTTAAAATTAAAACTCATCAAAAGATTGACATGTGTTTATATCTAATTTCAATGCGAAATTACTTAAAATGAAAAAATATATTAAATGATAAAAAATAAATGAAAATATTCTTTAAAACCAATTCAAAATATAGTCTAACTATATAAATAAATTTGTTAAAATGGAGTTTTAAATTAAAATGCAGTATTTTTTACTACTCATTAAAATATGAACTTTATTAAAATAATACCAAAATTTTAACCAGAATAAATTTTGATGTCCCAATTAAAAAAATAAGTTTATTTAGTAAAAAATAACTTTTAAAAGTGTAAAAAAATATATTTTAAATTTGTTCTCCATCAAAATATGGCAAAATTGTCTTATTTTTAAAAATATGTCTTTTATCTAAAAAATTGAATTTGTTCTTATATAATGCATAGAAAAAATATATGATGAATGTTAAAATTTAAATTTAATATATTACATATATATTTTATTAACAAAATATATTATTATTGATTTTCTTATTTTATAAACATTCTTATTTTCATTTAAATAGTTTTCCAGAAAAAAATTTCATTTTTATTAAAAAAAGTTTTATTTTGATTTATAACTAATTGTTCACAAAAGATTCAATTAAATACATGTGTATAAAATGTTTTTCTAAATGAATTAATATTGTTAATTCCCCCCATTTTAGTAGTTAGTTTATAAGTTAACATAACAATATTTAGTTTTTCACTTATACTCGGTCTTGTGTGAAATGAATTATATCAAAAGAACATGTATTTGTGTGGAACAAAATCCAAGCATAGAATTTCGTATACCGAAATCTAATATGGTGTTCCCTATAGAGACATGGTTTTCACCCTATAAAACTTTGAAAATTTTCTCCATATATTCCTAGATCTAGGCGCTGAGACAGCGTGAAATTCCAAGGTCTGGTGTGCCCAAAATAAATTATACAAAAATATTAAGTGTTTTTGTACTATTCACCCAATGGAAACTAGAGACCACTTAAACAGTTGATCAGATCAAAAATATGAGACCACCGTTGGGTCCGAAACGTGGTGTTTACACTTAGCGTGACATAAAATATGTCGATGCGGGATGTTCGGACCCCTCCCTCATTAGAGGTATGTTAAATCGATGAATTAATTTATTAATTCACTCATTTTATAAATCAAACCCCAATAAATCTAAAATGGTAACACATAATATAAATTTGAGGCCATGGTTGAGTCCAGAGTGTGTCGTTTACCATAGGAGGGGTATAATATTTTTCGGCGTGGGACTATTGTGAGAAAATTCAACCCGGGGGAAATCATCATTTTGAATAATCACCTAGTAATTTTTATCCCTAGAGTTATTTTCAAATAATATTTGAACAGAGGCTTGGAATGGGAATCTAAGACATCCATTGGCTTCTAAATGGATCATTTTTCTTAGGCGGGACACAAAATATAAGGGTGCAGTAAATTTGTTTTCCTGCACTGAGCGGGGTCCCTATAAATATAATTTTAGTGTTTAGTGTTAAGGAAAAACCATAATTCATGCTCTCTCTCTTTATCACCCAATCGCTATCTCTTTATCTCTTTCTATAGATATTCTTCACCATTCATCACTAGATCGAGGAGCGATCTCTACCAGAACTTCGAAGGATTGAAGCCAAATCATAGCGAGCACGTCGTTAATGACGAAAAAATCCAACGCGGTAGGATTTCTTCTTTTTTTTTAGTTCCGATTCGAGTTTTAATTTTAATATCCATAGTTTCCCCTTGTTTATTAATTTTGGTTATCATCGTTGATGGTTGCATGAACATGGACATCATCCCATTCTGAAAAATCATGTTTTTTTCATAATCTTGAATCATTCTCCGGGTTCTTTGGTGCTTACAAATAAGCGCATAAAATTTTCCATGGTTTTTCGGTCAAAGGAAGGCGCTGCGATGGTCTCATCGCATGGATCAAAAGTATGGTCTCGGTATATTGTTCTAGTGAGCGGTGGAATCACAGTTGTTCGAGGAAGGTACAACCAGAGAAGAACAACCGGTGGCAACCATCGGTGGTCCAACGCGGTGGTAGCAGAGCTCCGGTGCGACTTTGGAATCCGACGGGTGTGTTGGATGTATAGTGTTGTGGATGGTGGTCCACCTTGGCCAACGAAGCTCCAAAAGTCAAGGGCGGATGACGTTGAGCTAGTGCGGGGGAGCGTTGGGGTGCATCCAGTGTAGAGGAGCTCGGGTGCTCAGGCGAGGAACCATTCGAGATGGCGACAAGGTGCCCAAGGCGGTGACCGCATGGGGGAACATGAACTACACAATGCGAGTCATTCATGTTGATGTGGCATAGGTGGGTTGAACAACTATTTTGTCTAGTCGGTGTTTCGCGTGTCAGGCCACAACGAATTGGTTGGGCCGGTGAGGTGAAATCGGGTCGACCGGAGTCTGTTGACCTAGGTAGAAGGGTCTGGTTGGAACGGGTCGGACCATCCCATTTTGGGCGTGTTTTTATATAAACACCCATATATTTTGACACAAGGCTTCAAATCACATGCTCTCTATGGTAGTGCGATCCTTGGGTTAAGCCTGACTTTTTGAAATGGTGTTGGAAAATTTTAATTTCCAGACCCGATGGTGGGTGACCCGAAGTGCCCAATTATAATAATAATAATATAATTATTATTATTTTTTGGACCTTTCTTTCTAACCATATATCTGTAGATGACGTCCATTTGATGAACTGTTAGAGGCACTAGGACCCTCGAGACTGATCTTTCAATATTGTTTTAGGACTTTGGATATTTGGTTTCATTTCCCGACGACACGAAAAGTCTATGTCTAATAATAATAAATCTATTATTACTATTTCTAGATCCTTGCATCAGACCCAAATCCTAAATGGGATGTCTAATTGATGTGCTGTCCATGACAGTGTTACCATGATCATTGTGTAGACTTTTTGAGATTATTTTTTGAGTGTTTGAATTAAAGAAAAAGTAAGGGGACTATAGGGTTCGGTTCACATGTTTTACGGTGAAATCTCAATTTTTCTTCTGGCATCCATTTGGGGTTATTCAATACTCATTTCAAGTGTTTTTAAGGGCATTGAAATGGTGAAATCCACCAGCCTAAATTCAGGGCTGAGGTGTGGGACCCATGAAGAAACTTTTGGGCGCAAAAAAGTGTTTTACAACTTATGATTCCTAATCTCGTTCGAGTAAAATACCTAGTACAACTTGCATATTTTTCTGAAAGGATAACAATAGTTTGATCCATTTAGATATGCAGAGCCTTATTCATAATCTAATTAAATGTGGAAACATGAAAGAAATATCAGTGGAAGATCCTTTTTATGTTTTTGAAGAGAACCCATGACTTGGGTAAACCATGTATGAGGAGATTTGGTTGAATGTTCATGAGATGTTTGAGGTGGTGTTTCAGCATAATTACTCTTTTGACCCTCATGATCAATGATGAGAATCATGCACTCATCTGTCTTTTAACTAGGTATGTCATGTACTCTAGGAGTAAGTAATAATTCCTAGGGGTACGTGTTCATAGTTTGGTACCCGATTATGGCTAGGCACACAGTCCGATGATGAGGTGGGGGCACACGTCATATGGTCCCACAAGTGTCATGTGCCACATTAAAAATCTTCTATCTCTCATATCTACTTCTTCTAAACTTGGATTTTGTCCAATGAGTAGGTTATCCTGAGTGTTTCTCCATGAAGGACGTGATGGTTCCCTTTATAGTGGATTTTGAGATGTAATGTGAGATTCTTAGGGTGTGATGCCTAACTGAGGCAACACTCAATGACTGAAACAACATTCTTATGAGAGGTGTAGTTTCCTCAATTCTTCTCAAGACGTACCATTCATCGAGGATGGTCGGTGTAGTTATAGGGCTTTCCCTCTAGCATATATAGGTAGTGGTTATTTCTAGTTACCTTTACAGGGATTTCCCTCCAACTCTTCTAGGTATTGGTGATCACCATTTACCTTTACAGGGCTTTCACTCCAATGCGGTTGGGTAGTGGTGATCACCAGGATTTTACTCTAGCATGACTAGGGAATAGTCATCACCATTTATAGTACCAAGCTAACCTCTAGTGGGGTTGGGCAGTGGGTCCTCAAATTTGTGACACAATCTCTCGAATGTGTGGTATAGTGATGATAGGTGTTTGACATGACATTGGAATCTCTAGAAAGTGGGGCATTTTCCCACCAAGAAGTGTCCTTGTGATGCGACCTAAAACTGTGCGGTCCAAACAAACCCATACAAAGTGGATAATATTAGGGTGTGGTGATTGACCCCCTTTGACAAGTATTTTAGGACAGACATGTGGGATGATGGGCATCGATGGTGGTTACTTATGGAACTATTGGATACTCTTATCCTATGATGAGAAAGTGATATGGAGATCTCCTTACACTCTTATTTGGGATAAATTGGTAGATATTCTATATATATATATATATCATATTTGTAGTACCCACTTCTTGGGTTTTGGTTACTCTCCTTCCAAGAGAGGTGAAGATGCGTGGTGTGTGACATGTGCATTCCACATCTAGATTCTCATCGTTGGAGGAGTATACTCTCATACTATAGGTAGATAAGACTCAATGAGATGTTCATCTTCTCATAGTTTATAACTCCTCATGTTTGGACACGCTTAATTCACTTCCTTGTTGGGTTGAGTTGTAATCTTTTACTTTTCATTATTATATCTACCACTTCCCTCTTCAATACCTCACTTGATTCTCCCTTGATCTTTTGGGGAATCCTAATGATTATTTTTATACTCACTCTTATTTTGGATTTACCTGCACTCAGTGTGCCCTTTAAGATGACAGACTGGTTGATTGGGACTTTAGAGGATCTTTGGGATACTGGGTGCTTGGACGGCATGTGGTGGTAAGAGCTTGGGATCCACGAGCCGGGCTCTCTCATATGTTTTTCCTTTCCACCTATTGTCGGGTTGTGGAAGTTTTTTGGTTGGGCATGCATGTTTCCCTTATCCCATTCATTTTAATTTTCTGTACTTTTACTATTTAGAGGTTGATGCATATTTTTGGTCTTTATATATAGTAGTGTTGAACTGTGGTTTCCTTTCCCTATACACTTTTCATTGAGTTGGCTATGTGTGTGTTTGCGTATAGGTACTTAGGAAAAGGCCTCCCTGAGTTGATTATTCCTTCAGAGTTAGTTTCCAGCCACGAGAATACACAAAAGGCAAGGGGTTGTTGTGGAATGAGCCCTGGTATGGGACAAGTTGTGAAAAAGTGGTATCAGAGGTGGTTCTTTTATTAGGATGTTGTTCATAAAATCCCTAAAAAGGTATTTGTTGGGTTTTTTGGAAATAGTCTCAACGTGTCTCGAGAGCATCTCTTAGGCTATGGAGTCTAGTGATGGTGCGACAACCAACATATCCATTCACCGGGACCCTAATTACCCTCTTGTCGACTTGGCGTGCTGAGACACTTGTTGTAGGAAACATTGGTACATGCATCATATAAGATTGTGTCTTTGATTTTCCTTCTTGAGTCATCTCCCCATAGTTGATGAGACACACACACACACACACACACATATATATGCTCATTTGACCGCGGTGCTCCTTGATTAGATCTTGGATTCCTCTGTGATGATAGCCTTCCAGGATACTAGCATCGGTTTGTGATGAAAATTTTGTGAGTGTCAAGGCCTCAATTCAGGATCCATCATACAATTCCCATTTCTCCAAGAGGGTAGGCAGCAGCACCTCCACCTATGGAGCAACAGTTAGTACTAGAAATGAGGGTCGATGAAGATCACAACCTGAGCGAACTCCATGTGTTCCATCATCAAAGATATCTTAGGTTCTATGGTGATTCATACCCACAGGTGGTGGATATTTGGCTAGATTCGGTAGTTTGCCTATTCTGGCCTATTTGGCCACCAATAGATCAGATGGTGGCTTTGGAAGTTGGTATTTTTTCCATGGAGTAGTTTGGCCTTGGTACATCTAGGATACTTAGATGCATGATGAGTCAGTACTCTCATGGGATGACTTCCAACAGTTGTTTCATGAGGATTACTACCCCTCTTTCTTATGTACTGTTAAATTTCAGGAGCTACAAGAGCTTCAGTGGGTAGGGATGATAGTGGTGGAGTACGCGACTATGTTTTCAGAACTTACTCGATACTCATTGGACATGGTCCATGTTGGAAAATTTCGAGCACGTAAGTTTGAGTAGGATCTTCATATAAGAGATTCGTACCAGTGTAGTGCCCTTGTCCATCCTCACTTATCTTGGGGTGCTGAAGCAGGCACTAGTGATAGAGTTCTTTCTATTAGAGGGGCTCCATTTGGTGGATTTTGGCAGTGGGGGAAACAAAGTTGGGATGTCTACCTCATCTATAATACATCAGTAGGTAAGCCCTCGACGCAATAGGCCTCCCCTTGATAAGACTCAGGCGCATGGTTGGGGTAGTATAGATCACCAGGATAGCCCAGGGAGGGCTAGTTCTATGCTTGTGGTAGGAAAGGTCATGTGGAAAGAGAAAACATGACATGATGTTCTCATTTTAGCAATAAGTAGGTAGATGTGCCTCCATGGTAGAGGTAGTGTCATGATCGGGGGTCTCCCAGGTGAGGATAGTGTGTTCCCTAGGGAGGCGGTGCTGTAAACTACATTCTATGGATGTCTAAAATCATGTAGTGTGAGATGATAAGAAATAAGCTCTATGTGTTTTGTACCTTTTTTTAGCAGAACTTGTTAGACACTACGTGATGTTCCCTTTTCTTGCAACTCCTTACTCGATGAGTAACCGATTGTTATGCGAGGCATAAGTGTAACCCTATATCAATGTTGTTTGATGTAGCTATGAGTGCATAAGAAAAAGGGGTTCTACCCACACTGGGACATGTTTTTTGTGATGTGATAAAAACCGTGAGGGAGAGTGAGTGCCACATATAGAAGATAATATTGAGGTGTGGTGGATGAATCTCTCTGACTTGTGCGATCATGGAGGGGTTTTGCAATGGAGTGTCACAGTAGGTCCTGGAATTACCAGTGGGGCTTTTCTTTTTGATCACACTTTTTTTGAGGTGCCACTAGTTGGTTTGGAAGAGTGCATGTTTTAGGGATCACTCTCTTTCCAAGAGGGGAAAAGACCCGCATGGTATGCCGTATACTTTTTGTGTCTAACCTCTTGCAATTGGATGAGTTTACTCACCTCCCTTGTTTTTTGGTACCTTGCATGCTCAAATTCAATCTTGATACTATTATCTAGTACAGGTCAAGGTGATAGAAACCCCATAAAGAAAACTATGCAACTCACTATGTGGTTATGGCAGTGATTTTATTCACCCTGAGAATGTGGAGACACTATCTTCTGGGAGAGCACCTTTTAGTTTTCTCAGACCACTAGGGTCTCAAGTGCATCTTCACCCAGAGATAATTGAACCTAAGATGATGATGCTGGTTGAAATTCATATTGGAATATGAATTTGAGGTAGTTTATGCTCTAGAAAGTGGTAGTGTTGTTGAAGATTCCCCTAGCAGGAAATCCCAGGCTCACTAGGTGCATGAAGATTCGTAGCAGTTTGTTTCCCAACAGCTGGCCCAAGTAGAGCAGGATGGTACGACATTTCTTCAGTCAATGGTGTTTACTCCCTCGATTCTTGAGTGTGTTAGAGAGTCTCGGTTGGGATGCATCGATTGTGAAACCTTGAAAAAAATATCCTTGGGTGTTTCACCATATGGATATTCTGAATGAGGGAATCATGAGACCATGTTCCCGGGAAAAACCATGATACCAATCATGAAACGGAATGTAGAGGTTTTTTTGGGGAAGTAAACTATCCCCCCAAGTTTCATTGGGCCATTTAGAATCATTCAAGATATGGTGAGGTCGCATATCACCTTACCATACCCCCAATAGTTATAGTGGGTGCATGAAATCTTCCACGTGTCACTAATGATGAGATACGTGTGTGTTCTTACACATGTCATCAAAAGGAGCAGACCTTATGAGTACAGACCATCCCTTTGGTTTTCATGTTGTGTCAGCATGGTGATGTGTAGGTTTTTCCGGGGAGTGGGAGAGCCAATGTGAGCTCAGTATCCCGGGATGTTTTTTTTCTTCTAATTTTGCATTTAAGGGATGAAAAGCTTGAATGGGGAATGATGTAGTGACCTGTTTTTCACCCTGTAAGACTTTGGAATATTTCTACATATATTTCCAAATATATGTGCTAATATGGCATGCAATTTAGAGTTCTGATGTGCTAGGAATAAATTATACAAACATATTATGTGTTTTCGTACTATTCACACAATGGAAATTAGATATATCTTAAACAGTTGATCAGATCAGAAATCTAAGACCACAGTTGGGTCCAAAATGCGATGTTTACCTGATGATTAATATAAAATATGTTTTCAAGGGACGTTCGAACTCCTCACTATTTAATGGTACATTAATTGGATAAATTAATTTATTAATTCATTCATTTAATAGAAAAAACACAAATAAATATCAAATGGTAACTCAGATAAAAAATATGAGGCCATTATTGAGTCTAGAGCATTCCTTTTACCCTAGTAGGGGTATAGGCTTTGTTGTCGCAGGACAGATGTAAGAAAAGTCACATGGGGGAAAATTGTCATTTTGCATGATCACTTAGTGATTTTTATCCCTGGTGTTATTTTCAAATAACATTTTAACGGTGGCTCTTAAAGGGAATATGGGACTTTCTTTGGGTTTTAGATTTTTCATTTTTTCTATGTGCGACCTAAAATAAGAGGAAGCGATGAATTCAGATTTTTGCATTGAGCGTGATCTTTATAAATAGAATTTAAGTGTTTAGGGTTAACTAAAAACCCAAATTCTCTCTCTCTCTCTCTCTATAACACCCAATATCTCTCTCCTTATCTATAAATATATCTCTCTAGTAGTTCTTTACCATTATTATCTAGATCAAAGAGTGATCTCCACTGGAACATTGATAGATTGTAGCAAGATCGCATCAGGCACATTGCCAATGACAAACAAATCAAACGAGATAGGATTTATTCTATTTTTGAGTTCAGATTCATGTTTTAATCTAATATCTCTCACTACTCCTTGTTTATTCATTTTTATTATTTTAGTTTATAGCTTCATGAACATGACCATAAACCCATGTGGAAAAATCATGTTTTGTTCGTCATGATCTTCATCCATTCTTTGAGTTCTTGGGTGCTTACAATTAAGCGTTTCAAATATTCAACAGTTTGTCAATCAGAGGTAGGCTCTATGATGGTATTGTCATAGGGATCACAAGTATGGGCTCGAAATAATATTTGACTGGGTGGTGGAATTGTAGTGATCTATGAAAGGTACCACCAGAGGTGAACTACCAGCAGTGGCAAGTAGTGGTCCAAGGTAGTGGATGCAGAGCTCCGATGCTTGGGGAGTCCGGTAGGTGTTTTAGGAATCCGATGTCGTAGACAATAGGACACTGAGGTTGGAGGAGCGTGGCAAGGTAGGTATGGACGACATCAAGCCGGTGTAGAGGGTAGACAGGGCTCCCCCAATGTAGAGGATCATGAGTGCTTAGGTGGGGAGCCATCTGAGATGGCGATGAGGTGCTTGAGGTGGTGACCATGTGGGGGAACAGAACCTGCACAATGGAGGTCCTCCACGTTGATGTAGCATAGGCTGAAAGACCAGCCAACTTATCCAGTCTATGTAAGTGGGTCGGGCTATAGAGAATGGTCCGGGATGGAAAGGGGGAATTGGGCTAGCTAGAGCGGTCCATCCTAGGTGGAAGGGTCCAGCCAGAACGGGCCAGACTGGACCATTTTCGGCCCTTGTTTCTTTACATATTCGTATCATTTTTCACGGGGCTCCAAATCGTGTGATTTCTATGGTAGTGCGATCCTTGGGGTTATTCGGACTTTTTAAAATGGTTTTGGAAATTATTAAATTTCCAGACCTAAAGGTGAGTCACCCAAATTTCTCAATTATATTAATAATAATAATATAACAATTATTATTTTTCATCCCATCCTTGTAGACCGTATGTCTGCAAACAATGTCCATTTGATGTGATGTAAGAGGAACTAGGACTCTGAAGTCGAGGCAGATCATCCAATATTGGTTTGGGACTCTTGATATTTTATTTCATTTTTCTACAGCATGAAATGTCTAATATCTAATAATAATAAATTAATTATTGTTATTTTTTGATCCTTGCATCGAACATAACTCCTAAATGGGACATCCGATTAATGCACCATCAGAGGCAGCATGACCCTGATCATTGTGCATGATTTTTGAGATTCTTATCTGAGTGTTTGAACAAAAGACAAAGTGAAGAACCCACAGGGCTCGATTTACATGTTTTATGTGGAAATTCCACTTTTTATCTGGAATTCATTTGGGGTGATTGAATACTCATTTCCATGTTTTTTCTAGGGGATTACAATGGCACAATATTCCTACCAAAATTTGGGGCCAATGTATGGGCCCCACAAGGCATCTTTCAGGTGAAAAGTAGCGCTTTACAACATTTTCTTCATAAGTCCGTTTACGGCAAATGAATATCATAACGTGCAAGTTTTTTTGAAAGGATCACAACAGTATAATCCATTTAGATGTGTGGAGCCTTATTCATGGTCTCATTAAATGTGGAAACAAGAAAGGATAATTTGTGGGAGATCCTTTTAATGTGTTTGAAGAAAACCCATGACTTGGTTCAACCTCGACTCTTGTGAGAGTGGATAAGATGTATTAAGAGATTTGGTTCAATGTTCATGAGCCCTATGAGGAGGTGTGTTGGCATAGTAACTCTTTAGGCCCTCTGGATCAACAATGATCATCATGTGCTTGTTGGACATTTGTCTCATTATATCATGTACTCTAGGAGTAAGCTCGCATGCCTAGAGGTACTTGTTCATTGTTTAGTACCCGATTATGGATTGGTACAAAATCTGATGAGGAGGCAGGCTCACACATCATGTGGCCTAAACACGTGCCATGGGACACATTAAAAATAATCAATCTCTCATATTTACTTCTTATGAACTCGAATTTTGGCATGCGAGTAGCCTATCCTGAGTGTTTCACTACTGGAAATACACTATTTCCCAACGGTTCAGAACCATTGGGAAAGCCCCTGAAACCGTTGGGAAAGGTTTTCCCAACGGTTCTGATAACCGTTGGGAAGTAAGCCGTTGGGAAAGGTTTTCCCAACGGTTTACTGGCAACCGTTGCAATAGGCCCATAGAAATTACCCTACCCCAACAGTTTGGGTGAACCGTTGGGATAGTTTTTCCCAACGGTTCTCCCAAACCGTTGGGAAAACCAAATACCATGGAACATTTTCCCAACGGTTCCAAACCGTTGGGAATTGGTGAAGTCTTTCCCAACGGTTTAGAACCGTTGGGAAAAGACATGCTAAAAACTTATATGCCAACGGTTTGAAACCGTTGGCATACCCTATGCTGCAAATTGCAGCACCCTGCAATTTGCACAGCCCCTGTCCCCTGTCCATCACCACCAGTCATCAGGCCTCATTTTCACCTCATTTTCACCTCATTTTCACCTCATTTTCGATCCAACTATTGTACCAGTAATAAAATAAAACATACATATTCAACTACGAACAAATTCATACACATTTAACATATAATGGATCATGAAACTATACAAATCCATAATTAAATTACAATTCATAAACATACATAATTCATATAGAATTCAATTTAAAATTTAGATGACAATTATACGTGGAATCTGAAATTCAATTCATAATATGATCGGTTTTTTCTATACCATATATTTTTACCTCAAATGATGTCCATTTTAAACAAAATACATACACCTGAAGTGATACCGGCCACACCGCACCTCAGATTGAGGCGGGGTTAACTCGTACACGTCACATTTGACTCATGGATCGTTGTGCTAAAGTATCGACAGAATCCTAATGCGTTTGGTCGGTTTTCCGTATGCCAGTTGATGTTTTTCACTTAAAATGGCGTCCTTTTGAAACAAAAGACGGACACTATGAGTGGTGCCGACCACACCGCGTCTCCAATTGAGGCGGAGTTGATTCGTACACGTCACATATGACTCATGGATCGTTCTCCTAAAGTTTAAATGGAAACCGAATGCGTTTGGTCAGTTTTCCGTATGTACTTAAAATGTTGTCCATTTTAAACAAAAGAGTGACACTTAGACTCATCCCGAACACACCGCGACTCAGATTCATCCCGGGTTGGCTCGTACATGTCACATATGACCCATGGATCATTGTGATAAATTATCAAAAGATTCCGAATGCGTTTGGTCGGTTTTGCGTATGCCAGTTGTTCTTTTCATTTATAATCATGTCCATTTTAAACAAAAGAGACATAGTTAGAGCGGTGTCGGCCACACCACATCTCAGATTAAGACGGGGTTGACTTGTACACGTCACATATGACCCATGGATCGTTGTGCTAAAGTATCGATAGAATCCGAATGCGTTTGGTCGGTCTTCCGTATGTCAGTTGATGTTTTTCACTTAAAATGACGTCCTTTTGAAACAAAAGACGGACACTTTGAGTGGTGTCAGCCGCACCGCATGTCGGATTGAGGCGGGATGATTCGTACACATCACATAGGACCCATGGATCGTTCTCCTAAAGTTACAATGGAAACCGAATGCGTTTGGTCGGTTTTCCGTATGTACTTAAAATGGTGTACATTTTAAACAAAAGAGAGCCATTTAGACTGATCCCGGTCACACCGCGACTCAGATTGACCCGGGTTGGCTCGTACACGTCACATATGACCCATGGATCGTTTTTATAAATTATCAAAAGATTCTGAATGCGTTTGGTCAGTTTTGCGTATGCCAGTTGTTCTTTTCACTTATAATCCTGTCCATTTTAAACAAAACAGACACAGTTAGAGCGGTGTCGGCCACACCGCGGCTCGGATTGAGGCGGGGATGATTCGTACACGTCACATATGACTCATGGATCGTTCTCCTAAAGTTTCAATGGAAACCGAATGCGTTTGTTCGGTTTTCCGTATGTACTTAAAATGGTGTCCATTTTAAACAAAAGAGAGCCACTTAGACTGATCTCGGCCACACCGCGACTCGGATTGAACCCGGGTTGCCTCGTACAGGTCACATATGACCCATGGATTGTTGTGATAAATGATCAAAAGATTCGGAATGCGTTTGGTCGGTTTTGCGTATGCCAGTTGTTCTTTTTCACTTATAATCATGCCCATTTTAAACAGAAGAGACATAGTTAGAGCGGTGTCGGCCACACCGCGTCTCGAATTGAGACGGGGATGACTGGTACACGTCACATATGACCCATGGATCGTTCTCCTAAAGTTTCAATGGAAACCGAATGCGTTTGGTCGGTTTTGCGTATGCCAGTTCTTTTCACTTATAATCCTACCCATTTTAAACAAAACAGACACAGTTAGAGCAGTGTTGACCACACCGCGCCTCAGATTGTGGCGGGGATGATTCGTACACCTCACATATGACCCATGAATCGTTCTCCTAAAGTTTCAATGGAAACCAAATGCGTTTGGTCGGTTTTCCGTATGTACTTAAAATGATGTCCATTTTAAACAAAAGAGAGCCACTTAGACTGATCCCGGCCACACCACGACTCGGATTGAGCCCGAGTGGGCTCGTACATGTCACATATGACTGATGGATCGTTGTGATAAATTATCAACAGATTCAGAATGCGTTTGGTCGGTTTTGCGTTTGGTCGGTTTTGCGTATCCTGTCCATTTTAAACAAAAGATAGACAGTTAGAACGGTGTCGGTCACACCGCACCTCGGATTGAGGCAGGATTGACTCGTACACGTCACATACGACCCATGGATCCTTGTGCTAAAGTGTCGACACAGTCCGAATGCCTTTGGTCGGTTTTTCGTATGTCACTTGATGATTTTCACTTAAAATGACGTCTTTTTGAAACAAAAGACCGACACTTTTTGAGTGGTGTCGGCCACACCGCGTCTCCGATTGTGGCGGGGTTGATTCGTACACGTCACATATGACCCATGGATCGTTCTCCTAAAGTTTCAACGGAAACCGAATCCGTTTGGTCGTTTTTCCGTATGTACTTAAAATGGTGTTCATTTTAAACAAAAGAGAGCCACTTAAACTTATCCCGGCCACACCGCGACTCGGATTCATCCCGGGTTGGCTCGTACACGTCACATATGACCCATGGATTGTTGGGATAAATTATCAATAGATTCGGAATGCGTTTGGTCGGTTTTCCGTAAGCCAGTTGATGCTTTTCACTTAAAATGACGTCCTTTTGAAACAAAAGACGGACACTTTGAGTGGTGTCGGCCACACCGCATCTCCGGATTGAGCTGAAACCACCGTGGAACATTCTAATTATTATTCGTGATGTGTACGCGCAGACGGCACGTCAATCGGACGTGCGGTTTGCGCGGTACGGCTCAATATTAGTGTTTTAAGTGATGCGCGCGCTTCGTAAACGCGCGTGAGGGGGGTCCAAATGGGCCGAACAATGTCGGAATGGCCTGAAATCAGACGACAAATACGGGTGACTGATTTCTGAAGTGGTCGAGCAGACGGCACGTCAATCGGACGTGCCGTGTGCCCGCGGTGACCGACAACGCAGTTCTGGTGTCATAAACGGCCAGAACGGGTGTCCAACGGTCAAATTCATAGCGGACGACCTCGGATTGAGTTGAAACCACCGTGGAACATTCTAATTATTATTCGTGAAGTGTACGTGCAGACGGCACGTCAATCAGACGTGCGGTTTGCGCGGTACGGCTCAATATTCGTGTTTTAAGTGATGCGCGCGTTTCGTAAACGCGCGTGAGGGGGGTCCAAACGGGCCGAACGATGTCGGAATGGCCTGAAATCAGACGACAAATACGGGTGACTGATTTCTGAAGTGGTCGAGTAGACGGCACGTCAATCGGACGTGCCGTGTGCCCGCGGTGACCGACAACGCAGTTCTGGTGTCATAAACGGCCAGAACGGGCGTCCAACGGTCAAATTCATAGCGGACGACCTCGGATTGAGCTGAAACCACCGTGGAACATTCTAATTATTATTCGTGACGTGTACGCGCAGACGGCACGTCAATCGGACGTGCGGTTTGCACGGTACGGCTCAATATTAGTGTTTTAAGTGATGCGCGCGCTTCGTAAACGCGCGTGAGGGGGGTCCAAATGGGCCGAACGATGTCGGAATGACCTGAAATCAGACGAAAAATATGGGTGACTGATTTCTGAAGTGGTCGAGCAGACGGCACGTCAATCGGACGTGCCGTGTGCCCGCGGTGACCGACAACGCAGTTCTGGTGTCATAAACGGCCAGAACGGGCGTCCAACGGTCAAATTCATAGCGGACGACCTCGGATTGAGCTGAAACCACCGTGGAACATTCTAATTATTATTCGTGACGTGTACGCACAGACGGCACGTCAATCGGACGTGCGGTTTGCGCGGTACGGCTCAATATCCGTGTTTTAAGTGATGCGCGCGCTTCGTAAACGCGCGTGAGGGGGGTCCAAACGGGCCGAACGATGTCGGAATGGCCTGAAATCAGACGACAAATACGGGTAACTGATTTCTGAAGTGGTCGAGCAGACGGCACGTCAATCGGACGTGCCGTGTGCCCGCGGTGACCGACAACGCAGTTCTGGTGTCATAAACGGCCAGAACGGGCGTCCAACGGTCAAATTCATAGCGGACGACCTCGAATTGAGCTAAAACCACCGTGGAACATTCTAATTATTATTCGTGACGTGTACGCGCAGACGACACGTCAATCAGACGTGCGGTTTGCGCGGTACGGCTCAATATTCGTGTTTTAAGTGATGCGCGCGCTTCGTAAACGCGCGTGAGGGGGGTCCAAACGGGCCGAACGATGTCGGAATGGCCTGAAATCAGACGACAAATACGGGTGGATGATTTCTGAAGTGGTCGAGCAGACGGCACATCAATCGGACGTGCCGTGTGCCCGCGGTGACTGACAACGCAGTTCTGGTGTCATAAACGGCCAGAACGGGCGTCCAACGGTCAAATTCATAGAGGACGACCTCGGATTGAGCTGAAACCACCGTGGAACATTCTAATTATTATTCGTGACGTGTACGCGCAGACGGCACGTCAATCGGACGTGCGGTTTGCGCGGTACGGCTCAATATTAGTGTTTTAAGTGATGCGCGCGCTTCGTAAACGCGCGTGAGGGGGGTCCAAACGGGCCGAACGATGTCGGAATGGCCTGAAATCAGACGAAAAATACGGGTGACTGATTTCTGAAGTGGTCGAGCAGACGACACGTCAATCGGACGTGCCGTGTGCCCGCGGTGACCGACAACGCAGTTCTGGTGTCATAAACGTCCAGAACGGGCGTCCAACGGTCAAATTCATAGAGGACGACCTCGGATTGAGCTGAAACCACCGTGGAACATTATAATTATTATTCGTGACGTGTACGTGCAGACGGAACGTCAATCGGACGTGCGGTTTGCGCGGTACGACTCAATATTCGTGTTTTAAGTGATGCGCGCGCTTCGTAAACGCGCGTGAGGGGGGTCCAAACGGGCCGAACGATGTCAGAATGGCCTGAAATCAGACGACAAATACGGGTGACTGATTTCTGAAGTGGTCAAGCAGACGGCACGTCAATCGGACGTGCCGTGTGCCCGCGGTGACCGACAACGCAGTTCTGGTGTCATAAACGGCCAGAACGGGCGTCCAACGGTCAAATTCATAGCAGACGACCTCGGATTGAGCTGAAACCACCGTGGAACATTCTAATTATTATTCGTGACGTGTACGCGCAGACGGCACGTCAATCGGACGTGCGGTGTGCGCGGTACGGCTCAATATTCGTGTTTTAAGTGATGCGCGCGCTTCGTAAACGCGCGTGAGGGGGGTCCAAACGGGCCGAACGATGTCGGAATGGCCTGAAATCAGACGACAAATACGGGTGACTGATTTCTGAAGTGGTCGAGCAGACGGCACGTCAATCGGACTTGTCATGTGCCCGCGGTGACCGACAACGCAGTTATGGTGTCATACCAGCATGACTCATCCCATAACCATATTAGTAGGGTATCATGAACGTGAATAACATCAACCTTGTGCCATCCTCCTACCCTACATGACCCCAACCACATGCCACATCTTATTATAGCCTTATCACATCACACCTCACCGAAAAACACTAGGGAAATCATAGTACATCTCACCTGAAGACACATGGACAATCACATCGCATCTTGCCTAAAAACACATGGTCAATCACTTTTGAAGGAAGAGTAGGGAAGACATGGTAGCTATCCAAACATATAACCACCATCCTAGATATTAGAAAAAATACCCCTAACTCAAAACCTCTGATCGTTGGTAAGTTTATCCAACTCTGGTTGGGAATGTGTAGAAATAACATAAAAATACATGATATATAGATAGCACAAAATACTCAACCTAGGGGTTCACATTAACTACATAAATGATATTAACACATAAATCATTTTGAATCAAATTTCTCCGGACATCCCCCCACTCACCCCAGACTCGGACAACTCCCCAATTACCTCGGACATCCCCCACCCCTCGGACAGCCCCCCACTCACCCCGGAAATCCCCCACCCCTCGGACAGCCCCCCACTCACCCAGGACAACCCCCACCCCTCGGACAGCCCCCCACTCACCCCGGACAGCCCCCCACTCACCCCGGACAGCCCCCCACCCACCCCGGACAGCCCCCCCACCCCTCGGACAGCCCCCCACTCACCCCGGATAGCCCCCCACACACCCCGGACATCCCCAACCCATCGGACAACCCCCCACTCACCCCGGACTCACCCCGGACAGCCCCCACTCACCCCGGACAGCCCCCACCCCTCGGACACCCCCCACTCACCCCGGACATCCCCCCACCCCTCGGACAACCACCTGGACAGCCCCTAGCAATACCAAGATTTCTAAGAACCGAAAATTTATAAATGATATTAACACATAAATCATTTTGAATCAAAACAAGTCATACACCCAAGATTCAATGTCCCAACACACACCCAAATAAAACACACACCCAAAACAAGTCATACACACCCAAAACAGTAGATGAAAAACATCAAAATGATAGATTAGAAGTGTAGAACTAATAAATTTAATGAAAACAGAAAACACAAAACAGAAAACAAATAAGATAAAGATATAACCGTGTCCTTTAGGGCAAATCAAAATAGAAAATAAAAAATAGATTAACAACATTAAAAATAACATATGACTTACAGATTTGGAGTTCTCACCTAAAAAATTGACTAATTGAAGATGGGGAAGGAGTTCTCCAACCTGGGTGAGAGCACCTGGGTGAGAGCTTCGGCAGAGGGGATTTAGGGCTGCAGTCGCACGGGAAGGGAAAGAAATCGGGCTTCTGTTTATGAGGGAAACATTCCCAACAGTTTTAAAAAACCGTTGGGATATGAATTCTATACCAACGGTTTAAAAAAACCGTTGGTATACATCCTTCCCACGAGACTTTTACCAACGGTTTAAAAAAACCGTTGGTATACATCCTTCCTAGGAGGACTTTTACCAACGGTTTAACAAAACCGTTGGTAAAAGATGGCCTTTCCCAACGGTTTGTGAAAACCGTTGGGGAAAGGCTTGGATCTCCTTCAAATACCAACGGTTGACAAGAACCGTTGGCAAAACCTTGCTAAATCTCAAATACCAACGGTTATACTAAACCGTTGGTATGTAAGTGTTGGGAAAACTCCAGTTTCCAGTAGTGTTTCTCTATGTAGTATATGATGAGGCCCTGCGTAGTGAATTTTGAGATGCGATGCAATATTATCTGGGTGTGATTCCAAAATGATGCAACACTTGATGAACACAACAACATTCTTCTGAGAGGTGTAGTTTTCTCAATGCATCCTAAGATGTACCATCCAACAAGGATGGTTAGTATAGTTATAGGTCTTTCCCTCCAGCACAAATGGGTAGTGGTGATTGTCATTTACCTTTATAGGGATTTCCCTCTAGCATTGATGGGAATTAGTGATCTTCTTTTAACTTTATATGTCTTTCCCTCCAGCGCGGCTGGGTAGTGGTGATCGTTGGGATTTCCCTCTATCATGGTTGGACACTGGTGATCACTGTTTACAATACTGAGCATTCCTCCAGCAAGGCGGTTCTGTAGGTCCTCAAATTTGTGACCTGATCTATCGAATTTGAAGTATATTTATGAGATGTGTTTGACATGACTTTGGACTCTCAAGAAATAAGGGTTCTTTTCCCATCAAGACACATTCTTGTGACTCGACCTAAAACCCTATGGGGGAGATAGACCGGCCCAAAGAGGATAATGTCATGGTGTAGTGATTGAGCCCCTTTGACTTGCAATTTAGGGTAAATGTGTGGGATTTTGGTCATTAATGATGGTTACTTCCGGAACTGTTGGCTACTCTTTTGCTGAACTAAGATAGTGATATGGAGATCCCCTTACTCTCTCGTTTAAGATTCTTTGGTTGAGCATATATATATATATATATATATATATATATCATATTTACAGTAACCACTCCTTGGGTTTTGGTTACTCTCCTTCCAGGAGAGATGAAGACGCACAGGGTATGACACATGCTTTCCACATCTAGCTTCTCATGGTTGGAAGAGTCTACTATCCTACTATAGGTTGTGAAGACTGGTTGTGAAGTTACTCCTCTTATTGTTTCTTACTCCTCATGTATGGATGAGATTACTTCACATCATTGTTGGGTTGAGATGTACACTTTTATTCTACCTTGTACTATCTACTACTTCCCTCTTCAGTACCACACTTTCTACTCCCTTGAGAATTTGCGGCATCCTACTGAGTATTTTTATACTCACTCTTGCTTGGGATTTTTCCTCACTCAGTTTACCTACAGATAATAGAAATTTTAATCATGACTTTAGAGGATCTTAGGGATACGAGGTGCTTGGACCATGTGCGGTGGTTGTACCTTGGGATCCAAGAGCAGGGCTCTCTCACCTGTTTTAATTTTCCACTTTTTTCTAGGTTGGGCGTGTATTTTACCCCTTTCCATTTCAGTTTAATTTTCTTTATTTCTATTTTTTATTGGTCGATGAAAATTTATAGCTTATATATAGATCCATGTTTTCCCCTGTTTTCCTCTCCCTCTACACTTTTGAATTGATTTGGATACATGTGTGCGTATAAGTAGATAGGCAGAGGCCTCCTTGAGTTTGTTATGCCTTTAGTGCTGGTCATTAGCCCCTAGCCTATGAAGGTGGGATTGGGTTAGTTGTGGCTCAGGACCCGATATGTTTTGAGTCATGATTGTATAATGTTATTTCCAATTGAGACCACAAGAGAAGAACTACATGACCCATGATCATGTGTTAGAAGTGTTAGTATTTGTGTTGAAAAACTTCCGATCTTGTAAGTTTGAGTAGGATCTCCATAGAGGAGATTCGTTCCAGCGTAGTGCCCTTGTCTATCCTCATTTATCTTGGTGTGATGAAGTAGGCACTAGGGATTGAGTGCTTTATGTCATAGGGGATCTATTTGGTGAATTTTGGTAGTGGACGCAACATTGTTGGGACGTCTACCTCATCCAGAATACATCAATAGGTAGGCCCTCGATGCAAGAGGCTTCCCCTTGATAAGGCACATCCGTATGGTTCAGGAAGTGTAGAGCACTGGGACAACCTAGGGAGGGTAGTTCTATTCTTGTGGTGGGAAAGGTCATGTGGAAAGAGACAACCTGACAAGATGTTCTCATCTTCCCAGAAAGTTGGTAGATGAGCTGCCATGTTAGAGGTAGTATCGTGATCGGGGGTCTCCTAGGTGAGGATAGGGTGGTCCCTATAGAGGCAGTGCTGGAAACTGCATCCTATGGATTTCTACAATAATGTAGCGTGAGATGATAAGAAGTATGATCTATGTATTTTGTACCTTTTTTAGTATAACGTTTTAGACACTATGTGAGGTTCCCTTTTCCTACAAGTCCTTACTCGAAGAGTAACTGAAGGTGATAAGAGGCATCTGTGTAGCCTTATGTCGGTGTTGTTTGACAGAGCTATGAGTGCATAAGAAAAAGGGGTTCTCCCCACACTGAGACTTGTTTTTTTGTGATGTGATAAAAACATTTAGGGAGAGTGACTGCCACCTATAGCAGATAGTATCGAGGTGTGGTGGATGAGTCCCTCTAACTTGTGTGATCAAGGAAGCATTCTCCAGTTGAGTGTTAGAGTAGGTCCTAGAATTACCAGTTGGGCTTTTCTTGTTGAATTCACTTTTCTTGATGTTCCACTAGTTGGTTTGGAAGATTGCCTGTTTTGGGGATTACTCTCTTTCTAAGAGGGGAAAAGACCTCTGGGGTATGCCACATAATATCTATGTCTAACCTCTTGTGATTGGATGAGTTCACTCACCTGCCTTGTTTGTTGGTACCTTTCATGATCAACTTCAATCTTGATACTGTTATCATGTACTGGTCAAGGTGATGGAAACCCCATAAACAAAACTACACAACTCACTATGTGGTGATGGAATTGATTTTATTTGCCCTGAGAATCTGGAGAAACTATCTTATAGGAGAGCACCTTGTGGTTTTTCATACCACTAGTGTCTCAAGTGCATCTTCACCCGGAGAGAGTTGAACCTAAGATGGAGATTCTGGTTGAAATTCCAATAGGACTATGAATTTTAGGTAGTCTATGCTCCGGAAAGTGGTAGAATTGTTGAATATTCCCTTATCAGGAAATCCCAGGCTCCCCAAGTGCATGAAGTTTCATAGCAGTTTGCTTCCCTACCGCTGGCCCGAGTAGACCAGGATGGTACGGCATTTCTTCAGTTAATGGCATTGACTCCCTGACTTCTTGAGCATGTTATAGAGTCTCGGTTGGGATGCATCTACTGTGAAACCTTGAGAGATAAGATATCCTTGGCTGTTTTACCATATGGATATTATGAAGGAGGGAATCATTAGACCATGTTCCAGGGACAAAACATGATACCAGTCGTGACATGGAATGTAGAGGTTCATCCAAGGAAGTAAACTATCCCCAGAGTTTCATTGGGCCATTCAAAATTATACAATATATGGTGAGGTCACATACAATCCTACCCTACACCCCAATAGTTTCAGTGGGTGCACGACATCTTCCATGTGTCATAGATGATAAGATATGTGTGTTCTATTACACATTTCATTAAAAAGAGTAGACATTATGAGTACAGACCATCTCTTTGGTTTGAATGTTGTGCCAGCATGGGGATGTGTAGGTTTCTCCTGGGAGTAGGAGAGAAAATGTGAGCTCAATATCCCAGGATGTTTTTTTCATAATTTTCCTTTTAGGGGATGAAAAGATTGAAGGAGGGAATGATGCAGTGACCTGGTTTTCACCCTGTAAGACTTTGGAATATTTTTATATATATTTCCAAATATAGGTACTAAGATGGCTTGAAATTCTGAGTTCTGATATGCTCAGAATAAATTAGACAAATATATTATGTGTTTTTGTACTATTCACATAATGGAAATCAGATATATCTTAAATAGTTGATCAAATCAGAAATCTGAGACCACAGATGGGTCTGAAATGCGGTGTTTACCCGATGCACGATAAAAATTATGTCTTCAAGGGACATTCTAACTCCTCTCTATTTAATGGTATGTTAAATTGATAAATTAATTTATTAATTCATTCATTTAATAGCTCAAACCCAAATAACTCTCAAATGGTAACTCAGATAAAAAATATGAGGACATTATTGATTCAGGAGCATACCTTTTACCCTAAGAGGGTTATAGTAATTGTCGGCATAGGAAATATGTGAGAAAATTCACCTAGGGGAAAAATATTCATTTTTAATGATCACTTAGTTATTTTTATCCATGGTGTTATTTTAAAATAACATTATAACGATGGATCATAAAGGGAATCTGAGAATTCCTTTGGGTTTGAAATGTGTCATTTTTTCTACACATGACCTAAAATAAGAGGAAGTGGTGAATTTTTATTTTTACATTGAGAAGGATCGTTATAAATAGAATTTAAGTGTTTAGGGTTAAGTAAAAACCCTAATTCACATTCTCTCCCACTAACACCCAATATCTCTCACTTTCTTCATCACTATATCTCTCTAGTAGTTCTTCACCATTCTTCTCTAGATCAAGGAGCGATCTCCACTGGAACTTTAACGGATCGAAACAAGATCGCATTTGTAGCGTTTCCAATAATGAATGAATCCGACGAGGTAGGATTTATTCTATTTTTGAGTTATGATTCAAGTTCTAATTTAATATCTCTCACTACCACTTGTTTATTCATTTTGATTATATTCATTGATGGCTGTATGAACACGACCATCAACCCATGCAGAAAAATCATGTTTTGTTTGTTGTGATCTTCAACCATTCTTCAGGTTCTTGGGTGCTTACAATTAAGTGTGTCAAATATTCAATAGTTTGTCAATCAGAGGTAGGCACTGCAATGGTATTGTCACAAAGATTACAAGTATGGGCTCGAAATAATATTTGACTTCGTGGTGGAATCGTAGTGTTCCACGAAAGGGACCACTAGAGGTGAACCACCATTGGTGGCTGACAATGGTCCAAGGTAGTGGATGCAGAGCTCCGATGCGATTGGGGAATCCGATAGGTGTTCTAGGCATGCGGCGTCGGGGACAGTGGGCCACTGAGGCTGGAGGATCATGGTGAGGTAGTTATGAATAGTGTCAGGCCGGTGTAGAGGAGCACCAGGGAATGAACAGTGCGAAGGATCATAGGTGCTTAGGTGGGGAGACATCCGAGACAGAAAAAAGGTGCTTGAGGAAGTGACCGCATGGGGGAAAAGGACCTGCATAACGCAGTTCCTCAACGTTGACACAATGCAGGTTGGAAGACCAGCCATCTTAACCTGTCTATGTATGTGGGTCAGGTTGCAGAGAATGGTCCAGGCCGGCAAGGGGGAATCAAGCTGGATGGAGTGGGCCATCCTAGGTGGAAGGGTCGACCCAGAACATTCCAGACTGGACCGTTTTGGGACCTTGTTTCTTTACACATTCATATCATTTGACACAGGGCTCCAAATCTTGTACCGTCTACAGTAGTGTGATCCTTGGGTTGATTCAAACTTTTTAAAATGGTTTTGTAAATTATTAAATTTCATGACCTGTAGGAGAGTCACCTGAATTTCTCAATAATAATAATAATAATAATAATAATAATAATATAACAATTATTATTTTTCAGCCCATTCTTGCTGACCGTACGCCTGCAAACATCATCCATTTGATGTGATGTCAGAGGCACTAGGACACTAAAGTCAAGGTAGATCTTCCAATATTGGTTTGGGACTCTTGAGATTTGGTTTCATTTCCCAGCAGCATGAAACATCTAATGTCTAATAATAATAAAATAATAATTATTATTTTTGGATCCTTGCATCAGACATAAGTCCTAAATGGGACATCCGATTAACGCTCCGTCAACAGTAGCGTGACCCTGATCATTATGCAGGATTTTTGAGATTCTTTTCTAAGTTTTTGAACAAAATACCAAGTAAAGACCCCATAGGGACCAATTCACACATTTTATTGTGAAATGAAACTTTTCATATGGAATCAGTTTGGGGTGATTGAATACTCATTTACATGTTTTTTCGTGGGGTTTACAATGGAACAATCTGCCTACATAAATTTGGGGTCGAGGCATGGGCCCCACAAGGCATCTTTGGGTTCAAAGTAGCGCTTTACAACATGTGCTTCATAAGTCCGTTTGAGTCAAATGAATATCCTAACATGAATGTTTATTCAATAGGATCACAAAGGTATAATCCATTTAGATATGTGGAGCCTTATTTTTATTCTCATTTAATATGGAAATAAGAAAGGAATATTGGTGGAAGATCCTTTTGATGTGTTTGAAGAAAACCCATGAATTGGTTCAACCTTGACTCTTGTGAGAGTGGAGAAGATGTATAAAGATATTTGGTTCAATGTTCATGAGCCTTATAAGGAGGTGTGTTGGAATAATTACTCTTTTGTCTCTCTGGATCAATGATGAGCATCATGCTCTTTTCGGCCTTTTGAATCATTATATCATGTACTCTCAGAGTAAGAATCCATGTCTAGAGGTACTTGTTCATTGTTTGGTACATGATTATGGCTTGGTACACAATCCGATGAGGAGGTGGGGTCACACATCCTGTGGTCCCAACACGTTCCATAGGCCACATTAAAAAATCATCAATCTCACATATTTACTTCTTATGAACTCAAATTTTGGCATGCGAGTAGCCTATCCTAAGTGTTTCTCTATGTAGTATGTGATGGGGCCCTGCGTAGTGAATTATGAGATGTGATGAAATATTATCTGGGTGTGATTCCAAAATGAGGCAACACCCGATGACCACAACAACATTCTTCTGAGAGGTGTAGTTTTCTCGATGCATCCTAAGATGTACCATCCAACAAGGATGGTCAGTATAGTTATAGGTCTTTCCCTCCCACACGGATGGGTAGTGGTGATTGTTTTTTACATTTTTATGGATTTCCCTCTAGTATTGATGGGAATTAGTGATCTCTTTTTAACTTTATAGAACTTTCCCTCCAGCGCGACTGGGCAGTGGTGATCGTTGGGATTTCCCTCCATCATGGTTGGACATAGGTTATCACCGTTTACAATACTGAGCATTCCTCCAGCAAGTCTGTTCAGTAGGTCCTCAAATTTGTGACATGATCTATCAACTTGGAATTATATTAATGAGATGTTTTTGACGTGACCTTGGACTGTTAAGAAATAAGGGTTATTTTCCCACCAAGACGCATTCTTGTGACTCGACCTAAAATCGTGCGGGGGAGACAGATCCTTCCAAAGGAAATAGTATCATGGTGCAGAGATTGAGCCCCTTTGACTTGAAATTTAGGGTAAATGTGTGGGATATTGGGCATTAATGATGGTTACTTCCAGAACTGTTGGCTACTCTTTTCCTGAACTAAGATAGTGATACGGAGATACCCTTACTCTATCGTTTAGGATTATTTGGTTGAGTATATATATATATATATATATATATATATATATATCATATTTACAGTAACCACTCCTTGGGTTTTCATTACTCTCCTTCCAGGAGAGATGAAGACGCACCTGGTATGACACATGCTTTCCACATCTAGCTTCTCATGGTTAGATGCATCTACTATCCTACTATTGGTTGCAAAGACTTGATGTGTGTGTAAAAGTATATAGGCAGAGGCCTCCCTGAGTTTGTTATACCTTCCGTGCTGGTCATCAGCCCCTGGCCTATAGAGGTGGCCTTGGGGTAGTTGTGGCTCGAGCCCCTATTTGGGTCGGGTCATGACATAGCCTATAGAGAAATATAATATTGGTGTAGCATAAAACACAAGAAATTAAATAAATATATCTCATAAAATATCAGGGTGTCACAATCGTTTTCAGTGAACAATCCAAAATTTGGGTGGGATGCATTATTTCAATTATTATTTCCCATTCTTGATTTCTATGATGAATGCAGACTAATCCATGAATAGATTAGCACATGGATTGATACTACTTGTATAATGGGATGATATTTGTGGAATTAATTGGGATTTGGTTATAGAGATTTGTTACTGATCCATTCATCATTCCTATGCGGATGGATTTAGTCCGTAATGAAAAACAGATGAGGTTCGTTCCTTAGGTTTGTTCATTGTTCTTTTTCTCCCATTATTTTTTTCATTCTTGGCATTTGTTCTTCTTTCTTCACCCAACATTGAAAAAATGAAAATTTTTACTTGGATTATTCATAAAATGATAAGAAACTAGAGATATAGCATTGGTATTACTCGATGTACGCGCGATGATGTTATAGGCTGGTGGATAAAAGTGATTCAGAAGAACTTGTTCTTTCAATGAGTTGTATTGGATGGATTAAATCTGGGTTATGAGATAATTGAAGGCCCAAAACCCATAAATTTGGTGTTAGGGTGGTGAAACAAACTTATTTATGGAGTTTCTAGGTGAACGGACCTTTAGAATGAGAATTGGAAGATTGGTCTAGGAATATGGAGGAAGAATATGATTTTTTGGAAAACTTGAGGCATTGGGCGTGTAATCCCGACTACACAGCATGTGTCCATAATTGGATAACTTGGCATGGACATGGGAAGTTTATTGACATGGGGTGGAGTACCTGGGTTGACTACATGGTGTGTACCCCCCCCCCCCACAGCAAGGCTTGAACTATTTACACTGACTACCTTATGTACTAGTACATGGGAAGGCATACACAAGATGACATCATGTACTGGAACATGGATAGAGTACACAGGCAGACCCCAAATGAATGTACATGGCATGTTACCCCTTCTACACATTTTTTACCCATCTTATACATGACACAACTTCAAATGACATGATCCATTGTACACCGGTAGTACGTGAGGTCAAGGTACACGACGTGTGGCCCTACTACACGTCATGTACCCCTTTCTATAAGGCATGATCCATTTATCCTCCATATCTTGGACATGTTTTTTTGTGGTTTGTTCCCTTTATCATTCTACTGATGGTAGGTACAATTAATTTCCCACTCATAAGACTATGATCCCATCAGTAAGAATTCCATAATAGTGTTGTAGGAATCCCCTTAGAGGCCTGGAGTATTATCCACTATTCATTCTTTGTTCTCTATGTGGTGTTCTCTGTCTCGACGTGACCAACACAACATGGGCACCGATCCTCTATATGGTGGTTTAATCCAGATTGATTTTATGATATCACTCAATGGAACTGGATATTAACCTCATCTTTTTTTTATCATATATCTTTCATATCTATCAGTATATGTCTCTCATGGTGATTCCAGATGAAAAGAACCTCTCAGATAGACGTCATCAGTAATATCACACTCAAGAGTGTGTTATCTTAGATGAGTGATTCATGGAATTTTCAAGATAAATTTCTTGGGTTGATATGCAATGGTTATGAATTACCTATAGACTATGTGTCTTTGTTAGGTATATTTGGTTAGCCTTGTTATATGTTTTGTAGACATATACCTGTATAGAGATAACTATATGTTTCATTTGTTGTATTTGTTTTTGGTTTCGTGGTTTCCTACTGAGTATTGTCATACCCACCCATGCACGAGCTTTTCCCCCACATTTCATGTTTGGTGAAGATGATTGAACTTTTAACGGAGTCTTGGGAGGACCAGGAACATATGGTGCTTTGTGAGACTAGACAGTCCAAGGTATGTTCTTACGGCTTTCAGAAAACAGTCCCAATAACTTTTTCTTAAAGGTTGGAAATGTTTTCATGCGTACAGGTACATAAGAAATGCCTACCATGTTAGTGATATTCCTAATTGGTTCTTGTCACTAGCCCCTGGCCTATTGGAGGTGGGCTTGGGGAGTCACGACATGGGACCCAAAAGGACAATTCGTGACAAGTTCCTTCAAATATGGTATGGATGAACATATAAATTTCTCTTGAACTTTATTATTCAATCATAATAAAGGATGACAGAAAGAATGTTTTTAAACTTTATCTATAGTTTCACATTTTCCTTATGCACCACTTTAATCCTCCCATGGATATATATTTGAACACTCATTTGAGAAATATAATATTTATCCCCATAATTTTATATTTCTATATTTATCCTTTCTAAATCAAAAAAATTTGATCCTTTTTTATCCTTATCATAGATAAGCTGGCATGATTATTTTAACTCAAAGCATCATCCACCTAGTTTTCTTTCCTATAATGGTAAATTATTGAGTAGTCATAATGTTTAATAGAGTCTAACCATCCTCTCAGGTTCATATTCATCTATTTTTTAGGGAATATATACATTGAAATTGTTTTATCTGTATATATATATATATATATATATCACCTTTATCTGTAAAGATAAATACCACTAAATGTTTAATGGGAAAATTACCATAACAGACTACAAATCATGAGTTATAAAATTTTCACTATGAACATTCTATTGGTATGGGACATAAGGTATAACAATATCAATTTTCATAAGGATTTATCTAATTCTATTATTTTATTCATTTCAATAGATCATAGACCCTTCTCCACTATAGGTTATGTAAGAACATGTGTACTGACTAACCTTCTCTTTGGTTCCTTGACATTTTTTTCATAGTCATCTATCTAAAGGAACTTGGCTCTATGCCAAGATAAGTTGGTGTATAGATTAGATAGTCATGAGAAATTTTTCAAAAAGAATTTATAATATCTATCAAAACTAAGAAAACTAAAAATATAAATCATTGTATTTGGTCTATTCCAACATTAAATAACTTTCATCTTTGATTGATCCACCGATTTACCAACCCTTGAAATTATATGACCCAAAAATGAAACTTTTTTTATCCAAAATTCATACTTATTAAATTTTTCATAAAAATTATTATTCTTTATGGACTTTAGTACATTCATTAAGGGATATTCATACTCTTCCTAGATCTATAAATATATAATAATATCATTTATAGAGACAACAAAAAAATTTATTTAGTTAATCTCTTCTGATTCAATGAATTAAATTCATAATGATAGAGAAGGTATTAGTAATATAAAATGGAATCACTATAAACTCATAGTGTCCAAAACTTGTACTAAATGTTTTCTTAGGTTTATCCACCTTATTAATACTTAGTTTATGATATAGAGAATAAAGGTAAATATTGGAGAAGTATTGAGCTATTTTTAGTTGATCAAATGAGTCATTAGTATGGGGTGGGGGGTACTTTTTCTTGATAGTGATCTTGTTATGATCTCAATAATCAATGAATATTCACATTGATCATTTTTTTTACAAAATGAATAGCCACATGATAAGGTGAAATACATGGATGAATGAATCCATTATCAAGATTTTCCTAGAGTTTCTTCTTCAATTCCAAAAACTCAATAAGGTCCATTATATATGTATTCTTTGAAATAGGTATAGTACCATATATGATTTCTAACAAAAAAATCAACTTTATAATTCTATGGAAGAATAGTAAATTAATATAAAAAGATATCAAAAAACTCCCACATAATAGAAATATCTTTTATGTTTATTTTATCTCCAATTATATGATATAAATAAAAATTTGGAATAGGAATAAATACTCAAATAATTGATTTCATTTTTTTAAAAAGTTCATATTTATCCTCACAATTACATGTTATTGTAGTTAGGTTTAGAATATAAAATGCGACTTATTTTCCTATAAAATTTATGTGGAATTTATGTAAAGAAATCAAATCCATTCCTAATATAACATACAATTCAAATAAGGGAAAATGACAAGATTTTGAAGAAGAAAATTGCCACAAAATTCAACTAAAGAATAATAATATAATTAAGATGTGATCATAATACCATTAGGGGTATTCACTAATAATTAAAAATGTAATAATTGTGGGGGTACAGTGATACCATTTGAAAATTTTTCACATATGAAAGAGTAGGTAGGTATCAAATCAAATAAGACATTAGTTGTTTTAGAGTGGAGGGTAAGGGTACATTTCACCATGTGATTATCATACCCATCATCAACAAAAGCTAACACCTGAGACTTAAATTTTTATTAAGGTTTAAGATTTTAGGGATTTTGGTCATCATCATAAACATTTGGGTTTGATAACTAGATGGTATAATGTCCTTAATCCTTTCATTTGAAACACTAGAGTGTGTGTGGTTCATTTTATGGCGCTTTTCCTCCATTGTTGGCTTACTTCTTCCCATCACTTCTATATTTTATTTCCCAATGTCCTTACTTTAATCACATAAATCATTTATTCTCCCCCATAAAATAATTTATTCCATTTATCTATCCACACTTTGAGTATAATTCAAGGATCATATTCTTCCCTTTATTTCTTTTAATATTAAAGTTTCATTTGAACTCAACCTTTATTTTCCTATCATTTCCATGAGATTGATGGGTAACTACAATTTCAATTTCTACCTTGTTTTCACATAAAGTGGTTTCTTAAAAGCTAATGAAGTCCCTTAGGGATAAAACTATTCATATTATTTGTTTTAAGCCACTAAAGAATTGCTCAATCATATATTCTGGTTCAATGAAAAACTAGATGATTACCATGAATGTATTGTTAAATTTTCCTCAAATGTAATATTGTATTCATCATCCTTATTCCTTTGCTCAAGTAATTCCATATCTATTTTTATATGAATAATATAAGGAAATTACATGTTCAAATTTAACATTCTAAGCTCATCCCACTCCATGGTGTTAATTTATTCCTGTTGCATTGTGTTCTTGATGAGATTTAACCATTGATATTATTCCCCTTAAAAATATATGTACAACTTGATTATTTCATGATCTTATTTCTAGATAACAATTTTTTTTCCAATGCTATCCATCCATTTCTGAGCAACTAATAGATCAATAGATCTACTAAAATATAGTGGATGTTTCCTCAGGAAGGACTCAACAGAACATTGTTCCCTCTTTTATGTGCTTGGAAGCTCAATATGATTTATGGATCCAAATATTTGTGAATCTATATCAATTAGATTCTATATTTCAAATCTATAACATCTGGTTTCCTAGGAGGAAAATTATTTCATTTTATATCACATTCAACATTAACACGGTATCTTGGGGTCTATATGTTAGCCCTGAGATTATAAAAAGGAACAACATCTTAGATAGTATATATGACAAGTAATACCAAGATTAAAATATAATTTAAAACATGGAGAAATTATGATATATTTATTTTTAAATAAATTCAATATCTTTGATAGCTTTTGATGCACACAATTTTAGGTTTAAACAAAATGTGATACTTTATTAAAATAATATTATGAATGCTGCTTCAGTAGTGGCATAGTGGTTCAAGGTCGAGGTCTATAGAAATAGTGTTCGGTGAGGTATGGGGTTCAATTCCTAGGAGCCTGCTCTTGGGTGAATTCCCGCCTCCCATGTACCACTCATCTTTTCGGGTCACTCGGTGTCTCATCGAGTGGGAAGAATGGGCACACTTCACCTAGATGATGGATTTCTGTGGAGAACCATTGCCAACCGAGGTGTAACCCCATGGGACGCAATGTTATCTCAGATGGAAATTACTCCTTCCCACCTGGGGCATCTCCAGATGATCTCTTCGTGGGGAGGGGGGGGGGGGTTCTCGAGTGTGGAGGGTTTGAAAAGGCCACTCTCGGGGATTCCCTTTTAAAAGAAGAATAATATTATGACCACTATAACCTAGTCGAGTGGGTAAGAATATAAATAAATTAATTAAAAAATAATATGTTTTATACATGAAAAAAATAAATTAAATGGTTATATATTTATTATAACTAATATAATAATCATTTAAAATAAAAATTAATGTTTTCTAAAAAACTGTATTTTTCTAAGAGGTGGTTTATTTTTGTTTTTGAGAAGAGTAATTAAATTAAATTTTTACAATTTTTAGAAATTTTATTTTAAAAAATAAAATTCATTTTTAAAATATACAGTTCAAAATATTTTTTTGGTGAATTTTTATTATTTTCCTAGAAATATTAATTTTTTGATGAATAGTGAAAATATTTATTTTTATTAAAACCTACCTTGTCATTTTAATTATTTAAAAGGTAAAATTATTTTTTCAATTATATTAAAAGTAAAATTATTTAAATTATATTACAATTTAAAAAAATTAAGCCATTTATCTCAATTTCATATGGATTTAGGATATAAACACTATTTAAACTTTTAAAAGTAGTTCTTGGGAAAAACCATTTTTTCGACGCATCTGCGGGTTTAATTTTAGATTTAATTATACCAATTATGGGAAATTAATTTAGGAAATTGAATACTATATTTTTAATCATAAAAATTAGTATTATTTTATAATTCGAATATAATTTTTGAAAATAATGAATAGTATAAACAATAAAAATTAATTATTGCGGTTAAGGGAAAATGGGTTTACTGAGGGTTAAACTGAGAAGATAAGGGATAAAGATGACATAAAAATTTTAAAAAACCCATTTTTTGGAAATATATTTACCTAATAACCTATAAAGTTCTATAATTAAACATTTTATTCTTTTTTAATGATAAAAAATGTGTGTATCACTTTTTCATTTCAAATATTCCATGTCTTCCCTCTCCCCTCTTATAAACAGTCACCCTCTATCATCTCCTATTAACACATATAAAACCATTTTATCAGCCATTAACTTCCAAAATGTGTTCATTAATTCTATCCCCCCAAGATAAAGTCCTTTTTAGATCATAAATTTAATCTATAAAGTATTTATGTTAAACCTAAATTGGTTTCTAAAAGAAGTGGTATAGTTTTAAACTATGAATTTTCATTTTACATATTCTTATAAAAACTTCTAATAATCTTTAACTATGATAAAATTATAACACTATTATACCCTATATTATGATATGTTATTATGTTAATTCCACTTCCATCAAATGTGAAATGAAACCGTCGAATGTGTGTATGGAGGACTACAACCTCATGAACTAATGTAATATTTTTCCATCACCACATTTAAAGGACTGATATAATGATTGATTTGAAATATTTATATAATATTTAGGAAATTATTATACTTATTTAATTATTATACCACATATAATTTTTTTACTTTACATTCTATGTCGGAGATGATAACGATGCTCATGTGTATGACAGACTATCACCTCACGAAACGTTGTGATTCCTTTTTTTAGTTATGATATACATGGAAACTATTAAGGATAGATTAAATGAATATATGTGATATTAATACCCTAAAAATAATTATTTAAATATAATATAATATATAACCTCTTACCTTATAATCAATTGGAAAATATTACATTTCTCATGCATAGTATAGGCTACTGCCTCCACATAGCGCGGTAAAATGTTGTCCATTTTATTTCTTCTTGGATGGTAATAAGGACGGGTTTCATTATTATAAATAATATATATATATAATTATTCTGTAAATTTTAATTAATATTTATTTTCATTTTGTTCCACCCGTCATGAAAAATGGGAACAACGTTCAAGCCTACGTATGGCCTACCATCTTCGTGAAAGATGTCATCAATTTTTTATATATGACTTCTATAGATTACTCTGAATAAATATATATAATATTTATATCATGGTTAAAATTCTTTATATTATTTAACCATGATAAAATATGATGAACCAAAATTACTAGACTAAATAAATGTCAAAAACAAAGTTTTTATCACCCAAAACAGTGATTTTAACAAAGAATTGTCTATAAACTGGTGATAAAATACCATATGCAAATCATATATGACATCATATATATATTTATATATCTATAATATATTTATAATTAACCTATATTTATTATATAGTTTTTTAGACACATATTATAGAACACAACCCTAATGTATGGGTTTCTCATCTCACTTATACATCCATGAGACATACGTCGTATTATCCACTTATTCCTTTGTGTGGTATATAAAACGCCCCTTTAAATATTTTATATCATTTATTTAATTCAATTCAAGGAATTTAATGTTTATATTGTAGTTATTTATTTCATGAGGATTATGATTCAAAAGTTACCAAAGTGGTAAGAGTTTATTTTACCATCTCTTCATTATTCACGATTGTTTTCATTTAAGTCTATGTTGAGGGAATTATTTTTTATTTCTTTCATAAAACAATATATTTCCTTTTAAAATGTATTTTAATAAACATTAAAATTAATAGTAAAATATTTCCACTCTTTAATACCTAAAATTATTGAAAAAATATTTTTAAGGAAAGGCAACAATATTAATATTTTCGGTCTAAAATATTTTTTATTCCAAAACCATGTTTTATAAAAATGTTTTTATACATGTCTCTAAAATTTCAAAAATGATTTATTCTAGCCATGTTTAACCATGTTTTATTTTTTTTTAAAACATAATGGAGTCTTTATGTTGTTTTCTAAACAAGGCATGTTTGTATTTCCCTAAAAATGTGAAATAAAACCTTTTCCAACTCATATAGAATGTATGGAATTTACCACCATCATGAAAAATACATTTTTTAAAGTTTATATTACCAGTTTCAAATTTTATTTTTAATGAAAATTATTTTCCGTTTTTTTGAATTTTTTTTAAAAGGTGATTAAAAAAATGAAAAGGATATTTTCATCCAAAATGTTTTTAAAGGAATTTTTATTGTATTTCTATTCATCAAGGGGAAAACATCATTTAACCTTATAAAAAATTGGTAATATATTGTAATAATGTTATCCTTATTATTTCTCTAGATGTTTTATGATCAATTGAATATGATGTACTATTTTATCACCATTCTCCATATTACTATGAGTGGTTTATGATTATGTTTATTGATTTGAGTAATTATTAACACTTTGTTTGTTAGTTTTTCAATACTAATTTTAAATTTGATTTTTAACCCCATTCATATGAAAAATAAATTGTAATTAGTAATTAAAATACGTGGCCCACTATAGTTTCTCAATGCATCGGTGGATCACATGAGTTAGAATAGATTGGGTTTTTTCCAGAGGCCTTACCCATTTATGTAAGATGTTTTGGAACAGTGACTTAATGTTTTTGTTATGATGTATACCATTATGAATTCCCTCATTATAAGATTAATCATTTATATCCTTGTGATTATTCGATTAGTTAAAATATCCATGGAAAATTTTCAAGCTTGTTTAATTGTTCATATGGTATTATTTGATATTTATTTATTCTTTTCATAATATTCTCAAGTTACCGATTAAATGGAGTGTGTTTTAGTTATTTAAATTGAAATATTCATTATTATTTATTCATTTATAGATTCTTAAGTACTCAAACCCTTACTTAGCATTTGATATCACCCCTTTAATATGTTTCTTTAACCCAAGATTCCAAGATGAATATTATTATTGATATAAAGTGTTTTTCTAGAGTGAATAATTATGCAATCAATGAAAATAATATTTTTTATTTTTTTAAATTATAATGTGATATTTAAGTATGTATGTAGTTAACCAAGTCTAAAAGACTATACAGTTCCTCAAGATGTGATTGCTTGTATCTTATTCCAAAGTAATAAATCAGACAGTGGCTGTGGGTTACAAGAGTCAAGGTCTTTATAGTTGGTATCAGAGAATGTTTTGTAGAAAACTTGGGAACTAGATTTAGGAAAACATGTATTATGAAAAAAAATCATTCTAGACTTTTAGTATAAGTATATAATAACATCCTAATGATTTTGTGTGGAAGGTATAATATTATTTTTACTAGAAGTATATCCATATATAGATAATACATGTAGACATGGTTCTGGAATATATGTGATTTGGGGTAATTTCTCTAAAAAGGCACATCAAGCATGGCTTGAGATTTACCTAGTACACAACAATGGGCATTAAAATGTACTTGTTTTGACACTCCTCTTAGATATGCTTTGGTGAATTCAAATTTTCCTTATAAACAATTATGATGGATTTGAAAATATTTTTATTATTTGAGAGCTTTCCCAAAAAACCATGTTTATGATTATTAGATTTTCTATGCATAAATTTTTCAATTTATTCAAAGTGTATCACTAGATTTTAGATTATACGTTATGTTTCATTATGTAATGATTTAATCTAATGAATTTCATTATTTATAAGTAGTTTCTAGAGGAAGTATTATCAACTATATAAATTCATGTACTATATGTAGGGATTTCCCCCTTATGACAGATAGTGATGTTGGAGCTGGAAAAATGGCTGGAATATTCCAAATTATAACCATATTAGGGCATATGACTTAGGTTATGAGTAATAAACTATCTTGTATGGAGTATCGTGTAGGTCTTCCATGCATTTTAACAATGTTATACTACTTCATGCATCAAGAGCCTCTATTATTTCATAGTACTACAAATACATTTATAGTTGAGCAGTGGATAAGTTCTTTATAGAATATATTATCACTCTAGGAAGTAATTAAATGGATAAATTTTTAAAATCTATTTATCATCTCTCAATATATGTGGATCAATGTTGTTCAATAATTCAAAACACTAAGGATAATTATGAAATAAAAAACATGTAATGAATAAATTCAAGTTACTCTTATTGGAAAACAAATTCTCATGAGAAATAAAAAGATATAAAAAGTAATTTCTTGAGTATATGATAAAAAAAGAGTAAAATGTTTCTATGTATGAATAAAACTTTATAGGGTTATCCAGGCATGTTATAGACTATGCACATTATCCAATTAGAATGATTCACTGTTTCTTTGATGGTATTATGAAATTTTTTCAAAGGGAACTTATCTCCTATGACTTTTCATCATACAAGGAAATGGTATCACATGGTATAAATATTGAGAAGTAATTATCCATGTATTATGGATTAGAAGTGATTTAAGAGAAGAAGAGGTTGTAAGATAAAAATATGGACTAAAAGAAGCAGGTAAGGAAGGGTTTTTTAGATTTGATAATTAGGGAAAGAAACACTATGGTAATTGATTAAAGTGAATGAGAGTTTTCTATATGTGTAGAGATAAAGAAAAAAATGATTTTGATTTTAAGTGAAATAAAAAGTCTTCCAATGTGAAATTAATCAATTATAAATATATGGGAAACATTGAAAATCAATATCTCACGTTTAAAGTGAACATACCATATAAGAAGATAAGGGATCAAGGTTATATTTATATAATTACTATGGCCAAAGAGGAAGGATTAATGTGTTTCTTTTTGGATTAAATAATTATTTTATATTAGTGTATTATCAATGATACTCTGGTTATAAGAATTATGAAATGTATAAGGAATGTACTGTAATACTTTCTATTTAAGGATTTGAGACCATATGATGAATTGTACCGATGAACATGAAAAATGATAAAATTGAAAGTTTATTTTTTTTTGAAAACATGTGATTAAAGAAGGATAACCCTTATTATATTCATGATGATGAGATAAAATTGATAAATATATATTTATGGGATTGTATTTGTGACTTTAAAATTAGTGATTTATTTGATGGTTTGTTATATTTGATGGTGTTTACAAAATTTGATGAATTTGATAATATGATATTTTATAAATGGATGAATGAGAAAAATAAATTTTTAAATCATGCAGGTTTCCATTAAGGTTTTATAGTGATCAAGTTATTCACATATTTGGTTTTTTAAATTAAGAGATACATTATGTTTTTTGGTGAATCTAATGTTAAGTTGATTTTAGAAATTTGGTTACCTTCCTTATAAATTTAAAAACATTAAAATTCAAGAAGACATATTTTTCATGATTATTAAGGTTAACTATTTATTAAATAAATTAATAAATTAATATATTATTGGAAGACTCATGAAAATATTTTTGGTTTTGGAGACAGGTTCAAAGAGTTGTCAGACTTTTCTGTATATTTTGATATGTTAAAAGTTATTTTTAGTGATTCACTCATAAAAATTGATTTTTAGATATTCATTTAATATAGTAAGAGATGAATTTTAAATGTATTAAAGCACAACCAAAAGATTAAAATTTTCTTTTGAAATAAAATGATAAAATATAATCTTATTTCCCAATATTCATAGATAGAAAAATAATACCCCAACATTTTCATAAGGATCTTGATACAAAAATATTTTCATGTTTCCTCCATATATGTTGAGTCAAATGTTATTTAAAATAATCATATATTTATGGTTTTTTGGTATTTATCTTTTTATTGATCATTTAGTTTCTTTTGATCAATTAACTATATCTCTCTTTATATTTATTTACACTTTTATTCCATGTTTATATTTTTACTTCCCCCAAATGATTCCTTAATTGAAAACCTAGTTATGTGAGGAGATTTGTACAACCTTTCTTATCAAGAGGGTTTTTATTTACCTTAATATGTTTGATTAATAAAAAGTAATTTTCAAATATCAAACCCTTTATTTCTGAGATCAATATTAAATTACAAGGACACAATTTATTTAAGGGGGTAGAATGTACCACACTGATATTTTAAAAGATGAAAATAATCATAGATAAAATATATGACAAAAAATTATACTATATTATAAGATAAAATTAGAAACTAATAATCTATGATATTTTCATTTTAAAATAATTTCAATCTCTTCTATATCTTATGATAAAAACAACACCAGATTTAAACGAAATGTGATACTCTATTAAAATATTAGTATGACCATTATAAATTAATTATTAAGTTGGAAGATATGAATAAAAATAAATATATAATGAAACTGATATGTTTTACACATGTATAAAATAAAGTCAATAATTATATATTGATTTTCAAAAAAATCAGAATCATTTTCTATAAAATGAATTGTTTTTTCAAAAACTATATTTTTCTAAAAGGCAGTTTAGTCGTGCTTTGTGCAAAAAATTTAAAATTACATTTTAATAATTTTATAAAATTTATTTCAAAAAATAAACTTTAATTTTTTAATCTAATTTAAAAAATTATCTTTCGGTTAATTTTTGATATTTTCTAAAATGTTTAGGTTTTTTATGAATAGTGAAAATATTTATTTTTATTGAAAACTAACTATTCATCTACATTATTTAGATGGTTTAATTATTTTTATTTTTTTTAAATTATAATAAAATAAATTATATTACAATTTAACTAATTTAGGTCATTCAAATTGATTTCATATTTTATTTTTATGTAAAAACATTTTAAACTTCTGAAAGTTTTTCTTTGGGAAAACCATTTTTCAATGCTTTTATAGGTTTAAATTTAAATTGAATTATACCACTTCTGTGAACATAATTTTGAAGAATGGATTAAATATTTTTAATGAACATAATTAATATTCTATATTAGGGTGAAATTAAATTGCTTCCATAATGAAAAGTAACAATAGTAATAATTAATTATTATCATTAATATGAAAATAGATTTAGTGATGGTTAAACTAAGAATATAATGGTTAAAAAATACCTAGAATTTTTACATCACCTATTATATAGAAATATTTCATTGTTATCACATATTAGGTTTTATAATTACATATTTTTTAGGATTTTTCTACTTAAAAACATGGGTATAACTTTATCTTCTTAAAAAGTCAACGTGTGTCCTCTCTCTCACTAATAAAAGGCCACCCCCTATCATCTCATCTTCAATATTTCAAAATAACTTTTTTTTCAGATAATATATATCCAAATTTCATTATTAAATCCTTATCTATACTTTAGTATCTTTTTTTTGATAATGAATCCATTATTGGATGGATTTAGGTTAAACCAAATTAGGTTTCCCCAAGAAGAGGTAAATGTTTTAACAATGTTATTTCATTTTTCTTCTTCTTCTAAATCATTATAATATTATTATACAATAATAATATAATATCAAAATTACCCTCCATAATATGAAATTTTTTAAATGTAAATTATATAACCCATATCCATCTCCACTTCCATCAGATGGGAAACGAAAATATCCATCGTGTGTGTAGTAAACTGCCACCTTGCGAACCAATGTAAATCATTTTAAATAACCACCTTCAAAGGATAGATATAATGAAGGATTTAACATATTTATATTATATTTATGAAATCATTATAGTTTTATAATTATTATATCACATATAACTTAATATTTTCCCCTCTATGTGGGGATACAAAAACCTCACTCGTGTGTACTATGAACTATCGCCTCACGAAGCAATGTGATTCATTTTTTACTTACGATTTACAAGGAAAGTAGTATAGATAAACTTAATGAATATATGTTATATTTATTAACTGAAACTAATTTTTTAAATATAATATCACATATAAATTCTTAATGTCCAATTAATTGGAAAACAATAATGTTGCTTGTGCGTACTTGTGGACTATCTCCTCCATGTAGTGATGATAATTTTTTAAATTTTATACATTCATTGATGGTAATAATAATGGAAATTATTAATATAAATGTTATATATAACATCATAATTATTATTTAAAGGTGATTAAATATTTATGTTCTTATCATTTCATCTTTTGAAAAAATGGAAACAACGTTCTTGCAAACATACGACTTACCATCTCCATGAATAGTTTAATCCATTTTCTATCTACAATATTTATAGATTATAATAAATACATATATAATGAATATATATTATATTTATTTCATGTTAAACATTATTTTTATTATGTAATCATTATTAAATTAAAATTATAGAAATTTCAGAACAGGAATACACATAAAAAACAAAGTTGTTATTATCCAAAACAGTGATTTTAGCAAAGAATTATTAATAAATGAGGTATAAAATACCATAAGTAAATAATATATGGTATTATATATACTAGTATGTTTCATTAATATATTTATAATAAATATATATGTATTATATAGTTGGTTCACATTCATAATAAGGTTTTAAAGCCTATGGTAAGAGTTTATCATCTCATTTTTACTTTCATGAGACACACCCCATATTCACTACTTATTCCATTATGTGGTGTATGTAATACACATTTTGATATTTCTTATTAGGAATATATTTATATTAATGTTATCTAATTTTTAATTTGTATTTATTTCCTTCTTGGGGATTATGCTTTAAAAGTTACCAAAGTGGTAAGGGTTTATTTCTCAATCTCATCATTATTCTTTATTTTTTTAAGTATACCATGGGATAATTATATTATATTTATATAATTAAAAAAATATTTCCCTATCCTTAGGTTATTAATAAACTTTTCAAGTGGTAGTATCATTTTTACACACATTGGTACCTAAAATTACTGAAAAGGTTTTTAATAGAAGACAACATTATTTCAATTTTTGGTCAAAAATATTCTTTCTTTCAAAAAAATGTTATATAAAAATGTTTCTAACATTGTTTAAAATATTTATAAAAAACACCCTTTTTTTACTTTTAATTTTTTTAAATGAATCCTCATGAATTTTCCAAAACAATACTTGATTGGATTTTATCGAAAATGTGAAAGGAAACTTTTTTTAGATTATGTTGTATGTATGGAATTTCACACCATCAGGACCACTAAATATTTTAAATATTACCTTAAAAGTTTAAAATTTTAATTATAAATAAAATTATTCTAAAAAAACTCTTGTATTTTATTTTTAAAACGTGGTTTTTAAAATAGAAATGATATTTTTTTAGGAATGTTTTTAGTGAAACTTTGATGGAATTTATATTCATCAATGACAACCCTCATTTTAGTTTATGCGCCAGGGGGATAATTTTGTAAAAATACCATCCTTATTATTTATATGTATATTTTACGATCATTTGACTAGGATTTACTATTTTTATACCATTTTCATTATTAATCCGAATAGATTATGATTGTGTTTATTGATTTGTGTAATTACTAACATTTGGTATGACCTTTGTTTTATATGAATGTTTATGTTGATTATATTTCACCCCATTCCTATAAGGAATGAATTATTATTACTAAGTAATGGTTGGTTCCCACTATTTCCCCTCTATGCATCGATAAGTCTAATGAGACAAACTAGATTGGGTTTTTGGGTGTGGCCTAACCCATTTATGTAATACCATAACAATTTATGTTAGTTGTGTTGGCATGAGGCCTTGATATTATAATTATGATGATGTTCATTATCCATTCCATAATTATGAAATTATTAATTGATATCCATGTGATTATTCAATTAGTTATAATATCTATGTGAACGGTTGAAGATAATGAGATTATGTATATGGGATTATTTGATCATTATTTATTCCTGACATCTTATGATAAAGTCATTGATTAAATGGAATGTTTTTTGTATATTTACCTTATCGTATTCATTACTATTTATTTATTCATAACATATTTTGTACTTATACCATTACTGAGCATTTATATCACGCATTTCTTATATTTCATTCCACATGATGCCTGGATGTGTATTATGATTGATATGCAGGGTTATGTTGGAGGAAATAATGAAACCTTCAAATAAAATACTATTATTTATTTTATATTTTCAAATATAATGTGATACTGAAGTATGCATCTTTTTTACCTAAACAAATAAAATATATGGTCTTTTTGGATAATATTCCTTATATCTTATTCATATGTAATAAAGAAACAACCGACTATAGGCTACTTGATTTTGGGTCTTTACATCATCTATTGAGTGAAACCAAAAATCATAGTGTGAGAAACCCAAGTCATATTGGGAAAAAATATAATCATTAAAAACAATTAATAGTATTTCTAAATCATGATTACATATTTTAAATCAATGGAAACTAAGTATTAACCTATTTCATCTATGATTATCCACTATTCAAGCGCTTATTTTTGTTTCATAAATTAAATGTGAATTAATCCATGCATATCCCCTAAGAGTGTCAATCTAGGTGTGTATAAAGGGAAAAATTACCATGCACCAAAATTATTGGCGAGATACACTCAACCAACTATTTTGGGAGTTATTTACCCAAGAATTGTAACATCCAAAAATTTTTTGATATATTTTTTCATTAAATAAATTTATTATTTTTGATATTTTGTGTTCAACGCAATATCGAGTTCAGCTTACATTAAAATAAATAGTGAGTTCATATTGAATTTTTGGAAATGCATAATTTAAATTGTGTTATATGAAACATGGAGTTTATATTTCATTTAATGGAAAACCAATCTTATCTTGCATTATACACAACATTGAGTATAAATGAAATTTTTTATGTTATTAAAATATTATTATTTAATATTATATTTGACACCTAGCCATGGGAATAATTATTATGAATTGGATTAATTAAATAATAAAAATATATGGTTCACACATTTATTTGAAATAAGTTATTTGGTGAAAAATTAATTTAAAAATGAGACTGAAAACTATTTGAAATTAAAGGAAACCTTTCTCTAATAAATTATTCTTATGAAAAAAATATATTTTACATAAAAAAATTTAACAAGAAACTTTTGGTAAATGATTTTATTGAAATTTATATATTATATATTCAATAATATATTTTTTTTCTTATGTGTTTTCTAAACAAGTGATCAGAAGAAATCCAATTTTATTCTAAAAACAATGCTTCTTAAAAAAGTAGATTTTCAAATTTTGAGAACTTAATTTAAAAATAAATTTTAGAAATTTTTTAAAATTAATTCTAAAAAATAAACATAATTTATGAAATAATAATGTAAAAATTACCTTAGGGTGAATTGTTTAGTTTTTTTAAAACATTAATTTTTTGATGAATGTTGAAAAATACTGAATTTTAATTAAAAACATATGTTTCATTTAATTTATTTATAAAGTAAAATTATATATTAATTTTTTTTAAATTTATATATGTTTTATTATAAATTCATTATTCAAATTTATTTTATTATAAATAATTTCATATTTTATTTGGATATTAAAACATTGTAAACTTTTGAACATTTTATCTTTAAAAACATGCTTATTCATTGCTTCTACGAGATTAATTTCAAATTACATTTTCCCACTATTGTTAAAAGAATTTATAAAAATGTATTAAATTTTTGTAATTATCATAATTTATATTATAAAATAATTTCAACTTAATGATTTTCAAAAATCAATAATGAAATCAGTAAAAATTAATTACCCGAGTAAATGGAAAAATATATTTTTTGGTTATTAAACTAAATGGTTATGGGAAAAGATAACCTATAAACATGGTTAAAAACTATTATCTATCCATATTTCTACCATTACACCACTAAGGTTAGATAATGAACTTTTTTTACCCTCGCGACATATAAAAAACATGGGAGTACTCAATTATTTTAAAAAATAACAAGTGTGTCCTCTCCCCCACTTTTAAAAGAAAACCACTCTCCTTTATTATTCGCCCATTAAAACAATTTTTTATAATGAAATAACTACCCAAAAAACATAATAAATTCACTATAATCATCATTGAATCCTTATTTTTTATTTAAATCCAAGAAAGGAAATATTTTTTAGCAATCCAAAGAAGGATACCAGGAGAAGAGGTAATGTTCACCGACAATCATTTTTTATTTATTTCGTCCTCCACCTCATTTAGTTTATATAATACCATGATGATATAAAAAACTAAGTATATTCTATATATGGATATGTTTTTATGATAAGGTAATTTCATACAACCATCTCCACATCTACCAAATTTGTTTTGAAATCATCGTTCATGTGAATATAGGACTACCACCTCACGAACCAATGTTGTTCATTTTTTCATTAACACCTATCAGAGTTGGAAATAATGATGTATTTATTTTTTATAGATGATATTTATGGTATTATTATTCTTATATATTTATTATATTATTTTTCCATAATTTCAAGATTTCCATTTTTTGGTAATATTATAATTTCCTTTGTGTGTACATCGGACTTCCACCTCGCATAGCGATGTTATTCATTCACAATTTACAAGGAAGGTATTAAGGATGTGTTTTACGAAAATATGTTATATATGTGATAAGTAAATTTTTTATGGAATTATAATTCATAATTTATCTTTATTTATTCCATTCCAACAAAAAAACGGAAACAACTTTGATGAATACATACGACCTACCATCTCCATGAACGGTGTATTTCATTTTATATCACTAAATTTTATGTATTTCTATAAATAAATATATAATAGATATACATATGATATTTATATTGAGTTTATAATTTTGGAGCTTATTTTACTATAATAAATGTAGTAGGACAAAAAATAATACAAATAAAATCATATACAAAAAAACAAAGCATTTATTATGTGAAACGTAATTATAGCATGGAATTGTTTATAAACAGGTAATAAAAGGTCATAAGAAAATAATATATGGTTTTTATATGTAATTATTATTCTATAATATATTTATAATAAATTTATATTTAATATATTGTATTTTTGAATGTTTATGATGGAATTCAAGACTTATGGTAATGGATTTTCCTTTCACTTTTATTTTTTGTGATAAAAAATCCATATTCACCACATGTTTCTTTTATGTAATGTATATAATTCACATGAATGTATATTATGATTATTACCATGAAAATTATTTTTATTTATTAATCCATTTTGTTATCCCTCTTTCTTGGGGGTTATGGATTCAATGTTATCAATACAGTAATGGGATTTTAATCTCTCTTTTATTTATGGGAGATATATGAAATTTCACCACCCATTTCTTTTTTTGTGGTGTATATACTACCCATTTGACTTGTTATACAATGAATTTATTCATTTTAAGTATATTTAAATTTTAATTAGATGTTATCCTTTATTGTTTCATATAATTCAAGAGATTAATAAAGCTGTAATAGATTACTAATCTAATATCTATTGATATCATTTAGGATTTTATGGGGATATGAAACCTTTATATAACTATTTTTCTTTCCATAAATGTTTTTTTGTTCATGATGAAAAGATATTTATTAAACACATTTCACTTCTATGGGTTATATCATGATAGAACTCTAATTAAATCAATTTTTGCATTGGTTTTTCTATAATGAAATGAATAAATGATTATGAAACATTTCTCTATTCCATATGTTATGATATAAGAAAATGTTTATGAACACCATTTTATTCTAGGTTTTATGATATGTTGAATTTTTTAGGATGTTGTGGCACAAAAATGTATTATTTTTATCATGTGATGGTGGTTATGACTAATGGAGGTGGATACATTATAAAATGTTTTATGGTTACATTATTACTAAAGATGGGTGGGACATATATCTCCATATAATGAATTAGTTAAATATTTATATATCATGAGATAGATCAGACTAGAATATGGATTGAACTTGATTTTTTAAGTGAATTTTTCTGCTATGATTGTATTGGTAGCGAACTGTTACTACTATGATGGTTTAGGGAGTGAAAACATTACACTAGGTGGAAATGGATATTAATGGGGATAGTAGTGTGTCTTTCCCAAAAGGTTTAGCCACCCATAGAGTTCCTTTATATGTATTGAAAATTTGCTTTGTCTATTAAGGAAATTATTTTTTATACATATGTGTATGTCAAAATTCTATGTCTTAATCTAATGTTATGCTCTCATGACTCATTTTCTTTGATTATCATATGATTCATATCTTATTAATGGCAAATATTTATAAAATTGATGAGGATGATGATCTTGTATATGAAAGGTATGGTTTTCAAATGTTATTCCCATATTATCATACCCTTATTTTCATGTTATGGTTACGTATCTCCATGTTTTACCCTTACTAAACATCTAATATCACCCTTTCTTATGTTTCCTTTCCCTAAGTAATAAAAAATGGTTTTAATTAGCAGTACTAAAGGATAATATATTTATTTTATAAATTGAATATAGTTCATGAAATAATAATATTATGTTCCAGGTTTAAAAAGGAACTAAAATATTATGGTCTACATGAGTGTGTTTTTGTAATTTAATGAATATTAATCTAAAAATATGAAATATCCATGTATGAAAATCCTGGGTAATTATAGTTGGTATCAGAGGAATGTTTTATATGAAATTTTGAAAATAGGATATGAAAACTTTAGTGAGTTCCCCAAGAATATTTATAAAGACATTTCTAGGGATTTCTTTAAGGATAATTTTAAGGATGAGTCAAATTATAAGAAAATTTATTGGAATTTTGGTAAAGGATAGAGAAACTAGTTTCTAAGAAATTAAATCTTTGTCTCAATACTAAAAGTAGATATTGATCTGGCATAGAGGTACCTTGGGGTAACAATTCGGAAAATATTTCATTAATATAGACTCGACCCCCCTGGTGCATGATAACAAGCCTTGATAAAAACCAAGTTTTACATTCCCATTAGATGTGATTTATAAATTCACAAACTATTTAAAAACCATCATCAGGGATTTCAATAAATGATGAATATTAGTCACCTTGGAAAAACCTAATGTTTCATATATTAAAAATTATTTTTCATTATTTAGACATCCTATAAGTGATTTTTTTCGATAATATTTGGTTCTCACCTATAATTAGTGTTTCTAGTTATATGTATCTTGTTATTAGTTAATGGATGAACTAGAAGAAACTGAGTTAACATTGAATTTGGATCACATATTTCTATGTATCAGCCAAATGGGATGATGAATGGAGTCAATAATGTTGGGATTACACCTAATCAGTATTCATGGAACATGATTAATGATGTGTAACTTAACCAATCTGATAATCACCAAAGAAGAGAAGGAAATAGTTTTATGAGATTTTAGGTATTGGAGACCATAGTGGAAAGAATATTTGGTTTCTTATGTGTCAAGAATGTGGGAAGAAACACCCAAGTGCATGTCTTATAAGAACAGGAAGATGTTTTGACTATGGAAAGGAAGGGAACAAATAATTTAATTGTAAAGGTAAAATGAAACTATTGGTTAACACAACAGATGAGAATAATGGTATTTCTTAGAAATCATCGACTATTTAATTCTTTAATTGTTATAAGTATGGGAATTATAAAAAATGTTGTCCTAAGGGGAATATTAGTGAAGAGAATCAGTAAGGTTGTATGAGTAATGGTTATATTTTTGATGATTAAGAGACTAAAAATAACATATGAAAGGAAATTGGTATTAAGTATTAAGATGATGAATAATAATTAATCATTTGAGAATGAAGTGGGGTGACTGAAGTATTTATTTATTAGAAATAAAATATTATATTATATGAATCATTAAATTTATAAGTGTTGTTTGGTATAAGTTTTTCATTACAAATTCGAAAGAATATGCGGAATAATTCTAGGGGACAAGAAAATTATTTTAATAGAAAATTTATATTTTGAATATAACCCTTAATATGTTCTGATTATTGAGATAATGATGTTTTGATAAAGAGATAATTGATTTTGAAAAATTAAATTGCACAGTATTGATTTCCTTATAACTAATTAATTTATTTAAAAAAAACGATTATGTTATCATTGATGGAGTTTACATCATTTATATATTTATGTAATATATAGAATAATAATTTTTTTATGTATGGAATAAGGAATCATCTATATTTTAATTAATTTTTTATGATAATTCTATTTTCAAGGCAATACCTGATGATGTAATTCACAAGTTTGGTATGTGAAAATTAATAACTATTTCATATTGTTTGGGGTATTAATGATATGTTCATTTTGGAAATTAAATGACCATATTTGATTTTTTTTTGATTTTAATCATTCATATGGGTTATAAGGTAAACCATTTATGAAATGGTTTATTTCTATCATAGAATGAGGATTTAGAGATTAATGTATTGTTTTTTCATAAGAGGATTTAAGCATATTATATAACATATGAAAACCATTTTTTTGATGAAAACTAGAGATAAACATATTGAATTATCATCTATCCATATAACTTTTGATCTATTAGTACTTTTGGAATAAAAAATTCACCTTCATTTACTAGAGTTTGAGATGAAGAGGAAATTGATCAAGGAAAAACCAAAGGGATAGAATTTTCTTGTGAAATGAAATGAAATAAAGTAAGTGTATATTCTCATGATAATTCTTGAAAATTTAGAAAAGGATTTATAAATAAAATTTTGTCTAGTTATCAACTTTTTATGGTATCGATTACCTTTTTCACTCTATTTTGGTTGATGGTTTTATGGTCACTAACCTTATTTAGATCACACACTTTCATGTGACTAGTTATCGTTATCACCATACATAGTTGTTTATTATTTTCTTTCATGTACAAATATTCACCTCCCACCTATTTCATTAATTGTTTAAACCTTGTTATGAGTTACTTTGGGTGACCATTATGTTTTCAACTTTCTCTTTATAAAGTAAGTCTTATTATTAATTTGAATGATCTGGGTTTCGATAAAGAAATATTTTTCAAATGTTAAATATTTGATGAATGAGATTATGTTTGAGGGAAAAATTCCTTTTAATGGGGGTAGAATGTGACACCTCGAGATATTGTGAAATATTTTTTCAAATGAATTTAATATTTTTTATATTTTGTATAACACACAATATCAATTTTATCTTACATTACATGAAACACTGAGTTTAATTTATATTATAAGAGACAATAAGTTTAGTTTTCTTTATACACAATATTGTTCTCATCTTTCATTATACATAACACTGATCTTATTTTGGTTTACATGAAATACTGAGTTTAAATAAAACTTATCACATTATTAAAATTTTATTATTTAAAATAATATTTATCACCTTTCCATTGTAATGGAGGTTATGAGTTGTATTAAGTAAATTATGAATACATATGGTTTACACATTTATATAAAAATAATTATTTAGTGACTAACTAATTAAAAAAATTTGAAATAAAAACTATTTTGAAATATATTAAATATTTTTATAATAGAAAAAAATATGAAAACAAACACATTTTACCTCAATATATAAAACAATCCACTTTTAGTAAATTATTTTAACAAAATTTATATAGAATATAATCAATCATATTATTGATATTCATCTTATGTGTTTTCTTAACAAGATATTAGAATAAATCCAATTTTTTGGTTAAAACAAAATTTTTATAAAATGAAGTACTATTCCCTTTAATGAAATTATTCAAAAATTATTTTTTAACAATTTTAGAAAATTTATTTGTTAAAATAAACATAATTTTTTGAATAATAATTTCAAAAATTTCTTAAGGTGAATTTTTGGCATTTTAATAAATATTTTCATTTCTTAATGAATAGTGAAAAATTATGAATTTTAATTGAAAACCGCCTTTTCATTTAATTTATATAAAAATAAAATTATAGTTTAAATTTATTTAAATGTTAAATTAATTAAATTATACATAAATTAATCAAGTTTAGTTAACTGGAACTATGTTATTATTAAATTTTGATATAAAATGTTTGTAATGTTTTGAACATTTTCTCTTTAAAAATATGCTTTCGTATATTATATGTGGGGTTAATTTTAAATTAAATTTTCCCAATATGGAATTCGTAATTTTTAAAAATGTAATTATTATTTTTAATCATAATAATCAATATTATCAAGTATGGTAAAATTAATTTTTGACCAAAATGTATAGTGAATGCAGTAGAAATTAATTATCGCTGTTAAGATAAAAATAGGATTACTGGAGGGTTAAACTTATAATATAAGGGTAAAAAAAGCATATAAACTTGTATAAAAAACTATTGTATTAAAATAATTTTAACATTATACCTTTAATGTTCTATAATATCAAATTTTACCCTTTTCACAAATGAAGAACTTGGTAGCACTCAATTCTTTTCAAAAATACCAAGCAAGTCATCTCCACAACTTATAAAAGGACACCCCCTCTCCACTCTTCTTCACACATTTAAAACATTTTGGTTTGGAAAATACCTACCCAAATTACTTTTTAAATTCCCACACCTCATCTTATAATTCTTATTTTGGATAATAATTGATCCAAGTAAGGCTTTTAGTGAAAACATAAGGAGGACACCCAAATAAGTGGTAACATTCACCAATGATCATTTTTGTTTTATTTATTCCTCCACCTACATAAATTATTACTATACCATGATTACATAATAATACTATTATATTCCATATTTTCTTTGGTTTAATGTTTGTTTAATGTCTTATATACATCTCTTCTTCCATCAAATGGGTTAGGAAATCATCATTCGTGAGTATGAAGGATTATCATCTCGCGAACCGATGTCGTTATTTTTTCCATTTCCACCTCTCATGGATTAACATAAGGATGTATTAATTATTTATATATTATATTTATGATTTTATAATTATTTTATAATTATTATAACATGCATAAAATATTATTTCAATTTTATAAGAGTACAATAACATCACTCGTGTGTACGGCAGATTAACGTCTCGTGTAACAATGTGATTCGTTCATTATTTACATCTTAGGTATTAAGGATGGTTTTAAAGAAAATATTTTATATATATTAAATGAGATGATTCTTTAATTATAATATATCATTTACCATTATTTCGTTCAATCCAATAAGAAAATGCAAACAACATTCATCATACATACAGCCTACCGTATCCATGAATGTTGTATTTCATTTTCTATCATAGAATTTTATGGATTTATATGAATTAATATATAATGAACATCTATTATTTTTATATAATATTTATAATTTTTTATATTATGGAACTATGAACAATATAAGAGGACTAAAAATATAACAAATCAAAACATATATGAAAAACAAAGTTGTTATTACCCGAAATGTAACTTTTACATGGAATTGTCAATAAATGGGTAATAAAAGGTAATTATAAAGTAATATATGGCATTATATATGTAATTATATTTATATAATATTTTTATAAGAATATTATATGTATTATAAAATTTTTTTGAATGTTTATGATGGAAGTCAAAACTTAAGGTAAAATATTTATGTCTCACTTTTATTTTATGTAAGAAAAATTCCATATTCACTACATGGTTAATTTTTGTGGTGTATATACATACCATGAATGTTTTTTATGATTATTACCCAAAAAATTATGGTTATTTTTGTATCCATTTTAGTACCTCTCTTTCATGGGGTTTAAGATTTCGATGATATCTTTGTAGTAAGGGAATTACTGTCTCTTTTATTTTTGGAAGACATATGAAAATTCACCATTCATTTCTTTTGTGTGGTTCATATACTGACTATTTTTCTTTTTATATAAATAATATCTTCATTTTATAGAACATTAATGTTATGTTTAATATTATTCTTTATTTTTTTATTAGAATTTTTACTAAAGCTATAAAGAATTTTCCCTCAATTTTCCTTCTTTGAGAAATATGTCATGTTATGCATCAATATTATTTTAGGAAGTGTATATACATCCCCTTTAATAATTAGTATCATGAATTTATTTATCCTAATTATATTTTAAGTTAAATTTCATTATATTATGTCATGGGGAATATGATTCAAAGTTACCAAAGTGGTAATAATTTTATGTTACAATCTAATCATTTATTGTGATTGGTTATGATTATGTTTATAATTATAATATATTATGATCCATATACCAATAAACTCATGAATGTTATTATAATATTTTAATAAGAATACATTTTCAAGTAATATTACAATTTTAGCAATCATTGGTATAAAAACTAATTGAAAATGTGTTTTTAAGAAAATATGAATTTATTTATCTCTTTTGTTGAAAATATGTTCTCTTACAAAACCATGTTTTATAAAAATGTTTTCAATATTTTTTTATTATTCTTATATTTATTTTAAAATTTATTTTTATCATGTTTTAATTTTATTAAAAAAATTAAATGAATCTTCATCTCATTTTCCAAACAATTCCTATTTTGATATTACAATAAATGTAACAATAATCTTTATTTTAATGTGTACAGGAAGAATGGACTTCTCCAATCACTACAATAAAAACTGGGTTTAGCGGTGGTTTTGTGGCGGAGGTTCACAAAACCACCGCTAAGCGTTTTCTCAGAAAGGTTTCGCGGCGGTTTTTAATAAACCACCGTGAAACCCATTTTTTTTTATAAAAAACCCGACCCTTCCATACCCCCACCCCGCATTTCCCCCAAACCCTTGCGACCCCTTATTCCCCTAACCCCCTCGACCCCGGTGACCCCCGCGCCATCCCTTCTTCCCCTAACCCCCTGCCCCGGTGACCCCCAACCGTCCGACGACCCCCAACTATCCGACGACCCCACGACCTCCGTCTCCGGCGACCCCACGACCTCCGTCTCCGGCGACCCCGTGACCTCCATCTCCAACGACCCCGCGACCTTCGTCTCCTACAATACCTATCTTTTCCAGTTATGTATCTGTTGAAGTTTTTGTATATGGTTATGGGGTGGAGTTTGGGGTGGTTTTATTTTGGAACCTTAATTAATTTTATGAGCTATTGGGTTTTGCAGACTTATATGATATATCATTGACAATCATAACTATTATCTTGGTCATGTTATATCCATTGTGTTTGGGTGATTTTCTATCATGCATCATATTTATGTTATAACATTTTTTGGTCTAATTCTGGTTGTGTTGTGTTTGAGAGTAAACCACCACAATGATTTCATATACCATTGTAATTTATAGTCATCCTCTAGTGTCTGTGGGATGCACCTAAGTTTAGTTGAATTTTGGCCCTACCGAAGTCAATAGGTTGGGGTCGAGATGTTGTAGTGGTATTCCTTCCCATTTAGGTTTAAATACCATCAATTAAAATTTCCATTTTTGATCAATTGTTTAGGAATGAGAAATCCCAACTTTAACTTGATGGAGTAGAGAAATTTGATGAAAAATATTTTCACACACTTCACATCCTTGAGTTAAATAATAATAATATTATATGATAATTCCATAAGAAGGTCCACATAATATTATTCATCCAAGTAGAACTAGTATTATCTATGAGAACACCTATGATACCTAGGAGTAAACCTATAAATCTAGAGTAAAATGGGAAAGGCCGTATAAAATACAAAATTTCTTCTCCAACAATGCTTACACCGTGATTATAATGGATTGAGAGTATATCATGTCTACCACTAACATAATTATTCTCAAAGAAATACTTTTTATAAATTCACAACGGGGATTTGAAAGTATATTTTTAATGACTTTAAACTTCTTATAGATGGTTCCATTCATAAGACCACAAACTGCAAGACACGAAGGTCCTTGGTGTAGGAATATAAAATGTAGAAACTCATTTCATTTTCATATAACATATGATCCATCCTATAACAGTGTAAAATAACTTTAGTGGTATATTTTATATGAATTTATTCCCTTTTATATAAGCATATCTATGTAATAGTTCTTAGTGTAAGGGATTACATGTTTTCAGTGGGTCTTCACCAACAAATTTACACTAGGATGAAACCATTTTATTTTCTCATATACATAATCTAGATCTAAATAGAGACTCCTTTTCCAAAACTACATATGGATTGATTCCTATTCTTATAGGATACATAGTGGTTTCCATATCTCTTATATGAATAATGGTTAATGATATATTTCATTCATAATCTTCTATACTATCTTAGTTTATGTGTTTTTTCATTCATGTCAGGTTTCCTCCTATTTCCATACACATGTATGAAACAATCCTATATTAATAACTGTGTGTGGATTAATTAAATTTAAGTCCATATATATAGTTATGTCCAAATCATTTATATTGGACCAGACCAAAAATTTAATTCCTATAAAAAACCAACCTCATCCTACTATTCCTGACTTCATCTATTCAAATAAAATTTTCCTTATTGACTCAACACTAAGACTCAAGAATTTAATTTTTAATAAAATCCAGATATACACAAAGCCTTCTTCACATTTATTATAGTCATAGGAACTTAAAATGAATGACATAAAGTTCCTCACCATATCACATTATACTACATTGTATAAAAGTCATTTTTTTAATTATATCATTAAACTAAATTAAATATAGTCCCCCTTAAATTACATTTAAACCTATTTCATAAATTCAATATATATAATATAATTTACTTACATGAGATAAATATCCATGTAATAATCCTCAGTGAAGAGTTCCTTCTGAAAAAACCTATGAAAAAAATAAAATTCCACAATTATTTCCTTGGATTATATCATATGGGATTCATGGATTCGCATCAAACCTTCCTTTATGTAGCTTGACACTAGACAACATCATTTTCCCCTTCACAAGAGATAGATTTGTGAAGATATATTATAAGAACAACATGTGACATGATTCTTATTGTTATGGTATATATAGTGACACACAAATTTACCATCCTAGAACATTATGTAGCTCCCATTTAATTTCCCAATTCTTACCCAATGAAGATACATTCAATAATTCAAATCAGTTTTTATCCTTTCAATTCCCACCAGGGCACCCATACATGTCTCCCTTTCTCTCATATACAATATCTAGATATTTTTTGAGACCTTATAGAAATTACATGTGTATTTATTTATATTATTACTGGATATGTAGTGATGTTTGAGCCACTAAACCTGGACCCAAAAACACATTTCGTCACCATAAAAGCTGTCTTAGTGTATAGTACCCTCATTCATGTTGGGTCACTCCATATTTGAATATATACTATGATAATATATATTCTTACAAGAACTACATGTGTCATGATTCCTATTATTATAGGATATATAGAAACACATAAACTATCCATATCGGTATTAGTCACAATTCATCATCTACTTTCACTCCCCCTCAATATTCTATAATTTCCTAACCTTGGATAGATTTGGACTGGAGTGTTTCAGTTACCTTTTATATATCATATTTATATAAGAAATACTTTATACATTAACTATTTTAATCACTCCAAAACTCTCATGGCTATTGGTAGTGAGTGTATTTAATTTTTAAATAACACTACTATTGGGCAATGACATTCCTAACATTCCTACAAATAAGACATGATTTGTGTATAATACACAGAGGTGTAATTTCATGGTAATTCATTCCTTTTTAGTATTTAAACCCCATTTCAAAACTCCCTTCATGTTTTCCATTCTATAGATTCATTCCAAAAATTTATATATGAATGGGATAAATTCAAATATATTGTGAAAATATTGAAAAACATAAAGAGCAATGAAACATGACCAATTTTCATGAACTGACCTGGGCTACCCATAATCCGGGTACCCAAGCTGGCCTGCGATAAGTCTCAAAGGGTGTCATATAAGGGCTAAATATTTCTAGTAATGTTGTTGTACTAATGGTATGAAAATCGTGTATCTTTGGTGTATTCAATGAAATCACTTTCAATGGGGTGTTGTTTTAGGAAACATAAATGTGTGATTGACAATGTTATGACAAGTGTGTAACCCGATATTCTTACTGCTCCTCAATAAGGTGTTGACGCTGTCCCCTGGGGACCAGAATTGTTCGGTTTGTCTGGGCATGCTAAGTAAGTGGTAAATGTGATCAATGTATCATCTTTATTATATTATGCATACTTTATGATCAATGGGTCATCTTTATTATATTATGTTTTTGTAATCTTACACTATCGTATATATGAAACTTTTTCTCTATTTAGTAGTAACTATGTGTTTTAATTTTTTTTATTATTGTGTAGGCACATTGTGATATACATGGATAAAAGCTGGATCATATTACCAAGGAACACACCTCAATATGTTAAGGGTTTGAATGAGTTTTTAGATTTTTCAATTTGTAATCGATCTGTTGAAGGGAGAATAAGATGTCCATGTCCTAAATGTAAATTTAGAACATGGTTAAAGAGAGATGAAGTTTATGAACATTTAATACTGAAGCAATTACCTAATCAATATTTGTGTTGAATTTTTCATGGAGAATCGAACAATACAAGAAGATTGAGCACTGATGTTAATCCATAGAATGAGGTCCCAAGTTTGTCGAAAATGGAAAATAAAATGAAAAACCTCATAAATGATGCATTCAGCACTACAATACACCACCATGAACATAAAAACATATCAGAACAACCTGAAGAGGGTGCTACAAATTGTAACATGACAAGTGATGTTTTTGAGACTGTAACACAAGCAGATCAAGATTTTAACACATCATTGGATCCTCCTCTTGATTCTTTGGAGCCAAATTTAAGGTAAAACTTCAGTGGGGAAAATGTGTTTCATGATTTAGTTGACGATGGAAATCAAGAGTTGTATAGTGGGTGTTTGAAATATTCAAATCTTTCATTTCAGATGAAGTTTTACCATATCAAATATCTATGTGGAATTACAAATAAGGCAATGTCCATTTTATTAGAATTGATTTGTGATGCATTTCCTGAAGCAAAAATCACAGAATCTTTTTATGATATGAAAAAAGTTGTTAACAAGCTTGGTCTGAATTATACAAAAATATATGCATGTCCCAATGATTGTAAGCTTTATTGGGGAGAGGATTCAAGTAGACAGAATTGTAAGAAATGTTCTTCTTCTAGATGGTAGTCAAAGGGTGATGTTGGAAGTCTGGCTGAACATAATTTCATGGAGAAGAAGAAAAGGAACTCACCTGCACAAGTTTTGCATTACTTTCCTTTGAAGCCACGATTGCAAAGATTATTCATGTCATCAAAAACCTCCAAACACATGAAGTGGAATTCTGTAGATAATAACAATGATGGGTTAATGAGACATACATGATATTCCCAATCGTGTAAAACATTTGATTCATTACATCCATATTTCTTAGCTAATCCTAGGAATGTTCAATTGGGATTGGTTGCCGATGGATTCATCCCATTTGGGACTTTGAGTACCATTTATAGCATTTGGCCAGTTGTTTTGATCCCTTATAATCTGCCTCCGTGGATGAGTATGCAAAAAACATCTTTTATCATTTCAATGATTATTACTGGAAAAACAATTCCTGGATATGATATTGATGTATACCTGCAGCATTTGATTGAAGAATTGCAGGAGTTATGGAGCAACAATGTTGAGACATTTGTTGTTTCTTCTAAAAAAATGTTCAAAATGCATGCAGATTTAATGTGGACCATTAGTGACTTCACTGGTCTTGGGAATTTATCTGGTTGGAACAATTATACGGGTTTGGCTTGTCCCATTTGTAGCTTTTATTTCAAGCCCAAACAGCTACCTCACAGTAGAAAATGGTGCTTCTTGTGCCATCGAAGATTTCTTGATGCATCTAATAGATTTATGCTGAACAGATCAAAATTTAATGGTTCCATTGATCGTAGACCACCTCCAAAGTTGTTAACTAGTTCTGAAATATTGACACATCTTGAAAATGTTAAAACAGAATTTGTAAAGGTTCATCATTTGAATGATAGCGCAAAACGAGTGCGAAGTGCATCGTCAAGTGAAATCAGAACGCAACAATGGAAGAAAAAAGTTTATTCTTCAAACTTCCATGTTGGGAATTTAATTTGTTGTGCCAAAATCTTGATGTGATTCATATTTATAATAATGTATGTGATAATTTTATTTTCATATTACTTAATGAGCATGGAATGTTGAAGGATCATCTCAATGCTCGCAAAGACTTATAAGTAATGAACATAAAATGTGATCTCTGGCCAGATGATAATGAAAAGTATTCTCTGACCATTTTTTCAATGAAAAATAGAGATAAAGATACATTCCTTAGAATTTTAAAGAATGAGAAGGTATCTGATGGGTATTCGAGTAACATATCGAGGTGTGTTTACTTAAAGAATCGTAAGTTATATGCATTGAAAAGTCACGATTCACATATTTTGTTACAAAAGTTACTACCATTGGCATTGCGTTCATTATTATCTGAAAATGTTACTTTTGTTGTACTCCAATTCTGCACATTTTTCAGGAAATTATGTGAGAAATCTCTACATCCATTTCAGCTTGACAACCTCCAGGAGAGTTTTGTATTGACCCTTTGTGCAATGGATATGATCTTTCCTCCATCGTTTTTTACTGTCATGATGTATTTAACTGTGAATTTGGTTGAAGAAGCTAAATTAGGAGGCCCCGTTCATTATTGATGGATGTATCCAATTGTGAGGTATTTTATTTATATGTTTCCAGTTAATTAATTTTTTTTGTCATTTAAATAAATGCATAATAATATTATTTTATTTCACAGATATCTTGGGCATTTGAAAGCATACGTGAGAAATAAAGCTCAACCAGAAGGCTCTATTACTGAAGGCTATTTGGCCGAGGAGTGTCTCACCCTTTGTTCCAGATATTTGGATGATATTAAGAAAAGATTTAATAGAGTTGGACGTGTTGATGACACATCAAATCAATCTCAAATACATCAGAAATCAAAAATATTTCCTGATATTGGCCGATCAGTTGGGAGAACCTCATATGTGACACTGAAAGAATTGGAATTTTTACAAGCACATAGATATGTTCTAATGAATAGTGAAATTGCAGATCTATTTATTGAAGAGTTGAAGATATAAACAAAGAGACGAATGAGAGGCCGAACATGAAATAAGAAAGATATAATGAAAGTTGTGAATAAAGAGCTGGTAGAATAGTTTGCATGATGTGTAAGTTTATAAATATTTCAATAAATACGAATATTAGTTTGACACATACAATTTTTAAATCTATTAAATTATATTTCTTTTTTTCAGATCATGAATACTGATACTCGAGCAGACTTGTTAGAAAATTTGAAGTTTCTTACTAGAGGTCCTATAAAACTAGTTAGAAAGTTCAACGCTTATAATGTGAATGACTTTAGGTTTCGTACTATCGATCGAGAAGTGGGTTTGAAAACATAGAATAGTGGTATATTTACATTTGATGAAGTGAAATACTTTGGAAAGATACATGATATTATTGAATTAAACTACCACATGAATTTTTCTGTTGTTTTATTCAAATGCAAATGGGTCGATATTATTTGAGGTGTTAAAAGAGATTCCTTACAATTTACTTCTGTAAACTTCTCTCGCTTGGTGGATGTTGGTGATCATGAACTGCATGATCCATATATCTTAGCCTCACAAGAAAAAATGGTATATTATGTGAATGATGTTGTGGATGAAGGGTGGAGTGTAGTTACTCACGTAATACAAAGAGATTTGTATGATATGGGTGATGATGTGGAATATTTGAGCTCTGTAATTGAATTTCATCAACAACAGGAAGCAGAATTATTTTTCCGTGATGATATTGAAAATATAAGTCTAGCAAGGATGAATGAAGTGGATGAAGAAATGGAGCAGGAAACCGACATGATTTAAGGGGAAAATGATTGTGTGTACAATTATTTACTCATTCAGCAACCACTTGTTTCATTTCTGCAGTCATTCATTATCATTGTTATATATATTTTGTTTGTTAGTACTGGGCATCTATTATCATTTTTAAATTGTTTTTTCTACATAATTTTTTTGAAATATATATTCTGAACTTAATTTTATTTTATTAAATGACAGGAATTCCAAGGAAGAAGTAGTACACTATTGTATCTAGTTCTGCGACAGATGACGATCCGTCTGTCCCCATAGTATCTGAGGCACTAGCCTAAACCCCTACACCATCTCCCCCTGCACCATCTCCGACACCATCTGTGGATGTCTCATTAGAGGATGAGTCATCGAATCCCCCTACAAGAGCCTCAGTAGTGGGGCAGCGATATGCCCCTTCCAGTTCATCACAGACAATCTGGAGGGTCACAGTCATAGGTACAAATTTTAATTAAATATATTTATTTCATTTTGTTTATACTAATTGTTTGCTCATTGAAGATGAAAAAATGAAACCGTGAAAAAACACATAAGAAGTTCAGATGTTTGGAACATGAATGGTGAGAAGATAGTCGTGCCATTTGATCCTTATGGGGTCCCGACAGAAGACGCCGCGGGGTTACTTGGCCAGATTATAGGTCAGCTGGCAGCGGAGCCCATTTCCTGGCCTATTTCATATGATGATTGGAGGCATATGCCTCCAAACTGGAAAAATGGAGTTTTTTATTTTCATATAAAGGTAATTTTATTACTTTATGGTTTAATTGAATGTCATGTTATTAATATGTTCAAAATGAATTTTTGTATACAGATATTCTTCCACTTTACCGTTGCTGATGTGATAGCACGGAAGTGGACAATGAAAAATCTTGGGAAAAAATGGAAAGATTTAAAATGGAGGTTGTGGTGTGATGTCAACAATACTTCGTTGACCGTGCAACAAATGTATGAGAAGCTACCCAGTGGGGTACCAAAAGAACAGTGGAAAGTTTTTGTTGATAGACATCATGATGAGAAGCGGATGATATTGAAATATATATTATTATATTATCCTCATTTTACATTTATACATGTATATGAAGAGGATATGACATTGAATACATTACTGTTAAATTGAATTTTATTTATTTCAGGATCTGTCAAGACAAAATGCATCAAACCGGGCAAAGAAATTCACCCTGCACACTGTAGGCTCAAAAAACTTTTCTAGAAGCCGAATGTCATTGGTAATATTTTAATTAGTTTAGATATTTATAATAAAATATTATCTATTTAAAATATATAATTGTTTATTTATCTTTGATTAATGCAGTCACAGAGTTTAGGGCATGAAGAATCCCGAACTGAACTGTGGATGGATGTTCATAAAAAAATAGATGGAAGTTTTTTTATTGATCCTTCCAAAGAAGTTGGGGTATGAAGTCAATTTTTTATTATAATAACTTATTATCAGTTTTTAATCTGTTAATATATATTGATATTTGATTTATAGGTCAAAATTAAAGAAATATGGGATGCCAATCCTGGGCAGTCCTACTCAGTCTCCCAGGATGACCCGGTTGCTAAAGTCCTTGGGAAGGAGCATCCTGTAGAGTGCGCGGTATGGGTTTGGGACCCGTACCATCTGAGGTCTTGGGAAGGCCACCAGGGATTCCGGATGCATCTACTCCTTATTATAGTAATTTCATACCTGAAGATGCTCAGAGGGAGATGTCTTCTCTACGAAACATAGTTCACCAGCAGGGGGATCAGATATCTGCTTTGCAGAAAGAGTTTCTTGAAATACGTCAGTATATGAGAAGATATGCCCCTGGTGGTAGTGCATAGACTAGTGGTGAGCAGGTAAATCAAAAAAATCAAAATCATTTAGTTTTCAAACTTTTATTTATTTTAAGTTTAATTATAAATATGAAACAATATTTAATTTTCAATATAATGTTCTTACAGGTGGCAGCAAGCAGTGGAGATGGAGGTGGAGAGGGTGACGATGCATCATTGGACAATGAGTATTAGTATTGTTGCAATTTTGAAAAAATATGAGAACGATTGGTTTGTATATGTAACATGTATGGCACATAGTTGCCACCAAACATTTCCATGTCCTAACATTTTCTTAATTTCTCATGTTTCCTTCTATGCAATTTTTTGATTTATAATGTTTCATTTTATGTCTTGATTTCTCAAGTGTGGTATACATCATTCCATTTAGGCCTATGTTTGAATTGTTAGTCGAGATTTTGGATGACTAAAGAGTGATCCTTTTGTTATTTTGTTTTGGTTATATAAATCGGAACCTAGTAGGCAGTATAGAGACCAAACATAAGAGGATGATGGGAACGTGGTTTAGCCTAATGATGTGATACAAATCATGTACTCACCAATAAAATTAGTTGGAAACAAAAATGGTTAACCTAACATGGAACCTTAAACAAAATGCATGTGTCACCCACCTGTTAGGCTCATTTTTCTCTCTCAAAATATGAAATGTGGACAAACATAGATCCGATACAATTGATTATACATGTGTTTATTTATTGATATGCTGATTTCATGAGGATTTCTTATAAATGTTTCTCATAAGTATTCTGAAAGTTTCAACTAGAACCCGCTTTGATCCAAATTAAATTTTACTACTTTAAGAACACATATGCTTCGACTACTGCACAAGTTGGATCCTCGTTTAAAAATAGGGCCTTATTATCAACCTTGCACCCTCAACATTGGATCTCAAATTCACTGGTTTGGGAGTCACACCTAAATGGTACCTTTCCATCTTTAGGGGAAGCTAAAAAATCCATTCATCTCAAAAATACCTACTAGATGTCTACTCAACAATGACTAGTGGAACATAATTTATTGTAAATAGTTTCCATCTCAAATCATTTCATGGTCATATCCATGGAAGGAAATAACTTGTTCCTCCCTTGTCTAGGGAGGTTGAACAAGAGGTCACAGATGGACTCATCTAGATAGAATAAGGGACCCTCTAAAGGGCTCCTTATAGAATTCACCATCACCAATGCTAAAAAGCAATAAAACCTCTATATGATGTGTGTGTTTACCTTGGGAGTCTGACCTAAGTATCCTAAACCTAGGTAGTTAGGAAAACCCACTGAGTGTAGTGAACAATCAACCAAGAACATGGCCCTACATATATACCCTCCAAAGTATCCCACTAACTAAATATGGTGGAAAACTATGAGCAAGAGGACACATTTTCCCACATTTACTAATCTTGTCAGTATAATATGGTATTATTCAAAGAAATAACCAAGAATATTTTGGTAAAAAAATATTTGGAATACCCATATCCTTTCCCACTAACTTTATTAACATCGGTATATACCTATATGAAATAGAGGAAAATATCAAGACCATACACATTCTCAAACAATAGAATAAGAAAATATGCATGTTCTGGTCACTGAAGTCACCTGGAATATTCTAAAAATGGTTAAAGAGAAGACACACAACTATTCTACCATAATTTGGGTGACTCATTAACACAATATGAGGAGATTTAGAGAAGATACACAGCTTTTCTCCCAACATATGGTGTATCTAGTTGAATGTAGAGGTTATAGGAGTTTGGGTCATATCTTGCACTTATTCAAAACTTTTCACCAGTTCCTCCTAGGGGGATAAGATCTTTACATATTCCACATTATTATGAGTGTCCTCTTAATTTTTAGTAGGGATGTAGCTATAATACCAAATACTACTGAGGCCAAGGTGGTTGTCAACATAGTTGATACTAGACTCAGGAATTATTGTGCATGAAATGTGATCCCACTCAGAATAGTCATGCTGTAGCATAGAGTCATGGTATGGGAAAACTAAATGACGTTCAAAATATGATAGAGAGCATAATTCAAATTCATCTATTGTTGTAGGTATTAATCTAGTAACCTCTACAATAGATTCTACATTATTTGACACAAGTGCATCATACAATGTTATATTTGATACATTTCTAGTGATTCTGGACCTTGATATAGTATATTTATGTGTCATTAAGAATCTTTAAACCTCATTGGTTATTCGATCAATGATTTTTCACTGATGGAATTATTTTCCCCATTAGTTAGGAAAATGTTTTTCTATATAGAATTAATTATTTCCCATCATGTAACTGTATGATGTAATTATTGGAATGGATTTCATGCATCCCTATAAATCCATTATTGATTATTATCACTATAGAATTATGGTTGATTGTTTGTATGATGTCTCCTATTTTATCATGTTGGGGATACCAATTTTGAAGTAACATTTTATTTGTTTGTATGATGTCTCCTATTCCATTTTATGGTTTGATTTATTTTTCAGGGCAATGGGGAAGTAGAAGAAAAACTCCATTTTTTTTCTAGTCAGCATTTCATGGCGGTTTTAACAGCCGCTAATGGTTTCTTGGTCAGAATTTTTTGGCGGTTATAAGCACCGCTAATGCTTTACTGGTAAAAAATTAGTGGCAGTTAAAACCACTGATAAATGTAATCAGTTTATATTTAGCGGCGGTTTTCACCGCCGCGATAGAGGCGCATCAAACGCATGAATATCGCGGCGGTTAAAACCTCCATGAATAAAAAAATATTCGGCATCCGTTAAACTGTCGATAAATTCAGGAAAACCGCCGTGAAATGACGCATCTACGACGCTTCCTATAAACTGCTGCAAAATGGAAAAAACCGCTGCTAATAGATTGTCAATGCCCAGTTTAGCAGCTGTTTAAATCACCACTATATGAAAAACAACCCACTACTAATAGCTGGTTTTGTTGTAGTGAATGTGATGAAAAATCATTACATTGAAGCACACTTCATAAGTTTCCAATAATATTTTCAAATATTTTTTTAAAATGTTTTAGTTTTTAAAAGATTTTTTCATATATAATATTATATTTTCCTTAAGAAAAGTTTTAAATAATTGTTTAATACATCTTTATAAGTATTCAATGTAATTTTCAAATAAAAGTATTTTCAAAATGCATTATGAATTAAAAATTGATTTTAAAATAAAGGTTAATTTACTTAATAAAGGTTACAAGTGATCGTTCAAAATACTTATCCATCTAATTTGACATCCTTTGATATAATTTATGTTTTATTGGGGACAAGAAAAAAGGATACCATTATTATCCTTTCTTTTAATGGTTTATGTTTATAATGAAAAGATGTTTATGAAATCTGTTTCTATCCAACGGTTTGTACCATGATATAAGTCTTATGAAACACAATTATTTTCATGGGTTATGGTTTTACGGAATAACTAAATTATAATCAAACTTTCCTCTTTTTCATAGGTTATGACATGATGAAATTTTAATGAAACCATTTTCATTTCTTGGGTTATGATATGATGAATTTTTTATGATCTTATGGAACACATATTTATGATTTTACTTATGTGATATTAGGTATGTAATAACCAAGGATAATGTTTACATTATGACTAATAGATGGTGGTTACGTTATAACAAAATATAGTTGGGACCTATATCTCCCTCTAATGCATAAGGTAAAGATTTTTATATCATGAGATAAATAGGGATTGAATGGGTAGTTAACTCGATTCAGTAAGGGTATTCATCTACTATATTGGTCTTGGCAGTAATCCTTTACTAGTATGATAATTTGGTAGGTGAAATCAATATACTATGAGAAAAGGGCCTCAACTAGGGATGGTGGTTTGTCCCACCTAGGAGGTTTTTCTTGTCAATGAGTTCCCTTATAAGTTTTAGTAGTGATCCTTGACTACTAAGGAAAATATTTTCTATACTTATGTGTATATCACATTTCTATGTCTTATTCCCATGGGATTATCTCATGGATCATGTTCTTATATTTTTTTTTATTTCATATTAAATTCCAATCTTTATTCCATGAATCAATATTATGATCTTTGATGTGCATGGTATGGTTGTCAAATGATATTATCATGTTCATGTACCCTTATGTTCACGTTATTCTTACGCATCTCATTTTTCTCATATTGAGAATATAAGATCACCATTTATTGTGCTCCCTTTCCCCAAATTATAAGGAAATGTTTTAAGTAGGAGTACTAAAGGGGAAGATTATTATGAGAGAGATTGATGATCTTTCATGAATTAGGAATATTTTTTCCAAGTTTCTAGTGGCACTAAGCTATTATGGTCCTCAATCCTATGTTTGTGTAATGTACTTAATATACTTCTAGAAAAGATGAAATATCCCTGTATAAAAATAATGGGTCGTTACAAGATTAATTTCCTCATAAACTATGTATACTTATTGTGTATTGATAGGGATGTCATTCTTGGAAAATCAAACTATATTCTTCAACATAAATTAGGATGTTCTCTTACACATATGATTATCATAAGGAATTTAACTAAAATTTTCTCATCTTTGTTTCCAAGTGTAACAAGAAAATTATATGATACCAACAATAGTGACCTGTAATTTTAATACATAAATATTACATCTAATTAAATCAATATTCAATACATATTATTAAAATTTATTTTAGAACCTTAAATTTTTAATGTCTTTAGAATCATGGATACATAAACCACTGGTTCATGAAATATCAACATCATACACCCCTTGGTTCTTCACAACTATCACTCTTCTTATACATATGATACATAAATCCATTCTTAATTACTTTTGTAATGGAAACATAAGAAAGGGTGAGCTCTGATGCTTTGTATGAGTAGAAAAAGGAGTTAATAATGATAACTTAAAAATAACATTATCATATAGGTATGGGAATATGAAATTAGAATTTAAAAAACCTACCCAACATATCAAAGATTATAATATTGAGTCAGGGAATAAAAATTGTATGTACATAATTTAATAATCATAAAGTTATAAAAAAACATTATCCATGAGAACATAACATTTATATAAGATCATTCTATAAAAGATTGGCATAAACTATTGAATAATCATTATCATATAAATATTATACCAAGGCTTCCCACCAAGACATTCATAACATGTTAGTCTTAAGCTAACAACCCTTGTACTAAATTCACGATTGATACAAAATCTTTTGTACCATATTTCAAGCTTTGTATAACCTCCCTTGTACCCAATTTTGGGATTAGGATAACCTCAAATGTCCCCTATTTCAAGATTGGGATGACCTATCATGTAACTTCTTTTAGGATTTGGATAACATCTTTTATACCCTTTTTAAGGATACTAAAATAATAATCTCTACCTAATTAATTGGAGGGATATACAATTTTGGGACCACCCATCCCATAAACAAAAGTCCATTCAAATTTATACTATAAGATAATAAAAAATTTAATTAAAACTTAACTCATGGAAACTAAAATGGGTTTCATTGATATTTCATCAACATAACCATGAAACATCTAGAGACATAATAAATATTGTATAATTGGAATATATCCCTAGAAAATCTCATGTAACACGAAAGGATGCTATCGTATATGAGAAATCCTTTAAAATATCACTTGGAATATTTCTTATGGAAAATACCCTTTTCACATTGAAAGACCATCATTATAATCTTATAATTTCCAAAATATTATCGAAATATTTTCATTAAATTGAACCTTATAAACTTGTAATGGATACTTCATAACATTAATAGTTAATGATGGTATGAAATAATATTTAGTCCATGTATGTTAAAATTAATCTTCCTTTAACATTTTAGGTAAAAAAAGCCTACGGTTCCTCATTCCTAAAACAATAAGAATAATTTTTTAAAATTATTTTTAAAAAATATATAATGGGTAAAAATTAATTTAAAAAAGAATAATGAAATAGTAAAAAATTATTGAAAACATTTTTTGAAAACATGTACATTGAAAAAATGGGGTTTTTACCGAGGATAAAAATAAGTAATTTTCCTTAAAACATTATTCTATTATCTTATGTACTTAAATTAAGGTAATTGAAAGGAAAACAATTAATCCCAAAAAATAAAAATATGGGAATAAAAATAATTGGTTAATTGAGATATATAACATAAAATCTCATCATTATAAACTTGGTCATAAAAAATCCTGATAAGCAATGAGATTGTAACATATATTCTTTACTAATTTCGTAAATTTTGAATCATAAGACCCATGAAAGAATAATTTCCAATGCAACATTAAATATTAAAATCATAATTATTTTAATGATATAACATTTATAAAATTAATTTATTTACACCACATAAAGGAAGATAAGTGAATAACATAACATCTATCCCTAAGAAAACAATTTGAGAAAATAAATACATAACTCTAGTGAAACATGCTTCAATGGTTCTCTAGAATCCTATAAAATAAATTTAAATTTATTAAAATTATATACCAGATTAATTTACATACTTTCTATATCATATTTTAACCACTTATAATATTTAAACAACCATATATTAATAATTCTATATTAAAATTGGCATTTATTTATGTTTATTGTTTTATTTTACTTGAGAATTTCTATTTGGTTGTTTTAGTACTTGTAATTTAATTTTTATTACAAAATCACCAGAATGTTATTTATGATATTGATATAAAATATATTTATTATATATGTATTTGTATTCATCCATTAAATATATATTTGAAAAAATGAATAATATTGTTCACAAAGATGGTAAGTCGTACATTCAGATGAATATTGCTTTCATTATTTGAAAAATGTATGGAAAGAAATTTAAATAATAATTTACATTTATAATTATGTTTTATATCATAAATATGGTATATATAGTAATCAAATATATCTTTATTACCATCCATGTAAATCATAAATGAAAAATGATTCACTTCACTTCACCGAGGTGGTAGTCTGTATATATGCACGAGCAATGTTATCATTTTCTAAAAAAATGGAAGGTAAGAAGAAACATATGAATTTATAATTCCATATTTTTACTATTTTCATAAATATAATGTATAATTATTAAACCCATTATAATACCTAGCCCTGAAATATGGCGATGAAAAATGAATTATATCGCTATGTGAAGGTTTTAGTCCACACATTTGTACAGACAATACTTTCACATCCCATTTGATGGAAAATGGGATTTATAATGGTGGTTTCATGATCAAAATAAAATTTATATATTTTTAGTATAATTAATTTATTATTTTTCAAAGAATACCATTACTTTTTAGGAGGTATAAGAATAAATAAATTGAAAGAGATCGGGTAATATGGTTACATTTCATTGTGATACCTTCTTTAGATCCTAACATTAGAACACTTGTGATAGTATTTAAACACGAAAAGAACCACTAATTTGTGTTTAGGTAATTTTATAAGATAAATCTTTAGGGTTTGGTAGATTTAGATTTGTCAAAGTGATGTAAATAAAAGGTAGAATGGGTGTCTGTTTATAAGGTAGGGAAATAACACCCTTGGACTTACAAAAAGGATTAAAATATAATCAAGTCATTCTAAAGTAAAATGATTCCAAATCACCATATATTTGATGAAAAATTTATATGTTCAAAATATCAACATATAATAAAATTTAGATAGGTTTTGGTGTTATTTTAAACTTCATCATTTGGTTTAAAGATATGGTTATCAAATTTTAAACTTAACCTTGGTAATGTATTTTTAAATATTAAAGGGTTATAATTTAAATTATAAGTTTCTAATTAGGTCATAAATGGTTAATTGATGAAATATTTAATCATTTATCATTATATTTATCTTGTTTCAATACTTTCATGATTTTTAAAAGTAATAATTATATATTATTTAACATCAAATGTCATTAATGCCTTTTTTACACTATTCATTTAATTTTACATTAAAGAAAACATGGAAGAAAATCCATATGAATATAAAACATTAGCACATTCATGGTATAATCTATTTATATATAAACCTCATTGAGTATAATAATTCTCCCAAATGTTTACTTTTAATATTTTCAAAATCATTTTTTATTATTCTTTAAACTAAATATATAATGTGTCATCATTATGAATTAATTTAATGTAATTATTCCATACCTAAAAATTATAAATAAATTAATAATATGAAAAATTAATTCAGCTATAAAATTAACATTTGGAACTGAAATTATCCAATTTTTATCCTTGTGAAAAAAAATTTTGGTTACTAAAGTGAAAATAGTGACATTTTGTATTTATCATTTTTCTAAAATACTATAATTGTCATCATTAAAGTAAATAAGACCCCAAGTAAAAATATATTACATAATTTGATTATAATGGTTGAAATACACTCATTAAACATGATAAGGGATTGATTTATTCTTATTTTATGGCCTTAACCAAATATTTTAACACAGTTTTACAGATACTAAGGTGATTTTTTTTAAAAAAGTTTCTATTTATAATGAAAAAACTAAAAGGGTACCTTTATCCAATTTTGAATATATTAATTAAAAATACTGGATCCATTTTTAATGATTAAATATCTATAAGTGGGTGAAATTCATTTGAAAATAATTTCACAAAAACGTGACAAAAAAATGGTTTTCAGAAAATTACATTTTTTGTAGAAAATGATATTTATTATTATCTCGTGACTATAAAAAACATTAATTTAATATTTAAATTTTTTATTGAATATAATATATATATATATATATATATTCATATAATCATTCACCAAGAGTGATTTGTTCAATTTATTAACATAAAAACACATTGCGCGCATAAAAATAGTTTTGTTTATAAAAAACGACTCTTTTACTTTATTTTTTTTGTTTCATATATAATAAATTGATAACCAATTATTTAATTTCATACATTTGTAAAACAAACATCATATCTTTTTTATTATTAATACCACCAATCCACCAACTATGCAATAACAATTACAAAACATATTATTATTTTAATAGTAAATCATGGTTCTTTTAAACTCGATGTTATGTTTATAGAAATCTATAAAAGAAATAAAATTTATTCATAGAAAAAATATCATAAAATATTATGATGTTAAATTAGTCATGATTGTAATTATTATGGGCTAACAACTAGTTTTTGCGTATCAAACATATATCATTGGGAACAATTTTTTTTGATAAAATGATAACCAAAGTAGGGATTTCTACTTGGAAGTAAAAAAATACCAATTTGTAAGTTATAATATCATTCAACCAAGAAATAAGGGGTTACATAATGAAAAAATGAAAAAACAAATAAACAAACAAATATGACTCATAACAAATGAATTAAAGTACAAAATCAAAATAAATAATTCTAAACCTAAATTAGACTAAACTATAAATAAAACTCTAATATAATCATAAAAATTAAGGTTAAGGTAAATGTTCATACATATAATAGTGAAATGAAAACACTATGTTCCAAAGTAAAATATGACCATAGCTACCCATCTCCTTGTGTCAAGAAAAACACACTTTTTCATGGAACAATCACTATAGCTTACCCGCGACCTAGAGACCATCTTCTACATCCAATAATATCCTAATAAATTTTTAATATTATAGGCACGATCAATCATTTTATTTCCTCACACCTTGTGCATAAAAATTAAAAAAATATCTTTCATGATATTTTTATTTGAAAATAGAAAAATTATGATTTTCACTTTTATTGAGAACTAATAACACATAATCATTATTTGAATCCATTTCAACCAAGATAAGGGAGTAATGATTTTCCAAATAAAATTTCCCTTAATATCTTTAATAAAAAATAATTATTTTATACAATTAATCTTTTTAAAACATTACATTGAATATTACCAGCTATAAGAAAATTTTAATAGAATTCTAAGCCATTATAATACATTTTATTTAAATTAATAAGGTTTAAGAGACACATTTAATATTTAAAAATAAATTTTCATGGCAATAAGCATTGATAAAAATACCCACAACAACAATAATGAATATAAAAACAAAATAGTTATAAATAAACTATCAAGGAAATAGAAAAATAATATTCCTCATAATAAAATCAAGATCTGTAATCCTGGGAATACATGGGAGATTTGGGGTAAATCTTGTAAAATACTAAAGTAGAATTCATCTAATCGATACCAGATGTGATTCAATCACCCTAATACACACACTTACATAACCTAATCTAACCATAGTAAATCCTTGAAGTAGTGTATGCACCTCAATTTGGGACACCAACAAAGTGTGATAAAAAACTAATGAATTATGTAAACCTGGATATACCACAAAGATACTCTTGGTTACTCATGATATATAAAATAGAGGTGTGATGAGAAAAAAAACCTAAATCAAATCATAGGATCAATAAAAATATACATTAATTAGAGAAAATAAATAATATTATATCCATTTTGAAGTATATTAACCCATTTATGGAGAAATAATTTTGAAGAACATTCATAAATATCCTTTTCTAGTGAACAATCATCTTTGGTGATGTTGAATAATCCTTTTTATGGCACCTCATAGTGACCTTATGAAGGGTTTTGGTCAAGGGATACCTATATTAAATCCCATCATAATATCTCCTCCTTTCAAAACTAAAATTTGCATTTATGGTTGTGTCCTCCCCTTGAAGCCACATGACCCACCTCGTGACCACCAAATCATTAGAAATACTAACCATTCCATTTATAAAAACTTAGTGTGAATTTTAGGGAAGTGACATGAAGGTTTATATAATGGTGAATGTAAGATTACCAATAGAACACTTAGGTGGGAATAAAAACATTTTTAATTGAAGATAGTTTCTAAATATTTCATTGTGAATTCATTCCATGGTAATCAAAGAGCCAAACAAATAAAACCATAACCTATAAGGCCTGTATCCGTGTGCCCACATCGTGAGAATTACTCCTACAAAAACATGTTTTGATGTACCCACACACGATGCTACTTCATGAGGCCCTTCGTATAAAATTAATTTGTGAGGAACTTTATTATAATTCCACTATGAAGGAATCACTGTTGTCATCCTACTTCAAAAGGCCTTTGTCTTTGAGGCCTCTCTATAGGGACATCATCATAAATCTACTTTACGAAGCATGTGAGGCCCATTTTCAAAGTTCCACTTGCATGGGTCTCTTCATGGACTACTAGATTTTGAAGTATCCTTCACAGATTCAAGGTTTCTCATATTCCACATACTCTATTAAAAATATTAAGCTCCCTAGGATATTCAGTTCTATAATTTTAGTGGTAACCAACTATATGAAATTTAGAACTCTTTTGACCACTCCACAAATCATGAAAATAAGGCATAAATTCAACTCTCATATGTCATATCCAAATTTTTTTTTCTCCCATATGGGACACTCTAATATAAATTACCTTCATGTTTTTCCTTTTCCAATGTCAAATCCCCAAAAAATGGGAAGTAATAACCATCTCAAAAACCACTTCACATGCATGATCAGGTTTTCAGGTCTTCCAAAGTGACCCCCTTAGATCATGTATTCCATTGATAAGAGGATGTTCCATGATAAATATACACAGTAGATAGAAACTTCATGGTGATCACAACCATTTACCACCTAAATAATTATGGTCTCTATGATGAGGACACTATAGTAGTCTCTACTGGCTCATGATTCTCATTCTGGTTGTTGAAACATTTAGTAGAAAAACTTATTTCTAATCAATGATCTATATGTTTTTGAAATTCCTTATAATGTATAAGCCACATCCATGTAACCCATTATTTATTCATTACCAAAACACATCAATGATAAAGGGATACCCATACCTGGTCCTCCAACTCAGTTCAATCCCCAAAATCATCCCTGAAAAGTGTTATACCCCCTATGATATGCATCTTTGGGAAACCAAAATTCAAAATCCCGACTTAATATTCTATTGTAACTTATTTCATGACAGAAAATACTTTTTCATATAATGTTAAACACTATATAATGATTCCACAGCTTCATGTTCTAAAACTATGTGATAACATCTTAGCTAGAAGATTTAAAACCATATGATAAGATCATTACAACATCATTTTAAACTGCATAAAATGGTCCAACCATATAACCTTCAACAGTGAAAAAAAATATATGTTGGATTAGATTCATTATTAAGAATGATATATAGGACGATTCCACAAGGTTCAAACCTAACATCACAATTATTTATTCTACTCAGTTGTCCTATATTCCTTGTGAACCCATCATCAGGGAGTCATATTAATAATGAAATCACCCACTTCCTTCCTCATTGGGACATATTACTTACGAGTTAAGACATCCATACTCATTTGTATTTATTTTATTTGATATCACTATTTACCTACTCTATGTCCATATTCCCTATGAACCATCCTCCCATAAATCCATATTAATACTAAGTCTATATCCCATTTCCTGTCCAATATAGCCCCAAGAAAAACTAACCACATATCTCGTGGTGCTATATTTTATATAAAAAAGTCACATCCTCATTAGGTCACATTCCTATAGATGTTAACTAAAATTATCCACCCATGTGTAAGTCCTAAACCATTTATTTCAGTTACCACAAAACCATAAATCTATGATGGGTTGTAAGACCATCAATTTATTAGAAATAATTTTAAAGGGATAAAATATAATGTATGTTTAATCCTTAACTTATGAATTTCTAGGATTCAATCTATGTTATTCATGATCTATTTTCTAACACAAAAACTATGAGAACTTTTTTCACTCAATAATGGTCCATAATGAGATTATGAATTTATCAAATAATATCTCTTGGGAGTATTGAATCAGGTGTGCGGCAAGGCCCATTATCGTGCACTAGTTACGGATCGAGTCTAGCTCAACGTCGTGTTTTTAGGTTTACCCCTTTGTACATATGTTCCATATCCACATCCAATTGTAGTATCCATATAGGGATTAATTTTCTTGATAAACCAAATACATTATACTTTACCAAAATTTACTTATTTTTTCTTATACTTATTTTCATCCCTATGGATTTCACTATAGTTTTCTAATATTTTTCTTGTGATAACAACTATGATAAATCTCATTTTTATTACTCATTAATCATGATTTATTACATATGTTTACAAATAATACAACTCAAATGATAGATAGGACTAGTTTATTTTGGAATTATGTATATTACATAGAATATTAAAAAAGGAAATACATCATCTCTGTTGAAAACTTCCTTAACATGATCATACTTAAAACTGTATGGGATAACCTAGGTACACACATAAGAAAGGTGTGATTTATAAAGACTAGTAAGTGAATAAACATGGAATAGACAAGAATAATTTGATATATTTTAGAATATAGGAATATAAATGGGGTATAAAAGGGGTTATAATCATAAACATGAATAACAAGACATGATATAGTGTGATAACATAAAGACGACATGGGAAATGTGAAAAAAACTTAAAAAACTACATCAAAAACATAGGTCAAGGATAATAATTAGTACATCATGTTGGAAATATTCCCATGATGTATTAGGTTCACTCCCTAGTCCCTTTAATGACATCTAAGGAGTCTAAAACATTACCCAATACATTTGAGTTCTATATAATTTCATGTGCACCGGTCAATTTCATTTCATTCTCATGATTAAGTGTGCCACATAGATTATAAAAATTGGATTCATTTAAAATCATATATTATTCCATGATTAAGAATTATGGAATAAATAAAATGAATTCTCCAATAAATAATTATAAGTTCATAAACTTGAACACCATTGATAAGAAATGGATACGGGTATTCACTACACAGTTGTTTGGCATGAAAAATCGCGGTGGAATATCTACAGCATAACAGGGGCGTATGAATTTCCATGAGAGTGATTAATTAGAGTTAAATGGGTCTCTTATAATTTAAATATATAAATGATAGTAATGGGGATATTTAAGAACATATACCAGCCATATAAAATGAAGTTAAAATATATAAGGTAAAGAAAATAGTAGAATGAAGAGGAGGAGAGGATCCCTTAATAAAATATGGCATAGTAACAGGTGTACATAATAGTTCATGGGAGGGATTAGTGAGAGTTAAAGGTGGATATAATAATATAGACATAAAATGTAGAGTAAGTTGAATATTAATTAACATATCTTAACATTAACAAATGGAAATTATGAAGAATAAAATAAAATAATTTCTTGAATAAAAAGAAGGGATGGAGATCCCTTGCAAACTTTTAGCATAGTAACATCTTAGGAAAAGGTAAAACTGTGAGAGGGTAAATGATATATCATTAAAATAACATAAACTAAGAATTTAGTTAATGTTTATAAATGAATTAAAATAAAATCAATTAGAATTAACAATACTAAATTTTAGGAACGTGCTTGAATTGAAAGGGGGAGAGGAAGGTCCCCTACATTGAGAGGGTGATTCCAAGTGCTTGGGAGAAGCATCTTGAGAGATTGGGGAACATTGGAAGGACTTTGGATAGGGGGTGGAAGGTTAATTACATTCTCTAATATATTTTAGTGAATATAAATGGGTCCGTGCAAGTGTTTTTTTATAGGAAATGAGTGGAGAATTCTTTATTATTTCTCAATCATCGGTTTTGGACTCTAGATAATAAAATAACCACAAGAAATAACCATACCATTGTTTCTTCATATGGTTTCTTCCAAATGGGAGTGGCTTTTATTATTTTATAATCCAAATGGCCTAAATTATTGAAATATTAACCCTACTGATGCAGAAGTGAGACATGTTTATAAAGAAATGATTTTAAAACATTAAACTATTTTAAAGGTTTTCGAGGATTCATAATGGCCTTATAAAATTAATAAAATAAACATAAAATCACATTATATTTAAGGGGAAACCAATATTTGGTCATGGATACCATTTTTTATAATTATTAAATCAATTTTGGGACATTATGATATCATAATACACACTGTATATTTATACCTTATTTAATTTTAACTTGAAAATTTGAATATCTTAGAAATTTATGAAAAATTCACCATTGGATAATATTTATGTTCTGATTGCTAAAGTAATATTCATTTTAATTTTTTTTCTTCTAAATATATGTTTTTTTCACTTTTAATATAGAATTGATATTCATTGACAAATACAATTTTTTTCTGACAATAATAATTTTCGAACCCTTATAAAAATTACATTTGAGTTCATAAAAATAATATGATAATTTATATTTAATAAATATTAGTCAATAATAATATTTTAATAAAATATTATTTATTTAAAAAATCAAATGATTCATAAAAATAAATTCTTTAATTGGATTTTATTATTACCCAAAACTATTTTTTGTTTTATTATATAAAAATATAATTTTTATCAAACTAATTACTAAATCATTTAAAATGTAAAAAACAATAAGAAATAAAAATAATAATAATTTTAATTAAAATTAAATTTAAATGTTATGGTAATGTTTTTTCTATTCTTTGTTAAATTATTTTTACCCTTAATTAACCTATTCTCCTTTTACCATGGTAATTAATAATTACTACATATACTATTCATATTGTAAAAAAAAGGTTAAACTTTTTTAATAATATTAATTATTATGATTGAAATATGGAATCTATTTTATCAAAATCAATTAATAGAATCCTAATAATTAAATTTAATATTAAACTCCCAAGCATTATGGAAAGCTTTTTTCCAAACATTTTTTATGTGAAAGATGATGTTACATTAACTTTAAAATTAGAAATATCTATTATATACATTTTGAAGTGTAAAGATAGATATATAATATAAATATTTTATTTAAATTATATATCTTTAATGTTTATTTTAACTAATTATAATGGAGAAATTTTATTCAATTTAAAATAGTTTTCAGAAAAATGCATTTTTAATCTTAAAAATATACATTTAATAAAATTATTTATAAATATGATTTAAATGTCATTAATTGAATTAAATATAGAAAAATAATAATAATTTTTTACTTTTAAATAAAATAAAAATAATAATTTTCTTTTAAATTAATTCATTTATGAAAAGAAAAAACTATTTTATAAAAAATGGTATTTTTTACTATTCACTAAAAAATCATTATTTTCAAAAAAATACAAAAAATTCACCCTTAGTTAATTTTGATATTATGATATCAAAACTGGAGTTTATTTTATTAATTTAATTTTTTAAATGTTCTATAAAATAATTATTATATATTTTTTCATATTAATAAATATAAAAATCATTTCTAACAAAAACATATTTTGAAGAAAGAAATACAATTCCAAAAATTGATTTATTATTCGATAATAATTGATCTATATAATTAGTATGTATATATATATATATATATATTATAACTTCGTTAATACTAATTATATTAGTGAATTTAATGGAATGGTTAAAATAGTCATATTTAAATAATCATTGTTTGTCTGGGCTTGGTCTTGTGGGTCGCATATGCTATCAAACATAATTTTCTATTAAAAAACTTAAGGCATTTCATTCATATCCCCTTTAATAAAGTTCATCCATTAAATTTAAACGTGATCTTGATAAGAAATTTTTTGACATTTGAAAATATATTTATTAAAAATCCACATCATAAAAATAGTTAATAAAATATCCTCTTGAAAAGACATAGAAATAAGTTTGAAGGCCATAACATAAATAGGTTTCCCCATTAGATAACTTTAGTGGGAAGTGAAAACATAGACATTGATAAGAAAACTAACACCAAATAACTAATAGTGTGTGATATAGAAAAAGGTCATGGAAAAGTCAATGACCAAAAAACCATAAATCTATGATGAGTTATAAGACCATCAATTCATCAAAAATAATCATAAATGGATAACTTATAAATAACATTTATTCATTAACTTATGAAATTATAGACTTTGATATATGTTATCCATTATCTATTATCTAACATAGACACCTATAATAATTTTTTTTACTTAATAAAGTTTTGTAATGAGATTGTGAATTTACCAAATCATATCCCCGGGGACTGTGAAACCAAACGTGCATTAAGGCCTTTTGTCATGAACATGTTCCGGATCATGTCTAGCTCAACACATTGTTTTAAGGTTTTACCCCTATGTACATTTATGCCAGATCCAAATCCACATTCAATGTCTAGGAATGGATGTATTTTCTTGATAAACCTATTAGTATATACTATAAGAAAATATTATGTCTTATTATATTTAGTTTTATCCCTAAGTTTTTCACTATATTTTTCCAATCATAATACAAAAAATAAACAAACTTTTCCTTTCAAACTAACTATGAAAAACCTACACTTTATTACACATTAATTCATGGTTTAGTAAATAAATTTTCAGATATTATCACCTTTAATATTGATAAGTATATTGTTTTCGAAATTATGGACATGACATAAAAATTGGGAATAAGAAATACATCATCTTTATTTAAAACTTCCTTAACATTCTCGTACTTAAAACTGCATTAGATGACAAAGGGACATACATAAGTAAGGGGCGGTTGATAAATACCAATAACATAATTAACACGGGATAACATGAATAAGGTTATACATTTTATAAAAAATGCATATAAATGGGGAATAAATTGGGTGAAAATAAAAAATTTGAACAATAAGACAAGATATAACATGATAACAAAATGGGAATATGGGAAATGTGGCAGCAACTTAAAATGGATAAATACTAGGATATCATGATGTAAATAGTACCATGATGGATTAGTTTCGCTCCTTAATCACTTTCATGACATCTCCGAACACTAAAACATTACCCAATTCATTGGAGCTCTATATAATTTGGGTGCACTCGTCACTTTCATTTCATTCTCATGCTTATGTGTGACACATAGATCATAAAACATGGATTCATTCATAATAATATTATATTACATTATCAATGAGTTTTTAATTCCTAAATGTAAGTTTTTATTCAACAAGTCTACATTAATAAATGTGAAATCCTTTATAAGGAATTGGTAAGGGTATTCACTATATAGTTTTTTGGTATAGAAAATCAAGGTGAAATTTCAGCAGTATAACATGGGTGTATGAATGTCCCTTAGAAGGATTCATGAGTGTTAAAGGAGTATCTAATAGTTTAAAGAAAAAATTGATAGTAAGTGGTATGTATAATAAAATATCTAAACATTATGAAACTATGTTAAAAGACATAAGATACAGAAGATACTTGAATGAAGAGGAGAAAGAGAGGATCCCTTACTAAAATTTGGCATACTAACAGGTGTTTGTAAATGTTCATGGGAGGGATTAAGGATAGTTAAATGAGAATATAATAATTTAAAAATAAAATGGAAAATGATTTTGATATTAATAAACCCATCCTAACATTAAAAAATGGATGTTAAGTGGTATAACATAAAAGAAGTTCTTGAATTAAAAAGAAGGGGGTGATATCCTTACAAAATTTCTGCATAGTAATGGCATAGATAAAGGTAAAAATGATAGAGGATAAATGATATATAATTAAAATTACATAAAATTGATATTAATGGAATATATATAAATTAATTAAAATATAATCAATTGAAATTAAAAGGACTAATTTCAAGGATGGTGTTTGAATTGAAAGGATGAGAGGAAGGTCCTTTACCGTGATAGGGTGATTTCAAGTGCTTGGGAGGATCTTATTGAGATATTTGGGGAACCTTGAGAGGACTCTAATGTGGTTAGGGAAGATAAATATTGTGATACAAGGTTTTTGGGTGAAGATAAATGATATCTTGAGTGGATTAATATAGGGAATGAGTGGGAAATTCTTTATTATTTCTCAAACTTATGTTTTAGACTCAATATAATAAAATTACCAAAAACCAAAACCCATCCCATGGTTTTTTCTCAAGGTTTCTAAAAAATAGGATTTTTTTAATTTTTTTATAAGGTCAAGTGATTAACTTATTAACATATTACCATTGCTGATATTGAAGCGAGTCATGTTTATAAACAAATGTTTTTTAAAAATTATACTATATTAATATTTTTCAAAGATTTATAAAAGCTTTATAAAATTAATAAAATAAACATAATATCACATTATTTTAATGAATAAAAATATATTTGGTCTTATATTCCATTTATATTATTTATCACATAACTATTTTGGTCATTATGATGTCATAATACACATCATATATTTATACTATATTTAATTTTTAGCCAAAAATTTAACTATCATTGAAAATTATAAAGAATTCACCATTTTATAATTTTGAAGTTATGATTCCAAAAATAATATTCATTTTTTCTAAATAATTTTCTAAATATATAAATTTTCACTTTTAAAATATAATGGAAATTCATTGATAAATGTTGGGTTTTTTGATAATAATAGTTTTTGTACCCTTATAAAAATTACATTTCACTGCATAAAAATTATATGATCGTTTATATTTAATAAACACTATTTAATAATATTATTTTAATAAAATATTATTCATTTCAAAAATATATTAATTCATCAAATTAATTCCTTAATTGAATTTTATTATTACCTCAACCTTTTTTTGTTTTATTCTATCAAAATATAATTTTTAGCAGACTAATTATTGAAATATTTTTAATGTAAAAAAATAAAGAATAAATATAATAATAATTTCAATGAAAACTAACTATAAATATTAGGTTTACATTATTTTAATTATTTATTAAATTATTTTTACCCTTAATTAACCTATATTACTTTTTTTTGTGGTAATTAATATTTACTACATTTATTATTCATATTGTACAAAAGTTAAGTTTACTTTATTAAATAATATTAATTATGATGATTCCATATATGGAATAAATTTTATAAAAATTAATTAATAGGGGTGGAAGAATATGATTTAATATGAAACCCGTAAGCATGATGGAAATCGGTTTTCTGAAAAATACATTTTATTAAGTGAAAGATGATTTTACATTTACACTATAACTAAAAATAACCATTATATGAATTTATATTTATAAATATAGATATATAATAAAAAACTATTATTTCAATCATTTCTCTTTATGGGTAATTTTATCTGATTATAATGGAGAAACTTTATTCATTTTAACACAATTTTCAGAAAAATGTGTTTGTAATCCTAAAAGTAAACTTTTATTAAAATCTAGTATTAAGATGATTTAAATGTAATTAATTAAATTAAATAATTATAAAAAATAAAATTTTTATCTTAAAATCAAATAAATATAATTGATCTCCATTTAAATTAACTCATTTTCCAAATGAAATGATAATTTTACATGATGTGGTATTTTTTACCATTCACTTAAAAATCCGAATTGTTCAAAAAATAAAACATTTTCACCATAATTTAAATTTGGCATGTATATATAAAAAAAATTGAGGTTTTTTTTATCAAATTAATTTTATAAATGTTTTGGTAAATAATTATTATATTTTTTTTCAAAAAAAAAAATTATTTTTAATGAAAACATATTTTGAAGAACCAAATGACATTACCAAAAATTAATTAATTATTAAACAAGTATTTATAAATATAATTGAAAAAATATATATTTTATAATTTATTTAATCCTCATTATATCAAAAAATTTAATGTAATGGTTAAAATAGAAATATTTAAGCAATCATTGTTTTTTTGGGCTTGGTGTTACGTATCACATATGATTTCAAACATAGTTTTCTCTTAAAAACATTGGGTGTTAAAAAAATATCATTGAAAAATGATCATCCCCCCGAGGTTCCAATATTCCCTCATTTTCAAAGCCATTTTTGGGACATGATTCGATCAGTGTTGGTCGATAGATGGGTGGTGCCACTGATGTGGATCGGTTTGGAAGTTTATTGGCTAGTAAGGGAGCCTACCCATGAGGCATCACTTCATTGCATGTTATTGAGTCTCTTGGGAGTATTTAACACTTCCACATGTGCAAGGGGGAAAGTTCTCTTTGGTGTGTTAGCATAAATCTCCCCATCTGAAGGATTCATCCCAGACCAAAATATCACTTCATTATCTTAGGTAGAGATCGGGAGGGAAACTATAAGTGATGAAGATAACTATATTGTGAGCCCCTAGAAGGGAGATCAATTTTCTTTTATATAGATGTACTTGTGGAGGGATTCGGGGATCCTGTGGAACTCAAATTTTTGATGGAGATTATCACCTATCAGTCTCATGACCTACACTATAGAATTTAGGTGGGGACACTATCACTAAGTAGTTTGTATCCTTGAAGTCAGATAGGTCGATAATATCAACAATGACTTGGCATTCCCCAATATTTCACATATAATTTTGGATGATTTTTGATCATCCCTGGGAAGGTTTTTCATGGCAGGGTACTTCTTTTACATGGGTAGGACCTTCACACTCGTTGGTTGGAGTAGGAATAGGACCCTCACACTTGCCAAAGTTGACACGACGATAGAATATATGATGAGGAGTGGAGGTACGAAGAATATCTCCATACTAGTTTCTGAAAGAAAGGGGAGAAACTCTGATTTTTTTGGGTTACGGTATGTGGGATCCTTCATTCTGAGTATAATCTTTATTAGTTGGACAAAAATATTTTAAATGGTGTTAGTTATTGAAAGAGTCAATCCGGACTACCTATGAGGTGATTGGGGTATTAATCTCAATAAAGAGAAGAATGATCCCTGTTCAGAGATCTATTAGGAGTCTCTAGTGGTAGAAGGGGCCACTAGATCCATATAATATGACTCCACTTATAAATCATTCTTTTTAGATTTATGGAAATATTGGTGTTGTTTGGTTCAGACTAAGATTGACAGAGAAAGGTTAAAGGCCACCTACTCTTCAACTTGAGGGATTCGTTATTACTGGTGTTGATGAAACATGGAGAGATCCCTCCTTTGAGGGATACTGAGAAGTAGTTAAAGATGGTATAACTCAGGTATCCCCCACCCCCTCAACGTAGGGGAGCGAGTCATAGTACCACTCTCGATAGAGTCTCCCGAAATGATTCATTCTTTGAATGGGTAGTGGTTTCTCTATGTGTGGACCTAGAGGGTGGTATTGTTAGTGAGGAACAGATATCTCCAAGTCTTGGATGGCCATGTTCCCTCCGGTAATTACACCCTCCCACCCATATCAATGTAAAATGGTGTCTATAACTCTCCTCTATATTATTTCAAAAGGTTATAAGGGGTGTGAGTGCCTAGTATTCTATGTTGCAGTTAAACTTATGGTTGAATTTGGGGTGTGATAATGGTCATGCAAGATTGTTGAATCATAGGTTCTTTTACCCCAAAACCTATGTGTGTTGGGTTGTTTATTTCCTATTGTGTGCATCCATTAAGGCATGTGGATTTAGACATCATTTTAGGTACAAGTAATGGGATTCCAAATACTCAAGCATCGTATAATCTTATGAATATTGAGAAAGATTCATATTGACAATGTTACAGGTGGAGGATGCCCAAATATTATAATTCCTAATTTCTAGTGAGTTCCATGATATGCCACCTATTTTCTTGGTGGGACGAATAATTAGTTAAATGGATCTGGTAAAATTAATATTTTTTTGATTCCATAATTCTACTAGCCCCCATTTTAAAGATAATTTATTAACATTGGGTTTATCATTTCTGTTTATGATGATTTTTCTTGGATCATGTGTGATTTGTGTTTCTATTTCCCCGTATTCCATCATTCCAATGGTGGTAAGATTACATCACCTTCAACAGTGTTTTATTCTATTTGATATAAATAGGATGATGGGATATCGATATATTCTTCTATGTATTCCTCTTCGAATATTTTCTCCTAGTCCTGACCTCCCTCATAGATTAAAGTAAGGCTCATAGAACTCATTTACAATTCCATCTCTTTATGTAAATCGGTTAATTTCACAATTTTTTCTTCACATATTATGTCTTTCATGATATTAAAACTACCATAGGATAGTATATTAGTAATTCTAGTTATTTCTAGGCATGTGTGGCTACTAGGAGTATTGGTCACTTGTATTCTTCATCTTGGGAGGGAATCTCTTGTGAGGCTTCTTAAGGCTCAGAACCGAAGTCATATCGTGCCAATAATGGGGTAATAATTTCATGAGCATAAATATTCCAAGATTTTTACCTCAATCATCTCATAATTATGCATGGGGTATGTATTCCACGTTATATTACAAGTTCTACATCCTTTGGGGATGGATCAAAATTTATGGTGGAGATGGATTGAGGCCTGAGTTTAATTTCTTAGGGACACGAGATCATGGTTAAAGTATTGTCAAGATAGGTGAATATATCATAATTCTCCTTGAGACAGACCTAGGAGGTGTGTCCCTATAAGGGAAAATTTCACGTCCTGATGGTGGAGAATACCCTTTTGGTGAAACCAGGATGGATGGATCATAATTTTCCCTGAGATGAACCCAGGAGGTATGTCCCTGTGAGGGGAGATTTCACACCATGATGGATAAGAACACCCCTTGAGGAAAAACCTGGATTAATATATCTCAAATCCCCTTGATGTGGACCCATGATCTGGGTCCCTATGAGTTAAAATGTCACACCATTCTAGAGTAGAATACCCCTTGAGGTGAACCCTGGATTAGTGGATCAGAAATCCCCTTGAGGAAATATTTGGAGGTGAATACCTTGAGAGAAGATATCACACCATGCTGGAGGGGAAAACACCTTGAGGATGGATAGATGGATCAAAATTCACAAAGAGGTGTACCTTATATTTTTGTCCCTATAAAAGAAAGAAAAATTATACTATAGGAGAACTCCCCTTGAGGAGAACCCGAAATGGAAGTATCAGAACAACCCTTGAGGTGGACTAAGGATGTATGCCCCTATAAGGGAATATGTCACACCACACTTGAGGAGAACACCCCTGAAAGAGAACCTTGGATTGATGGATCAAAACATACATTGAGAAGAACCCAGGAGGTGTGTTCTTATTAGGGAATATGTCACACCATGATGGGGGAGAACACCCTCGGAAGAAAACTCTATATGGATGGATAAGAACTCCCCTTGAGGCAAACTCGAGTGGTGTATCCCTAGGAGGTAGAACATAAGTCTAGAATTGTTATTGATTTAACGTCAAAGATAAATACTACATACCTTGTTTATAGGATAGGTATCAAAACCCATGTATTTCAATGCCAAAATTTAAGGTCATGTGATAAGACTGATCCATGCTATTTTACATCGTGCGGGATGGATACCCATGTTCTGAAAGGAGCATCGATGAGGGATGATATTGGGAATATGTATTGAAGTTTCCTAAGGAGTATCTCATTACATGTGAGTGAAAGAGGTGTGATGTGAATCCCATTTCACTCATAAACAATTAATCTTTTGCTTATCGTACATGGTAAGTCCATAGTTTTACATCATGTTCTAAGGTTGTTGTCGGGTAGTTTATTGTCATACAAATAGAATGTATAGAAAGTAAAATTTATGTCATATAGATTAGATTTGGGTGGAATCACTCTTGACCCCTTGGGATAATGTGAACAATTCTCATATGCCTTTGGGTAGGTCAAGGCTTTGGCACAGCCATGGTATAATAATGGGAGGTGTGGGGGGAGTAGTCAGTCACGAAGTCCACATTTCGATCCTGATGATGAGAATGCATAAGGGTAGTGGTACCTATGTTGAGAAGAAAAATTTAAGATTATGGTTCAATCCAAACTTAAAATGAAGTGAGAGGACATTGGAGTGGGTAGAGAATGTCAAATAGGGACTCGAGGTGTGGCTGGACCCACTACTACAAAAACGGGAAAGGGTTGCGCTTCACTTTTATCAGCTCTAAAAAAAAGCGCTGATAAAGGGGGCCTTTATCACCGCAAAAAAAAGAGCTGATAAAGGGTCTCTTTTATCAGTGCTAAAAAAAGAGCTGATAAAGGCCCCATTTATCAGTGCTTTTTTATCACTAATAAAGGCCCCCCTATATCAGCGTTTTTTTAGCGCTGATAAAGGAGACCCCTTTATCAGTGCTTCTTTTAGTAGCGATGATAAGGGGGGGATTTTTCAGCGCTTTTCCCAAGCGCTGATAAATGTTAAGTTTCAAAAAGAATATTTTTTCATGAAAAATAATATTTTGTTATATAAGTATATTTATATTGATATAAATACAATATATATTTTTTTAAATATTTTATAGATATGTATAAATAGACTATTACATTTAATATATATGAAATTTAGTGAAAATGGCTTCAAAATATTTTTAAAAAATATTATTAATTAATAATTTTCTAATTATTATCGATTAAAAATCATTTAATAACAATTTGAGGACACAAGAAATCAAAACAATTAATAAAAGATCTAAAATATGTTGAAAATGTAACTCAAACTTCAAACAACCATAACTTTTGATCCGGGTGTCCGTTTGAGCTCTACAACATATAAAATCAATGCCTGTGACGAGATCTATGCGCTAGTGACCCAGGAAAAGCCTCTATCACATTTTTCAAGCCCAAAAAGCCCTAAAAGTCCTCAAAAACTGAGATTTTAGTCAGGATACCCCTATTTGTTAACATTCAAACAAGTATAACTTCTGATCTAGATGTCTGTTAGGCCTATAACACATATCATATCGAAGATTATTTCATATTATTTGGTTTGACTGGTTGTGACATAGAAATGAGATTCTAGATTACAAGTTATGGTTGTTTTAACATTCTATGTCTTTTCAAATACACACATATATGTATTTATTCATAAATATATATGTGTCTGTGTGTGTGTGAGTGTCTATGTGTGTGTCTATGTGTTGTATATATGTATATATGTATTTATTTATTTATTTACTTATAAACACACATCAAAAATATATTTTTTCATAAATTTATTTAAAAATAATCTTATAAGTGCATTCTATGGATTTTCAAATACTCATATATATGTATTTGTTCGTAAATATATATGTGTTTGTGTTTGTGTGTGTTTGTGTGTTGTATATATCTATGTATGTATGTATGTATGTATGTATGTATTTATTTATTTATAAACACACATAAAAAACATATTTTTTCATAAATGTATTTAAAACTAATCTTATATGTATATATTAATATTCAAATAAATATACGTATAAAAAATTATAACTAAAAATATATATATAAATATATTAATATAAGAATTATTATATATATACTAATATATAAATAAATATATTTATATTAATATGAATATATATCAAAATATGAATAAATATAACTATATAACTATATATAGATATATCATTAAATAGAGAACAAAACAAAATGGATTAGTGGTAAAGGTACAGCCGCGAAAGGGGGGAGGTCCCGGGTTTGAGTTTGGGTGGAAGCGAAGGGGGTGCACACGTATGAAGATGCATGTGAAGGGTAGCATGCGGGAGACCTCTTAGCGCTGATAAAGGGGGTGTGAAGTGCTTCTAAAAGTACTCTACACATTATTTTTAATTTCTATTATTTTTTTAATTTTTTTGACCTTTATCAGTGCTAAAAAAAGTGCTGATAAAGGCCCCTTTTATCAACGCTAAAAAAAAGCGCTGATAAAGGGGTCTTTTATCAGCACTTTTTTTAGCACTCATAAAAGGGTCCTTTATCAGCACTTTTTGAAGCTCTGATAAAAGGGACCCCCTATATCAGCGCTGAGATTTACAGCACTTTTTAGTGCTCTTAAAGCCCCTTTTTAGCGCTGATATATGCCATTTTTGTAGTAGTGACCGGTCATGGATTTGGGTGGGCGTCCTGTGCACTAAACCTTCATGAATCAAGGGTATAATAAGGGTGGAACCATAGATAAACCTAGAATAGGGGTTAAATAATATCGGGGAACTATATAATGGTTCTTAATGAAATTCAAGGGCTTTATGAAGGTCATTGGATTTACGAAATAGGGTGACCCTTCCTTGGAGGGGTTTCCAAATTCATGAGAGTAGTTCTTCATGAAGGCTTGATGCTTCATGAAGCCTCAAGTGAACCATACATCCTTCTTCCTTTATGAAGGTAATAGTACATCATGAAATGAATCCGCACTATAGGTGGAGGCTCTTAATAACCCAAGGAAATGGGTTTCTTGAAGCATGGATACCTTTGAAGATCCATTGCACTTTGGTACACAATGCGTAGGAGGCTTGTGAATTGGGAGATGTTTTAGGAAGCTGTAAGGTTGTGGATCATCCATAAATTATTTGAGTTAGTGGGTATTTATAAGAAATGGTTTTTGAATATATAAGAAGATATTCATGAATAACTAGTGAGATTTTCAAACAAGCATGGGTCTTTCCGACAGGTGAGGACACTATCAATTGTCTACACATCCGTAAAGCATTCCGTAACTCCAACAGTCATAAAAAGGTAGATTACCATCAATATTCTGTATGATTATTAAGTAAACATCTTGTCCAAGGATCTTCATGGTCTTAAACTAATAATTAAGGATATGGTCTTCATAAAGTAAAATCTTTAGAGGGATTTTGGTACGTTTTGGATCATATTCCCTCCAAACTATTTGTTCCTTCCTCAACCATTTATGTGGCATGTGTATTTCTGTGTAAAAAATAATCATGACACTTCCATTACTTAGGCATAAATTAGAGTAAAAATATGAAAACATCACAAATCCAATAGGTCCCATAAAATTTTCCTAGAAACGGTTGAGCCATTCTCATTTCACCCATTGGTTCAAGAAAAAGTTAGAGTGGAGTCATTTCATATATGTTTTCCTAAATTGTGTGTTCCCTATAGAGTGGTGTCGTCATTAGGGTAATCTAACCCTTCTCAATCATTAATTTTTTAATAATCATACATCATTTTTTAAATGTTTAAATATACCCAAATCATCTTTGCTATTGGTGATAAGTGTATTCATCTCTAAGGGAAACCACTCTTTGACAATACCCATTATTACCTTAATATAGTTCTATATAAGTTCCCCTGATAATTATAATAAACTAGAGTAATATTAATCCTAATATAAGGACCCTCTAGTCCTCATATGCTCGAAAACCATTATAGTAGAACACATATCTCAAATATGGTCTACATTTATACATGATGTGCCACTCCTATCTCATATTTTCTGATTGAAACTCCTTGAGTCTTGAATTATACACTCTATAATCCAACTAATAAAGTGGATTTATGACCCTCTATTTTATATAATTGTTCATAATTTCCATATTCACAACAGATATCTGATATCTCATTCTAAAATCTTTGAAAGGACCTTGTTGGATAAATCCAAACAACATGGTATACTGTTCTAATCATCTTGACCATATAAGGAACACCCCATTTCAAGGTTAATATATAGTGAAATTGATCTATCACCACATCATCCTATGGCCTATATAATAATAAATATGGGTTTCCTTTCATCTATTTATATATTGAAAACCAACATATCATATCCACCTACTAAGATTTAACAATCAAGGTCTCAAATTGTATTAGAGATATAAAATAAAAAAATGTTGATAGTGATGGTAACTCTAATTGATTTTACTAGGATTCCTTATAGAGATATTGATGGTGATGTCCACTATGGTTGGGTTAAACAAAATGCCCCTTTTCCTAAAATTATTTATATCAAAAACATTGGACCTTTCAATTAATGTTAGGTCTATCTCTCTCCTGTTACTGGATGGTAATCCTAACAATATTTATTCAGAGATATACTAACTTTAACAATAAAACCCTATACTCCAAACATTAAGATCCTAAATTACTTTAACTTAACATCAAGTTTGTATTAATTCACAATATATGGGTTAGGCCAATTCTTATTGGCTTTACTCTTCCGGGATAGACAAGAAAACTCCCTATATTTCTTTAGTCAAATATGTTCGATGTTAGAATTTAGCTATAATGTTTTGGGCCTAATAATCCGAAAATCCAACGTTAAGTGACACAAAACCATTCAGGTTAAAAACCACTAAAGGGAATCATGGGAAAATGATAATTTGATGCTTTCTAGACATGCTCCTTTCTTGGTTTTGGAAAAATTGATCATTTTATATTGAAAAGGGAGTAAGTGTTATTTGGTAGAAAAAATGTAAAGACTAGACGAACCAAAATCATAGAGTTTTCCCACTATACCACCTTGATATTAGGCTTAGTAAATATTTATGGTAGTAAAATAAAACATTCAAATTTTGTGAGGTCCCCAATAAAACCTCTTTAGAATTTATCCCTTTATATCTAGTCCCCCTAAATTGAAATAAAAATTAAAGCATTCACATGTTCCATCATCATTGGAATATTAGTCCATATGATCCATGTGAAAAACAAAAAAACTTCACTTCATTGTACTTGAATCCTTTTAAAAATTATAATCCACATTCCAATGTCCCCCTTTGTGATCCTTATCACATTGATTCATCTCAACTCACATCCAAAATAGACCAAATCTGGTGTTATGGTGATAGTATTTGTACCTATATCAACTCATGATCCACACCTTAGTGGAAATAATCCATCAAAAAATATCAACTCTACTGTAATGGTGATGAAAGTTTTTATCCATCCATGAGCCACATCTATTAGGAGACAATTTATCCAAATAGACTAACTCTTGTGCTATTGTGATCATATTTGGGCCTATATTCTCCTATAAGATACACCTTGGAAAAATTATTCATCAATATGGACAAAGTCTAGTGTTAAAGTGATGATATTTATTCTCATATTTGTCCATAAGCCTTACCTAAGATGAATCAATTCATCTCAATGGACTAACTATATATTTAAAGTGATGGTATTTGTGCCTATATTCATCCATGTACACACCAAATAGGAAATAATTAATCTAAATGGAATGAACCTAGTGTTTCAGTGATGGTATTTTTTCCAATACTCATCCATGATTCATGCCCATGAGGAGATAATTTTGACATAGTTATGTGAGATCCATATTAGACTCTATTCAATTTAAATACAATGTTAAAAAAATTAGGTTATTTTTCTTCTACTTTTTAGAGGGTTTCATATTATTATGAGTTTATAATAAAAGAAGATAAAAATTTATGAAAAAAAATAATTGAGAAAAAAATTGTTCCATTTATAGATAAAAGAATAACAATATCATTAATATTTTATATTCTCTCTTTATGAAATTAATACATCAAAAAACCACTAAGGAATCATAGAGTTTTGTGTTGTGCTACATTATTATTGTTTCATAATTCAACAAGAATTTTCTTTTTAATATATTTAGTTGGGAGAATAATTTTACACCTTAGTGTATAGAATTCCCCTCTTAGACTTAGATTTATCTAGGATCTTTTTATGTACTTCTAGTTCCCCCTCATTTTTATAAAACTCCTATTAGAGGGGATTTATGTATTTGTCCATTTTAGCAGCCTAGTTGTAACACCTTAAGATTTTAAAAAAGAAATACCATATATGATAGCATATATGAAATTACACCCCAAGATGATAAGAGAACCTAACACCCCTATAATTACCATTTATTTGTTTTTAAATAATTCAATATCTTTGATAGCCTTTAATGCACGTAATACCAGTTTTCAATGAAATGTGATACTAAATAATATTATTATTAGTTAAATATGAAAATTACAACCTTATTATTATGATGAAAAATATAAAAATTAATAACTAAATTATGAGAATTATATGGTTTACATATGTATAAAAAAAATTCAATGGTTATCTATTCATTAGAAATAAAAAATTAAGATTTATTTTTGGAAAAACAATATTTTTCTAAATGGTGGTTTATTCGCGCTCCATACACATAACTTAAAATTAAATTTTACCACATTTAAGAAATTTATTTAGAAAACTAAATTAATTTTTCAAATATTTATTTCAAAATTATCTTTGGGTGAATTTTTGGGATTTTTGTAAAATTTTTATTTTTTATGAATATTAGAAAATACTGATTTTTATTGAAAATTGTTTCAGTTTAAATTATTTTAAAAGTTAAATTATATTTTAAAATATTTTTAACATAAAATTATTTAAATTATAATAAAATTTAACTTATTTAGTTAATTTTAATCATTTTCATATTTAATTTTGATTTTAAAACATTTTATACTAATATGAATTTTCTCTTGGGAAACCCGATTTTTCATTGCATCTACTGGTATAATTTTAAATTAGATTCTGCCACTTGTATGAATTAAATATATAATATGGATTGAATATTTTAATCAGAATAATTTATGTTATATGATAATTTAAACTTAATTTTTGACCATTATGAATAGTTAAAATGGATGAAAAATAGTTACCGCATTTAAGGACAAAATGGGTTTACTGGGGTTTAAAATAAGAATAAAAGGATTAAAAAAGGACTAAAACATTTTTAAAGCCAATTTTATAACCCCATTTAGACTCAATATTCTCTATGGTTATATAATTACCCATTTTGTAGGCTTGTTTCAAGATACAAATATGGGTGTAATTGATTTTAAAAAAAATATAAAGTGTGTCATCTCCCTTGCATAGAAAATGTTTCCCCACCCCCTCCACTAATCACACTTACAAAAACCATTGGTTCATATAATATCTTAAAAAATACCTTCCCTATATTAAAAACCACATTTTATATTCTATTTTAAGATCCAAAATTAATTCTGTAAAGGCTTTAGGTTAAATTTAAAGAGGTTTCCCAAATAAGAGGTAAAATTTTAAACTCTGTGTTTTCATTTTACCTATTCTTAAAACTACTAATAATATAATTAAAATATGATAATATAATAAAAAAATTATCCCCTATATTATTAGATTTTGTTATTTGAAATTCATTACCCATTTCCATCTCCACTTCCATAAAATGGGAAATGAAAATGTCGATCATGTGTACGATTGACTACTGCCTCACGAACCGATGTAATTTTTTTTCTATCACCACATTTAAAATTTGGATATAATTAAAGATATAAAATATTTATAGGATATTTATAACATTATTACACAAAAAAATTATTATATCATATATACTTTCTTACTTTCCATTCCATGGGGAATACAATAACGTCGCTCGTGTATACGGCGGACTAGCGCCTCATGATGCGATGTGATTCATTTTTCGATGATGATTTACATGAATGGTATTTTGGTTAAGGTTAATGAAAATATGAGATATTTATAATATAAAAATTATTATTAAAATACAATATCCCATGTAAATTTAAACCATATAATCCATTGCAAAATAATTACACCGCTCGTGTGTATGTGCGGATTGCAGCCTCCACATAGCGATGAGAAATTATTTTTATTTTATTCTTACATAGAATATAATAAATATGGATTTTATTAATATAAATATCATATATAAATGAATAATTATTATTTAAAATTTATATAAAATTTATTTTCCTTTAATTGCATCCGTTGAGAAAAATGGAAACATCGTTCATGCGTTTGTACGATCTACCGTCTCTATGAACACTATAACCCATTTTATATCTATAGAATTTATGTATTACTATAAATAAACATATAATTAATATATATAATATTTATATCATGTTAAACACTTTTTAGATGTTTTAACCATGATCAAATTAAAATTAAAAAACTTACCGAAAAAGAACATACATGAAAAATGATGCAATTCTCACATGAAACTATGATTTTTGTATATGGTTGTTAATAAATGGGTGCTAAAAGACTATAAGTAAATCATATTTATTAATAAATATATGATTATATTTATATAATAAATGTATAATAAACCTATATTTTTTATATTGGAGGTTCAGATGCACATGAATGATTCAAACCTAAGGTAATGGTTTCTCATCTCATATTTACTTCTATAATACATACACTATATTAACCACTAATTCCTTTGTGTGGAATATATACTAACCCATTGGTATGTTATGTCATGAATATATTTATATTCATGGTATTTAAATTTTTATTTTATTTATTATTTCTATTATGGGTCTTACGATTCAGAAGTTACCAAACGTGTAAGGGTGTATTTCACAATCTCATCATTATAAAGGATTGTTTTTTATTTAGGTCTCTTCAGGGAGAATTATTTAGTAATTATATCTTAAAATAAATATATTTTATTATTCTCTCGTTAGTAATTACCTTTTAAGAGAAATAGTCACATTTTATTCTTCTTTGTACTAAAAATGTTTTTAAGAAAATATAACTTTATTTCTCTCTTCGATCAAAAATCCTTTCTCATCAAAATCCTTGTCTTCTAAAAAAGTATTCAAAATTAATTTTAAAATTTTAAATATGATAAATTAAATAAATTTTTACCTATTTATTGTTTTTTAAAAATGTTTTTAAATTAATATTCATGAGGTTTTAAAAATATGGCATGTTTTTATATTACTAAAAATGTGAAAGGAATATTTGATTTAACTTGTAAATCTTGATTGTAATTTTATGCTATCAAGAACAGTCTATGATTTAAATATTATTTTAAAAAAATAAAAAGTTTATTTTGAAAAAAAATTAATTTTTTTACAATTTTTTTAAAATTAAATCAAAGTAAAAAGGTTTTTTTCCTCAAAAATGTTTTTAATGACATTATTATGGTATTTTTATTCATAAATGACATCAAACCTTTATTTTACTTGTGATACACTGGGGATATTTTGTATTGAAATCATCTATATTTTTTCCTTGGAAATTTTATGATTATTTTTACCAATGATTTATAATTTAATAATCAATCACCCAATTATTCTAAATGGTTTATGATTATATTTATTTGATTAGGGAAAGTACTGAAAATTTTTATGTTAGTATTTAATATGAATGCTTATTTTTTATTATGTTTCACTAGTTTCATATGAGGAAATCATTGGAATTTGTTATTTAGGGGTTGGGATCAATTATATATATCCCATTTATGCATCGATATGTCTCATGAGATAAATCAATTGGACAAATTAGACAGATTTGAACCTATAAATTTTAACTGTTATGAGGAATGTCTTGATAGTTTCTAATGAACAACATTAGTAATTTTCTAATTATGATATCAGCTACTTCCATATGATTATTTCATTAGTTATAATATCCATGGATAATCTTAAAGGTTATTTTATTATTTATAGGGATTTGTTCCATCATCATTTGTTGGTTCCATATTATGGTCATTTTATTGATTAAATGGAATGTGTTTCCAATATTTTATTTTTCTAGATTGATTAAGCATATTTATTCTTGATAGTATACACTGTATTATTACCCTTATTGAGTAAATGATATCATCACTTTTTTATGTTTTATTTTCCCTATCATACCAAAAAGTTTTTTTGAATGATATGTAGGGATATGATATGAGGAATTATGTATTTCTCAATGAAAACATTGTGCATTTCATGTTATCAAATGTTTATGAAATTTAATTATATATCTTATTTACTAAGATGACTAAACTATTAGGTACCTTGATATGATATAACATGTATTGAGTTCTAGTATATTAAATTAGACATAGACTCTAGGTTACTGGAGTTATAGTCGTTACACAAGCATTGTTTCTATGAGGTTACCCATACGCAATGGGTTTCACATTGAAGTATCACTACTCGACGTATAGTAGAACAATAATTTGATTATACATCTATAGTTTATACAAGATCCCCATATTTTAAATCATGTTATTTGATAATCAAATTTATTTTTTCATAAATGCCCTGATAATAAAATCCCCCACTTCCAAGGTAGATGAATTAGTAATGAGGTTATTGCTGCTACCCACTGAGATTAGTTATGCGGTCATGAAAATAAGCTTCTATATGATATGAAAGGATCATTTATGATCTATGTGATACAATTTCAATGAATATTCATTTAATTATATCTTATAATCATAAGGTGGGACATTTTCCAGGATGAAATGAATGTGGAAAATATATTCTAAGAAAAATTACATAGTGATTCGGTCTAAGTTTGTTCATGATGGGTAAAAACTACCCTCAAACACTCTAATTAATGATATGTAGAATAAGTAACTTCTAATAATGGAGTGTTCACTAGGGAAGGTGGTATTTAAAAAATATAGAAAGATACAAGTCTGTCAATCAATGGAATGAGTACCATAACATGACATGACTACTCACTCATTTCTATTGATGTGATGAAATATACTATTAGTGACACATTAGTTGGAAAACCAAGAGGGTAACCCCCTGATAGGTTTATTATAATTTGTTCATGATGGGGGAATCAACTACTTGAATTAAAATAATCATTTCTAAATAAAACTTTCCTTACAATAACATTTTCAAAAATATCATTATGAATATCCATATAAACTTAATCCTATATGAATATTAATTAAATTATCATTAAAAAATTTATAACATTTTCACATAGAATCTATAAAATTAATATTTAATTTTATAAAAAATAATGGGACTTTTAGATTAATTTATTTAATGAAAGGAAATGACAGTTTTAACAAAATCAGTATTTTTAATAATTCAATGAGAAATAAATATTTTTCTAAAAAACCCAAAGATTAAATATAATATAATATCTAAATTATAATTTCACAAATGATATTCATATTATAAAATATTATTTATAAATAGTCAGAAATTAATTATAACGTCCATTCACATAATGAAAAAAAAAATCATTATTGAATAAATGCAACTTTAAAGCATAGTGATTTTATTCTTATTCTTTGAATTCTGAAAAATAGTTAAAAGTTAAATGTATTGATTGAATTTATTATTTTAATTAAATAAATCCTTTATATATATATATATTCTATAATTAATGAGTTTCTATTCATTACTGCCAACCCAAGAGCTAGGTTATAATTGTTATATTTAATTAATATTATTATGCAATTCATTTAATATGGTGGTCACATGTGGTGTAAGATATCGAATATAGTGTTCTTTACAAAAGAAAATATAAACTAAAATATCTTTATTTTAAATTCTCCCCACCTAAATGAAATTACATCCTCAAAATTTTAATTCTTATTTTCTAAATTGAATATATCATATAATATTAACAAAATTGGATTTCGATTTTATCATGAACATTAATTTTTTTTGTTATTACCGTGAAACTTATTATGAATATACCTATATAAGACTCATACATCTAAATGAGTTTATAAAAATATACCTTGGTATATGAGTGTTACTTTCTATATAATACTCAAAATATTTACGTTCAGTTTTCTTGAGTTTGAAAAATTATTTTTCTTCTGCGATAGAAAAAAAAATTAAAAAATTTACTTACTTGACTTATTCTCTATATATAATCTTGATTTTATTCTTTAATGTGATTCATAATGATCAGGATTAAATTTTCATGCTGGAAGAAGTAAAATAAACTTTTAATTTACTCTAATATCCAAAAATTGATGAAAAATTATTCATCATATTTCTCTCTATTAACAAAAAACCAAAATGGTTGTCTTCTGATAAAATAATATCCAATATAAACAATCATTTATATGGGTAATACTGAATTAATCTCACAAGACTCAATATTGAAACCCAATGTTCAACTAAAATCTTTATACAATTAACTAACCTTAAAACTCTTCAAATATATTCCTAATAAAGTTGAAAACCCAAGAATCTAAAATAATTGATTTCATATTCTTTCGATATCAATTTAAGATTTATCTCTAAAAAAACATTATAACTGATAAATTCATATAGCAAAAATGTATATTCTATATCATATAGTATCAAAAATATGATATTTTTTCCCATAAATAACCTAAATCTCTATAAATCTATAATATATTTTTCTAAAAGACAACTCAACCTTTATTCCTCAAATAAAATTATATATTAGCTAAAAATATTTTCATTTACCTTAGTTATATAGTATTCCAAATATAGCGAACTTATTAAAAAATAATATTAATTACTTATTTACAAAATAACCTTATAATCTCATGATTAACTATATGATAACTCATATATTACCAAAATTTAATAAAATATAAATCCCAGTAACCAAATTAAAATTAAGGATCATATTAAACCTGGAGGTTATTAATAGCTTTCATCTTATATACAAAAAATATAAAATAATTCTTCCTCGAATAACTTTTTTTCTAAAATATATAATAAACTAAAGGGTTGTATTCCTAAAAATTTCTCAAAAAATATCATTAGTCATCTTAAACTCCCATTACATAAAACTTAAAATGGGTTATATGTTCCTTTATACTTATCATAAACTATAGACTTATCAACCCATGACACCTTATTTTTATCTCATATCACTAGGGAATATCATAGGTTTCCATAGTTTATATCCTCTCATTCAACATAATGGTTTATAAATAAAATGTGAATTACCCCAAGAATAACCATAAGGAGTGTCAAACCAAGTGTGTAGTAATATCCCATTCAGTGTGAACTAGAAGAATTACAAATATATACTCGACATATTATTTTCAGTGTTATCACCTCTAGATTCATTTTCCCCATAGCCTACTAGGAAGTATTGTTGGAAAACCACATAATATATAACTTACCAAATGTTTTATGAAATTATCCAACATTTAGACATATCCTCAAAATTTAACATAGGCTTATGTTCCTTACTATATGTTTTCTTGTATCTAGTTCCCAAGGATTCTACTAAACTTACTTCGATACCAATTGTAATATCCCCAACTATAAAAACCCATAGTTTGTGTCTACTTGGTTACATTAGAATAACATACAATGGATCACATAACCAAGGATTTATCTATTTAATATTATTAAAGAACCATAGAGATACATGATTCTCATTTTACATTTAAAATAAATTATAAAACATAAAAAATAAAAATATTTTATATCCCTAAAACTCATTCAAATATTTCTTCTTCATATCATAGGGAATAGAAAAAAATAAGGGTGATCTCAAAAACTCATAAAGGGTTTCATATAGTTGATTCTATCATGAGTAAATATGGACTAATTAATATGGAAAGGTAAATATATAAAATCACATTCCATTTAATGAAAAAAAATAGTATGAAACGCATCTATGGATCATATCAATGGAAAAATAATAAGGATGATAATAACTGAATTCTCAATGATGAAAATGCATAATGTTGGACATAATAACCTCATAAATCATGATATATTTCCATAAATGTATTTCTATAATAAAATTTATGTTGGTGGTTTGGAATACAATAAAAAAACCATTTAATATATCTTGCCAACAGGTTTTTCACATGAGACATGTTAATGCAATGAGGGGCTATGTAAATTTGGGCCCAACCTACTACTACATATCCGATGCATTCCTTATATATTAAATGATCAATTAAAAATATGATTTCCCCATAAATATATATATTGAGTAATAATATGAATGATTAATATTTTCCAAGTTATTGAAATAATATTCATTATAGAACATCGTATCTATAAATGGTATACTGTTTAGGCAATAAGAATATCCATGATACAAATAATATCGATATGGAAGAAAAATGTAATATATAAATACATATGATAATAATAAATTTTATTTTTCAAGATAATTTTAATGAAAAAATAATTATTCTGGAGATGTGATGTGACTATCAATTCATCAAAAAATTTTATTTTATATCAAAATCAAGTCTTTTTTAGAATATGATCAAATCGAAGGGAAGATTTTAAATTAAATTTTTATTAAGTAATTTTTTTTGTAAAAATATTAAAATCATATAGAATAAACTAAATATAATACAATTTTATGGTTTCAATAAAATATTTTAACACCATATACATTAAAAAGAAACATTCCTTTTGACTTTTTGAAATGAAAACATAAAATGACCCCTTTGAAAAACATTATAAAGACCTCTTTCAAACCATGTAAAAAGTAAAGGATAACATTAAATTTTATTTAATAAATAATTTTATTAAATAATATGTACTTTAGTAATTTTTTTTGAAAAATTCAGACAAGGAATAAAAAAAATACCTGGTCAAAAATAGAAACAAGATTAACTTTTATTTTAATAATTTTTTTCCTTGATTTGAGTGAGAAGAGAGAAAAATTTAGAGGCAAATATGGAATCACCTAAAATAACAGTAGGATATGAATATAGATATATCTTATAAAATATATATTATAATATTCCTACAATGAAAAATATAATTAGTCTTAAAAATGATATTATAAAATAATTTTTTTTATCTCGGTAAATTTTAATTTATTTCCCCTTGAATGAATAAACTTGAATTGAAACTTTAATAATGATGATTTAATATATATTCATATTAAATATATAGAAGTGTAAGTATGTACACCATATAAAAATAGGTTCAAAATAAAAAATATGTCTTAATAGAGAGGAAAATGAGACAAAATCACTTTCAAATATCGTAATATTGAAGTGAAAATTAATCAATAAGGTGATTACAAGTAACAAATATAAATGCACATAATGTAATTATAAATAAAAGATAAAATAATCACATTATATTAAATAAATAACATTATAATATAATAAAATGATATAAACATCATACATATTTATTATACATTTTTAGAATCATCCCAGAAAAATAAACATAAAAAATAACTCACATCGCTTCCTGGAGGTGATTGTCCACACATTTCTTTGAGTGACATTATCATTTTTTAACAGTAATAAGGGTAAATAATTTGATGATATATTACTTTTCCATAATCATAATTAATTCTTAAATATCATATATACACATTATCTCTATCATTATGATCATCCATGTGTAGTAGTGTTGGAAAACAAATTATATTTGTTCATGAGGCAGTAGTCTTCGATACACCTGAGTAATGGTTTTATTTTCAATTTGATAGAGAATTAGATGGAAAAATTTTACGAAATAAACATAATGAAATTTTATTTTATGGTATATACTTGTTTTATTATATGGTAATGGTAGGTAATAATTAAAAGTTATAAATAATAAGAAAAATGAAAGTGTTTGTTTAAGTTGGTTACCTATTATTTGTAAGAACTCCTATATATTTCCAATTAAGGATATTAGGGATGGTATTTTGAGGATACCCAAACATAAAAAACATGTACATGGATTTTTTTTTGATTTTTTATAATGTATTGGTTTAGATAGTGGCTCATGGTGGTGTGAGTAATAGTGTATACCTGGTGTTATTTTATCGTTAGGGAAATGAAAGACTTGGAATTTCATAAAACATTTAAATATAATAAATTATTGTTCTTGTGAAATTGAAAAAATGTGGAAAAAATAAATTCTTAGATAGTTGAAGGTTTCATTCCCTTAAAACAATAAAATTTTTACAGGTTTATGTCATATTTTAAACCTTATCTTTTGATTAACCACTTCATTAACCAATATTAACCTTAATAGTAGTAACAAAATTTTCATCCTTAAAGCGTTATAAATTTAATTAAATGGTAATTATTAGATAAATAAAGGTAAATTGAAAACATTTAAGACTATATCATATTCTAACTCTCTTCTTTAAATATTTTTATGATTTATAAATCATATAATATTATATTATTTAACCTAAAATACCATTAAAGTCCAATTATGTACTATTCATATATTTATACTTTCAAAGTCATAAGGATAAGAATGGAATTATAATATAAAATATTTTAGAATAAATTACAAATTATTATTAACCATAAAATTTATGCGACTCTATAATTAATCCAAACAAAATTACATTTTATATTTTTTAAATCAATTACATTGATTTTTATACTGCTCGCACAAGCACTGTTTCTGTGTTGTGTAAGAATTTAAGGTTTTTATAAAATCACTAGAAATTAAAAATAATTATATTCTGAATAAAAATTTATATTCATTCATAAAATATTTTTATACCTATGTTAACATATAATTGAAACTAAAATCAAGAGAGTTATATTTTGGGATTTTCCTTTACTTAAGATAATATCATGGTCATTATTAAAGAAATATGGCATGAAAATTACATATATTAGAATATTATATCCTAATTTTAGAACTTATCTCCTCCAATAGAAAATTTTTGGTGTTATAAAAATTTATTAAATCCTTATAAAAATATTTTTAACCTTAATTACCTGAAGTAAACTGAATAAGGTGACAAATATTTACCAATATAATTGTTCATAATGTATAAAAAATAAGAATTTTTACCAGAAATAGAAATTTTGATTACAAATATGGAATAAATTTTATAAAATTACATTCTAATAAGTGGTATAAATTAATTTATAAAAAAACCCATTTTTCAAAAAAGAAATATATTTTTCAAGAATAAGATTATCTTATATTAACTCTATGATGAAGAATAATAATTATATGATTTAAAAGAAATATATAGAGAAGGGTAATCTATGACTTTATTTTAAATCATTCATAACTATGGATTATTTTAATTAATTAAAATTGAATTAATCTTATGCACTTAAAACATTTTTATGAAAATGTGTTTTTGAGAAAAACAAATTATACAAAATAAAATATAATAATGGTTACCATTGAATTATTTATATTATGAGTATTACAAATTTATCATATTGTAATTTTAAACCAAATTAAAAATTAATGTTACTTCAAAATTACTTGATTTAAAGGATATAAATAACTTTTTTACAAAAATCGGTATTTTTAACTATTCACTAGAAAATAAATTTCTTTAAAAAATATCATAAATTCCCCCTAAGATAATATTTATATATTTATTTCAAAAATTATATTTAATTTTAAAAATTTAATTTATAAAATTATATGTAATTAATTATAATATCCATGCACAAGGTGCAATAAAAAACATTTTTGAATAAAAGTTACATTAAAGCATAATTAATTTAATCTTATTATTTGACTTATAATAATAATTAAATGGACCCTAAATTTATTTATTTAATTCATTATTTTTATTAAGTAAATCATTTATACTTATATATCATAATTCATTTATTTCTATTCATAACCACCAACCTAATAGCTATGTTATAAATATTATATTTAATTAATATTATTTTGTGGTTTATTTAAGACTTGGGTTGAGTGTAGTGTATGAAATCCAATATAGTGTTTTTCAAAAAGAAAATATAAACTAAAATATTGGGTTGTTATATTTTCCCTTCATTATATAAATTTGACCCTCAAAATTTTAAATCTTCTATTCTAAACTGAATCTATCATAAATTATTAATCAAATCATATATAGATTTTATCATGAACTTAAATTTTTAGGTTATGGCCTTGAAAATTATTATGAATGTACCTATATAACATTCATACTTGAAAATTATTTTTTAAAAATGTTCATTTTTATATTATTGTTAATTTCTACATAAGACTCGATAGATTTGCCTTGAGTTTTCTTAGGTTTGTAAAATACATTTACTACTGCGATAGAAAAAAATAAAAAAACTTACTTACTAGATTTTCTGTCATTATATAAGCATGATTTAATCCTTAAATCTAAATCATAATGATAATTATGAATTTTTCCTTCCTAAAGTTATAAAATGAACTTTTTATTAATAATAAGATCTCCAAATTGATGAAAAACTGTTCCCCCTATTTTTCACCATTAATCAAAACCAGAATGGCTAGAAGAAGATAAAATAAAATAAAATATGAATAATCCTTAACATAAAGAAATAATTCATTAATATCCAAATCCTCAATAATGACACCCAAAAATTAACGTAAATCATTCCATAAGGTACTAACCTTAAAACTCTTCAATTTTTTGGACAAAGTTAAAAACCCAAAAAATATGAAATATTTGATGGTATATTCTTCTAAGATAAAATTAAAATTTCTTTCCAAACAACCATAATCACTCCAATAAAAGACCATAATCACTATAAATTTATAAATGTACTTCTAAAATATAACCCAAACTTTATTATTAAAAAAATTCTCATCTTAGTGAAAAAATATTTATATTTACCTTAAATATATTATTATGTCTCCAAGGGGTGATGACAAGGAAGAAGAGGGGTTAAATTCTCTTCATTAAAATTTTAATCAGTGTTTAAATTTTTAGAGTCGAAAGTGATCAGTTCAAAAACAAAAAAATTATCCACATTGATGAAATAAAAGAGAGATATAATGTAAAATAAGAGAAAGAAAATTTTGAATACAGAAATTTTATAGTGGTTCAAATTTAAATGATCCTAGTTCACTCATCACAAACAATCCCGGTGTATGGAACCCACTAAGTCTATTAATTTTTAAGGTCGTGAAAACTCTATGTATCTGGTTTTTCACACCCATAGGATTAACTAAAATCCCTTGTATTTCAGAGGTTTATAAAAAACCCATCCTTTTAGAAGACATGACATATGAATTTATATGATAAATCCTAAACTCTTACCTTTTTCAAGTTTAAATAAAACCCAATATTTTTAGGGGTAAAACTAACCTAGTATTTTCCATAGACAAACCCAAAATAGAATTTCAAAGTCTTAGTCCGAATATCTACTTAGTTTTGAGTCAATAGGAACCCAGTTTTCTAAGGGGAGAGAATGAACCCAGAATATTGGGGAACCAATCCTTCCCTCTATTGTTTTATAGGTAAAGTAGAACCCAAACTTCTAAGATGATAAACTAAACCTAGATGCACCTTTTCTAACTGCTGTATAACTTCATTCCATGAAACACTAATTTTGATGATAAAACACAAATAGTTTTAGAATAATTAAAAATAATATAATTTTACATAATGAATGATTTTCAATGAAGATGTTGTCCTTTGGATGAAGTATTTCTCAATCCCTTTAAGATGTGAAAAAATATGCTAAAAAAGTAATTTAATTTAGAAAGAAGTTGAATGATAAATATTTAAGAATAATTTAAAAAATATTCATCTTATAAGATAAAAATTATAGTCGCATATTTATCACTTCCTTGAATTCCTCAATTTTTTTATATCTAAAAGAGCAATGACTATTTTATTCACCTTAAAGGAAAAAATTCCCCTTCATAAATTCCAATAAGAAAATCAATACCTTGAATAACGTTATCCCTTAAGGGTTACATATATGTATAAAACTAATCCATGGTGTGTTTGAAAAACAATCATGATGAAAGATGAATTTAGACAGTGACTTCGTACTCAACAGGTGCTTGATTAGAATAAGGCTAGACCATGCCTAAAAATACACTAGTATTAGAGGGGGAAGGTGAGAAAGGAATCCTTTCATATCTTCCTTCATAAGTCACTGAACCAAATATGACACCCATTCCCTACAAAAAGACTATATGTCAGTGTGAATATTATTTTTGGTCATGGTATACTTTGGAGACATTTTAGGTTGAATCTCCATTTATAACCTTTATTAATTAATATTATGTTTTTGTTTGAAATGGTTTCATAGTAAGAATAATTATTCAATTATGAAAATTATATCTTTAGGATTGACATATTCATCTCACCCCTTAGTTAATAGCATGAAGAATCTTTCATAAGTGGATCCCCCTATTATATACCTCGTATAACATATGGTATGGATTTCACTCTCAATATAATAAATTATAATCTCTATCTTTTAGATTCTTTTTCCAACCTCCATATTGTTATTATCATAATTGATGTCTAGGGATACATGTACATCCCTGAGTTATGGAATGATAACACCAACCTGGAGGATCTTACAAAAATTCATGATGTCTGGACACAAATTCTTTAAAAATTAGGGCCACCTTAGTGAATAAACATACTAAGGATTCATTATTAGATTATGAAGAAGACTACGGATCCTTCGAATTATATTTATATACATTTATTCCACTTTTAAAGTCTATATGACTAAAACTTGGGTCTCTTCTCACTGGTGACAACTAGATCATATCAACCTGACATCAGGTTTCATTGGCTCATCCACTCGAATTCATCACATTTCTCATGATCAAATAAGTTTCATTGACTCTGCAACTTTTTCACTGTTCTTCTCTTAGTGATCCATTTTTCTTCACTTTCACCATCCAAGATTCACTACAACATCAAACTATGGAATGAAAAATATGAAAATTTCCTAAGTATATGAATAAATCCAAGAGTTTTATTATCTAGTTGAACTAAATGTATTCACTTATCAAAGAAAATTTTATGTAAATTTGTGTTTATTTCTAGACCATCATCAAATAGACTTATTATGAAACCATAAATTTAATGTATAATTGAACTTTAGTTAAAAGTGATATTATTTGTTGTTTCAAGATCCCAAACTCTTTTAAAATATTATAGGGAACATGAGGCTCATAGATAATATCTCAATCCACCTATGTCTCCTAGAAACAATCACTCAAAACAATCATGTCAGACTTGGCTTCATATTTGTCCTGGATATTATAAACAATCATCCCAATATGTGTATCTCCAAAGAAGAATAATGATTATTCAAAGGATAAACATGGAATAATAAAAGTTTTTCCATACATCATATAAAAAGGATTAATTATATAGAAAAATAAATGAAGGGGATTAATATACAATGAAGGATTCCAAATTCCTTATAGATCACATAAGCATTGAAATGTGTCTCCACCCACCCTATAAGAAATTAAATGGCCATGAAGTATGGAAATAGGCCTTTCTAATGTACACATATAGAAATATATAATATATATTCTCTAATTTTTTTATTAACAACCCCATATTCTATCATATTTCTAGCTAGTTTTCCATGAAAAATAAACCTACCCTGATGCCATAATGGGAGTTGTGAACTAGAAGTAGATAAGTTCTTATCCATATTACCAAAAAATCCAACCAGTTGGGTCCATGTTTGGATTTTATTAATTATAATTGTAACATCATTCTAAAAAATTAAAGTATTTTAGTACATGAAAATATTTTTCTTATATTCCCAAATTTTTAGTTAGAGGGAATCCCTTGGGGTTATTTTAGCACAAACCATTTACATGGGGATCCAAATAATCCTCCATCCATAATTCAAAATGGATTTATCTATGTAGATAAAAAACCTTCCCTATAATATTCATTGTCATCTTTGAATATTCAAGGGATTGAATGGGTATCAAATTAATATCCTACCATGATGCCTTTGGGGGTATTAATTAATCATACATGGATCCTAGAATGGGCACCACCAATATTTTTTATATATCCTACAAACTGACTCCCACTTATTTATCTATTATATTGATGGAGTTTTTCTATGAGAAACATAAAATCAATAAATCTAGAAAGGAATAATATTTATTTTAAATATTTTTCTAATAAATCCCAAAAACTTCAAAAATGGAGGTTTCCTTAAGCTCAACCACAAAAACGACACAAATATTTAACACCTTTATGTTAACTTCAATTCAGGCCCGACACAACCCCCCCAAAAATATCTCATTATTCATTCTATCCTTTTGATTGATTAATAGTAGGGAATTGGAATGTTGATGATAAAAAATGTGTATTTGGATTATAAATATTGTGTTGTTTATCTGGAGAAATTGTGTATTGATATATCAGGCACACTGGGTGAGCTACTCCTTCATTGAAAAAATAATCAATGGCAGAAATGTTTAATTGTTTTATGTTGGTATAATTAGATAACTAAGAGTTTATATTATAATTCTTTGGTCTCAATATAATCAATTTCATTAATATATCATATCCAAATTGTGAAAATAGATCAGATATGGGATATAACTAATGTTTCTGCATCATATTTCTCCCAAGGCGTGGTAATAAAATGTTGTAATCATATAAATAGCCACATCCAATAATATCAAATATCTTATTGATATGAGTAGCAGCCTCATCACATAAAAAACTGATTGAATTCTGGGAAATTGTTTTATAATAAAAATAAAAACATTCCATTATAAATACATCAAAAATGCAAGAAAATACATTGGTAAAAATGAAAATGAAATAACCTCTAGATTAAACTTTAACTAATCGTAGCTATATTCTTTGAAGCCATTCTCCCAAGTAAAATATGGAATTAATTTTCCTAAGCGTAGGTTTTAAACACTTCACTCATATCCTTTGATCATGACTTTCACCTAAGTGCCTCATAGGATAACATCTTCCAACCAACATACCTAACTCATTGTGCTAAGAGAAAATCCAATATATGTATGTGTACTTATTATGTAACAAAAACATAAGGGCTTACAAATTTTAGTTTCTTCTCACATTTATTAACAATAGTTATATATAGGGAGCCTTTCACCCACTATTTATAGGCTCTATGGGGGATACTTTCACATGATACATTCACACAAATCTTACATGCGGTGTTTATGCATGATACTTCCTCACCACACTTGTACAGGAAACTTGCACACAATGCTTGAGCACACAACTAGTGTGATCCAACCCAACCTTCCGCACAAAATTATCATATTTTTTGAAATTCTTGTTTTCTAAGGTCACTCTGACCTCTGGATTAAATCCTTCTTTTTATAATTTGATCTAATCTTGAGGGATTCATTTTTTTCCTATCATTTTTGAAAAGGATGAATGACTTAATTAAATAATAATAACTCAAATTCATGAAGGAAAATTATTAAGGAAAGACAATTTAATTTGGTCTAAAACCCCTGAAGTTTGCACGAATCAACCTAGTACATTCTACATTCATTCCCAAGTGTCGCATGTTGGTCTCACCTACACACACCACTTCTGCAATGAATTTCCATCATCGAGGGTATCAAATGATTCCTATAAATAGGACATTAGGGATCTCAATTTATACCTTTTTTAAGATTAAGAGATTACCTAAAGATCTTCATGTCATACTTTCATAACAAATTCTTAAAAAACCTTTAGTTTTTTTAAGATAAAAATATAGGTTAATTAACCAAAATATAAAGTAATTAAGTTTCCCAAGGGTGTAAAATATCAATAAACTTTTTGAGAAACCACTTCCCCCTTATTCATCATTACTCTAGTGAAGGACTCTTACCTATACATACACTTACACTATTCCCATTCAAAGAAAATATGGAGACACAAAACTATTTGGGTAAAGGCACACACAAGTTTTTTCACATATAGATTTACTAAGACCTAGTACCACTTGTGTTCTACTTCACCTAGGTATCACATGGTAAAATTACACTGTTTACCCTCACTAGGGTAAACACCCTTGCTCTCCTCATTTAGGGAAAAAACCCATTTTTCATACTTGTACCACTATGGTGAATCCTACTTCATGATTTATTCTAAAAAATCATCCACCTATAATCCTATACTAGGTTACCATCTATACCCTAGCCCCAATGGTAGATCACCATTTTTAAAAGTCTTTTACTAGGACTAAAAGTTATCAAGGCATCCTCTAAAGCCACTAGACAAATAGGATTGGGGTATGGCCACTAATGTTCACCATTTAGTGCATGGACTCCCTTTATAAAATGAGTCTTGAGAATTATCTTCCCAAGTGGGTAAAACCCTCAGGATAATCACAGCCGTATATACCCTTGAGAACAGGGGTCCCTATTTGGAAGACATTGTAACAGTCTCTCCTAGATCAATGATGGATTTATTCTCCACAAAAGTATTCATTTCATACCAACATGGGACTCTTACATAGTGTAATCCATAACTTACCATTCATGGAATCTCTCATTGCGTTGGACACTTTAATTTTTCATAAGATTCTAAAATCACCATAACATCGTATCCCTATTTCCTCCAAATCACTCCCCTTCCAACCCATAAACCTGAAAATGGTAGTATGTCCTTACCTCAATGGTGTTAGACCCAAGATGGCTCCTATTGATGATATAATCAATGATCCAAGGACACTCATAGAGGTAATCTTAAATGTATAACCCCATACAAAACTAATTTTTCACTCACATACAATGTGTTCGATCTTTTATTATTTTTTATTTCCCACACTGAGCATGACACACGTGGGACTAGATATCTGAGTTGATAATTCCATTAAAATAATTAATATATCACTAATATGGGACTCCTCTTTATGTAAAATCCATAAATTGACCCCAAAAGTCCGTTCTAATAAATTATCCCTACTTGATTCTTTGTTGTCGCAACTTTCTCAATACAGAAGTACATGTTGAATGGTGTTCAACTATGTGGTCAATGTCCTAGTAACCTAGAATATAACTGCATTAAAATATCCATTCCTTATTAAATTAAACTAAATTTTATGATCCTAAAACATGAACTTAAATTCTATACCTTTAATTATATAGAATCAGATTCGTGTTTTGATGGGATACATAAAATGCTTCCTTGAAATTAAAACAAAAAATCATTAATCCACCATTTCCTTCCTTATTGGTCCAGATTCCTCTTGAGACCATCTATATCCTTCCCTTTCTTGGATATATTCCTAGGATCCTGGATATCATTTTCTCTAGGGTCAAACTTCTAAGGGACTCTTTACCCTGGGCAGTATCCTTAATGAAATCATGCTCCCAACTAAAGGTATGTATTTCTTCTAGGTGACTACTGTATATTTCTCTTCTGAACCATATTCCTAATAAGAGAATATCTATCTCAAATGTCTATATTCATTGTAAAGCCTAAACTATAATTATTGGGACATATTTCCTTATATTTTAATCAAAAATGGCTTCTCGTTCAAAAGTCTTATACTAGTGTTTGCTAGAAATATTTCCCTGAGTGTTCCTTGTTCCACAATGTTAAACAACATGGATCATTCCTTGTCAAAAAATCTTAAAAGGTACAACATTTCCTGTTAAATTTCACTTGAACTACATGGTTTCTAATTAACTTTATATGAATATGTAGGAATCCCTTCTTATTGTCCTAATCCCAACATCACCAGTATCTATCACTTCCATTGATAGTGATAAATTCCAAGGACATGAATAGTGTGGCATTAAATCATTGAACTCCTAAAATAAGGCATCAATAATATATGAATGTAAATATGAATAAATCCAAATAAATACATGTGTTAATATCGATGTAAAGCCTCTTATATAAATATATGTTCACATTGATAGGATATCTTTGATATATATAAATGATCACATTAATACATGTCAAATGACTAACTAATAGAACCAGTGTAACTAATCCCACCCTAGGATATGGGAAAGATTCATGAAATATGTATCAAATTAACACGAGAGTCCAAGAGTATAATACAATAATATCAAAAAGAACTGATGAGGCTGACCTCCCACACTCTTGATCAATGCACATTCTGAAGCACTACTAGTAAAACTACAATAGTGACTACCTGCCTTTGGAAATCTAGGTTGCAACAATAGTCACAATGAACGCTCAAATATGTTCAATCCATTGGGAATTTTAGGTTCCACAAACACATTACCATTACACAAATTGAAAAAATTAGGAATAAAAAATAAAAAATAAAAATAGTATTTATTAATGGTAATTATAATAAATATTAAAAAATAAAAAATCATATAAATAATAATAATTTGTAATAATTAGTAACAATTATAAATAATCATTAATAATTTTAAAAAATTAATAAAAATTTGTAACAACTAGGAGGAATTTTAAATAACTAGTAAAAATTTGTAATCATTGAGAATAATTAAGAATAATTAGGAACAATTATTAAAATATATTAATAAAAAGTAATAATTAGTAATGATTATTAATAATTATCCATAATTAGTAACAACTAAAAATAATTAAATTTTAGTAATAATTAGTGATGTTTAGGAATAATTATTAATAATTAGTAATAATTGGTAGTAATTAGTAATAATTAAGAATATTTTTTCCCTTCTATTAGATAAATTAGAACCCATATTTCTCATGAATTGTTCATCATTTATAATATTTAGAAATTTATTTTACCTTAAATTGGATAAATCATAACCCGTTTTTCTTATTAATTGATCATAGTTTCGTAAAAATTTAACAATAATTATTCTGTTATTTTTTATTAATCATAACCCATAATTATTATGAATTTTTCACTTTTTATTGAATATTAGAAAAATTATTCCCTTCTATCAGATTAATTGTACCTCATATTTCTTATGAATTCTTCATATTTTAGTAATGCATATTGATAAAAACTTTTTTTAATAACAAATTATATATTTTTTGGGATACACAAAATAATACTATATATATAGAAAATATGTGCCAATATATTTCTCAAATTTATAAGTGTCTCAAAATTGAGACATTTGAAAATGAAATATCAAAATATTTAATGAATCCAAAATTTTATTATGGAAATTCTAAAGAAATTCATCTATTATTATGTTGGTATATTTTAGATTTGAGGTAATCAGATGTATATGCCTCTAATTTTTCATTTTGTGTTCGAAATGGTAATATTAAAAAAATTAGAAGTATGATTTCCATGTCTTAATGGAAAGTTTACAAACTATCAAATTAATAGTGTTTTTGAATTCATCTATTAATGTTCTGAAGAATGAAATATCACACTGTTTATGAGAAATTTTTCTAGAAACAATATTCTATGGGGAATTGTGTATACTGTATATATATATAGTTCTAAATCTACGTAAATCAGGAAAAAAATAATTCACTCAACCTTCTTTTATTCAATAGAACATTTAATGATAAATTTTCCGTATGAAGAAAAATGTGGGGGAAAGGTACAATTTTTATGCATGTACCCAAATGATATATGTATTCAAAAATAAAATAATAAGGTATGTAACAATCCATCAGTTGAATTATCAATTAAAGAAACAAATCTACAGGAGTTAATTTCAGATTTCTAATCCAATTATTTTCAAATGGAATATCATTCAAAACATAATTGAATGGGTTGTAATGAAAGAAATTTTGATGATATTTTGTACCATGGATTATTATTATTTAACCAGCATAAACACGGTTTTTCTAAAAACATTAATGATGGATTTTAGAGGTTGAAAAAAATAGAGATCATGTATATGTTTTTCTCAATTGTGAAGAAATAAAATTATTTCTATATTAAGTACTACTTATATATATATATATATATATTTTAATATTTTTTAAAATTCAATTTATATAAGTTTTTTGTATATTACATGATGAACATTTAAAACAATTCATAAAAATAATCTTTGATACTCTTGAAGAATGTGGGAAATTTAATTTTTCCTCATGAATTTAAATAAATTTAAATTAAATTTTCTATCGTTGAACATATGAAACTAATTTTTATTCTTATGTAATATTAATTATTATATTAATTTTAAGGTATATTGGTATGGAAATCATCTGATATTCAATTATGTGTTTTGAGTAAACCACTATCCAAAATTAGTCAAACTTATAATGCATATATGATTAATGGATTTTGATTTCATACAAATACTTATGGTGAATCAAAAAAAATCAATAAACAATGATGTTTGTTTAAAAGGATTCCATCATAAATATAGTGAATTTGACCCTGAAATTAATCATTGATTTAGTTTACAATGTGGATGATGTAACCAATGAGTTCGAAAAAATGATGGATTATGAAATTAAAACTTTTATTGAAATATATTATGTTATGTAAGAAGATGAATACACTGACCTAGATGAATATAATGATAAATAATTATGTATTTCATTTTACTTATATTCATATATATATATATATTTTCAATGAGTATATATGATTTTCTTCTATTTAATATATATATTAACTGTTATTTTAAGGTAAAATCATTTTCTCTATGTCTTTATCAGATGGATCTAGAACCATTTAATTTGATGATGCATACCTTAGATGAGAAAAACTATAGGAGGATCCCCCACACCCTAACAGGTGTCTTCCCATTACATTAAATCTTCATTCAAGTGATAAATGAGTAGATCAAGACACTACATCAACCTCATAAAACCACCATGCAACCAAATATTAGCTCATTAATGACCCATCCCACAAAAATCCAAAGACAATGGTCTAGACCAGTTTACATAACCATACTATGTGAGCTCCCGACCCTAGGATGTGCCTTTCAGAACACAAGTGATCAAAAACCTCAATCTTTATAGGACTATTCTTCACTATATTTCTTGACATCCCACAAATGGAAAAAAAATTCTCATTTAGACCAACACCACCAAGGTTCCATACCCCACCTGAAAACCTTAGTTAAAACAAATCATAATGGAACCTAATATGAGTTTTATAAGAACAATATTAGATAAATTTGAAGCTATATTATATACTCTCAATATATAGGAGAACCCTTCAAGGTCACTTCCAACTAATAACACACCATGAAATATTACCATATCTATGCCTCCATACTAGACCTCCCACACTGGTTCAGATTAGGGGGCCAAAACTAATTATGAAATACGTATGATGTCCACCTCTTCTAGAAAATACAACTACATTGAGGCTAAAAAATTAGACATATACTCCACCCACTAAGAAAAGTATTTCTAAAATGTTAATCATCTACCACCACATTGTTGTACCATTATTCTCACAAAAACCGTCATATTTTCATGATTAAAATAATCCAACCACATCTTCACCATCTTAAATATCATTATTGAGGGGATAAATCACTCATTTCTAGAACTCACACCTTAATATCCCACTATTTCATTGGTTCTCTTAAATTAATCAAGGGATAATATCTATACACTAGGGATTTTTTCCCTTTATTTCAACTCAACCAAGGGTGGAATTGACAAATATCACAAAAAATGATCCATATTCACATAATCAAAGAAACCAAACTCATTAATTCCAATAACATAATTATGATTTTGAGGATTCCATTATAATTCATGAATACTACCTATGAAATATTTTTTTATAAAACCATATATGATACCAGAAATACCTAAGGCCAACCTATAGGAACTTATTTTCTTATTTCTAAAGTTGAAAGTGATCATGGTTATTTTAGAAAAATTTATAATAGGTATAAAAACCATGAAATATCCTTCATGAGTTTATCTAGACCACCTAATAACTAATAAGATATTTTGGTACAATCTTATAAGCAAAGTGATACAAAAAAATCACTCTATAAGGGTAACCCTAGAATATTATTTTAAAAAATGTTCAATAATTCATCCAAAAATATTATAAATCATAGAATTATAACAAACTTGGAATGATAAGAAAAATTTAAAACCTATTGGATAATAAACTACAACCACTTGAGGGGTAAAACCACATATCTAGATGGAGGGTTCAACTCACCATTGAAATAGGACCTCAACCCATCTTCTGAAAGGAACACAAAATCACAACTATTGATAACTATGCAATACACACCAAGAAATACATTATAGAGCATCATCCTAATATGATGGTATCCTATAAAATATTCTTCACACTTAAGGGGGAAATCATGATTTTAATTACTATAAATAAATGGAAAATCAACATAGTTGGAATCTTAAACCAAATGTTTCTATCTAGAAACTCCACTAGAATATATAGACCCCGATTAATAATTCAAAAACAAAATAATTTCTCATATCAGTATCAATGGGTATGAGTGATAGCGAAAAAGACACAAATCATACCTTGAACCTTATAGAGAATCAATTATCTAGAGTTATCCATCATGTGAAGATATTTATCTTCTGCCCATTAATACTATATGTTTAATTAGGATCTACTAGTTGTAGTGGTTTAGTTTCTCGAAAACATCACCTATCTCTAACTACTAATTATCCACCAACTCTTCATTCATAATTATCCTCTTTCAAGGCCATCGATCCTATAAAAACAACATATATGATCTCAATATTACATTTAATTTGGATATATATCCATGAAGCCACTCTAGATAGAATCAAAAAAATATAATAACTAAACTAAATCATGGTTGAATATGTATCATAGAACCTTCAACTACCAATTATTAGTCTAGATATTTGTCATAGTAGTGGGATGAAAATAGTAATAACCCCAACTTAAATATAACTCTCAAGGATCCATGAAAACTCTTAAAATCATAATAATCCATATAATATCATTTTTAAATAGTCTTTTATCTGCAATAAGAAAAAATTTACTCAGTTAAGATCATCATACCCTAAGGAGGGTCCAACTCCTTTCCAAACTCAGACCATCCTCAATGTTATTATAAAAAACTCTATGTACAATAAAATTTAACACCAACTATAGTAGGGTAATACCATCATGATTTCATGTAAACGTTAGAAAAATAATATCTACACGGTGAGGAATATCCAATACAATAAATACTATTTGATAAATTGGTGTTTGAAACAAATGGAAAAATATGAATCTCAGACCCTAAACAATCCTCTACCACCCAAGGATCTGTCTCTCCTCATAAACCCATGATGAATCCATCATAGGAATACATATATCATATATGGCCTACAAATATTCTAGTCTAACATAGCAGAATCTACCATCCCCTCTATTAAGATGTATTTACTGAGTATAAATAGTGCATGACCTTTCCTCTTATCATAGTGTAATGATAACTCATAATCAGTCTCTATAATGATTTCTCACCTCCTATAGTGCCCTAACCCAGATGCCAGATTAAATGGTGCTCTAGGCTGGTTGATCACTAGGCCTTCGACGTGCCTCCCCATATGCTAAATGCTGCCGATTGGTAGTGAGTGTGTAAAGAGGTGATATTTGTGAGACTATTCCCTCATGTGGTGATAATAATAATGGTCTATGTATATACAACAATTGAATAATACCCTAATATAGTGGGATAAATAACAAGAAATAGAGGATGCACAAATAGATAGAAGCATTAATAATATACATGCCTCAAATCACAATACCATTTGTTAAAACATACAACAGGTCATATAAAATCATACAAAACAGATAAAAAAATGGGTCTCCCATGGCCAAACCCCAGTACACACATATCTAATCATGATAGAATAAAGGGGAAACTCTAAAATAAACTCTAAGAGATGAAAGAACCTCTCTGGTCCTTTTCAATACATCCCATCAAAAATGTTCGACTTGACCATTGGGGCCCATCTCTTGAGCTTGGTACCTTAACAAATCACAGATAAATTAAGTTCACATGGATCCTGAAGGTCCCATGCAGGTTGTGGGAATAAATATCCGTAGGCCACCACCAATGTGTAACTATCATACATCCCTGATATTGTAGGAATATCTAAGTAGAAATAAAATAGAACATGTGCATTATATAAATAACTCGCTTCCCTTGTGCTCAGCAGCCACATGGAAGTGATCGTCTGTTGTGGCCATTGTCGATAAGTCTAAAAACATGTCCCCAATTATATATATTCCTTATAGAACACGTCTTCATATATATAAATACAATGTCATGGATCCATGATATAAAGCCTTAGACATCCCCATAAGGGTATCATTCTAGGTGAACCATCTGCTTCTACTGATAACCAAGTCACCCGACACCTCATTATGGAAATCAGATTACCTAGTGTCCAAGTTGAATGACTAAATAATAAGTACCTAGTCCCTCAGAACCAGACTTAGACATCCCTTCTAGCCCCCATATAATGACCAGGATTTTCCATGTAAATTCATTTTTTAATTATATGTAATTATTGTGAGTCTGCGAAAATTGACGGTGCGTGATTCTGTGGCCTGTTGTGCCCAGAATGAATTTCTGAACTTTTTTAAGGTACGTTCAGTAAATGCACAAGCATCATTTTCTAAATTTTGAACTGATGCTCGGATTAAAAATCCTAGGGAACTATTGAATCCACAACACCGAGATTCACTTAATGGGGGCTTCACTTCGACCGTATTAGGTCAGGAGAAAAAGTTAGATTTTGGAAATTTAAAAGAATAATAAAATAACAAAGTTATTTTTATTTCTCTTTTTATTTTTCTCCAAGGGACAAGTGATGGTGGAACGACCAATGACGTGTCAAGATATTAATTTTCTTGACTCCTCAATCTTTGTAATATCACAATTGGAATTTTAGTGGTTTATTCATTAAATGAACTTCATAAATTCCAAATGACATTACTCACCCTCCCCCTCTCAAATTTATATGAATATCGGGGTAGAGTGTTGGAATGGCTTCACCAATAAACAAAGATATGGTAAAATACCATGACGCTAACCACTTGGAGGACGAGACTGGTTCCGACCAACGGTGATGCGCGCCACCGAATCACGAATCGACAAACACCGACTATTCCTCATACTCAGATGTTCTCCAATGATCTTGAGGTTGGGATATATCTTATTTTAATTTCAATAGTTTATTGAATCCTATTCTTCTATCATGTTATCAAAATAACACAGAGGGTGTGGTATAAACAAACAAGGCACATACCCTCTACTACTTTGTTGATCTATGTGTTCTTTGAGGAATTTTTACTCAGGTTGTACGGAACATGGAACGGTGGTTCAAGCAGCGAGGAGGGTGTCCCAGGGAGGCTATTGGTACCTTCAGATGGAAAATGGGCCACTGGAGCTCACCTGGTGACCCGCGGAAGACCGCATGTGCGGCAACAGCACGACAGCACCGACGAATGGAGTTTGCAGGTGATGGAGGCAACTGGACACAAAAGAGATAGCGGCATACTGTCGAGCACCACTAGTGGAAAAGGCCATGACCGTAGCCCTAGTTGATAGTGACAGCCAGCACAGGCCGACCACAGGTAGAGGTGGAGCAGCGTGTTGTCACGCGCCATTGGAAATGGATGAGGCATGAAGCCACGATGAGGGAGGAGGGACCTGCCCCTGTGGGTCCCACAGAAACCAGGAGATTCCACATGGCGATACTACTTCTTTACCCAAACAGATTAGTCTTTCAAGAGAAAGGCGGAGAACTACCCCCCCCCCCCGCCCCGGCTCCAGCAAAGGCAGCCCAAGCTAGCGGGCCATGCCCCTTTGTTGGTCAGGCCGCACGAGCTTTGCGGGACGCGACCCTTCGTCAGCCAGGCCGCGTAACCCCAACAGGTTGTTCCCCTTCACTAGGCATGCCAAGTGATCCAGCGGTCTTCACCACTTCATGGGTTGGGCTGTGCGAGCCGAGCGGGCTGCACCCCTTTGTGGGTCGGGCCGAGCAAGCCCAGTGGGCCGTGCCTCCTTGGTGGGACGGGCCAGTCCACGACCCAGCCCAATTGAAACAGTACAATCCAGTTTGATCTGGGCTGGGAGAGACTCAGATCAGGTCATACCCAGACCAGGTCAGGCCGAGTCGGTCCGACCAAGTCAAACTGGACCCAAACCCTTTTGGTCATAATTTCGCTAAAAGATCCATAAATTGTTAACCAAACGTCCGTTTAATGAACCGTCAATAGTGCTGGGATCCATGGAATGATATGGTATGTTTGGTATACTCCACTTGTGTTTTATAAAAATTTTCAGTATGGTAGGGTTGGATCGAACCCAAATCCAACAGGGCCCCCGTTACTAAAACACTTATAAGTCATAGATCGGGCGTTCGATTGACGCGCTGTCTATCACATTGGAACCCTAACGACATGGTGGTACTTTGGGATAATTCTTCATGGAACATCATGGAGTTTGAGTTATGACTGATGGATTGATAATAGTATCCTCCCGGAATCAAGCGTTCTTAGTGCATGAATCTCATTGTTGGATGTAACGTAAAGAAAGAACATTGATCCTATGCGGGTAAGCATCTATCAATCTAGTGTGAGTCAACGCTTAGTGATCCTGTGTGGGTTAGTATCAATTGATCCTATATGGGTTAGTAGCTATTGATCTTGTGTGGATCAGTGCCTAGAGATTCTGTGTGGGTCATCATATATCGATCCTGTATAGGTCAGTGGTAGATCTTCTTGATAGAATAAGATAATATATATTTACAAATAATCATCTGTACTTATGTACTTAAGTTATATACCTAGTGTGAGATGAATCCTTACCTTTATGGTGTTACCTTTGTGGTACTTTTACCTTCATGGAGTTACCTTCGTGGTGTTACCTTTGTGGTACTTTTACCTTCATGGTGTTACCTTTGTGGTGTAACCTTTGTGGTATTCTTCCTTTATGGATAAATTTAGTAAATGGAAAAAAAAGTTGGAGCCTTATGTTTTCTCATGAATGAGATGAGTATATCTTGATAAAATATGTATATGTATGGATATATACCTAAGTAGAGTTGATGGCTACTTCAGGATTTGTGTTTGATGTCTTGATTTAGGTATTATCCTTTGTGGAACTCTGGGAGACCTTCGAGGGTCTCGGGGTCCCTACTGAGTATTTTTATACTCACCCATGCATAGGATATGCCCGCACCTTGTTGTGTGTTGGGAAGAAAATGGACAACTTTGATCAAGGCTAAGGGAGCCATGACTGGACGGTGCTCAGTGGTGGACCATTTGATGTGATGTGCCACAATGACTACTGATCATGAGTTGTACCTACCCTTTAGGTAGGATCCCCTGTGGAAATCCACGAATTTCCCCCCTTTATTTTGAATGCTGGACCCTTAACATTCAGTACAATTTTTAACATAGCAGTTTACTTCATGGTTGCTTCTTTTTGTGTTCTTGGATTGTGTGTTTGTATAGGTTTAAAGGAAATTCCTTCCCCTTATAGGGATACATCTTTTTGGCGCTAGTCTCCATCCCGTGGTCTATGGAAGGTGGGCATGGGGTAGTCACGACATGGGCCCCGGGTGACAGGTCGTGACAAAGTGGTATCAGAGAAGTCTGTTCTACCAAAGAACTAAGAATCTGATCTTTTATATGTTGAAATAGTTTTAAGTCATATTAGTGTGGTTTTCAGTTTAGAGTATCCAGTTTTGGTGCAGTGTCCAACATATCCATACACCAAGACCCTGAATTCTGATTTCCAACTTAGTGCACAAAAACACTGATTGCATGTGTTTTGGAAGTGTTTTACTTTTGATCTCGTCATTCAGCTCACTTGGTATAACTTATTGACCGTGGAGCACTTGTTTTATTTCAGGATGTCATCATGCAGACATCTAGCTAGGATTCCCAAGAGAGTACATGGTGACAGCCCACCGAGTTATGAGGCCTTGGTGCAGGGAACTCTTATGGTGTTAGCACCTTCATATGGTATACCAGTAGCATCAATACCATTTGGGAAGTCGTTTCCAACAGCCCCACCAGAATAGGTTGCACGCCTAATGAGCGCGTTTCATAAGTTTTAGTATCAAAGGCCTCTAAGGTACCGAGGCAAGATGGATCCACAGGTGTATGAGGACTAGCTGGAGGCTGTGGCGAGAGTGTTTCTCTTTGTTGGGACACCAGCTGATCTGATGGGGATCCTAACAGCTAGTCTGATGAGGCAACCCTCACCTAGGTATACATTGAGGGCCTTTTCAAGGAAGAGTTTGTCCCAGTGATCCTACGCTCAAAGTGTATATAAGAGCTTATATATTTATAGTAGGGTAGCATGAGAGTGGTCTAGTACTCAGTGAGGTTCACTGATCTCTCTGGGTACTCCTTTGGCATGGTACAAGACATTTTATTTAAGGCCTAGACCTTTGATCATGGTCTCCTTTGGGAGATCAGAGCATCGATGATATTACTCAGTATTCCGATGTTGGTTGGGGTGCTAGAGGAAGTTATTTTGGTGGATATCTTCATAGCTGAGTAGGCACCGATAGCGAGAGCCACCATCGGATGTCAGCTACTAGATTCATCCATAGTAGGTAGTAGAAAGATGACACAAGGGCCCAAGAGGGCCATAACTTCTTGTGGATGACCTCAGGATATAGGGTCGGTGGTGAGGGGATCATGGGGCAGAGGAGGATAGATGAGGAGCAGGCAGTGCTACTCAAGCGGCTGGTAGGGGCACATGGCTCGCAACTGCCCGACCCGTCGTACAGACGACCAGCAGATGGTCGAGGGATCTTCGAGGCAGAGGCAGATGTTAGAGTGAGGAGGTCCATAGGGTAGAGTACGTGGCAGAGGAGCTGGCCGTGCAGAAGGTGGTGGGAAGTGATTCGGGGTTCTACCACCACCACCACCTCTAGGTAGTCAATGCCAACCATAAGGAGCAGGTGGACAGGGATGAGCTCAGCTTCATGAAGCTGTGGCCTATGACCAAGCCACTCCTGAGATGATTCAAGGGATGATCTCTATCTACTCTACCCTTTCTTTGGTAATTATAGTCACAGGTTCCAGTCACTCTTTAACTTCCATAGCTCTCATTCGGAGCTTGGAGATTCGGGTGGATTTTTTGGCTCGATACTTGCAATTAGAGACTCCTACATGAGAGGATTCGATGATTACACATTATTTCCAGCTGTGTGAGCTTACTCAAAGAGGTAAGAGATTTTACTGGGATCTTCTAGTAGCAGCTTTGAGGCCTTACGAAATCATCTTGGATATGGATTGGTTATCCACAGTCTATGCACAGATTGACTGTATTAGGCATAATGTGCAGTGTGTCCGCGAGGATGGGACTAGGTTTTCCTTCACTGGTGAGAAGGGAACCTTTGAAGCACATGATGGACTTTAACGGAGGAGGGTGTAGCTGATCACACATCATTTGGCTAGCCTTACTCTTAGGGTAGTTGATGTTGAGAGTCCGGTATATTTTGTAGTGGTGGACCAGTATGCTAATGTTTTCCCAGATGATGTTTTAGGACTACCTCCTCACAGATTGGTGGACTTTTACAATGAATTGTACCACAGGATGGCACTGATATCTACACCAACATATTGGATGGCTCCGGAGGATCTTTCTGAGTTATGGGTACAGTTGGAGGACTTGTAGAGGAAGGGGTTCATAAGGCCCAATGTTTCTCCATGAGCAGCATCAACTGTGTTTTCCAAGAAGGAAAATGGGATTTTGAGACTCTGTGTGTACTATCAGTGACTAAAACAGGTGACAGTGAAGAACAAATATCCACTTCCATGGATTTATTATTTCTTCGATAATTTGAATGGATATCGATGGTTTTCGAAGATAGACCAAATATCAGGTTATCATCAGCTCAGGGTATGAGATGAGGATGTGTAAAAGAAGGCCTTTAGATGTCAGTATGGACACTATGAGTTCTTGGTTATGCCATTCAAAGTCACCAATTCTCTAGTAGTGCTCATGGGTCTAATTAATAGGATCTTTTAGCAATACCTTGATCACTTTGTGGTGGTCTTCATCGATGAAATCTTGATATACTCAACGTCAGAGGAGGAGCATGTCTATCATCTGCAAATAGTTATGGATAGACTTTGAGAGCACCAGCTTGGTGGTAATCTCTTGAACTGCTAGTTATGGATATGGGAGGTCCACGTTTTGGGACACATTATCTTGGAGTTTGGTGTTGTAGTAAACCTGGCAAAGAAAGAGGAAGTGCTTGCTTGGGAGCCACACAAGAGTGTGACTGAGGTGCAGAGTTTCCTAAGATTAGATGGGTACTAATGGAGATTCATACCTGACTTTTCCAGAGTTACGACACCCTTTTCAGCATTGATGAAGAACGGAAATCCATTCATGTGGATGGAGAGATGCCAAAAAAGTTTTTAGAAGCCGAGGTAGATGATGATGAGTGCCCCCATCATGAGGCAACCAGAAGAGGGCATTGGTTATGTAGTCTACTACGATGTATCAGGGAACAGACTTGTATGTGTCTTAATGTTGGAGTGAGCAGTGATCACTTATGGTTCACGGTAGCTGAGGAATCATGAGAAGAACTACGCTACCCCAGACATGGAGCTGGGAACAGTAGTCTTCACCTTGTAGATGTGGAGACACTACTTGTTAGGAGAACGGTTTATAGTTTACTATGATGACAAGAGTATCCAGTATATCTTCTAATATAAGAACCTAAACATAAGACAACGGTGATATATAGAGTTCCTCCAGGACTATGGCTTCGTGATAGTCTACACTCCCAGAAAGGGGATCATAGTGGTAGGCAAACTCAGTAATAGGTCTAGTGTATAGTTGCTGAGTTAGGTGATAGTGTATCTAGATGCATTCAGATATCCTTTATGGATAGAGATGGAGCAGCTTACCTCCAGTCAATGACTGCCACTCCCCAACTTCTTCATTTCAGGAGGCACAACTTGGGGACATTGACTGAATGGATAGACGTGCTCAGATATCCTTAAGACATGCACCTGATAGATTTTCTGAAGGTGGAGAGCACATCATCCTCTTTAAAGGATGTACCATGGAACATGTGGTGTTATGGGAGGAGGTGTTGAGGTATTTCCATACTTTCACTCTGGCAGTACATCCTAGTGTGGCGAAAATGTACTAGGACCTCCGGTGTCACCACAGGTGGCTAGGGATGAAAAATGAAATGGAAGAGTTTTTTTCTTAATGCTTCACTTGTCAGCAAGTGAAGGCTGAGCATCGAGTTCCAGCAGGCCGAGTATAGCCACTAGAAGTGTTGGAGTGGAATTGGGATGGTATCTCCATGGTATTTGTGACAAGACTTCCATTTACATCCAGGGGACAAGATTCCATCTGGGTGATCATTTTACCGACTCACCAAGTCGGCCCACTTTCTACCAATCCGAGAGTAGGGATCAGAAGAGGGATTGGTATGCCTCTATGTACAGGAGATTTTACGACTTCATGGGGTTCCATCAATGATCGTCTCTAACTGTGACACAGATTTTACATCCCAGTTGAGGAAGGGATTATAGGAGGAATTCGAGACTCATCTATGTTTGAGCACCACCTTTCATCCTTATATGGATGGTCAGATGGAGCAAACCATATAGATAGTCAAGGAAATGCTTCGTGCTTGCATCTTATATTTTGGTTGCATTTGGGGAAATCACTTTCCCTTGGTGGATTTTGCGTACAATAACATCTATCACTCCACCATCGGTATCACACCATTTGAGGCCCTGTACTTTAAACCATATAGATCACCTCTATTCTGGATAGACCCAGGGGAGTCAGCACTTTTGGTTCCAAAGTTGGTACGAGCCACCGTTGAGAAGGTGTAGATCATCCAGGAGTGGATGAAGACTGCCCAGAGCAGACAAAAGTCTTATGATGACAGGAGATGGATTCATTTGGAGTTCCTGGAGGGGAACCACATATTTTCGCGAGTCTCTCCTCGTCAGGGACTATAGAGATTTGGATAAGGTGGAAAGTATTCATCGAGGTTTGTCGGACCGTTTCTGATACTTTGGAGGATTGATGAGGTGAAATACTGCTTTGCATTGCCACTGCAGTTGGATAGGGTGCACAATGTCTTCCACATATCCCAACAGAATAGATGCATGCATGACCATCACACGTCATCGACCATTGTGAGATGGAATTTGATGATGGGGTGACATTTATGGAGTTTCTAGTCCAGATTGAGGATCGACAGGAGTGGGTCCTTCATAGACTATCGATACATATAGTGCACGTTCGCTGGTAGCACAAGAACCTTCAGGAGAACACATTGGAGCAGTAGGCTCAGATTTGGGCTCATTACCCCCATTTGTTTCCTTAGTCTATTTTGTGTCCTTCAGGGATGAAAATCTCTAAGGTGGTGAGAATGTAAAGACCCAGATATTTCATGCAAATTATTTTTTAAATTATATGGAATTATTATGAGTCTGTGAAAATTGACAGTTCATGATTCTGAGGCCTGATGTGACCAAAATGAATTTATGAACTTTTTTAAGGTATATTTAGTAAAAACACGAATGACATTTTCTTACTTTTGAACAGGTGTTCAGATTAAAAAAGTGAGGTCACCGTTGAATCCGTAGCATCAGGATTAGCTTAAGGGAGGGTTCACTTCAACCGTAGTAAGTCAGGAGAAGAAGTTAGATTTTGATCATTTAAAATAATAATAAAATAGAAATGTTATTTTTATTTTTATTTTTATTTTTCTCCAACAAACAAGTGGTGGTGGATGAACCAACGACGTGTCAATCCATTAACTATCTTGACTACTCAATATTTGTAAAAAAACCATTAGAATTTGAGAGGTTCATTCATTAAATGAACCCCATAAATTCCCAAAGGAATTACTCACCCTCCCCCTCTCCTATTTATATAGAGCTTGAGGTAGAGTGTTGGTATAGATTCACCAAGCGACGAAGCTCTGGTAAAATACTGTGATGTAACCAATTGTAGGACGGGATCGGTTCTGAAAAAGGTGACGAGCACCACCAAATCACAAATCGACGAACATCAACTCTTCCTCAAATGCATAATTTCTCCAACAATCTTGATGTAGGGATTTATCTTATTTTAATTTCATGAGTTTTTTGAAATTCTATTCTTCCCTTATGTTATTAAGATAATGTGGAGGGAGTGGGTGAAACAAACAAATCTCGGACCCTCTGTTACTTTTTTGATCTATTCATTATTCATGGACTTTTTTCTTGGGTTGAATGGAACCTAGAACGGAGGGTCAATCAACAAGGAGGGAATTTATGGGAGGCCTTTGGTACCTTCAAATGAAAAAAGGGGGAACCGGAGCTCACCTAGTGCCCGTAGAAGACCACCGGCGTTGCAATGGCATGACATCACCAGCAACCAGTGCCAGCATGTGATGGCGGTAGCCGGCAAGGGATAGCTGTGGAAGAGATGGCGGTATGCCGTCACGCGTAGCTGGTGGAGAAGGCCATAGCTGTAGCCATGGTGGATAGCGATAGCCGGCACTAGATGGCCGCATGTAGAGATAAAGTGGTGTGCCGTCGCGTGCCGTTGGAGAAGCCCGCGACACGAAGCCACGACGGTGAATGAGGGACCCGCCCCTATGGGTCCTTCAAAAACCAGGAAGTGCCATGTGGCACCGCTGTTCTGTTACCCTAATGTCTTAGCCATTCATGATAAAGCGGGAGTTCTTCCCCCCAACACCAACTAGGGTGGACCCTAGCCAGTAGGGCACGCCTTTTCATGGGTTGGACCGCTCAAGCCCAGCTGGCCGCACCCCTTCAAAGGCTGGGCAACGCAAGCCTAGTGGGCCATGCCCCTTCTCGGGATAGGCCGCGCCAGCCAGTGGGATGCACCCCTTCACGGGTTGAGCCCAGCAAACCCAGTGGACTGCGCCCCTATGTGGGCTAGGTCGTGCCAGCCCAGTGGGCCACGACACCCAGGCAGGCCAGGCTGGTCCGCGACCTAGCCCAACCATAGAATTCCATGCTAATTTGGGCTGGGCTGGGATAGACCCGGACCGGGTCATACCCAGACTGGGTCGAGTCAAGTCGGTCTGACAGGGTCGGACTAGACTCGGACCCTTTCAGGCCCAGTTTTTCTAAAAGATCCATAACAAGTGAATTTATCATCTGTTTGACGAACCATCTTCGATGCTGGGATCCTTGAAGTGAGAAAGTAATTTTGGTATACTCCACTTGAGTTTTTTAGAATGTTGGAGTATGGTCGTGTTGGATCGAACCCGAATCTTACTAGGTGCTCGGTAATAAAACACTTACAGGTCAGAGACCGGGCATCCGATTGATGCATCGTCTATCGCGTTGGAACCCTTACGACATGGTGGTCCTTTAAGATACTTTTCTATGAAACTTTGTGGCTGTTAAGGAATGACTGATGGTTTGATGAGCAGATCCTCCCAAAATCAGGCGTGCTTAGTACGAGAATCTCGTGGCTGGCTGTAACTTGAATAAAGAACATAGATCATATGTGGGTCCGCATCTATCGATCCTATGTGGGTCAGCACATAGCGATCCTGTGTGGGTCATGATATATTGATCCAGTGTGGGTCAGCGCCTATCAATCCTATGGGGGTCAACATCTATTGATCTTGTGAGGGTCAGTAATAGATCTCCTCAATAGAATAAGATGATCTATGTTTACGACTAAGCATCTATACTTCTATACTTAAGTTATATACCTAGTGTGAGCTAATTCCTTACCTTAATGGTGTTAACTTCATGGTGTTACCTTTGTGGTACTTTTACCTTTGTGGTTTTACCTTCGTGGTGTAACCTTTGTGGTACTTTTACATTCGTGGTGTTACCTTCATGGTGTTACATTTGTGGTATTCTTCCTTCACGGATCAGTTGTGAAAATGGATTAAAAGTTGGAGCCTTATGTTTCCTCATGAATTAGACAAGTATATATGGATAAATTAGGTATATGTATGGGAATATACCTTATTAGGGTTGATTATTGCTTCATGCATTATGTTTGAGGTCTTGCTTTGTGGTTTATCCTTTATGTAACTCTGGGAGACATTCGGGGGTCTCATGGACCCTACTGAGTATTGTTATACTCACCCATGCATAGGCTATTCCCACACCATATTATGTGTTGTTCAGATGACAGACAATGTTGATCGAGGATGAGGGACCCAGGACTGGATGGTTCTCATAGGTGGACCATTTGATGTGATGTGCCATAGTGACTACTAATCGTGAGGTGAACCTACTATTTAGGTAGGATTCTAGGTGGATGATCCAAGAGATTTTTCCTCTTTCTCTTTACTTTTACTTTTAAGTTGGGCTTGTATTCTGACCCTTTCATTTCAAAACACTTTTTACTAAAGTAGTTTACATTGTGGTTGCTTCTTATTGTGTTCTTGGATTGTGTCTTTGTACAGCTTTAAGGGAAATTTCTTCCCATTATAGGGATATGCCTTTTCAGTGCTTGTCGCCAGCCCCTGACCTATGGAAGATGGGCATTGGGTTGTCATGGCATGGGCCCTAGGGAATGAGTCGTGAAATCTCAACCCGACGTCTTGAGGTACATCAATATCTTCCCTCCAAACCTATAATACCTATTATCTCAAAGCCTCACATCCTGAGGCATAGTGATTTCTATCCTCCAAATTACCTAGCCCAACTTCTTCAAGAAATACGATGATGCAAATCCCCCAACTGATGGTATCATCACCATCAGCCGATAATGTACCACCATCTGCATGAATTTCTTTGGTGAGAACCGCCAAACATAATTGATGGTCAACACCATCACCAATGATAAATGGTCAATAGGGGCCTCCAACCACATCAGTGATAAAAACCACCTCAGTTAAAGTACTATCTATGTTCACATGACTCCAATGGTGTATTGAAAAAAATTCAGTGAGTGAAAATACCCCAAAAAACCTAATCCACATCATATGTAACCATGTTCCCTTGTGACCATGTAACTAAAGAGGATGTCCATAACCATCCCAAATTATATGGTCAATGCACCAATATTAGAGACCTCTTCACCTCAATATATTAATCAAGATACCTCAAATTATTATTAGTGTCACCCATTTATACATATCTTGATCCTTGCACAGCTTGAAAAATTACATCACCTCAGTTCATGTGGTCAACACCACCTAAATCCTCAATCCAAGCTCGTCAAGTTCCCATTGAACTATGAAATTTAATATAGTCAATTTAATTTAAATCAAAACACACAACTGGACTAATATATCTATCTAATCTCAATACCCTATCTAGGATTAGTTTGTTTAAAAGGACTATGGCATACCCAATGGCATCCCATGGAAACAGTTCATCAATTTATGGAAAATAATTAAACTATTAAGGGTCTATCTCAAACTACCCGAATAATTTATGTAGAGTAAACCCACAAAAACACCCATAAAAGACAAATAATGCTTAGAACATCCTACCTCATACTTGTAGGCATATGATCATCTTATATTGGTCTCTAACATGATCCAAAATTAGTGTAATCAACATATTCGATGAATGATTTGAAAATAGGGTAAACATTATCTCATGGATTTATCATTTTGTATGGCCAGATAAATAGAGGAGAGATGATAACTAATCAAAGGCCTTATTGAGAAGAATCCATATCCACAAATGGAGCTTGAATCAGAGCTTAGACAAAGTGTAGATGGAAATATCTAAAAGTGGTAGAGGAGAGATCCCACTAGTTTTTGGGAGAGATTCATGCATGGGAGGAAACAAAGAGGAAATACCACTTATAGAAAATAAGGTAAATGGCTATTTCCCCATTTTCAAGAGATTTCATGTTTACCTCACAGTTTAAAAAACTTTGTGGTTACCGCTATCCAAGTACCACCATCACATGGACAAGGAACATGGTTTCCCGAACCATGTATATATTGTTTGAATCACCTATTCTAAAAACTATACAGGTTCTCACATGTCTATGTTCCCCCACCTGTATGGTTGTAAAACAATGCTCAATGCTTCTAAAGGGCCACACGATTTCTCCTAGGAGGCCAGATGGTTTGTTTAAACTATGAAACTTTATCATTCTATTCTATAAATTGATTTTTTTGGACATGGGAAACTTGTAACTCACCTGAAACCATAGGGAACATTATAATACTTAAAACCCCATTAAAAATCTAGAACTTAGGCCAAATAAACTCCTTGAAATGGGTTTAGAATCTCAAAATAGTGTTGGCCCGCTCACTAAACTCAAATTTTTTAATTTACCCTGAAAACATACCATTCCAAAAACCATGGGTGCTACAATATCCCCACATTAACATAGATCATCCCCGAGATATAATGATTTACACAAATATGGTACAAAACATACAAATATAATTTAAAGTAAACCAAGTATACCCATGTTATATTGCACAGGTTAACTCCAGTCAAGCTTCTCTACACCTTTGGAGTAACCTATTTGGTCTCATCCCAAACTAAAAAATGAATCTGATGGCCCACTGACCATCCCTGGACTCAAAATTCCTCCCCTTATGCATTGTTATTCTTTCACTTTATCATGTTCTCAATTTAGTCCCATGTCAAATCTCGTACCCATCATAACTCATATCCTATTAGATTCCTACCTCGTTCCTGAGTATCACGTGAAATATAGGAGGTCCCACTTCTCATTATATGCCCATAAGTACTTATTCAATAGATGAAACCCATAATAGCATACATCACATCAATGTCCATATGCCCACACACCTCAAGTAAAACCTTCACCACCTCGATTCCCATAAATAATCCTTGCTCCATGAGCCTTGTATATATATATCACACATCTGAGCTAATAAAATAATAATAAATAGTTCTAGGTTATTCCAAAAATCATACACTTGAACCTCATGCATTAAAACCAATAAATCCCATAGAAAGGAAAACCACGATCATGCCCGTCATCATTGCATACCTCTGACAGTAATCATATCCACAGCTTGCTCTGCACCCAGTAGTTTTACTATGTTCACTTAGCCTGAAACACAACTACCTGAGTCCTGGCCTCCCTAAAGAGATACACCAGCTACTGTGTTGAAATAATGGGCTCCCTAGACCAAAATATGCAGTACTTTTGATTACCATATCATGTATATAGTTATTTGTGATTGATGTTTACTTACCATTATAGTGTAGATATTTCGACGTCCAAAATTTAATAGTAATGCCTATAAATTAATTATCATATCAAGAGGTTATAACGTATCACATGATATAATGAGAACCTTGAGATACTATTACATTAATCATAAACAAAGGTCATATGGTTTAGATACATCTTACTAACTAAACACAATTGATGTTTGACTATCAGGTACTAGAGGATCATAAGCATTGAGGCTTCTTCTTGTGAATTTCACACATGGTGATATCTAGTAGTGAGATCATGAGGACAGACCTTCTAATAGGAACACCGCATGTTTTGAGTTTTATTAGTTGTTCCTATCTACAGACATGTGTATTGGTCTCTAGATTTGAGATCATTACCAGTGTGTGACATTTTATTTCTTTCTTTGATTCAAGGAAAAAACCATGATAATGAAATCACGACGAGGTAGGTTTTGTTGGGTGTATCATTGGTGGTATGAAATTGGTTAAATGGTCAAGAAATAATTTTTCACTTCCAGGTTAAGAAAGTTATATATCTCAGGCTTGGTTGATCAGGATGGTGCCACCTTCATAAGTTTTTGGCCAAATAAATCAAAAGTTCAATCCATCTGAATAAATAAAAATATAATAAAGAAAGAAAATAGTAACGACAAAAGTGTGCATCATGATTTTTGTAAATATAAAGACAATCTAATTATATTACAAAGTACATTTTCGTAGGTTGGTTTTCATTTCTATGATAATCCTTATCTCTTTAGGGGCCTTGATTGGTTCCTAGACTCTGCTCTTCATCTATGGATTTTATTCATTTCTATTTATATAAGTTCCTAGATGGTTATACTAAATATCATATTCAAGAATCCACCATATTTAGTTGAATATGTATATTGTACATGGTGGGCCCCACCATGGGGTTTGAGTGTTGTCCATGGTAGTGATCACCGATAATTAAATAAATTTAAATTATTCATGTTATGAACAATTAGGATTGAATTTATTTAATGTATTTAAATGTTAAGTAAATATGAAAAAATAATAATCAAATGAATACTATTTTAATATGCAGGGATCATTTAATATTAATAGGGATTACGAGTTGAGCTTTAATATCCCATCCTTTTTTCAGGTATTACTCTTTTAAAATAAAATTGGTGAAGATGGGTTGTCTTCATTTTAATTCAGAATATGATATATCATAAAAATTTTAATAAGTGTGTTAAAGGACTTAAATGCCAGTTAACATCTAGGCATATTCAATTGAATATTTTTAGAGTTCGACATTAAATTTTATGCGCGATGAGAATTTGACGTTATTTAATTTTTAACATTAATTAAGTGTCAAATTAATTGATATAATTAATCGATGAATTAAATAATGGGATTGATGAGATTAATTAATTTTCAAATTAATTAATGAGTATTTTTGTGCTAATGTAATTGAATTAATTAATGGGGATTATTGTGTAGATTAAATTGAATGAATTTGATAATTCATTGTGGAATTAGTTACAATATATCGAGATTGTTGAATTTTGATACTTAATTGATGAATTAATTAAGATATATTGAGATTTGAGAATTGAGATAATTAATTTGGAATTATTGATGAAATATTGAGATTGTGAATGAGATAATTAATAATAGAAAAAATTATGTGATTTTGAGTTCATGGTGATTGATTAAATAATTGATAGATTAATTAATGAGATTGACTTACTTAATTAATTGAGGAATAAATTAAGTTTATTTGTGTGACGAAATATTTGTTTTCAACACACATTTTCAGTCATAACTCTTTCTTATGGTGTCAGATTGAAATGTTGTCAACGACCACGTGACCCTAAAATTGAGGCAGTCATTTCAAGGCCAATGTTGAATATTTAATTCAGGCTCATGATATATGTCCATGAAACACCCAAAATAATGATGGGTTGATGGATGATATTAATAGGAGAGATTAATAAATAAATGGTTCAATAAATAAATGTAACTAAATTAATTGTTGAATTTTTTTATAAATTGGATTTCGGGTGCTGCATATGGAAGGGGTTGGAAGCCCATTATTTATGACATGCCCCTATCTCTCCTTTTATAAATTTACAATCAATATATTTTTCTATATTGATTAGATTAATGTGTTGTTATTGGAATTGGATTTTCCTTGATAAGAGGATAGTGCGTATCAAATTTGTTTTCAATGTAAATTAAGCATTTTGATAAGATTTTTTTTATTAAGCTTGAAATGATTATGTAATTTTTTCTTCAATAGTCATCAAAATAACACGCCATTAAAAATGTTGGATTCATATCATGTGTTTATCATATTTGAGGTAGGTGGTCTAAAATTCAAATCCCATAGTCTTTATTATCAATTGTGTGTATCTGATTGTATATTTTCTAGTGTTTGTTTAGAAATTAGAATTCCAAATTGAATTAATTAATGATGTCAATAATTAATTTAGGAATTGGATATTCAAGTGAATAATGGAAATCATGGAATGTGGATAATTAATTATTAAAATTAATTATCAAATTATTGAATCAGGAAATTGGGAATAATTAATTATTGAATTAATTACAGAATTATTGAGACCATTGAACAAGATTAATTAATTTTATAATTAATTAATATGAATGGTTACAATTATGAAATTATGATTTTTTATAATTAAATTTTTAATTAATTATGGAGAGATAGAGATAGTTGAAATTTAATAATTAACTATGCGGTTATTGAATTAAGTAAGTTAGAATAATTAATTAGTGAAATAATTATGCAGTTATTGAATTAAGAGAGTTGGAATAATTAATTATTTAATTAATTATGGGGTTATTTAATTAAGTGATTTGGAATAATTAATTAAGGAATTAATTGGTGTTATTGAATCGATTATGATGGAACAATTAATTATTTAATTAATTGAGAAGATTGAGTTAGATTAATTAATTAAAGAATTAATTAATGGACTTTATGTGAACAATTAATCAGTGAATTAATTGAAGGGACTGAGTTAGATTAATTAATTATGGAATTAATTAATGGTGTTCATGTGAACAATTAATTAGTGAATTAATAGAAGGGATTGAGTTGGATTAATCAATTACAAAATTAATTAATTGAGTTTATGTGAACAATTAATTGGTGAATTAATTTAATTGATTGAATTCAATTAATTAATTGTGAATGAATTAATGATATTTTTCATGAATAATTACTTACTGAATTAATTGAAGGGATTAAGTACGATTAATTACTTGTGGAATTAATTAATATTAATGATTTGGATTAATTAATTGATAAATTAATTAATGTGGATTGTTGAGATACTAAATTGATAGAATTGGATAACTAATTGATGAATTAATTATTATATATTGATATTTTAGAATTCATATAAATAATTGTTGACCTAATTATGAAATATTAAATTTCATATTGAGATAAGTAATTGATGAATTAAATATGAGATGTTGAATTTAGTAATTGAGATAATTTATTGATAAATTAATTATGGTCAAGAGATTAATTAATGGTTGGGTTAATTAAATATATTTATGTGCTTAATAAATTAGGGAATTAATTAAGGGGTTTTATGTGAAGAATAATTATTGAATTAACAATGAGGGTGAGTGGATTAATTAATTGATAAATTAATGTTATATCAGGGTAAGAGGTTTAATGTTGATTAATCCTTCTTGATGTGATGATGTCATATATGTGATAATGGGTTTAATAATTGATTAACCTTGATAAATGAGATGCATGTGATATGGGTAAATACTGAATTATGTAATATCAAATGGTGAACTATAACATGCTCATCCGAGAAACTATTATGAATGGTAACATAGACAATTATGGGAGCATGAGTATGGGATAAGAACATTGAAATTCATGGGTGCATGAGTATGGAATTGTAACATGGAAATTCAGGGGTGTGTGAGTATGGAATTGTAACATGGAAATTCATGGGTGCATGAGTATAGAATGGTAACATATACATTCAAATTTCCTTGGTATAGAATGGTAGCATGGGCATTCCTAAGTGAATGAGTACAGAATGGTAACATGGACATTCAAGTGTGTGTGAGTTGTGTAATTATAACATAGTCATTCAAATTGGTGGAAAATAAGAACGGTAACATGTTCATTCAATTGTGGGGTTGAATAATGAATATTAATTAATGTCATAAAATATTTAATTGTGCATTGTAATTACTTTCATTATACAACTGCATAAACATGATATTGATTAGATTTTTTTAGACACTATTGGTGGGGGCCTACTGAGTTGTACTCACACCCTATTCGGGTTTCCTGATCGGTACCTGAATAGACTTGGTCATTATGTGACTGGTTAAGGGAAAAGGCCCTAGATAAGATAGCTAATTGGGGATGGAGTATGGATGAGGGAACCAGACGTGGTTCAGGACCCTCTTGGGAGTCTCTAGTGTCTTTATTTTCCTGTTTTTCATTTTGATTCTCACTTTGGCATGTCATGTTTCCATTTTAGTTGAGTACTATATTTTTATATTTGTTTACCTTGTGAAATTAGTATTTTTTATGATTATATATGATTCTGTTTTTTCTTTATTTACTTTCATTGGTGTTTTACTATGATAAGTGAGGGTATAGTGTACTCATGACTGAATTACTAGAAGCTTGTTGTTATTCAGAAGACTCTGGAATTTGGGGAGGTTCACCTGAGGTCATTTAGCGAACCGACTCGGGGAACGAGTGCGTGGAATCCAAGACGAGACGTTACAATGTTTTATCCGAGGACCATTTTTATTTTCTTCCTTTTTTGTCATAATATTTGAGAATGGTAAACATGAGTGTAACATCCCAGGTAATTAAAGAATAAATAATTTTCATATTTATTAATATTTGAGAATTAAATATGAATTTTAATTAAAAGGGGTTTCTATGTTCGATAGCGTACCCGATACGCAACGATGAGTTTCTTTGAAACTTACGTAGCACACTAGTAATATAATAATATTATTTTAAATGTTAGTTAACAAGTAGCCGTTGTACTGGCGGGAATGAATAGAAATAACTGAAATATGAATAGATATGTTTTTAGATGTTTTTACATTTACCCAATAAAAGATAAAGGCTTAAAATACGGAAAGAGTTCAATTTTAGGCTTTTATACTCTAATTTTCACTAAAGGTTCACTTATCACCTTTTAATGGTGAACCGTCATTAAATATAGTTTTGATCACTCTTATACATTCTTTTGGACCAAATAAAACTCTTATTAAGAATCGGGACATCAAATTTTACTTTGTGTAATTTTTGGTACCTTTCTGATAAAGTTCATTTTTTATGAATAGTGTAAAATGTTGTATTTTAATTCAAAACATCTTTTTAATCTAAATTATTTATATGATTAGATTATTATTTTAATTGGTTTTAAAGTGAAATTAGAAAATATTTTTACCAGTTAATCCAAGGGTGGTCATTGGAATCAATTTCACTTTGAAATTAGACTTAAACTGGTGTCAATCTTTTGATACTTATTGTTTTGTAAAAACACGCTATTTGCTCTGGTAGCGGGAATTAATTATTAAATTAATTAATGTGACCTATATGTTTTGAATTTTGTAAAATGGATTTCATTTTTGAATTCGGAATATCAAATATAGCTTAGGGTGAATTTTTGGTAATTTTCTGAAAAACATCAATTTTTGATAAATAGTGAAACCACTAAGTGGTAATCAAGCAAACTGATTTTTCAGTTAAATTAAATTTTACCACTAATGAGTATTGAATTTTGAAAATCCGACATACATGGTTGTCATTAAGAAGTAAAATGTGGTTCAATGAGATTATAATAATTTTTTGGTGAATAGTAACTTATTAAGTTCTTAATCGCGATTAGTGGTAATTAGGGTAGTTTAAGGTATAAATAATGCTTTAATAATATGAAATGACCTAGACACATGTCCCAAACTCATTGGTTGTGTCATGTCCGACCATGACATGCCATGGGTCAACTTGGGGACCCCATGGATCCACTTTTTTTGGGAAATGACATAAATTACTTTTTATTTAATGTTAAAGTGAAAATGATACAAACATAATATGTTTTACAAAAACAATTTTTAAGTGGGGTTATAAAAGTCCAAAATTTGATTATAAATAGTCATTGGAAAGATAAAAAGCTTTCCTATATCATAGTATTTTTTTTAAAATTTTTAGACATTAAATAAATTTAATTATTTATGACATAATAATGATGCAGCGATGACATCATTATTTGACGATTTAAATAAAATAGAAAGATAATGTAAAATCTATGAACTACACATGGACAAAACCAATTGGATGAGTGGATTTAGAACCCTTATCACCTTATCCACTAATTCTATCAATGTGGGACCTTTTAAAACCGAGACAAATTTCAAATAATGTAATATTTCTTTACTTTCCAAAAGTGCCCCTCCTCTCCTCTTATAAAAGGCCCCCACCTCTACCTCATTTCACACTCTCTTCAAGCCTTTGGATCGGCCAACCCCTGCCCATTTACTCTCTCCACATCCCTCTCCTCATCCTAGAGGATTACCTTTGGGAAGAATCCTTTCAAAGGAAGCCTTTAGGCTCAAATCAAAAGGAGTTACACTTTTAAAGGTAATTCATTCTCTCATGTTCATTTGTTTTATTTTGCTTCTCCAACCCCCTAAACTCTTTTTATTTACTTATTTTGTAACAACAACAGTATCTTCAATATACTAGGATGTTGTTATAAGATTTATTTGAGCTACACTCTCACACAACTACATGAAATGGTTAAAGAACATACGGTTTTTGTGGATGGCGAAATTCTGCCTCCCGAAACGATGATTGTTCAACACTCATTTAACACCTTCAAAGGTGGCCATTATGATGTCACTATTTTTATATATGATATATAATATGTTTATGTTTTCCTTAAGCTTCTGTTTTTTTTTCATTTTGGTCATACCTTTATGGTTTCCATTATGGGTAAAACACGATATCTTCATTTTAGGAAGTGCGGACTACCGCCCCCTAAAAGTGATTTGATTCGTTAATACCATATGTGGGATGTGTAAAGGATAAAGTTAATGATATTATATATGTTATTATACTGGAATTATAATATACTCTTATATCATTATGATTACATTCCAGAAAATATGAAATAGAAATGGAAGTAGCGTTCATGCGTACGTACGGCTTACCGTCTCCATGAACGGTGCATTTCATTTCTTATCCCCAAATGTAATGTACTATTAAAATTACATGTATATAATGTATATATATAATTAATTATATATCTAAATGATGAATATAATTCTGGAATTAAAATATACATACCTCTCATTTAGTTTTAATTCCACTAATATGACAAAGAAATGAAAGTAGCGTTCATGCGTACGTACGGCTTACCGTCTCCATGAACGGTGCATTTCATTTCTTACCTCTAAATGATTATGTAATATTATAAATACATGTATATTCTGGATATATATGATATATATGATATCCAAATCAGGAATTTCATTCTGGATATAAAGAAATTTTGACCACACGAACAACATGTAATTGTAAGAAGTCAACTTTCGACTTAAGAACCAAATATTGACAAAACAAACATTATTAACTTAAATGGTTACATAATGTTTATAACATGGAAATAAGTGATATAAAAAGAATAATGAACTTTAAAAAGGTTCTTAATCAAGTATAAATTAACTCAAGTTTATTATTCAGGAGATTAAAGAACGGTCGGGTCAAGTCGGATACGAGGTATGGGACTTCGTCTCAATCTCCTTTCGTTGAGGCATATTTTATTTTATACACAACTTTCTTTTATACGGTGTATAAACCCCTTTGACTTTTACGTTTATTCAAAAGGAATCTTTTTTATACGAAGCATTTACTAAACGACAAAAGGGAATGTTTTTGTCGTACGTATGCGGCGACAACGACATCTCCCCCGTCGTGACCGTTATTTGAGTTTCGGCTTCCTCTACAAGCGATACCTTCTTTTTAAAAGAAAAATAAATACCATGTTTTACTTTTCTTTTATTTTAGTATTGAAAATGGTTTTCATAATGTTTTTATATCAATGTGTTGTATTGATATCTCATGATTGAAATGTGGAAATTTTATGTTTCCTTTATGCATGTTTTATGTGATATGATTATGTTATGGTTCTTGGAAATTATTATGAAGACGGGTGGTTCCGTGATAAACTAAGGGCGGGTGAGCCCGTTATAGCTCTCCAATGCATTGGGTAACGCGAAGGAGTGAAACGTTAAGGTTTCTCCGAAGAGATTTTAGGGAATATACTGTGATGGGTATTCCAAATGTAACCAAGAGGGTTACTCCCTACGTAAGAATGTTATGAATGCCTCAAGTTACCTTTATGTCTTATGATTTCTATTATTTATTCATGATTTTATGAGGTATGTTAAAGTGCCTATGTTTTATGGGTAAAGTATGATTTCATTCTTATGTATATATGAACTCATGTTTCCTTTCCATGTTTTTTTTATAACCCATACTGAGTTTTTATGCTCATCCCAAGTTTTTGAAATGTTTTTCACAGGTCAAGGGAAAGGTACATGATAAGATTATAGAGTCAAGGATGTGTCAAGAAATAATCCACGTTTTATTTTAAATATGTTTCCAATGATGGGAATGAAGAATACTATCTTTATGTAACCACTTTGTTTATATGTGGAATGTAATGCAAGTTTTATGATCTAATTCTCTAAAACTCTAAACCCGAAAAGATCCTCAATGTGTAATCTTGTAATAACTCAAGATTAAGTAAGGTTTAAGGCCGGGGCCTTATAGTTGGTATCAGAGGTCGGTTTAGATAACTTTAGGAGTTAGAATTCTATTAAATAATTATCCAAAAATATTTTTTTTTGAAATGATATAGCATTTACGGATTACCATGTTGCTTCATCTAAGACATGTTTGTTCAGAATGGTTTTCCGTAGAGGAAACATGGAAGCAGTGCTAGGAAGGCATACAGAAGGAAATAACCTTCCGAATCAGCATCCAGAAATGGTCAGAATTGGAACTGAACAGTTTGTTGCAGTAATGGCGAAGTTGACTCAAGCGATAAATGGCGGTGGTATCCATGCACGAGATCAGCCAGATCAACCGCAGAGGAACATGTCAGTGGTGGAACATTTCATGAGGCAACATCCACCATCATTCAGAGGATCATCTGACCCTGTGCTAGCTGAAGGGTGGATTAAAGCACTGGAGAAGATTTTTGATGTCATGGGGTGTTCAGACAATCAAAAGGTTAGTCTTTCTATTTACCGTTTGGAGGGTGAAGCAGATCAGTGGTGGTCTATGGTTAAAAATATCAGGGACGCCGATGAGATTGATGCTCTTGACTGGGATGAATTCAAAGGTATGTTTCTTGAGAAGTATTTTCCTAAGGCTATTCGACTTAGGATGGAAAAGCAATTCTTGGAATTGAGGCAAGAGGAAGACTCAGTGGCTGCCTATGAGGAAAGGTTCACTCGATTGGCAAGGTATGCTCCAAATTTTATCCGAGACCTTGATAGTAAAATCAATCGTTTTTACTCAGGATTAAAGCCAAAGTATCGAAGGGCATTAGCTTCTCGTGAGTTTAAAAGTTATGAAAAGCTTGTTCGATGTGCTGAGAAGGTGGAAATGGAGTTTGCTGATGACCAAGTGTTCTATAACAACCAGCAGAAGAAGAGACCGAGGTGGCAGGAGAAAGGTAAGAATTCTTCAAAAAAGTCTGATGGTAAGAAAACTAAGTTTCCAGTTTGTGATAAATGTGGAAAAAGGCATGCTGGGGAATGTCTTCTGAATTCTGGGAAGTGCTACCGATGTGGTAATATGGGACATAAGGCTCGTGATTTCACTGAAAAGGATCAAGGTGAAGGTACGAACAAATTTGATTTACAGTTAGTGAAATGTTTTAAGTGTAATTAAATGGGTCATTATGCAAACGAGTGTCCGGGAAAGAGCTTGAGTGATGGGAAGCAGTTAGACTACAAGCAGAAAGGGGTGGTGAAATCCTTTGCAACAACTTCAGCAGATGTTGGGCCATCGAATGAAGTGGTATCAGCTCCAGGGAGCTCATTATTTTTCGAAGATTGACTTGAGGTCGGGGTACCATCAGTTGAAAGTAAAAGAAGCAGACGTTTCGAAGACTACGTTCCGTACTAGATATGGCCATTATGAATTTGTAGTTATGCCTTTTGGGTTAACCAATGCACCTGTTGTATTCATGGACCTTATGAATAAAATTTTCCATGAGTTCTTTGATAAGTTTGTGTTTGTGTTTGAGGTTTGGGAAGAGGTTATGTGTGCCTTGTGATTCACAGTTGAAGAATGAGTTGTTATGTGAGGCTCATAGTTCCCTGTTTTCAGTTCATCCTGGCAGTACTAAGATGTACAGAGATCTGCGGGAGTATTACTGGTGGGATGGAATGAAAAGAGACATTGCTGATTTTACTGTGAAGTGTTTGACTTGTCAGCAGGTTAAAGCAGAGCGGCAGTTACCGAAAGGGATGCTTCAGCCTTTACCAGTGACAGAGTGGAAATGGGAGAATATATCCATGGACTTTGTTGTGGGATTACCGAGGACATCTCGAGGTAATAATGCAATCTGGGTTATTGTTGATCGCTTGACCAAATCTGCTCATTTCTTTTCTATACGAGATACTTTATCTCTTGATCAACTTTACCGTTTGTATCTTAAAGAGATAGTTAGGTTACATGGAGTTCCTCTCTCCATTATATCTGATCGTGATCCCAGGTTTACTTCTAACTTTTGGAAAGGCCTTCAGAAGTCGTTGGGTACTGAATTAAATTTTAGTACAGATTTTCATCCTCAATCAGATGGGCAGTCAGAACGAACAATCCAGGCATTGGAGGATATGCTACGAGCTTGTTCTATGGATTATCAGGGAAGTTGGGACCAACATCTTTCTTTGGTTGAGTTTTCATATAATAACAGTTTTCATTCCAGTATACAGATGGCACCATTTCAGGCATTATATGGGAAGCGGTGTCAAACTCCAGCTTTCTGGGATGAAGTGGGTGAAAGAAATTTGATGGGACCAGAATTGGTAGAAGAGATGGCAGAAAAAGTTCAGCTGATTCAGAAACACATGAGAACAGCTCAGAGCAGGAAGAAGAGTTATGCAGATAACCGGAGGAAGGATCTATCTTTCGAGGTAGGTGATCATGTTTTTCTCAAGGTTTCTCCTTGGAAAAGCGTGATGAGATTTGGTAAGAAAGGAAAGTTGAGTCCAAGGTTCATTGGACCATACAAAATTCTGGAGAGAGTTGGATCAGTTACATACCGAGTGGCTTTACCTCCGAGTTTATCTCAGGTACACAATGTTTTTCACGTTTCGATGTTGAGAAAGTATATGCCAGATCCATCTCATGTTTTGAGTCCAGAGGTAGTTCAGCTGGAAGAGAACCTATCTTATGAGGAACAACCGGTCCAGATTCTTGACCACAGGGAGCAAGTGTTACGGAATAAGGTGATTCATCAGGTAAAGGTTTTGTGGAAAAACCACATGATTGAAGAGGCAACATGGGAATCTGAAAATGCTATGAGGGATAAATACCCCCACTTATTTTGATAAGTGAATAAAATTGCGAGGACGCAATTCCCAAAAGGGGGGAAGGATGTAACATCCCAGGTAATTAAAGAATAAATAATTTTCATATTTATTAATATTTGAGAATTAAATATGAATTTTAATTAAAAGGGGTTGCTATGTTCGATAGCGTACCCGATACGCAACGATGAGTTTCTTTGAAACTTACGTAGCACACTAGTAATATAATAATATTATTTTAAATGTTAGTTAACAAGTAGCCGTTGTACTGGCGGGAATGAATAGAAATAACTAAAATATGAATAGATATGTTTTTAGATGTTTTTACATTTACCCAATAAAAGATAAAGGCTTAAAATACGGAAAGAGTTCAATTTTAGGCTTTTATACTCTAATTTTCACTAAAGGTTCACTTTTCACCTTTTAATGGTGAACCGTCATTAAATATAGTTTTTATCACTCTTATACATTCTTTTGGACCAAATAAAACTCTTATTAAGAATCAGGACATCAAATTTTACTTTGTGTAATTTTTGGTACCTTTCTGATAAAGTTCATTTTTTTTATGAATAGTGTAAAATGTTGTATTTTAATTCAAAACCTCTTTTTAATCTAAATTATTTATATGATTAGATTATTATTTTAATTGGTTTTAAAGTAAAATTAGAAAATATTTTTACCAGTTAATCCAAGGGTGGTCATTGGAATCAATTTCACTTTGAAATTAGACTTAAACTGGTGTCAATCTTTTGATACTTATTGTTTTGTAAAAACACGCTATTTGCTCTGGTAGCGGGAATTAATTATTAAATTAATTAATGTGACCCATATGTTTTGAATTTTGTAAAATGGAATTCATTTTTGAATTCGGAATATCAAATATATATTAGGGTGAATTTTTGGTAATTTTCTGAAAAACTTCAATTTTTGATGAATAGTGAAACCACTAAGTGGTAATCAAGCAAACTGATTTTTCAGTTAAATGAAATTTTACCACTAATGAGTATTGGATTTTGAAAATCCGACATACATGGTTTTCATTAAGAAGTAAAATGTGGTTCAATGAGATTATAATATTTTTTTTGTGAATAGTAACTTATTAAGTTCTTAATCGCGATTAGTGGTAATTAGGGTAGTTTAAGGTATAAATAATGCTTTAATAATATGAAATGACCTAGAAACATGTCCCAACATCATTGGTTGTGTCATGTCCGACCATGAAATGACATGGGTAAACTTGGGGACCCCATGGATCCACTTTTGTTGGGAAATGACATAAATTACTTTTTATTTAATGTTAAAGTGAAAATGACACAAACATAATATGTTTTACGAAAACAATTTTTAGGTGGGGTTATACAAGTACAAAATTTGATTATAAATAATAATTGGAAAGCTAAAAGGATTTCCTATATCATAGTATTTTTCTGTAAATTTTTATACATTAGATAAATTTAATTATTTATGACATAATAATGATGCAGCGATGACATCATTATTTGACGATTTAAATAAAATAGAAAGATAATGTAAAATCTATGAACTACACATGGCCAAAACCAATTGGATGAGTGGATTTAGAACCCTTATCACCTTATCCACTAATTCTATCAATGTGGGACCTTTTAAAACCGATACACATTTTCAAATAATGTAATATTTCTTTACTTTCCAAAAGTGCCCCTCCTCTCCTATTATAAAAGGTCCCCACCTCTACCTCATTTCACACACTCTTCAAGACTTTGGCTCGGCCAACCCCTGCCCATTTACTCTCTCCACATCCCTCTCCTCATCCTAGAGGATTCACTTTGGGCAGAATCCTTTCAAAGGAAGCCTTTAGGCTCAAATCAAAAGGAGTTACACTTTTAAAGGTAATTCATTCTCTCATGTTCATTTGTTTTATTTTGCTTCTCCAATCCCATAAACTCTTTTTATTTACTTCTTTTGTAACAAAACCAGTATCTTAAATATACTAGGATGTTGTTATAATATTTATTTGAGCTACACTCTCACACAACTACATCAAATGGTTAAAGAACATACGGTTTTCGTGGATGGCGAAATTCTGCCTCCCGAAACGATGATTGTTCAACACTCATTTAACACCTTCAAAGGTGGCCATTATGATGTCACTATTTTTATATATGATATATAATATGTTTATGTTTTCCTTAGGCTTCTGTTTTTTTCATTTTGGTCATACCTTTATGGTTTCCATTATGGGTAAAACACGATATCTTCATTTTAGGAAGTGCGGACTACCGCCCCCTAAAAGTGATTTGATTCGTTAATACCATATGTGGGATGTGTAAAGGATAAAGTTAATGATATTATATATGTTATTATACTGGAATTATAATATAATATTATATCATTATGATTCCATTCCATAAAATATGAAATATAAATGGAAGTAGCGTTCATGCGTACGTACGGCTTACCGTCTCCATGAACGGTGCATTTCATTTCTTATCCCCAAATGTAATGTACTATTAAAATTACATGTATATAATGTATATATATAATTAATGATATATCTAAATGATGAATATAATTCTGGAATTAAAATATACATACCTCTCAGTTAGTTTTAATTCCACTAATATGACAAAGAAATGAAAGTAGCGTTCATGCGTACGTACGGCTTACCGTCTCCATGAACGGTGCATTTCATTTCTTACCTCTAAATGATTATGTAATATTATAAATACATGTATATTCTGGATATATATGATATATATGATATCCAAATCAGGAATTTCATTCTGGATATAAAGAAATTTTGACCACACGAACAACATGTAATTGTAAGAAGTCAACTTTCGACTTAAGAACCAAATATTGACAAAACAAACATTATTAACTTAAATGGTTACATAATGTTTATAACATGGAAATAAGTGATATAAAAATAATAATGAACTTTAAAAAGGTTCTTAATCAAGTATAAATTAACTCAAGTTTATTATTCAGGAGATTAAAGAACGGTCGGGTCAAGTCAGATACGAGGTATGGGACTTCGTCTCAATCTCCTTTCATTGAGGCATATTTTATTTTATACACAACTTTCTTTTATACGGTGTATAAACCCATTTGACTTTTACGTTTATTCAAAAGGAATCTTTTTTATACGAAGCGTTTACTAAATGACAAAAGGGAATGTTTTTGTCGTACGTATGCGGCGACAACGACTTCTCCCCCGTCGTGACCGTTATTTGAGTTTCGGCTTCCTCTACAAGCCATACCTTCTTTTTAAAAGAAAAATAAATACCATGTTTTACTTTTCTTTTATTTTAGTATTGAAAATGGTTTTCATAATGTTTTTATATCAATGTGTTGTATTGATATCTCGTGATTGAAATGTGGAAATTTTATGTTTCCTTTATGCATGTTTTATGTGATATGATTATGTTATGGTTCTTGGGAATTATTATAAAGACGGATGGTTCCGTGATAAACTAAGGGCAGGTGAGCCCGTTATAGCTCTCCAATGCATTGGGTAACGCGAAGGAGTGAAACGTTAAGGTTTCTCCGATGAGATTTTAGGGAATATACTGTGATGGGTATTCCAAACGTAACCAAGAGGGTTACTCCCTACGTAAGAATGTTATGAATGCCTCAAGTTACCTTTATGTCTTATGATTTCTATGATTTATTCATGATTTTATGAGGTATGTTAAAGTGTCTATGTTTTATGGGTAAATTATGATTTCATTCTTATGTATATATGAACTCATGTTTCCTTTCCATGTTTTTTTTTATAATCCATACTGAGTTTTTATGCTCATCCCATGTTTTTGAAATGTTTTTCACAGGTCAAGGGAAAGGTACATGATAAGATGATAGAGTCAAGGATGTGTCAAGAAATAATCCATGTTTTATTTTAAATATGTTTCCAATGATGGGAATGAAGAATACTATCTTTATGTAACCACTTTGTTTATATGTGGAATTTAATGCAAGTTTTACGATCTAATTCTCTAAAACTCTAAACCCGAAAAGATCCCCAATGTGTAATCTTGTAATAACTCAAGATTAAGTAAGGTTTAAGGCTGGGGCCTTATAATGAGACTAGGAAGATTCAAGGATTTGTTATGAGCTCATGCATGGGAGTATCTACCCTATGTATGGGGGAGAACCCAGGTAGCCAGGGAGGAATTTTTATTATTGTTGTTGCTGTTATAATTGAATATTATTTGCCCTGGGGATATGCACTTGTTTTCTAATGTGGTTTTTTTTTTCTAATATTTTTTTAAGATTGACTTGTGGCCTTGAATTTCATGATATTTGAGTCTACATGCATCATTCTAGGCACTCGGGATTATTTTGTGAACATGCATCATTTTTGGCACACACTAGAAAATGGGTTATGGGTAAGTTATTGAACTTGAGTCATTTTTCATTTCTTGTGAAATTGAGATAAAAATGGGGAATTAATTAATGAATTAATTGTGAAATTATGGGCATTGGGAATAATTAATTATATAATTAATTATAATATATTAATATCATGGAATTTTCATAATTAATTTCACAATTAATCTGTGATATTAGTATTATTATTTTAGATGATTGATTGTGGCATTAATTATGGTATGATTATATCTTGAAATAGATTAATTAATTTGAGTAAATATATTATTTAATTGTTGAATTAAATAATTTGATTAATTGATAATGATTGTAAAATTTTGGAAGATGAGAATAAATTTGGGTCTATATAATAAACATGAATAATAAGAATGTTTTTACTCTTGTTTACTAGTACCTAAGTGTAGGATAGTTAAGGGTAGTGATATTTCCTCAATTTTTGACCATGTGGAAGGAAAAAATGGAGGAAACACGGTTAATGAAGGATTGGTTGTGCTATTCATTGAAAAACTCATATCGTACTTTTAATTAGTTATGATCATGTCACATACTTTGACATCATCCCAGGTATGCTGAGAAATCTCTGGATTCATTCATAGAAAAATGAATATGTTTTGGTTGGATATGGGTCCCCTTGGAGGTTGTCCTTATGAAGAAATATATATATATGGAGCTTGATTTTGTGTGGCACGCCATCGATAATTTATTGATGAGGTTCTCAGGATTTACTAGAGGTCGATAAAAAATACAGTTGTTGAGCTTCTTAATAAGAGAGGTTAATGAATCTCCAAAGGTGGGCAGATTGAAAGAACCTGGTTTTTCTTAAAGGTGATTAGGAGTACAGTTCAAGGATGAACTGTTATAAGGTGGGAAGATTTTAAGGTCCCATCATTTTTCAAGGTATGAGTCTTTTAAAAAAAATGGTGAAGATGGGTTGTATTTTCTTTAATTCGGTAAAATGATTTATCTGAATTTTTTTATAAATGTGTTAATGGACATAAATTTTAGTTAACATCTTGGAATATTCAGTTGAATGTTTTTAGAGTTTTATACAGAGTTAGTTTGAGATTCATAGGCCCATAAAGTATCAGTAAAGACCGAATAAAAATAGTAAATATAGTATATTAAGTGCACAATTTTTATTCAAAAAAATTGAATTACTTCCAAATGGTGCCTCTTATGGGAAATAAGAGGCCACCATTGTGTCCGGAATAGGGTTTTTACCATAGGTGGGGTATAATATTTATAATTGTTGGATGTTTGGACTTCTCTCCCATGAAAATAAACATCTTATATTTAATTAATTTTTTAGTATATTATTTTTAATATTTAATAATTAATATCTCTCAAACATTGAGTCATAGGATAAATTTAAGACTTCCATTGGGTCTGGAATGGAGGTTTTACCCTATTTAGAGTATGAATTTAATGTACAATGGCCATTTGATGTTATGTAATTTTTAGGATTAACTAATTATAAAATTAATCGATAAAATTAATTGATAAATTAAGTAATAGGATTAATGAGATTTATTAATTTTCAAATTAATTAATGAGGATATTTGTGGTGATGCAATTGAATAAATTAATGGGGATTGCTGTGTAGATGCAATTTGAATAATTAGAACTACTTGAAATCTGACCTTTCCCAACACTTCTATACCAAAGGTTTGTAAAAACAGTTGGTATAGGTCCCCTTTCCCAATGGATAAACTTGAGGTCCTGGGATCAAATCCCACCGAATTTTGTAGGTTTATAACAAAAGTCATGTTAGGTTAGTAGTAAGGTCATTCAATGATAAACTAGAGGTCCTGGGATCAAATCCCACTAAATGTTTTTTTTGAAATACATATACCAATGCTTTTATGCAATCGTTGGTATAGATTTTCACATTACTTATACCAACGGTTTTCCAAAAACTGTTGGTATAGACCTATCCCCATGACTTACTTTTCAGCGGTCCTCCAAACTGTTGGTATAGGCTATACCAACGGTTTGGAGGCCTATACCAACGGTTCCAAAATGTTGGTATAGGTTAGTTTTCCAGTACTGTAGATGATTGATTTTGGAATAGTTTCAAGATATTGAGATTATTGAATTATGATAATTTATTTATTAATTAATTCTTATATATTGATATTTGAGAATTGAGATAATTAATTGTCGAATTATTGATGAAATATTAATATTGTGAATGAGATAATTAATTATGTAATTAATTATGTGATTTTGAGTTCATGGATTTTGATTAATTAATTGATGGATTAATTGATGAGATTTATTTACTTAATTAATTGAGGAATTAATTAAGGGTATTTAAGTGAAAAAATAATTGTTATCAAAACACTGTTTCATTCACAACTCTTTTGTATGGTGTCATATTGACACACCATCAGTTGGAGCGTGACCTAAAAATTGAGGTGGTCATTTCAAGACCAATGTTGAATATTTAATTCAGGTTCATGGTACAAGTCCATGAAACACCCAAAATGATGACATGTTGACACCTGAAATTAATAGAAGAGATTAATAAATAAATTATTCAACTAATAAATGTAACTAAATAAATTGATGAAAATGTATTATAAATTGGATTTTAGGTGGTGCATATGGCATGGGTTAGAAAATCATTATTTATGACACGCCCCTCTCATCTCTCTATCTCTCAGTTTAGACTTCAATAATCTAATTTTTTTTTGATATTGATCAAATAGAATTTTTGTTAGTGGCAATGGATTAATCTTTATAAGAGGATAATCCATATCAAATTTGTTTTCATAGAAAATGAAGTATTTTGAGAAGATTTTTTTATTAATCTAGATAAGCTTATTTATTTTATTTCTCCTTCTATAGTCATTAGAATAACACATCGTCAATGATGTTGGATTCATATCATGTTTTCATTATATTTAAGATAGATGGTCTAAAATTAAAATCTCATAGTTTTTATTATCAATTATGAGTATGTGAGTGTAAATTTTATAAGGTTCGTTTAGAAATTGAAATTCCAAATTTAATTAATTAATGTTGTTAACTAATTAATTTAGGCATTGAATACTTGAGTGAATAATAGAAATTATAGAATGTAGATAATTAATTGGTAAACTTAATTATCAACGTTTTGAATTGTGAAATTGGAAATAATTATTTATTGAATTAATTATGAAATTATTAATACCATTAAACATGTTATATTAATTATAGAATTAATTTATGTGAATGGTTAGGATTATGAAACTGTGATTTGGTATAATTAAATTTTGAATTAATTATAGGGAGATAGATATTATTGAAATTTAATAATTAACTATGTGGTTATTGAATTAAGTGAGTTGTAAATTTTTTTTGGTGAATTAACTATGTAGTTATTGAATTAAGGGAGTTGGGATAATTAATTGGCAAATTAATTATGGTGTTATATAATTAAGTGAGCTGGGACATTTAATTCAAGAATAATTTTTTGAAATTGAATCGATTGTGATGGAATAATTAATTTTTTAATTAGTTTAGGAGATTAAGTCAGATTAATTAATTATAAAAATAATTAATGGATTTTATGTGAATAATTAATCAATGAATTAATTGAAGGGATTGAGTTAGATCAATTATTCCTGGAATTAATTAATAGTGTTTATGTAAACCATTAATCAGTGAATTAAATTGAAGGATTGAGTTAGATTAATTAATTGTATAATTAATTAATCAAGTTGATATGAACAATTAATTAGTGAATTAATTGAATGGATTGAAAGTGTTAAATTAATTTTGAATTAATTAATGTTATTTGGCATGAAAAATTAATTGGTGAAATAATTTAATGGATTATGTTAGATTGACTAATTGTGTAATTAATTAATGGAAATAATTTGGATTAATTAATTAAAAAATTAATTAATTTATATTTTTCAGATATTGAATTGATATAATTGTATAATTAATTGATGAAATAATTATGAAATTTGATATTTTAGAATTGATATAATTAAATTTGTAATTAATTATAAAATATTAAATTTTGTATTTTGATAATTAATTGATGAATTAATTTTGAGATATTGTATTTGGTAACAGAGATAATTAATTGATGAATTAATTTTGAGTATAAAATTAATTAATGGTTAGTTTAATTAAAGATATTGATGTGATTAATAAATTAGTTAATTAATTAAGGGGTTTTCTGTGAAGACTATTTGTTGAATTAGCAATGAGGTAGAGTTGATTAATTAATTGAAAAATTAAAGAGATATTGGGGTAAGAGGTTTAATATTGATTAATCCTCCTTGTTGTGATAATGTGTTATATATGAAAATGGGGTTCATAATTTATTAACCTTAATGAATTCAATACATCTGATATGTATAAATGGTGAATTATAAATTATTAAATGGTTAATGGTAACATTCTCATTCATCCAACTATTAATAGTGGTAACATGTACATTAATGGGTGTGTGAGTATGGAATGGTAATATGGACATTCATGGGCATGTGAATATGGAATGGTAACATGGAAATTCATGTGTGTGTGAGTATGGAATGGAAACATGGACATTCATGGGTGTGTGGGTATGGAATGGTGACATGGAAATTCATGGTTGTGCGAGTAGGGAATGGTAAAATGGACATCCAAGTGAGTGTAAGTTATGGAATGGTAACATATTTATTCAAATGGGTGGAAAATAAGAATGGTAACATGCTCGTTCAATTATAGGCTTGAATAATGAAAATTAATTAATTTATAAATAATTTAATTATGAATTGTAATTAAATTATTTATACAACTACATACAGTTGGTATTGACTATATTTGTTTTAGACATCATTGGTATTTTCCTACTGAGTTGTACTAACATATTATTCGGGCTGCCTGATCAGTACCTGAATAGACTTGGTTACTGCAGGACAATTTAAGGGAAAGGCCCTAGATTATATAGTTAAATGGGGATGAAGAATGGATGAGGGAAATAGACATGGTTTGGGACCTAATTGGGAGTCTTTGGTGTCCTTATTTTACAGTTCTTCATTTTGACACTCACTTTGGCATGGCATGTTTTCCTTTCAATTGAGTACTAAATATGTAAATTTTTTACCTCATGAAATTAGTATTGTTATGCTTATAGATTATTTTTTTATTTATTTACTTACACTAGTGTTTTACACTAATAATATTTGGTATATTCTCCCCATGACTGAATTACAAGACCCTTGCTGCTAGTCGGCAGACTCTGGAATACTGGGAGGCATGCCCGAGGTTATGTGGTGAACCCACTTGAGGCACTAGTTCGTGGCACCTGGGCTGAGACGTTATTGGGAATAAATCACTTGGGTTTATCACATAATATATTTCTAAATATATTACACCCATTTGATAAAATAATAAATAATAATCATGCAGTTCAGTTAATCATAATTGTTAATTTAGTAGACATTTAATAAACGGGGGTCGGGGAATTCTATCAGTTAATTTGAACATCCACTATAAATAAAGGGAGAGGATCTCTACCAATGCACTATTAATTTGTTATTTAATGAGAGCCTATATCTCCTCCTGCTATATATATAGAGAGAGTCTCTCATGTGGTGATCTAGGAACGCCATCAAGCATCTAAGGCAGAGGATCATGGTGATCGTTGGGACGTTGAAGATATCGTTGGATCACTGTGATAGCTCCCAAAATTCAACTATTGGCACTCCTTCATATTTTTGAAGTGTGTATGGATGATCTTGAGGGATAATGTTATGGATCTGTTAAGAAATGATCAATAGTGATGATTTTTAGTCGAGTTTCGATTCAGACCTAAATAGGTGTGTTTCATTTTTTAATTTTTTTTCTCTTTTAATTTATGTAAGATCATTAAAACATACTTGGGCTCGGATCATCAACGACGATAAGTTCAGTCATCCCATTGAAGAAAATTTTAAAATCCCAATCCAACCATCTTCTACTACGGGCCGCAACCCCTTCATATTATCCACATACACCACTATTGGGTGCCACTGTCTCTTCCATGACCTCTACATGCCACTGAATCTTGGATTCCATCTCCTTTTACCACTCCCATTTTGTCTTCAGATACCAAATTCTACCTTTATACCTATGTCACGGTTATCAAAAAAGTATTCATGTAAAACCTTATGAGATGCCCAATCTGGCCACATGCTCAGCACTCCTTTGAAGGCAACTTGTGCTAAGTTTGAACATGTTCTGGAAACTTTTACTAAAATTATATAGTTGAATATTGACTCATCGGTGGACCGCTCAAATCTCTAGCCTAAATTCCCTACTAAGATTCCTCCCGACCTCATTTCTAACTACCTGATTCATTTCCTCTAAAGTCATCAAGTGTTATCACTCAGCTTGAATATAACTAGTCCATTAGATTCCCCTCTACTATCAGCACCTGGTTTACTTACTCTAAAAAAGAATATAACCTAAAAATATTGACTTAAACCATAATGGTATGTCCCAATCCATCCAATAAGAGGCTCACCTTGGTGATATCTTCTCTCGCTATCACAGGTGAAAATCAAGAAAAGTTTGTGAAATTATCCATGTAGTCCATGACATAACTATCCCCCTACTGTAGATTTATAAAGTCACATGATATATCCACCATCATCATCTCTAAAATTTAATTATTAATGAATCTATCCTAGAAATCCTTCTATGATATTCTCTCGTGCTTTCCCAACTGTACATGTACATCCCACCATCACTTTTCCGATCCTCTGAGCTTATACGTCACCAACTTCAATCTCCATCATGGGGGTGTCTCGAGCTCGTCGAAGATAGTATGGACTGGATCAATCCAATTCTTAACCACTTATTGTCCACCCTTACCATAAAATAGTGGTGAGTGTTGAGATTGAAAATATCAAGTTATGCACTCCATTGATGGTTCGACGCCCTGAGCTACCTTGTCAATACCATGGATAAAACAAACCAGACTTTATCTGAGCTACTCATCAATCCATGCCTCAAAATCTGTTATATCCAATTGTTTTAATTCCTATACCATGGATTGTACATATTCTTTTACTTGTGTATCATGATCAATACAACTCTATGGGGCCTCATCCCAACCCTCAGGGACCTTGTCACATGCATGATCCTATTGCACGAAATCACTTCTCCCCTGACGCTCCCCTGGATCCCATCTAGGTGGAATCCTGTTATATTCCAATACAGTGTTCAAAAAATCATTTCAGTATATATATATCACATATAAGAAAATATATAATAGGTTTATCATCTCACCGCCCTTACACTCCCCTACCTCATGCTGTCATAAGAAATCTAGTATCAAGGCCCCTTACCTATGCATGTCAGGGCTAGGTATCACATATAACATAGATTCATGGCCCCCTTCCTACCCACTAAATAGTTGGGCATCAAGTATCATTCATCCTCATGGATCCTCACCTTCACATAACAGGTTCATTTTTCACATAGAATATATCAATACAAGGTATCTAAGTAGAATTCCACGAAAAATTCTAAACAGGAAAGCATTGTTTTTCTTCATTGTGGACACTTCACACAACTCACCACCTATCATCATCTAAATCTACTAATATCATACTCAAGACCATTAACAGATAACAAAACACCCTATGTTCTTTCCAAGATTCAAATCCAATCGCCCTTTATATACTATAACAAGGGTAAAAAGTAATAATATACATAAACATCACACCCAAGTGCATGACATGAGGTGGAAATTGAATCAATTGTAAAAATTAGACTACAAAGCATCAATTTCACACACCCTGAAACATGGTCTATCTCCCATTCATTTGGAAACTGGAACCCAAACACGAGATATATACTTAGTTCAGACTACATCCTAATTTATGGTCTACCATAGCCTAAATAGTAAGAATAAAAGAAAATTACGAATTTGAAAGCATTGGTAGCCATCTGAATGATGATAAAATTCCCATAGAATAAAACTCCTCTAATATCATTTGTAGTCCCCGACCCTAGATCCAATTTAAATGGTTCTATGGGATATTTTACCCCTAGGACTTAGGTGTGCCTCCCCATTTTCCAAAGGTTGTCAACTAGAATCAAGGGTGTAAGTAGGTGATAATTTGGAGACTATAAAATTATATGGTGACAATAAAAATGGATTATATATAGAGTAGGAGAAGAAACCCATTACACAACAGAAGTAATAACAAGAAATAGTTTAAGCGCAAATAGATATCAGTCATAATAATAGACATGCCTAAAATCATGATACCGTTTGTAGATATATAAAACAAGTCATATCAAATCATACGATATATATAAAAATAGTGATACCTTGTGGTTGACCATCAGTACATACAAATCTAAGTATTCTAGAATAAAAAAATGGAACTAAAAAAAACTCCAAATAATTCAAAAACCACTAATTTCCTTTTTAATCCATCCCATACAAGTGTTATGACTTGACTACTAGCGTCCAAATCCGGATCTGGGTTCCTTTCCTGGCAATGGAGACATAAAGTCTACATGTGTCCTAAAGGGATCATTTTAGGTTTGAGAATAAATCTCATTAGGCCACCACCAATATTTCTTTGTCTTATATCCAGTATATTATAGGTGTATCTTAATAGAAATAAAACAAAACATGAAAATCATAAAAATAACCCAATTCCCTTGCTCTTAGTAGCCACATGGAAGCAATCACCTGCTTTATCAATCACCGAAAAGTCTGAGCACATGCCCCTAGTTATATATATATGTCATACAGTACGTGTCTGTAAATATATAACTATAGTGGTGAGGATCCATGGAATAAATCCCAGGTCATCCCCTGACGTGTATCATCTTACCTGAACCATTGGGTTATACCTATAATAAAGTAACTAGGCACCTTATACCATCAATCACAGTACCCAACATCTAAGAGACACACCTAAATAATAAGCACCTAGTCCCAAAAACCCTAATTCAGAAGTCCATGTTAGCTCTCATCCTAACATCCTGAGGCACAATATTATCTGACATCCATCCAGTAATCCCCATCGACTCGAAGCCCGATGTCCTGAGGCATAATGATGTATTTTATCCCAATAACCAAGGGAAATGACCTCAATAAATATAGAGAGCCTCAAAACACAATATATGGTCTCATCACCATCACTAAGTGGTTCATCACTATTTATGTGGATTTCTATAGTGAGAACCCCCAAACATAACTGATGGTAATCATCATCACCTAAGCCGCTTGTTCTATGGGGTGTTCTACCCACACAAGTGGCCAACACCACCTCAATATGAGTCCTATTTGTGCGCATAAAACTCCAAAGATGTATTGACCAATAAACAGTGACTAGATAACTCCTAAACATCCTAATCCACATCATCTAAAACTCATTCCCCTACAACCATGTCTCTAAAGATGATGTCCCTCACTATCCCAAAGCATATGGTCTAACCCCCAATCTTGATGACCTCATATCCTTAATTCAATGAATAATTCTCCCCAACTAATGATCAAAATCACCCATTTATATATATCTCAGGCCATTACCAACCCAAAGAATCACATCACCGTTATCTTGGCTTAGTATGTATAAAATGTCTATTTCATACCCAATTGAATCCCATGGAATCAATTCATAAATTTTAAGGATAAAAATTTATTTATTAGGGTTCTCTCTCAGACTACCCACATGGTTCATGTAGATAGCACCCCCAAAACACCTATAACAACATTAAAAAAGGTAGGTACCAGCTACCTCATACTCATATGCATACGTTATTCCCATATTGGCCTTTGAATCGAGCTTAAACGAGAGTAATCAATGTTTTAGACGAAATCCCCAAAAATAGGGTATATGAGCATGAACATATTTAGTGTTACATATGGAAAGATAAATAGAAAGGAGAAGATAAAATATTGAAGGAATTACCAAGATGAATCCATATACACTAATAGATCTTGAATTAGAGCTGAGATGGTGTGTGGAGGCCATACCTAGAAGAGGGAGAGGAGATATCCCATAGATTCTTGGAGGAGAATCACGTGTGGTATGGAAGAAAGATGAAACACCTACTAAAAATTTAAGGGTAAAATGGCCATTTTAGACCATTAAAGAGGTTCTACAATTACCACATAGTTTGGAAAACCATGAACCTACCATTCAATGCCCACTATCTAGCCCCACCCTCATATGGACAAGGGACATGGTTTCCCAAACTATATGTAGACCTTGAGAATCCCATATACTAAAAATTGTAGGGGTTCTAACACATTTGTGTGCCCCCACCTACATGGTTTTTCAAACAAATCTCAGTTATTATAGAGGGTTGTAAGTTTTCTCCAGGGAGGCCACATGGTTTTTCAAAACCATGAGAATCTATCAGTGAATTCCCAAATTTGTGTTTTCGGGCCCCTCCACACCCAAAACTAACACAATATCCCAGGGCACTTTTCATGCCTTGAAATCTATCTAAAAATTATTTCGGAAAAAATACCTATAATTGGGTTTCAAAGATAAAAAATTATGTTTTCCAGCTCACTAAAATGAAAAATTAAAATTTACCCATAAAATGACCCATTCTAAAAACCCAAGATGCTACAAATCCAATACAATTAGAAGTGAGAGGTTTAAACACTATATGGGTTATTCATGAATATTCCTCTAATTATTACCTAGTTTTTGGTGGATCACATCGTCTATTATACATGATGAAATTATATTTATTATAGTATGTATTGATGATCTAACACAAAAAATAAATGACACATTATGACTAACCAATATATGATGCATATTGAAACTTACTTATACCTTGTAGATGGTTCCTTAGTGTTCCAATTTGACAAAATAGTTATCAAATTCATGGAAAAATGATACGTCAGTCATTTCACCTATGTCAGTCTCCTCGTTCTCATAATCAAACTCAATACCCCCATAAAATCATTTCCCAAAAGCCCAACCAAATATTTACAAGACCACTAAATCAAAAATAAATCCCTAAGACTTGAATCTTTTTGATACTAATCCAACCCAACTCTACCCCCTTAGAACCCTTCTAAGCTGATAGTATGCCAAGTTTTTCACAAAATCCCTCCTCTAATTGGCCAGGGGTATGTGTGTAGCCCCAATAAAGAATAACATAAAAGGGATCGATAACTTATAATAAAATAAAATATATACACAACTCCAACACATGATATATCGAATAAATATCAATAATAAATTGATTCATATGATATAAAAATATCATGTGTATGAAAAAAACAATATAATACAACTCTATGTATAGACCCACCAAATGAAATTATAAATACATGATACAATATAATCATGTACAACAGACACTAAATAAGGAAATATTACTCCTCTCTTCAAGAACATTAGGGTTTATCTATGATTATAACTATTCATACCATAAATTTTTATACCCCACCAAGAATCAATAATGTTATGTCTATTAGCTCCAGATCTGCTACGATCATCTCCAAACTGTGAATTATTAACACAAAGTAAAATCTTATGAAAAAATGGCCAGTTAAAGGGCAATGTAACACAATGTGATTTTAATGAAATATTTTTTTTAAAATTAATTTAATTGCTCAATTTCTTTCATTACATGAAACAACAACTTATCTTGGTTTACATGCAACACTAAGTTTCTTTAAAACAACATTTTATTCTTGTAATTATTTAAAGAAGAAAATTATAACCTAGGTGTTAGAATGGTTAGTAAGAATATGATTAACTAAATTGTGAAAATATGGTTTATAAATGTATATATAATTATGTCTTTTGTGAACAATTAATTATAAATTAAATAAAACTATTTTTAAAATAAAATGAAATGTTTTTCTGAAAAAACTAATTAAATGCGCACAAGTGTGTTTTATACCAATAAAATAAAAAAATGAATATTTTTGGATTATATTAATTAAATATATATATATATATAATATTCAATATAATCTTAAAAATTAATCCTATGTGTTTTCAAGACATTATATAAAAATAAACCCATTTTTATGCCTAAAACTGTATTTTTTCTAAAAGAAGTTTTATCACCTTTCAATGGAACACTTGTTTTAAAACTAAATTTTGAAACTTTTATAAATTATATATGAAAAAAATAAACTTATTTTATTAAATAAATATATAAAAATTTCTTCTAGTTTAATTTTTGGTATTTTTAATAAGTTTCGTGTTTGGATGAATAGTAAAAATATTGAATTTTGATTGAAAACATATTTTTCATCTGAAAAATTTATACATTTAAATTATATTTTTGATTGGTTTAAAATAATAATTAGATATATTTTATATAATTTAATCCAATTTATTTCATTGGAAACAATTTCACATTTAATTTGGATATAAAATCATCTCAATCTTTTGAACATTCTCACATTTAAAATGCGTTTTCTCATTCCATCAATGAGATTAATTTTAAATAAATTTCATCTAATTATGTGTTTTTTATTTTTAAAAATATATCACATAATTTTATTATAAGTTCAAAATTAATTATGTAGGTCCATTTTATTTCTGGACAATATGAAAAATACATTTAGTAATTTTTATTACCACAGTTAATGGTAAACAGGTAATTAATGGTAAATATAATATTATAAAGATTATAAAATTACCCTAATTCTTGACCAAATGTTATTAGAAGAATTTAATTTAACCCTTAACATATAAGGTTTTATATTTAATAATTTAACGGAAACTTTTCTTTGAAAATGACTTGGATATTATTAAAATCAAAGAGAGTGACAATATGTCACACTCTTACTTTTAATATGTAGAATTTTTTTAATATGGGGTAAAATAAAATATAATCTGAACTATATATATTATTATTAAATATAAAAGTTTTATCTATATCATTAAAATTTATTTTTAATATTTAGTGAATCAATAATTATCATACATATTTATATAATGATGATGGAGTAATTATTAGATTATTGAAAAACTCTATTATGTGATATTAAATTTTTTAAAAGAAATAAAATTTTAATTAATTAAGGTGATCCAAGAATTTTATAGGCTAATATTTTATATTAAGGGTGTATTAAATGAAATATTTTGAAGGTACATTTTTGTATTATGTTTCTTGAAGTCAATGAAATGAATAATTTTAAAATTGAAACTAATGATATTTTATAAAAGTAATATTTTGTTAAATTAGTTAAAAATAATAAAAAATCCTAAATAATGAAAAATGGGATAAATTATTGTCTAAAATATAAAATATTTACCATTTATGATTCAATTTTCACATTATAATTAAAACTATCAACCTTTTAATATTTAATTTTTTTACCATAGTTAAAATTAAAATAAGTCAACTGATGGTTAATCAAAATGAAAAGGATTAAAATTAAAAAATAATAATTTTCTAAAATCTTTTGGTTTATTGGATTACCACCTTATTCCACATTATATTTGAATCCCCTTACATATTGAGGTACTTGGACTAATATTTTATTTATAATAAATTAATATTTTGAGGAATTCTAAAAGTGTACCTCACCTTTTTTATAAAAGGACACCTCCTCCCTCAACTCATTACACCACATTGAGTCTTCTAGCTCAACCAAAATCTGAAAATTATCTTCTATAATAAAATATTCACATTATATATGGTCTTTTGTTTCCAAATGAAAAACTACAAATTCCTTGAGAGGATACCTAAAGGAGATGTATCGAATAAGTGGTATTCGCTCTAATTGATTGCCCTCTTTTTCTACCATTCTATAACTCATATAAATATTATATATATATATATCAAAATAATAAACTAATCAACCGAAATATTCTTAAATGTTATTATGATAACTAACACACAATTATAAATCCTATATCCCATCGAATAATAAGTGAAAGTATCACTCATGTGTATGTACGACTTACCATATCCACATAGTGAAAAAATTAATTTTACATCAAATATTTTATGAGTGGGAATTATGTTGGTATAAATGATTATATATGATATTTTTAACATAATTATACTTCTTGAATTATAATATCATATCTATATTTTACCATCTAATATTTTGTTAAATGATAATATCGCTTGTGCATACATATGGACTACCATATCCATGATGCTATGTGATTATGATTTCATATATATTTAAAAAGGGAGGAAATAAGAATGAATTTTATGAATATATTATATATATATATATAACATAATAATGATTCTGGAAATGATAAGACCATGATCAAATTATAAGGATTGAAACTATTGAACAGAAACATGCTAATGGGAGTCTATTACAAGTGTGGAGAAAAAGGTCACCTATATTGGGATTGTAAGGGGAAGAAAGAAGCTACCAATGTTATGTGCTGAAATTGCAAGGAGATGGGAAATTACACACTTGAATATACTAAGTGTCAGGGAAATGTTCCCCAAAGAAGGCCAAGGGAGAAAGGCCAAGCTTATGCGGGCAGAACTGCGGAGGTTGAAGTTTCTGAAGAAGTTGTGGCTGGTACATTGATTGTTTTATCCAACTTATCCAATACCTTATTTGATTCTGGATCGTCACATTCATTTATATATTCCCAGTTTTCCAAGGAAATTAGATATATATAATTTTATTTAATAAAGGAGTTATCAGTCAAAACCCCTAGTGGATGTATCATTACAAAAAAGGCGTGTCGATTAGTCCCCATCATGACACATAAATGTTCTTTAGTTTTAAAAATTATTATCATTCCACTAGTTGACTATAATATAATTCTCGGTATGAATTGGCTATCAAATTATGATGCCAAAATCTATTACAAGAAGAAGTAAGTTACCATTTTTGAGAATGGTGTAGAATCCCTTATTTTTAGAGCTGAAACCTTGCCATTTGATTATCATCTAGATCCACCCCCAGTAGCTCTAATGAATTCAATTTTTGGGGAGGAAGGTAATGAAATAAATGGGGGTGAGGAGAAGAATGTACTGATAGAGGACGCACCTATTGTTTAAGAATATGTTAATGTCTATCCAGAGGATTTACATGGACATCCTCAAGAGAGGGAAATTGAGTTTTCCACTAACTTAATTCCTGGTTCAAGGCTCATATCAAATACCTTGTATAGAATGACCACTATGGAGTTAGAGGAACTAATGAAACAACTAGAGTAATTGAGTGATAAAGGATTTATTTGACCTTGTGTTTCTCCACTGGGATCCGACGTTCTTTTCATTAAGAAGAAATATGGGTCTATGATGTTGTGAACTGACTACAGGGAGATCAATACTATTACAATAAAGAATAAGTATCCTCTACCACAAATTGATGATTTTTTTGATCAACTTCAAGGAGCCTAATATTATTCTAAAATTGATCTTTAATCGGGGTATCATCAGTTTCTTTTGAAGAAGGAATACATTAAAAAACATAATTTTGAACCAGGTACGTGCATTATGAGTTCATAGTAATGTCTTTTGGACTAACTAATGCACCATGTATCTTAATGGATCTAATGAACAGAGTTTTCAAGAAATATCTTGATGAGTTTGTAGTTGTGTTTATTGACAATATCCTGGTATACTCTAAAATCCATGAAGATCATAAAAATCACTTGTGCATTATTCTGAAGACACATAGAAGAAATAAATTATATTGTAAGTTTAGTAAGAGTGATTTTGGGGTCCAATCAGTTTTCTTTCTGGGCCACATTGTCTCTAAGGATGAAATATTTGTAGATCCTGTGAAGAAAAAGGATGTGAAATAATGGCCTACTCCAATGAACGTAACTAAGCTACGTAGTTTTATTGGTTTAGCAGGTTATTATCACTGTTTCATTCAAAAATTCGTCTGTTTAACCAACCCAATGACCAAGCTCACACGAAAAGGGGTCAAGATAGTATGTACAAAGTAATGTGAAGAATGTTTTGAAGAATTTAAGAAGAAGTCAGTGAATTCTCTGATCCTAACCCTACCATCAGGGAATTATGGGTTTGTTATCAATAGAGATGCATCAATGGAAGGACTTGGTTGTGTCCTTATGCATAATGATCGAGTGATTTTATATGCATATAGGCAGCTAAAAATTCATGAACCAAACTATATAACTCAAGATATTGAGTTAGAAGTGGTTATCTTTACTTTGAAGATTATGAGACATTACCTCTATGGAGAAAAATGTGAGATATATGTAGATCATAAGAGATTGAAATGTATATTCTCACAGAAAGAACATAGTGTGAGATAAAGGATATGGATTGATCTACTCAAAGAATATGATTTCACAATACACTACCATCTAGGTAGAGAAAATAAGGTTGCATATGCTTTGATTAGGAAGGACCTTAAAATTATGAACAATACACTACCACATAGGGAAAGCAAATATGGTTTTCACTACTTTTTGAAATGGTTGTCGAACCTTATTTACTAGAAAGGATAAAAAGTTCTCAGGCTAATGATAAAGAGTTTCAAAAGAAAATTAAAGCTATAAATGAGTGTAATTTGATTGACTTTTCATAATAAGGTGGCATTTTGAAATTTGGGAAGAGGCTTTGTGTTCCCACTATTCTGGAGATAAAGAGGGAACTATAAGATGATGCTCATAGCTCTAATTTATTTATACACCCTAGTAGCCCAAAGATATATCGAGATCTCTGAGAAATTTTTTGGTGGAACAATATGAAAAGAGAGATTATTGAATATACATAAAAGTGCATGATATTTCAACAAGTGAAGGTTGAGAGGAAAAAGTATTAGGGGATGATTCAAGCACTACCCATACCAACATGTAAGTGGGAGAACATTACCATGGATTTTGTCAATGGATTTCCAAGTACATCTAGAGGAAATAATGCTATATGGGTTGTTGTGGATCATCTTACAAAGACAACTCACTTTATCGCGATTCGAGAGGACTTCTCGTTGGACCAACTTGAATGGATTTACAAAAAAGAAGTGGTAAGGCTGTATGGAGTACCCCTATCTATTGTATTCGACCGTGATCCTAGATTCACCTCGAAGATTTGGAATAGTCTCCAACATGCTCTAAGCATTGAACTAAACTTCAGTACAGCCTATAATCCTCAAACTGATGAACAATCTGAGTGGACTATTCAAACACTGGAAGACATGTTGAGAGCATGTTCTATGGAATTCAAAGGAGGATGGGACCAATATCTTCCATGGGTTGAATTCTCCTACAATAACAGTTTCCACTCGAGCATCCAAATGGAAGCATATGAATCCCTTTATGGGAAAAGGTGAAAAACATTGGCATGTTAGGATGAAGTTGGTGAGAGTAAGATGCTAGGACCTAAAATGGTTGAAGAAATGGTGGAGAAGGTGAAAACCATTTAGTAGCATATCAAGGTAGCCCTAAGTCGACAGAAGAGTTATGTAGATAACTGTCGATGATACTTTGAATTCAAAGTTAGAGACCTGGTATTTCTATGAATATCTCAATAGAAAAAGGTTAGGAGGTTTCAGAAGAAATGAAAGATAAGTCCCATGTATATTGGCCCATTCGAGATCCTTGATCGAGTCGGAGTTGTGGCCTATCGAATGTAAATTCCACCTACCATGTCGAAAGTACATGATGTCTTTCATGTATCCCTCTTAAGGAAGTACATACCAGACCCTTCACATGTATTCTCTTCTGAGTTGGTACAATTAGAGGATGATCTTTCCTATGAGGAGGAGCCAGTGAAAATCTTGGATCATAGAGACAAAGTTCTACTCAACAAGACTACTCATCTGGTCAAGGTACTCTAGAAAAACCATATGTACGAATAGGAAACATGGGATATGGATGAAGTAATGAAGGAAAAGTTCTCCCACTTATTTTTGGCCTAGTTGTAAAATGAAATTTTGAGTGCAATTTATGAAACAGGGAAGAATGTAAAGACCCAATATTTTTCTATGGAAATTCCTCTCTTATAAATATTTTATAATCACATTAAATTAAAAAATAATTAACTAATAAGTTCTATGTGACCCTTAAAATATAATTTTGTCACTTCTGTGATGTGAATTTTTAAAATCTGACATACACGGTTGCGATCAGTAAGTTATTTGGATTCCAATTAAAAAAATACAATTTTTGGTGAATAGTAACATACCCTTATTAATAGTAACATACCCTTATGAATAGTAATATACCCTAATTAATAGTAACATTACCTGTGATAGTATATAAATAATATTCAAGTGAAATTATGATATACATATGATTTGGAATAAGTAAAAGAATGTTTTAAAACTCTTGTTTTTAGAATAAATTATGATTTTAATTAAATATTAAATTAATCATATTTATAAAATTATTTTTTAAAAATGGACTCATTTTTTGATTTCTACATGTCAAAAAATGTTTGGAGGTGAATTTTTTGGATTTTTTTGAAATACTTGAATTTTTTATGAATAGTGAAATATGGTAAAATATCGTATATCAGTTAAATACACTATTCATGACATCACAAGTGATGTAAAACCACTTAGTTAGAACTCACATGATAAAATTACCATTTTTGGTCAAGGAATACTCACTATTTCTTGTCTTGTGGGGAATTAATATATTAATGAATTTTATATTAAGAAATCCCCACTCTCTTCCACTATAAAACCCCCTCTCACTCCCCCTTCTCTTCACTCCTCTCATTCCCTGTGACTTCTCCAAATTCTGTCCAAATATCCTCCCAACCTACTCTCACATGTCTAGAAATCCTTGGTCTCATAAAAAGACCAATACCTCTCCATTAAATAGGATCATAAGGAAGTTTGGTTTGAGAGGTAAATTCCTCTTTTCAATTATTTGTCTTTCCTTTCAAGTTCCTCTGTTTTCTTTTTCTATTACCTCTCCATATCCATATTTTGTGATGAATCTAGTACCTTATATGTAGTGTAATGTTTTCATGATAGTGGAATAATTTATCATCTTCTCTCCCTTTTACCTTTTTTATACTAGTAACAAGAACACCATCCGAGATGTGTCAATGTTTCACATTCAAGGATGGTGGGATTTAGATTTCTATTATCATTATGAATTATAGTCATGAAACCATTCTTGTTATGGTTGAACCAGTTTTTTATATATGTAATATAACCTATGTAAGATTCTGTAATCCCTTTGTACAAATGGTATTAAGTAATAAATAAAAATGAATTCATTGTAATCATAACCCGCAAATTTACCAAAACAGTTATCATTAAAGTTTTATAAAATAATTAATCCTCACTCCATGTAACCAAGTTATATAAATGAAAAATAACACCTACTTATGATCATAAATAATATTTTAATTCAATTCTGGAGATTTAAATGAACTCCATTACTTAAGAACAAGTGAACCATTATGAAAATAAAGGAAACGAATGCTACGGAATGACAAAATTCAATATAATAACTTATCAATAAGGGCTTAAAAAAACTAAAAATATATATGAAAAACTTAATATATGCCTAATAGGTTCTGAAATAAGTTATTAATAAGTATAGTTTTATCTTCTAGGAGCTTAAGTTCAATATATGAACATGTTCAGAGTTAAGGTAAGGGTTTTTTCACATGAACTTCCATTTCCATTCGGGATATTTTCATTGTCTAATTACCTCAATGAAATTATTATGTATTATTATATACTCATCATAAATTTGGTGTGAGTGTTATATATATGTACACAAACCATAATCCTTATTTATTTTATGTATAGTTACATGTTTTGAAAGGAACTTTCAAAATTGTTAAAGAAATACCGTCCCGATTCAAGAAAATATCTCAACATCTTACCTATTTTCAATGGAAATATATAATCTGTTTTATGAAACCATTATAATTATAAAATAGATAATTTAAAAATAATATCTTACTTAACTTCTAGTTTTATAACAATATTTTTCCAAAATAAATCTTCTTTTCAAAGTAAAAAAGTATTTATTTCAAGAATTACTCGAAGATTTTATAAGAGTATCTTCCTCTATTTCAACACTCGTGCTGATTCTTATGTATTATTGGGATTAATAATTCATGGTATCATCTACCATATTAAATTTAATGGATTATTATTATTTTGGATATGGATTTTCTATCTTTAAACCATTCACCAATTTACCCCGAATGGTTAATGTTTATGCTTAATGTTCGGGGAAAGTTATTTCCATTTCATATATTAATTTAAATACGAATGTACATGTTGTTTATGTTTATCCATGTTCATATGAGGAATGAATTGGACATAGTAAGTGTCTTTTGGGGCCATCTTTAGCTCCTCGGTGCATCGGTAGGTCTCATGAGACAAACTATGGTCTTGAAACAAGGTGTTGATAAAATGATTATTTATGGTCCTGGCAGGTGGCCTTCACGGTATGGATATGTTGTCCCGCATTATGCATTCCCTAATTATGAATATAGTATTGATGGTTCATGTGGTTATTCGACTAGTATAATACCCATGATTATGTTATGTTTTTTTAATATTTACTACGCTCATATTTCTTCAATATTATGTTCGAGTTTATTTTTAAAGGCTTGTGTTTTCAATTATTCACCATGTCTAATGTTTATGTTATCTTTCACTGTATTGCTTACCCTTACTGAGGATTTGAGATCACCCCTTTCTTTTGTTTCATTTCCACAGGGTGAAAATAATTTTATTATGAATGAAATGATGAAATAGATGAGGAGTTATGTAAGTTGTCTATGTAGTTTTTATGTTGTTTTTTATGTCATGTTGTAATGATGATCTTTTGTATGTATCTTGTTTCCAATAATACTGAACTAATTGGTCTTTTAGGATGATTATTACTTATTTTTATTCCAATGTAATAAATAAGTCACCGACTTCAGGGAATTGGGGTAAGGTCCTTATATACTATGATTGAGTTTCTACATGAGCAGGGAAATTGCATTATTATGTCATGCTTATTATTCTGTTATTGACTAAAACATATTGATATGTATGGTTGGTTTTTTATCATGTATTTATTATTATTATAAATTAATAAGGTAGTAATATCTCATGGGATGAGTTTTAATTCCCTAATTATGTTTAACAATTCCCATATTCCCATAGAATGGGTTAGTAGTTCCCTCACTAGGTTATCTTAGGTCTTGAGTGCTGGTCTTGAAGAATGTTTTTACAAGTATGCATAGTCTTTGTATAGAGAGTTAATCATTGTAGTCAATTTTATTTTATGAGATTTTATTTTCTTATTGTTTCTATGCTTAGTTGAAACCACAAGAAACTATTTTATTATATATATGGAAAAGGGTAGACATGTTTATGCATACACCCTATTATTTCACCATTTAGTTGAGTCACTATTGGTGGTACCTGATTGAGTAATTAAACTCTACATGGATAACTTTGTGGACTAAATGTAATCCCTTAACCATAGAATCTTAGAGCCAGTGCCTTACTTTATTAAATAGGCATGATTATAAGGAATGAAATCCTGAAGGACTGATCGGTTTAGCAGTTTTGGACAACCAGATTCCATATATGATACCCATTTTACATTGGGAAATGAACATAATACACAACGAAGAAAAATAAATTGCATCCATGAAACTCATTCAAGGAATTTATCTTCATATCTTAGGGAAAGGAAACAAAATAAGGGTAATCAAAAATGCTCAGTAAGTGTAAGCGTACAGTGGAAATAATAATGAATAAATAAGAATAAAAAATATATAAAGGTAAACAACTAAACACACTTTCCATTTAAACAACTGGATAAGGAATAATCAATATGGAATAGTAAATAATTGAAGATACATTCAATTTAATCAATAAATTGAGAATGAAATGCATCCATATAAAATTTCAAAGCAAAAAATCATATGGATAATAATAAGAATAATAACTTAATTCTCAATAAATAAATTCTTAATTATTGGATGTCGGTTTTCCTAGGTACATAATACTTTTACTATCATGGATTTTCACAAGATGGTTTAGTATATCAGGTAGAAATGCATCTGATTTAGACAATTAAGTCATCTCATGAGACAACCAACACATCAAGTTGCTTACTTTAAATAGTCCCTAACCCGTATCATACTATTCCAAATAATTCCTTATATATCGAATAATTGATTTAATTTTTTTTTTTTTCGTATCATCAAATATACAAATTGAATAAAAGATTTAGATTTATCAATGTTTCCCCAGTTAATAAAATCACATTCAAATAATACACCGCATTTAAATGGTCTATGGTTTATTAAATAATTATACCCATCACCCATCACAAATACCATTTTAAACACCACCCCCAATTAATAGCGAGGTTGGTATTTGCGACGGGCCTCCCATCGCAGATACTCTATCCTATATATACCCCATCCGATTTTTTCCCATTCCACTCCTTTCTCTACCCCTCTCTCCCTCTCTACATACATTTTCCCTCTTAAAATTTTTCAATCTTTCAAATTATGCATCAGATCAATATTCAAGTCTTACATCCTACGAAAGATTCAGTTTTAATTGATTTATCTTTTTATTTTTTAGTTAATTAATTTTATTTTATATTGGTTGTAATTATTGTTAGTTAGCTGCAAAAAAATTATATTACATTTAGATCGTTTTATTTTTCATTACTTATTATTATAAATAGTTTCTTATGATTAGTATTAATTTGTATTAACAAATAGTTATTATATTATTTATTATTAATTATAATTGATTGGTATTAACTAGAAAAATTAATAATAATCATTATTAATTATTCATAATTAGTAATAATTAGTGATAGTTAGTAATAGTTAGCGATAATTAGTAATAATTATTAATAATTAGCGATAATTAGAAATAATTAGTAATAATTAGCAATAACTACTAAAAAATTGTAATAATTAGTAATAATTAGAGGGAATAAGTAATAATTAGTGGTAATTAGAAATTTTTTTTATTAATTAATAACAATTAGTAATAAACAGTAACAAATAGTTGTAATTAGAAATAATTAGTAATAATTAGTAATAATTAGTAATAATTAGTAATAATTAGAAATAATTAGTAATAATTAGTAATAATAAGTAATAATTAGGAATAATTAGGAATAATTAGGAATAATTAGGAATAATTCGGAATAATTTGGAATAAATAGTAATAATTTGTAAAAATTTGTAAAAATTTGTAATAATTAGAAATAATTAGTAATAATTAGTAATAAATAGTAATAAATAGTAATAATTGGTAATTATTAGCAATAAATACGAATAAATTCGAATAAATGTTAATAAATACGAATAAATACGGATAAACATGAATAAATATAGATAAATATGAATAAATATGAATAAATATGAATAATTAGTAATAATTAGTAGTTAATACAAATAATTAAGAATAAATATGAATAATTAGTAATAATTAGTAATGATTAGTAATAATTAGTAATAATAAGTAATAATTAGTAATAATTAGTAATAATTAGTAATAATTAGTAATAAAAATGAATAATAGGTAATAAATATGAATAATTAGTTAAAAATACAAATAATTAGTAATAAATATGAATAATTAGTAATAAATATGAATAAATAGTAATAATTAGTAATAATTTGAACTCATTAGCACTAATTAGTAATAATTACTATTAATTAGTAATAATTTGTAATGATTAGTAATAATTAGAAACAATTAGTAATAATTAGTTATAATTAGTAATAATTAATGACAATTATATATATACATTTCTATGTAGTGTGTTTCTTATATTGTTACGAATATTATGATTTTTTTGGAATTTTTTAATTTTTTAGTATTTGTTTCTATATATTTATATAAAGTTTTTATTATTTTACTTATTTTAATATTTATTTGTTATTTCATTAAAATTATTTATTATTATTATTTTATTGTTATTATTATTTTGTCATTATTATTATTATTTTATATTTTTGTGAATACTGAGGTTTTTATTCTGTATAGTTTTTTGTTAGTTTACTATTATCATTATTCTTATTATTATTTACTTATTATTATTATTAGTATTGTTTTATTAATACTATTTTCTTATTATTATTATTATATTATATTATTATTTAATATTATTTTATCATTATTAATATTATTTTATTAAAATTTATTAATATTAATTATTTATTTATTTAAGTTTTTTGTGATAGAACCATCGCAAATTAGTATGTTTTTTTAATACATAGGTTAGATATTTACGATGGGTGAAGTTTTTGTCCCAAATATGGTTTTTATAATAGACCATCGTAAAAAAACATTTTTACAACGTGATTTTCTGTAAAGGTTCATTTGTGACGGGATCTTGTCTCAAAAAAGTACATTTATAAAAGCGATTCATCAAAAAATGAAACACCTCAAAAAAATACAAAAAATAACCCTAAACTAATTTTGACGTTTATATTTCAAAAATATAGATTATTTTGACCAATAAAATTTATAAAAGTTTCAAAATTTATATTTTAAATAGGTGCGCCATTAAAAAGAGGTAAAATTACCTTTATAAAAAATATTGGTTTTTATATGTAAAATTGGGTTTGTTCTTATCCAACTCCTATAAAATTTATTGAATAAATTTCAAAATATTTTTTTGCATATATAAAATTTATATTTCATTAATATTATTCAATAATGTTAGTTAATTGAATTTATTATGATAAAATTCATTTGAAAGAATAAAAATGGTTCTTTATAAAAACATTTCCTATATATTCATATTTTTTAATATTAATTTTGATTTATTTTTTAATCAGTGAATAAGAAAATATATATTTAATTTAGTTATTCCTATTTATAACCATGAATTTAATGTGTAAGTTTTATATTTGTATATTAAATAATAATATTTTAATAATATATTGTTGTTTTTTGTAAAATATAGTCTATCGTGTAACACAAACTACTGACCAAATTCATTCTTGCATTTAACACAAGCTAACTTAGTGTTGCTTGAATTACAAGCTATATAATAGATTTATTTGAAATATTAAATATATAATAAATTATCAAGTATTCATATTACTTTATACCTTCGGTTTAGTGTGTCATACACGCTATCAAATAAAAGTTATTCTTTTAGAATTTTCATAGCATTACACTCATCCCACCTTAATTAAATTGCATCCTTGAAATTTTAAGTTGATCTCGGTGATTGAGGGTTTGATATTTTAAAATTATATTGTTAAAAAACCCACATCATAAATAGGGTTAATAAAATGTCTTCTTAATAAGAATGAAAAGGAAATACAAAGTTCACCACAAAACTAAGCTTTCAAGTAAGAGAAAATTAGTGATGACCTGGACATAGAAGAGAAATATGGCTATAAGGTTCTGATAGAGAGTGATACAGAACTTGTTAAAATAATATTTAATGACCACAAATCCTTAAATTGCAATTATGAAAATGGTAATTGATATCATAAAATATAAGGATGATGGAACAACATTTTTTTTCCAGACTATTTTTCCTGGAGATTAAGAAATCTTCCACTCTATAATAATATAATTTATTAAATGTTTCTATTTTATAAACATAGTCTTATCCTTTGGTTGTGCCTTGAACTATTTATACTTCATTCCTTTGAATTGGTTGAATAATATGGGGAAGTAATACATTGAACTCTAAAACCTCATTAAACAGATCAACATAATGCATTTAATAAATGGTTAACCTTTTGACTCTTCCAGAATATTATGATCCAAAATTTTAGAAATAAGGTCAGTGAATTTTCAAAATGAACTTATCTTTAATATTTTTGCAACATGAAGTTTCTCTTATTTTTCACCTTTTAAACATGTGAATACCTTGATCTTTTATTCTCTTAAAACTTGTCAATATCCTGAAATGATATAAAATGTTATTAGAAATATTAAATCTTCCTCATTCCTTATGTAAAAATAATGTTGTTGGATATATTTCTTAAATCTGAAAATGTTGAAAACTCCATCAAGGATATAATAATCCACTATGTCGACAAATCATTAATGAGTTCTAAGGTATCCATCACTTATCAAATTTGTGTTATCCAAATCAATCATATCATTATCCAAAATTCATTACCTCAATATTAGGAACATGTAAAGTGTTATCTTTACCTCAACCTTTTGTTTTCCAAAAAGTTTAACTTTATACTGAATCACTTTTTTTGGAACCATACAACATACAATTTAAAATACTTAATAAAATGTACTATAGTAAAATCATTATATATTTTATTATTCTCATGATGAGTACCTTACAGATAAAATGCTCAAATGAAATAATTCGTGAATCCAAACATGGGAATATTAATCATTCCTCTTCATATATAGTAGTAGAAAAATATTGACCATGATCTGTTTGCCTATTTTGGGGTATATTCTTTCGATACTTGATACCTTGATTTTCATAGTGTCTCATGTCCTTGTAGTTGAATAATTGTGCATTATAAACCTTTTTCTTATTATTTTAGTCATAAGAATGATAGACTTTCTCTCCAAACTTGTTTCAAAATCCCATTCATTTTTAACAGGCACTCGGTTGATTATTTCCACAATTATTACATACGAGAAAATACTTCATTCCCTTCTTCCATTTATATATCCTTTTCTTTCTTCTCCTCGAGTTATAATTCTTCCCTTCAAAGCCATAATACTTAGATAATTCCTTATTTTTCTCATGAGCAAATAATATTATATCATCATATGATGAGAATACTTCAGATATTAGTTCCGTTCAAAAGATTGGATTAATACCATAAATTAAATGATCACTCTCACTCAATGGGTCGTGTTCACTGGTGAGGTTCACATTACTTCTATTTTACATCATTTTTAAGTGATGACATATTCTTGATTAGATCTTATCATTTATAATTCCAAAAGTAGTTAAATACATAAAATAAATTGAAAAATATATATGTAGCTAATATCATAATCATAAACATGGTTTCTTTAGAACGTTCTTCTATACTTATCCCTTTGATACCAACTATAACACCCTAGACCCAAAATCCTAGATATAGTGCCTTAATTTGTTAAATTGGCATGATTGTAATGAATCAAATTACAAAGGACCGATGAGTTTAGAAGTTTTTTGAAAACTAGATTACATACACGATACCCATTTTATATTGGGAAAAGAACATAACACATAACAAAGGAAAATAAACTACATCCTTGAAACTCATTCAAATAATTCATCTTCATATCCTAGGTAAAGTAAAAAAAATAATGGTGATCTCAAATGATCAGAAAAGGTAAGAGTATAGTGAAAGTAATAATTAGTAAATAATAAATAACAATATGGAAAGGTAAATAAATTAACAGACTTTCCATTTAAAAAACATAATAATCCATAATCAATATGACATGGTAAATAACTAAAGATACATGTCATTTAATCAATAAACTAAGAATGAAATGAATCCATAGATAATGTCAAAGAAAAAATATCATAGATAATAATAATAATATCTAGATTCTCAATAAATTAAATTATTAAGTATTGGATTCCATGTTTCCTAGGTATTTGGTACCTAAACTATTAATACCTTTCACAAGATGGTTTATCATGTTGGGTAGAAACCCATCTTATTCGGCTAATTGATTCATCACATGGGATAACTGATGCATCGAGGGGCCTATATTAAACATTCTCCAAACTATGTAATACCAGTCCAATGAATTCAATATATATAAAATAATTTATTTAATTAATAAAAATGTACCTTATCATAAAATATCCATGTTGAATAAAAGATAAAGATTTATCAATGTTTCCCTAGTTAATCAAATAACATTCAAAGTATACACCATATGTTAAAATTATATATAGTTTAGAAAATAATTATACCATAAAATGATTGTATGGATATTGAAAAAAATGTGGAAAATGTTTATAAGTAATTGATTGTTTCAAGAGAAAGTTAACAAATCCAAAAGAAAATGAGATAGTAAAGATAACTTTTACCACTTGGTAATTTTCAAGTCAAACCCCTTAGATGATACAATTAAATGTGAAAATTAAAATATGATGAATTATGATTTAATAATGATATAAAATTACAAAGGGTCAATATATACACCACAAAAAAATTAAGTGGTGGATATGATATTTATCTCACCGATGTGAAAATTGAGATGAAAATCCCTTACCTTGAGTTTGATTGTCATGTGTGTCTTTATCTTCATGAATAATAAAAATATGTTAATAATTTAATTTATTGATAAACCTTTTTAAATTAATTTTTACTTTTATTTTCATTTATTAATTTTTTTTATTGAACTACATAAACAATTAAGTTTATATCTAGTGTTTTGACCAAATTCAGTTCATTTTTCAAAAAAGAATTTAGTAGGTCTACTATGGTCAGAGGGGTCACTATATAGAAATATACATAATAATAATCATAAAATAATTATAAAATTTATATATAAATTATACTTTTAAAAGAAATAATTAAACGTGTTAATGGAAAATTAACCATCATTGCAATCATAGTGATGGTAGGTCGTATGTATGCATGAGTAACATTCCCATTTTCAATGACCATTTTGGAAAGATGGTAAGTAACATTTTATCTTTCTAGAATGAACATTATATCATAAATACCATGTTATTTAATCATATATAATTATATATATAATTCTTGTGATGTAAAAGTAATCACATCATGTCGAGGAGGTGGTAGTCTGTATGTCAATAAATGACATTGTAACATTTTATTGTGTGAAAAGGGGTGATAAATAAAATGATATTTTATATTTTACGAAAGGTAATTAAGTCATTAATATAATATAGATTTATTTTATTTGACAGGTTTTTAATTAAACACATCCTTAATACATCCCATGTAATGTGTGAATGTATCACATCGGGTTGAGGAGGCAATGATCCACACATCCACAAACAAAGTTATCGTGTTCCCAAAAAAATGGAAAGAATAAAGGTATGTGTTATATAAAAATTCAAAAATTATAAATACATCATTAATATTAAATACATCATATATAAACAATAAATACATTATTACTCCAACCTTTTAAGGTGTTAATGGAAGAATGGATGATTTTAGTTCATGAGGAAGTAGTCCATCTTATAAACAAATTATGATTTTGAATCCCATTTGATTGATGTGCGTGAATGTGTAGGTTAAAATATTAGAATGAAAACATATTAGTATATTTAAGACACCTATTTTGTTATATAATCATGATATAAATATAATTTAATGGGTGCAGAATTAAATTAAACAAAATTAATCATTGGAGAACATTACCTCGTATTCGGGTAGCTCCTTTTGGTTTATGCCAAAATACATCCTTGGTTGGACTTATGCCCAAATTAAGGGTTCTACATATAGGGGAGGTATTTTAAGAGAATATTTTGGAATATTTTTTATGATACAAAGTTCTTGATAGATTTTAATAAATGGGAAGGTTGAGTGCCTTTTTACAGTGGAGGAGGAGTGGACTTCTTGTAAATATAAAAAAGGAAAGCACTATTGAGTGGTCTCCCTTAAATCATTTTACTAAAATAATGAACCAAAATATATAAAATGAAGCATAGAGTCAAACTATATCCATAAATTTGGTTTTTAACCTGTTTATATGTCATTTGGGACCTTAATTGTACGGTTTAGCCCCTTGTTAAGTGTAATTTTACCTTTAATCGTTGTAATTAACAGGACAACAAACTGGGTTCTTAAAGTGAAAATGTTCAAAAGTTTGCAGAGTGATTATAAAAAATTTCAAAGTAAAATTCGCTAAAATTGACTAAAATGGATTAAATGATGTATAATTGATATAATTATACTTTAAAACCAACTTAAATATAATTTAATCCTATAAATTATTGAGATGAAAAGTCAGTTTTCAATTAAAATCCTGTATTTTCACTATTCATAAAAAATTATACTTCTCAGAAAAATCCCAAAAATTAACCTTAACCTAATTTTTTACTTAACATGTAAAAACTAAAGTTTATTTTGAAATATAAAATTTATAAAAGTTTCAAAATTTACATTTAAAATTGGTTAACCATTAAAAGGAGGTAAACCTACCTTCATAAAAATATAGGTTTTTATTTATAAAATTGGGTTTTTTCTTATATTATTCCAATAAAATATATTGGATGAATGTAAAAATATTTTATTAGATATATAGCTTATAAATTTAATTAATATTATTAAATAATAGAAGTAAATTTAATTTATTATCATAAAATTCTTTTGAAAGCCAAAAACCAGTTCTTTATGAAAACATTTCCCATATATTCAATTGGTTTTGATATTCATTTCTATTTAGTTGTTAAAAAATGAATTTAGAAATACAAAAAAATTTACTTAATCCTATTCATAAACATTAATTTAACAAAAAGGTTGTATATTATTATATTAAATAATAATATATTAATAATATGTTGTTTTTCGGTAAAACATAGTCATACTTGTAATGAAAACTACCAAACAAAGTGGTTCTTTAATTTAACACAGTATAAATTAGTGTTGTTCAGTTTACAAGATATATAATATATTTATTTAAAAATTAAATATATCTTAAAGTATCAATAGTTTATATTTATTTTTATACTTAGTGTTTCATTTCTTACAAGCTATCAAATAAAATTTATTATTTTAGAATTTTTAGGGTGTTACACAAAAAGTCCTGATTTTTTCATTTCATGTTTGGTCTAGCACATGAATAATGGATTCGTGTTCAGTGGTGACTAATCCTAGATATTTAAGGATTTTGTTAATTCCCTGAGTGTTTGGAGCTTGGGGATCATGTTTGGACCCATTATTTTTTCCTTTTTAATTATGTTATGTATGCATAGTAATACTTATTCTAGACAATATGTTTATATATATACATGGATATAAATCTATTTTGTTTATTCATAAAGATATGTTATTGTTATTCATATGTCATAATCTAGTTATTTTAGGGTAATCTGGTCATTTATTTTAGAGACATCCAATATAAAGATGATTCATATTGGTCAATCAGAGGAACCAAGTATTTACTTATTTTATCTATCAATGTGGGTAAATAATTTCCCAGTGGTTTATTGAGACCCTCAATTATGGTAAAAAAACCATGGGGATCGAGCAATTTCCTTGGGGTTTTTTGTGGTTTTGATTTGGGTGTCGTTAAGGTGCTTGGGTTAGGTTTTTTACAAATCATATCAAATGAGAGTTTTTTGGTTATTTAGGATTTTTGATTTTATGGTTTAGAATGGAAATTTGATGTCAAGAATCAAGGGTACTCCATGTTCATGTTTGGTTAACATGGCTACGGTGGAAACCTAAGTTACTAGGGATATATGGGGGATTCATCTCAGAATTATAAGAATTAGTGAGATATTTATTTGGGTAATATATGGTTTCAATAGAGAAAAAATTTGGTATGGGTATTATAGGGATTGACTAATAGCCACTCCCTATATCAGTTCATTCATCATGAAATTTAAATTCACAATAGGTTAGGTGAATTTAATTTATATTGTTAGTAAAATATGTGAATGAACTTAATTAATCAAATGAAAATGAATAAAGTAAACAACAAAATCATTTATAACTTATTATATGTTATCTAATTAATTAAATCCACTTACATAACTTTCGGTTTTAACGTTAGTGATTTACTTACTATTAAATGACATTTTTTATAATTTTTACGAAGTTTTAATTATTCAACAAATAATATCTTGTTATTTTTTGGTAATGTTTTGTATAATTGAAATAAAATTTAGATTCTTGATCATGTTGTATGTTTTCTATTTAATACCTTACTACAAATCACGTTTCTTGTTCTTTGTTTAGTGATGTACTGTTTGGTATACTTTAAAATATTTATCTTAATAATTATAGTAATTATCTAATTTCTAGGACAATATGTATTATTTGTGATTGTGAATAATTTTCTAGGTGATATTTTTAGAATTTTATACGTGAGGGTAAAACTTTTTATAAACATAAGCTGTAAGTGAAAATTGAATTGAAAAAGAAGAGTTTTTTAAGAAATGTTTTGGTTTTGATAATGTCATTCAGGGAGAGTAACATATTAAAATGTATTATAAAATTATTTTATTTTTTAAATTTGATGATTTTTGAAAAAATATTTTTGACATGTAATTTGACAAGGGAATTTTATTTTAACTACAATATTTCTTAAAATGTGAACATATTGGATAAATTTGAAATGTTTTTTCAATTATAAATTAAAGGAAGATGAATTTGAAAAAAATATATTTTTAGAAATACATTTAAAATTTGATTTGGAAATGTGAATATACCTTAGTGAACATATTAAAAAAGATAATTTTTTTAATAAGCAATAATTTATTGGTAATGAAAACCTAAAATAATATGGATAATTCTTATAGCATGGGGAATTATTGAGTAATAGTAGTCTAGTTGATGACGTTTTTAGGATTTCAAGTATCTTAATAGGACTTTTATAGTCAAACTTCTGAGGTATATAGTGGTTTTTGTTGATTTAATAGATTATGTATCAAAAAAATTAGTGGGTTTTTAAAATGTGAATTTAATTTTTATAGTAAGAGAGTATTTTGGAAGTTATAATTTCCTTATCTTTAGTGGTTTGTATTTATTTATGATATTCATATATTAGAGACATAATAATTATTTAGAATGTGTTTTTGTAAACTAGTTATTAGTACATATTTTGGGAAATTGGTTTTTTTGGTGTTAGGTAATTTGAGAAAACTTTGGAAGTTGTTTATATTGACTATAATGGATTTTGGTCTATACATTAGATAATATTATTTGATTTTGGGATTTTAATAATTTTTATATTATAAATTAATAGTTTTTTTTGAATTTTTTAGGATTAAATTTTTTATAGAGGGGTATTTTTGAATAATAATGTCTTAGTGGGCTAATTGAATGTGGAATTTGGATTTAATTTTTGAATTTGGTTATGAAGAAACAATTATTTTATAATTTTTAGATTTGGTATTTTCGGTTTCTATTTTGATGTATAGGGATAAAATATTATGTTTTTTGGGCATATATAGAGATTTTATAGGAGGCTCAAGAGTTCTGATGTGGTCCAAAGGTGGCGACACATATAGTTTAGAACTGTAGGTGGAACCTAGGACTCTATGGGACATACCAAGTACTCGGTAAGTCGAACTGGTGTGGAGGTGATTTGGAGGGAATAATGGGTATTTGGTGGCCCTATTATGGTTACCAAATGGGTATGGGTCATGTTCTTTTTAAAAGATTTTTTTCCTTTATTAACTCCTATATTATGTTTATTTCCCATTAAGACCACATTTCTTCTTATCACTTGAAATCCACTTATTACCTTTTTTATAATATTATTTTATACCCACATTATCTTCATTATTATATAGTTATCCAAGAGAGTTTCTCACGGTATATCCAATTAATTCTTACTCCTATTATTTATTTCATTTTTCCCTTCACTTCTAGTTTTACTTACTTTAGTTAGGATTTTGGTGTGCTAATTTCGTCCAGGCACGGTGAAATGGCATCTTTACTTAGGTATTCCTATTTCTTTTCCAAAAAAATATCTTTTGGGATGATTAAATTTAATTAAAGGTTTTACTTGATTCAAGGGAATTAGTGAATGGTTTTTCCTAGTGTTTAGTTAGTTTCAGGATGAAATTAGGAGATGTTTTAGTTTTCTTAAATTATGGTTTTGGTAATGAGTAGTATAAGTATAATTTTAAGAGTTAAATACCTAGGTTTATTTAGATTTTTATATTATTAAATTATATTGTATTTTTATTTGGGATTTTTTATGGATTCTTTTCTGATGGAAATTTGGTTTCCCTAGTAGTTGTTGAAATAAACTATGGGGATTTTTGGAAATGGTAAATCTCGTATGTGGTTATGATAGGCTGTATGAACCCGTTGGGTGAACTATCATGTTATGCCTATGAAATACATTCCACTTGTGTCTCTCTAATAATGTATAAAGTATAAATTTTATTTTAAGAATTATTAATCCAGATTATTTTAATGGAATTTTCATATAAAAGATTAAAATTATCAATGAGTTTTCAAATTTATTGTTTTGTAACATTTATTTTTTATTTTATCAATTAATAAATATTTTTTGTGGTTATTAATGAGTTTCTTAGTTTCATTTCTAACCAATTTTTCATTTGTTCCTCTTGAATTGGTATAGTTAAGAATACCAAATTATAGTTTGTGTTTATTTTCATGTATATTTATCTATCTTGTTGCATGTAGAATTTTATTTCACTTCCATTTATAAATCATTTGAATAAAACATTATCATTTAGATGTAGTTTCTCATAAACTTGAGGCTTGATATTGCATCCCTTAGTGGTAGATGTGTCCCATTAATTATGTTAGTTGAGAACTAATAGAGGATGGAAAAAATCCCGAAACAAAGATTATATTATTTTATACATTTTGGATAACAACACACACATTTTCCTTTTTAATGTTTTATAATATAAGATCATTTAATTCCATAATGATCTGAATGAATAATAATTCATGATCAATACTTAGCCTTTGATTAAGTTATTGCATTGATGGTTGGTTAATGGTGAAATTATACATGTAGGGATAAATGTTTTGGGATTAAATCTTCCATGGTTTTTAAATGAAAATATACATTAAATTCAGAAAATAGGTTTATTTTTAGAAAAATGGAGTTAAAATATTATTTTATAAAAATAAATTAATTTTATAACATTCATCTACTTGTAAATGTATTCCCTTAGAAAACACCTTTATATATAATGTTTTTGTTAAAAATAAATCTTTTTTTAATAAAATTTTATTCTAGTTTTAAATATAACTTAATGTATTTCATTAATTTAATAATGCGTTAAAGTGTATATAAACTTTTATAAAAAATAACATTCATCTTTCAATTTATATCCTTCTTTTAAAAAGAAAATTTCAATAAAGGAATACAAATTAAGTAAGAACATTAATATTTTAATTAGTACATTCAAATATTTAATCAATTCAACATTTCCACCTTTGTTGGGTCATAAATGTATTCCTTGGTTATGACATGTCACTTATACATTAATTGAAAGATATCATTCCATGGTTTGTTCCATGTTTGTCTTACTTAATTTATTTTTATTCAAATTACAAAATTTTGTAGTTAGAGATTTTTCATGTAATATTTAATCTCTATTTGTATCATTGAATCATGTTATATAGATGTGTTACATAATTTAGTTGAAAGAATCATGTATATATTTGTTTCCTTAGGCATTATTGTTACTATTATTGAGTTTTTATGTGATTATAGTGTCATTATTTTAATACATAGATATTCTTATTGTCTTATTTCATAAAGATTTTTGATATTTTTTGTTGTTTTATTAGGATATATTAGTTATTATTATATATTGTTAAGGAAAATACATATCATAAGGTAGGTTTTTATTCCCTAAGTGAGTATACCCATTCCCCTATTTTCATGGGATGGGATGGCAACTACCTCAATCAATTATACGCCTTCTCCTTTCCCAGGAGATGATTCTTATACCTTTTATACCTTGTGATATGCTAATTTGGAAGGAAATCATAATTTCCTTGACTATAAAATCTTAGATCCTGAGTGCTAGGATCGTAGTAGGTTTGTGAAATTATGAATCCTCCCAATATATGGAGTAAATTATTTTAATCAATATGATTCTATAAGATGTAATCTTATTATTGTTTCTATGATTTTTTACTTCACGTGAAACTATTTTTTATATGTATGTAAATGAGTAGAAATATTCTTGCATACACTATGCTATTCCATTTTTGAGTTAGAAAACTGTAGGCGGTTCCCTACTAATTAATTATGCTCCAACCCAGTATTGAAAAACTAGAAGATATTTAGTCCCATTTATTTCATTTTAGGTTTAGTCAAGCACATGGATAATGAATTGGGGTTTTTAGTTGATTGATCATGGATATCATATGTGCTTTTTAAGTAAATGCGTGTTTGGATCTTGTGGATCATGTTTTGGATCATCACCCATTCTTTTTCAAGTATGTTATGTCTGTATAATAGTACATGTTCTTAAAATTATTTTTACATTTTGAGAAAGATAAAAATATATTATCATTATTTATATTGAGATCATATGGTTATTCAATTGTTTTCATCCACTTATTGAAAAATATTTTGGTCTTATATTTTAGAGACTCTAAAAATATGGATTAGTTTGGATGTTCTATACAAGGAATTTGGTGATGAATTAATATATCACTTATTCCCCAATGTCATATTGGGACCTATGGAGATGGTTGTTATCCATTGAGGATTGTATAATTCTTTTGGGTCTAGTAGCGGTCCTGATTTTTTTTATTATTTGGATATCTAGGACTGGACCAATAGAAGCCTACTAGATCATCACCAATAAGGACATGGGTTTACAGATCATTCCCAAGAGATTTAAGGATTTACTATATTTTCACCAGATTAATTGTCCAATTTAATAATAACTAATAAAATTATATGTTTAGTTTATTATCACCAATAAGTTCAATGATTAAAGTAGGGTATTCATTTAGGAGGACAAAGAGTGGTAAGGGTTACAATGGAATATAGTTCTTTATAGGGAGGATTAAGGGTTTATGTTGAGGGATAAGGTCTCCTAATAATTTTTACTGTTGCACTGTATTTTCTTATCATATATATACTTTTGGTTTAATGATAAGGTTCAAGTTTCCCACAGAATACTTGAGGTTATTCTGGATTTTTATTCAATTTGGTAAGTTCTAAGGAATTAAACTTGGGTTTAATATATCCAAGAAAGACTTAAGGTTATACTATAGTTTCATTCCATATAATAAGGATTAAGGGGTTAACACTAGGGTTTAATATCTCCTAGTAATAACTAAGGTTATGTGGGAGTTTATAATATTCTTGGAAGACTCTAGAGTTTATTCTAGGGTTTAAGGTCTCCCTAAAAGACTAAAGATAGTGATAGAGTTTCATGTCTTACATAAAGGATTAAGGGTTTATTTAGTATACGTAAGGGTTATATGGTTTTGGGATTGGTCCTATTAAAAAGGCTTCCTGTATATCTTTTTGGGTGAATTAAATCACATATTGTTAGAGACCAAAGTTTAATAGGCATTTAATGAAGTATGTCACACCATTTTAGGTCTTATAATAATAAGAAATGGTCTACCTTTCAAGGTTATGCAACGAAGACCCTAGATCCATCTATTTTAAGGTTATGATACTGGGGACACTAGGAAAAATATGCATAGAAATAATTTTGTTTGGGACTTATAAACGAGAGTCCCTATTTGTAACATCCAATCCGAGGAGATACTAAAATGATACCCTAAACTAGATTTCCAGATGACCATAGGTGCACCTCCTCATACTCCAAAGGCTACTGACTAGTTGTGAGGGTCTAATGAGGAACATATGGATACTATTACCTCTCTATAAAAGTAATAACATCTAATAAATAATAATAAATGACAATAATTATAAATAAACAAAAACTAAAGTAATAATGATCAATAAATAGCAATAACCAGGCATCGCATAACAAGATACCTAAAAATGGATAAGTTCCCATAAGCAATATTAAAAAAACATGTCATAAAATACTAGTGTCTTATATAAAATGAAGAATCGAAATAAAAATGCACTAAAATTTCCCAAATTGGTACCTAACATAAATTATAGTTCCCTCATCCATGCTCCATCCTAAATCATCCATCTTCCATAGGTCCCTTACCCTTATTTTAACCTAAAAACATCAAGAATACTCTAGTACTATTGGTGACCTGAGTTGGGTGTGCTTGTACCTTGGTAAGCCAACACCAATGGTTCCTAAAGAAATATATAGTTTAAAAATAGTAATAGTGTATGTAGAAGAATAATGAAACAATTAAATAGGAAAATGAAAGAAAAATGTTTATCAATATCTATTATAAATCACAGGGGTTAAACACTTCAATTAAAAGGAGGTAATTTATTGATCATTACAAACTTAGATGGAAAAGATAATTGAACCAATTACCATTACCATATTAAATGAACTTGGTTACTGGATCATCATTCCATCACACTTTCCAAGATTTTGGAGATTCACATCCATTATATCAAGTTAATGATGTTGAAAATCATTTATAGCCAACCTATATTAAGGATTAGGAGAGTCATGTGAAACATGCTTACCCATGGGTTGGAACTGTCACATCCACCATCTATAACCATTTTATCATTCCAAAATTTTGAAGTTCCATTATAGAAGACCTTCACATTTTGAGTGCACGCATTACAATATTCATTTCTTCCCATAGTTTAATATACTAAACCTCTTTGACCCAATTCCATAATAAAAACATTTATTCATTTAAATCAATGTTTAAATGTCCTAAAAATCATTTAATAACATAAAAATGAATCTTTTTATATTTCTAATTAATAATATTCATCATGTCGTAACACATTTACTCAACAAGTTAAGATAAATGCCCCTTTAATTCACACATAAATTCCAAATAAAAATTAATGCCAATTTAATCTCATAATCCCTCCAATTCTTTGTTTCAAAACTTATTTAATCATTTCCAAGGGATTGGAATGCCCCATGGGTTGTTGTAGTCCTAGTCTAAAAATCACCCATTGACCTAATGTGGTATATGAAGTGTTACACATATCAATTAAAATACCATATCACTTTTCTTAGTAAAGGACACAAAAATGAAGAAAGGCATCACGTTGGAACAACCAAATACATATTGATAAAATCTAGACTTTGGAAAAAATATCATAGAATACATATCTTATTATTGTAGAAAACACTCACCCAACCTGGGTCATTGATTCAAAAGAAAATATCCTTCACACCCAAGAAAAGATCTACCTAGAAAAATGGTTCAAGAGGTTCTAAAGAATAAAAAAACCAAGAAAATTCCCTTCTTGAATTTAGAAGGAAATTGTGTCAGATACATACTAAGGGCTTGAAATAGAAAAAGATGACACGTCAGACACCCTAGAATAGAAGGAGAACTAAACATGGAAGAGTTTAGAGGTTTTGTTTTGTACCCTAGGCTATTGGGGAAGAAATGGGGGTAAATATTAGTTTAGATAATATAAGGATTTGGAGGGAAAGTAATAAATTTACCTCTTTTAATGAGGTTCATGGTTTGCCCACATGATTTTCCAAATTATGCGTCGATCATGCAGTCCCCTCTATCTAAATGGGAATTCAGCTAAAAAGTTTAATGCAGATCCGACATGGTTTTCCAAAGAATGTAGAGGACATGTGGTCGAATCTTTCCAATTACACATGGTTTTTAGACCCCCCAATGAACATTTTACAAAATGTGCATCCTCCTCCTCTAGGGTGCAAGTTCATGGGGCATGGTTGGTACTAATCATGCACCAGCCATGTTACATGAACTATTACTCTATTTTTTCACCTTTTACTTGTCCCAAACCCACATGAAACTCTTGAGACCTTTCCTACTTCTCAGGTACATTCTATTAACCATTTAAAATGGGTTCAAAAAAATTAAATTGAAACATACCACATAAAAGGGTCAAGATCTTACAACCTTTCCACCTTATAAAAACTCATTCCTAAGATTTTATCTTAAGAATCTCTAATACTTCAAGGCAAAAAAAGATCAGGCCTCTATGCGCAAATACGATCTTCTCTCTCCCAATTTTCCACCAAAACAATTCCATGTTTCCCAAGCACTTAGACCAAAGGAATATTCTTAGCCCAAATAATTTTCTCACTATGATCCACAATATAAATCATATGTGTAACACCATGAGATTTTATGAGAATTTTTTTTATGTATTATTTTATATTCAACCCCAAATGAATCTTTCACTACACACAACACTGGCTTGTCTTGCGTTACATGCAAGAGCAACCTTCCTCGATAGCTTAAATTGTACGCAATACCAAGTTTCGCTAAACAATGATATATTGTTATAATATTATAAACAAGAAGTTATTAATAGTATTAACTGAATTTTGAATTTCATAACATTATAATTTATCTTACACATTTTATATAATGAGGTATGAAAAAAAAAATCAATTTTTCAGATAAAAGAAGTATTTTTCAGAAAATGCAGTTTTACCACCATTTGATGGCGCACTCATTTTAAATATAATTTTTGACAAGTTTATAAGTTCAATTTTACAAAATAAACTTATTTTTTTGAATCAGGATATAAAAATTTACATTGGATAAATATTTTATACTTTTCTGATAACATTTTTATTTTGATTAATAGTAAAAACATTCTAAATTTTTCTTAAAAACAAATTTTTTCATCAAGATAATTTATATAGTTAAATGATAAAATTTAATGGTTTTAAAGTATAAATAGAATATATTTTTACCATTTAATATAATTTATGTCATTACCCTTAATTTTACATTTAATTCATAGGTAAAAACATTTCAATCTTTGACAATGTTTTAACTTTTAAAACCCGTTTTCTTAACAACGGGGTTAATTTTAAATTAATTACTGCAACTTCCATGTTTTGAGTTTTGAAAAATGGATTCCATATTTGGATTCAGTGGTTCCAAATTATTTTAATAGGTTTCTTTTATTTTTTTGACATTATGAATAGTAACTACGGTAATTTTCATTTACTACAGTTAAAGGTAAATCGGGTAATTAAGGGTAAAAATAAGATTATAAAAATACCCTAAAACCTTCCAAAATACTATTGGATAAATAAAAGTCAACCCATATCACCTAAGGGTCGGAATAGATTCATTTTATGGACTTTTGACTATGAAAATAATTTAATTATTATTAAAACCAAAGAAAGTGACAACATGTCACTCTCTTAAATCTAATAAGAGTAATAATTTTAATTTAGTGATAAACTTCATAAAACATCAAATATAAATAGTCTCATGAAATATAACATAATTTTATACATCATGTGAATTTATTTATAATTTTTATGGATTAAATAATTATCATTAATGATGACATAATAGTGATGTAGAAATTATTTTATTGATTAAAATATCAAATAAACGGTTTTAAAAATATTAAAATAAATATTATATATACTATTTAATATGATAAACGAATTTTCTAGATGAATATGATATATTAGTAATCTATTAAATATTTTTTTTTGAATATATCCTATGCATGGATTTTATTTAAATTCAAATAAATGAATAGTGTAAAAATGGACACTATGGTTATTTTATAAAAATAACATATTATAAAATTGTTTAAAAATCACAAAAATATTTAAAAATTAAAAATTTAAATTTATATGATCTAAAATATCATAAATTATCCAATTATATACAATTCATAACACATAAGTAATTATTTATAATAATTTATAATTTAGAATACTATTACCACAAATAAAATTAAATAGATTAAATAAGGATAAATCAATTTGATAAGGATTAAAATAAATTCAAAACATGTCTAAATTGTATTGGTTGATGATATTAAAACCCAATCTCATCCCATATTTTAATTGAGTCATTTTTGGTTGTTTTTATGTGGGTTTAGAATTTATTATAAATTAATATTTCTTATGATTCCAAAGGTGCCCCTCTCCCCCCTTATAAAAGGGAACCTCCTCCCTCTCCTCTTTACAACATTTTGAGACATCACACTTGGCGAAACCCTGACAATTACTCTTATAAACATCTCTAGTTATATCATATAGGTTTTGTTCTTCTCAAAAGACAAACTCTAGTTCCCTAAGAGGAAGTTTAAAGGAGGCACGTTGAGGAAGAGGTAATCTCTTCTACTGATTCTTTCAAGTTTCTTTCTTCTTCTACTTTATATTTTTTATGTGTTTAATTATAAAGTAATAAAATAAGTATCACTCATATACTGATATGTTATTATAAATATGAAACAACCCTATTTCACTTTCTATCCATCCTACGGAAAATAAAATCACCGCGTGTGCGTACGTACAGAATACTGTCTCCACGCTGTGGTGTAATCAGTTTTCCACCATCACCTTACATGGATGTGTATGATGGTGTAAAGAATAACTATATATTATTATTATAAAATTATAATAATTCAGAGATATTATATCATCAACTCCAATTCCATTCATATAATTATGGGAACGATATCATCGCTCGTGCGTACGTACAACCTACCGTCTCCACGATGTGTTGCGACTCATTCTGCATAATCTTCATTGAATAATGATTATATAAATGAATTTAATGAATATATATGATATATATTATACTAATACCATTATTTAAATGATATATCTATAATCTAAAAAGTGGAATAAGAATTTATTCGACAAAACATGCATAAGAACATAAAGTAACAAACACCTGAATAACAAGTATCAATGAAATATTATTAATAAACAGATAAGAATATGACCATATATGATATCATAATAATTACTATGATTCTGGAATAAGTCCATGAAATTATTTAAATCATTATTCATGAGGTTGGGATACATATAAAGCATATCATATCTAAGGTAACAGAAAATCTCGCAATGTCATTTCTATTCGAGATTGTTTATACTTCAGAATTTACTGGGGAATATTTATCATACATATACACATTTCCTCAATATTTAATATTATTTATATCCTATAATAATTTTTTAAATCCTATTTTACATATTAGTGAATTTTAGAAAAATATATGAAAGGAATCTTTTGTCATTTTCAATACGAGATACTTTTTGACTTTTCTGGCCAAAGTACGAGAAGAATTTTTTTTATCTTATACGACATGAATAGATTTTTATGATTTCATATATCATTATTTCCATGAATATTTATTTACATTTTCTCAAGTTTATTTTTAATTAACTTATTTTAGTTTTAAATTTTATGACATGTTAATAAAGGAAAAATGTTTTTGATGTAAAAAGGATATTTACCACAAGAATGGAGTTCAAGTGTTTTATAAAAATTATTTTCCATCTAAGATAATATAGGGTTCTGTTTCTATCCCTATTATTACATTGATTTGATTATTTTATGATCGAATTATTTTTATGAAGTCCTTTATCATATATGGATTATGTTCTGATGACATGATTTTTAAGAATCTCATTTTTATTACATGGGTTAAGCTATGATGTATGATTTATGATTTTTTGTCACACATAAGAATGGTATCATATTGAGATGGGTGGGACCTATATCTCCCTCCAATTAATTTGGTAAAGATTTATGTCTCATGAGATAGACATGGCCGGAACGACAAGTTAATCTGGTTCAGTGATACATGACTAGAACGAGGAGTGAACTTAGTTCAGAAATGGACTTTGTCCTCTAACATGGTCTTGGCAATGAGTCTTGACTAATATGAAATGATTTTCTATGATTAAGTGTGCATTCCACAATGTTTCATGTTTTATGTTATGATTATTGGGATTATATTTCACTACTATTATTTATCCCATGTTATCATATTTTGATTTCTTTTACAGGTTAAGATTTTCAAAATGTTATGTTCTTATGAATATGATATGATTGATATTTCCTTTTTTACCCTTACTGAGCATTTGATATCACACGTTTTTATGGTTTCTTTTCCCCAGGTTAGGAATAAGGGTATTAAGTAGGTTATGCCAAAAGGGACTCTAAATATTATGAAATAAATGGGAGACAATGTAGATGCCTTATGAACCAGTTGTTTATGTTTCCCAGTTTCTAAAGACACTATACCTATACGGTCTTATAATGGTTTTGCTATATGTTGTAATAAGTATGCTTCAGTTATGAAGTAATAACAATGTATGTTAAATATGATTTTTTATAGTTGGTATCAGAGGAAAGTTATAGTCAACCTTTGGAAACAAGGATGTGAAATCCTTAGTAAGAACCCTAAGGAAATTTCTAATCATAGAACACAATATTAGTGTTTTAGAAATGTCCATGAATATAGTATGATAAGTACTAAAGTGTGAAATTTTATTTCTGATTATGTTGTTTTCCTGTTGTAATTAGTGTTGCTCACACTATTCTTCTTAGTTTTAGTCAATGGATGGAACCCGAAGGAACCATGTTAATGCTGAATGCAACGTGAAATGCAATGATTGTCCCCTGTAGAAACCAAAAATCATGGGATCTTGAATGAAAAATCTTGTAGCCATTCTCACACAACTTTCTCAAGCTATGAACCATGCAAGACTTCCAAACGAGCAAAGGAAGGAGCAACATTCTATTTAATCCTTCATGAGGTAGTGTCCACCCTCATTCAGCGAGTCTACTGATCCATTAGTGGCAGAACAGTGGATCAGTAACACTAAAAAGATATTTTTCGCTCTTCAATGTTCTGAACATGATACATTCATCTTAGCTGTATATCGTTTAGAAGTTGAAGCTAATCAATGATGGAATCTTATCAAGAATATGAAGAAAAGATATGAAATTGAGTCCATGTAATGGGACGAGTTCAACAACATATTTTTCAATAGGTACTTCCCTCGTATTCTTCGAACAAAGACGGAGAAGGGTTTTCTTGAACTAAAGCAAAAGAATTATGAATCTGTTGGTACCTACGAAGCAAATTTTACAAGATTTGAAAGGTATGATTCCGGAATTATTATCCAACCTGAGAGTAAGATTGATAAATTCCTTAGTGGCTTAAAACCAAGTCTTCGAAGGTCATTAGCCATATGGGACTTTAATAGCCATGAGGAAATTGTTTGATTTTCTCTCAAGGTTGAGATGGAGATTGGAGTAACCCATCAGTCATATGGGTTTGATAAGAAGAGGAAGATGGAATTCAATGGGAAATCTAAAGACCACACTTAAAATAAGATAAGTTTTCCCTTATGCTCAAAGTGTGGAAAGAAACATGAAGGGAATTGTCTTAAAGGTACATGTAAATGTTTCAAATATGGAAAAGAAGGTCATTGGGCATTTGAATTCCACAATGATGGGAAAAAGATATCTAGTGATGCGAACAAAGAAAAGGCTACACAGAATTTACCTCCTACACTTCAATGTTACAAGTTAAAGGAAATGGGGCATTATGCTAATCAATGCCTTAATCCAAGGGTTGTTTATGATGATCAACATCAATAAACTCTTATGTCCAAAGACAATGGGAAGTCACATGAAATTTCTATCAGTGATGTGGAGTATGATAACAAAGTGGTGAAAGGTACAATTTCCATCCACTCTAAAGTATTAAATGTTTTATTTGATTATAGATCCACCCACTCTTTTATTTATGAATAATTTTTTAAGGGTATCTCCATACTACCTCAACAATTAGCAGTTAAGTTAGCTGTGAAAACTACTAATGCCACAACGGTTGCATCAAAAGTTTATAATTCTTCTCCAATTGAAATTTGTGGAAAAGTGCTTCCTGAAAATCTTGTGATCCTTCCTATAGTGGAATTTGATGTGATTCTTTTCATGGATTGACTTTCCTTATATAGAGATCATATCAATTTCCAATTAAGGGAAATCACATTTCATATCCCAGATCAATCAATGATCATCTATCGATGCAAGGATGAATATAACCTTCCAGTGGAAATATTTTCCATCTTATGGGTCTTGATTCCAATAAATGGAGGTTATTTATCTCAAATTGTTGGAGAAAAACTCATGATTAAGAATATTCCCATTGTACGGGAGTTTGATGATGTCTTTCTAGAGGAATTTTCAGGTCTTCCACCAAATTGTGAAGTTGAGTTTTCAATAGAACTCATACCGGGTTCTACGCCCATTTCAAAGACACATTATAGAAGGGACCCAATTGAGTTATAGGAATTGAAGAAGAAACTTCAAGAGAATATTGATAAGGGATTCATATGACCTAGTGCATCACCTTGGGGAGCACCTCTTCTATTTTTTAAGAAGAAAGATGGATCAATGAGACTCTACATTGATTATTGAGAACTTAACAAGATCACTATCAAGAAAAAATATCCTCTCCCATGCATTGATGACGTATTTGACCAACTACACGGAGCTCAATACTTTTCCAAGATTGATCTTCGTTCAGGGTATTATCAATTAAGGGTCAAAAGGGAGTATATACCAAAGACGGCTTTTCGTACAAGGTATAGACACTATGAATTTATAGTGATGCCATTTGGTCTTACTAATTCCCCTTCTATCACCATGGATCTCATGAATAGAGTCTTTAGAGACTATCTTGACCAGTTTGTGGTAGTCTTTATAGACGATATTCTTGTCTATTCAAAGTGCAAGGATGAACATGATGATTACTTGATAATTGTATTAAAGACCCTAAGAAGGGAGAATCTTTATGCCAAATTTACCAAGTGTGAATTTTGGCTTCAAAAAGATTCATTTTTGGGTCACATATTCTCAAAAGAGGGGATATATGTGGATCCAGCAAAAATAGAGGTTATCGAAAGATGGTTGAGACCAAAAACAATAATTGATATCCAAAGTTTTCTTGGTTTGGATGGATATTATCTACATTTTGTGAAATATTTTTCACGATTATCTAATCCACTCACCAGGTTGACTCGAAAAGGAGTTAAGTTCGTTTGGGCAGAGGAGTGTGAATAGAATTTCAAGGTGTTAAAAAAAAGGTTATCCAGTGAACCTGTGCTCACACTGCCTTGTAGTGGAGAAAGGTTTGTGATCTAGAATGATGCATCCAAGAAGGTATTGGGGTGTGTTCTCATGAAAAATGATATGGTGAAAGCTTATGCCTCACGACATTTGAAAATCCATGAGCAAAACTACCTAACTCATGATTTGGAGTTAGCTGCGGTAATTTTTGCATTAAAGATTTGGAGGCATTATCTTTATGGTGAAAGGTGTGAAATTTATACTGATCATAAAAGTTTAAAGTATATTTTCACACAAAATGATCTGAATATGCACCAAAGAATATGGTTAGAGCTGATTAAGGATTACGACTACTTAATTCATTACCATCATAGGAAAGAAAACTAGGTGGCAGATGCATTAAGCTGACAAGACCATGCTATCTTATCCATGATGAGGATCACAAAAGATCCAATATTTATGGATTTACAAAGGATGGATCTTGGAATTATAATGGAAGGGGAAAAATCTTATCTTTATCAAATGAATTTTCAACCATCTATACATGTGATTATTAAAGAGGCACTGAAAGAAAATGTAGAGTTACAAAAGAAGGTGAGAAATGTTACTGAATTATACATTGATTATGATGAAATAATAAGGTTCTGGAATCAGGTTTGTGTTCCTCCCATCCTAGAATTAAAGAAGGAAATATTGGATGAAGATCATAGTTATTCATTCTCTATTCCCCCTGGAAGCACGAAGATTTATAAAGACCTAAAGAAGTACTTCTGGTGAGATGTAATGAAAAGAGATGTTGTTGAATATGTCTCTCGATGCTTGGTTTTTCAACAAGTTAAAGTTGAGTGACAGAAGTCTAAGGGGATGTTACAATCATTACCCATACCAGAATAGAAATGGGAAAACATCACTATGGACTTTGTCACTGGAATTCCTAAAACATCCAAAGGAAATAATGTTATCTAGGTTATAGTTGATCATCTTATGAAGTCGGCGCACTTCATTGCTATTAGAGAAGATTTTCTCTTGATCAACTTTCCAGGATATATGTAAAGGAAGTCGTAAGATTGCATGGAGTACCACATTCTATTATATCTAATCGAGATCTGAGGTTTACCTCGAAGTTATGGAGAAGTCTTTAGCATACTCTAGATACAGAGTTTAGTTTCAGTACTTCTTATCATCCCTAGAAAAATGGTCAGTCTGAGAGGAAAATTAAAACTCTATAAGACATTTTTGAGAGATTTCTCTATGGATTTCAAATGTGGTTGGGATCAACACCTACCTTTGGTAGAATTTTATTATAAAAATAGCTTTCACTCCAGTATTTAGATGGATCCTTATGAATACCTCTATGGAAAGAAATGCAGAACTCCAACTTGCTGGGATGAAGTTGGGGAAAGAAATATATTAAGACCTAATATTTTTGATGAAATGGAAAAAAAGTTCAGATCTATTCAACAATAGATAAGAGCATCTCAGAGTCGACAAAAAGTTATGCTAACAACTGAAGAAAAGACCTAGAGTTTTAAGTGGGTGATAAAGTGTTCTTTTGAATATCTCCCTGGAAGAGAGTAATGAGATTTGGAAAGAAGGGAAAGTTTTGCCCTAGGTATATTGGTCCTTTTGAAATAATGGATCGTATTGGGAAGGTATCCTACCGATTGGAGCTTCCACCGAATCTCTCTCAAGTTCATGATGTGTTCCATGTATCTCTCCCGAAAAAGTACATACCTGATCCTTCACATGTACTAAGGTCAGAAGTTGTACCGTTGGAGCAAGATATTTCTTATGAAGAACAACCAATAGAGATTCTGTATCATAGTGAAAAAGTCCTACAGAACAAGACCACTCGCTTATTGAATGTTTCATGGAGGAACCACCATTTAGAAGAAGCTACATGGGAACTTGAGGATATGATGAGGAAGAGGTATCCTCATCTATTTGTCAAGAAGTGAAGAATTTCAAGGGAGAAATTATTTTTAAGGGGGGTAGAATGTAACTCCCTGAGATTTTATGAGAAATATTTTTTATGTCTTATGTTATATGCAACACCAAAGGAATCATTCACTACACACAACACTGTCTTGGATTGCGTTACACGTAAGAGCAACCTTCCTCGATAGCTTGCGTTGTACGCAATACTGAGTTTCACTAAACAATGATATTATTATAATATTATAAATTAGCCGTTATGAATAGTATTAACTGAATTTTTAATTTTGTAACATTATAATTCATCTTACACATTTTCTAGAATGAGGTATGAAAACAAAATCAGTTTTTCAGATAAAAGAAGTATTTTTCAAAAAATGCAGTCTTACCGCTGTTTAATGGCCCACCCATTTTAAATATAATTTTTGAAAAGTTTATAAGTTCAATTTTACAAAATAAACTTCTAATTTTGAATCAAGATATAAAAATTTACATTGGATAAATTTTCGATACTTTTCTGATAACTTTTATATTTTGATGAATAGTAAAAATATGCTAAATTTTTCTTAAAAACAAATTTTTTTCATAAAAATAATTTATATGGTTAAATGATAAAATTTAATGGTTTTAAAGTATAAATAGAATATATTTTTACCATTTAATGTAATTTATGTCATTACCATTTATTTTACATTTAATTCATAGGTAAAAACATATCAATCTTTGACAATGTTTTAACTTTTAAAACATGTTTTCTTAACAACGAGGTTAATTTTAAATTAATTACTGAAACTTCAGTGTTTTGAATTTTGAAAAATGGATTCCATATTTGGATCCAGTGAGTCCAAATTATGTTAATAGGATACTTTTATTTTTTTGACATTATGAATTGTAACTACGTTAATTTTTATTTACTATAGTTAAAGGTAAATTGGGTATTTAAGGGTAAAAATAAGATTATAAAAATTACCTATCACCTGCCAAAATTCTATTAAATAATTATCATTTATGATGACACAATTGTGATGTAGAAATTATTTTATTGATTGAAAATTCAAATAAATGGTTTTAAAATATTAAAATAAATATTATATGAACTATTTAATTTGATCCAATAATTTTCAAGATGAATATGACATATTAGGAATCTATTAAATATTTTGGTTCGAATATATCCTCTCTGTGGATTTTATTTAAATTCAAATAAATTAATAGTTTCAAAATTGACATTGTTGTTATTTTATAAAAATAACATATTATATAATTGTTTAAAATCCAAAAAATATTTAAAAATTATAAATTTAAATTTATATGGTCTATAATTTCATAAAGTATCCAGTTCTGGACAATTAACCACACATAAGTAATTATTTATAACAATTTAAAATTTAGAATATTATTACCACAATTAAAATTAAATAGATTAAATAAGGATAAATCAATTCGATAAGGTTTAAAATAAATTCACAACATGTCTAAATTTTTTTGGTTGATGAGATTACAACCCTATATCCTCTCAACTTATAATTGAGTCATTTTCGGAGGTTTTTAATTGGGGATGGAATTTATTATAAATTAATATTTCTTATGATTCCAAAGGTGCCCCTCTCCCCACTTATAAAAGGGAACCTCCTCCCTTTCCTCTTTACAAAATTTTGAGCCTTAAAGTTTAGACAACCCCTGAGAATTACTCTTCTCAACAACTCTAGTTATATCATAGAGGTTCTAGTCTTCTCAAAAGACCAACTCTAGTTCCTTAAGAGGAAGTTTAAAGGAGGCACATCGAGGAAGAGGTAATTTCTTCTACCGATTCTTTCAAGTTTCTTTCTTCTTATACTTACTCTTATTTATTTGTTTCATTATAAAGTAATAACATCAGTATAGATCATATACTGATATGTTATTATAAATATGAAACAAACCTATTTCACCTTCTATCCATCCTACGGAAAATAAAATCACCATGCCTACGTACGTACGGAATACCGTCTCCATGGTGTGGTGTAATCTGTTTTCCACCACCACCTTACTTGGATGGGTATAATGGTATAAAAAATAACTATATATGATTATTATAACATGATACTGATTATGAGATATTATATCATCAACTCCAATTACATTCATTTAATTATGGGAGTGATATCATCGCTCATGCGTACGTACAGCCTACCGTCTCCACGATGTGATTCGACTCGTTCTACAAGATATTCATTGAATAATGATTATATAAATGAATTTAATGAATATATATGATATATATTATACTAATACCATTCTGTAAATGATATATATATAATCTAAAAAGTGGAATAATAATTTATTCGACAAAACACGCATAAGAACATAAAGCAATGAACACCCAAATAACAAGTAGCAATGAAATATTATTAATAAGAAGATAAGAATATGACCATATATGATATCATAATAATTAGTATGATTCTGGAATATGTAAATGACATTATTTAAATAATTATACAGGAGTTTGGGATACATACAAAACATATCAGATCTAAGGTAATGGAAAATATCACAATCTCATTTCCATCCGAGATTGTTTATACATCAGAATTTACTAAGGCATATTTATCATCCAGATCCATGTTTCCTCAATATTTAATATTATTTCTATCCTCATATAATTGTTTAAATCCAGTTTTACCTATTGGTGAATTTTAGTAATAGATATTAAATGAATCTTTTGTCGTTTTCAGTACGAGATACTTTTTGACTTTTTTCGGCCAAAGTATGAGAAGAATGTTTTTTAACTTATACGGAATGAATGTATTTTTATGATTTCATAGAAAATTATTTCCATGAATCTTACTTTACATGTATTTAAGTTTATTTTTAATTAAATTATTTTAGTTTAAAATTGTATGACATGTTAATAAAGGAATTTTTTTTTGAAGTAGAAAGGATATTTTCCTCAAGAATGGAGTTGAAGTGTTTTTTCAAAATTATTTTCCATCCAAGATAACTTAGGGTTTTGTTTCTATCCCTATTATTACATTGATTTGATTATGTTATTATTTAATTATTTTTATGAATCCTTTTATCATATATGAATTATGTTATGATGGCATGATGTTTAAGAATCCAATTTTTATTACATGGGTTATGCTATGATGTATGATTTATGATTTTGTGGCACCAATAAGAATGGTATCATTATGGGATGGGTGGGACCTATATCTCCCTCCAATGCATTGGGTAAAAATTTATATCTCAGGAGATTGACATGGCTGGAATGACAAGTTAATCTGGTTTAGTGATGTAGGACTGGAACGAGGAGTGAACTCAGTTCAAAAATGGACTTTATCTGCTAAGATGGTATTGTAAATGAGTATTGACTAATATGAAATGATTTTCTATGATTATGTGTGTATGCCACAAAGTTTCATGTTTTGTGTTATGATTATTGGGATTACATTTCACTACTATGATTTATCCCATGTTATGATACTATGATCTCTTTTGCAGGTTAATATTTTTAAAATGTTACGTTAATATAAATATGATATGATTGATATTTCATTTGTTTACCCTTACTGAGAATTTGAGATCACCCTTTTGTATGTTGTATTTTCCCCAGGTCAGGAAGAAGGGTATTAAGTAGGTTATTCCAAAAGGGACTCTAGATATGATGAAATAAACGATAGAAAATGTAGATACCTTATGAACCAGTTGTTTATGTTTCCCAATTTCTAAATACACTATACCTATACGGTCCTATCATGGTTTTTTTATATTTTGTAATAAGTATGATTCAATTCCGAAGTAATAACAATGTATGTTAATTATGGGTCATTATAATATGATTCTCAAAAGATTCATGAGCCTCAAGATCAACACCATTAACATTAATAATATGAGAAGGTTTAAGATCATACTACTATAGTTGTGACACATGAGAAACATTGTTATAATAACCATACCAATAAGGAAGATACAACTGATATTCTATCACCCAATACTCTCCAAAATAACAAATGGACTAGCATATCTAGGTGCCAATATTCCCTATTTATGAATACAACGAACCTTGGTGACTCAAAAAGAAACACTAGGTCCACCATTAAAAACTCAAGAGGGATATGATGTTAGTCAACATAAGAATATTATCTATTATGGGTTATTTCCATATACTTTTAGATAAACTAAACCAAATATAATGTATCCTCCATGACAATCATCCCCAATAACTCTGACTCTTCCATTTCCATCCAATTAAATGGTGATCTACAAGGCTTACCATAAAATTCCCCCTATGGTTCCATCTAAATAGTTTCCTAATAATGTTTTTATGGGTGAAATAAATAATTAATATGTTTTTCTACCATGTTCCACTAAAATCTAAGATGTATTCTATCATCATATCCTCTAACACTTGGATAGTACATTCTAATTGTCGATCTATCAATTACTTAAAAACAATACTCATAAGCACATGTTTCATAGGTGCCTTCTGCAATCCCTACTAGAAGCACAATGTAAACCTTTTATCATGATCTAAAACTATAGTTTGTGGAACTCCATGCAAACATACTATCTCCCAAACATGGAATTCCCCCAACTGATCCACACCGAAGGCCTCCCAAATTGGTAAGAAATGAAAAATAATTATCAAATAGTCCAAAATCACTAATATCACATCATTCTTTCATGGAATCATTAGTAAACCCGTAAATAAATCCATGGTAACATCATCCCACTTCCACTCTGAAATAGGAAATGGTAGTTTAAAGCTATAAAATCATTTATGTTTTGCCTCCACCTTTTGACAAGTGTAGCATAGTGCCACAAAACCTATGATCCCCTTCTTCATTCCCATCCACTAATATTGTCTATAAATATCATGGTATATTTTGGTTCGGTCAGGGTTCACATACCACTTTGAGGCATGAAAATATTGAATCATATCATTTGGTTTACAAGAAGGTACAATAATGTGGACGTGAATATAGATAATCTCATCATCATTGATGGTCCATTCAAGTGGTAGATCCCCAACATCAAAGTTTTCCCTCAATGTGAGACACTATAGATGCTCATTCGGTTTTATATTGATCTATCTCAAAAGAGAGGGATAAATAGAAAAAGACATGGGGGTCATCTTATCGTAATCCTCCTAAACACCTATATACATCTCAACAAAAACGTAAATTAGCTTCCACTCAGAATTAGACTATTGGACACCTATGTTTGTGTCTACCAACTCAAATTATCAGCAATACTATTTCCATTATTCGAGATGTAAGCTAATTTGAATTAAAAATTTGTATATACTCAACCCATATTCAATATTGGAGATTTAAATCATGATGAGAAAAGATATATTTTAATCTATTATGACTAATAAAAACTTAAAACCTCTCACCCAAAAGATATTATCACCAACGTTTTATATAATAAACCACTATGGGTAGATTGATATTGTGAATTGTGTAGTTCTATTAATTTGGATTCAATTTTCATGAGATATAAACCCTAAATTGATCTCCCTAAATCAACACTACCCCAAGACTGATGTCAGATGCATCACAAAAAAATGTATACTCTGTACTCGGGCTAGGTACGATCAGAATCGGTGTAGTGGTTAATCTCCTCTTTAGCTCCTAAAATTCATTATCTCGTGATTCAAAACACTCAAACATTATACCCTTATTGGTAAATCCCAATAGTGGTACAATAAAGCATGAAATTTCCTTGATGATCCTTTAGTAGTTTCCATCCAAACCCCAAAATCCTAAGATATCAAAAAATGGATATACTTAAGAAAGAAACACCCAAATTTCTTAAGGTCTACTTAAACACCTTCATCTAAGATGATGTGACCTAAGAAATGTAATTTTCCAAAAAAATGACTCTAAGATAGCTTGGAGTATATTTGATGCTCTCCAAGGGTACTTTGGATGATGTTAGTGTGTTTGGCATGATCTTAATGAGTCTGGAAGTATACTAAGATTTCATCAATGAATATAGACACAAACTTATCCTTGTATGGGTGAAAATTTTGGTTCATAAAATTCATAAACACATTAGATTCATTAATTAACAAGAACATCATTATAATGAATTATAACAAAAAATTCACTATTCTGAAAGTATTCCCTAGTATATCATAAGTTATCACCATCAACTAATGATACCCTAACCTTAAACCAATCTTGAAAAATATAAAGGCACCCTAAAACTGGTCCGAAATATCAATGATACACAAAATAGGATACTGGTTCTTATTAATCATCAAGTGTAACTTCCAATAATCGATACATAAGTACAAGTTTCCATCTTCCTTTTTAGAAAATAGAACTAAATATACCTAGGGTGGCCTACTCAGATGGATGAATCCTTAACTTATAAACAATTTCATGTGAGTCTTTAGATCTTAAAGATCTCTTGGTTCCATTATATAAGGTTGAATAGAAATTATCTTATCTCTAGCCATCAAATTATTTATGAATTCTATATCTCTATCAAGTAGAAACCCTGTGAACTCCTCAAGAAACATGTTAGGAAACTGATCAACTCTAGGCGAAGACATCATGCTCTAATCCTCCTACATTGAGAATCGTACTTGAAAACTTCAATATTATCTCACTCAAATAATGATGAACTGGAACTGCACTATCATTCTAGATATCCCATTCTCCACTATAATAATAAACTTCACCTTTAGGAGATGTGAAACTCAACTTCCTATAGTAATATTCTATGGGTTCATGATATATAACTAACCATTCCATATCTATTATATAGTAAAACCTCAACATTCCATGTACAAAAACGTTTTAAAGGAGATGGTACCCACAGATATTGAGGTTACACTCCTTGTAATGTCGGATACCCTCATATTGAATACTTGAAGATTTTTTGATCAATATAACCCCAACCAAAACACTGCCTATAAACACAAACTATTTACCAACTAATAATATATAAAATAATTTGAGGCTATGGTATTAAAAAATAACTAGAAATCATGGAATCTATAAGAATACTATCTCCAATAGTTGATGTTTTATCCTCTCTACCGCTTAATGCAAGCTGAACTGCATGCAGTTGAATTTTCCCTCTACCATGAGCCCCTATTTGAATCCCATGTGATGAACTGATATACTAATACAGATTTTATTTTCTTAAAGAACATCATCCTCTTCCCCAACCAGTTAATCCTGTATAACTTCAATTTCTAGACAAATATGTGGTAGGAGATCCTATGTAGGTTCCCTATATCAGGCTAGGTCCTCCCTCGCTAGTCTTCATCCAAGGGTTCCTTCAGAACCTCTAATTTATCTCATCCTTTAAAAATGTTTTCAGTTCATTAGTGTTCGAAGGCACCACCCTTCCATGTTACCAGGATTTCCACACTAATTGAAAAACACTAGACCACTTCCCCTAGAGGTTGATCCTCTCCGCTGGATACTATTCCCACCACCATTATAGTTAAAACATTCATAATGTTTCTTCCTACTATAAAAGGATGTACCACCAGATCACATAGCTAATCTTACTGATTTACCAATGGAATCATATTTCAAGTCCCCCTTTGAATTGAGATATTGATTCTCGACCTCATAAAAATTCTTCAAATTGAATATATTAACATGTGACTTTATCTCAGATCTAATTCCATCTTTAAAATGTTTCTCTATAACATTATAATTCTATAACAATGCTAGAAAAAAATTCTACAAGTTGGTGAAGTGGTCAACATAATAAATCACCAATATATTTCTCTAAGTCAAATGTATAAACTCTAAAGGAATCAATTTCCTTAGGGTCTCTGGGTAGAAATTCTTTATGAACCTTTCTTGTAAATCATTTCAATCTATACCCTCCAACAACTCATCCCAGACCTGAATATCCCACTAGAACTTTTCTAGACATCAGAGAATGTAATATTATAACTTAACCCTCTTATCTTGAAGAGTCCACAACTGATCCAAAATTATCTATATAGACTCAATATAAAACCCAAACAACATATGATCACACTCTCTAATGAAAATCAAAGGGTGTTAGAGCTGGAACTCTCAAGATAGAGAAAACATACTCGGTACAACCCACCCTAGGTCTCTTTCCATAAAATATGTAAAACAATAAAAAATATCATGAAAATACTCTTCTTACCTATCAACCAAAACCAATAGAGCCTCTTTTCATCCTTCTGGAGGTTTATTCTTAGAAATTTCCTCCTTTCATCCTATTAGTAAACATCATCATGGAGGAATATATCTACAATTACAAACACACATTTAGGGAACATAATATATAATCTCCATAGTTGCATAAATGATGGGTCACAACTAGACATAAAGAACCTTCAGAAAACACATTATACCAACATGTGAAATCCATAACACTATCACAACACTCAACCATCCCTATCCTAGGTAATGTATTACTCAATGTAAAAAAACTTATATATTTTATTATTCTTATGTTTGACACCATTTTATCCCCCTTTCACTTTACATTATTCAATTTATAATAGTAGAAACCTACCAATTATCATATTTACATTTTACACCATCGTAAAAATTTATATCAATAGTTTTAAACTTTTTTATTTAGGAACCATATCTTTAAAAAGAAAAAATAAATAGAAAAAAAATTCACTACCCATAACACAATCATACCATGTTTTTGTGTATATGCCTAACATAATGCATTCCACCTAAATTTCTTGAGTTTCTAAAATGGTTCATGTATACATAAACTAATTCCATTTCTGACCATGAGTAAAATCCTAATAAAAATAATAATAATCACATAATACGTGATTTATCCAAGGAGAAATAACATCCAACTGTAACAAGGGAACATGAATAACAATAATCCCACCCTGGGAAACGTGGGTTTTCCCCTACACATGGGTCAGCTAATCCAATGGATGAGTTTATTACTAAATCCTAACACATCCTAGTCCCATTTCTACCATTCCTAAAAAGTAAATCAATAGAAAAGAAATATTCTTTGATACCACTTTGTAACATCTCATCCCAAGAGTGAAAAAACTGATTCCCCAAGTCGGTTCATGACATGACCTCAGGAGCACATCCATTTATGATAGAGACAACTAACTAGTAATGAGGCTATAATGAGGAATGTGGGGATACTATTCCCTCTATATCAAACTAATATTGTAGTATAAATAATGATAAATGAATATAATAAAAAAATAAAAACCAAAATAATAATGATCAATAACTAATAAAAAATGAATCACATAATAAGATACCTAGAACTACAAAATTTCCCACAAATAAAATAGAAAAACATGTTATTTCATACATGTTTCATGTGTAAAATTAATAATCAAAATAAAAAATAGTGATAATACCCAAATTGGGTCTAAAAATCAAGGATAGTCCCCTCATCTATCCCAAGTTAACAATCTATCATTGGGCCAATTACCTTATCCAAACATGCAAGAATAAAGTATGACCAGGTACCATTGGTAGCCACAATAAGGTATGTATACCACTCAATAGGTTACCACAAACATTTTCTAAAGAAATATCAAGTCAAAAAATAATAAAATTGTATATAGATTAAAAAGGTAAGAATTAAAAAGGGTAATGAAAGAAACATGTTCTTCAATATCACAAATTAGTCATAGAGGTTAAAAAAATTTGATTAAAGTGAACTAATTTATTGTTCATTCAAAACATACATTCCAAAGAGTGTTGAACTGATTATTATTTCCATATCAAATGAACCTTTTTACCAAATCATATTTTCACCACCCTATCCAAGTTTATGGAGTCTCATGTTAATCATGTAAAGCCAATGATATCGAGAGTCATATCTAGATGTTATATATCAAGGATAAGGAGTGGAATGTAAAACATCCTTACCCATGGGTTGGAATCATAATGTCCATCATTTATACCCATTACATCATTCCACAATTCTCATATTTTAACATGTGTGACCTTTTTATCAAGGTTTCATTCATTAAAATAATCATTTCTTCCTATAGTCCAATATACTCAATCTCTTAGCCCCAATTATTTATTTAAACCATTTATTGGGTGAACTCAACACTTAAATGTTCTCAAAATAATGTAATAACATTAACATTACCCCTTTTCAATTTCCAATTAATTCTATTTATCATGTAATAATACATTTACTCACCAAGTTAATCAAAAAGGACTTTGACATCATTCTAACATGTCGAAAAACAGTTACAACCAATTTAATCACATAATCCCTCTAATATTTCATTTAACTTCTCATTTCATCATTTCCACGGGATTGGAACACCCATGGGTAGTCATAGGCCCGATTCCAAAATAATCCATGGACCAAATGGGGTCTGTGAATAGTCACACCCATCAATTAAAAGCCCAAATCACTTTTATTTTTCAAATCCACAAAAATATAGTAAGGCAGTGCATCAGAACAACCAAATACAGAATAAAAAATCCTAACTATAGGATAAATCATTTAGACCACCTACCTTATGATCATATAAAAACACTCACCAAACCTTATACCATGATTCAAGCTAAAATGTCCACCAACACCCAATATATAATATCCCAAGAAAAATGGTTCATCCGATTTGGAAGAAGAGAAATGGAAAACAAAATCCCCTTCTAAAAATAAAAGGATACTAAGATGGATACTTTCTCGGTGCATTGAATTGTACTAAACGGTGCCTCGAACACCCAGGAATTGAAGGATAACTATACTTGGAGGAGTTAAGAGATTTCAGTTTTCACCCAAGACTATTGGGGAACAAATGGGGTAAAATTTAGGTTATATATTATAAGGAATGGGAGGAAACAAATGGTGAATTTCCACCTTTTAATGAGGTTCATGGTTTGGATGCACATTTTTTCATGTTATCTATGAACTGTGCATCCCCCTCTATCTAAAGGGGAGTTGAGACTCATAGTTTACTAGGTATCCCAAATAGTTTTCCAACCCATTCAGAGGCTATGTAGTTATATATTTCTATGCCCAAATGGTTTCAAAGTCCCGCCATTCATGGTTTTCAAACCATGAACCCCCCTTCTCTAAGATGCACGTTCATAGTGCATAGTTCTTACCAACTATGCACCAACTATACAGAGAGAAATGTAACTAAATTTTACATAATTTTTCATGTCTTGAACAACCAAGACACTCTTGATACCTACTTTACTCCTGATAGACCTTCCATTAACATTTAAAATTATTTTAACCAAAATTAAAATAGAAAATACATCATAAAATCATTAGATCGTGCACTTTTTCAATTTTTCCTAATAAACAAGTCATGTGAAGTTATGGAAAAATTTCTCTAGAATGGGAGAATAATTTTCTAGATTCCACTTCCATTGGAATAAATTATGGGAAGCATGACTGAACATACATGAAGTGGTAAGTAATTATAGAAATATTGGTATTATAATGAAGAGATAGAAAAATCAAGTAAATCTCAAAGGAAATCAAGCCTAGATTGTAGATAGTTTGACAAAAAAATGTAGACAAACACATACATTGTTAAAATTATCCCAATTATATTTATTGAAAGTGTGGGGCTTATGATGGACTGGAATCCCTCGAAAGGAGAAGATAACCACAAAATCTCTAATGAAATGTAGGACAACAAGGAAAGGAATGGTTCCTCAAAGTGAAGGGTGCATATTATTAATAGGTCTCATAATTGAAAATTCCTTTGCATATAATGATGGTAATAGTAATTCCATGTGGTATTATTTCATATAACGTTGAATCTCCATTATTATAACACCTTGAGATTTTGTGAAATATTTTTTTTGAAGTAAATTTATTCTTTTTGATATTTTTCATTACACACAACACTGATTTTAGAATTAATTACACCTAATAATGATTCTATCTTGTGTTACATTAACAATTGATTTTATCTTTCATTTTAACCAATAATTATTTTTTTAGTGTTACACACAACAGTGAGTTTAAATAAAACATAACATACTATTAAAATATTATTATTTTATATGATATTTATCACCTAGATATTAGAATGTTGGGTATGTATAATATTAAACAAATCATGAAAATATATGTTTTACACATATATATAATTAATACTTTAGTGACCAATTAACTATAAAAAAACCATTCAAGTACAAATGAAATATTTTAAAAAAATCATTTTTATGTATGAAAATACATTTTACGATTCAAAATTTTGAAGATAAATTTTACTGAATTATTTTAATTAAATTTAAATATTATTAATTCAATAAAAAATTTAACATTCATCTTGTGTTTTTTCTAGACAATAGATATGAATAAATCCAATTTCACGCTTAAAACTATATTTTTTTTAAAAAGGATTTTTTATTTCATGTTGTAGACTTATTTTTAAATTAATTTTTGAAATATTTTATAAAATTTAGATTATAAAATTAACTTCAATTCTTAAACCATAATTTATAAATCATCCTTTCATTATATTTTGATAATTTTCTAAAAAAATCCAGTGAATAGTATAAATACTAGTTTTTATTAAAAAATACTCTTCATTCAAAGAATATACAAGATAAATTTTATTTAAATATGGATTTCAAGGTAAAATTAGTTCAATTATATATATATTAATCCAATTTAGTTCATTATAATCAATTTCATATTGAATGTTTAAATAATAACTTTTAAAACTTTTGAACATTTTCTCTTCGAAAATTTTCTTTCTTATCGCGTCTGTGGGTTTAATTATAAATTTAATTTTTAAACCTCTAAGAATATAATTTGGAAAAAAGAATTAAATATTTATAATAAAAATTATTTTTATTTTATAATAATTTTAACTTATTTTTTACCACTATAAATAGTAAAAATTAATTATCATGGTTAATGTGAAAATGGGTTTATAGGGGTCAAACTAAAAGGATAAGGATTAAATGTAATAAAAAATTGTTAAATATCAGTTTTAAAGAAATTTTTACACCTTATCACCTCTAAAGTTCTATAATAGACCATTTTGGATCCTTTTTCCCAAATTAAAATGTGGGTACACGGTTTTTTTCAAAAAACACAAGTGTGTCCCTCACCTCACCTAGAAAACGTCACCCCCTGTCCTCCACATTTCATAGTTACAAAACCATTTTTTTTAGAAAATCATGAACAAAATACATTACTTGATTACCTAATCTCAAAATATAGGCCTTATTATGGTAAAATATCCAATCTAGGAATGATTTTTGTGCAAACCAAAAGAAGTGGTCTAAAGAAGATATAACATCCCTAACCGAGCATTTTATTTTATTTATTCCTCCACATCCATCAATTATTATTAAAAATGATGATATAATAACCTTATTATATTAAATATACTTTTTTTATTTTGTTTTAATTACCTAAAATAATCTCCACTTCCATCAATCGTGATACAAAATCCTCATTCGTGTGTGTACTGCAGGCTACCGTCTCACGAACTGAAGTGATGTGTTTTTCATTTAAGCTATACCTGGATGGTAATAAATTTATATTATATATATATATATTATTTATAACATAATTATACTTAAGGAATTATAATATAATGTATAACTTCTTACTTCCCATTTTGTGGGGGATACTATAACGTCATTTATGTGTACTATGTACTACATCCTCGTGAAGTGATGTGATTTATTTTTTCACTAATGCTTTCCATGGATATTAATTAGGATGAATTTAGTTATTATATGTGATATAAAATAAATAAAATTGACTCTTTGTAGTTAATATATTATTTAAATTTCTCTCTTTTAATATATTGATAAAATTGAAACAACATTTATTTGTATGTACAACCTATCGGCTACATGAACAATGTATTTCATTTTCTATCACTAACTTTTATAGATTACTATAAATACATATATTCTAAATATATATGATATTTATATAATTTTTTAACATTATGGAGATTATTTAATCATGATCAATGTAATATGACCAAAAATAACAAATCAAAACAATCACAAAAAAACAAAGCGGTTATTATTTGAAAATTGATTTTAACAATGAATTATTTATAAATGAGTGATAGAAGTTCATAAGAAAATAATATATTATAGGTTATATATAATTATGGTACTATAATAGAATTATAATTAATCTATATTTATTAATATTATGTTCAAATGTGTACGAAGGAAGTCCACACTTTAGGTAAGGTATTTTTTATCCCACCTTTATATCCCTGAGATACATTTCATATTCACCACTTGTTTCTTATATGTGGTGTATATACTGTACATGAATGTATTTTATATTTAGTAATCTTTTATATCATGATTATTTACTTATCCACTTTAGGATATCTCTTTCACAGGGTTTATGTTTCATAAGTTACCTATGCGATAATGGATTTTTGTCGTAATTTTTTTTGGGAAATATGTTGTCTTATGAACCTATATTCATTAAGGAGGTGTTTATAAAGAACCACTGACATGTAATATCATGGATTTTTTTTATTTTAACAATATTTTTAATTTTTAATTAATTTAATTCTTTCATGGATTTATGGATTCAATGTTACCAAAGTGGTAAGGCCTTTATGATACAACCTCAATCCTTATCCAGATTCGTTATTTTTATGTTTTTGATAGTGAAATATTATGATTTATATCTTAATAAAATCTTAACTTATATTATCCTATTATTAATTCATGAGACTACATATTTTCCTTTAATTTTCCTCTCTTTATGTACTCAACAGTTCAAAATGATATTCTTTAAGAAAATCAACTTTTCTTTTCTATTCGATCGAAAACCATTATTATTTCAAAATCATGTTTTCTAAAAAAAATTAATTTTTTTTAACATTCTCAAAATTATTTATTTAATATATTTTAAAATTTTTTAATTTTAAAAAAATTAAAAGGAATCTTCATGTCATTTTCCAAACATGGCCCATTGGATTTTACCAAAAATGGTAAAGGAATATTTGATTTAACTTGTAAGAAATGATTATAATTTCCTATAGTCATGACCGATCAATGTTTTAAAGCTTCCGTTATATGTTACAAAGATTAATTACTAATAAAATGATTCATATAATATTTTATTTTTTAAAAAAGTCAATGTGAAAAGGATATTTTCATCAAGGAATATTTTAATTGATTTTTAAAGTATCCTTTATAAGTTTCAAAGTTTATTTCTAAAGAAATGTATTTTGAATACAATTATGTTTTAAAAATTGATTTTAAAAGTGGAAAAGATGTTTTCCTCAAGAAAGTTTTTTAATCATTTTTAAATATTCATTTATAATTTTCAATGGTTATTTTTAAAGAAAAGTATTTTGAAAATGTTTTATGTTTTAAAAAGATATTTTCAATGTTTAAAGGTTATTTTCCTCAAGAAATGTTCCAATAAATATTTCAAAATCTATATTCATAAAATATTAAATCCTTTGATGTTACTTAGGGTTTAATAGGGATGTGATCGAATGTTACCATCATTATTATTTCTCAATATGTTTTTTTATGATGAAAAGTTGTCAATGAAACCAATTTATCTTCCACAGTAAATATCCTGATAAAATTCTTATGAAATAAACATATTTTTTCATGATTTATTCTTTTATGAAATGATAAAATTATTTTGAAACCAATTTATTTTCTACATGTTTTGTTATGATGAAATGATAATGAAACCCTTCTATTTTCAGAGGTTCTTATGTAATGAATTTTATTTATCTTATGGTATATATACAAATTATTTTAATTATTTTGTGGGTGGGACCTATATCTCCCCATAATTCATTAGGTAAATATTGATATGTCATGAGATAAAAAGGACCAGAATGGTATGATAACCTAGTTTGGAAATGTAATTCTTCCACTATGATAGTCTTGTTAGTAAACCTTGATTACTACAATAGTTTGGGGAGTAATCCCATTCCACCATGATATTCTTGGAAATGATCCTTGAAATATTAAGGAAATGATTTTATATTCTTATTTTAACAAAAAATATATATTTCTTATGCCAATATTATGTTCTCATTATTCATGTTCTTTGATTTCATTAGGATTCATTTCTTATAAACTTCTATGATTTATATATATCTCATTTTTGTGATCTTTGATATATAGGGTATGATTTATAAATGTTATTTTCATGTTTTCATACCCTTATACTCATAATGTATTGACACATCCCTTTTTTACCCTTACTGAGCATCTGATCTCTCCCTTTCTTATGTTTCCTTTCCCCAAGTTATAGTGAAAGGTATAATATCTGATATTTCTAATAGGGGTTGTAGTTATGATGATACTAGTGGTAGATAATGTAGCTCACTTATGGAATAGTTATTTATATGTTTGAGTTTCTAAAGTCCCGAGATCTAAACAATTATGTCTTGGATCATTGTGTTATGCAATGAAAATTTATCTTTTAATATTTAATGTTTATGTATGATAATTTTAGGTATTTATAGTAGATATCATAGAAAGTTTTAGTTTACCTATTGAAACTAGGATGAGAAAACATTAGTGATATACCTTGGGATATTTTTAAATACATTTCTTGGGATAAATAAAAGGATATGTCCAAAGATGAGTAAATGTTTAGAAAAAATGTCTTTGAATTTTGGTAGAGGATATAACAAGTTTTTTACAAATAATTACATCTCAATCTGTATACTATAAGTGGTCATGGATCTATAAAAAATGTAGCTAAGGGAAATAACTCTAAAAAGAGAGAATTTAGTGGGACTTAATCATCATATAATACATGAAAATAGGCCTTTGTGCACATTGGGTTTGATACTCCTAGAGGATATGATTTGGAAATTCACAAACGCTTCACAAACCATCATGAATGATTTAAATAATGACTATGAATGACTGAGGTTAATACTAAGGTGTTATATATTTTAAAAAAGGTGTCCAGATTTATACAACCTATAAGTTATCTTCTATGATTATTTGATTTCTCAATTCGGATATTGTTACTCATACTATTCTTTTTTGGTTTTATTCAATGAGAGAAACCAAAAGTAACTACATTAACATTGAAAGTGATAGATAATGGGTTTACAAGAAACCAAATGGTATGATGAATAGAGTGAAAGATATTATGATTTTCCTAAATAATTTATCACGATATATTATTTAGAACTTACACCTTAACCAACTCTCAGACCCAAAAAATATGATAATGATAGTGTTAATTAAGAGTTTGGTAGGTGGAGACTATGGATTGAAGAATATTCAGTTTCTTATATATAAGTAATGTGGGAATAAGAGCTCTATATAATTTCACAAAGGAACAAGAAAATGTTTTATTGTTATTTGAATAACGGTATGGAGTATTTTATTGTCTAAAAAATTAAAATTTTCAATAACAATATGGAATGGAATATTGGTCTCCCAAATGTATTATCAATGGATGAATATTTTAAATGAATAATTTTTGGGAATTAAGGAAAACAACATCAAAGGGGGAATATTTTTAAAGAGAACCCGTATGTCGGTAAAAGTAATGGTTATAATTCTGATGAAAAAGTGACTATGAATGACATATGAAAAGAAATAGGTATTAAGGAATAAAATGATTAAACATAGTTAATGGGTTAAGAATGAAGTGGAATTATTGAATTGTTTGTGCATTGGAATTCAATAATTTTGTTATATGAATCATGAAATGTAATAGTATTTTTATATAGAAGTTTTTCATTATGGATTTTCAAGAATAACATATTGGTATTGGAAACGTAGAAAACAAATTTAATGGAACGATGACATTTTGTAGAAAACATGTGACTTTTAATATATTCCTAGTGTTGATAAAATGGTTTCTATTTTGGATAAAGTGATGATTGATAGGGATAAAGTAAACTAAATAGTATTAATGACCCCATAATGGATAAATGATTTTTCGACAAAGTGGTATATGTTATCAATTTTAGAGTTTAATGCATTTTTGGATTTATGGCATATATTCAGTAATATGTGGTTTTATTTAAGTAATAAGGATGAAAGTATTTTTTTTCATTGAGTTTTGATGTTAATTATAGTTATTACCATGATCTTTGAGAATATATGATTAGGGTATTCACGTATTTGGTATGTGACCAATAAAAGATACTTATTAATATTTGGGGGATTAATGTTAATATTTTTTTGGGACTTTTAGTGACATTATTTATAATTTTTTGGATTTCAATTTAGGCCAGAAATGAAAGATCCTTATGAATGACTATTCATGAAATGATTAATTTGAACTATGGATGTTATTGGATAATATGTTTCGTAACAATTATATTTTATATAATAGGTAGAGAAAGAAATAATGAATTGCCATTATTTTATGGATTTTATGATCCACTGGTGGTTCAGATGTTAAAAAATACATCTTTATTTCTTAAAGTAATATATGATGAGAAAATTAATTGAATAACAACTAAAGGATGAGATTTTTCATATAAAATAGAGCAAAATTAAGTTAGTATATCTTCACATGAAAATTACTCAACTATTGGAAAAGGATATTGAATTAAAAATTTTCCCTATTACCATCATTTCTTGTGATATCGATGATATTTTTCATACATAATTGGTTTATGGTTTTGTATTTTTTTTATTTTCACAAGATCATTCAATTTCTTGTTAACAATTATCTTTTTCACTCTTTATCATTATTTGGACATTACCCTTTTATTCAGTGTCCAGATTTTCAATTTCCATTTATGTTATCCTATTTGGAAACCTATTATTGTTTATTTCAGATGACCTTCACTCAACCCTTTATCTCTTTTAAGAGGAATTTATATTATCCATTTTTACAAAAAAAAAATCCATAAAGGGATTTTCAATTGTTAAAATCCTAGTTAAATAGAAAAAGATCAAATGGAGAGGACCCAATTTTTATATAGGTGTATAATGTGACTCCCAAAAATTTTGTGAAATTTTTTTTTTAAATTATATTAATCTTTTTGATATTTTATATTATACTCAACAATGGGTTTATCTTATGTTACGATAAACAGAGATTTTATCTTTCATTACATGCACCAGTGAGATTATTTTCCATTACACTCATCAATGAGTTTATCTTCTGCTATAAACAACATCGAGTTTAAATGAACCATGACATACTATTAAAACGTTATTATTTAATATGATAGTTATTGCCCAGTTGTTGGAATGGAAGGTATGAATAAGATTAACTAAATTATGAAAATATATGGTTTATATATTTATATATAATTAATTCTTTGGTGACCAATTAATTAGAAATAAAAATAAAAAAAACATTGCAAATAGACGAAATATTTTTCTGAAAAAATATTTTAATGTGTAAAAAATTTGATTTACGTCAATTAAGTAAAAAATAAATTTAGATAAATTATTTTAATAAAATAAATATATTTTATATTTAATAAATTTTTTAACATTCATCTTATGTGTTTTATAGATAGTATATAATAATAAATCTAATTTTATTCTTAAAAATAATATTTTTCTAAAAAATCATTTTGTCACATTTTACTTAATAATTTTAAAATTAGTTTTTTAAAATATTAGAAAAATTATTTAAACAAAAATAATTTATTTTTCAAAATTATCTTGTCAAAATTATCTTGGTTTTATTTTTTTATTATTTTATGAAAATATATATTTTTAGTGAATAATGAAAAATACTTGTTTTTATTAAAAAACTACTTTTTCATTCAAAGAAGTTACTACCAAAATTTTGTTTTAATATTGTTTTAAAAGTAAAATTATCTGAAATATATATCTTTTAATACAAATTAGGTCAATTTAATCAATTTAATACTGAATTTTGATATAAAAACTTTTTAAACTTTTTAACATTTTCTTATAGAACATTTGCTTTCATATCACATATGTCAGTTTAATTTTGAATTATATTTTTCTACTTCTATGAATATAAAATTTAAAAATGGATTGTATGTTTGTATTTAGAATAATTTATATTTTTTATTAAGTTCAATATAATTTTTGAGCATTATGAATAGTAAAATTAAAAAAAATAATTTTCATGGTTAAGATGAAAATGGGTTTACCGGGGGTTAAACTAAAAGAATATGGGGTAAATTTTCTTCTAAACATTTCTGACACCCATTTGTGAATATATTTAGACCTTATCACCTCTAAGGTTTTATAATATACCATTTTGGAGAAATTTTTTATTAGGAAAACCTAGGTACACATTTTTCTTTTAAAAATTACAAGAGTGCCACTCACCTCACTTATAAAAGGCCACACTCTCTTCTATTCTCTTCACACTTAAAAAGGATTAGTTTCATCCATGTACTACCCAAATACCTTAATTAATTCCCTAATATTATCCTAAAATATTTATTTTGGTTATAAATCTTACTTAGGATATCTTTTGGTGCAAACCAAAAGAATTATTCCGAACAAGAGGTAACATCTCTAACCGAGCATTTTATTTTATTTCTTCCTTCACCTAATTAAATTATTTTTAATCCGTACTGGTATAATAAAATAATTATATACCATATAATAAGATGATTTTAAATAATTTTCATAAACTAAAACAATCTCCACTTCCATTAACTGGGATATGAAATCATCATTCGTGTGTGTGATGGAATGAAGCATCCCAAACTCATGTGATTGGTTTTTAATTTATGTTTTACCTGGAAAGTAATAATGATATATTAATTAAATATATAAAATATAACTAACATAATTATAGATGTAGAAATTTTATATTTTTTTCTTCTTACTTTCCATTCTATTGGGGATATGATAACGTTGTTCCTATATACACTGGACTACCATATCAAAAAGCGATGTGATTCATATTTCAATAACGCTTTGTTTGGAAGGTGGTTAAGAAAAATTAAATACATATATGTGATATATATTTTTTAAAAATATTTATTTAAATATAATAAACTATTTACCTTTTTCCATTTCAATCCATTGAGAAAATGGAAACTGCATTCATACATACCTACGACCTACTTCCCCCATGTATTTAATTTCAGTCTTTAAATTTATTGTATTACTATAAATAAATATATACTGAATATATATTATATTTATATCATGGTTAAAATTATTTATATGACAGAACCATGATCAAATTACTAGTAACAAAAATATTAAATCAAAACATACATGAAAAAACAAAGCAGTAATTATTTGAAAAATGATGTTAACAAAAAATTATTAACAAATCCAAAAGAAAAGGTCATAAGTAAATAATATATGGTATGATATATATAATTAAGGTTATATAATATATTTATAATAAAATTATACTTATTATATTATAGTTTTTAATGTGTATAAAAGAATTTGATACCCAAGGTTTGGTATTTTTCCTCTCACTTTTATATCAGTGAGACACATGCCATATCCACCACATGTTTCTTATATAAGATGTACATACTATCCATGAATGTATTTCATATTTCATCTCAGGAAAATTTTGGGGACTTACATATCCATTTTAGGATCTCTATTTCATAGGGTTTATGGTTCAAAGGTAACCAAAGCAATAAGGGGTTTTTATCTCAAATTTCTTTCTTTGAGACATATATTGTGTTATGCACCTATCTTATTTTATAAGGTGTATATACAGAACCTTTTACATCTAACATCATGAATTTATGTTTTTCTATTGATAATTTTAGTTTCATTTAATTTTATTCCTTCACGATTCTTGTTATTCAATGTTACCAAAGTGGCAGGGGTTTCAGGATACAATCTTATCATTTATTAGGATTGTTCCTGATTATGATTTTAATGATAAAAAAATTATTATATATCTATCAAGAAAATATTTAATTTTATTCAACTCTAGTTATGTCATATTAATACATATTTTACTTTGTTTTCCTATCTTCGTATACTCAAGTGTTTAAAAGGTTGTTTTTTATGAAAAAACATGTCTGTATTTATATCTTCAGCCCAAAACATTTTTTCCTTAAAAAAATGATGTTTAAAAATTAATTTGAAAATGTTTTTAAAGTTAACCAAATTATTTATTATAACATTTTTTCTAATGTTTGAGTTTTTACAAAAATAAATTAATAGAATCATCGTGTCATTTTTCAAACTTGTATCATTTGGATTTTCCCAAAAATTTGAAATGAATATTCATTTTAATGTGTATGATAAGAAAACATTTTCACAAAATCCTAACCAATCAATGTTTTAAAGATCAAATTATAATTTTAAATGGTTATTTTAAAGAAAATTTATTTTTAAAATGTTTTATATTTTAAAAAAATTAAATGAGGAAAATATAATTTTCTCAAGAATGGTTTTAAATTATTTTTAGTGATTCGTTTATAAGTTTCAAATGTTATTTTCAAATACAAGGATTTTAAAAAAAATTATGTTTTAATTTTTTTTTAAAGTGAAAGAATATTTTCCTTTTGAAAATTTTGAAATTATCTTTTAATATTCCTTTATATGAAAGGTTATTTTAATAGAAAATTTTTTAGAAAATTTTTTATATTTTAAGAAGTTGTTTTAAAATTGTGAAGGTTGTTTTCATCAAGAAATGTTCTAAGTAATCTTTAAATATTATTTTTCATAAAAATATGAAATCCTTTGATGTTTCTTATATGTTACTGGGTATATGATTAAATGATACCATCATTATTCTTCCATTATATAGATTCTGTTTATGATGATAGGATGTTAATGAAGCCTTTTTTTCTTCCACAGTTTATACCATGATAAAATTGTTATAGAACCCACTTATTTTTCCATGGTTTATGTTTGATGAAATAAAGAAATTATTATGAAACCGGTTTCATTTCCACAAGTTATGTTATGATAAAATTTTAATGAAACCCATTTCTTTTCATGGGTATGGATATAATGAATGTTTTATGATATTTTGGCACATGAAAGTATGATTTTAATTTTGTGAAGGATATGACCTATCTCCCCCTCCATGAATTGGGTAAGTATTGATATCTCATGGGATAAAAAACACTATAATGGGGAGAAATATCAGTTCAATAAGGGACTTTGTCTACTATGATAGTCTCGGCAGCGATCCCTGAATACTATAATAGTTTTGGGAGTCAACCAATTTCAGCATGATAGTCTTGTAAATAATCCCTTAACTACTAAGTAAACTATTTTATACTCTTATGTGTATACAAAAAATATATGTCTTATTCCAAAGTTATTTTCTCTTGTTTCATGTTTTTGATTCCATTATTATTGATATCTTATGAAATGATAATATTTATATCATGAATCAAGTTTATGATCTATGATATAAATATATATTATTTTAAAATTTTATTATCCTGTCCTAACACCATTATTCTCAGGAAATGTTAAAATATCCATTAATTACCCTTAATGAGAAAATGATCTAACCCTTTTTTATGTTTTCATTCCCTAGGTTTTGATGATAGTATTACGTATGATATATATAATAATGTTGATATTTATGAAGAATGTAGTGGGAGATGATATAGATCACTTAAGCTCTAGTTATTTATATGTCTAAATTTTCAAATACACTTGACCTAAATAAATTTGGAATGGATCATTATGTTTTGTAATGAATATTCATCTTTGAAGATGTAATATTTATATAAGAAAATTTTAGGTCTTTAGATTAATCAAAGGTGTGTGTAATTTCATTATATGTTCATTTTTATTGAGTAAAAGTTTTATAAAGATGTCTTGAAATCTGTTTATATGAGTTTTTAAAGTATTTATAATAGTATTACTCAGTTCTAAGAGTTGATAGTGTGAGGGTTTTAATTTATGGATGTTTAACCACAGTGGAACCCAATAGAGGGTATGAATTGGAAGATGTTGTGATATTGTGTTCATAGTCTTTTAGGGGTTTGAATTGGTGTTTTTGTTCATGGATGACCATATAGAGAGATTTGAGTCCATTTATGATCCAACTTTATGTTGTTTGATCGTCCAAGGATTTGGAAAATGAAAAGAAAAACTATAGGGAAAATGTTTTTCTCCCATGAAAGGGAGTTGCATTATACTTACATAATATATGTTTATCTTCAATTAAATGGTATTAGGTGGCCTAAAAATATGTTACACTTGTAGATCTATGTGTTGAAGATGTTAGGTAAAAATAGGTTTCATGAAAATCACATGAAACACCCCTTATTATTTCAACAGTTTTACCTGCTAAATGTTGGAAAATGTTCCAATGGATGACATTATTTTCAAAGGATTTATGTATCTTTGACTTCCGTATTGAATTTTTTAATTCTAAAAAAATAGGGATGAATTTGGGTATTTATTATAAAAAAATCCCATTATATTAATGAATAGATTTGTGAAGTTTCACCACCCATTGAAGGATGATTTGTTGCAACACAAGCTCAAATTTGGGGTTGAAATATCGCGAATAATGGACTTGACCAAAATTTTCTTAACATTAATAAAATTTATCGAAAATTTTATTGAAATTATTCATAATGGATAAGAATAATTTTTTGTGTTAGTAAATCCACAAAATAATAATTAGATCCATTCAAAATGAAAATAATGGAATTGGGGTTTTTCTCTTGGTATCATGGAACCAATGCATGAGGTTTCCTATTTATTCCTATAAATCGTTGGGGTACACATCATTAGATGCTTACTAAATGTTTTTTATGAACATTGATTCTCTCTCTAATTCTAATAACCCATGGATTAATCATTTCTCTGACTCCTCACTACTTAATAAAATTTATAATCATTCTAAAAAAACATAAGTATCACCTTCACAATGCTAAATATCTGTGAAGGGGATTTTACAAAAATCTTGTAAAGATTCCATTCTTTTTTAAAATTATCCCCATTTTCAAAAAATAATGTTTCTATATTTTGTATTAATAATGGATTTTGAATTTAATTATTTATCAAATTCAATAAATTTGGTTAAGAAAAGGGTCTTCATGGCTAGTGACACCAAGGATAACCCATGATACCTTTTGGGTCTCAAAATAAATACCTAAAATGCCTCCCAAGAAAAATATTTTTTAGAATTATCATCTCTAACAAGCATCCCATGTATGGATTTGTAATCTTGGGTAATTCTGTAATTATTTTTCTATACCACAACCAACCACCAACATGGTTTGTGAATTCCCTTCGAAATTTTAAAGAAAATAACTCAATTAGTTGGTAGATAAAGAGGAATAAAATATTCAAAACCATTCTCTACAAACTTTGAATTACTTGACCAGAGACAGTAACCCATTTCCCTAGACTATTCCAAATTCCATATAACATTGTTGGAAAATATTTGTGGATGATAGACTCTAATATGGGATATCATTCCCAAGTGAAACTTCTTCATTTAATTAACTCATTCTCTCTAGGTTAACTATAGTTGTGGGTAATTCATAGTTGAAATGCAAGTGATCAACTTATACGAAGTGACTTGTACCTAAAGCTTTATGATCTATCGATAACTTGACCTCTTTTCAGTGGTTGTTAGTTTTTAGTTTCTGGAGATGAATACATTCCACCTTCTATATAGGAAAATAAAGACTAGTATATGGGGCACATATTAGATGGGTGGTTTTCCAATCCTCATAAACTGTAAGAAAATATTACATCTAAGATTGAATATGGATATAATATATCCTAAATAAAGTTGTTAAGGGAAAAATTATTACTTGGGATAGATTAGTCCCCCCCAAAAAAATTCTAAACAATAAATACATTTTTTAATTTGGGATGAATTAATCTATAAAAAATATGACTTTTCCCAATAAAGGACACATGAGTGGGACTCGATATCCTTGAGATGATATTTGGTGCTCATGTGCGAAGTTAATAAATGATGGAAAATTATTTGATGATAAGTGAGTTTATAAATAGGTTTCAAGGTGGAGATACAAATCAATGTGGGACATGAAAAGATGTCATCAATAACATGAAAGGATTCTCTATGTAAAAGATTATAGACCCAAATAAAAAACTACTTATATAATATAATTCCACAATGTATAACATTCATAAAAAATATATAATTTATATTATAATATAAGTTATATGATAATAAATAATATATATATATATATATTTAAATATATATCGGACATTAACTTTATTTATATAATAATATATTACTATATATTAAGATAGTAAGTATATAATATAACATATCTATATATATATATATATGTGTGTGTGTGTGTGTGTGTGTTTCTGTGTGTGTGATGATAATTTAGTTAAGTATTATTATATATATAAAAATATAAAGTCAATATAAATATTTTGATTTTTATTATAACATAATATTATTCATTGAAATAAATATATCTCAATATAATTAATCCATAAAATAATTTCATATTTACAAAAATAAATTCACTAATATATATATATATACATGTTCTTGGGTGTGTTTATATTTATTATTAATTGTGAATATATATTCAATAATAAATAATCAAATATTTAACTATACATATAAATAAAAATATATATTTATAATTATATAAATTTGTATCTAATTATTTTTTAATATACATGTTTAATTGAATTCCTATTTAACTAGACACACACGCACATTTATATATAATGGATTTAATTCCATCTTAGATAAAGCATGTGCATCCTAACATATCATGGATGGATTCCAATTTATCCCAAAAAAACATGTCTTCTACTATATATCTAGTATGAATTTGAAATCCATCTTAAATACATTTGGGTACACATTATATTATAGTGTGGAATCCATATATGTCCAAGATACACAAAGGTAGACATGCTTATCTAGGATGGATTTCATATCTGTCTTATTTATGTTGAGACTCAGATAGATTTAGAATCTATCAAAAATAACTATATATATAATTATTAGATATGATTTACACATATTAGGTGTTAGTTTATTATAAATATATAATTAATGTATATATATTGTTATATAACTAAATGAATATAAATATAAAAAATAAATAAAAAATCACATACATACACACATGTGTGTGTTAGTTACTAGTTTATTATAAATATAGGATTATATTATATATTTATATACAACTAAAATAATATAAATATATAAAATAATTAAATAAATAAGTATATATATTCAAATATTTGTGTGTATTATTTATTAGTTTATTATAGAAATATAATTATAATATATTCAAAATTATATAATGCCAAAACCCTTTTATTAAAAAAATGAAACACTTATGTTTAACTGGGTTGAGAGAGAACCAATTACAATGCCTGAAAACCCAGGTGTTGAAATCACAATATATAGCCCGAAAGACAACCATTTTCTGGACCGAAGGCCTTGTTTTGTATTAACATCAATACTTTCATCAATGCCTTACGCCACAACCTTACATAACTTATTTCTTATATCTCCTCTTGCATAACCATCTGTCTATATCAATTCCTACATCATTTATTATATCATAAATACCCCAAGGAACTATTATGATTTGAACCCCCGTCACTTGGATTTGCAGGCCAAGAGTGAGTACCACTCATTTACGGATTAGGCCACTATAATTATAATATATATTTATATATAACCAAATGAATATAAATATAGTAATTAATAAATTTATTATATATATATATATTAACACATGTGTGTGTGTGTGAGTGTGTATATATTAGTTCTTACATTATTATAAATATATAATTATAATATATATTTATATGTGAAAAATGAATATAATATAATAAGTAGGAAAATATATATTTGTGTGTGTGGCTATTTATTTTGATTATTTATTTATTATAAATTTAAATTATATGTATATATATAATGATATTATAAAAAAAATACAAATATGTGCACACACATTTATATATACATATATTCATAATATATTTAAAAAAATCACACACACACACATTCTTATAAATATTCACCTATTAGAATAACAATATATGTAAAATTTAAAAATTATTTATGTGTGTGTATTGTTTATTTCTATTACACACACACACACCTTACAAAAATATTATTATAGTGTAGTTAAAAAATAATAATTATAAATAATATAAATATTAATAAATATGTATTCACTGAAAGTAGTATATATAAATATTTTATTATAAATATATATATTTATATTAAAATTTTGGTAAAATATATATTTATAAATGATTAATTTCAAGTATATTTTATATTATAAATATATAATGATGAATAACCATACATTTAAATATATAAGTAAATAAATATACATTTAATTATAATTATATAAATGTTTTTTATTTATTAATATATTGATTATATATATATATATCTGGGATAGATTAAATTATGTGCCAGATAAATCATCTTTTCTCCAAAAAATCTGGGAAAGATATCAAATTCATCCAATATAAGCACCTCTCTAAGAAAAATAATATGGTGTAGACTGAAATCCATCCCAGTTAAAAAAATAGTGTTAATGGGTACCAGTTTACATGGTATAGATTTATATCTATCCCAAATAACTTATCCCTAATTTATAAGTGATTAGTCATTGTGATTGATATGAACTCTCTCCCAAATATTCTATCTTGAAAAACTGTGCATTTTGTTTGGGATGAATATAATATCTATCCTAGATGATCCATCCCTAATGTAAGGTTTTATTATAGTAATATAATTATATATTTAATTTCTAATTTCATCTAACATATAGAATGCTTTTAAAAAATAACCCTCCTTTAAAGAAGGAATTGTGGATCATAACCAAGTGGAATTTGGAAAAATTACTCCAGTCATGTTCAACTATCATATTTAGAGAGTGGGGTAACATTTTATTATGATCAAATGGGAAATATTTGAAGGCTTGGAATCTAAAAATATACTAATCCCAACATACTCATAATGTTAAGGGCTCATATTAGGGTACATTGGTGGGGGTCATTACACCAAATGAGACTCTTAAAGTAGTCCTAAAGTTTCCCATGATGTATAGATAAAAGGATTCTTGTCCATGGTTCTTAGTGGTCAGATCTTTATTATAACATATTCTCACCCATGAATTAGATTCATTACATTTATTATGGAAGTGATATTAGAATATGGATGGACAATTAATCATGTTGTAGCATTCATTTCCCAAATCTATTATATGATGGGCCACATTAAATAGGGTAATAATCTTTATCAGATATTTTTATCCAAGATTGTTATTATATGGACGGATGATGGATTTTTTTAGAAACTATGAGTTTTGGAATATGTGGGAGATTACTCATTTAATATTCTTATAGGAGATGGTTGTTATTTTTATTGTATGACTAGTATCTTTTAGTGCGAGTGATGTTACAGGGATACGATGAATCGTTATAGCTTCAACTTCATTACCTATATTTAATCCTTTATAATGATTAATGATAATGTTGATAATAATCCCAGAGAGTGTTTTAACATTATTTCATATCGATATAGGGTTCTGAAAACCTAGGTTGATGAGTACATATTTCATAATCCATATATATGATACCCGTTCACATGGAAATTTAGGTGTTTGTAAGGGGGTTCTATATAATATATCTTGGGGTATATGATGAGAAAAATACCATGGTTGTGCACCAATTATTGATAATATTGAAGTTATATAATAAATATTCTTAGATCAATCATCCACCTGATAATATTTTGCTTAAATTTTCCATGAATTATCCTAAGGAATAGATTAAATATTATTTAAATGTAGTATTGGGGGAACTGGTAGAGTGAACATGAAATCCACCTACTTCACAAGTCTTATGGTCAAAACATCCATTGAATTAAATTCAAGTATTAATGGATCATCTTTATATGAACTCTAAAAAACATGGTGAGTATTCATACACAATAAAACGCATAGGAATAGAAAGTGGATCCTAAGGGGGAGGCCAAAGGGGAGATGGAAACTTTTTATCACACTATTAATGTTCATTTCAGGTTTTTTGAGATGGTTTTACCATCAAAAAATGATATTTCTATTAAACCATTACTTGAATATATCCAATATCTGATTATGGGATATTACTCCCCCTCTCGTTAGTGAATCTAATTCTCTATTAGATACCTATAAAAATGGATATATTGAATTTGTGTGCTAAATTTTCCACAACTATAACAAATGTTATATTTAAAGGCATTTTAAGAAGTGGTTTACTCAATTGCTACTAAATAATTATGATTTTTTTAGATATGTTTTTTTCAAACTGACACTAAATATATTAAAAATAGACTAATGATCTTATTTCTCGTCTCTAATGTCACCCTTCACTTGTGCCCTCCCATTCTCCTTGAACTACCTAACCCACAATGACAAGAGGGATCTATGGGGATGTAGGGGATATCTTATAGCAGCACAACCTCATTAAGCCTAGATATGGTGTCTACTAACATTACATTTTCATGATACAAGAAAATGAATCTCTAAAAACTAATTATTTTAGTAGTATTGGTAAACTAGATATATAAATGAGTTTTGTATTGCAATTTATACACTAATTACAACATAATTTTTTTTATTTTTGGATAATTTTATTCCATATATTATATCCTTGCATATATTTCTTAGTACACTTCTTAGAATCATAGGGAAGGAAAAAATAAGGGTGATCTCAAATACTCAATATGGGTGAGTGAAGTGGAAGAAATTATGAATTAATTAGAATATTCAATATGTAAAGGTAATAAATAAATCACATCCCATTTAAATAATTTAATAAAGAATAATCAATAAGGTAAGTTAAATAAATGAAAACCATGTCATTTAATAAATGAACTATGAAATAAATGCATCCATAAAAAATGTCAAAGAAAAAAACTCATTAATACTAATAACATGATCTAAATGAAGTCAAATCACAATTATTGGACGTCAGGTTTCCCAAGAACATGATACCTTAACCATAAAAACCTAATATCAAGATAGTTTAACTTTTTTGGGTAGAAACCCATCTATTATTAGTGGAAACAAACTCAAAGGGTTTTCCTCCAACTAATTTCATCACATTAAACAACTGATGCATTGAGGGGATTACTTTAAATGGTCCCCAACCCGTGTCATACTAGTCCAAATCATTCTTTATATATCACATAATCAAAAAATGATTTTAAAATCAATGTGTCCCATAGAACTTTTAAAACTTATAATTCCATGAATAAAATTATATCTATGATATGATATATCAAAGGGTATTATTCATACACCACACATAAGAAATAATTGGTGAATAAGGATTATATCTCGTATAAGTAAAAGTAAATTGAGAAAATCATTACCACTTTGTATTTATTTATTTAAAAGGCTACACATTTATGAAAGAAAATATTTTCTTTGAAAATAAATTTATAAACTTGTAAAGTAATATTTAAAACAATCATATTTTATTATGATAGGAAATACCATTCATTTTTTATATTTTCATAAAATTTTCATTTATATTTATAAGAAAAGTCATAAAGTACCTTGTTTTGGAAAACGATAAGAAGATTCCTTTTAAAAAAGTAAAAAGTAAAAATGGGGTAAATATGAATTTAAAAATAATCATGTAATAGTAAAATCATTTTTGAAGACATTTTTAGAAAATGCTGACATAGAAGATATATATTCCCCAGTGGAGTCTTAAACAAAAAAAAATCCTGAATAATGATGAGATAGTGAGATTACCCCTTACAACTTTATAATCAATAGATACATAAAACCCCTGAAAGAAATTAAATTACATAGATATGAAAATACCATAATATTCAGAATAATACTCATATAATACATTAATAGGTATTATATACACCACACAAAAGAAACAAGTAGTGTATATGGCATGTTTCCTATAGAAATAAAAGTGAGACAAAAATCCATTACCTTGCATTTCTTTTTCGGTGAACATCCTTTCACCTCATGTATAATGGTTTTAAGTATGTTATTAAATTATAACATAACCATAATAATATTTATAATATCATATATTATCTTATTTTAATATCTTATTTCATGTTTGTTTGCAATCTTTCATTATTTTCACTATTTCAGGTGTTAATTACCTTGTTTTCTAAGTATGTATTGATTTGTTACCTATTGTTCCTATTAATTATACCATTATTTCATCATCTAAAAAATATTATACATGATTTAAATATCATATATATTCAGTATATATTTATTTATAATAATCTCAAATATTTGGATATAGGAAATGAAATGCACCATTCATGGAGAATGTAGGTCGTACAAACACATGAACGCTAATTACATTTCTTTTTAATTTTAAAATAATATAAAGTAAATGATATAAATTTATATTATAATTATAGTATTATATCAATGTCAAAAATTTCACATAATTTTATTAAAACCATACCTTATATACTCCACGTATAATGTGAATGAATAACATCTCTTTGAGGAGATGATAGTCGATACTTACACAAACAAAGTTATCGTATTTGCACAAAATTGAAAGCATGAATGTATTTTTTATATATAAATTCCATGAATTGGAATATAATATAAATATTTTCATATATATATTATAAAATTAGTGTTTCCATCATAATTATCAACCATGAGAGGTGTTAAAGAAAAAATGAATGACATCATTTTGTGATGCGGTAGTTCACCGTACACAAACGTTAAATCCGTTACCCATTTGATGGAAGTGTGCGTAAGTGTAGATAAGAACATTAATAGAAAAAAATATTAGCATACTTAATGAACTAGTTTTATTATAAAATCATGTAATAAAAATAATTTAATGGTTTGGGAAAAAAGTAATTTGAAAGTGATCGTTTTATAATGTTACCTCATTTTTGGGTAACTCCTTTTGGTCTATACAAAAAGACTTTTGTGGTTCGATTTATGAAAAAATGGAGTCTTATAAGATGAGGTGAGGGAAGTTGGCAGGATGAATAGGTATGTTTTTCGTCAATCTAGAAGGATCAATATGGTGTTAGGAAGTAAAGGAGGAGATTCCCTTTTATAATTGAAGTGATGGGCACTTTTGGAAACTTTCAATATATTAAATTAATATAAATTAATTTTCAAATACAAATGGCTCCAAAGTGAGTTATTTATAATATAAGAATACTATGGGTCTAAATAATATCAAATAATAATTTTTATAGAAGTTTAAGTCACATTATTCCCTTATCATTTGTCTTTAACCCTTTATTAAACATTTAACTCTTACGAGGACAACTTGGGTTTTTACTCTTTAAGGGTTAATATAGTCACTATAAAATGAAAATAAATAATAATAAAAGATCAATGGAAGAAATTTACAATATTTTCCTAATCATTTTTCCATTTTTTAGTTATTTATTAATTTTATATCATTTAATAAAATATTATTTATTTTGAAATATCATTAAGCTCAATTTTGACACTGTTGATTTCTTGGATTTTAAAAAATATCAAAACAGAAGATAACTTTGAAACATTTAATAAATATGTAAAATGTCTAGGTAATTTAAAAAAATATTTTATGATCTTAATTATATCAAATTATATTTGTTTAATGTTTTCAAAAACGTTTATTTGATATGTCCATTAATTAAACAATTACTCCTTCATCATTGTGCAAGACTTTAATTTAATTATTAATTACCTAAAAATTCAAAATAAATTATCATGATGAATATAAACATTTTATATTTAAAATTAATTTTTAAAGTTAAATATATCATCTAAATAACCATATATAAAAAATATAATACTTATTAAAAATAAGAGTGTGACATATTGGACTTCCATTAGAATAAAACACTATAAAAGGCATAAAGTGATCCAAGTGGCTCCAAGAGCTCAAAAAATTGAACCAGGTATTATTTTTAATAAAATAACACATAAAATGAAATTATAAAAAGTTTTTGGGTGGTTTTATAATATTATGTTTACCCTTAATTACCCAATTTTCCCTTAACCGTCATAATTAAAAAAATGCTAAAGTTATTATTGATATTTACCAAAAATAAAAGGAACCTATACAAAAAATTTATACCCACTAATTCTAAATATGGAATACATTTTTCAAAATTCAAATCATAGAATTTATAGTAATAAATTTATTATTAATCCTCTTGACGGAACTAGAAATCGGGTTTAAAAGTGAAAATGTTCAAAAGATTAAAATGTTTTTATCACAAAATTCAATGAAAAATTGATTCCAATGAACTAATTTAGATTAAATGATAAAATATTGATCTAATTATACATTAAACCCAATTAAAAATATAATTTAATATTATAAATTATTAAGACAAGAAATCTATTTTCAACTAAAATGTAATATTTCATCATTATTCATCAACACATGAAACTTATTAGAAAATAGAAAAAATAAACTGAATTAAAATTTTATATTCATATGTTAAATAATAAGTTTATTATTTCTTATAAAATATATAAGAGTGTCAAAATTGGATTTAAAATGGGTTCACCATTAAAAGGATGCAAAACCACCTTTAGAAAAATATAGGTTTTTATGCATAAAACTGGGTTTATTATTATATTATTTCTATAAAATATATTGGATGAATATCAAAAATATTTGATTAATATATAAAATATTGATTTCAATGATATCATTTAATAATATTAATTTATTTAATTTATTATGATAAAACACCTTTGTGAGCATAAAAACATTTTCATTATATTCAATTTATTTTTTATATTTATTTCTAATTAATTTATAACCTATGAATTCATTTTATATTTTTATAAATTGTATATTTTCATTAGTTATTTAATCCTATTGATAACTTCCAATTTAATCTCTAGGTTATATATTATTATATTAAATAATAATATTTTAGTAATATATTGTTGTCCTGTTAAAACCTCCCTTAGTGTAATGCAATCTATTGGAAAAAGTTTTTGTTTCCTGAAATGGAAGCTAAATTAATACCTCATTCATTTTGAGACATATCATAAATTTAATTTATTTAAAATGTTTAATATATTGTAAAGTCCTAGGATATAATATTCTCTTACATGATGTTTTTTTTGTTTTATGTATGCTATCAAATACAAAGTTCATACTTTAGAATTTTAGGGCGTTATATATCAGAAAACTTGTAAGTTGTTCAATGATATGTATCCTTCTCATCGACGATTGAGGTTGTTAGTGATACAAAATCCATTTCTACATAAAAATTATAATATTATTAAAATATTTGTACCTATTTGTTTACATACAACAACTAGTATTTCATTTTGTAATTTTATGGCACACCACTCCGGGGGTCTCATGTTTTCTCCTCATTCTTAGGATCCTTCCCAGTACTGATGCCCCCTCCCTCTAATTTTCCCCCTCATGATGAGAGTTTATTCTCCAATGTGATTATCCTTCTCTCTTCTCATACCGTTTTTCCTCCTGGTGTATGTTCTTCTCCTTCCTCAGGATTCTCCTTTACCATATTGAATGGATATGTTGAGATTCATTACTACTTCTATGGCCTCATCCATTGATACTATCAGTCTAATTATTGGAATAATTGTGAATAAATAACATATTGGTTTAACTTGATGAAACATTGATGATTTTTGGATTCTGTTAATGGTGTCATCTGATGAGTTTTTTCAACTAATTTCTTAGTAGGCTTTTTGGATTTGTGTTTATTCATCCTTTCCTTGTTGTGTTAGACTTTTAGTTACTAGACTCTTCCCCTCACTTCTAAGATTCAAGGTTTTTATTTTCCTTTTAGATGGTTTTGGAGTCTCCTGACACCATTTTTTCTCAACATTTCTCCTCTTATGCCCATATTTTCTAACCTACTAATAAAGAACTCATTTTATGTAAAGTAAAACGGAATTTTATGGTTGTTTGGGATAGCTATGGTGGTAGGGATAAAATTTTATTCCTCTCCAGAAGTGCAGCGTCGATAGCTTTGCTGGTTCGTGATCCATGACATATGGTTACTTCTTGTAACCCTACAGATGCACTAAAGACTGGTGCTCATTAGGTATCAGATCTAATGAACAAATCTGATCATGCGATGCATGATCCATGGAATTTCGTGAATACCCTCAACCCTATGGACTTGCTGAATACTTGGGTCTCAGCCTGTCATCGATTGGATTCAGATCCTCCAGATCGATCTCATGATATGAAACGTTTGAAAATAGATCTCTTTGTGAGATCTAAGGATGCACTGCATAGGGATGCTGAGAGTGTGATTCTGAACCGTGATGAGCCGTGGATGCCATCTGCTCTGAAGGAGAGTGCGTCGATGCAGGATGCTAGGGTGGATCCAACCGGTGGTAACAAGCTGCCTTCTAAATCTAATGCTGCTAATTTACAGAATAAAATTTCAGGGCTGAAGCTAGATGTATTTTATTCTTTGGGTATGTTCAAGGACTCATGCCCTGGTCAAATCCTTCGTAAGGGTTCAGTTGCTCATGTTGAAGCTAACTCTACAACGCTCGCTGAGGGAATGAAAATTGGGGAAAATTCATTGATTGCGTGAATTGGTTTTCCTAAAGGTGGAAAACCTTGAAATATTGATGATTTTATTCATAGAACCTCGATCTTATGGGGCTTCTATAACTGGAAATTCATCTCTCTTGGACGTGGTTTTTTTCATTGCTTATTTCCTTCAAATGATTTGAATCTTCCTACATGGAGATTTGGGAATCTGCTGTTGAAACGTAGTTGGATTCACTTACATTAATGGTCTTTGCGATTTAATGTTTCATGTACAAGAAATTCCTTTTCTCAAGTCTGGGTTCGTCTCCGTGGTCTTAACTGGGTCTTCTGGCATATGAGGATTTTGTATGATATTGGAACAAAAATTGGGACTCCTATTCATCTTGACAAGGAGACTAAATATGTTCAGTTTGGTCACTTTTCTAGGATGTTGGTGGACGTTGATCTATGTTCTATCTTAATTGACAAGGTAACTCTTTCTACTCCTTCTGAAAACATTCAAATTGATGTTTAGTATGAAAAAAACCCACTTTTTTCCAATGAATGTATGGCTGTTGGACATGCACTAGAGATGTGTCAGAAGCATGTTTCATGCCAAGAATGTAGAGTGATGGGTCATCCTGCAAATCTTTGCCGAAAGAAGTCAAGGAAGAATGATGCGTCTTTGTAAAATCCCATCGTTCATGATGGTGATGCACTTAAGGATCCAACTTCCATTGTGGCTGATGTGAGGACTTCTAGGAAATCTAATTCTCAGGTATCTAAAGGCAAGATTATGCTGGTGGATGTGTCTTTATAGAAAACTCATAGTGGCCCCTCAGACCCTCAGGTTGATTTGGCTAAAGAGGTCACTTCAGATATGTAAATATATGCACGGTCTCTAGGATTGATGATCTGGGATCAATCTCAGGTTGATTTCTCCAATCAGATTGATGCACAACAACATGTTGACTGTCACCAGGAAACTCAGAAGCAGCAGCATGTTGATTGTTTCCAGAAAACGTTGAAGCAGCAGCCTGTTTATTGTCATCAAGAAATTCAGTAGCTCTTTCAATATTCTGATATATCTATGAAAGGGTTAAATATGATGATGAAAGGGGAAGTGGTACCCCTTCTAAGGCTTCTGGCAGTGGCGGACATGCTTCCTTTAAAGAAGTAATCTTGAGTGGAAAGGAAAAGATGACTCATAGTGAGGGATTCACCTCTGTTACTTTAAAGCGGAGACCACACAAGGATTATTCTAACCTTCCTAGGAACGTGTCTACCAGATCATCTTAGAATATGTCTAGGAAGGTGGAAACAGAACTTCTTAAGATTTTCAATCAAGATAAGTCTCAATCTGAATGGGAGCCTACTAGTGACTCTGATTATGGTAATGATTTGTCATACTATGAAATTTAGACCTGGTGTTTGGTGGATGAGGAATTATTTTGTTTGTTTGATCCCGTCCTCCTTATCTATAATTTTTATTTCCTTTTAAAAAATGGTCAGAAGTTTTGCTTCTGGCTCGACTTACTGGGTATAATGTTATGGAGGTTTCCTGGTGGTGGATGGTTTTGATGTTTCTTCTGTGATTTTGATGATTCCTCACATTTTGGTTTGACATGCTATTTAAATCCTTGATTGTGGTGTTGATTCAATTTTTCTTCCCTTGGTGGTGGTTTAGAAGGAAGGGTTTAGTGCTCATGGAGATAGTCATAGCTCACTATTGAGGCCTTATTCTTCTCTATTATTTTCTCTTAGTGTAGGATTCCACCACTCTTCTCCCAGTCAAACTTTTATGGTATTTCGATGATTGATGTCATTTTGTGTCTCTAGTTTTAGTTAAGTTTTTTTTTTGTTGTGGTGGCGGTCATCCACATAGTTAATGATGGTGACAAGATTATGTTGATGGTGATTTGATGATGGGTATGATGGTGTGGTTGATGATATAGACATTATGTGACATTTCTCGATATATGGGGTGGCTTGTGGCCTAGGATCTCATGGCTAGAGGGGGTTTAGTGGTGCTTGGATCGAGGTGTGATTTAATTTTTTATTTTTATTGATTTGGTTGATGACTATTTAAAATTTTAAATTTTAATTCATGGTGTTACTATTTTTTGAATTTTTAAATGTCCAGTTACCACTAAATCATAAAGCGTCTTTTATAAAATGCAAAGAAATGTATTGGAATTCTACATTTCACATTAATAATGAATAAATAGATATCTTTTATCCAGTATTAAGTGTCAAGATTTCCAAGTTATATAGAAAGTGTTATCATGATGATGTAGGTTACATCATTTTTTATACTCATTAGGGTCATATTTTAAGTTAATTTAATATATATATATATAACATTAATTATTTTGTTTAAAATTTATGAATAATGAAATTTTTCTTGTGGAAAATGTTATTATGGTTGATTTAGGATTATGATAAATTCTTATAGAATGATGATGTGAGTTTTGTGGTTAAACATTAAAACATTTGTGGGTAATATTTTTTCTGTGATTGGTTTTCACAATGCTACAATGGGAAGGAATATCATCATAATGGATTGCATGATATAAATTGAAAATTTTTATTTGAATTATGAATTAATATGGGAAATAATTATATATAATGACTTTTGATGAATATTGAACATGAATGATAATAATTTTAATTGAAATTATGAGTAATATGGTAAGAGGTGGTGAGTGTTTTATTTTCTTAAAATCATGAAGTAAAAGAGTAATTATGTTTTTTTGTTTGTTTGATAAGGTCAAATTTTGTATAGTATATGAACATATTGAATTTAAAATTTTTAATCTAGCATGCATTCTAATTCTGGATATTTTATAGTAAACATTTGATTATCTAAAGTGATTTCCATTTTAAAGATAATACTAAAATGAAATGATAAATCGAGAATTTTACATGTTGTTAAATTTTTGTTTGACCTTATGATGACAATGTTGGATTAAATTTAAATTTAGTTTGATAAATATTTTAAGATCTTTTATGGGGAAATTTAAGGATTATAGAAGTTCCTTTCCTATTTAGTAGTGAATAGCTCTAAATTTCATCTATTAATTCTCACTCAACATTCACTCCCAAATTTCGGTAATTTTATTATAAAATAGAGAATTCCAATAAACAAGGAATTTTATCAAACAATGTATTTCATCAGTTAATTAATTTCATTTATTTTATCACTTTTGTGTCTTCATGCTTTTTTCAATACTTTATCATTATAGGAAATATTGAACACGTATTTTCGCTACATCCATAGTAAATAATATTTGTAAAAAAATTATATTATATATTATCTAGAGTTTTCTAGAAACTTATATTCTTTCTACAACTATATTAAATAGTGATATGACCATTGAAGGATAAAATGACTTTATGTGTAGTTTCTTATTATCTTATAAACTAGATTATAAATTATACACTTTATTTTTAGTATTATGCATTTTTTGTCCTATCTAAATTTATTTTTATGCATCAGCAGTTAATTTTTTTATAATATTAATGTTTTTAGCATATTTGTTTATAATAATACTAAGAAAGATATATTTTAGTGATAACTTTTAGTTGATAACAAATGATATGTACACTATATAGACATTATTGAGTTTTCAAGTTAATTTTATAGTTGTTTTATCAGAAATTCACTATAGATCCCTCTCAATAGCATTTAGTATGCCATCATTCTCCCTCCCAAAATGACATGTGTCATCCCCTCTGGGTCCCTCTCAATAAATTCAGACACACTTCTTACAGATATAGATACCCAATTAGTTCATGATGGTAAGCTAGGTTTTATTGAAGATTCTCATTTACCTACAGAGCAAGTGGTCCCTCTAGTAACCTCATGAGGATATTATATGGTCCGGATTATTGGTATGGATTTCAATGTAAAAAAATAATATTTCATTCTTTTATACTAATTGCTAATTTTTTTTCAAAAAGATGTTAAAAATATTATTAAATAGGAAAATATTAATAGTTTAGAAGTATGGAATCATAATTGTATGAAGGAAATGGTACCATTTGATAGATTTCTGATCCAGATAGAGGATACTGTGGGATTATTTGCATAGATCTTGGGTCTTTTTTTATGATCTAGTGAACTTACCATTAATTATTCACATTAGAGACATATGCCTCTATCTTAGAAGAATTAAGGATTATGTACATAAATAAAATTAATTTCAATACATTGATCATAGTTTCATAAGTTGAATATCATTATGTAATAGAGTTAGAAAAAATTTAATGATTTTTTTTTGAAGATTATCCTCCATTTTATTATTGAAAATATTGTCACATACCCATGGAAGTTAAAAAATTTGGTATGAAATGAAATAAATTAAAATGGATAGTGTAGAATCATTTGAATGATACATCATTGACTACTCAAGAGATGTATAAAACGTATTTTAAGGTGCACCTTGAAAGTATAGAAAAGTTTTCATGATAATCTTTATCATAGGAATAATTTGGTTCTAAATAATATATTATTATCTTAATATTATTTTTAAATACTTATAAAGATTTTATTAAATTTCCTATAATATATATTTGGAAGTGTCCATGAAAACTATAGTGAGTAGAGAGAAACAGGCCATCCTTGACACATTTAGTTCAAATATTTTTTGAGAAAAATATCAATTGTGGTTTTATTTTCATGAATCTAAATACATAAATATTTAATATTACATATTTTATATATTAAAATATCTATTTCTAACCTTTTTTATATCAAATAATGAGTTTGACTAATAGGTTTCTTAAATGGAATAATGGTTAGATATTGATCCAACATGTGGTTTCAGGTTTGTCAAAGACCCTACCAAAAATGATGGGGGTATAATATTTTATCTTAATATTTAATAATTAATATTATTTTAACTTTAAATTTAAATGTGTTTATATATATATAAGAAGTAGTAAATTAATTGTGGGATACCAACCTCGTACACTCCTACTTGGTTTCCTAGGAAGATCTAATTTTCTTGTCCTTGGGAAGGAAAATAATGGTTTTGTATAGAATAGTTCTAGGCCATCCCCATCTTAGGTATTTGGAAATTTTTTGATAAAATTTCCTATAACCAGTTCTGTTCCATATTACAGTGATCCTCTCCCTCTATAATCTCATATGAAAATTATTATTATGAAAAAAAATCTATGGGTAGGGGGTACAATCCTTGAATAGAATATTCATATAAGAATTTAGGATGTAAAGTTCATCACTCTATGAAATTCATTAGTTTAGATAAATATCAACACCACTATAACTTTCCTTTATGAGATTTCTTTGATGTATGGATAGACTTACCATATAAATTTCACAATATTGTAATTATTTAAAACACTAATTTTTATTTTTTAGGTATATATATATATATTAATTTAATTTTAAAATAAATTCAATTTGAAACATTTTATGTAGGTAATGGAAATAGTGACAGTTATAGTTGATTATTGAGAGGTAGTCATGATCCACAATGATTTTGAACTCTATGTTAGTGATGTTGTTATATAACTAAATATATTACCTCTAAATAATTATGTTTTGTTAAAGATGTTTTATGTGTTATTATCCATTTTTATGATGTGAAATATTTTTTACATGTTTTCCACATATATTTCTATATTAATTCTTCATCTTTTTAGACATAAACTTGATATTAGATGTTTATTTTATATGATTAATGGTATTTTCCTCAAAATATTTTTTTGTTATTAAATTCTTTAAAATATAGTTTTTGAGTTCTAAAAATGAGAAATGTTCTTGGAAATATATATTACTATTGAGTAGAGAAATTATGGTAGGTTGGTTGAGAATTATATGAATTTAGATTGAATAATGGTGTAAAGATCCATTGGTGTACATCTGATAAATCATGATGTGTGATTTTTATCACAATTTATCCTTTATAAGTCTTAGTCACTCACATTAAGATTTGGTTTTATTGATCATGTCTAAGCCTTTATTATTATTTTTTGATTGGTTTTATTATATATACTTTCCTAACTTGTTTACATGCAACATCTTGTATTTTTATATTGAAAAATTACATAAATTACACTTCATATCCTTGGATACTGTTTTTGTTAAATGTGAAGCATGTTCATTTATTCTTTAGTGGTAGTTATATTCCAAAATATGTATTTTATATATAATTTTGTATTCACTTATAACATGGATTCCAAATAGGTGTATAAAGTACTATAAAAAATTTTGATGAAGTTTTGTAACAATTATTTAAATATTTAATTAGTTTTGGACCAAAAAATATAGAGTTGTTATCTATTAGATTAAAAAAAATACTCTCATGTATTTTTACAAACATTAAAAAGTTTGAAAATTATATTTTGAAAATATCAATAGAATTTTTTCATGGTAAATTTTAATAACTCTAATTAATTTTTTTCCCATCATGATTTCAAATAATATTTGAGTGTGATTTCGATTTTTCTAATTCTTTTTTATCCTTTAATATGTATAAGTCTTAGATTATTTTGTAAGAAAAACTAGCTTCACTTGGATGAAATATTACGGTTATTTTTTTTATTCTTAAATTATGAAATAATTTCATTTAGTATGTTTAAATATTTTACTCCCCACATTCCATTAATTTGAATGATACTGTAATAATTTTATTTTATAAATAAACCTAAAAATGGTGTATTCTAAACTTAAATCTTTAATGAAATTCTTACATGGTTATGAGATATAAAAAATAGGATTATTTGAATTATGTTTAACGTATTTAAATTGTCTTAGTTTGGAAAAACATTGAGCATATGCATTGTATTTTGAATTTAGTTTTAAAAAAATAAGTTGTTTGGTTATGTTTATATTATTAAATAATGTATACACTTTTGAATTTTAAATAATTATTAAACCCAATATAAATGGTATAAATATTATTGTATTTTCTTTAATAAATTGTCGAATATATATTAGATTTTATACCAAAAAATAGTGTATAATAAATAATTTTACTTTGAAAAAATATTAGGTAATAATTGAGATTTAAAATAAACTTTAATTTCATTAAAAATAATTTTATTTGTTTTTATTTGTGCTAGTTTTGAAATTAAAACCAAAACTAGACTTTAATTTTCCAAATGCTTGTCATAACTACTAGACTATGTTTTAATTATGAAACCAATTATTAAACTAATATTTATTTTTATAAACACAAATTACCATTGGTCTGATAGTGTTTATTATTAAATTATTTGTTTAAACAAACATTAACTTGAGAAGACAATGGTCACTCTAACTTAAATAAAGTATTGAATATGGATATATTCTTAAACCCAGACATTAATTTTATAACTTACCTATTGTCAAAACATACTATATGGGTTTTTGTTTTTTACTTTCCTTCTTCTTGGTATACCTTATTACTAGTATGTTATTTCTTAACACTATTTTTTTCTTCATACTAAAATAAATTAGTCATTTATTATGTTATGGATTTTTCGTTGTTTTTTTTCTTCAAGTATTATTTAATTATCACTTATTACATATCTTATTCCTTATTCATGATATTATTATAATTTTTTTGTTGTTTATGTCATGTATTGGGTAGTTTTTGGACTCCTACAAGGATGTATTGATTGGATACATTTTATACCTTATACAAGGATTAGTTTATTATATTTACTCAACTAGTTTATATTTGAGATTCTTATAATTATATAAATTTTCTTCTCTATGTATTTTTACCTGTGTGGAGGAGATAATACTTAAATTTTATTTTTAACTATAGTAAATCTTGGTGATTTTAAATACTAAAATATTTTGTTTCAGTTTAAATTGTTTTTAATTAAAGTTTTTATTTAGTATAGGTTTAAATAGATTAATGATGCCATTAGAAAATGGAAAATGAAAACTCCCACTAAAAATTTTAAAAATTTTGGGATTGAAAAGTTTCTTTTAAGTCATCATAAGTTCACTCATGAGAAGTTAACTCACCAAAATTACAGATTTTGGTAGTTTTCTTCAGTCATTTTAGAATAATGTCAACAAAAACCTTCAGTATATGGGTCAAACTAATAGATTCTTACTAAATTATAATGGATGTGAAGACTGGTTTTGGGAAAGGTGAATAGTGTACTAGTTGGGACTACTGAGTCATTAGAAGACTCAATTTAATGGTGAAGTCCACAAATGGTTGACCATAAATGTTGGAAATAGTATCACCTTTTTGATTGACAGTATACTTCAATAAAAGGAAGAAAGACCAGCTACTGAGTTTTACTTTATAGAAATAAAAATTTCATAATGATGGAATAATTAGATATAAAATTTGTAATTATTTTTATTATGATAATATAAAAGAGTGTTCAGTGTTATCATGTGGAAATAAGAATAAATTATAAACCACATAAATCCAGTGTTCCGCTTTTTTCCTATTATTTTAATTCTTGTATGTATGTTTGAGTGATTTTGTAATCTATATATTGAGTGGTGAATAGGGATCATCTAGACATCCTAATTCTAAACCTCTAATATGGGAAGGGAATATCCATTAGTATAAATCCCATAGCATAACACTATCGATGGATATGAATTTCTATTAAAACTTAGGTTTAACCATCCAGTGATTATATCGTATTTTTTCTTTGAATTATTACCAATAAGTGGTATCAAAGGTATACATATTTTGAAACAATTAAAAAATAAAGTAACATTATCACTTGTCTCATATAAATATTGAATTTTAGTTTTCCATACTATCATTAGTAGATAAAGAAATAGAAGAAAGTAATGTTTAGAATAGTGAGTTCAATGGAATTGAATTTTATTTCTAGTATATATAAATAGAGGACTATCTTGTATATAAGTATCTCAAACTTCTATTGGGTGAGAATCTTGACAAGGTGGAGAATATTTAATGGGTAAATTTTAATAATAATGATTTAGGTTTGGTTAGGATGATGTGGAAATGAAATTTTTCCTTCAAAATCAATGAGAATAAGACTACAACTGCACTTATAGTGGCACTGATTGGGATGTATAAACAACTGATAGCCATAAAAAAATTTCCTAATGAGGAATTTTTTTTATATTTATTTTTTTTATAAAGGAAGATAGTAAAATACCATGTGAATGATTTTAAAAATATTATAAGTCATCTCAAATCATAAAAAATAACTTTTCCAAATAATGTTTGGGTTATACTATTGAATTCATATTTACTTGATGATTTGGATGACATGGTTACAATAGTAAGAAATTACTAGGTAAAGACTAATCTTTTGTTTGTGTATATTCAAAATATGATCATAAATGAGGATCATAGGAGAAGAGATATCTAAGAAAATTCTGGTAGTGTAATAAATACCAATGAAATGGGACACACACCTTTTAAGAAGAATCATTGAAAAATTGAAGAAAATAATATAGATAAGTTTCATGGAAATTTATATGCTCTACATCTTACATACTAGAAATGTTATAAGTAAGGACATATTGATATAGATTGTAGGAACTACAAGGATTTCACTGGACGGATGACTACCAAAAGTTACAAAAAACTTAATGCAATGGAAGATGGTAATGATCTACTTCTCACTATTCATACTCTAGTGGAGTCATGGTTAGTTGAATATGGTGTATACTTTCAATCAATGCAAGATCATGGATGCATGACAAGCTATATATCAGGAATTTTTGGGAATGCTTTTCTGGAAGATGATGAATCTTAATAGGTTGTTGGAAAGGGATATGTAAATCTATAGATTCAATGTGGATGTATTCTTTAGTTGAAATCTTCAAGACACATTCTGTGTCTTATGAAGAATCTCATTTGAGTTGGATAGTTATAAAAAGAAGGATTTTGTACTAATTTCTCTAATGGAGTGTGGAAATTTTCATAGGGATCTATGGTTATGGCACAAGGAGTTAAGGAAAATAGACTTTATCTAACCAAAAGTTCATATGGAAGTGAAATGGCCAAAATTTCATCCTCTGAAAATATGATGGTATGCAATTATAATATTGTTCACCTCGATGAGAAGAACATGATGGTTCTAATAGGTAATGTAATTATGTAGCTCGATCATAAAAATATCATAAGTACATGGTTTTTTATTCTTGGATATAAAAAAGAGACTTTCATTCAATTTGAATAACCTGAATTGCAGAGCTCGAAAGATGGATCTTGTTTAAATAGATGTCTGAGGACCATATTAACTTTAATCTCAAAAATGATCATGATACTTTGTCACATTTATTAATGATTCCATGATAAAAGTATGATTTTATTTTCAAAAAAATAAATTGTATATATTTGAGACCTTTTTATAATATAAATGCATAAAATATTTAGAAAGTTTGTGGAAATGGAAGTTTATTTGATCTGATAATGGTTGTGAATACAAATATGGAAACTTTCAGAACAAATTTCAGAAGAATGGGATTAGGCTTTAGAGAATTGTATAAAAAACTCTAATATACAATATAGTAGTAGAGAGGATGAACCAGACTTTAACAAGGATGGATAGATGCAAGCATGTGCACTCTGTTATTCCCAATGATATTTGGGTGGATGAAATTAACATGACAACATACTTGGTTAGTAAAATTATTATCTCTAATGTAGAGAAGATTCTACCTAAATAAATTTGATCTGAAAATCTTCTGAAATTTTCACACCTCAAAATAATTGGTTGTATTTTTTATTCTCTTTTTGATAAAAATGACTCAGATAAAATATAAAAAAAGTCAACATAATTTTTTTAGTATACAATAATGAGATATTTGGCTACTTTATATGGAGTTATAATCAAGATAAGATCATCATAAGTGAAGATTTAATCTTCAATGAGAAAATCCTAGGGATGGATCATAACATGTCTATATCAAAAGTTAAGGAAAATAAGTCAAATACAGATGTAGTAATTGGTCTTTATGAAAACACTAAAAATTTAAAAATACCAATGATACTAGTCATCATAAAAAATTAATTATAAATTTACCAATGTTAGGTATACCAAAATACTTATTAATTTTAAAGGTTGAAGGAAAATCACTATTAGTAGAGAAATCGATAGATGGATCGCCAAAAGTTAAAGCATTGAAAAATAATGTTTTAATTTATACATGAACTTCAAAGATAAGATCTTCTAGAGTTGGATGACTAGTCTATTAGTATGAGGTTGACAATAACTTATTACTTATAATGGATACTGGGGAACTTTAATTTCTATAAGTTTAAGAAACATTAAAAGACTCAAAGTTGTAAGAGTCATCCATGGAGGGGGGAAATAATTCCTTAAATTTCAAAAGAACATGGAATATAACTTTCTTTTCAAAGGTAAGACAAATAATAGAGAAAAAATGGATTTACTATTTGAAAGAGTAAACTAACAAAAGAAAGATATATAGGGTATAGTTTATGGTGAAAGTATTCTAATATAAGGAAGGAATCAATTTCTAAGAAAACAATTAATGATGGTTATGAATACTAAAATATGAATTATGCTGAGCATTATTGCATCTGATAGTTTTTTCCTAGAGTAGATCGATATGAATACTACCTCTCTTCATGGTGATTTTAATTAGGTTATCTACATCATATAGACCAAGGGTTTTGAAAGATGCACCTCGATTGTGGAACCATAAATTCAACGCTCTCATGAATGATTAAGTTTTAACAAGGAGTAAATTTTATTACTATTATTATTATAAATTTCAGAATTATTGGGCTTATGTTATACTTTTACTCTATATGGATGATATATTTCTATTGGGTCTAAAGATTCAACAAATTCAGGAGATGAAGAGTAAGTTTTCCATAATATTTGAAATGTAGGATATTAGTAAAGACTAAATATATTGGTGATAAGGACAAAAAATGACCAAAAAACCATTACTCTAGTAGAATCCTTGAAGGATTACTTCTATAATATCATTGAGAAATTTATGGTGGATGGATGTAATTCTATTATAACTCCCCTCGAAGGACACTTCAGGTTATCCATGAAACAAATACATTCAATGGAATATAAAAATTGATATGTTGTGAAGTATAATATACTTTATCTATCATAATCTTGATTTATCCAATTATATTTATACATAAATATATTTCACTTTCATTGGGAATATTGAGTCGATTCATGTTTAATCATGGAAAGTTATGAAGTAGATCATCTGATACCTGAAGGAATTAGTATATACGAGACTATTATTAGGTTAATATTATCCTCTATAAGGTTTTTCTGATGTTTATGTTTATAGTAATTTTTACAATCATAAAATCACAACAAGTTTCATGTTTACATTTGGTAGGATGATGATCAGCTATATATCATGCCTACAGTTAGTGGCGACCCTATCTACAATTGAATCAGACTATGTTGCAGCTTTAAAATTTGGAAAGGATTTTTTCTGGTTAAAGTTCATAATGAAGGATTTATGAATTGAATTGAAATTATAAATTTTATTCTACAATATCTAGAGTGTTATCCACCTTTACAAGAATCTAAAATTTAATGTGAGAATGAAAAACATGGACCTAAAATTCCACTTGATCCAGAATCTACTAGGGGACAAGTTTTTGTAGCTTTGGAAGATCATGGGGATGGAAATTTGATATGGAACGTTCATGGAGTTGTTAGTCAAAAATATCCCAAGGTAGTATTGTGCCTATGTGGGACACAATTGAATGGGATGGGGATGGGGAATAATGTATTAAATGTGGAAGGAGTTGCTTTTTCGAATGTGTTAGAGGATACTGAAAAGGTTTCTTCATGTAATATTTCATTGGGATATTATTTTTATCATCAACTTTTTTCATGTCACCATAATTTTAATAACCTAATGTTCACACACTAAAAGAAAGAAAAATCAATAGTTCTCTTTGAACTTGTCATAATAGAGGTAGGAGAAACCTTCAGCATATGGGCCAGACTATTTAAATATCACAAACTCATAATGGATGTGTAGAATGGTTTTCGGGCATGTTGAAAAGTGTAAAAAATGGGATGGTTTATTTGGTGTAAGACTCAGTTAATTAGTGAAGTCGATGGATAGATGACCAAAAAATTCAAATAGTAGTATGACGTGTTTTACTGAAAATGAACTTCTATAATAGGAGGTGGGACCAGCTGTTGAGTTGTATTTTACTGAAATAAAAAAGTGTAATGCTATCTTTTTTATCTATAGTGTTTTTTATTCTTGTTAGTTTATTAATAAAAAAGAGTTTATAGTTTTCTACCATGGACTTAATATGAAATTATAAACCACATAAAATTAGTGTTCCTTCTTTTTTCCCCATATGTTTGAGTGTTTATGTGACTTTTATTTTAAGAAGTGATTGCGGGGTAGATTTAATTACTAATTATGATTCTATTATATAATAATGGATGATTTTGAAGTTGAAATTCCATATTTTCGAACTAACAGTGGGCATGAATTTATCGTAAACTAGTGGTTCAGCCATTCAATGATCGTATTGAATTTTTCAAGATACTTCTTTCTAATAAAAATTACCAAAGAATATTCATTTTATAAAATTTTCATAAAAACATTATAAAATTATAATAACTTATAAAAATAATTTATATTTTGTTAAATTATTTATAAACCACAAAAACTTGCCATTATTGTTCCATTTTCTATAATCTATTGAGAACAATGATGTGAGAATATGGACATAGTGTGTTGTCTATTCCATAATAAATGATACATGGTTAGAGAATATTGGTGGAAAATAAAATTACCCAGGTATGAAATTTCAAGTTTGGAATTCAAGTAGTTCCTACTAATAATTTCTTCATAACATTATATAAAAAATACTTATAATTTGATAAATACTTAAATTTCAATCAACTAAAATTTCTGGGTACATAATAAATAGGTATTTTCTAAATTCTTTGTATGAATTGAATAAACATTGTTCAATCAATAGGAGAATAAAATTCTCCATCACACTCAAGATCATGATTACAAGGATAAAGTGTAATACCTTGATCTCCAACTAGAATCAATAAAAGTGGAATTCACAAATGTGAAAATCATGATTGAAGCCTTCTAATGAGGTTAAGAAGCAGTATCCAAATGGTTAGAACAACTAAATATTCTAAAAGACTCCAAGGATGATGAGATAGTATCTCTCCTGTGATAAGTTGATACTTCTAAATAGGCTTTTGATGATCTAAAATGATTTTACAGAATAATTATGTATTTATTCATTTTTATTTTCCCATTTCTTTTATTGTTGAAAGGAGGCTAAAAATGTAGATTCTCATTCCATAGTTTTCTTGAAATTAATAGAAATGATTCCATTTTTTGAATTGTTTTATTTACATCACATCATCATATAAAATCATGTATTTATATACTAAGTAGGTTCATGGGAGATTATATGTTTTGGATTATCATAAAACATCATCCACTCAGTTTACTTATTAAGAAAATCATAGTGGTTCAACACACAAATTTTTCTTTGGGGACTTACTAGAAGTGCACATATAATGCCCCATTCTTTACATACATTGATATTAATTCATAATTGAATTATATTTATTACAAAATATAACAAAACCATTATTGGACTATATAGGTATAGTGTATTTAGAAATTCGGAAACATAAACAACTAGTTCATAAAACATCTACAATGTCACCCATTTATTTAATGTAACGCCCCGACCCTAGTTACCCAGAGTCGGTGCATTATTACATAACATTGGCATGATCACAAGAAAGATCAAATCTCGAAAGACCGATTGGTTTAGTAGCCTTGGAAACACTAGATATATTCATAAGTTTTACATTACATCATAAAATGAAAAACTACTACAAAAACATAATGTCTCCATAATCCACACTCATATCCCCACATAACATCCCTGCAGGTCATTCATAATTTACTTCTTCACTTCCTGGGAAAAATAAAACATAGAAAAGGGGTGAGCTCAAATGCCCAGTAAGGATAACAATATAGCGGAAACTTTCATAAATAAGAATAAACATTTAATGCAATGTATAACTAAAACAAAAGCCTTTCAAACATGAACTTTCAACATGGTATGGCATAAATAAAATGAAATAATTCCATTTACTTATTCACATGGATATTCTACTAATCGAATAATCACATGCAAAAATCAATAACCACTTTCATAATGTTGGAATGCATAATGCCAGACTATCATAACCACATAGTCAAGGCCTCGTGCCAAGACTACAAATAAGATTTTTTCAAGGCCTTGTGCCAAGACACTAGTTTGTCTCATGAGACCTAGCGATGCATCGAGGAGCTATAGCGGGCTCCACCCGTCACATATTAAGTCCAATGCATTCCCATATGAAAAGGTTTAAACATAACATAAACATTATTATTAAAACTAGCATACAAAATGTCAATAATTTCACCATAAACTATGAATGGTATAAAAATAGCACATCCACAGTCAAACATATCACAAAACCTTCAATACAATATAGAAGTTTTGTATCATAATAAATCAACTTCAAATAATCTTAAAATCCATCAAAGGATGTTGACATAGATGAAATCAAAATTCTTTTTAAAGAAATATCTCCTTTTATTTTGAAATCATTTAAGATCCATATAAAATAAAACATTTTCTTTGAAAATATTCTTATAAGCTTGTAAGGAAAGCTTTGAATATTTTATAACGGCGGAAAATAACCGCACCCGCCGTATAAGTTAAAAAAAACATTCTTACCTTAATTCTGTCGAAAAGGTTAAAAAGGACCTTGTTTTGAAAACGACAGAAAGATTCCTCTTATAAAAAGTAAAACAAGGGTATAAATGACTTTTACCCATATTCTTGTAAAAATGTTTTGAAATACATTTTGAAGAAACATGGATGTGGATGATAACGAGATCCCAGCAGATTATTACGTATAAACAACCTCGGATAATGAAGAGATTGTGAAATAAACCTTACCTTGTACTTTTCCTTGGTTGGGGTAGGTTAACCTCCTGTATAATGGTGAAATAATTTTTATTAAATTATACAATAATCATATACATTAATATGATATCATATATGATCTTTTAATATTGATTTGATAATAATATCTTAGTATTATCGTTGTTTCGGGTGTTAACTTATGTGTTTTCTTTTATATGTTTTGTTACGTAAGACATGTTTGTAAAGGATAGGTTTTATATTATTCATATCCAGAATGATATCAAGTCCTTAAACATCATTTTTAAATCATCAAATGATAATTATACTTGAATGGATACGATGGAGAATGAATCTCATCGCGTTCGTGGAGACGGTAGTCCGTACGTACGTACGAGCGACAATATCATTATTTTGATATTAAAATAATATATAAATGGATGGTATATCATATATACAGAATCATTAAAATGTTATATTTATTATTTACATGAGTTACACATCATTATTATACCCATCCAAATAATATTATATTGAATAACAATTACACCACGACGTGGAGACGGTAAGCCGTACGTACGCACGTATGGTGACATGTTATTCAAAGGGTGGATAGAATACTGAATATGGTTGTAACATATTTATAATAACATCACAGTATATATATGATACTGGATTTATTATTTTAGAATGGTAACAACAAAGGAAGAAGAAGTGGAAGAATAAATGAACTTAGAAAAGGGTGGTGAAATCATTACCTCTTCTTCGGGTTCTTCCTTTTGATTTGATCAAAAGGTCTCCTTAGGTTGGATTTCTGATCAAACTAAGGCCCCTAGGTTGTAGTGAGGGATGTTGGGAGAGTATTTGGGTAGAGTTTGGCCGAACCAAAAGGCTTTGAAGGTGTGAAGAAATGAGAAGGAGGAGTGTCCTTTTATAAGAGGGGCGAGGGGCACCTTTGGAAAAGCTAGAGATATTAGTTTATAATAAATTCATATTCGGTTTAAAATGGCTCCAAAGTTGACTATTCAAAGGTTAAGGTGGGGATGGGTCGAAAACAACTCAACCAATAGAATTTAGACAGGTTTGGGTACTTATATTAACCTTATTTTTAAGTATTAACTCTAAGTTAATTAGTTTCACTTTTACAATGTCTCTTTGTATTTTTATATAATATTGTTAATAAACTTTCTATATGCATCCAAGCAACCGCCAAGTGGTCCATTAATGATGAACCTATCATTATATAAGTCTCTTGGACGAAACTTAGATTTTTAGGAATTTAATATCAATTAATAATATAATATTTGTTTTAAGAACTCTTTTATGTCAATTTTGACACTATTCAATAGTTGATTTTTTTGAAACTCATAATAGATTGATTACTTCGAAAAAAGTCAATTAAATCATTCCTAATATATCATATTATCCTAGAAAATTAGTTTAATTCATTAAAAGTTTCATATTATATTTATTTGGGCATTTATAATATCAATTATTTTAATTTTTCACTATTATAGTAATTACTGTATCATCATTGTGTCATAAATAAAATAAAATATTTAATGTCTAAAAATTATAAATAAAATATAATTATGTAGGAAATATTTTTATATTTCTAATTAATATTTATAATCTAAAATCCAACATATATAACCCTATGTAACAATTGTTTTTCTAAAAGATATATGCTTGTGTCATTTTTGTATTCATTTTAACTTAATTAAAATAAAGTGTCATTATCACTTACAAGTGGATCCATGGGGTCCCAAAATCGACCCAAAGATGCCCATGGTCGACCATGTATCAACCAATAGGGTTAAGACACGTTTTAGTTTAATTTAGTATTATTATAATATTATTTTTTAACCCTTATTTACCGGATTTACCCTTAACCATGGTAAATAAAATATTTACCGCAGTAATTATTCAAAATGTCTAAAAATAAAAGTTACCTATTTACACAATTTGAACATCCTGATTCCAAATATGGAATCCATTTTCCTAAATTCAAAACACAGAAGTGGCAGAAATTAATTTAAAATTAATTCCAGTTGTTAAAATAAAAAGCGGGTTTTTAAGAGACAATAACTATCAAAAGATTGACACTTGTTTATGTCTGGTTTAATTGTGAAATTATGTCCAATGACAAACCTTAAATTAAATGGTAAAAATATATTCTAAATATACTTTAAAACCACTCAAATTCATAATTTATCACTATTAATTATTTTGATTAAAAAAGTTGTTTTTAATTAAAATTTAGTAATTTTCACTATTCATCAAAATATAAAAGTTATCCGAAAAGTACCAAAATCTCACCATAGGCTAAATTAGATATTCCGAATCCAAAAATGAAGTCCATTTTGAAATATAAAATATATATAATTTTAAAAAGTAGGTATTACTATTCATAACGGCTAGTTTGAATGGTTGTTAGAACTCGGTGTTGTGTACAACACACGCTATCGCATTATTCAAAGAGAAGCGTACCGTAGAAGTTTGGGGTGTTACATTTAATCATAACTAGACTTATTTTTTGGGAATATCTGTTTCCCTTGGATTTCGGGGATGACCTCCTTTGATGGGAGGTTCAAACATTCTGATCGGTTTCTAATGGGTTTGTTTGTAGAACCGAAAACATCCAATGATTCCACATCCATTTAGACCTACTTTCCAAAGTTAGGCGCTCATTAGTTTGTGGACTGATGAGGCTTAGGAATTTGAATTAGTTGATAGGATGGGAGGTCGGACTCATCACACCTTTTTGAGGGGAATTATTGTCTACTAAGGGACTATATTTATAGATTTAAGTTATGTTCATGAATCCTTATTACATTACCAAGTATAAAATGAGATTTCCTTCAGATTTGAAAATCAATGATTAAATATGCAAGAAATTTAGAGAATCTTTTATATGTATTTGAGGTTATTCATCGATAGAGAATCATCTGTGTTTATTAGAGATTCTTGGTCAATGGTACCCTTCGACACATTTATATAGAAGTCTCTTGGTCATTATGATGATCATGCTGGTTTTAAAGCCACTCAGTGGGGCACTTGAAGTTTATTGTCATTCAGGAGGACATGGATTATCCCAGAGTTTGGGATCGAACCCATAGAGGAGCTACCTACGTATCCTTTTTTTAAAAAAAGGAATCAGAACCCACGTAGTTCAAGTAAGGTATAATGATGTTTATGATTGATGGATCAAAGAAGGATGTCATAATTACTTTTACACTCTAATCTCATGTGAGTCATGCTCGGTGTGAGAAACAATAGGTATTGGTAAAAATTGGACAATTGTTCCATGAAAGATGAAATCATAAGAAATAAGGTGGGGCTTATGTATGTATGACTACCCAGATAAATGAAGATTAGGATTTACTTCAGGGAAGAAATCCAGGAACAGGGTCCATAAAGGTATATGTGCTTCATGGAGATTTGAATACTCTAACTTGGGGCTTACTCCTAAAAAGGAGGCCCAAATTAAGAGATGACTTATGATTGGGTTTTACTCCTGAAAAGGAATCCCAGATCAAAGGTAAATTAGGACTGGTTAAGACACTAGTGCAGAAATCGTTTTTTACGTCACCATTTTTTACGTCGGTTATATATAACCGACGTAACAATGCGGCGAGTAGATTTTTCACGTCAGTTATTTTAATAACCGACTTTACAAATCGCGCCTGTTGGGTTTTTACGTCGGTTATCTTATAACGGACGTAAAAAACCAATGCGCGGGGGGGTTTTTTTACGTCGGTTATCAAATAACCGACGTAAAAAACCAAAGCGCGGTGTGTTTTACGTCGGTTATTTTATAACCGACGTAAAAAAAACCCTCGGGGCTTTGGTTTTTTACGTCGGTTATTTGATAACCGACGTAAAAAAAGCGTCGATATCGGGTTTTTTACGTTGGTTACCAAATAACAGAAGTAAAAAACGCGTAGATATCGTGTTTTTTTACGTCGGTTATTTGGAAACCGACATAAAAAACCCCCCGCACATTGGTTTTTTACGTCGGTTATCTTATAAACGACGTAAAAAACCAAATCCCCGGGGGGGTTTTTACGTCGGTTTCCAAATAACCGACGTAAAAAAACCCGATATTTACGCGTTTTTTACGTCGGTTATAAAATAACCGACGTAAAAAACCAAAGCGCGGGAGCTTTTTTACATCGGTTTTAAGATAACCGACGTAAAAAAGCTAAAAAATAGTTTATAACGTCGGTTATTATATAACCGACGTTATAAAGCATTTAAAAAAATTAAAGCCCGTGTTCTGTCATTTACGATTTTTCTATTGACAGTCGCCGGCTCGTCTCTCTCTCACGCGGTAAACCCTAATCGGCTCATCGATCGCCTGCATTAAACTCATTTTGGATTCATTGTTTATCTTCTTCACTCCTCTCGGATCAATCATCTCAACTCGCGACTTTGAAGTAAGCCTTCCACGAATTTATTTCTTTCATTTTTGTTTCGATTCTTGATGTGCTTTTCGTTCGTTTTTGAATCTCGTGGAATTTTTTGTTATTGAAAATGGTTATTATGTTCATTCAACTCACAACATTCAACTCGCAAATGGTTATTAAAACATTGAGGATTAGCTTCAGCAAAATCTGAAAAATAATGGGTGGTACTGTAACGTTCCATTCTTCCAGCAACATTATTATTTCCTACTTAGCTGGAATGTGTCTTTCTGGATGAAGATTGGTAGTACTTATTTTCTTAAAATCATATTTTCAATATGATTGTCCAGAAAATTATTTTCACGAACGAAATTGGACCAGGTACAATCGGTAATACCTATCCTTAAAATTTCATTCAACATTCTTACATCATAATATTTTTTCAAAAAATTATGATTTTTAGAACTCCTAGATCAGAAAACCATCATCTGTTTTTATCTGCATTCATAAAAATATCAATTCATACCTATTAAAATCAAATATTTCATTCTGGACTCATGGTGAGTCTGATAATACATTTCTTCTTTCATTCATCTCTTAAAAATGATGGACCTTTTCATACAAAGTGTATCTGATTTCTTGAATACGATGGTATGTCCGATTTTCAACAAAACCAAGTGAGGTGATTTCTTTTATTATTAATAATTCATAAAAAAATTATAATACCTAAATATTATTATCATCCTTTTCAGATTTTTCATTATAAAAAAGGTAAAGGGTACTTTCTTTTCATTCTCAAGTTAAATTATATTTTTTATAAAGGTCTTTTCTATCTAGGTAGAAATAATTTAATGATAATTAGATTGAATTAGGTATATTATCTTATCTTACCATCCAAACACATTTTTATGTATTAATAATTATTATGTTTTGTAAAAACAATTATGACCCCCATTTCATTTTTGTTAGTTAATTAATCGACGAAAGTGTTATAAATGATTTGATGATCACGATTCACCCATATATATGGTTAGTCATTATGTGACATTTGGGTCCATAATATCCTTCTAATGAATTAGACAATGCATTATATATCATAGATAAATATGGGATACAGATGGTTATACCATGTCCAATGTGTTATGTGATGTGTCTCGTAAGAAATATTATAATAAATTATAGGAAAGGTGATTAACATATCCCAATATGAGGTGAATGAAACTATGTTTTCCCTTGACATATGTTATGACTTATATGATTATGTTTGTGCCACACTCTTATGTTATTCCACATACCAATGTTGTGATCTTGTGAATAAGGTTTTTTAAATCATGTTCCCACTATCATATAAATCATGTCTTATGTTATGCTAAAATTGTTATACTTGGACTCAGGTTTTATGATCTATGATTATATAGAACTGTTTCACTTATCTTTTTGATCATGTGCTTTGTGTATGCTCTTATACCCCCATGGATATCTTTTTATGATATTAGATATTATATTTATATATATCATGTTTACCCATAATGAGTATCATAAATCAAAACTTTTATTATTTTCATTCCCTAAGTTATAAAAATAAGTATTATGTAGGATGATTCAAAAATTTAATCTGTGAGATGAGTTGTTTTATGTGTGAAACCCAGGCCAAAAACATATGTATTTTTTTATTGGTATTACATATATATAGTTCGACATATACTTTTTTTTACATTACCATGATATTAACATTACTTTTTCTAAAGAAATATTAATGTCCTTAGATTATATATCGGATCAAAAGGATATAGTAATTCTAATATATAATCAGAATGATCAGATAATATGAAAATATTATTAAACATAAAACAAATGGTCTATATTCATATTTTTAACATGACACTTACGATGTATAGCTATTTGGTGTTGGGTACTTATGAAAACTACTACTACTTTCAAGATTTTGGCACTTGAAAGTGTTGAGTACTTTAGATCATAATGATTGAACAACAAGCATGAATAACACATGTTATATGATCCATTAGGTATTTCTATATTTTAACATGTTTATTAGTATATTGGAATGAGATTATTATAAATCTGTATCATCTGATCATATTCACTTATTCCAGATAAAAATAATTTTGTTTATGTTTTAATGATGTATATTTTATTTGGAGAATCATTAGGCGTCATGGTTTTATTTGATTCAATGAAATTTAAAACTGTTACATCTAATTATATTTTGTTTTAAAAATAATATTCAAGCATATTTTTTTAAATACCTATAGATTTGTTTTATATTTTAAATTGTTTTACATTCAAATTATGATTTTTTCATATAAAAATGTTTTGTCTTATATTAAAAATATATATTTTTTGTTGATATTTGTTATAGGTAATAATGAGTCGAAGTTGGATTACGACACATCGAATGAGAAATGAATTTGATGAAGGTGTTGATGCCTTTTTGGAATTTTCAAAACGAAATGTTCCAAGTAGTGACATTTTTTTCTGTCCATGCCTGAAATGTTTGAATATGAAGAAGTTGAAAAGTAGAGAGATAAAAGATCATCTGATACGTCATGGTTTTAATCCGAGTTACAGCCCTTGGATTTGGAATGGTGAAACTAGACGGAATGTCACTGATGATGATGATTCGCAAGATGGTAACTCCGATGGAATTGAAGAAATGATTCGCGATATTGTAGCAGAACAAATTGAGATAGAACCGACAGTTGCACGTCTATATGGTGATGCTGAAAAACCATTATATCCCGGTTGTACAGATTTTACGGTTCTGTCGGCGGTGTTAAGATTTATTAACCTGAAGGCGAAGCATGGATGGAGTGACAGAAGTTTTATAGAGCTGCTACAATTGATGAAAGACATTCTTCCAAAAGATAACGATCTTCCAGATTCACATTACAAAGCAAAGAAAATATTATGCCCGATGGGATTGGGATACAATAAAATACATGCCTGTCCGAATGACTGCATTATATATAGGAAGGAATATGAATTTCTGTCAGAGTGTCCAAAATGCGGGACATCACGGTATAAGGTGAAAGAAAAATCACAGGGTGATGTAGAGATTACAAATCTCCCTTCAAAGGTATTTTGGTATCTTCCTATAATTAATCGTTTCAAACGTTTATTTTATAATTCACATGATGCAAAAAGGTTAATATGGCATGCTGAAGAGCGGGTATGTGATGGAAAAATACGTCATCCAGCTGATTGTCCACAATGGAAGAAAATTGATGCGCAATATTCTACATTTGGAAATGAAATAAGAAATCTCAGACTAGGGTTGTGCGCAGATGGAATGAATCCATACCGAACACTCAGTATCACACATAGTTCATGGCCTGTTTTATTGGTAATTTACAAACACTCCTGAAGTTTGTATGAAGCGCAAATATATCATGTTGAGTACAATGATCTCTGGTCCAAAGCAACCCGGTAATGATATTGATGTTTACTTGTCACCGTTGATTGATGATTTGAAATTGTTATGGGATGATGGTATTAGGGTGTATGATTCTTATAAAATAGAATATTTTCAACTGCATGCAGTGCTTCTGTTCACTATAAATGACTTCCCAGAGTGTGGAAATTTGTCTGGATACAGTGTTAAAGGGCATAAAGCATGTCCAATTTGCAAACAACAGACGTCCTATTGTCAATTGCATCATGGGAGGAAAACAGTGTACATGGGTCATCGAAAGTTTTTGCCTATGGAACACCCTTATAGAAGACTAAAAAAGGAATTTAATGGCTCACAAGAATTTGATACTGCTCCAAAACCTTTATCCCCTGATCTGTATTTTGAGAGGGTGAAAAACCTTGACGTGACATTGGGAAAGACACAGAAATCTGGTAATGATAGACATATTTGGAAGAAAAAGGTCAATTTTTTTTCGAGCTACCATATTGGAGGTATCATGAAGTTAAACATAATATTGATGTCATGCACGTGGAGAAGAATATATGTGATTCTTTGATTGGAACATTGTTAGATATTAAAGGAAAGACTAAAGATGGGTTGAATTCAAGATTAGACTTACTATCAATGGGAATACGTTTGGAGTTAGCTCCCACTCGTAAAGGAAGACGAACATTTCTTTCCCTGGCTTGTCATACATTATCGAAGAGGGAGAAAATTAGCTTCTGTCAGTGTCTTCATGGTACCAAAGTGCCTCAAGGTTATTCTTCTAATGTAAAAAATTTTGTCTCATTGAAGGACTTGAAGTTGATAGGTATGAAATCACATGATTTTCACGTCATGATGCAACAAATTATACCAGTTGCATTGCGTGGAATATTGCCCATTCGTGTCAAAAAGACTATAATGAAGTTGTGTTATTTTTTCAATTCAATTTGTAACAAGGCGATTGATTTGAATGCTTTGAACATTTTGGAAATGGATGCAATTTTTATACTTTTTCAATTGGAAATGTATTTTCCTCCAACTTTTTTTTATATAATGGTGCATTTAATGATTCATCTGGTTTGAGAAATAAAGCTTTGTGGACCTGTATATCTTCGTTGGATGTATCCTTTTGAAAGGTATATGAAAATATTAAAGGGGTATGTTAAAAATCTATATCGACCTGAAGACTCCATTATTGAAAAGTATATTTCTGAGGAGGTAGCAGAGTTTTGTACGAGCTACTTGGCTGCGGCGCAACACATAGGTTTGCCTCCATCTCGCCATGAACGAGTTAATAATGAGGGAAAGGGGATTCGCGGCTTGAAAGTAAAATCATTGTCAGCTGAACAGATGAAGAAGTTAGAATCATAGATCTTGAATAACATAGCTGATGCTCAACCATATATCACATTGCATATTAATGAGTTGAAACAATGTCATCCAAAGAAGAAAGAAATGTGGATTTTGAATGAGCACAACAAAACTTTTTTGTCATGGATTAAAAAGACTTTTCTTGGTAGATCAAATGTATTAGAGACATTAAAATGGATAGTGGGTGGTCCATGTTTAAATGTGATAACATGGTCTGGTTATGACATTAATGGTTATACATTTCATACAAAATCTCAGGACAATAGAAGTGTAGTTCAGAATAGTGGTGTATTGGTGTTTGCAGAAGCAATGCATTTTTCGAGTGCTAAGGACAAAAACCCAATTTCTACATCAAATGCATATTATGGAGTGATTGAAGACATATGGGAGGTTGATTAATTGAAAATTAAAGTTCCTGTTTTTAACTGTAAATGGTTTAACGGTAACAAAAGTGTCAGACACGATGAATTTGGAATGACACTTGTTAATCTGAATAGATTGGAATACACAACTGATTCTTTTATAATGGCAACACATGCAAAAAAAAATTTTTATGTAGTAGATCAATCAGATATGCAGTGGGTTGTTGTTTTACAATGGAAAAAAAATATGTTGGTGAGGATGAACTTGATGAATATGCTGATTTATGTGAGATCCCTACTTTAATGGAAATATTAACAAAACATAATGACGATCATGTTGAAGACATAGTTTGTGCCATAAGGAATGATCACGACGAAGGAATTTGGGAAAAAAATCCATCTGTACATTCCTAAAATTACAGGTAACATATGTTTATTTCTTGTTTACATTTATTTTTTCCATAAATGTTAGATATTGTAAGTTTTTTATTTATTAAAACATGTTTTAAAATAAAATAATTATATGTTTTTGTTTGTTTTAAGTTTGTTTAGTTTACTTTATCATGTTTATAACCATTACATGAATTTTAAAATGCTTATTTTTGTTCACTGACAATTACTTTACCATGTTTACAATGTTTACCAGGTTTACCATTTTTACCATTTTTACTATCTTGACCATCTTGACCATCTTTTCCATCTTTACCATTGTTTAACATGCTTACCATATTACCAATGTTTTCTATTATGTAACTTAGTACACTTTTCTATTTTCTGATTACAGTAGTATTAAAATATTTGAATTTGTATATTTGTTCACTGACAATTACTTTACCATGTTTACAATGTTTACCAGGTTTACCATTTTTTCCATTTTTTACCATCTTGACCATCTTGAACATCTTTTCCATCTTTACCATTGTTTAACATGCTTACCATATTACCAATATTTACTATTATGTAACCTAGTACACTTTTCTATTTTCTGATTACAGTAGTATTAAAATATTTGAATTTGTATATTTGTGAACTGACGTTTGTTTTTTTGATTTGAAGGATAATGACAGATCATTCAGATGATCAACCACATGATTCTGGAGAGGAGCATATTGCTGGTCATACCTCTGGGGATGAACATTCACATGCTCCTATTACGACAAAGAGTTCAAAGGTTGGTAAACGTGGTTGCACATGTTTACCAAAATTATCACTTGCCCGTATGCAGGATCAGAGGATAGTAGTTGAGTTTGATGATGATGATATTCCTAGAGGTCCGAATGCCAAAGATTTTAAGAGTTTTGTTGCAACTCAGGCTAAGACCAAAGTAAGAATTCTATATGATGATTGGAGAGGTGTGGATAAAGCGATTATCTATCAGTTGTGGGAGATGATTTTGGTAAGATCTTTTGCATTGTTTGACCATTCTTTTAATGTTTCTGGTATATATAATATGTTTAACCTCTTCTTTATCAGATGACATTTGATATTCCTGACACTGGAGGAGTCAGGAAGAAATGCTTATCGTTGGCTTCCAGGAGATGGAGGGATTTCAAATCAACCCTCTCATCTGATTTCATTTATGGTCATAGGAGTCAAGACAATCCATGTCGTATATATCCTTTTATAGATGAAGACACATGGAGAAAGTTTTTTGAAAGTAGAAAAAAAGAGTCATTTCTGGTAAGGGCAATGTAAACTTTTATATACGTTCTTATATAAATGATTTTATTAATGTTTTGTTAATGATTTCTTATTCTTAAATTACAGAAAACAAGGAAAGCTCATTAGGAGATCCAATCTAAAAATGTATACCCTCATAGTTTATCTCAGGGAGGGTATACATTATTGGAAGAAAAAATGATAGCGGAAAAATTTCAACAACTAAGAGCTGAGTCTTCAAGCTTTGGAGAGGTGGCCCCTCCATCCCCTCCATCTAGACATGAAAAATGGAAGAGAGCTCGGAAGGGAAAAAAAGGGAAATATCTTTCGGAAGAATAGAGAATCGTAGCTGAGAGGATTGTAAGATATCTATTTAATTTATTTAAGTTAAATTTTTTCTTCATATAAGTTTCAATCATTACAGAAATGTTCAATTAATTAATACAGGACTCTCTTGAGGAGAAGAGTTCAGAGGGGACATTTACAGCTACTGGGAGGGAAGATATTTTATTTGCAGCATTGGGAAGGCCCGAACATCCTGGTCGTGTAAGAGGATATCCGACAGGTGTATCGGTAATAAAAGTGTTTCCACATTCTTCAACTTATAACATTGAGGGGGTTTATAAAAAAAATAGAATCCTTGGAGGCTGAAGTTCAAAATATTAATGCGACGATGGAAGACAAGATTAGAGATTCGGTGCAGTCTATGTTTGCAGAAATGCAAAGACAATTTCAGACTGCAGCTCCCACTCCTCCACCTCCCCCTGCAGACCCCATTATTTATCCTCCACCTCCGCCAGTAGCTCCCACTATCCCACCTCAGCCTGCGGACCCCATTTTTTATCCTACGCCTCCGCTGCAGCTTCCTACATATTGCTAGTTGTATGTTGATGATTCTCAACATCATATAGTAGCATACGGGTTGGTATATTGTATAGGAGATACAGTTCATCATCAACAATTAGAGGTAGAGAATCAGAGGATCACTGTACAGGATATTATAGATAGATCAGCTAGGGTACCAGTACCTACAGATGAGGTGGCGACAGTTGGACAGAGTATCGGCCATTTATTAGTTTAGCCATCCAGACTTCTTCGACTCATTACCATAGAGGTATGAATGTTATATCTTTTATTTTATTTTTTTATTAAAGTTGTTTTATCATTTGAAAACTACTATAATTCTCAATTTTTATTTTCACAGGAATACTTCAAAGGTAAAGAAATACTGTATAGACAACAACAAAGACAACAGGATATGACATCAGATACAGATTCCAGTGGTCTTGACAGATTGTCAAGATATTCACATTTGTTGTTGGGTTTTTATGAGTTTCCAATGGAATCTCATGTTTGTGGACGTGAAATAAGTGTGGGGATTACAAAATCTGATATCATGGAGCTTGTTACTGGAGATAAGCTGTGCATCAACGTGGTGCAAATTTTTTCCATGTAAGTCTTAACACCTTTTCCCTCCGTTATATTTATTAAAAATGTATACTTATATATGTTTTGTATTAGGTATCTTTATAAAATTTGTGAGAGGAATGAACTGACAGAAGTATATGGATTCATGGACCCGCAATTGATTTCCCCTGAAGCATGTGCATTGACTGAGGAACAAAGAATGGTTTATATTGCTGAAAGATTTGAAAAGAATATAATCCAACAATGTTGGATGATGCCTTTTTGTGAGAGGTATGAAACACATTTCTCTCAAAGAGTTAATTATCTTTTAACATAAAAAACCACTAACATTAAATTTCCTTTTATCAGTAATCATTGGATGTTAGGGATTTTTTTCCCAAGGGAGAAAGCTCTTTATTGGATATGCTCTATTCATGGTGATGTGCGGGAAAGTTTTAAGAATATATTGGAAAAGTAAGTTTCAATTTCTCAATAGTTTTATATATTATAATGAATTTTAAATTTACCCCATTCGTATTATTTTCTAACAGTGCATGGGTCTACTTTCGAAAAAACACAAAGAAAAGAAATGCAAAGATCAAATATGTAAAGGCGAAGGTAAATTTCCATTTATAATTTGTACTTTTTGATTTATTACATAAAAATAATATATTGAATTTACACTCATTCAAAACAGAATTTTCATGAACAACAAGGCCTCAACGAATGCGGATATTATATGTTAAGATTTATGTATGAAATAATAACAACTGGGACAATTGTGAATTTTGACCTGGTACGATTTCCTCTTAAACTTTGCTATCATATTTCAATTTTATTTATTCATTATACACGTTAACTATCTTCTTTTTCATTTGTATCTTTTTGATGACCCTCAAACCTATACTGTTGAAGACATCAAACATGTACAACTGGTGTGGTCAAATTATTTTACAGGTTTGATTGAATTTTAGTTGTTTGTAATGTAAAATGTAATTTTGAATATTGTCGTTTTAATTCTCTATTTGGTAGTTTTTTAGGTTTGATTTGGTCTTTTTTGAAGTTTACAGTGTAAGTTTTGAATGTTATATAAGTGAATGTTTAATTTTGCTCTACTTCTTGTTTTGGTTTACTTTTGATGGTTCTTCTGGTATGGATTTGGGTCTGTGGGGGAGGGGTTCCCAGGGTGTGGGGGTGTGTTCAGTGGGGTTGGGGGTGTCCAACGGTCTGGCAGGGCTGTCCGGTGGGGTGGGGGGACAGTCTTGGGGGGTGGCAGGGATTTCCAGGGGTGTGGGAAGCCGGTCCAGGGGTGTGGGAGTGCTGTCCAGGGGTGGGGGGGTTGTCCAGGGGTGTGGTGGGGGTTGTCAAGTGGGGTGAGGGGGTGAGGAGGTGTTGTTCAGGCGGGTGGAGGGTTGTCGAGGGGTGTTTGGGGGTGTCCGGGGGTCGGGGGCAGTCCAGGAGTGTGGTGGGGGCTCCAATGGGGCGGGGGAGGGTTGTCCAAGGGGTATACATGAGGGTGGGAGCTCCAATGGGGTGGGGTAGGGCTGTCCAGGGGGTATACATGAGGGTGAGGGCTCCAAAGGGGTGGGGGAGGGATGTCCATGGGGTATAAATGAGGGTGGATGCTGTCTAGTGGGTAAGTTTTATATGTTATCTATTTACATGCTTAATTTTGATGTACTTCTGTTTTTGTGGTATGATTTCTTGATTTATTCTCTGGTTGATTCTGGTGGAGAGAAGATCACTGCATTCTGTTTAAAAAAAATTGGGTTTATCACGTCGGTTATTTAATAAACGACGTGATAAAATGCCTAGAAAATACTTTATCACGTCGGTTATTTAATAACCGACGTGATAAAAGGCCTAAAAAATAGTTTATCACGTCTGTTATTTAATAATCGACGTGATAAAAGGCCTGGAAAATGGTTTATCATGTCGGTTATTTAATAACCGACCTGATAAAAGGCCTGGAGAATGGTTTATCATGTCGGTTATTTAATAACCGACATGATAAAGGGCCTGGAGAATGGTTTAGCACATCGGTTATTGAATAACTGACGTGCTAAACGGCCTGGACAATGGTTTATCACATTGGTTATTGACTAACCGACGTGATAAACCCCCTCCCACCGGTTTATCACAGAGGTTATAAAATAACCGACGTGATAAACCCCTCTCCCCCGGTTTTTCACGTCGGTTTTATATGAACCGACGTGATAAACCACTCTCAGCCCAGTTTATCACGTCGGTTCTTATAGAACGGACGTGATAAACCACCCTCACCCCAGTTTATCATGTCGGTTCTATATGAACCGATGTGATAAACCCCCTCACCCCCTATTTACCACGTCGGTTGTTTAAGAACGGACGTGATAAACCATTGTCCAGGCCGTTTATCACGTCGGTTCCTTGATAACCGACGTGATAAACCATTTTCCAGACCCTTTATCACGTGGGTTCTAAAATAACCGATGTGATAAACCATTCTCCAGGCCCTTTATCATGTCGGTTCTAAAATAACCGATGTGATAAACATTGTGATTTTATGTTTTTGACGTCGGTTTTTAAATAACCGACGTCAAAAACCTTATTTATAACGTCGCATGTATTAACGTCGGCTAGAAACTGACATAAAAAATTAAAAATAACCGACGTAAAAAATGTTTTCTGCACCAGTGAGAGAAATTAAGACTAGGGCTTACTCTTGAAAAGGAGGCCCAGGTTAAGATATTTGAAAAATTAATGGACTTGGGGCTTACTCCTGAAGAGGATGACCATATTTGAGACTGGGGCTTACTCCAGAAAAGGAAGCCTAGGATAAGATAATTATGGTTTGTGCTTACTCCAACGGAGGATTCCCATATTTGAGACTGGGGATTACTCCTGAAAAGGATGCCCGGGTTAGGGGATCTGGGGCATACTCTTAAGGAGGATACCCAAATTAGAGGACTTATGACTAGGGATTACTCTAGAAAATGAGACCCAGGTTAAGGATTCTTTCATCTTAAAGGATGAGGTTGAATGAATGAAATCTCAATCTTTAGTGACATAAAGATGTGTAAATCACTAGGTTTTGAGATATATTCCACAGAATTCCTTTCACACAAGGAAGTCAAATCAAGTAATCATGTAATAAATTTCTTTGAAGAGTGTCTTGAAGATTGAATCTTGAATAGGAAAGGTGGAATGGCTTAAGAGGGGTGAAATGGGCAAGAAGGGCACCCAAAAAGTCAGGGTGTGCAAGTCCTGGCAGGCGCACAGGTACTGTGTGGGTGCGCAAGTCCTGGTCATGCAGGTATACCTGCGTGACACATGGGTACTTGCACGACGGTTAACCAGCAAGGTAATACTTGAGTGACTCTTGATTAAAGACTTTAGAATCCCCTTGAGGTTCTTCCAGAAGAGGGGCGCGCAAGTTCTATTGAAGGAGTAAGGCGGTGCACAAGTGTGGCATTTTCCCTTAAGGGCTGGTCATTCAGGCGCGCAAGTATTGATGAGTTTCAACACTTAGGCCTTCCTCCCCCTCATTAGATCTTCCGTTCTAGGTAAGAAATTACCTTAGAAGTGTTTCGGAAGTTTTGAGAAGAGACTAGGGTCTCGATAGCTCAAATATGAGTTTCTGGAAACAATACTCCTCGAATGGGGGGCCCACAGGGTCTATTTATAGGCAGGAGAATACCCCAAGCGGTAATCACTTAGGTCGTGCAAGTCATTTGCGCGACCACTGGGCAGCGCGCAAGTATACCTGCACGACCATTGTAGAACTTTCACGACCCTTGTGCAACATTCTTCTTATTCCTTCCTTTGTCAATTTTTTATATTTTTACAAAGTTTGAATAACTTTGAGCTTAGATATTCTCCTTTTCTGGTCTTTAGATTCTGTGACAAAAGGAGCATCAACAAAAGTCCCCACTCAGAGTTAGATCCGGAGAGAATAGAGGATTTGACTCTAAGGAAATAGAAAATCACAGGGGAATTGGGGCTCGCAAGGTAGGGCGCGCAAGGCCTGACACGCAGGGATACAGCCCTTGATCGCGCAGGGTACGGTGCATAGGGTTCCGACTGCGTCTATAAATATAGGGCCTCACTTCCGTACAAGCATATGGATTTGTGGATTTCAAACCTTCGAGCTCACGCCGCGCAGGTCACCTTAGCTGTGCAGGTTGCTCTGTTTTCCGATGTTTCTTTGTTGTCGTGCTGCTGTATAGGTATTTGTACTCGTGCAGTTCATACTTGCACGTCAAAAACTAGCGCGGCACACGAACACTTGCGCGTCAAGTTTAGACTTGTTTGCCTTAATGCCTTAGCCATTTTTTTCGAATTCTTTCACAAATTTTATGAAAAATAAACCCATTTAAGAGTTAGTTTATTCAAATTTTGTGCAGATTCAATGGCTCCCAAAGGAATTAAAATGGCTGATGAACTGGCTAGCAAGCGGATTAATGACATGATGAACATCATTGTCCATGATTTCTATGATATCTGTGACAGCACTCTCCCAGATTTGGCAAAATACTTGAAGAAGTATCATCTTACTTTCCCACAGAGCATCTACCTGCCTCTATATGGTTATGGTCATCTGCAAGGAGTCAATGTTCCAGATGAAGAGAACTATACACCTGAAATGCAGCTGCACTGCTACTCCTCCATTTCGGTTATGCTGTTCATTAAGAGCAACAACAGTGGTGTGAACTTTCAAATTCTTCTTCCATGTCATTTCCTTGCAGATATGAAAATGGAAAACCCATGGGATGAAATTTTTTCCACTGCCGGTTGGTGGAGAGAAGACAAACAAGGTATTATAGCAATATCTGAAAAGAGTACTCTCTCCAAATGGCTCTTTACTTCCAATGCTCCATTCTCAAATCCATGTATCCATCTTCCAAGTCTCTTGGACAGAAACAGAGTCACTATTTGATCAGTCGAAAATTTTCTCAAACCACACTCAAGAACATCCTTTTACAATTGTTCCAAGAAGAGCTGGTATCACAGCATCTCTTATTGTATCCATTTGAATAAATGAATTCCAGGTGGTTGCTGATGAAGATAGGGATTCCGTAAATCAAATGAAGAGTTATGTTGAAAGAAACTTGTAATTCTTGAAAAAGAGAAGAGACTCCAGTCTGTAGATGTCCTTCTATCTCATGTGCATCAAGGAAAAACACTTTCACCTTCACTCATTTGTACCTGCATTTGCTTTTGTTACATGATTTAGATTTTACCTAAGCCAATGGGCCTAGTAAACATAGTTTTATTTTTATTTGTATTGATGTAAATAACCCTACAAACTTGAACCTATTAATTTCTCAATATTACCTAAATCATACAAAATGTATGTTTAGTGAGCTGGGAACTTGACTTTTATTCAGAGTTCCCTTGTCTTTTTTGGGCAATTTGAAGTCATGCACGTCGGACATAAAAAGGCTAATGTTTAAGGTCGAAATAGCTTTGACTGAAATGGATTAGAATTGACTCAATTCCTTTAAAATTCATCTGAAAATATATTACCATACTCAAGTATGAGGGAAAATATGTAAGCCATGACTTAAGAATATTTGAATCTAAGGAATGATATGAAAAAGAGCTAAAAGGCATTAGAAGAAGCAGTTTCTAATAATGAAGTTACCATTATTTAAAAAACCCGTTAGGGGGTTGAATTATATAGAGCCACCTAAGGGCATTGGCTGCATAGTTAAATAAAATAGTATCTTTTGGATAACAAGTCTGTTATGTAGACTGTTTATGCAAGGCTGCCTATGGGCACATGCTGCATAGTCAGGAAAAAGAACTCTCAGAAATTTACTTTCCTAGTGCTAAAAGCCAGTGAAAGTTTATGGAGATTCAAATCTGCCAAAGTATATAGTTTGCTATATGGAAATAGGTACTTGAATATGGAGAAGATATTTCCAAACAAGATTATAGAAGAAATGGTTGAATATCACTTCTACGAAGGTCTAAACCAAACATAGGGAAGGAGAATATAAACCATAGACTTGAATACTTTCCGATCATGAAAAAGGATATGGGAAAAATATGTTAAGGTTGACTATTTTTGCAGATCCCTACATACTGTCATTTAAGACAAATAAGGACAAAAGAGGCATTCTTCCCAAGAATGAAGTTACCACTATCCAAAAAACCTATTAGGGAGTTTAATTATGCAGGGCCACCTAAGGGCATTGGCTGCATAGTCAAATAATAGTATCTTTTGGCTAACAAGTCTCTTATGTAGATTGTTTATGCAAGGCCGCCTATGGGAACGTGCTGCATAGTCAGGAAAAATAACTCTTAGAAGTTTGACATTTTTTTCACTAGAAGTCATGAAAAGGGCTATTAGGATCTGAAAATATTTATGGTTGGGATTATGACACATAAGGATGGGTATTGTTCAATGTATACAGAGATACACAGATCAATGCTAACCATAATCATGTTGTGGCTGGGCCCTGAATTGAAATGTTGGACTTCACTATGTATCCCATAAGGATGAGAAACAGGAAATACGTAGTTCTTAAACTACAGTTTAACTTCATGTGGGAAAAAGGATTAGAGATCTTAGTTTAGGGACATAGAGCTTGGACCATTATAATAAATACACAGTGTGTGTTTTAATGGGGACTTTTCAGCCAAGGGACTGAAAATGGAATTTGGGGTTAGGGCCAAAGACTTGGGGCTAGATTTTAGGGACACTCGAATGTTCCTACATATCCCATAAGGATGGGAATCAAGCCCACATAGTTCTAGAATTACCCTTTTTACAAATTTGGTTCATGCATGTGAAGGGTGAAAGGGGACTTTAGTACAATGATGGTTTAACCCAAGATAAAAGGTTTGGGCTTTGCCATGTATGTACGTAGTCTTTGAAATGAAACGTGATTGAAAAATCAATGTAAATAATGTTTCCCTCTCAGGTGAGGGTATCAAAGAATATTGTAGTTTATTATCATACTGGACAAAAGTGTTGTATAGTTTAACGTCGTATAACAAGGACGAAAGTGAACCAATGTAAAGATATTGATTCTTGGGGCGGTTTCACGAATCAATATCGTATGAGATGGAGGTAAACCGATGTGAAGAGATTGGTTTTGGGCTTGAACCTTGGGAGGTTGCCTACATACCCAGCCTAGAAGGTAGGGATCAAAGTTTGTGTAGTTAAATTAAAGAATGAATTAATGATCAAGTTTTTCTTGGGGACAATGACCTAAAAAAGAATAATTTTGTTGGGACTAAACATGGTTAGCAGCCCAAAGAGTGTTATGGTTGAGGTTTTCTCTAAGCTCACGTGAGTCATACTCGGTGTGAGAAACAAGAGGTAACAACAACCTTAACAATGCATAGTTAAATGTCATGTAGGACATATAAAGGGACTATGCAGTTTAAAGTCTTGCAGTTAGGACTATAGGTGTTGCACAGTTTAGCGTCATGTAGTTAGGATGATGGGGACAATAGAGTTTAACGTCATGTTGGACAAAAGGGGGACTGTGCAGTTCAATGTCATGCAGTGAGGACAAAAGAGTACACCATTTAACGACATGTTGGACGCATTGGGGATTTTTTCCCACAGTTTAGCATCATGTTGGACGAAAGTGCGAATAGTTTAAGGTCATATGCATGGACCGTGGATGGTGTAGTTTAATGTCTTGCTAGACAAAAGTGTAGTTTAAGGTCATACAGGACCTTTGATGATTATGTAGTTTAACGTCTTTCCAGGCGTAAGGGACTTTTATACAGCTTAGTGTCATGTAGTTAGGATGTCATAGTTTAACATCTCGCTGGACGTAAGGGACTTTTTCACAGTTTAACATCATGTGGGATGAAATTAATACAAATTGTTTAAGGTCATATGTATGGACCATTACTGTATAGTTTAATGTCATATATCAAGGACGAAAGAGGGAATTTTTAGTTTAATGTCATGCAGTGAGGACATCACAGTTTAACGTCATGTTGGACCAAGTTGCAGTTTAAGGTCATTCTGGACCATTTTGGAGACACAGTTTAACATCATGTTGGACCAAGGGGGACACACTTTAACATCATGTTGGACCAAGTTGTAGTTTAAGGTCATACTGGACCAAGTTGCTGTATAGTTTAACGTTATATAGCAAGGAAAAAATAGGTTCTTTGCAGTTTATACAAAATACTTCTTCAAAAATCTGGCATTGGTTGGAGTAGTGTTGAGTTGTCCATCCATCGAGATTAATGAATAAGCTGCATTGGAGTAGACCCTATGTATTGAATAAGGTCCTTCCCATTTTGGCTCAAGCTTGGGAGGTTTCTTTTTTGGTATCATTAGAGTTCTGAGAACTAATACTAATTCTCCCTAAGTGAATGAACGAAAATGAACTTTTTTGTTAAAAGCTCGTGCTATTCGATTATGATAGACTTCCAAGTGGTGAAAAGTGCACAATCTTTTCTCATCTAACCATTCCAATTCATTCAATCTATTTTGAGATTTTTCATCTGTAGATGATTGATCACAAATGGAAACTCCGAGCGAGGGTAGTTGAAATTCAATGGGCAAGACGGCTTCTGTTCCATATACCAATGAATATGGAGTTGACCGAGTTGCAGTACAGGTGGTAGTCCGATAAGCCCATAAAGCATGAAAGATTTTATCAGGCCATGACCTCTTATATTTATCCACCATCTTTTGCAGTATATTTGAAAGAGTCTTGTTAAAGGATTCTATTTGTCCGTTGGCCGCTGCATGATACCGAGATGAATGGTTGGATTTGATGTTGTATTCTTGATACAACTTCTTCACCTCAGATGAACAGAAATTTGTGCCATTGTCCGTCAATATGGTATGAGGGACACCAAATCTGGTAATGATGTTAGACTTGATGAATCTAACAATGCATTTATAACTGACTTCTTTGAGAGGTATTGCCTCTTCCCATCTGTGAAAAAAAGTCAGTAGTAGTAAGAATGTACTTAAATTGCTTGGTCGTAGCCGAAGGGTAAGGTCCCACCACATCCATTCCCCATGTGGAAAATGGCCATGAGTATTTAGCTGTATGAAGTAACTCTAGAGGTTGATGAATGAACTTGGCATGTACTTGGCATGAATTACACTTCTTTGTCAAATCAACACAATATCGTATCATTGAAGGCCAAAAGTATCGAAGTCTTCGAATCTGATCAGACAGTCTATGTCCAGACTGGTGGGCACCACAGACTCCTACATGCACTTCTTTCTTGACAGCCATTGTCTCTTCACCATCAATACATCTGAAGAGAACTCCATCAAAACCAAGTTTGTAGAGAATTTTATCTAGGTCATCTGGGCTATCTAAAAGACTAAAATTGACCAAACGTTGCCGGATTTGTTCTTTCTCAGCTCTATCAGGTGGAAGTGTTCCATTTTGAAGGTATTCCCTGATATGTGACATCCATCCTATAGTATGACCATGTGGTTCAGGAATGGGACAATTTCGTTAATTTCCTCTGTTCTGATTCGAACATAAGGTGAAATTGCATGACGGTGGGAAATACTGATGGTTGTCTCATCCCGATTTGGACCTGCCAGAGCTGTGGCTATATTATCCAGTGCATCATCTTAAGCATTTTGTGATCTTGGGACATAAGAAAATGTCGGTACCAAAGGGAATTCCTCCATTAACTCTCTGACGTAATCATATAAAGGGATTAGTTCTTCTTTTTTGAGGGCATAATCCCCATTGACTTGTTTGATTACCAGGTCTGAATCACCTTTCACCTTTATGTGATTAACTTGTGCTTAAAGTGATAATTCCAAGACTACAATGAGAGATTGGTATTCTTCTTCATTATTGGAACCACCTTCCCACAATAATAAGGAATAAGGTAATACTACCTTTTCTGGAGAAATGAGAAAAATTCCTAAGCCAACTTTGTTGAATTTAGGATTTTCCATTTTCCTCCCTGTTGGAATTCTGGAAGCACCATCAAAATACATTTCCCATGTTTGAGGACATTCTTGAATATAGAAGACTTCCTCATCAGAAAGTTTAATATCTGAAGATGTGTCTTCCACTGAAGGTTGTTCAGCTAGGAAATCATCTAGAGCTTGGCCCTTTATCTTCTTTTGAGACACATACTGAATGTGGAATTATTGCAAAATAACTTCCCACCTTTCCAGACGTCCTGTAATAATTGGATGACTAAGGATAAATTTGAGCAGGTTATTGCAAGATACCAATTGGACCTCGTGATGTTGCAGGTAGTGTCTCAACTTTTGAACTGCAAAGATTAATGGAAGGAAGCACTTCTCAATACTTGAATACCGGGTTTCTGCTTGAAGCATGGTTCAACTGAGATAGTAGAGACTGTTTTCATTCCCAGCATCATTCTTTTGAGCAAGAAAGGCACCCAATGATCACTCGAGAGCTGTCATGTAGAGGATAAGTGGTCTTCCTTCAACAGGTGGCATGAGTACCAGTGGACTCAAGAGGTATTTCTAGAGAATATCGAATGCTTCTTGACATTATTCAGTCCACTGGTAAGTGACTCCCTTCTTCATCAATTTGGTGAAGGGTAAAATTTTTCCTGCTAAATTGGAAATGAAACGCCGAATATAGGTTAAGTGTCCTTGAAGTCCCCTTAATTCTTTCAAATTTTGAGGAGGTGACATACCAAGGATTGACTTGGTCTTCTCAGGATCGACTTCAATACCACGATGACGTACAACAAAGCCGAGAAATTTTCCTGAGGTTACCCCAAAAGCACATTTTAAGGGGTTCATCTTCAAATTATGTTGTCGAAGCTTGAGGAATATGACATTCAAATCATCCAAGTGATTAGAACATTGTTTGGATTTAACTACCAAATCGTCTACATAGCATTCAACAAACTTCCCTAAGAAGGGTTTGAAGATACGATGCATGGCACGCTGATAAGTTGCACCTGGATTCTTTAAGCCAAAGGGAATTACCCGGTAGCAAAACACACCTTGAGGGGCTCTGAAGGCTATAGATTACTCGTCTTCTGGGGCCATTCAGATCTGATTATATCCAAAATATCCATCCATGAAGGAAAGTGATTTATAGCTAGTTGTTGCATCAATTAGAAGTTATGTAATCGGAACTGGGAAATCATCCTTAGGAAAATGCCGATTAAGATCTCTGAAATCGATGCAATCTCTAATTTGTCCATTCTTTTTCAATACATGGACAATATTAGCCAACCATTTGGGATATTGAACTTCTCTGACGAAGTTAGATTTGATAAGATTATTCACTTCAGCTTTAATTTTGGAAGCATAAGTTGGGTGTGTTCTTCTCACAGCTTGCTTAAATCCTCGATGTTCTTCTGGTAAACCCAAATGATGAGTAGAAACATCAGGATCAAGCCTGGGAATTTCTGTATAGTTCCAGGAAAATATATCTCTATTTTTATTTAGAAATGAAATATACATCTCTTGCTCTTCAAGAGTCATGGACACACTGATTAAAGTGGGGCGTAGATCTTCTTTTGTATCCAGATTTATTTCTCTGAGTTCATCCATAGTGGTAGAGATACCCTCTTCAAATCCTGGAGGAGCATCACTGAGATTTTCCTCTTCTTCTTCATTATGTGTTATTTCTTCCGTTTCTACTTGCATAGTAAATGATAAAGTAGAATTTTCATGATCCGAAGAGATGTCAAAATTTGCATATCTTGAAGAAGAAGCTTCCATTTCCGACCTGATTGATGATGAAGGGTCTTCTTTGGTTAATAAAGAGGAGATATTGGATTGAGAATCGACATGATTTTTCATCTCTGATGTTGTTATAACTTCTTCTGGCCTAATTGGAGAAGCATATACTTGTTGGATTTCATCAGATGAAATGAAGACGTCACCATTTGTGCTTTCATCACTGCTTGGTAGATTACCAATTTCTCCCATGTTGTCTAGCTCGATTGTCGTAATTGACATTATGGATATTTCCATAAGAGTATTCTGATTTGGGTCTATTTTGTCAATTTGACTGATAGGAAACACATAATCTGTACTCACATGTGTAAATAGATTTACTATAATTTTCTCCAAACCATATGGAGCATTAACTTTGGTAATCTCCTTTGTTATGGATTTCTCCCTTCCCTTCATGTGATAGAATTCTGCCTCAATGTATTGAGACTCAAATTTATTGAATGGGGCCTTATCACCATACAATGTCCTAACTTTACCATCAAAACAATATTTGAGACATTAATGGTATGATGAAGGGATAGCCGCATGTTGATGTAGCCAGGGTCTTCCATGCAAGATGTTGAAGGCTGAGTCTTGATCAACAGCCATGAAATATGAATTAGATACAAGAACTCCAAACTGAGTTCTGAGTGTAACTTCGCCCAGTGGTTCTTGTTCATTTTTATCATATCCTTGTAACATCATGGTAGAAGGAGATAAATCAGATTCCGTGAGGCCCAATCGACGAAGTGTACGAATGGGAATGAGGTTGACTCCTGAACCATTTTCAATGAAAGCTCTTCGAACATCTACATCATTGACCTTGCCAGACAAGTACAATGGTCTAATATGTCTATGCACAACATCATCTTCATCTTCATTAGTAAAAGATATTATTTTATGGAATTCTGTAGGATTATTCTCTATGTGATAGACTTCAGCTGCAGCAATTTCAGTTTCAAACTCCTGAGGACTTGAAAAAGCCTCGACGAGTGCTTCCCGAAGATCTTTTGACAGATTCAGAGTAACCAGAATTGATAACTTGGCTGGTACTTGGGCCAAGTGTTTCAATATATCATACTTTTGATCTAGAGGTCTGCGTTTCTAATAGGAATATGTGGTTTACCAGGTACCTTGGAAGCAGATTCTTTGCAAGTTGAATCATCTTGTATTGGGATAGGAGTTGGTAATATTCATGTTTTTGGAACATTAGACCGATTAGATCCATTTACTTACTGAGAGGAAGAAGATGGAACCTTCAACCGGTCTTCCAAAATAACTGTGCCAGGACTGAATTTTCTATTTGTAGAAGAACATGCTTGTTCTTGCTGAGCTCGCTGAAGGGCTCTACCACGAGTTTCTGATGTGTACACAGTTCTAGCAGGGGTAGAATTGGAATAATGGCTTCTGAAAGATCCAAGTCTTCCCCTGTATCCTGAGCCCCTGGAACTTCCTCTAAGTCCCCTATTTGATAGAGGGAATTAAGGCTCATTGAAATCAAAACTGCGACTGGAATATGGATCTGTTAATTGAATCATATTAATAGAACTAAAGACTAACTCTTTGTATGAAGAAGACTCTGCCTGATTAACCTATTTAGGTTGTGCCGTTTGGTGGGGCGGTTCCCTTGACATTGAAGTAGATGGAATTAAGTCGTCCAAAGTCAAATACAACTTAGTCTTTAACACATACTCATCTTATTCTGATTCATTTTCTTTCTTTGAATCATGTCATTTATTTGAGGACTTTCCCTCTGACAAAGAGGGTTTTCCCACAACATTCATGGCATAAGACACAGTTGGTTTCTTTAATTGTGTTCGCAAAAATAGCATGAGTTCGATTGATTGTCTTTCTGACCATCCAATCATCATACTTCTGTGCATTTTTGATTTTGACTTCTTGCCATTCGTATTTCTCCTCTGGATCTATAGCAGTAACACATGCTACCTGAGCTGAATAACCTTTTAGTTTGACTTGTCCCAAGTCGACCATCTTTTGCAGGAGGTCTTTGAAGACAAAACACTCCTGGATGGGATGCCCCAACATCTGATAAAATGGGAAATAATTGGGACGGTCTTCATCTCTTTTCTTGTTTGGCCTCTTGGGAATTGGTAATTGAACCAAATTGTTTTCCAGAGCCGAAATGAAATAACCACGAACTTGTTCATTTCGGAAAAAGTATGTTTTGATCTTAAGATCCTCAAATTGTTTTCGTCTATGATCTTGTTGATCGTCTGGACGAAATGGCCTTTGTTGTTGGCGCTCAGAAGGTGGAGCCCTTTGAGAAGATGAAGGTTTTAAGGTAGAAACAGGTACAGGTACTTGTTTAAGCATAAATGTAGCAGTTTCTGCTTTACCCATTCTCATTGCTGGAGGTGATGGAATTACACAAGATTTATCCTTATCCTGTATAAGGGAATATTCAATCTACTGAGCGATTGAAGTAAGGTCTCGAAACCCTCCTGTGTATTTCACAGGGATTAACGGCGTGCGTAATTCGTCACGCAGATTTTCCATACAGATTGGCAACAATTCTTCTTGAGGGAGTGCTAAAATCAAGGAATATGTTAATCTCTTCCATCGATCAATGAAATCAGAGACCCTTTCAATCTCTCTTTTCTTACAGTTTGTAAGATCAAAATTTTTTGTCTTTGGAAAAGTTGAGGAGAACTAAAGGATGAATTTTTGGCAAAGATCCTCCCATCCGGTAATTGACCGGGATTGCAAGATTGTATACCAGACAAAAGCTGGTCCTTGCAAGGTTCGCACGAAGCATATGAGTTTCACTGCTTCTTGCTGCTCTGTAGTTCCCATCATAGGATCGCAACAAGATACGTAATGCATCAACTTTTGTTCACGATCGCCTGATCCATTGAAAATAGGGAATAAAGGGTTCCCAAAACTGGATGGAGGAGAGATTGAATCTACCCATTCAGGGTAAAAAAAAATTTCTAGTTGAACTTGCGCATGTTTCCCTTCCATAGTTTCTAACCGAGCTGTTAATGACTCAATAGTAGTTATTAACTTTTGAGAAACATCTAGTTGAACTTGGACTTGGGTAGGTGCAATGACTGGAGCTTGGAAAGATATGGCGATTGGTGCTGCAATTGATGGTAACACTGCCGACTGTTATTGCACTTGACCCGTAGGATTAGACCTATGAGCGTGTACTGATAGAGGAGGATATTCTTGATCCATCTCAGTAGCTACAACAAATTCCTTTGGCTGACTGACTCCAGCATGCTTAAGAAGAAGACTAATTTGAAGTAGTTCTGCATTAAACCTTCTTAATTATTTCATTTATTCCTTCTGTTGTGCAAAACTTTGCTTTAGTGAGAGCGATTGACCTTCTCTAGAGGAAGGATATGTAACCTGGTTCTTCCCCTTCCCTTTGTTGGATCCTTTTCGGAGATGGGGAAGTGGGTTACTCGAAGGATTACCTAGGTTCTGAGTAATCCTTTGACTTTGTGTATGCACACCTTCTTCATTTGTGTCGGTGCGTACATCTTCTTGAGCAGGAACCTATTCATCTGAGTCCCCTAAGTGAGCCTCATCTGGTGGATCAGCAACAATGGAATTGATGACATTGATTGATGCATAACTCATCGCATCCCTCCTATGAGAATTTCTGTGATATTTTCTTCTTCCATGTCTTTGATGAGACATTGCCTTTTGTTGATTTTGATCCCTCAGTAATTTCTTGACGAACCGTAATTTAGAGGGAATCTCCAGATAATTTGGCTCTTCATTCCTCTTGAGGTTTCTTCCCTAATCGAGAAAAGACCGACTTTCTCTGAGGAGGGGTTGTTGATTTGAAAAAGTCCACAGTCCAGTGGACTGGGGCTGTTCCTGTTGTTATCTCTCAACCCCTCGAATCCTATTTGTTGATTCCGAGGGTTGTTTTAAAAGAGTCACTAGTCTGGCGGGATGGGGTGGTTCTTGACATGCTATGTATGAGACTTTCTTAAAATTACTCCTGATCTTGCGAACCATAGTCTGGAAATTAGCTGGATGCATTAACCTGTATCCACTTTTATCACCCATCTCAAAATCCTGTTGGATGATTTCTGACACTTCTGTCACTTGGTGATGTGCTTGATCCAAATGAGAGGCATGTTCAAAATTCTTGTTTGCTTGATGCAAGAGTAATTCAACAACTTGTTCTCTGTATTCTTGATTTTGAGAGGAACTAGTTGAAGCCTGTTCTTGGGAAAGCTTTTGATTACAGACAATGCCCATTGACTATGGCCGACCATGAGCTATAACATTGCATGAGACCATTTTCAGTGGACTTTGCTGACTGGAGAGCACCGTGAAATGCAGTGCTCCATGAACACCCCATCCTCTGACACAAATACCAGATGGGGCATTGGCAATTAACTGACGCAATCTTCTTAATGCGCCAAAGCATGAATGTTGATGGGCTCTCTACTGCTTTTCAGCCTTAGGATATCGAGAGACTGATAGAGACGCCAAATCAATATAACGTTGTAACCCTTCTATTATCTTAAGATGATTTTCATATTCATCATAAAATAATACTTTCTCTTTCAACTGAAAAAGAGTTTTCCATATGTTGAGACGAATATCATGAATTTCATCTTCCGTCAACATTTCTGGAATGTTATACTGAGAGTCAGCCAGAGGCCAAAACATGACTGGCACTTCACATTTCGCTAGTTGTTTTCTCATGTTCAACATTTCCTCTTTATCATTTGATGAAGATTCTTCTACCTGATCTGACCAGAGTTGGTGTTTCCTTGTTGCTTCATTGGATTCAACAGGATTGGTAGAGAAATCATTGATCAAAATAGAAGATGCATGACTTAGGGGTTGTTCGGAGAATGACCTACACCCTGGGATATCTTTTTATTGAGAAAGTATTTCACCTGCTGGTGATGAAGCTTTAGACATGACTGGTTTCGCATTTGCAAGGGCCTCAAGATAAGAGGGCTTTCTCGGCACTACATTGTCCATTGGATCATTTTCCGAGCAATGTGAATCACTACTGCGGAGAGGACTTTCGCAGCAAAATTCATCATCATGGGGAGGACCACCATAATGGGTTACAGCAAAATATGATATCTCTTTCTCCTTGGTCTTTTGACCACACAGAGGGTTCTTGTGTCTCTCATCTGAAGATGAAACTTCGAGATCGACCGAATTTTCATGAAGTAAGACATCATAAGGAAGTGTCTATTGTAGTCCTTTGGAATTAATGTTCCCACTATTGGGAAATGAGGGAGTAGAATCTTGAATTTCAACAGATAATTGTCTGAGGGCTTCAAGAACTCCAAAATTGAGCAATGCCTTGTTAAAGATTGGCTCTTGATCTCCTGACTGTGCTGGGCGGGTCTTTTTATTAGACGCCTTCTTACTCACCTTGGAAACCACTTGTTGATAAAAGTGGCTTCTCTGAGTAGGTGTATATGACTGATTAGGAAGGATGGACAGGTTAGGCTGACGATCTCCACTCAAATCAGGTGTATGTGCCTGACTTGGTTGTCCGTAAGATATGGGAGAGTATGCCCCACAACCCTCTTGGACTGGAACATATGTGTGGGTCTGTTCCGGAGTGAATTGTTGATGTGTCAGTCCATTGGTAGGGATAGATTTATGTGTCTTTCCCTGAGATTCCGCTGAAGTTGTTATAATATCCTGGAAGGCATCTAGAATATGATCAGGGATTTTTTTCTTCTCCTTCACCATTGATAGAATGTGTTTGGTGACATCAGCTTCTGGAACAAGAATATACATTCATTCCAGGCTTAGAGTAGGTGTATGTGACTGATCCTATCCTCCTTTTCCTGTTAGTGAATCCTGACAGTACTCAAGTGTTGGGGCAGAGAGTTGAGTCTACCTCCTGTTTGTCATCGGGGCTTTCCGACTGACTTCTCTGAATGCTACCAAGTGAGACTGTTGGTAGGATTGATTAATACTAGCAAGTGTATGTGCCTTCTGATTGCACTTCACCAAACGTGGTTGACGAGATCCATCATATGTAGTCAGATGAGCCTGCTGACTAGCTGATGATGTATAAACAGGTGTTTGTTACTGCCTATAGTATTCCGCCAGAATTTCCCGGCGGGATAGGCGTGATGCTGCCAGATGAGTCTACTAGACAGCGGAATTAAAATGGTTAGGTGTGTGTGCCTTCTCGTTTCTCTCCACCAAGTTAGTTTGGTGGACTTTTCCGGAGATGGAAGAGATGAGAACTTGCTCACTTTTGACCGGATTCTGCCTCTGGTGGTTCGTCTTGCTTGCTCGGGTTTGAGGAACCTAAGCCGAATGCCTGGAGTCGGTACCCTCATCATGTTGAGGACGCACTGCCGCACGAGTCTGGCGGAAATTGTTGGTGGGAGCCCTCAGGAAGGACTCCTGTCTATTTGAATTAAGTCCCTGAGGGACCTGCTCATTAACCTCCCCAGAATAAGGGAGTGAATGGTGATTGAGATCTGGGGATGACGACCCGAAACGGTTGGAGACGGTAGTCAGCACTGCCTGCTTCTTGATCACTGGTCATTGTTTTTTGGATGACCGGTGTGAGTTTTTCACTTGGAGGGATTGTCGGGAAGCCTATAGATTTGGGATGGTACCGTTTTGACGGTACTCATTAACCAGTGTGTTTGATACCCAGCGTTGAAGACGCTGAGTAGGTGATATCGTCCTTAGAGCGAACGATGATCCAGTAGGAGAAGCAGCAGTGGCATTTATAGCAGCATTATTCCCAGGTGTGAACTTGAGAGCAGCCATTCTAAAAATACAGAAGATCTTGGAAAAGAGTGAATGTTTGATGTAACAGATGTAATCAAGATAAATTCAGCCACTACATCTTTTGGATGAGCATATATATCAATGATTGTTTTTTTGCCCCCCCCCCATTGAGTTTTAAATAGGGGCCTAACAAAATAGGTAAAACAAAATTTTAACTTGGTTAAGGATTCACGTCGGGTTCACCATTTTTTTCCCTCAGATTTCGGGGATGACCTCCTTTGATGAGAGGATCAAACATTCCGATTGGTTTCTAATGGGTTTGTTTGTAGAACCAGAAACATCCAATGATTCCACATCCATTTAGACCTACTTTCCAAAGGCAGGCGCTCATTAGTTTGTGGACTGATGAGGCCTAGGAATTTTCATTGGTCGAGAGGATGGGAGGTCGGACTCATCACACATTTTTTAGGGGAATTATTTTCTACTCCGGGACTCTCTTTATAGATTTAAGTTATGTTCGTGAATCCTTATTACATTACCAAGTATAAAATGATCTTTCCTTCAGATTTTACAATCAATTATTAAATATGTAGGAAATTTAGAGAATCTTTTATATGTATTCTAGGTTCTTCATTGATAGAGAATCATTTGTATTTATTAGAGATTCTTGTTCAATGGTACCCTTCGACACATTTATATAGAAGTCTCTTGGTCATTATGATGACCATGCTTTTTTTAAAGCCACTCAGTGGGGCACTTGAAGTTTATTGTCATTTAGAAGGACATGGATTATTTCAAAATTTGGGATCGAACCCGCAGATGGGCTACCTATCTATCCTTTGTTTAAAAAAAATGAATCAAAACCCATGTAGTTCGAGTAAGGGAGTATGGTGTTTATGATTGATGGCTCAAAGAAAAATGTCATAATTACTTTTACACTCTAAGCTCACGTGAGTCATGCTCGATGTGAGAAACAAGAGGTATTGGTAAAAATTGGAAAATTGTGCCATGAAAGATGCAATCATAAGAAATAATGTGGGGATTATGTATTTATGAATGCCCAGATAAATGAAGATTAAGATTTACTTCAGGGAAGAAATCCAGGAACAGGGTCCATAAAGGTATATGTGATTCATGGATATTTGAATACTCTAACTTGGGGATTACTCATGAAAAGGATGCCCAAACTAGTAGAGGACTTATGATTGGGTTTTACTCCTGAAAAGGAATCCCAGATCAAAGGTAAATTAGGACTGGTTAAGAGAAATCAAAACTGGGGATTACTCTTGAAAAGGAGGTCCATGTTAAGAGATTTGAAAAATTAAGGGACTTGGGGCTTACTCCTGAAGAGGATGCCCATATTTGAGACTAGGGCTTACTCCTGAAAAGTAAGCCCAGGTTAAGAGAATTATGGTTGGGGCTTACTCCTAAGGAGGATGCCCATATTTGAGACTGTGGCTTACTCCTGAAAATGAAGCCCGGGTTAGGGGATCTGGGGCTTACTCCTAAAGAGGATGCCCAAATTAGAGGACTTATGACTGGGGATTATTCCTAAAAAGGAGACCCAGGTTAAGGATTCTCTCATCTTAAAGAATTAGGTTTAATGAATGAAATATCAATCTTTAGTGACATAAAGATGTGTAAATCACTAGGTTTTTAGAGATATTCCATAGAATTCCTTTCAGATAAGGAAGTCAAATCAAGAAACCATGCCATAAATGGCTTTGAAGAGTGTCTTGAAGACTGAATCTTGAATAGGAAAGGTGGAATGGCTTAAGAGGGGTGAAATGGGTAGGAAGGGCACCCAAAAAGGCAGGGTCGCACAAGTCCTAGCAGGTGCGTAGGTACTGCATGGGTGCGCAAGTCCTGGTCACGCAGGTATACCTGCACGACACATGGGTACGTGCGCTACGGTTAACCAGCAGGGTAATAATTGATCAAATCTTGATTAAAGCCTTTAGAATCCCCTTGAGGTTCTTCCAGAAGATAGGCGCGCAAGTTCTATTGAAGGAGTAAGGTGGCGCGCAAGTGTGGCATTTTCCCTTAAGCGCTGGCCATTCAGGCGCGCAAGTGTTGATGAGTTTCAACACTTAGGCCTTCCTCCCCCTCTTTTGATCTTTCTTTCTAGGTAAGAAATTACCTTATAAGTGTTTTGGAAGCTTTGAGAAGAGACTAGGGTGCTGGGAGCTCAAATCTGGGTTTCTGAAAAAAAAAATACTCCTTGAATGGGGGGCCCACAGGGTCTATTTATAGGCAGGAGAAGACCCCGGGCGGTTATCACTTAGGTCGCGCAAGTCATTTTCACGACCACTGGGCAGCGCGCAAGTATACGTGTGTGACCATTGTAGAACTTGTGCGACCCTTGTGCAATATTCTTCTTATTCCTTCCTTTTTCAATTTTTTATATTTGTCCAAAGGTTGAATCACTTTGAGCTCAGATATTCCCCTTTTCTGATCTTTAGATTCTGTGACAAAAGGAGCGTCAACAATATCATACTTAATACCCTTATTCATGTCCTGGGGAAAAGAAACATATAAAAAGGTGAGCTCGAATTCTCATTAAGGTTAAATAAAGGAAATATCAATCATATCATATTCATAAGAATATAACATTTGAAAATCTTATCCTGCATATAAAAGATTATAATATCATGTCATGGGATAAATTATAAAAGTGAAATGTAATCCCTATAATAATAACGTAAGACATAAAACTTTGTTTCATACACACAAAATCCTAGAAAATCATTTCATATAATTCAAGTCTCATTTCCAAGACCATCATATCAGACAAAGTCCATTACTGAACCAAGTTCTTCGCTCATTCCATCCCTGTATCACTGAACTGGATTTACCATCCATTCCATCCATTTCTATATCATAAGATATAAATATTTACCCAATTCATTGGAGGGAGTTATAGGTCCCACTAATCTTATAATGAAACCATTCTTATGTGTGCCCCAAAAATTTAAAAACATTCACTATAGTACAACCCATAAAAAAATAAGATTCTTAAACATCATTCCATCGTAACATAATCCATTTAAAATATCATTCCATAACTAAAAAAATCAAACTGTATTAATAATATTGGTATAAACATAACCCTTTTTAAAGAGCATTATCTTAAAAGGAAAATAATTTTGATAAAACACTTGAAATTAATTCTTGAGTAAAATATCCTTTCTTCTTCAAAAACAACCTATTTTCTCAAAATGCTTTGAAAATTTAAAAGATGATAATTTAGTTTAAAATTAACTTGTAATAATGTAGATAATGATTCATGTAAATAATTATTTATGAGAATTAAAAAACCTGTTCATTCCGTATAATTTAAAAAAACATTATCATCGTACATTTTCTAGAAAAGTCAAGAAGTACCTCGTATGGTAAACAAACAAAAGATTCCTTACAAACATGTTGTAAAAGTAAAATTGGGTAAAAATGACTTTAATCGTATATAGAAGAATAGTAAACATTTTATGAGAATATTTCTATAAAACAATGACATGGATGATAAATATATCCCGAGTTATAACTTACGAATAAATTTTTTTGGATAAAAATGATATTGGAAAACTTATCCCTTACCATAGGTTTGATATGATATGTATGTATCTGAACCACCAATATAATGATATAAATATTGTTACTGATTTATTCTAGAATCATAATCATTTTTATGATAACATTTATGATTTTATTTTTATTCATTTATTTGTAACATTTCACTGTTACTCGTTATTCAGGTCTAAACTGCGTTATGTTCTTATCCATGTTTTGTCAGATAAGTTCTTATTCTTATTTTTAGTTTATAGTTATATCATTTAAATAATGGTATTAGTATTATATATATAATATTTATGCATTCAATTCATTTATATAATCATGCTTTAATAAATATTATGTATAAGGAATCACACCGCACTGTGGAGATGGTAAGCCGTACGTACGAACGAGCGATGATATCGTTCCCATAATTGTTGAATAATATTGAACTAGATGGTGTATAGAATCTTATAATTAGTATCATCTTATAATAATCATATATACTTATTATTTCTACCATTATACCCATCCATGTTAGGTGGTCGTGAAAACAGATTACACCACGGCGTGGAGATGGTAAGTCGTACGTACGTACGCGCGATGATTTCATTTTTCCTAGGATGGATAGAAGGTTAAATAGAGTTGTTTAATATTTATAATAACATGTCATTATATTGAGTGATACTAATTTTATTAATTTATAATTAAACAACTAAATAATAGGAAGTAAAATAAGAAAAAAATTCGAAAAAATCGGTAGAAGAGATTACCTCTTCCTTGATGTGCCTCCTATAAATTTCCTCTTAAGGCACAGAGTTGGTCTTTTGAGAATACCAGTAGCTCTAGATTTTTACTAGGGAAGTTTAGAAGATAAATGTGTATGGTTTGGATGATATTGAAGTCTCAAAATTGAGTGAAGAAGAGAGGTAGGAGGTTCCCTTTTATAAAGAGGAGAGGGGCACTTTAGGAAACTCTCAAAATATTAATTTATTATAAATTACATTTCATCTAAAAATGGTCTAAAACCAATTTAATTCAAATATAAGATGATTTTGGTTCTAATAACCATCATCTAATATTTTTTATACAAGTTTAGAGTATTTGTTTATCCTTATCTTTTTGGTTTAATGCTTATTTTACCCTTTTTAGTCTTACCTTGATATTATGTTATTTACATATTGTGGGTTAATATAATTACCATATCATGTCAAATGACCCAAAAAAATATTTATGAAAAATTTTGACTTATATTAACCATTTTTTCAAATATAATATTTTTATAAATTTAATATTATTTAATAAACTATTTTATGTTATATGTTATGAATTGTGTCAATTTTGGACACTATTCAAACTTGACTTTTTTTAAAATTCATAAAAACTCTATTCCTTAAAAAATAAGGCATTAACTCAAAGATAATATGTCAGTTCCATCCCAAAAATTCATGTATGAAATAAAAATAACCAGATTACATTTTTTTGATTATTTATAAATTATTTTATTTAAATCATTCATTAATGAGGTAATCACTATATCATATTTGTAGCATAAATAAAAATATTTATATAATCTCTAAAAATAATAAATAAAATACCATGATGTAGAAAATATTTTTATCCTTCTAATGAATATTAATAAGCGTAGGTATCAGTTATGTAACCCTATATTAAAATCGATTTAGTAAAATATATATGTTTAGGTTATAATTATCTTTAATTTAAATTAATTTTTGTAAAATATCATTTTCACTTCCATGTGAATATATGGGGTCCCCAAATCCACCCAAGGATGACTATAGTTGGAAATATTTTATACAATAGTATTATGAAATGTTTCAGGGTAGTTTTATATAATTAAATTATTATTTATTTACCCTTATTTACCAGATTTACCCTCTAACCAAGGTAAATAAAACAATTACAGAAGTTACTATTCATAATGTCCACAAATAAAAGGTGCCTATTCACAAAATTTGGACCTTATGATTACAAATATGAAATCCATTTTTCCTAATTCAAAATAAAAAATTTGTATTAATTGATTTAATATTAATTCCATTGCTAAAATGTGAATATAGGTTTTTAAAAGTTAAAATATTTTAAAATATTTAAAACTTTTTACATATGAATTCAATGTAAACTTAAGGATAATGGCATACATTATATTAAATTTTAAAATAATATTCTATTAATACTTTAAAACCATTCAATGTTATAATTTAACCATATAAATTATCTTGATGAAAAAAAGTTTTTTTTAATTAAAATTTAGTGTATTTTTACTATTCATCAAAACATGAAAGTTGTCAAAAAAATATAAAAAATTTATCAAAATGAAAATTTTAAATCCTGATTCAAAATAAAATTTTTATGTTGTCATATAGAAATTACTAATGTGTCAAAATCTTAATTTAAAATGGGTTCTACATTCAAAGGTGTAAAATTATCCTTTAAAAAATGGCTTCTTATACATAAAATATGGTTTATTAATACTATATGACTAAAATATCACTTGGATGAATATACAAAATATTTTATTAATTATATAACATAGAAATATCATTAATTTAATTACCAATTATAATTCACCCAAAATAAAGATATCTAATTTATTTAAATAATTAATAGCCAATGAATTCATAATGCATTTTCATAAGTTAGTTATAATTATTCCCTCTAACATAACAGCTAGGCTATAATGATAATTTTATATTAAGGTCATATCGTGGTTCATTTTAAATCATGATTGTGTGCAAAGTAATCTACTGAAGAATAAAAATTATTTAAATAAATTATTTCATAAAAACATCTGAGTGTTACATTTTACCCTCTTAAACTAAATTTCTCCCACGAAATTCATAACATGGAAATAAATGAGGATACCTCTCGCTCATCATATCCTCAAGTTCCCATGTAACTTCTATAAATTGTTAGTTCCTCCATAAAACTTTAACTAAGTGAGTGGTCTTGTTTTTTAGAAATTTTTCACTACGAACTGGAATCTATATTGGTTGATCTTCATTAGAAAGATATTCCTCTAGTAGTATGATTTATAAGATTAGTACATGTGAAGGATCAGGTATCTAATTTCTCATGAGAGATACATAAAACATATCATGAACTTAAGAGATATTCAGTAGAAGCTCCAATTGGTAAGCTACCTTCCTAACATGATCCAATATTTCAAAAGGATATATATACCTAGGGCTCCGCTTACCATTCTTTCTAAATCTTTGTACTCTCTTCTAGGTAGATATTCGTAAGAACACCTTATCCCGCACTTCTAACTCTAGGTATTTTCTTTGGTTGTCAACATAAATTTTTTGTCTAATCTGAGTTGTGCTTATGTGTTGCTGAATATATCTAACCTTTTCTATCATTTCATCAACAATATCAGGTTCTAATAGATTTATTTCTCCAACTTAATCCAAGCAAGTTGGAGTTCTGCACTTCTTTCTATAGAGGGAATCGTAAGGATCCATCTGAATACTGGAGTGAAAGCCATTATTGAAATAAAATTTCACCAATGGTGTGTGTTGATCCCAACCACATTTTAAATCCATAGTTCAAGATATCAACATGTCTTCTAGAGTTTGAATTCTCATATCATACTGACCGTATGTCTGAGGATTATAGGCAGTGCTGAAACTTAACCCTGTATCCAGAGCATGCTGAAGAATTCGCCAAACATTTAAGGTAAACCTTGGATCCCGATCAGATATAATGGAAATTGGTAATCCATGAAATCTTACCACTTTCTTTATATATATATAGGAAATATTATCAAGAGAGAAATCATTTCTAATAGAAATAATGTTTGTCGACTTCATAAGGAGATCAACTATAATGCAGATAGCATTATTGACTTTGAATGTTTTGGGAAGTTTGATGAAAAATTCCAATGTGATGTTTTCTAATTTCCATTCTAGTATGGATAATGGTTCTAATATACCCTTATACTTCTATCTCTTAGACTTAACATTATAACAAACCAAGCAATAAGGTACATATTCGGTGACATCTCTTTTCATGACATCCCACCAGAAGTACTATTTTAAGTCCCTATACATCTTTGTGCATCCAGGGTGAATAGATAATGAAGAACTATGAGCCTCATCCAAAATATCCTTCTTTAATTCTGGTATGGTAGGAACACAAACTCGGTTCATAAACCATATTATTTCATCACAATCGAGGTTCAATTTAGGAACATTTATCACCTTCTTAGATAACTCTACATCTTCCTTCTGTGCCTCTTTAATCTTCACATGTATAGATAGCTGAACATTCATTTGAGAAAGATAAAAATTATCCCATTCCATTAAAAATTCAAAATCCATCCTTTGAAAATCCATAAATACTGGATCTTTTGTGATCCTCACAATGGATAATCTAGCATGGTCTTTTCGACTCAAATCATCTACCACCTTGATCACTTTCTCATGGTGGTAATGTATTGAGATTCATTATCTTTAATCATATCCAACCATATTATTTGGTGCATATTCTACTTATTTTGTGTGAAAATATACTTTAAACTTTTATGATCAGTATAAATATCACACCTTTCACCATAATGATAATGCATCCATATCTTTAATGAAAAGATTACTGAAGCTAACTCCAAATCATGAGTTGGGTAATTTTGCTCATGGATTTTCAACATTCCTGAGGCATAAGATATCATCATATCATTTTTCATTAGAACACACCCCATCCCCTTCTTGGATACATCACTTTACACTACAACATTTCTCCACTACAAGGCAATGTGAGCATATGTGAACTTGTTAACATTCTTTTTAGCTCTTTAAAATTATCTTCAAATTCATCCATCGAAATGAACTTAACTCTTTTCTGAGTCATCATTGTGAGTGGATTAGATAATTGTGAAAAATATTTCCCAAATCATTGATAATATCTATCGAAACCAAGAAAACTTCAGATCTCGGTTATATTTGATGGTCTCAACCAAAATTAAATAACCTCTATTTATGTTGGTTCCACAGATATCCCCTCTCACGAGATTATGTGACCCAAGATGAAACTTTTTGAAGCCAAAATTCACACTTGATAAATTTTGAATAAGAATTATCTATTCTCAGGGACATCAGTACAATTCTAAAGTGATATTCATGTTCTTCCTTACTCGTTGAATATACAAGAATATCATCTATAAATACTACCAAAAACTGATCAATATAGTCTCTAAAGACTCTATTCATTAGATACATGAAGATAGCAGGGGCATTAGTAGGACCAAAAGGCATCACTATAAATTCATAGTGTCCATACCTTGTACAGAATGCCATCTTGGTTATATAATTATTTTTAACCCTTATTTGATGATATCTTGTACGAAGATCAATCTTGGAAAAGTATTGAGCTTTGTATAGTTGGTCAAATAAGCAATAAATGTGAGGGAGTGGATATTTGTACTTGATAGTGATCTTGTTAAGTTCTTGATAATCAATGTATAGTCTCATTGATCCATATTTCTTCTTCACAAACACAACAGGTGCTCCCCAAGGTGACGCACTAGTGCGTTTGAATCCCTTATCAATATTCTCTTGGATTTGATTCTTCAATTCCTACAACTCAATTGGGGCCTTTCTATAAGGTGTCTTTTAAATAAGCATATCACCCGGAATGAGTTCTATTGAAAACTCAACTTCATGATTTGGTGGAATACCTGGAAATTCTTATAGAAAGACATCGGGAAACACCTATAAAATGGGAATATTCTTAATCATGAGTTTCTCCCCAACCATTTGAGATAAATAACCTTCATTTATTCGAATCACAACCCATAATATGGAAGAAATTTCTTCTGGAAGGTTATATTCCTCCTTACACTGATATATGATCAAAGATTGATATGATATATGGAATGTGACTTCCCTTCATTGGAAATTGATATGAGTTACATATAAAGAAATCCAATACATTCCAAGAATCACAGTAGATTCTACTATAGGAAGGATCACAGGATTTTCAAGAAGCACTTTCCCAAAAACTTCAATTGCATCAAAATTGTAAACTTTTGATGAAATCATTGTGCCATTAAGAGTTGTAAAAGCTAAATCAATGTCTAATTGTTGAGTTAATACGGTGATACCCTAAGAAAATTATTTAGAAATAAAAGATTTGGTGGATCTATAATCAAATAAAACATTTTATAGTTTAGAGTGGATGGTAAGTGTACCTCTCACCACTTCATTATCGTACTCCACATCGCTGATAGTAATTGCATGTGAATTTCCTTTGTATTTGGCCTAATGATTTTTTTGATGTCGATCATCATCAATAACCCATGGATTATGGAATCGATTGGCATAATTTCCCATTTCATGGCACTTGAAACATTAAAGTGTTGTAGGTGAATTATATGTATCCTTTTCTTTGTTCACATCATTAGGCATCCTTTTCCCATCACTTAGGCATTTAATTTCCCAATAACCTTATTTTCCACAAATAAAACATTTACTACTCCCTTTATAACAAATCCCTACAAGTTTCTTTCCACCCTTTGAGCATAAGGTAAAACTCATCTTATTTTCAGAGTGGTATTTTTATTTTCCTTTGAATTCCATTTTCCTCTTCTTATCAAACCCATTTGACTGATGGGTTACTCCAATATTTATCTCAACCTTGAGAGAACATCAAAAAAATTCATCGATGATATTGAAGTTACTTATGGCTAATTCCCTTCAGACACTTGGTTTGAAGCCACTAAATAATCAATCAATATTACTCTCAAGTTGGATAATAATTCCAGAAGCATACCTTGAAAGTCCTGTAAAATTGGATTTGTAGGTAGAAATGGATTAATCATCCTTTTGCTTAATTTAAAATAACTCCTTCTCTATGTTTGTTCAAAGAATACGAGGAAAGTACTTATTGAAAAATTAGTTCTTGAACTCATCCCATTCCGTGGACTCAATTTCATATCTTTTCCTCATATTCTTGGTAATATTACACCATTGATCAGCTTCACCTTCCAAACGATATACTGCTAAGATGACTTTATCATATCCAAAACATTGTAAAACTAAAAATATCTTTTCAATGGTACAGATCCATTGTTCAGCCACTAATGGATTAGAAGACCCGTTGAATAACGGTGGACACTTCCTCATGAAGGATTCAACAGAATGTTTCTTTCTCATTTTCTCATCTGGAAGTCCGGCAAGATTCATATCTTGAGATAGATGTGTGATCATGGATACAAGATTTTTTATTCTATATCCAATAACATTGGGTTTCTTATTGGGACAATCATTGCATTTCCCGTCACATTTATCATTAACATGGTTCTGTCATGTTCCATCCATTGACTAAAACCAAGAAGTATAGTGTGTGAAACACTAATCATAAGAGGAAAACAACATAATCAAGAATAAAATTTCAATTTAGGACACTTTATCTTTAATCCTATGTTATTAATGGTCATTTATATAACACTAGGAATATATCTTATAATTAGACATATCCCTAAGGATTTCTCATCCTAGTTTCCAAAGGTTAATTATAACTTTCCTCTGATACCAACTATAGCAATCCGTTCTTTACATACATTGATATTACTTCAGAATTGAAGTATATTTATTAAAACATATAACAAAACCATGATAGAACCATATAATTATAATGTCTTTAGAAACTGAGAAACATAAACAACTGGTTCATAAAACATCTACATTGTCTCCCATTTATTTCATCACAACTTGACTCCTTTTTGGGAATATTATAATTAATACCCTTATTCAAGTCCTGGGGAAAATAAATATATACAAGGGTGAGCTAAAATGCTCATTAATGCTAAAAAATGGAAATATCAATCATATCATATTCATAAGAACATAACATTTCAAAATTTTATCCTGCAAATAAGAGATTATAATATCTTGCCATGGGATAAATTATAGAAGTGAAATGTAATCCCAATAATCAAAACATAATACATGAAATTTTGTGGCATACACACATAAGCATAGAAAATCATTTCATATTAGTTAAGGCTTGTTTACAAGACAATCATAGTGGACATAATCCATTACTGAACCGAGTTCTTTCCTCGTTCGAGCCCTATATCATTGAACTGGATTTACCTTCCATTCCATCCATATCTATCTCATGAGATATAAATCTTTACCCAATTAATTATAGGGAGATATAGTTCCCACCCATCTCATAATGAAACCATTATTATGTGTTCCACAAAAACATAAAAACATTCACTATAGCATAACCCATGAAATAAAATGGGTTTCTTAAAAATCATTTCATCATAACATAATCCATATAAAATATCATTACATAACTAAGAAAATCAAATCATATTAATAATAGGGGTATAAATATAACCCTATTTAAAGAGAATCAACTTAGATGGAAAATAATTTTGATAAAACACTTGAAATTAATTCTTGAAGAAAATATTCTTTCTTCTTCAAAAACATTTTATTTTCTCAAAATGACAAGCAATTTTAAAAGATAAGAAGTTAGTTTAAAATATACTTGTAAGAATATAGAGGAATATCCTTGGAAATAAGGAATTATGAGGATGTAAAAACCCATTCATTCCGTACAAGTTCAAAAAACATTATCCTCATACTTTTCCAGAAAAGTCAAAAAGTGCCTCATATGGTAAACTAAAGAAAGATTCCTTACAAACATGTTGTAAAAGTAAAAATGGATAAAAATGAATTTAATAATATATATAAGAATATTAAACATTTTATGACAATATTATTAGAAAATAAGGACACAGATGATAAAAATATCCATAATAAAAACTTACTAATAAACAATTTCAGATAAAAACGATATTGGAAAAGTTATCTCTTACCTTAGGTTTGATATGCTTCGTATGTATCTGAACCTCATAGATAATGATTAAAATATTGTTAATGATTTATTATAGAATCATAATCATATTTATGATAAAATATATGATTATATTTTCATTTGTTTGTTAGTAACATTTCATTGTAACTCATAATTCATGTATTAACTGCTATATGTTCTTATCCTTGTTTTGTCATATAAGTTCTTATTCCGATTTTTAGGTTATAGTTTAATAATTTACATAATGTTATTAGTATAATATTTATCATATTTATTTTTTAAATTAATTTATATAATCATGATTTAATTAATATTATGTAGAAAGAATCACATCGCACCGTGGAGACAGTAAGTCGTACGTACGCACGAGCGACGATATTGTTCTCATAATTGTTGAATAATATTGAAGTGGATGGTGTATAGTATCTCAGAATTACTATCATGTTATAAGAATAATATTTAGTTGTTATTTCTATCATTACACCCATACATTTTAGGTGGTAGTGAAAAATAGTTTTACGCCACGACATGGAGACGCTAAGTCGTACGTACGCACGCGTGGTGATTTCATTTTTAGTAGGATGGATAGAAGGTGAAATAGATTTGTTTCATATTTATAATAACATATCCATATATAATTGATACTTATTTTATAACATTATAATGAAACAAATAAATAAGATGAAGTAAAATAACAAAAAAAATGAAAGAATCGGTAGAAGAGATTACCTCTTCCTCAACGTGCCTCCTTTAAATTTCCTCTTAAGGCACTAGTGTTGGTCTTTAGAGAAGCCCATAACCTCTATAATATAAGTACGAAAGTTTACATGAGAAATGGGTAGGTTTTTTCCAATCATGAAGTCTCAAAATGGATTTAAGAGGAGAGGGAGGATGTGCCCTTTTATAAGATAGGAGAAGGGCACTTTAGGAAACTCTCAAAATATTAATTTATTTTAAATTTAATTTCATTTAAAAATGGTTTAAAACTTATTTAATCCAAATATAAGATTATTTTGTTTCTAATAACTATCATCCAATAATTTTTAGACAATTTTAGAGTATTTTTTATCCTTATTTGTTTTGATTAACCCTTATTTTATCCATTTAAATCTTACCGTGATATTATATTATTTACACATTGTAGGTTAATATAATTAACATATCCTGTTAAATGACCAAAAATAAATTATTTATGACACATTTGTACTTATATTAACCATTTGGCTATATATTATATTTTTACTAATTTAGTATCATTTATTTAACTATTTTATGTTTTATGTTATGAATTGTGTCAATTTTGGACACTATTCATACATGACTTTTTTAAAAATAAATAAATAAACTTTATTAATTCAAAAATAAGGCATTAATCCAAAGTAAATATGTCTATATCATCCATAAAATTCATGGATGACATCAAAATAACCAAATTAATTTTTTTTTAATATTTATAAATTAATTTACTTAAATCTTTCATTAATGAGGTAATCAATACATAATATTTGTGTCATAAATAAAACTATTTATATAATATCTCAAAATTATAATTAAAATACCAGGTTGAAATAAATAATTTTATATTTATAATTATTATTTATAATCTTATATATTACTTATATAACCCTATATTAAAATCGATTTAGTAAAATATATATCTTTAGGTTATAATTATCTTTACTTTAAATTAATTCTTATAAAATGTCATTTTCACATCCATGTCAATCCATGGGGTCCCAAAAATCCACCCAATCATGCACATGGTTGGAAAGATTTTATAAAATAGTATTAGGACACATTTTAGGGTAGTTTATATTATTAAATTATTATTATTTTACCCTTATTTACCATATTTACTCTTTCAGAGTGGTAAATTAAATAATTACTGAAGTTACTATTCATAATGTCTAAACATAAAAGGTACATATTCACACAATTTGAACATTATGATTCCAAATATGAAATCCATTTATCCAAATTTAAAATATAGATGTTCCAGTAATTGATTTAAAATTATTCTAATTGTTGAAATGAAAATACGGGTTTTTAAAAGTTAAAACATTGTGAAAGATTTTAAAGTTTTTACCTATGGATTAAAGGTAAAATTAATGATAATGAAATATATTATATTAAATTGTAAAAATATATTCTATTTATACTTTAAAACCATTCAATATTATAGTTTAACCATATAAATTATCTTGATGAAAAAAGTTTTTTTTTAATTAAAATTTAACGTATTTTTACTATTGATCAAAACATGAAAGTTATCAGAAAAATATAAGAAATCTATCCAAAGAAAATTTTTATATCCTGCTTCAAAATAGTATGTTTATGTTTCTATATAGAAATTACTAGTCTCAAAATCATAATTTAAAATGGGTTCTCCATTCAAAGGTGTCAAATTAAACTTTAAAAAATATGTTCTTATACATAGAATAGGGTTTTATAAATACCATATGACTAAAATATCAATTGGATGAATATAAAAAATATTTTATTAAGTATATAACACATAAATCTCATTAATCTTATTTTCAAATGTAATTCACCAAAAATAAAAGTATCTAATTTATTTAAATAATTAATAGCCAATGAATTCATAATGCATTTTAATAAGTTAGTTATAATTATTCCCTCTAATATAACAATAATTTTATTTTAAGGGTATCCTGCTGTTCTTTTAAACTCACGATTACATGAAAAGTAAGCTATTGAAGAATAAAAATTAGTTAAATAAATTATTTCATAAAAACATCCGAGAGTTACATTCTATCCCCATTAAACTAAATTTCGCCCTCAAAATTCATCACTTGGAAATAAATGAGGATACCACTCTCTCATCATATCCTTAAGTTCCCATGTAGCTTCTTTAAATTGGTGGTTCCTCCATTAAACATTAACCAAGCGAGTGGTCATGTTTCCTAGAACTTTTTCGTTATGATCTAGAATCTCTATTGGTTGTTCTTTATAAGAAAGATCTTACTCCAGCGATACGAATTTTCAGATTAGTACATGTGAAGGATCGGTTATGTACTTTATCAAGAGAGATACATAGAACACATCATGAACTAGAGAGAGATTCAGTGAAAGCTCCAATCGGTAGTATTTCAAAAGTACTGATATACCTAGGGCTCAGATTACTGTTCTTTCCAAATCTCATTACACTCTTCTCTGGAGATATTTTTAATAACACCTTATCACCCACTTCAAACACTAGGTATTTTCTTCAGTTGTCAGTATAACTTTTTATTAAATCTGAGATGTGCTGATGTGTTTCTAAATAGATCTTACCTTTTCTGCCATTTCATCAACAAGATCAGGTCCTAATAGATTTCTTTCCCCAACTTCATCCAAGAAAGAAAGATTTCATCAATTTTTTATATAGATGGATTCATAAGGAGCCATATGAATACTAGAGTGAAAGATATTACTGTATTGAAATTCCCCCAATGGTAGGTTCTGATCCCATCCACCTTTGAAATCCATAGATAAAGCTCTCAACATGTCTTCTAGAGTTTGAATTCTCCTCTCAAAATAACCATTTATCTGAGGATGATAGGCAGTGCTGAAACTTAACTCTATATCACCAACAAGCTGAAGACTTAACTAGAAATTTGAGGTAAACCTTGGATCTCAATCAGATATAATATAAAGTGGTACTCCATGTAATCTTACCACTTCATTTATATAAATTCGGGAAATCTTATCAAGAGAGAAATCATCTCTAATAGTAATTAAGTGTGCCGATATCATGAGGTGATCAACTATAACCCACATAACATTATTTCCATTGGATGTTTTGGAAAGTCTGATGAAAAAATCCATAGTGATGTTTTCCCATTTCCATTCTGCTATGGGTAATGGTTGTAACATCCCCTTATATTTTTGTCTCTCAGCCTTAACTTTCTGACAAACCATGCATCGAGAGACATATTCAGTGACATATCTTTTCATGAAATCCCACCAGAAGTACTCTTTCAAGTCCCTGTACATATTTGTGCTTCCCGGGTGAATAGAGAATGAAGAACTATGAGCCTCATCCAATATATCCTTATTTAATTATAGTTTGTGAGGAACAAAAACCTAGTTCCTGAACCTTATTATTTCATCATAATCAAGGTTGAATTCAAGAACATTTCTCACCTTCTTTTGTAACTCTACATCTTCCTTATCTTCCTCTTTAGTCTTTAATTCAATAGATGGATGGATATTCATTTGAGAAAGATAATATTTCTACCCTTCCTTTAAAAATTCAAAATCCAACCTTTTCAAAACCATAAACATTGGATTTTTTTTATCCTCATCATGGATAATCAATCATTGTCTTTTAGACTTAAATCATCTGCCACCTTGTTCGCTTTCCCATGGTGGTAATGTATTGAGCAGTCATAATCTTTAATCACCTCCAACCATCTTATTTAGTACATATTCTTCTCCTTTTATGTGAAAATATACTTCAGACTTTTATGATCAGTATACATATCACACCTTCCAGCATAAAGATAATTCCTCCATATCTTTAATGAAAATATTATCACAACTAACTCCAAATCATGATTTGGGTAATTTTTGTCATGTATTTTCAACTATCGTGAGGCATTAGCCATAACCATATCATTATTCATGAGAACGCACCCTAGTCACTTCTTGGATACATCACTATAGATCACAAACCATTCTCCAACTACAAGGTAGTGTGACCATAGGTGTACTGGCTAACCTTATTTTTAGCTCTTTGAAATTTTCTTCACATTCCTTCATCCAAATGATCTTTACTCCTTTTTTAGTCAATTTGGTGAGTGGATTAGAAAATTGTGAAAACAAAATCACAAAACCTCGGTAATATCCATCTAAACCAAGAAAACTTCAAATATTAGTTACTGTTTTTGGTATCAACCAACATTAAATAACCTCAATTTATGTTGGATCCATATATATCCCCTTTCTTGAGATTATGTGACCGAAAAATGAAACTTTTTGAAGCCAAAATTCACACTTAGTAAATTTGGAATCAAGATTCTCTGTTTTGAGGGACTTCAGTACAATTCTAAAGATATCTTCATGTTCTTCCTTTCTCTTTGAATAGAAAATAATATCATCTATAAATACTACCAAAAACTGACCAATATAGTCTCTAAATACTCTATTCATTAGATCCATGAAGATAGAAGGGGGATTAGTAAGACCAAAAGGAGTCACTACAATTTCATAGTGTCCATAACTTTTATAGAATTCCATATTTGGTATATCCTTTTTTTAAACCCTTAATTGATGATATCCTAAATAAAAATAAATCATGGAAAAATATTGATCTCTGTATAGTTGGTCAAATAATCCATCAATACGAGGGAGAGGATATTTTTTCCTGATAGTGATCTTGTTAAGTTCTAGATAATCAATGTAGAGTCTAATTGATACTTATTTATTCGTAACAAACAGAACATGTTCTCTCCAAGGTGATGCACTAGGATGTTTAAATACCTTATCAACATTCTCTTGGAGTTTCTTCTTTAATACCTACAACTCAATTGGTTCCATTCTATAAGTTTTCTTTGAAATAGGCATTGCACCCAATATGAGTTCTATTGAAAACTCAACATCAAAATTTGGTGGAATACCAATAAATTCCTCTAGAAAGACATCATCAAACTCCTATGCAATGGGAATATCCTTAATCATGTGTTTCTCCCCAACTATTTGAGATAAATAGACTTCAATTACCGAAATCACGACCCATAGGATGGAATAAATTTCTACTAGAATGTTATATTCTTCCTTGCAGTGATAGATGATCAAATATTGATTGGGAATATGACATGTGACTTCCCTTCTTTGGCAATTGATATTAGATCCATATAACAAAATCCAATACATGCCAAGAATCACATCAGATTCCACTAAATAAAGGATCATAATATTTTTTGGAAGCACTTTTTCACAAACTTAAATTGGAGAATAATTGTAAACTTTTGATGCGATTGTTGTGCCATTAGGAGTTGTCACAACTAACTCAACATCTAATTGTTGAGGTAATACGGTGATACCTTTTTAAATTCTTTATAAATAAAAGATTTGGTGGATCCAAAATCAAATATAACATTTTCTATGAGAGATTGGATGGTAAGTGTACCTTTCGTCACTTCATTATCATACTCCACATCACCGATAGTAATTTCATGTGACTTTCCTTTTTCATTGGCCTTAATATTTTGTTAACATCAATCATCATCAATAACCATTGGATTAGGGCATTGATTGGTATAATTCCCTATTTCCTTTCCCTTGTAACATTGAAGTGTAGGACGTTCATTCTGTGGATCCTTTTCTTTGTTCACATCATTATAAATCTTTTTCCTATCACTTCGGCATTCAATTGTCCAATTACCTTCTTTTCCTCACTTAAATCATTTATGTGTCCCTTTAAGAAAATTCCCTCCATGTTTCTTTCCACACATAGAGAATAATGGAAAACTCATCTTCTTTTTAGTGTGGTATTTACATTTTCCTTTGAATTCCATTTTCCTCTTCTTATCAAACCCATATGACTTATGGGTTACTCCAATTTCCATCTCAACATTAAGAGCACATCAAATAATTTCCTCCTATATAATGAAGTTACTTATGGATAATTCCCTTCATAGACTTGGTTTTATTCCACTAAAGAATTGATCAATATTACTCCCAGGTTGGATAATAATTCCAGAAGCATACCTTACAACTCTGGTAAAATTTTCTTTGTAGGTAACAAAGAATTCATTTTCCTTTTTCTTAAATTCAAGTAAATCCTTCTCCATCTTTTTTTGAATAATTCGAGGAAAGTACTTATTGAAAAATAAGTTCTTGAACTTGTCCCATTCTATAAACTCAATTTCATCTCTTTGCCTTGTATTCTTCATAAGATTCCACCATTGATCAGCTTCACCTTTCCAAAGATATTCTACTAAGATGACTTTATCATGTTCAGAACATTGTAGAACTGAAAATATCTTGTCAAGGGTTCTGATCCATTCTTCATCAACTAAAGGATTAGAAGACCCACTGAATGATGGAGGATGCTACATGATAAAGGATTCAACAGAATGTTTCTCCCTCCTTTTATCATTTGGAAGTATAGCATGATTCATATCTTGAGAATGTTGTGTGAGCATGGCTACAAGATTTTTAATTCTAGGTCCCATAAAATTTGGTTTCTCTGGGGGGCCAATCATTTCATTTCCAGTTGCATTCATCATTAATGTTGTTCCTTCGGGTTCTAGCCATTGACTAAAACTAGGATATATAATGTGAGAAACACTAATAATAATAAGAAAATAACATAATTAGGAATAAAATTTCAATTTTGGACACTATATTTTTTCCTATGTTACTCATGGTCATTTCTATAGCAATGAGATTATATCTTATAATTAGACATATTCTTAAAGCTTTCTCATCCTAGTTTCTAAAGGTTAACTATACCTTTCCTCTAATACCAACAATTGAGACCCTTTATTTACATACATTTATATTACTTCATAATTAATGTAAATTTATTACAACATATAACAAAACCATTACCAGACCGTATAGGTATAGTGTCTTTAGAAACTGGGAAACACAAACAACTAGTTTATAAAACATCTAAATTGTCTCTTGTTTATTTTATCATAACTAGAATCCTTTTAGGGAATATCATACATAATACCCTTATTCATGTACTGGGGAAAAAGAAATATATAAAAGGGTGAGATCAAATGCTCAATAAGGTTAAATAAAATAAATATCAATCATATCATATTCATAAGAACATAACATTAGAAAATATTATCCTACATATAAAAGATTATAATATCATGTCATGGGATAAATCATAGAAGTGAAATGTAATCCCAATAATCATAACATAAGACATGAAATTTTTTGGCATACACACATAAGAATAGAAAATCATTTCATATTAGTTAAGGCTCATTTCCAAGACTATCATAGCGGACAAAATCCATTACTGAACTAAGTTCATTCCTCGTTCCCGCCCTATATCACTGAACCATATTTACCTACCCTTCCATCCATGTCTACCTCATGTGATATCAATCTTAAAACAATGCATTAGAGGGATATATAGGTCCCACCCATCTCATAATGAAACCATTCTTACGTTTTCCACAAAAACATAAAAACATTCACTATAGCATGACCCATGAAATAAAAAGGGTTTCTTAAACATCATTTCATAATAACATAATACATATAAAATATCATCCCATAACTAAAAAAATAAAATAATATTAATAATAGGGGTATAAACATAACCCTATTTAAAGAGAATCATCTTAGATGGAATATAATTTTGATAAAACACTTGAAATTAATTCTTGAGGAAAATATCATTTCTTCTTTAAAAACATTTTATTTTTTCAAAATGCCATGTAATTTTAAAAGATAAGAATTTAATTGAAAATAAACTTGTAATAATTTAGAGTAAGCTTCATGGAAATAAGGAATTATGGGGATTTTAAAAACTGTTCAGCCTATATAAGTTAAAAAACATTATCCTCGTACATTTTCTGGAAAAGTCAAAAAGTACATTGTATGGTAAACAAAAGAAAGATTCCTTACAAACATGTAGTAAAAGTCAAAATGGGTAAAAATTACTTTGATCATATATAAAATAATAGTAATCATTTTATTGGAATATTTTTAGAAAACATATACATGGATGATAAATATATCCCTAGTAAAAACATACAAATAAACAATCTCATATAAAAACAATATTGGAAAAGTTATCCCTTAACTTTGGTATGATATGATTCATTTGTATCTGAACATCCTATATAATTATTTAAATATTGTTAGTAATTTATTATAGAATCATAATTATTTTTATGATAAAATTTGTGATTATATTTTCAGTCGTTTGTTAGTATCATTTCATTGTTACTTGTTATTCGGGTATTAACTGCTTTATGTTCTTATGCAAGTTTTGTCAGATTAGTTCTTATACCTATTTTTCGGTTATAGTAATATAATTTATAGAATGTTATTAGAATAATATATATCATATTTATTCTTTCAATTCATTTATATAATCATTCTTTAATGAATATTATATAGAACGAATCACATCATACTGTGGAGACAGTAAGCCGTACGTACTTACGTGCGACAATATCATTCCTATAATTGTTGAGTGATATTGAAGTGGATCGTGTATAATATATAATAATTAGTATCATGTTATAATAATAATATATAGTTATTATTTCTACCATTATACGCATCCATGTAAGGTGTTAGTGAAAAACAGATTACACCACGATGTGGAGACGGTAAGTCGTACGTACGCACGCGCGATGATTTAGTTTTTAGTTGGATAAATGGAGGATTAAATAGAGTTTTTTCATATTTATAATAACATATAATTATATTATTTATCCTTATTTTATTACTTTATAATGAAACAACTAAATAATAGGAAGTAAAATAAGAAAGAAATTTCAAAGAATCAGTAGAAGAGATTACCTCTTCCTCGACGCGCCTCCTTTAAATTTCCTCTTGAGGCACTATAGTTGGTCTTTTTAGAAGATAATAACCTATAGAATGTAAATATGGAAGTATATAAGAGAAATTTTCAGGGTTTGGACGATCATTAAGTCTCAAAATGAATTGAAGGTTAGAAGAAGGAGGTTCCCTTTTATAAGAGAAGAGATAAGCACTTTAGGAAACTCTCAAAATATTAATTTATTATAAATACAATTTCATCTAAAAATGGTTGAAAACTTATTTAATTCAAAGATAAGATGATATTAGTTAGAGTACCTATCATCCAATAATTTTTAGGGAATTTTATAATATTTGTTTATCCTTATTTTTTTGGTTTAACCCTTATTTTACCCTTTTCAATCTTACAGTGATATTATGTTATTTACACAGTGTGGGTTAATGTAATTATCATATCATGTCAAATGACCCAAAAACATATTTATGAAACATTTGGACTTATATTAACCATTTGGACTAATGATTTATTTTTAATAATTTAATATTATTTAATAAAATATTTTATGTTTTAAGTTATGAATTGTGTCAATTTTAGATACTATTCATACTTGACTTTTTAAAAAATTCATAAAAACATTATTCTTTATAAAATAAGGCATTAAATCAAATATAATATGTAAATTTCATCCAAAAAATCATTTATACTATAAAAATAACAATATTATATTTGTTTTAATATTTATAATTAATTTATTTAAATATTTCATTAATGAGGTAATCACTGCATCATATTTTTGTCATAAATAAAACTATTTATATAATGTCTAAAAATTATAATTAAAATACCATGATGTAGGAAATCGTTTCATCTTTCTAATAACTATTTATAAGAATATATATTTATTATATAACACTATATGAAAATCAATATAGTAAAGATATATGTTTAGGTTATAATTATATTTACTTTAAATTAATTCTTATAAAATGTCATTTTCACATCCATGTGAATACATGGGGTCCCAAAATCAACCCAAGGATTCCCATGGTCAGAAATAATTCATACAATTGGATTAGGACACGTTTTAGGGTAGTTTTATATTATTAAATTATTTTGATTACCCTTATTTACCATGTTTACCCTTTAACCATGGTAAATAAAATAATTACTAGTCACTATTCATAATGTCCCAAAATAAAAGATATCTATTCCCACAATTTTTACCTTATTATTCCTAATATGGAATTATTTTTCCAAATTCAAAACATAGATACTGCAGTAATTGATTTAAAATTAACCTTGTTGTTCAAATGAGAATACAATTTTTTAAAAGTTAAAACATTGCAAAAGATTGAAATGTTTTTACCTATGAATTAAATGTAAAATTAATGGTAATAAAATAAATTATATTAAATGGTAAAATATATTCTTTTTATACTTTAATACCATTCCATATTATAATTTAACACTAAAAATTATCTTTATGAAAAAAGTTGTTTTTAATTAAAATTTAGCATATTTTTACTATTCATCAAAACATGAATGTTATCAGAAAAATATCAGATATTTATTGAAAAAATTATATCCTTATTCAAAATAACATGTTTATGTTGTCATATAGAAATTACTAATGTGTTAAAATATTAATTTAAAATGTGTTTTCCTTTCAATGTTGTATAATTAACCTTTAAATTATAGGTTCTTATACATAAAATATGGTTTTATTAATACCCTATTACTAAAATAACAATTGGATGAAAATAAAAATATAAATTTTCTTAATTATATAACACATAAATCCCATTAATCTCATTACCAACTGCAATTCACCAAAAATACAAATATCTAATTGATTTAAATAATTAATAGCCAAGAAATTCCTAATTCATTTTCATAAGTTAGTTATAATTATTCCCTCTAACCTAACGGCTAGGCTATAATAGTAATTTAATATTAAAGGACTCTTGAATTTCGTTTAAACTCATGATTGCATGAAAAGTAAGATAATTAATAATAAAAATATTAAATAAAATATTTCATAAAAACATCCTGGTGTTATAGCACAAGGATAAACATTAAAATTAGGTGAAACCCACTTCAACATAATAAAATACGAAATTTATAAATCATGGTTCAATGTAATTGAATAAATTATAGGGATTTTAGGGGTCAATTATCTTCTATATGTGTTCTCTTGTACAAATATTGATAGACCATATATGGGTCATGTGTGTCATTTTCATAAATTGGTGTTAACCTATCAAAAAAATGAAAACGCTCAATTCCTTTGAGATGTGTAAACATGGATGATTAGCCATATATATATACCATTATTATAGTTTAATATTGATATTTTTGGATATGAGATGAGATTATTTCCTTAAGTACATATAAACATAAGGTAGTATATATGAGCGATATATGGGGTAAAATTTTCATCTTTATAACCAAGATTATACATTTGGATATATAGTTTTTCAAACATTAAAGGTGTTTGAAATCATAGAGTGTATGTTTTAGAAATAGATGTTTGTTTAATATGTGTTTATACACCTTTAGATAGTTTCATTATTCCTTCTTCAAGACATCAAGATAAATATATATTAACAACCACAATGTGCTTTAAATTTTTCCAATATTTATAGACTTAGAATTTAAATACCAACTATTTTTTGGATTAAATTTAAATCACATGAGATTTGTAAATTTTTCTCGTATTTTAATGTTTTTACTTAAGCCTTATAATTATTTTTTCTCAGTTGATGAGAAATAAAATTTTCATCGGCCACACTTTATGTGGATTTGAACTAATGAGATCTATGTCTTTTATTCTCAAGTTCTTCTAATTTAGAAAAATTGAGGCATATGGTATAGGGTTATGAAGGTTTATCCATATGGAGTCTCTTAGTTTAAGTACTTAGGGTTCAAATGACGACATGGTTGAAGTTGAAGGATATAAAAACATGACCATGTACAACTATTATTTTAAGGTTATATAATTCATACCATACATTCTTGAATTTTAAAGTCATAAAACTTTGATAAATATGGTAATCCAATTTTAATTTCATTTAGATCAAACTAAAAATGTTTGGTAGTTTGTGTTCTTATAACATAGATTAATTTTAAATTTGAAGGTCACTTACTAGGTGAGAATGGAATTAATCCAATGTTATTTTTAGAATGAATCCAATGCTAAATTGAATGATTAAAAGGGTAGAAACCTTATTTTTATGAGGCTTAAATTTATATATAGAACCATAGATCCAGTGGGCACATCTAAAATATTTACCAAGTCTAATGGGGCAGTCCTGTGTGATTAACATATCATTATATTATATTATATTTTTCCCCACTCCCCTTTAATACCCTAATCAGAGTGAACAGTATTTTGGATTTCATTAAATACTCCCTTTTTGAGCTTTAAACATGGAAATTTTGGTGAAATTTTTGAAATTTAAGGCTTTTATTGGACTAGAATTGGATGCCTAAAGTTTAAGGTCTTGAATATTTTTTCCAAATGTTGCTAAATTTTTTTGAAAAAAAAATTATACCAAAATAGAGGTTTCTTAACCAAATAGAAGAGAAAATTTGTCCAAAAATGAATGATATACCAAACACCAACATAGGAAACCATGGGGTTTAATATTCATGTATTTTTCTTCATTATTTATCTAGCTAATGATGTTGTTGTAGTATTAGGACATACAGCTTTAACCAAGGTTAGATCCTTGTATAATTTCATCGATCTTAGAACTATTATTGTGAGGTTTCTTACCTGATGTGATACTTTTCAACCCAAAATAAATAATGAATCAAACATCGGTTCATGCATCTATGAGGGGGTATGACTTAATGTGGATTAATAATACACTACTTGATTCAAAATATGACTCCATGTTGTTCATCATAGTTCTTTTACTGAGAGGGAGGTCTCCTACCTGACTGGTGGGAAATCATTTCCCAACATCAATGATTAATCTAACATAGGTATTTGAAACATTAAAAATGTGAATGTAGTTTACATTCATACCACTTAAACCATTATTATGTAATTTATATCTAATGAACCTATATCCCCCTAATGTTGTGAAAGGGAAGATAATTAAGACTCTTTATCACTGGCAACCGTCGCTTCCAAATCTTCTGGATAATAGTTTGGATGTTTTTACTCATGTGAAATCCAAACAAAAAAGGTCACAGAATAGGTAGTGTCACTCCTACCATCACCTCACGAACATGATGAGTGAGGTCAAGGTTGGGCCTAAGGTTTTCCAATGATACCCATCTTCATATTGAAATCTCGCAGCCTTGGGGAGAGGGTCAAAATTGACTTCATAGATTTGGAGATTTAGAAAAACAAAGCACTTATTATTGTTGTCTTAGAGCACAAGCAGAACCCAGTCATGTTGAACGAGTTCACCAATAGCATCAACATACATGCGTCCAAACAGGCAGCTCCAACTAACAGTTGTATATGGATTTTTAAGAATAGGTACATCTATATTGATCTGGTATAGGCGGGGGACCAGTTCATCATAACGAGGGTGACAAAGGGATCTTTCAACATCTGGTTATCCTTTATTTATTAGATCTATAACATTTGGATAAGGGAAGATCTATGGAAGGAGCTTAGTGCGTTAGACCCAGGAGGTGATCCTTGGATTATTGGAGGTGAATTGAATATCATCACTAAACTAGGTGAGAAAAAAAAGGATAGGGATCGTTCCCTCGTTGAGCTAACATGGACTTTTTACAGTTCATATAACGTAAGGGATTAATGAATATGGGCTACACAGGTGACCGCTTCACCTAGTGTAACAACCAAAGATGAAATAGGAGATGCTAGATATATCTAGATCATTGCCTCTCTAACATGTAGGCCATCACCATGTTCTTGAATTCCAAGGTTAACCACATGGTATGTGGTATCTCTTATCACTCCCCATTACTGGTTTCCTTGCATTCCAAACAGTTTTATCAAGAAAAGTTTAGGTTCTATGATCAATGGACTCAGAATTCTGAGTTCATTCAGCTGAACAGGGCCTCATAGAGGAAAATTATGCAAGTATACACCTAGGTGGAGATTCAAAACAAACATATGAGGCTAAAATAGGGTATACAGGAATGGGAAAGGGATCTTCCCCCTATTGACTAGGAGATGGAGGACCTTAAAATGGATATCGAGATATTATAAGTATAGCAACCCAACCTTTTCTTACATTAGTATTACATCATTTTAAAGATAAACAACATAATAGTATTACACATAGATGATCCAATGTTTTAGTGTCTTGGGAAAACTAGGACCATACATAACAATTACATCATCGAGCATAAACATTTATTCAATTTATTCTTCTCTAGTTTCTTACTGGCACTTGACCTCTCTTTAGTACATGTAGTCACCTGAGGATATACATAAAAAGGGGTGATATAGAAGCCTAGTAAGGGTACATATAAGAACAATATATCATGTTTGAGCATAATCATAACATAGGAAAAGGATCATGAACATAAGTGGAAGCATAAATATAAGACTTGAAATGTGGAAATGTATAAATATGAAACATCATGTCTTTGTGGTTAACTACCACACATACTTTTAAACAAAGATAGAATCTTGTTCACACATAATTTTACATTTAATCGTGAGATTCATCACTTTATCCAATGCATTGGAGTGTTGTATAATTCCGGTCACACCCATCACATTAAAACATTCATATTGCACTATATAATTCTGGGTGCCCACGTCACATCATAACATTATCATGATCATGCATGCCACATAGAAAATATGTCAATTATAAACATAAAAAACCCATGTAAAGGAATGAGTTTCATCTCAAAATAAAAGAATAATAAACTTTGGGTTCCCAAAAGAAAGAGGGAATAACATACTTGATACAAGAACCATCAACCATGAATGAGAGAAAAAAGGTGAGTTCTTAAAAGAAGAGTTATTTTGAAAAACATTTTATTTGAAAAGAAATTAAGTAGAAAAAATTTATATCCCAGAAAAGGTAAGATAATGATGAAAAAATTATTTTCAAGGAGTGATCATACCAAATTTGGTGTGAATGAGGGAGAACCCAAAGAATGAAAATTGGGTTCTGCATTTTTCCTTACCTTATATCTGAACGCTTACTTCACTTTAATGTCCTGTATAATGACATTATATTCATTAATTAGAAATTCCATAACCTTTTATACAATAATAGGGGTAATTTTGTTTTCATTATGTTATTTTTTGGGCCTTTTCATAAGTTATAGTGTTCAAAAACATTGCTCAGGAATGTTCGTTTTTATGGTTTTTTTGAGCCTTTCACATGTATTCATGAATTGATGTTCATGTAGAACATGGATAAACATCCAGAACAAATATTCCATGTTATTAATGAAATTATATAATTTAAAATGATCTTATAATGAATTACATTTTATTCCATTTAGATGAATCATTGGATGAAAATTAAGTGATGATTGTTTGAGTTAATTTGGGCGGTTTTTCAAACACAACAAACTTGTTTTGATTAATAATTTAGTAATATGTACATAAGTTAGTTCCAGAACTTTTAATATGACTAAATAAATATAAAGTATTCTGTTTCAACCATAAAAATGTATTCATAACCAGATATGAAGGTAGAAATGAAAAAAGAAAACATTTCATTCTTTAAGTTGATATATTAACACCTCACGAATAATGTTTTCTTTTATAAAGTAAAAGGAAGGGGATAGGGGGTTGGACAATATAATATCCCATTATTATCATAACATTATATTATATATATGATACTGGATTTACCATACCATTTGGAAAAAGATATGTGGGGAGAGAATAAGAAAAGAACTTGAAATTGAAAAGGAATTAAATGAGAAGAGGGAGAGAAATTACCTCTTGAATCCTCCTCTTGAGATCCTACTTAAGGGGCCTAGTCTTGGTATTTTGATAAGAACACAAGCTCTTGGACATGGGGGAGGGGATACGGAATATTCTCAATAATATTTTAAACAAGGATTGAAACCTGAGAGGTGTGGGGGAATGAGGGAGTGAATGGTGGTATTTATAGTGGAGGGGAGAGTGGTTTTCTTAATATAAAATCCATTAATTTATTATTTCCCCACAAGACAAGAAATAGTGAGTCTAACATGATCATGAATAGTAAGTTCATAATTTAATCCCAAACCAAGTGGGCTTACATTAGCAGTACATCACACATGACTCTATAATTATCTTGTTTAGCTTATTTTAGTAAATTACGGAATTTCACTATTCATAAAAAATTCAAGTATTTCAGAAAAATCCCAAAATTTCACCCCGACCATTTTTCAACGTGTAGAATCCAAGAATGAATTCCATTTTCCAAAAATAATTTTATATATATGATTAATTTAATATTTAATTAAAATCACAATTTACTTGGAAAAATTGGTTTTTAAAATTAAAACGGATTTTAAAATTCTTTCAAAAATTAATTGAGGTCATATAAAATTACCTAAAAACTAGAAGACATAGATTTGTTAATTTATGAACACATTTTAAGAAAATTAATTTTCTTTTAAATTAATTAATTTTTTCTAATTAATTATTTATGACTTACAAAAATACAAAAAAGCTTACTGTGGTCAAATTGTCACTTTCTAATATGCCTAAATTTTATTTAATTATTCATGGGTAAGGTTACTATTATTTTGGACAATTTACAATTCATAAGGGTCATAGTACAATTTATAAGGGTAGGTTACTATTCATAAGTGTAGGTTATTATTCACCAAAAATTATTTCTGTTTATTATACTCAAAAAATCATCTTGAACACAGCCGTGTATGTCGGATTTTCAAAATTCAAAACATAGAAGTGGAAAACTATATTTAATGGTCACATAATATTTAGTATAATTATATGAAATTGTGATTCTTAAGGTGGTTATACTATATGGAATTATTATAAAAAGGGAATTCCATTGATAAAACTTTGCGTCGTTATATTCTTCCCCCCTTATGAAATTTCGCCCTCAAAATTTCATTTTACATAAATAGGTGAGGGTACTTCTCCTTGATCACCTCCTCTGGTTCCCATTTAGCTTCTTCATACTTATGGTTCCTCCACAGCACTTTTACAAGGTGGGTTGTCTTGTTGTGTACAACCCTATCTCTCCAGTCCAGAATCTCTACTGGCTGCTCCTCATAAGAGAGATCATCTTCCAGTTGTACCACCTCTGAGTTGAGTACATGTGAGGGATCAGGTATTTAATTTCTTAGGAGTGATACATGAAACACATCATGAACTAGATATATATTCGGTGGAAGTTCAAGCCGATAGGCCAAAACTCTTATTAGGTCAAGGATTTTGAAGGGGCCAATGTAACTAGGTCTTAACTTCCCTTTCATTCCAAACCGGATGACTCTCTTCCATGGTGATATTCGAAGGAAGAATTTATCTCCAATGTCAAACTTCAAGTCCATTTTACAGTTTTCAATGTAGCACTTTTTCCAACTTTGAGCATCTTTTACGTGTTTCTGGATGACTTAAACCTTCTCTGTCATCTCTTCCACAAGATCGGGTCCAAGTAGCTTTCTTTCTCCAACTTCATCACAACAGGTTGGAGTTCTACATAGCTTTCCATACTGAGCTTCATATGGAGCCATCTAAATACTCGAGTGGAATCTATTGTTGAATTAGAACCCAACCAATGGGTGATTCTGATCCCATCCTCCTTTGAATATTATAGAGCATGCTCCTAGAATATCTTCAAGTGTCTGAATAGTCGTTTCAGATTGGCCATTAGTTTGGGGGTGATAGGTCGTGCTGAAATTTAATTCAATACTCAAAGCATGTGGAAGGATGTTCCATAATTTAGATGTGACCTTGGATCATAATCAGAGACAATTGAGAGTGGAACACAATGTAATCTCACCACTTCCCTCACATATACATTTTCAAGTTTCTCTAGCGAGAGATCTTCTCTAATAGAGATAAAATGGGTAGTCTTGGTGAGTCGATCAACCAAAACCCATATCGCATTATTTCCCTTCTATGTTTTCGGGAGACCCGTGACAAGTTCCATAGAAACATTTTCCCATTTTCACAAGGGTATTGGCAATGGTTGCATCATCCCTTTTTACTTTTGTCTTTCTACATTAATTTTCTGACATACCAAGCACCTTGAGTTATATTCTGCAATCTCTTTCTTCGTGTTATCCCACCAGATGTGTTCTCAGAGATTACAGTACATCATGGTACTCCTAGTATAGATAGAGAATGTTGAGCTATGTGCATTTTCCAATATCTCCTTCTTTATCCTGAGTGATGAAAGCACACAAAGCCGCGTTCCATACTGAATCAAACCATCATCATCGATATGGAACTCATCCAGCTTCCCTTCATTTACTACATTCACCCTCTTTTTTATCTCCACATCATCCCTTTGTGCTTTCTTAATCTTCTCTTGGATGGATGATTGCGCTATCATTTGGGAAAGGTAGGATATATCCCCTTCCCTTATGATTTCTAAATTTATCATTTTCATATCCAAGAAGATAATGTCTTTCTTAATCTGTAGCATGGATAGAGTAGTAGGTTATTTTCTACTTAGAGCATCATCTACCTTATTTGCCTTTCTAAAATGGAAGTGAAAAGATAAATAGTAATCCTTGATTATCTCTAACCATCACCTTTGACGCATGTTGAGCTCATTTTGTGTTAATTTATACTTTAGGATCTTGTGGTCGGTGTATATGTCACACTTCTCACCATAAATGTAGTGCTTCCAGATTTCCAAGGAAACAATTATGGTTTTCAACTCTAGATCATGCATTGTGTAGTTCTGGTCGTGTATCTTCAACTTCTGGGAGGCTTAGGCTATCACATTATCATTTTTCATGAGTACGCAAACCAATCCTTTCTTTAAAGCACCACTATATATCACAAAACTTTATCCACTTTTCGGTAGTGTGAGTACAGGTTCAATGATCAGCCTTCTCTTTAGATCCTTAAAGCTTCCCTCACAATCTTTAATTTAGAAAAACTTTACCCCTTCCCTTGTAAACTAAAAAGAAGGCTTGACAATCATGAGAAGTTTCTCAAAAAATGTTGGCAGTACCCAGCTAATCCAAGAAAACTACATATTTCGGTGATACTAGAGGGCCTCAACCATTCATCAATCACCTTTTTTTTGAATGATACATAGAAATTCCCTCACTTGTGATCACATGTACCATGAAAGTGACTTTCTTTTTCCAAAAGTAACACTTTATAAACTTGGAGTACAACTTATCCTTTATCAATGTCGCCAACACAAGTCTTAGGTGTTATTCCTATTCCTCCTTGCTCTTGGATTATATGAGAATATCATCAATAAACACTACCAAATTTTTTTTGAGGTAATGTCTAAAGATTATATTTTAAATCCATGAAGATTGTAGGGGTATTAGTAAGTCCGAAGGGCATCACCAGAAACTCATAGTGTCCATAACTTGTATGGAAGGAAGTCTTTTGAATATCTTCCTTCTTCACCTTTAGCTGATGATATCCATAATTAATATCCACATTTGAGAAGTATTTACCTCCTCTTAACGGGTTGAACAAGTCATCAATCCTTACATGAGGATACTTTTTCTTTTTGGTGATCTTGTTGAGTTCCCGATAATCGATACACAATCTCATTGTTCCATCCAAATTCTTTACAAAGAGCACTGGTGCACCACAAGGTGATGGACTAGGGAATATGAACACTTTGTCTAGATGCTCTTGTAATTACTTCTTTAACTCATCCAGATCGATAGGATCCATCCTATAGGGACACTTTAAGATAGGAGTATCTCCAGGTATTAGTTCTATTGAGAACTCTACCTCATGATCCGAGGGAATTACGGGTAACTCTTAGAGAAATAAACCACATTATTACCTCACAATGGGAATTTTCTCAAGTTTGGAAGTTTCCTTTGACTCAACCATTTGGTAAAGGTATGCTTCTTCATAGGGAATCAACACCCACACCATTGAAGGATTTTTAAAAGGAGATTCATGCTCTTCCTTGAATTTATAGAGGAGAATGGGATGGTTTGGAATATGAAAAGATATTTCCTTTTCCTGATAGTTGATATGTGCTCTATATAATGAGAGCCAATCTATTCCCATTATAGTATTGAATTCCAACAATAGAAGTATTTAAAGATTTTCTGGAATAATCTTCCCACATAAACCAACATGAGAAGATTCAAACACTTGGGATGAAATAATTGCACCACTTGGTGTTTTTATAGATATCTCTATTTAAAGGTTTTGAGGCTTCTATTCTATAGTTCTAGAAAAATGGAAAGATATAAAGTAATGCCTAGAACCAGAATCAAATAAAGTTTTTTCCATTATTGAGTGAATAATAAGTGTACCTTGTACGGCTTCATTATCTTTATCCACTTTTGCAGTAGTGATGGACTAAGCCTTCCCTTTTTCATTTGGCTTTGGTGTCTACTGACGCTGACAACCCTCGAGAACTCGAGGTTTAGTGAAATGGCTTCCATAGTGCCTTATCTCCCTAAAGTTGTAGCATTGAACCTTGAGTGGTTCTCTTTTTTCTTCCACCACATTCTCCTTCCTTTTTATGTCTTTTCAACAATCTTGAGCATGGTGTCCTTAATTCCCACACTTGAATAATTTCCTCATTCCATTAAGGCAGTTCCCATTGTACAACTTCCCATATTTTTGGCATGTGGGTTGTTGAATTTTCCTCCCACCTTTGCCATTAGATCCACCGGCTTGAAACTCCATATTTTGTTTCTGATCCCCATATCCATTTGACCATTCTCCAAACTCCATGTACACTTTGAGATCACACCGAACAACTTCTTCATAACTCCCAAATTCTCAAATTTCAAGTGCCTTTCGATGGTGTGGTTTTAATCCACTAAATAATCTATCAATTTTTCTATCATTGTTGATAACAAAACCCGAAGCGTACCTTGAAGGCCTTGTAAAATTCGCTTCGTAGGTTGTGAAAGATTCTACTTCTTTTTTCTTGATCTCTATGATTTCTCTCTACATCTTCATGAGAATAGTTCTTGGGAAATACTTGTTAAGAAACATTATCTTAAAGTCTTCCCATTCTATCTCTTCAATTTCATCCCTTGGCTAGGTGTTCTTAATCAAATCCCACCATTGATCATCTTCTCCATCTAGACAATAAATGGATAGTGTCACCTTCTCTATATCATAGTGGTGAAGAATAGAATATATCTTCTCTATGGATTTGACCCACTATTTTTCCACTAGTGGATCGGAAGATCTACTAAATTCTAGTGGTCATTTCCACATAAAACATTCGGTAACCACTTTCTCTCTCTTTGGTGAAAGAGAATGTTCCCCATTATTATGGTTATTGTTCATAACCTAAGATAATTGGGTAAGAATTTCCATGAATCTTTGAACTCCACCTTACAAATCAAAGGGGATGTCATTCGATAAATCATTACATTGGCCCTCACACGAGTTGTTGGCCTGGTTTCTCCTGGTTCCCACCGTGATCTAAAATAGAAAAGTTTAGAAGAAAACATAAGTCAACAAGTCATGAATAAATTATTCATTTAAAAACATCAAACTAAAATCATAAAATATGGGATCCCTATGTAAAAATTCTTGTGTGCATATTTTTACTTAGTCTCATGCGAGAGGTTTTCTCTAGGGTTCACTAATCCTTATTCCCAAATTGACAAAACCTTTCCTATGATTCCAACTATAGAGACCCAACCTTTTCTTACATTACTATTACATAATTTTAAATATAGAAAACATAATTGTATTACACATATAGGATCCAATGGTTTAGTGTCTTCTAAAAATTAGGACCATTCATAACAACTACAACATCGAGAAAAAACATTTACTCAATTTCTTCTTCTCTAGATTATTACTGGCACTTGACCTATCCTTAGTACAAGTAGTCACCTAAGGATATACATAAAAAGGGGTGACACGGAATCCTAGTAAGTATACAGGTAATAACAATATAGAATGGGTGGGCATAATTATAACATGGGAAAAGGATCATGAACATAAGGGGAAGCATAAATATAAGACTTGAAATGTGGTAATGCATAAACATAAAACATCATGTCTTAGTTTTTAACTACCAAAAATACTTATGAACAAAGATAGAATCTTTTTCACACATAATTTCACATTTACTAATGAGATTCATCACTTTACCTAATTCATTGGAGCTCTTTATAATTCAGGGTGCACCTGCCACATTCAAACATTCATATTGCGCTATATAATTCTGGGCACCCCTGTCACATCATAACATTATCATTTTTATGCATGACACATAGAAAATATATCAATAATAAAAATAAAAAACCCATGTATAAGAATGGGTTTCATCTCATAAGAACACATTCATAAACTTTGGGTTCCCAAAATAATGTGGTAATAACATACTTGATACAAGAACCATAAACCTTGAATGAGAGATAAAAGGTGAGTACTTAAAAGAACAGTTCTTTTGGAAAACGTTTTTTTGAAATAAACTTTAATAAAAAAACATGTATATCCCAAAAAATGAAATATAATTATGAAAAATTATTTTCATTGAGTGACCATACCAAATTTAGAGTGAAAGAGGGAAACCCCAAAAAAAGAAAATTGGGTTCAAGATTTTCCCCTTACCCTATATCTGAATGCTTCCTTTACTTTAATGTCCTATATAATGACATTATATTCATTTATTAGATATTAAATAACATTTTATACATTATTAGGGGTAATTTTGGTTTCATTATGTTATTTTTTAGGCCTTTTGATAAGTTATAGAGTTCAAAAACATTGCTCGTGAATGTTCATTTTTATGGTTTTTTGAGCGTTTCACATGTATTCATGAATTGAAGTTCATATAGAACATGGATAAACATCCAGAACAAATATTACATGTTATTAATGAAATTACAGAATTTAAAATAATATTATAATGAATTACATTATATTCCATGTGGATGAATCATTATATAAAAAATAAGTGATGATTGTTTGAGTTAATTTGGGCAGTTTTTCGACCACAACGAACTTATTTTGATTAATAATTCATTAATATGTACATAAGTTAGTTACAAAACTTTAAATAGGAATTAATACATATAAAATATTCTCATTAAACCATAAAAATGGTTTCATGATCATATCTGAAGGTATAAATGAAAAAAGAAAACATGTCATTCTTGAAGGTGATAGATTAGCACCTCACGAACAATGTTTTCTTTTATAAAATAAAAAGAATAGGAGAAGGGGTTTGGATGGTATAATATCCAATTAGTATCATAAAATTAAATTATTTGTATTATAATATAGTTAGAATAACATTTTTACAAAGATAGGTGGGGAGATAAAAGAAAATAACTTGAAATTGAAAGGGAGTTAAATGAGAAGAGCGAGAGAAATTACCACTTGAATCCTCCTCTTGAGATCCTCCTTAAGGGGACTAGGCTTGGTCTTTTGATAATACCAGAAGCTCTTGGATGTGGGGGAGGGGATAGGGAATATTATTGGGTAGATTTTAGTCAATGTTTGAATCAAGAGAGGTGTGGGGTAATGAGGGAGTGAAGGGTGGTATTTATAATGGATGGGAGAGGGGTTTTCTTAATATAAAATCCATTAATTTATTATTTTCCCAAAAGATAAGGAATAGTGATTATTACATGACCAATAATAGTAATTTTATAATGTAATCCCGAACCAAGTGTGTTTACATCAAAAGGACATGACACATGACTCTATAATTAGCTTATTTTTCTTATTTTTGTAAATTATTGTATTTCACTATTCATAAAAATTAAAGTATTTCAGAAAAATCCCAAAATTTCACCCCAACCATTTTTCAATGTGTAGAATCCAAAAATGAAGTCCATTTTTCAAAAATGATTTTTTATATATAATTAATTTAATATTTAATTAAAATCACAATTTAATTGAAAAAAACAGTTTTTAAAATTAAAACGGATTTTATAATGCTTTCAAAAATTACTTGAGGTCTTATAAAATTGTCTAAAAACTAGAATACATAGATTTGTTAATTTATGAATAGATTTTATGAAAATAAATTTTCCTATAAATCAATTATTTAATTAAAATTAATTATTTATTACTTACAAAAATATCCAAATGTTTACTATGGTCAAATTTTCACTATCTAAGATGCCTAAATTTTATTTAATTATTCATCGGTAAGGTTACTATTATTTTTAACATTTTAATATTCATAAGGGTCATAGTACTATTTATAAGTGTAGGTTACTATTCATAAAGGTAGATTATTATTCACTAAAAATTACTTTTTGTTTTATATATCAAAAAAACATCTGGAACACAACCGTGTATGTCGGATTTTCGAGATTCAAAACATAGAAGTGGAAACATTATGTTTAATGGTGTCATAATATTTAGTATAATTATATATCTCTGTGATTCCTAATGTGATTATACTATAAGGAATAATTATAAGAAGGTAATTTCATTTATTAAACTTTGGGTCGTTACAATAAGCCACCCAAGAGAAACTCTGGAATGATAGTAACTTCGAAAATCATTTTATAAAGAAAAATAGCCTGGTAGAATCAATCATTAAACTGGAACGAACGAATCAGGAAAAATCAAGGATAATATGGCTGAATGAGGGTGACAAGAACAGGGTATACTTTCATTCTTTTATCAAGGAGAAAATACGTCCCATCAAAATCAATATTATACTTGAGGATGGAACCTACACGGATGACAGAGAAGTTGTGGGCGGTATGGCCTAATCTTTCTCAAATAACCTTTTGGTAGGAAAAAACACAAGGATGACCCTGGGTACCCAAACAGAAGTTCTATAATCTGGGACACAATTCACATAAGTGTCTCCATCGAGGACAATGCTTGATTGGAAGTGCTTCTAGACGAACCTGAGATTCATGCGACCACGATGAATCTCAATCCAGAGAGTGCACCACGGCTGAATTTTATTCATGTATCATTTTACAGAGCCTCTTTGGAGGTTGTTAAGGATGAAATTGTGGCTAATGTTCATGAATTTTTTTTAGTATGAACCCTTCTACAGGTTGCGAGTGCCACGACTCTGTTACTCAATCTGAATGTGGAGTATTCCTCCTCTATCATCCATTACTGCCCTGTGAGCATGTGCAACTTCCCCTACAAGATCCTTGTGAGTATCATCATCATGAGGATGGCCATGCATCTTCCCAAGTATACTTCCATGGATAAACATATCTTTTTGAGTGGATGATCAATACAGGGGAAATCACTAAAGAATGATAAATGGTGAGGGACATTAATATCAAGACACATGGCTCCAACATGTCCATCAAAATGGATGTGAATAATGCATACGATAGGATGTAATGGGGCTTCATCAACAAGTTCTTTAAAATCATGGGCATATCTCCCAAATCCTCGGACATTCACTTTAGATGATTTAGATCACTATAGATGGTTGCCTCCTTCATGTGGAGATCCCATGTCTTCTTCAAGGCCCCCCATAGCTTACATTATAGGGACTCAATATCCTCATCCATATTAATTATAATGTAGGACACATTAAGCCACCTCTTGAATAGAGGGGTCTCCAATGTCTACATTCTTCCCAACCACAGGGAAAGAAACCTTCCACCCATATCCCACCTGATGTTCACAGATGATATGATAATTTTCTCAAATTTAAGTAAGAGATCTGTGCAAGGTATTAGCAGGATTCAAGAAGAATACTGCTTCTAGAGTGGTCTGGTTATCAATCATTCCAAAATCAACATGTACATCTCAAAAAAATGTGCAGAAAGTTAGGTCAACCTTTTATGCATTAGAATGGACATGCATCCTATCCATTTCTTGATGGAGTATCTTCGTATCCCAATATCATCAGGAAGAATGTGAATTTGGGAGTTTGACCATGTGGTTAGAAGGATCATGATTCATGACCTCAACTGGAAGAACCACTTTATATCCTTTGTGGGTGCGTATTGCACTGGTTAACAGTGCCATGCCTTCCATTTTAGTGCATGTTCTTTCTTCCACTTATGTGCCCAAGGGAGTGATCAACGCCATTGACAAAGTGTCAGCTAACTTCCTATGGGATGTGCTATCAGAAGGTAAGAGACACTAGGTTTTATGGGATAGGATGGACCGACCTATTCATGATGGGGGTATTAATGTGAGGAGGTTAGGGGCCACAATGCAGTGCATGCAGACAAAAAATTCATGGGAAACCTTGGAGAATCATACTCTATGGGGGAGGATTATGTCCCACAGTTATGAAAATAATGTGGAACCAGATAATTTCCGGGGATCCCATCTGTGGATAGTGGGAGAAGGAAAAATGCTCTTCTAGAAACACATTTGGGTGGGTTTTGTGCTCAGTTTCCTAGGGTACCCAACCCCTATGATCACCTTTAAGGAGGAAAGTCTATATCATGTTTTCACCAATGCAGTGTTGGACAAGAACCAACATGATATTTTCGACTCAATCCTCATTAACTTTGAGTCGTACCAATGTGTCTTCACCCTCTATCACTTGGGGAAGTTCACAAAAAAATATTTTTGATGGATCTTTGTCCCCATGCTCAACAGGAAGGATGGAATGATATCCTGTGGTGTAACAAAATCTAATCCAAATACAACTTCCTTATATTAAGAATATGAAACTCCACAATCTCATCTGATGATGGTGTAAAGAAAATGGGTATTAGTCTAGCTTTATGGTGTTATTGGTGCAACAACAAGCAGGAATATAACATGAATAATATCTTCTTTTAAGGAGAGAGAGATCTATACATGTGGAATTTTTTTGGATATTTTTTTGTTATCTCATTTTCCAACCCGTGCGATGCTTTGTTTTTGTAGAGTTTGTTCTAGGGGTCAATAGTAAAAAGCCTAGAGAGGGTGGTGAGGTCTGATTTATATGGTAAGCCTCATCTAAAAGTGGCTTGAAGCTCCCTCCCTATGTATTCTTCAGGCAGGTTCTTCTTTGGACACTTCTTCCATTAATAAAATGTGGGGTCATTGGATATGTTGGATTCCTCAAACAACTAGTTTCAAGTTAAATATTGATGGATCTTACATCATGGGTGACATGTGAGGTGGTCGAGTGGTTCGAAATCCAAAAGGAATCATGTTCATATCTTTCACTACCCACTTTGGTGATGAAAAATATCTTCAGGCAGAGGCTAATTCAGTCCTCATGGGTCTCATTCTATGAAAATAAAATAACATTACTCTATCCCAAGTGGAAAATGACTAAAGGATCATCTATGACTCCTAGTTGGGAAGCGACCCCACTCCATGGTCTATTACATACATTATCAGGAATATAAAATGACTTCTTCATAGTAATATTCATGTCACCCATACATGGAGAGAGTGGAATAATGTTACTAATCACCTTGACTCCCTGGAAGTCCTTAGATCCAATGTCTCTTGTCTTCCCAATTTCACCTTCCTTAAGCATGAGGGAGTCAATTTAATTCATGGGGTTTCCCTTTGTATTTTATATTTTATACCCCCTAATCCTTATTTTCCCTTCTTCTAATTACTTTACATCCTTCTTTATTCTTTGAATAAATATAATGATTATGATGTTGAGAACTAGTCTAGAAAATCATGTTATACCTATGTATCCTATAATAACAGAAATTAAGTCATTAATAGATCTAAATAATAAATAATATCCTATAGTTAGAATCATAGAAGAGACATCACATTAATTATGAGGTCTATATATGATGATTAGGTTCCTCAGATGACTCTGTGCTGATATAGTTCATATTCAGAATAAAATGGGATGGAATGAAGTGGTACCCTGGTGAGAGGATAGGAGAATAAAAACAGATTTAGGGAAAGGCTAGACACCCTAGTAGAATAAGTAATTAAAGGGTTCAATAATTGGTTTTTGGAATCAATATAGAACATACAAGTGTCACAACATATCCCATGGTAATAATAATCATGCCACATGTAAATATAAAGTGAAAATGATTTTATTTCTAGTTCTGAGTATAATATCGAAAACTAGACATGAATGAAGGATCTACACGCAAAGGTGGTTTATATGATGAAATAATGAAATAAAAATTATTGTTTGGATTAGGATATAAGATCCAAAAATCACAATATGTCCTATGAGAATATAAATAAATACATACGTAGTTGAAATAAATAAAACCTGACATAAGAAACTAGGAATAAATATCCTAAAAATGAAAATGTTAGAGTGTAATGTATGGATAAATATTATAGAATTGGGGGAGTACCTTGGTGTATGGGTAATAATCTAAATCTAACATGAAATGATACATATCCAAATATTAGGGTTGGAAAGGTTAATTAAATAAGAGATAAGTTCCCAATTCGATTTAGGATGGGTGACTTAGGAATCATTATGTATTTTGTATCCACAAGAATATAGACATGCATAGTTCTAAGAAAGTTTTATTTTTGACTTAGTTTAGGTGATCCCTAACATGGTAAGGTGACATATATCATCATTAAAATTAGTGAAGGTAATATTACTTGAAGTCATGTGATATCTTATCAAACAATATAATATATCATAGAGTATGGAATACATATGGAAAAAACATTTTATTTAATCCTTTGGGTATATCATATTTTATAATGTAGTGATATATTATATTGGTTTATCTAGATTTTCATATTTTATTACATGGTTTAGTTATAGTGGAATGAATTGAACGGTTCAATTAATTTTGTACTTACTTGAATTATTTATCCATTTAAATATTATGGTGTTCACATTAAAATATTTTATACCCAATATATCATTTATTAAGTAGTTTCATAAGATGGAATGGAGGAGATAGTTCATTATTTAGGTTTACATGAGTTATAACAAAAGTAATTAATCAAATTTTTTTGAAATGTATGAGTAAATTTATTGTCTCTATGAGAATCATCATAGGATATATAAAGGAGTCTTGTACATGGAATGTGTGTGTGACATCCTCAAGAAACCACCAGTCAATAATATCTCCCTCTTGAATAACTCTCTTCTATCCTCTATAACACAATAAGATACTAGCATATCATGGAGGTTTGAAAGGTCCTACCTAAATAATTTGGGCGATTTGATGAAACCTTCAGATACAACTTGTATGGAATATACTTTTAGTATTTTCTTGTTGATCTTTATAAAGCACGGAAGGAAGACAATGGTAATTGCATACACTATTGTAAGGTACACATTCTTCCTTTCAATTTTAATATGTTTTGAGATTTAAAGTCTTGGTGTTCTTGGGTTTTATAGTTTCTAAATGATTTTTCTACTTTGATTAATTATTAATCACTCCTAATAAATCCTTTAATGGTATCATATAAAATGTTGAAGGGTTACCCATTCTTGGGAACTCTCATGCTTGAGTAGTGAAAAAGTGTGGATCCCCTCCCAGGATCTCTATTACTAATGCAAAGCGTTACATAGCTCAAGTGTTAGTGTAATATAGATCTTGGGTAGGTTCATATGGATTTCATTTGGGACATTTCTATATAACAGAACGTCTTCACATCACCTTTTAGTGTTATCAAAGCCTTAACATGCTTTTTGATTTATGACATAATTATGAAAATGAAGGTTTTTGAAATTGTAATGCATGTTGTACCTTTTATTATAATATACAATTGATTTATAACTTTTGATATGGGGTTTCATAGTCAATGACTCTATACAAATCCCATAGTTTTTTTATAAGTCATGGTATATTTCATCAAGATATCAAATTCTATGATAACATCATGATATGGTTTTACAAAAAAAAATTGTATCATCATAATGATATTGATGAAAATCATAAAATACAACTGAATCATAAGGGTTATATCTCCAATATATAAGGTTTGTATTAAAGATATGTAACAGTTATATCACTAATACATATGGGTTATTCTGCTTCCACCTTGTACATATAAGGGTTGTATATACTGCTTATTATAAAAAAATATAAATATCATCTGTAAAGTATGATTGATCATGCTTAAAAGGTTTAAGCACTAGAACTTGTCAATTGTATTCTATGATTCATACTATATCATTAAAAATGATTTGAGTAGATTTTTTTCTTAAAATTAAATTATAAATTTAATTCTATTATATATATATTGGTTATAAATTATAATAAAATGTATTTTTGGATATTTATTAATTTAAGATATTGTTTATAAATTAATTAATTGTAATTTTTTTATAATTAATTGATAAAATGTTTTTAAAAAAATTTGAAATAAATATTCAATAATATTAAGTGTCAATATTAAAATACCATTTTCAAAATTATATGGAATTAATTATAATTTTGAGATAAAATTTTTATATGAGAATTGTAAGTGTGGTTTATAAATAGTTTATAAATTATAACAATAAAGAAAAATATAATGTGTTTATATTTAAAAATTATGATTTTTTCATAATTTTTAATTTGAATCATTAAAATTAAAAGTTACTTATTTTGAAATTATTTAAACCATATCAAAAAAATTGTAACCTTATTTTCTAAAAAATTTAAATAATATAAATAAGTTATATTTAGACTATGTAAAAATTTTATATAACAGAAATTGAAATATAAAATGTTTATATTTTATGAAATATCATAAATATAATATAAATTTCATATAATGAGTAAGATAAATTATTTTATATTAAACAATAAATAGAATGTGTATATTAATATAATTATGAAATTTTCATTAGGAATTATAATTTGTTTATATTTATTAATTTACAAATTGCTCATAAATGTTTATCTGAGGTCTGAATTTATAAATTGTTAATTTATTTAAAATTCCCTATTTAATTCATAGATATTATACTTACATTATGAATTTTTATATATGATTTAATTTATGTTATAAATTACTTCTTATAAATCTTCATTCCATAAACTACACACTAGGTATGAAAACAAGATATTTAGTTTTCATCTACCTTAACCTTGATTTATAATTAAAGTTATTTTATTTAATTTAGTTATTGAATATAGTTTATATATATTAGGTATTAGATTTATGATGAATCATATTCTTTCTTGATTAAATAATCCTAGTGTAGAGTGATTTTTTGTTGGACATCCCACTATACTTTAGACTTATACCTTGTTCTAGAAAGGTGGGGGTTGGATATATGTGGATCTTGTATTACTCATGAGAATATTATCAATTTCAAATAATTATAACCCTACATATGAAATTTTTATGTTTTGTATGAATAGGATGAATTTGGATATATGTAAATAATTCTAGATTTTATTTTTTGGGTGATTAACACAAACTCTGGTTTGGGTACATTGATTCAAATGAGAATGTTTTGACCACATTAAAGCCTTTGGTCCACCTTAAGGCTTTCAAGCCACCTAAAGGACTTTGGGTCACTTGCTATGAAGATTCTACCAGATATATTCTACAAGGAACAAGCCCTAGAAGAGGATTCAGAGCAATGACCATTCACCAGAGCAGAGCTGTCAAAATTTGATGAATGAGAGGGTATAGAATTTTTCATCAGTACTAGGACTGTGAAACTCTAAACATAACAACTAGTCGCATGACCATGAAAAGGTGGAGAGCTAATACCAATTAAGATGATAGGTTGGGGAAGTTTCAAGTAGTTATAGTCTTTAATAAATGAATTCCATTAAGACATTTGGGTCCTGTAATTTCAAGAGATCCCTTTCAACCCTTAAAAGGGGTATTATCAAAAATATATAAAAAATGAAGGCCTTTGGGCCATTCAGGATAATGAGGTGACCCTAAATATAAAGTTACTTTTTCTTGGAATTTTATTTAGGTTATATTTTGGTTGGAAACCCTAAACATTTTAATACCAACTAAATTGAGTTTTTTTAATACATTTTATAGATTTGGTAAATAGTTATCACTCATCTATTCCAGATTCATATATGAAATTGTTGAAAACAGTTTTCTATCAGATATAGACATGGGTTTTTTACATGACACTCGGTGTAAGTCTTGGTAAAGTATTGATCATGGACTACTAATAGAATTCATGAAATTTCAAATGGTTCATCATTTTAGTATCGGGTCATTGGATAAAATCACTTATTAAATGAACATAAAACTTGATACCAATATGATAAAATATTCTACTATAGATAATGGAAGCATCATCATCAAGGTTGAAATTGACATCTATATTGGATAACGAAAAACTAAATGATCGTAATATCCATTAGAGGTACTAGAAATTTAGAATAGTTTCATAAGAAATAAGAAAATTCAACATGTCTGAGAAAACCCATCCAAAGTATCTTATAAGTGAATATGTTCAAATAATGGATATAGATGCATATGATAGGAATCTGAAGGATTCTTTCTAAGTCTCTATAGATATAATTGGGACTATAGAAGACACGTTGTATAATAAAAATTAGACTATGGATACTTATAATGTGATTAAAAACCTTAAAAGGAACTAGTATAAATATGTTAGGTATGGGAGGTATGAGATGTCAAAGGATCTCTATCAGCGCAAAATAGCCGAAAGAATATTGATCTCAAATCATGTACTAAATATGATCGGGTGTGTCAATGATTTGGAGAGTATTAGTTCACATATTAGAACTTATATTTCCATATAATTTACTCTACAATCACTATATGAGAGGTTCTAACAATGTATTATAAACAATACCGTGGATGAATTCAATAAAAGTTTACCTGATCTCCTTAATACATTGAGTATAATTGTGTAATGTTGGGTAGGCCCAGGTTCAAGTGCCATAATAATTATATATAAGGGTAAGAGGAGAAGTTTTTTCAATAGAGAAAATAAATTAGTTTATGCAAAGTATATCATGCCAACTAAACCAAATAAAACAAAGGAGGGGAGAGCTTTTATTATGCCTAAACTGGCCATTAGAAAAGGAACTATCTATAAAACTTGAAGGTTTTAAGAAAACTCATGGATAGTTCACCTCAAGAATTAATATTATATAATTAATTTATTCTATTATGAAGGTTATGTGACACTAACTATATATTTTACAAGTATTATAAATATATCTAATTTTATAAGTGATTTGAGAGTTGAAGATAAAATCTAAAAGTTTTCATTCGACTTGTGGATCAAGGGGTTATAGCATAAATTTTTTGGATGAAATGGTAAACTTAAAGCTTGTCCTGAACAGAAAAAATAATATGTTATTTTTATCTCTTATGATTCTTATGTGATTATATTTTTTTATTTAAACAATTTTTTATTATTAATTAAATGAGATGATTGATTTGATACACATTATTGTGAATAATTAAAATTATATTACATTCATAAAAATAGGGCAAGTATAAAAGTAATTTTATTATGGATAAAGTGTTTCTCCAAGGATATGATAGAATATGATTCCATTACCGGTAGTGGGATATTTTATAAAGTATTATTTAGAATAAATATTAAAAATATATAAAATTTTATATATAATATGGAAGAATAGTTTATTTGTTATTTATTACCACTAAAATTAATTAAATATAATTTATAAACATTAAGTATTTTATGTTTCTTAGTAGGATATTATAAAAGAAATATAGTTTCTCAGAGTCTAGTGGTAGTATATTTTGACTTATTGAAATTCAATGTTATTGAATAACATATTATGTCAGTCAAAGCTCAAAGTGTATTTAACTTGATATATTAATGATTTTAGGGTATATGTGTAAAGAAATGTGTAAATTATTATATGTATTTACTATAAAAATCTATTTTTTTGAAATCCTAGTGTGGTTTAAGATATGTTGACAAAGATATAATTTAAACGTTACTTAGTTTCAAAAATATTTCACGGATAAATTTTGATGGAAATGGTTTCATGAATGATGATTATGAAATTTGAAAGAGTTATAGGTAGACAAAAAAAGCTATTAAAATCTTAACAATCAATTTTTTAGAGTTTGGGAATTTAAATATATTCAATGTATTACCCATTTGGAATATAATTCCAAAATTTCAAAATTAATTAATCATTATTTCTTCATAAATGTTTCTCACAAAAGACTTTAGTAGGATAATTTTATAAGATGGTCACATATGGATTTTCAAGGGATTATATAGTGTTTTAGTTTGATTAGAAAACCCCCTTTAAGTGTAGCAAAAATAAAGTTGATATAATAGTCTATCATATATGGTATGTTAGATATGGTCTTTTTTTTAAAAAATATTTTTAAATATTTTAAGGATATTAAATTTATCATATTAAATGAAATATCTACCATGTAATTATTTCACATTATCCATATATATAATAATATTGTGAAGTGTAATGATAAATTACCACTAAAAGTATGACTTTGAGTTATGCCTAACTGATATTTATCATAGTGTATTATAGGTTATGCTAAAATTTTAATTTTATCATGAGAATAATTCTTCTACCAGGATATTGAATATTATCATGAGGCATAAAATAGGTTTTTTTCACTCGATGACCCATGAAGTAAAAAACATGAAGTTTTATACCCTATGGTGTTGGTATACTAGGGGTGTGTGGTTCATATTTGGACTCCCAAATTTTCACACCATAACATATATTTTCATTATTATTTTATTATTTATTGTTTTTTATCTTTATCACATGGATTTAGGGTGCATATTTTGAAATTTGGGAGAAACGGTGTAGTTGTTCAAGTTGAACGGTTTTTAAATAGTAATTAAAAATCATGAGACTCAACCATGAAAAGACTTTAGTTTATTTCATAGTTGTGTGTAGGGTTGGAACATGGATTTTCAAATCATTTGGAACACCCGGAGTTCATTTATTTCCAATCCTATATTTAGGGCATGATTTGGTAAAGCATGTGTCTAAACTATATGGCCAATCTAGATAATTAAATTATGGGATTTACACCCCCTTGATTTTATTAATTTAAGGCCCCTCTCTTCCTCTCATTCATATCTAGTATTCCCCATTTACTATCCCCCTTAGTTATCTATTTCTATAGAGTTTCTCTATGGGATGTTTCATACTTGTAAGGTGATTATTTGAGGTAAATTACTCTATAACTCCTCTTTTAACACCTCCTTCACTCTTCGATTATTTTTTCTATAGAATTTCATGAAAACCTAGGGATTTTTAATGCTCGACTTTAACATGGTTTTTTCTTATTTTAGGTCTTGTAATATCCTCATAACTGTTTTTCATAATTTTTTGTGTTGGGTAAATACTACGCTTAGTGAACGCGATGGATTGAGGTATATTTGATTAATAAAAGAATATTTAAGCTTATAACCATGATTACATGACTCTTTTAATTCATCTTTTCAACATCCTATAATTCATATAAATCATAATTTTTTTATTTTAAAAAAAAACTGGGTTTCTCTCTCGGTAACCATTGGATTTTAAGGGGTCATTATCATATTTTAAATCTCAAATTTGTTTTAAAGTAACAATACATAATGAGTGATTAATGAAATTCCAAAGTGGATATTTTAATGGAATTTAAAAGTTAATAAATTTTTTTTCATTTAAAATTTTATTTTAAAGGTTTCAATTTCAATTTAATGGTGTTCATGAGATAAAATGAAGGTTTTTGTGTGCTCGAAAATTATTTAAGATACATTGATGATGTATATTTGATTTGGTCATAAAATAAGATTTTGTAATTAAATTTCTTAAAGGATGTTTAAAATGGTTGGTTATTACTTTATAAATATGTCTTATTAATGAAAATATACATTTTAGGTGTGCCCCTTCTTATTGGTTGTGTAAAGATTAATGGGATGGTATTTTTTTGGGGGGTATGGTTATTATTTATTTATTATAGGTTATTCTTGAGAACAAGGGGCCTCTTCTATTAAGGGTTTTCATAGGTCAGTGTGTTTTATGATTTTTATTTAGTATATATTTTTCTATTAATTTTTCACGGATCACTTCCATTTTATATATCACTGGGAAACAATAGTGGATTTGTGAGATATTTGGATTCAAATTTTATATGAGTTTATGATCACACTATGTATAGTTTCCCCAAGTAAGGTGTTCACCCTTATTTTGAAATTTTCTTATTGGTAAGACTAGGTAGTGTTAGATTAAGTGTTAGGTTGATCGAATCACAATAGGTGAAGATTGGATGAATTCAGTTTTATTATTATCCTATATTTACACCCATATTCCCTATATGTTTCCATGATAACTGATCTTGATTATATTATAGTGATTGTGAATCCTTTATTTCTATGATATATTATTTATGATTATTTCATATTTATCCTTAATTATTATTATCATGGGTGTTTTAATTGATGTTTATTAACATTATAAATTTATTTTAAATGAATTAATGCATCTCTTGTTCCTTATTTATTTTAAATAAAATGGGATTCAAAGGTTTGAACTTACACTTTTCTTTTTTAACACATAATTATTTTCAAAGTAATGTTTTAAAAACATTATTTATATAAAATTCTACCTTTTTAAGGATTAAATGGTGGTTTTATTTTGAAAAGAATAATAAACATGCCTTAAATGAAATGGTTTCAAATGATGATTGTATGTTATTGGTTTTCAATAAAACTGAAAAAGATTAAATTTCCAAATTTCATTTCGAACTAAAATGAAATAGATTTATTTTATAAGTTATGCATAGGGTGTGGGGATTATACCTATTGTGAATTTTTTCTCATGCCTATAATATTAAAAGTTTATAAGGATCCACTTTGATTTAAAATATGATATTTGGATCTCAGTTTGATTATGACGATGGTTCATAAAAAAGGTGTATTTTTACTAACACATGGAGATGGGTAAATGTGCCTTGTAATAATTTATCATGTGGTGTTCCTTCTACACTATTCCATGTCAAAACTTCTTCCATAGTCTTACATTTTCTATTTATATCAATGATGTACTAAAAGTTTATTTTTATTTATTCTAAGACTTATTAATTTTTCTTTTGAAATTTTATTCATTTCCTAGGAGTTATATTTAATTTTTATGCCATGTTTGGTTTTGTTCATTATGAAACTGATTAATTCATGTTTTCATTATCATATGAAATATGAGTGGTCATTATAAAATTATTTGAAGAATTACCCTATTTGGTTATCATTTTATCAAGATAAATAATACCCAATTATGTATGTTTGATGCTTCAATAATATTTCTCAGTCTATGGTAATCAGAAATGCACCTTGGTCCATATTCTGGGCTAGCTCCAGTATCCAGGTTAGGGGTAACTTGGGTTAGTTCTTAAAAAAAAATTATTAGAGAAATATTTTATTTGGGGAGTCATTGTAGACAATAGATAGTATTTTCAGAACTCCAGAGGTAGGTCATGAGTATATTATTGATCACCACATATTATGATGAATATTGAGTCACCATGGGTTTTTGAGATGTGTGTGTCTCAAATTGGAGATTTGTTCTTGGATATTTTGAAGATATTTTTGTATTCACTTTGATATATATGTTTTCTTTTAAATATTCATGAATTATTTTGAGGAACTTCTCATTTTAGAGTGAAAATTGGTTGAGACCTATAGATTCATGATTTACAATTCATGTTCTGGAAAACAATGGACAAAATGTGAGGACCAATTTGGGTAGTCTCTAGTGTAGATATCATAGTTAGAACATGGTTTTTTAAAAAAAAATTCCAAACCATTCATAGTTTTTAATTATCTTTATTTATTTATTTTCAATCCTTATGGTTTAGAGTTACTTATATTGTTTTCTATTTTTAATTTATTTAAAATTGAAGTGATCCTTAGTATTTTTCAATGTTGTAAATATTGGTTTAATATAATGTTTTATAGAATAAAACATTGATGTTTTAAATTAAAAAATGGGGTTAAGGATTTATAAGGACTATATATTATCATAAAATATGGAGGTGGTGTAAAATGTATTAATGACATTCATATAGTCTTTTATAAAATTCCAATGAGTTTCATTAAAATATTTTATCTCTGAAAGTTTTTAAAATATAATTCTGAATGTTTTCAATATAAAATATGGAATATTAATATATTATAAAACAAATTTAAAAATTTATTAAATGGAATTTATTAAAGTAGGATTTAAGGATTCCCTTACACTTTTAATTTTTAGGGGTGAATGTGGTATGTTTTGTGGTGTAAATGGTTTCTTTGATATTTTAAGATAGACTCTTTTTTCATGTGATTTTTTTTATTTTTTTAAATATTGAGGTCTATATTGATTATAATTTATATTATATAGTATTTTATAGTATTCCAACACTAGTTAATGATGGACTCTCAATATGTATATGTGCGTGGTTCACCACATGTTGAACCACTAGTTGATAAGTTTTGGTCTAAGTCAGTTTCTCCATTTCCTTCAGTCATTATATATAGGGTTCTTCCTACTATAGCTCATCCTAGGATTACATTTATAATTTAAGAATTTGAGTCCTCAATGGGTAGTAAGTTCAATAATAAACATAACATTGGATCAAAAATATAAAGAAGATCTTCAACCTTCTTGAGCTTATATAGTATCCCAAGCCTAAATTTGTGATGTTTCTTCTCAAAGGTTAGAGGTGAAAGTGGTGGAATAATATTATTCATAAAAAATAACAGGACCATGCATGGTATTTTTTCAAGGAATAATTCATCTAATAATACTTTATTATGGATATATATCTATCTAAGTCATTGGAATTTTGTTTCCTTTAAGTAGGGTTACCATTCAGTTCTTAGTATACTCATTATTTCATTGAATTGTTGAATTATCAACCCACACCAAATTTATATAACTCTTTAAAGGATCTATATTTTGGGATAGGTATTAAATAAAAACTTTTTCTAAAATCATCTAGGTTTGACTTGAATTCCTTTTTAGAATCATGGAAAAATACGGTCAGGATTTAGGTGATCATGGATGGAGTGCTTGAGGTAATGAATTTTTTCTATATTACCCAAAGTGGTGAATGGAATTTTAAAAAAGGAAAAGGTAAGTGAATAAACTCTAATCATATTTTTGGTGGAATCAATATACCAACATATTTCTTTTTATAATATTCTTATATGGGTAATACATTAGTGAGCCATTGATGTGGAAAGCAAGGTCATAAGAATCCCTTATATGGGAAAATCTAAATTCCTTATCATAGATGTGTCTATTTGTGTCATCATAAATGTTCCTATATAGGATATATGTATAGGATATGTATATCTATATTTAATTCATTATAATATACCTATATTAAACTAGATAAACCTAATGCTAATATAGTGACTTCTTAAGGTATCCATGTTATGTTTTTTACTCTCCCATATATTTTATACCAGTTTTACTTATCTAAAATTATTATATTCCTAGTATTTTTATTTTGGTGAAATATTTGGAATATTTTTATCATAATATCTTATTGATGTATAATTAAGAATTTAATAACCACATTATAAATTTTAGGGTTGCTACTGGATTATTTCACTAGTGATGTGTAAAACCTAATTATTGATTTCCTTTGAGCATTTTTTATACTATTAGTATTTATTATTGTGTAACTATTTTCTATTTTTCTAGATATTGGAAGTATTTTGTTGTTATTGTAGAATTAGGGAATTAGCGGAATTGTAATATGGTGTAATGACCACCATAAATTATTCTGTTTTTATTAAAAATTTATTTCTTCCCTTATGAAGGAATCAGTGTTAGACTATAAGGTAGGTGTTTTGTTTCCCAACTAAAAATAATCCATTTTTATTAATGGACTTGAGTCCCTTATGATAATATATTCTAGAGTATATTTTGTTTTCCCATGCATAAATAAATTGGGTGCTTATTGTATGTTTAACATTTTTATTGATTATGAAGTAACACACTTTTTGTTATTGACTCTAAACTTCTTTGAAGAATGTAATTGGGATTAACATTATGATTTATATTGTCTAGTGTAGTAAAATTTATCTTAATGAATTTAATTATTTTCCTTGGTTTTTGTAATTAAAATTTTAATGAGAATGTTAAACCACAAAAATTATTTGATAAATTAATTATACTGAGACTTTCATAGAAGAAAAAGTTCAATAGTGAGGGGTAATTGTCACACCCTAACCCCAATTTTCATTATTTTTTAATTTATTTATAGATCCTCTCCATTGGATTTATTTATGCTTTGATGGTGATTATTTGAGGTAAATTTATATAAACATTCTTCTCTCTTCTCCTTCATCATTTTACTCTTCTTTTCATGCACTATAATGGTCATGGAAACCTTGAGTTTTTTATTTCTTGATTTTTAGATACAGTTTTATTTGTTTTAGGACTTGTAATATCCTTTTTAGGGTTTTATTACTTCATTTTAGTGGATTAAATTTCATGATTAGAGAAAGAGATGGATTTAGGTTGGTTTTCTTCATGCATGAATATTTAAGCACAGAACCATGATTGCTTGCCTATTTTAATTCGTGAATAGAGCATACTAGAATTTTTATTAATTATATTTATTGTTATTTTCAAAAAAAATAGTTCATTTCTTAGTCACCACGAGATTTAAAATGGGTATTTCTCATATTTTAAAGCTCAAATAAAATTCAAGTGGCCATACACATTGAGTGTTTTATTAAATTCCTATGTGGATATTTTAAAATAATTTCATAGTCAAGAAAGATATTTTAGTTTTCAAAATAATTTTAATGGTTTCACTTTTAATTAAGAGTTTTCATGGGATATATTAATGTTAATTGTGTGGTCCTTTATTATTTAATATACTTCGATTATGTTTATATAATTTATTTTTAATAGGATTTTATAACTTCATTTCTTGAATGATATTTCATAGGAATGTTTGGTACTATATAAATAGGTTTTATTACTTAAAATATACCCTTGGTGTACACCCCTTCTTTTTAGTTGTGTAAAAGTTAATGTAATTAAATTTCCCTCATTGAGGGGCATGATTTCTATTTGTTTATTATATATTAATCTTGAGAATAATGGATTGATTTTGTGAATGGTTTTTTTGAGGTGAAGGTATAATATGATTTATATTTAATATTATTTTCTATTTATTACTTTTTAATGAATTACCTTATTTCCAAGGTGTAATGTGTACACATTTTATTTTGAGTTGATGTAGATCTACTTTCCAAAGGTAGGTGGTCGTTAAGAATTTACTAGAATCACTTTCATTGCACATTAGCTAAGAGGATGGGAGATTCATCTCATCACACCACATTAGGGGTAATTATTTCTTAATCCAAGAATATCTTATATATTTAATATGTATCTATAAATCCTATCTAAATCCTAGTGTGGGAAAATTTTTCCACTGCGCTAATGATCGATCAAAAATATGCATCGATGTGAACATATTTATATATCAGTGGTTCTATGTCAATGTCAACGCCATTATGTATCATAGGTTCTCCATCAATGAAACCATCTATATATAATAGCAGTTCTCCATAATTCTCTAGCTAGTTTTATTATGTTTCCTTATAAAGCCACATAACTACATGATTTGGTGTTTATCTACATATAGAGAGAAGGTAAGTGTTTATGGTGTTTGGATCAGTTCATTGGGAAGGGATTCATAGATATCTATATGAAGGCAATAAAAACCCCCATAGTTTAATGAAACATAGCATATAATTTTTTATCTTTTATGTTCATGTCATTAGTATCTATTCTAATAACATAAAATCCACATATAGTGTAATTTTAGTTGATAGATTCCTATAAATGTTCAATGTATACCATAGGCCTAAGAAAAATAGTTCAGTTAAACATTAGGGGAATATGACCTAATGAGTATGAGTTTTTTCATAGGGAATATAGCCCCATGTGATTTGTGATATATTTGGATTTTGGGGATATGTCCCATTGGGTATGACATGCCCTCATTAGAAATATATCCCAATGAGATAATGGTTTATATATAATATGTCCCTAGTAAAGGTAAAAAAGGGTCTTAGAAGGAATATATCCCAATGAGTAGGGATGTCCAGGATTAGGGGGAATATGACCCAATGATAATGGACGTAGGTGATTTCATGAGGAATATGGCTATAAAAACTGAGAATTTTATCAAAGAAATTTCTCTTCTTATTATTATTTCATGTAATTTAAATCACAAACATCATATAGAAAAACCAATAAAATAATATTCTCATACATTAATAATGATACATTAGTTAGAAACTAAAATAATAATAATTTAGAATATTATAATGGGACAATAAATAGAAAATAACAAAATAAGAATATGATAATTTATATTTTCTCGTTCCACCATGATGATTGTACTCGTGAAAAATTATTTATAAATAAAACATATTGTTAATAATAAAATATTCATTTTTAAGATGAAATTATATATAAAATTTATATAAAATTGAATTGAAGAAAGAATGAATGGATTAAGATGTTTTTATAGGAATTAGTGAACCCATATAACCGTTATAAATCTGATTGTTAGAATAGTAATCTCATCATTAGATTAGAAACCCAACCATTGAAATATTAATCTAACCATTAGGAATACTAATATAGCTATTAAAATAGTAAAATCACTTATGGAAATGTAAAATAATATTTAGGTATCTTATAAAATGAAAATATGATATATGTATATCTTGGTATAAGTAAATAAATGTTTTCTTTTTAAAAAATAAATGTTTTATTTTCAATTTTAGATTGAATAAAATAATTTAAAAGAAATTTTTTTCATAAAATATATTCATAAATTAATATAATGTTTTATTAAAATTATAAGATAATTTTATGAGACCATAAGTAATTTTTCGAAGCGTTATAAAACCGATTATAAAATTAAAATTTGTGCATTTCAAATAAATGATGATTTTATTTAAAAATTAAATTGCTCATATTTTGAAAATTATTTTTTAAAAATTGATTCCATTTTTTAAATCTACATGTGGAAAATTTTTGTGGTGATTTTTATTTATTTTTCTAAAATAGTTAAATTTTTAGTGAATAGTGAAGTACTGTAATTTATAGAAATTAACAATATAATCCAAATTCATGAATTTTTTATTCATTGATGATGTAAGCACCCATTAGTTATAAATAAAATGAAAATTTTACTATATATAGTCAAAAGATTCAATACTATTGTTCTTCTTAATCCTGAATAATAAACTAATGAATATAATAGTATAAAAATCCCCTCTCCTCCACTTATAAATACCACTCCTTCCCTGCACACCTTCTAAGAATTTAATATTTAACAATCTCTAGGAAACCATCTTATAAACACTCTACCCACATCAAATTTCTTCTTTTATCACTAAAATTACAACTCCATTTTCCTTAAAGGGTCCTTCAAGGAGGTGATATTCAAGAGGTAACATTCTCAAACTACCTCTTTTAATTTAATTTTTTCATCTACCTTATCCAACCCTCCGTCATCCAAAATAGTATAATAATTATATTATCATGTATATACCATAATTTTATAATAATAATGTAATATAATCTATCGACCCCTTTTCTTATCTCCACTTATTCAATGAAAAAATGAAATCATTGTCCATATTATGTCAGTTAACTGCCTTCATGGATGATATGCTTTAATTTTCCACTAATTACTTCATGAAAGGTATTAATTAACTTATAATTATTTATAATTAAATAATTATGTATATTATATGAGTTTTCACATTCTATAAATATTATATTTCTATAACAAAAAATAAAATGAAACTAGTATAAGATGGTCGGAAAAACCACCAAAATGAACTGAACATTTACCATTAACGTTTTATTAAATTAATTATCCATATGTTCGAAAAAATGATATATTGAAACATTTAAAAATATTGAAGTTCATGAATACCATTAAATTTAACTTATAGATAAGTATACCCATTTTAAAACAACTTCTTTAATTATAAGTGAACAGACCATGAAACCATGGAATGAATGCTCCTGGAACAATGAAACCGGACTTTATAAATCATTGAAATGAACATAAATGAACATAATAAGATTATAATAAAATAAATATATGTGTATGAGGTTATTAATTAATTAATTAATTAATTAATCTAATTTTATTATCCAGTACATTAATTTCACCTTCATAATGCATTCAGACATAAGGTAAGGGGTCAGTCCAAACTTCCATATTTCCTTTGGGTTACTCTATCTCTCTCTATTTTCCTCAATTTATCTATTCATTGTTTTTATATAATTATCATAATATATATATATATATATATATATTCCAAACATATATATATATATCTCAAAAAATCTTTCTTTTATGGGTAAATACATGTTTTAAAAGGTCCCCTTCTCAATTCCTCTCAAAAATCAAACCTGATTAAATAGAACTTATCTGTTTATTACATGTTTTCTAGTACACACCATAAATATTTTTAACAAATCATATTTTCTAAAGTCACTCATCATAAAAAACTATTTTAGTACATTTCTATTTTTATTTAAATAATTATTGTTTTATACTTTTTAAGGATTCTTTATTCTTTTCCCTAAAACCGCACTTAAGTGGCCCATTTCTAAAGTTAACTAACCACACTTCTTCATGTTTTCACTTCAATTGGAAATTTTTATTCATCATCTATTTTTTTTGAATTTAAATAATTATTTAATGTCTTATTTTATGGATACCATTATTTTAATCCCTTTGTTTATGCCTTATGACATGATAATAGAGCCCATTTGTTTCTAAGGGTAATACTACTCTTTATACCTTATTCTTGATTTCTTTATGTGGCACACATATGGATGTACATGTTATGATGGTTGAACCCAGTTAATGCTCTAATTCATTGGGTTTTTTAGTCTAATGAGATGTTATGTATGGGATTAGGGAGTAAACCAAATCTATTATGGGACTTTGTACACCATTTGATATTTTCATAGAAGTTACCCTTTACTCGTGTTTATGTCATGATATATGTTGATGCCACATTCCTATATTTCCATGATCATATGATTCCAAGTTCTATATGTTATTTCTCGATATTTTTATTCATGATCCATGACTTTTATGTTATTCCCTAGGTTATCTTATACGGTACCTGGTGATCCAAGAGAGTTATGTGATTATTATGGATATTAGCAAAAAGATATTTTGTTCTAGTTACATGTTTTACAATTATGTTCTTAATTTTCCAAAAACACTAGGATTATTGAACCTTTTTTGTATCTAATGTATATTTCCGATTATGATCATGCAATAATATGTTCAAATGATTATATCATTATTATGGCTCCATGAATATAGGTTCATAGGGAATATGGCCCTTATGAAGAGATGAAGTAATAGTGATTTTATATCTGAAACTCAGGTAGGCGTGATACTATTCCGGATAAAATAAGAATCAAATCCCATTTGTTTATAGTTTTATAGTTTAAGATCTTGTTATAGGACAACATAATGTAGTTTTTCATTGTGTGGTAATGAATTTTTCATGTAGTATTAAGTCATGAGACTAGGTCACTATCATGTAGTTTTATATCATGCGACAAGGATGTCATGTCATAAAGTTTAACATTGTGTTACCAAGAAATCAGTGTCATGTAAGGATTGATAATGGATTAATTTATTGGGATTAATTATTTAGGATTTCCATATATGAATCTCATAGTGGATATAACCCTTTGAGTGGATGAGTTGGTGATTACACTTATTAAGAAGACCATGTATGGGATTCCCTAGATCATTGATTCCATTTATTGATAAAATCATCAGTGGGGACATGTTTGGGTATTATACCTTGTAATTACATTGAAACCCTCTTGTATTATTGATTATAAATAGGTTTTTCTACTACATTATATAGCTTAGAGGATTAATATCTTAATAATTGATAGAATAATTTGGTTTCCTCATGGTAGAGACCCTTGTTATCATGGGGATACATAGTTTTGATCACACTGAGAGTTATATATCTCTAGGAATAAAATTAAAGAGAATTTTTATTAATGGAATATATGGTAGAAGGAGGGAACTATATCATGAATGATAACTTGATCATCCATGTTTGGTAGTTTTAGAGAAATTCCTGACATAGATTATTTAGGGTTTTAGCATTATCAGAGGAAATACAAAAAAGGTTATTTTGGGTTGGAGAGGTCCTGTTAGGAGACCTAGATGAAGGATAGGACATTTGATATATCAATTTCAAAATAGATCTAAAATCTTTCTGGTTAGGTATCACTAGGAGGATGGAAATGAATATCCTAGGGAGATTGTGGTTCAGGGAGGAGAATATGGCATTTTAATAATCCTTTCATTCATGAAGGATACCTCATATACCACTAGTCCATTAAGGGATCCATGTGGTCAATACTTTATAGATGAGCCTCATGGGTGGTGTCACTGCTGAGAGACCCCACAAGTGTGGCCCTCAAGAAGCAAATTTATGACTATAAGCCTCGTGAAATTTCCTTATGAGTGAGGTCCTCATGAGGTAAACTCATAGGAAAGGGACTCGTGAATTAACCTTTAAGGTTTTAGCCCCATGAAATGTTTTTATAGACATGGGTATCATGATGAATCCTCATTGTTGTGGGTATCATGGGTTATTGTTTCATTCATTTGTCTCTTTAAATTACCTAGGAATGAATTCATGAAATAAGTTCTATAAATTATATTCACCTAAGCATGTTTTTCTTCCTAATTGGATAATTTTTAAAACATATTGCCTTCACCTTCATCATTAACTTTATGTACATTACTTGAAATATACACCTAATATTTATAGATGTCATTAGCATGATTTATTGGGTGTAGGTGTTCATGAGGTAGGAAATTTAGCCACAAGGTCTAGTTGTAACCAAAAAGAAACTATGTGGTTCAAAAGGAAGGATGTCTATAAAGGGAGCCAAAAGACACAACCCTCCATGATTTCCCTATATGGTACTATTAAAAAAATACACCTTAGTTCCACAAATGATAACACTTCATGGGGCATGGCTCTCTATAAATATGTTATGTGAGTCTTTCTTTGTGAAGGGATGGATATACTTTATAAAGGATATCCCACTATCCACCTTCTATATTGATTATCAATTTTTATTGATTTCACATTTTGACTTTATATTCATGATCATCAATAAATCCCCCCTATAATTGGGTCCATCCCTAATGATAAGAGATGATTTTCAGGAAGTGTGATGGGACATATAAAAACTTCATGATCCATGATAAAGTAATCCCCTATATTAGACACCCCCACCCCCACCTCCAACATACACCATTATATATGAGTACCATCACATGATTTCCTAATCTATTAGTTCAAGGATAAATTAGGTGATTGGTTATATTAATGTTGGCCAAAATCATTAGTTTTTTTGAAACATAACCTTCTCACATAGATAATGGGAATAGGGATTTGAGTTTATCTAGTGTCAAAAGACTCCCTATGTATAGTATTGGACTACCAAGTGATGTAACCATTCCCTAACTATGAACAACACACCAGATTATCAAATAAATTATTCAACACCATAAGATGATCACAACCAATATTTTTTTGACAGTGCGTTTTATTAGATAATCTAGCCATTTGGAAGGTTTATTTATTAGGTATACTAATTTATCCTTTTATGGGGAGCAGCACATACCTGAAAATTATTCTATATTTATTGATCAATATTGAATAATATTTTAGTTGATCGTAGGAAATTTAGGGAATCCAAATGGAACATTCAATCTGGCAGAGCTTTCAGTATGAACTGGGGTTGGACCATTTGGGTGCATACAGATCTTACTAAATTTCATCAACAGTTCAATGACATCAGACTATATGAATCTTCTTGTATTTCATATTCCTTATATTATTGAAATCATATATTCCCTGGACCTTTATAGTTGATGGAGTCTAGACACCAACACATTCCAACTAGAACACAAAGATGTTAGGATAAGCCTCTGGGATGCTCACATGATTAGTAGAGCCCCAATAATGGGATATATGTAAGATGAGTTCTTCCCTCCTCCCTCTTCATGAGAAATTTTTTAAAGGAATAATCTAATTTCAAGGTTACTAATCATAATGGAATGGAATGTATTTGAGGAAGAGCACCACCCAAATACTGATGTTCATTTTGATTCATCAGCTAGATAACTCATCAAACCAATCATCCATATAAATAAGGTGAAGAGACCAAGGAATTTTACATCTCGTAGAACTCAGTGAATTTTATTTGCATAATGTTCAATGATAGAGAAATGATGCAATGCCACATGGGGTTGGGTGGTCACACCCAAAATTGATTGACCAGTCCATCTGGGGGTGTTTATTATTATATTTATTAGCTGATACCTTCTTTTAGTAAGGAATTCATATACATGATTCAAGGTTGGGATGCTCATGATGGTGGTCCTGATGGAATCTCATATGTAAATTAACTTGAAAGTGTGGATATTAGTGAAGTTATACCTCCTCCTTAATCATGTCTACAGGGGGAAGGGCCCATTCAAGATCATGGGCCCCTTTTAGATTATCTAGGGCTATATTATGGCCTATATGGGGGGTTATGAATTTAATAATGGATAAGTGATCCCGATTTCCTAATTTAATCACTATCTATAGTGTATAGGTGGAGTTAAGAAACTCTATCTATGAAAAAAATGATATAAATATTAGGTTGAAGAAGCATAAAAAAGTTCATCTTCACACCATAAGCTACACCATATGAAGGTATTATAGACAGCATAACTAGAAAAAATAAAAATAAGAACACTTACAGTATCCCTGAGTGAAGGTATACTAGCTTCCATGATTTAAAGAGAATTGATCTATTGGTTATATGATCTATATATATTCATTTATAAATTCTATTATATTTAAAACAAATTTCACACTCCTTGCATCATGTGAATTGAGAACCACCTCATTATCAAACATCAATTTATTTTAGTTTTTACATATGGGTAAATGGATATTCAGTTTTTTATCCTACCTACTAAGGTCTTCATCAAGATCATGATTGATTACATTGTGTCTTGGATCTAGTCATATCTCGGTAGACACTTATCTGAGAACATGCATCGTCACATAGAACCACTAGTGACTAAAATTTCGGAGGAATGTGAGAAACTGGTGGAATTTAAATGGACTTACAAGAGTATTTCTCTAGGCATTCCTCTAGATATGATAAGATAATGATTGGGGTGTCAGGATTATACTTCCGAGACAATTAGGGAGGCTCCTTGGTCATCAATTCCTACTAATGTATTATTCTCATTGGTCTTAAGGGTATGGGACACTTAGAGGGCCTCCTTATATATATGGGATGTCTGAATATTTATCTAAGAGAAGGACCACTTTTTAAAAGACATCAAATACATATCTTTACCCAAAGGTTCCTCCCATATATATTGATGTGAAATGGTGAAGACTTATCTCTAAGATCTTGAGATATCAATCCATTTTCTCAATGGTAATCTCTTCAATACATATAGAGTTATTTAAATATAGATACCTATGGAATGAATAACAATGGAAGAGGAGGGTATCTCAACAAAATCCTAGGGATAAGTATTGTAAATCCCACTTTCACTCATCCTTATTTTTTCTATCCTTTTTGCTAAACAATTTAAAAACAATATTTATTAGAGGTCAAAGAGTATGAGTCGCGCTTTCCTATCCCAGAATATTCAACTATAGGGATTAAGGTTATCCAAAGTGCACATTTTGGTGGATGTTTTGATGATGAAGGTTCTTCTTCCTTAATAGAGTATAGAAGGGTAGTAATTGTCAATCTCCTAAAGTAACATTGATATTATTTCTAGTGAATACTCCCACATATCCATCTCTAAGATAAAATAATAAGATAATGTAGGTGAGATAATTAATGGCATGACTTCGGTTGAAATTACTAAGCATAATATTCACACTCGCCCTTATTTCAATTTTCTATTATAGATTTTTTATAACCAGTTATTTTCTTTAGATGTTTTCTAATGTTTTGCAGGCTTATGGTTATCCATCATTTGAGAGGTTGAAGCTCCAATACTCATAGTAGGGATTTCTATTGGTCCAATGATGATCGATGTCCAAGAATAGTAATATGTCACTCTTCACCCTGAAATGTTGATTTTTTCCTCTTTATAACCAATTCTAGTGGGTGTACTTATAGATTAACCAACCATAATTCCAATATATTCATTTCCAATAGAGAAAGGAAAAGAATATCCAAACTCTAGGGTAATATATCCCTAAGATAATAAAGTCTTGAAACCCTATGAAGGGTTACCTATGGGAGTGAAAACTATAGGATATGTTATGATTATTGGAAAAAGTGAGTCGTAGATGTCCCTTAGCTCATATGCATTGGCCATCATTCTTATTCCACTAATTTTAGTGGATGAAATCCTATATATCTCACACTTTCTTAATTATCTTGTAGATTTATTTTATATCATAAATAAAATTATTAAAGAAGGTTTTATACATGTATATTTATAAATTTCTTTTATACTTTTTTTGAAATATATTTATCCTTATGTTTATCTATTAAAAATGATGATTATAGGATTCCCTAGTCTTGGACTCCTTATAATATTGCTTCCTCGATAGCGGGAGTAAATCCCATTAGAAATGGATATGCAATATAGAATCCCTAATGGGGAGTTTCAACTAGATAAATCTCCTATTAGGACCACCAATGGGGTAATGATAGTCATAAATATCAATGCTCTAGTAAATGAGAGTGATTTATCACCTCTCTTATATTTTGATTTATTTTCCTATCCATCGAATAACATAATCTGGGTGTCTATTTCATAAATCATAGTGAAGGATACTAGAATTGAAAATGTCACTGCCTCAAAATATCATCCAATGAAAGCTAAGGATATGTTGACTAGTATAGTTATGAATCATTCAAGAGGTGTCAAGACTAGACCCTCACTGAGTGAGTTAGTCCTCAAATATATTTTTCCATTGAAAAGAAAATTTAAACCAAACCAAGAATTTCCAGATGGCCTTCTATATCACCTAGTTGTAGGTATGGAAAAATATATAGAGGATAATATTCTGAAAAACATTAGAATACTTTCTAGTAAAGCTACATAATATTTACCATATGTTCATGATGCTTATGGTGGGTTTGATTACTATTACATTCACACCAAGGTGAAAGATAAAGTCGATACTTAGGAAATGATGAACATGATCCTATAAGATATCTTGGATATAGAGGATTTAACATAGTCTATAAATCTAATAGATATAGAATTCATTGTGATTCTACAAAAAAAAATGGTGGAAACTAGTAGGTATAAACAATTCAATGAAGGGTGGTCCTTGGAAAATCAAATTCACTAATAGATGACCTGACTTTAAAAAGAGATTAATATTGCTGAGAATTTGATAAATGAATTCTAGTGTCTGGTTGAGGAGTTATTAAATTTGGAAATATATGCTAATTCATGGTAGATAAATGGAGGTCTGATGTAGAATCAGAAGCTACAATGTTATCAAGACTACACTAAGTTGTTACTAATTTAGAATAAGTGATATTTTGACACCAATAATCAATTGATAATTCCCTATAAGAATATTTACATTAGAACCCATATATATATATATATATGTTCGAGATATACTAAAAACTATGGATGTTCCTCCCTTTTCTCTGAAAAATTAATAGGAAAAAAATCTAGTCATTTTTTGTTCTTTAAACCACTCTATTATCCTAATTATTTATCTTCGAAAGCCGAAAATGAAAAAAAATACCGGAGTAAATGAATCCATTTTATAATTTATTGTGAATTAAATAGGTTTAACCATGATTCCAAAACTCTTTATCTAATGAAACCTTCCTCCTTAATGAGTACTCATAGACATGTATAGGTATATATACAATCATTGTACACTAGAGTTAGTCTATTTGAATATTGGGATGAATTAATCAATGTTATGAGGATCATGAAGGGGGAATTTGGAATGAGAATTCCAATGTTTGAGGGATAAAAATTCCCTAAAATCTCATATTTATACATTTTTCATGGGTTACATGAATATATTTATGATTGGAATAGAATGGTGGTTTAATTTTTCCTATAATAAGGGACTTAGAGGGTGTAGTTTAACTTTTTCTGGGGTTTTATGGTAGATCCCATAAGATTTATCTCTTTTCATATATCTATTTTTTTAATCCCTAACTTTTTCTTATGACTTATATGAGGGGCAGTTAGAAAGTAATAACTTAGATTTTTCTCAGGACTCCTTTTAAGGGTTTTTAACCTGACAAGTTTTGTGCCCTTTCATTTTTTGAATGATCAATTTTTTTAAGATTAGGAAAGATTCATGTCTAGTGAGCGGAGACATTGCTTTTTACTAGACCTACCATAGTGGTTTTTCAACCTAGTGAGTAAGGTGTATCTTTCCACATAAAATTGTAGTTATTTCAAATTGAACCAATATATATAGTGTTTAAGTTTAGATAGATTTAACCAAAAGGTGAGGTAGTCTTTATTGCTACATTGGAAAGGAAAACTTCATGTGAATGATAGACCCAAACTAGTATGAATCACCTCATAGGAAGGTGAACATAATTAAAATTCATAATTCCAATACCATTGAGTCATTTAGTTTAGGATTATTTTATGAATACCATCCAAGGTTCAAGAATTAAATATCAAATCCTTGCTTCAAAGTTGAGTACAATGCACTAATTTATAACATTGATGGTATTTAAATCCACTTATTATAATATTTTAAGTTATATAAATAATAACTTAGGGAATTTGAAATAAGTTATGGTTATATATGATAGGTACACAAGTTATAAGCATAGACCACATTCGAAGGACGGGATTCATTACAATGTTATTAGGGCGTACAAATATTTGAGTTCCTTTTCCCCAAGATAAAGATGACTTAAATCGATAGGGCCAAATATGGAAGAACTGACGATCATTACCATATATAGGTGTCCCTTGGATAAAAATATACTCATTACCAATAATTGGGATTGGTTTTTTTTATTTAGACACTTGTATAATGAAATGGGGTTGTGGAAAAGAAGGGTTACTCAAGTAGGGTTTATGAACCCTGAATGTTATTCCATCGTGTAGTTGATGCATATCTGGGAAAAACTATTACAAAATGTAATTACTCTAACTTTTACATGTACTAGGGGGTCTAGTGATAATAACTTGGTTTTTTATTGAAATATATGGTGTTCCTCACAATATTTATTTCATTTTTTATGCTTGAATATTTTCCTAATCCATGAGAGAGAATGACCAAGCAAATGGAAATTTTACTTTTACTCCAGACTCCATTAATGAGTTTTATTCCTCACCAATTTTATGTATCCTTTTTTAAATGTACTTTAAATTTAATGAATTTTAGACAATTTGGCCTATATTTTAAGGTTACAAAACTTTGAATATGTATGGTTGGGGTTTAAGTTCTCTCATCTTTGACCAAATATGGATCGATTTTCAGGTCACGTAACTTTAACCAGAAATAGTGAGATAGTATAACTAATAATTGTATGATGAAATATGATATAAATTAGAAGCCTAATGCTAATATATACCATATAAAGAGGGAATGTACATACTTTATAGTCATAGTGTTGGGATCAATATATAAGTGAGACAACTTACATAGTCCGAGAATGTAAAACCTGACATAAATTAAAGACTCCAAGGCTAATATAGAATATATCATCAAGGGGTGCTCACAATTTAAGTACATGGTGCTTGGACCTATGATATAGTTTGTGATATGATAACCCAAAAGGGGCTCAATGACAAAATATCACTCCAACTCCTTTGAATGGGGAATAGAAAATATATAAAACATGACTGGAGGTATTTGAATCTAAATGGTAAAATTAGATGAATTTTTTAAGGATGATCGTTGACTAGTATTTGAATGATGGGTTCTATGAAAAAGTTGTATAAGTCTTACTAAAATTATATAAAATTTACCTTATAATAAATATTCCTTTTGTTGGATAAGAAAATTATGACAGTACCAATGATCATTTACAAATAGAAGTGTCCCTTGGAGCTGGATAGTCTTGCTAACAATAATGGTGAAATATTTATAGTGATTCAAACACATAAGGTATGGAATGTGATATATAGAAAGAAAATTTTTAAAGGTGTTCAGAACATCTCAATCTTGAACTAACCATTATTAATTTGTTTAAAGATAATGAAATAATAGATATGAATGAAAGTTTGTGGCTTGATCTGAAATATGTAGTTCATATTTCACTATATATAGTAAAATAAATTGGAATCAACACACATAGTTCTTAAAAGGTATCTACATGGATCTAATCCATTTGAAATATAGGAAATTTTTATACTGACATTGGTTGGAACCAAAATATATCCTACATTTGTGTCTAGGAAAAAAATTAGTGCATAAAAAAATATGAATATGGGGATCCAAAATATCAATAATATTAAGGGAAGAGGGGAATTTTAACTAGGTATGGGTTCCCATGAACCACTCACCCCCACATGGATCTAGATCTCATGCATAAATGGTGTGTTAGATAGCACAAACCACTCTAAGCAGTTTAGGATCATGCGTGATAGACCATATGTTGTGCAGTTCACCATCATATGATAAGGATGGAGGTTTTCAATAGTTTTAAAGTCATACAATGAGGACTGATACCACTAAGTTTAACATATTTTTGAAAGAACACTTTTTAATCCCTTATGAGTTGATATGGTCATTATTTGGGAAATTTTTTCATGTCACATTTTATATAAACACTGAAATTAGTATAAGAAAATGTGACTATATCCAAAATATTTTTATAGAAAGAAGGATTTTGTATATGGATGAATTTTTTATTACATGTCTTTTATGGATTAAAAAATATATGCTAAAAGATCCCATGTAGATATATCTCTTATATGGGAGGGGATTTTTATTCACTATAAACTCATGAATATGGATTTATGTGTTGGTAAAGATCTTGTATAGATTTGTATCTTATGTAATAAGGTTAGTACACACTAGACAGGATACCCTAAATAATTTAAGGTCTTGTGGGATGAATAATACGACAGGTAGTTTAGCATTATGAGAAAAATATTATATACTACATGGTTAACAGTCATGAAGATTAGAGTTGGATGTCATTTAGATTAACGCCATATGACTAGGGCCTGATTGATTAGGGATATTTTAACATAGGAATAGTTTTACATATATAGAACCATATACTGTAAGTATCGCATCAATATAACTCATGAATGGAATAAGGTGAACTTATCGCAAGGATAGTCCTGTTGATGGGAAATCTGATGCAACTAGATAAGAACCAATTTTCAAGATTAATAAAGGATTTTATTGAGGCTATTAGTTGGTCCCATGATAAGTAATTAGGGGGTTACTATTTATCATATAGAAATATGAATCAATACAAATGTAGTTTTGATATATGTGTAGAGTTTTATCTTAGTGTAAATTAATAAAAGTTCCAAGACTTATTAAACATACCTGAATCTCATATAATGAGATTAGGTCACACCAATAAATCATTACAGACAACTTTGGGAGGTCATGTATGGGGTATTTTTATTTCGTGTAGTTTTACTTCTTGGAATTAGGATGAAGATGGATGGGGATACTTTATTCTTGGTGAAAATTAACAGACAAGGATAGAGCATGCACCTAGAATTCTTCCATGGATCTAGCTCTCATTTAAGGATAAAAGGTATTGAGAGTGGTGATAACCTACAACTATGACCCAAATATGAGTTATAGGTATCACTTAGTATCTTCTAACAATGAGAATCAGACCATATTTTTTCTCATATATGAAGAATGTTCCATATCAATGTATATTATAGGGTAACAAGACTTTATATGAATAATGAGACAATATATTGAGAGGTAATCAGATATCATAGAATTTTGTAGATGTACTAGGAATAGAATTTTTTTGCAACACTATATATCCAATAATATACAAATCAAGCCACACATAGTTCTATAGTATAAAGGGAAATTTTTTTCTCAGTTCAAAATAATGAATTTAAGAGAGTCATAAAGTGAGAGCTCTTACATAGATCTAGATATTGTGTAGGGGAATTAGGTTGTGTAAGATAGGAAACTCTAAGTAGTTTAAGGTCTAATGATATGGAAAATATGTCATGTAGTTTACTATTATGTCACAAGGATAGGGATGTTGTGTATTTTATAATCATTTGGATTGAACTTTCGTATTGTTCCTTCAAAATGAAATACCACTAAGAGATATGATACACATAAGAACACTCAAACACTAAGATATATATGGTGGAAATTTTAACTTAGAATATGTTTATATAATAAAAATACCTTATGCTGAAGTGGGGATCTTTTGCATATCTGGATCATACATGAGAGGGTGAGGTTTCCAAAAAATGGGCCACACCAAAAAGCTTAAGGTCATGGTAGTTAGACCATGGTATATCATTTTTTGTTGATATGAATCAAGTGAAAGAAGTAATATAGATTCCCCCCAGTTTTGAGTTCATTAAGGAAATTAATATGTGAATAAAAAGATCTAATCACTAAAAAAAGTATATGATTTGATTAGTGTTTGTGGTTAGGACTGGTATAGGAGATCCATACATCACTACATATCCTATAAAAATTGGAATCAATATATGTGTAGTTATTTAAATATACCATCCTTCTGTATAATTCTAGCTCAATTATAGGGTAAGAAGAGTGAAATGATCATCTTGATGAGATAAGTAAAGATACAAATTGATGTGAATTAACAAAGCTCTAATAACTGAGGAGTAATCATTATATGTAGAATATGTGGTTGATCCAAAGATAGAAGATCCTAGCCACACTATTTATATCAAGGAAAAGGAATCAATCCATAAATTATTCTGATATATGGGGGAAATTAGGTCCCATGTCTTAGTACTGATCAAGGAGGGAGCCTATCTGGAATAGAGGGGTTTAGAACCAAAAAAAGTAAAGGAAATAATTTTGATTGAACTTGAGGATGGGTCTAATAGTTCGTATGTCACTATGTATCCCAAAATAAATATGAATCAATCCTCATATAGTTCTCATAAAATGGTAATTTTATGTTTGTGTCGACTAATATATAGAGAAATATAATATGGACCAATAACTCTTACATGGATCTGTATCTCATTTAAGGAAACCAAGTTTCAAAAACCTTCCCTAATAGTCTAAGATGTTTGGTATACTAGACCTTGTGTCATGCAGTTTTATGTCATGTGACCAGGACTATGTTTCTTAACTTTGCACATAGTAAATCTAAATCATGATAACTGGAGAAATATACCATGACCTATAATCTCACATGAGTTAATCTTGGTGTGACAAACAAGTGGAAATTATAACATTATCCATATCACACTAAATAACATGCCATAAGAATTTCTATGACATGTCATGTGGATTTACAACAATTGACAATGATTTATATGCTATATATTTTGTAGTCACGTGTATTAGACTTAGTAAACATAGATTAACATCTTACAGCGAGGAAAATGTCACAAAATTTAGTGTCGTGACTAGTAAATAGTTCAATGAATTATAGTGTCTAGTGAGGAAGGCCTTATATTGTTCATGACCAAGGAATATATTCCATTGAAGTAGAACTTGTATCTGGTGTAAGTTCCCTCCCATTTCTATTCAAGCATTAGAGTCTTCTTCTATATGGGGAGAAATGTGAAATATATACTCATCATTAATGTTTAAAGTATGTATTCAGTCATAAATATTTAAACATGATGTAGAGAAGATGGTTGGAACTGATAAATGATTATGATTGTAGGATTCACTATTATCTAATAAAATCAAACAATGAAGTATATTCTTGAATTGAAAATATAATTAATCATTAACTATGTTACATTTGTAACATGATGTATTCTTTAATTATTTCATGAATGTTGGACTGGAAGTTATATAGGCAAAAACTATTTATCTTTTGGTTCATGTATCCATTCAGTCAACTCTTTTATAAATAATTAATCATTCTTAGATGGAAGTTTGTGACTTGAATAAAAAGTTTAAATTGGTTAAGGAAGTTAAGATTATTATGATTAAACTTGACAAAAATATTTTATTATTTTTGTAAATATCTTATGTGTTAGGATGATTTTTAGTTAAATAAATAAATATTTATGGAGGTTAACATATTTTTTTCTATGCATCATGGTAGTACTAATATGTACAAAAAACTTTTGAAAATATTATTTTTGGAAAGGAATGAAAAAATTTATTGTTAATTTTACTATGATAAGTTTGACTTTTCAATAGTTTAAAACTGAAAAACTACCATAGGGGATGGTTTATCATTTTCTAATTCCTAAATGGAAGTAAGAAAATATATCTATGAATTTCATGGTGGGATTACCAAAAATATATTTATGTAATAAAGTTATTTGGGTTATTTTTTGATCATTTGACTAAATATGCACATTTTATTCTTATTCATGATTATATGTATTTAGATTATCATTCTATACTATATGTTAAATATATATTTAGGTTACATAGAGCCCCTTTCACTATTATTTCATATCATGATCCCATATTTTTATAGAATTTTTTGAAGGGAATTTAAAATTCATTGGGAACCGTATTAACATTTAGTACAAATTTTCATCCCAAAAATAATGTGAAGTCAAAGAAAAAATTGAGTATTTGAAGGATATGCTTCATCCTTATAATTTATATTATCAAAAAAGTTAGGAAATTTATATTTATTTAGTTTAATTTTCTTATAATAACATTTCAATTCCAATATATAGATGGAACCATTTGAGGCATTATATAGAAAATAGTTTAAAACTCTACCATGTTGGGATAAATTTGGTTGGAGGAATTTATTTTGAATACATTTTATATAACATATTTTTATAAGGTAAAAAATATTCAACATTATATGATGGTAGCTCAGAGGGGACAGGAAATTTATCTAGATAACTTGAGTAAAGATCTTTCATTTTAGGTGGTATCTCCTTTGAAAATTAATATGTGTTTTAGAAAGAAAGGAAAATTAAGTCCATGGTATTTTGGTTTATATGAAATTATAGAAAATTTTGGTTGAGTTTTTTACCATGTATCCTTACTTAGGATTTTGTGTCTGGTTCATATTGTGTTTCAAGTTTATTTTGTTAAGAAATTATTTACCTGATTCATCCTAGGTCCTGAGCCCTGATGTAGTTTAGTTAGAAGACAATATTTATTATTAGGAAAAACATGTTTAGATTATATATCCTAGAGAGTAGGTATTTTTTAATATGTAAACTCAAATGGTTAATTTTTTTAAGGAAGAACTATATGATTAATTAAGAAACATGGGAATCTGAAAAGGCTATGAGAGAAAAATATCCTCACCTATTTAAGTAAACAATAAAATTGTGAGGATGAAATTTATTTTAGGTTTAATAATATTAAAACCTAGGTAATCTAAAAAATTAATATATTTATGATTTATAGGTATTAATTATATGGATTCATATTCACTATATTTTTATAAATTATTTTATTTTATTTTTAATCGAAATAGAATAGTTTTATTTAACTAAATTCTTTTTACATGTATTGCATGATTTTATTTTAAAGATAAATTTATTAATTTTATAAATTTAAATTGATAAAATATACTTCATTTTTTATATTATCCTGTCAAAATAATCGTAATATGAATTTTTGGGATTTATTTGAAACACTTAATTTTTTTGTGAATAGTGAAACATATTGATATTACAAATACAGTCATTATTATGATCATATCATGAATTAGAAGATTTTGAAACCTTTTATATATACAATATTTATATTTAATATGTAATATATTATATTTAAAAATATAATTTTGAGCTATTAAATCTATTTATTATATTTTTTAAATCGAAGAAACATTTTTATTCCAATAAAAACTATTTTTGGTTCTTCTCTTTTCATAAAATTTTCACAAGGTTTCTTTCTTTTTTTGGTTTTAATGTAAAATAATTATAATTTTATTTAACCTACACTAATTAATTCCATGTGAATCAATATTATACTTGAATTTGGTGTAAAATCATTTTTATGCTTAAAAATGCATTTTTCTAAAAACTATTTTTCATTGCATTTAGAAAATGTAAATTAAAATTAATTTTTATCACTTATAGAAATTCAATAATAGAAAATGGATTCTATATTTAGATTCAGTATGTTTAAATTTTATAATTATATCAATTTCATTTTTCATCAAAATGAATAGTTACCACGGTAAAAACAATCATCATGGAAACTGTTAAAAGGTTAAAGGGGGCCGTTAAAATAATAGACAAGGTTTAAAATATATCTTATACTATTGTAAATGTGATTGGTTTAGTGTGTTAGTAACATTAAATAGGAAATATTTAAAATTAGTCTAAATTGGAGACACTTTTCACAGGTAAGACATTAATTATATTTTAAAGTCTTTAATATTTACAAGGATGTCACTCCTATCACTTATAAAACAGAACCTCATCACCTAAATTATACATACACATTGAGAATAATAGATTGAAAAATCCCCACTTAAATCCCTCCCCAAAAAACCTCTACATTCTTGAGAGTTCTGGGTATCACTAAAAACCAATCCTATAATGCTTATAGTGTGAGAAAAAAGAAGATATACAAGGAGTAGGTATAAGTCTTAACTGAATTATTTCAATTTTATTTCTTCTTATACCTCCTTAAAATATATTATAACCATACTAAAAAAATTATATTATTATATTTTATGTAACAACTATTTTCAACCTCCTTTCCATCCTATGGGAAGTGATAACATCGCTCATACATATGTGTAGACTACCACCTCTATGAAGTAATGTATTTATTACTTCCTCACATGTATGGTAATAAGGAAGGATTTAATGAATGGATATGATATATATAATATATTTATTATTCTATAATAACAAACCTTTATATTCTTTATTTCCTTTTCTTCTATTACAAAAAATGAAATTATCACTCATACATATGTGTGGACTACCGCTTCAATTAACAATGTATCTCATTTTTCATTTTCACCTCAAATGTATAGTTTTATAAGTACATTAAAATTTAAAAACATGATAATTATAAAAAAATTAAGATTCAATAGATGATGGTACCATGAACTTTTTCTCCATGATCAACACACAAAAGTGTTTTTGGACTGAAAAAACTCAAAAAATATAATATAAAAATAACTGATTTAGTAACTAAAAAACATGCTATTAAATGAAAAAAATACAATGATATTAATTTACATAAACAAATTTTAATAAATTAAATAATTAATATAATTTTACTATTTTGGAGTTAAAGAATCTACAAATCAAGATCAAAATCAAGGTAATATATTTTTCATTAAAAACAATGTTTAAAATCTTTCCTAATAAAATTTTTCCTCTGTGTTAATGTTTTTCAAAATGTTTCAATAATTTTATTCACTATAAAAAAGTAATTTTTTAAATATATTTTCAACTATCCTAAAATTTTAAAAAAAAAATCTTCAAAATTAATTTATTTAATTCTTTCTATATGGTAGTTTTGAAACTTTTTAGCAAAAGAAGAAAAAAAATATTTTTAACATTTATGAATGACCACATTTTCCAACCAACATGGACTATATTTATTATCAAGATTACTATACATGTTTTAATTTATTTTTAAATAATATCTTATTCCTATTCTTTTCATAATTTTTTTAAGAGTTCTCAATAGAAAATGATATTCCACTTTTTTTTGAAAATGGAATATTCTTTTATTATGGAATAAAAATAGATTTTAAATGATTTTATGATGAAAAAGGTCAATATTATATGTTTTTTTGTGGTATAGTACTTGAGTATTATATATGATAATGGGTTATCCAAGGATATATCTCTCTAAAGAAAGAAATAATTATTTAGTCTTTGAAGAAAAAATATTGGTGATAACCAAATAGGCTTCTCTAATTGAAAGGCTTCTACGAAAGAGTTTAACATGGGTATGAATATGATACCTAAATATTAATTCATGGTCTTTCTATTCTTTCTATGGGTTTTAAATGTTTTCTTTGAGAAATGGTTTATTTTTAACTTTTATAATGATTTGTTTTGTACACTCAAATTTTATTTTGTAAATGGTAAACATTTTTATGGGTTTCCATGTTTTCAATGGACTAATGGGTTTTATTTACTTTAATATACATTAATTATATTTTTGGTCTCATCCCAAAATTTCAAAAAAAAAATCACATGATCTAAGAATTTTTAGGAACTATAACAATTTCAATTGTTTTGTTATAGTGAATCATCTTAAAAGAAGACAAAGTATATTTAATAAAATAGTAATGTAAATTCAAGAACCTTTTTTTGATGAAAAAATGTACAAATGTTAGGAAATATAAACTTCTTTATAAAAATATTTTTCTAATTCTCTAAAAATATAAACCTAAAATATCATTAGAGTGTGATAATGTAAATAAATTTATATTAAACTCATAATTAAATATTTTTTATCTTATGGAGTGTTATACCATCACCTTTTGGATATATTTTGTGGGACATGTGATAACCTTCATGGATCCTTTCCTTATTGGAAAACCATTTTTCCAACAACCATTGGGAGGATTTACCCCATTCTCTTGAGATTCCCACAAGAATAATCTATGCAGGGTTATCCTTTGGGAATTAATAGTGATCTTAAATAAACACATTACCAATGAGGTGGATGGATCATGTACTAGTATTAACACTAAGGGATTCTCTTGTGAAGTTTCTCTCAATGTAAAGGACACTACTTCCCTAGTTAGGAGGTGGTGGTTATTTAAAAACCCCCAACCCTATGGTAATGGGTTGACTTAGATCTACCACTATCAAATAATATAAATTATTGGGATTTTATGATCTCATAGAGGGTGGTGGTGGTAAAAATTCCCTATCCCTAAGGGATAGGGTTTCTCTTGTATTTGCACTATATTGACTGTTACTTTTATCTTCTTTATTTTTCATGATTTAATCTAAGAATGAGGTAGATTTATCATGCTTTCCAAGTATGATCTACTTTCTACTTAGGTTTTCTCCACCATTATAGGATTTATATTCCATTGATGGGAATCTTGCTCTAATTTCTCACAGTCTTAATACAATTGCTTATTGACAGGCCATTCTCATCAATTGTTTCAATTATTGTCCTTAGAGATAGTAGGATTCTAATTTATAAACTAGATATCACAGGAAGATCCTAGTTCTAAAACTTGGACTATGGTGACAAAATTTCCTAACACCTTTCCTAGTAATCCTTTTCAACTGTGGATGAGGGAAAAATGAAATTTTATATGTTCATCCCACACTCTAATTAGCATATCAGGTGGGGAAATGGTGATTAGCTAGTTTAGAGCATTAAAATCATTGAGTCATTACCATTAGATATTTATATTATTCCTTTCTATATTTTAGTGACTTGTAGATGATGTGGATGCTAATTCAATATAGAGGTAGATTTTTATTGCCTTTAAATGGTTATAATAGTCCATAAAATAAAAATATTTTATCTAAAGATGGTGAAAATATAATAGATGAATTTAGTTGTATATAATGAATTAATTCCACAACCAACATATATGTAGTTTCATACTCAAATGTGGCTATATTCCAGAACATGATTGATAAGTTATCTTCATCCAATTACTTTCTCATATCCGTAGAATTTTCCTTATTCCTTTTGAGGGATTCCGCTATTTATTCTAACCATAGAACTCACTTACCTGCTACCTTTTTTAGGGAATTAGGATTTTTTAGATTATCCTTTATTAAATCAGAGAATATTGAGTCTAGGGGAGACATAGATGAAGAATTTCATCCCAAGTTATCTCTGGGATGGGTTAAAATATCAAAAGTCATTGATGATGTACTTGGTGTGACTATCCTTTAAACCTCAAGTTCTTATCAACATGATGGTATATTTTATGAAATATAAGTATGTAGAGGAACCCTATACTAATCCAAAATTTCGTTATAGAGTGGAACTTCATAATAGGAACCATGGGTAGAGCCTCAAATGTTTTATTTATATTTTTCATCATGACAAGGACTTCCATTTTATCAAGATATTTAGTTGTAGGAAATAGCTATAAAATATATTTTTTAGGGAGGACCATGAGGTTTGATGGTCTGGTTTCCATGACTAAGACCTTTATGATCACCAATATTTGATTAATTTTATAGGGGATTCCATTCTTATTTACTACACTTATGACTACAATGAGTATATTCATACATCACACCATAATAAAGGATCCCTTTATTTATATTACTATTTCTATGGGGAGGACCTCTATGATCGACACTTTTGGGATTTCCTCTAAAGTTTTTATGGTAGTATTGTAGGGAGGACCTCAATAACTACCACTAAAATCCCCTTCTAATGATTAGTTAATAGAATATTTGGATGGAATTGAGATTGGTTAAATTTAATCAATAAACCCAACATTGATTATAATATTGATATACCTTCCATTTGAATGCATCCCTTAATAATATTTCCTTTGGATATTCATTATTATGTGTTAAGGGTCGTTCACTTTGGACAATGACCATCACAGTTCGACACCCTCTTAGGAAACTCTGGTAGTTCCCCTAAGATATATCTATAAACATCTTCAGATTAGTTTGGGATATGATCTAGGACAATACTCACCACAAAAATATATCAATGATTTTCTTCATAATTGGAAGGAATATGTGTCCTTATCTTGGTTGATGTCAGGATATGATAGCATAATTCATTGAACTAAACAGGATTTAGAATATAGGCTATCTATGAAGTGGCTTTTGAGATATGTCAATGAGTTACTATTCGGATAGTAGGGATATCAGACAGCATGAATCAGTCACTAGGATATGTAGGAGATATTCAGTTAGAATGGGGGTATGAGCTCAATCATGTTCTCAATTATTCACTAAGACATGCCAATGATCCTCCTAAATGGGAGTAGGGATACAATATCATTTATAAGTATATTATAAACTATGTTGATGAGATTCTATGAATAAGGGGTGGGAATATAGGCCTTCCCCCTATTGACTAATAGGATAAACATTTTTCCTCGTGATTTTTATTCTATGATACACTGATAGTTTTTCAAGGTTTGAGTAGGGATATAAGTCTAACAATGATTCTACACTATAATGTGTTAAAGATATTCTTTCATGGTAATGGGAATAAAGGCATTATCCTTAGTGATAGGGGATATGTTCCCACTTAATTCCTTTTATTTCCATTAGGATATGTCGATAGAATTCATAGGTGTGAGATAGAGAGCATAATCTTGGTCTCTAGTTATTAATGAAATATGACAACATGCTGCTCCTAACCCCACTAGAGAGTACTAGAAAACCTAATAACTTAAAGCATGGATATAGGCCTAAAATTTTCCTTTCATAAGATTATATTGATTAATTTATTCAAAATGGGTAGAAATATGGGAATTATCCTTAACTTTTATGGCTTATTTCCCATGTTGAGATCTTCCCATGGGTTCCATGACCTAGAAGACTATCGTTGAGATATCCATGCCTGGATCCTCAGTAGAATTGAGAGGGTTTAAGTCTACACAACTTTAACAACAATGTTGGTCAATAGAAACCATATTAGGCTACTCTTAATTGATGATAATTGAGATATAATCCTCTTTCTCTATCTCTATGAAGTAGTGAATATTGGAATTATTGTGCTTTAGGGATATACTTCTCATGTAATTGGAGATGATGATAAGTACCACATGCTTTACCATGATCCACTATCAACAAGATAAACCATGGGGTTTGATCAATTGGACACTCTCATATGACTCCTCTATGGTGGGGATGGTACCATTGAGGTAGTTCTACTAAACTATATAATTTTCAACCAATAATTAAAGGTAATTCAAAAGTGATAATGACCTCTTGGTTGTTAGAGACAAATCATTCATGATAGTTGTGGTGTATGATTGATTTTTTTATGGCTCTAATTATTTATATTGATGTTAGATATTGTAATTACATTTAAAAAATTTGGGAAAATCAATAAGAACAAAAAAACATCAATTAAACATAAAAAAGTTATAGTGCACTTGATTTATCACTTCTATGGGGAAAAGATTTAACACTATGTTCACCATTCTATTTCTGATTCATCATATGCATGTGTTTTGTTTTGAGTTGATTCAAGAATGATTTTAAAATACTTGTAGTCTCTAAAACATAATAACTAACAATTGGGTTTCACATTGTCCAATAGGATGGGAATTTTGGCTCAATACACCCCTTTAGGGTGGGATTATTTTCAACTCTAGGACTCTCTTGTATATTTAAGACATATTTGTAAATATTTTCCAAATCCCAATGATAGAATATTTAAATCCCTGCTAGTGATTGTTCATAAATATTCATCTATATGAATATATATATATATATAATATTTTCTATCAATGTTGACCTCAGTATGTATATGAGGTTCTCTAATGATGACACTATCCTTATATATCAGTGGTTCTTCATCTTTCTCATGTTAGTTTGATTATTCTATTGTTTAAATCTACATAGTTGATCACTATATATTTTATCATTATATAAGTAAGCGGTAGGTTCTTATAGTGTTGGGATGGGTCCCCTGAGAAGGAAATCCCACATATCCCTATTAAGGGAATTAGAGCCCACCTATATTGGTTCCAATTTGTATGATATATTATACCTTACAATGTCATGTGACAGGGACCTATTACAAGTATTTTAATATCATGTGGAGTGGAACTTTATGTGATAGGTTCGAAGCAATATTTTGTGTGGGAATTTAATATTAGTATCCCATTTTGGTTTACAATATATAAAATGATGACCCAATTATGATTGTAATATTTCATAGATAATATGGGTTCAAGGGATATGTAGTTGGATTGTCTTGTGGTGATGTGGCCCATCGAGTGGGATATTGCCTCATCATGAATATGGCCTAATGTGATTATGGTTTAGAGGGAATATGACCTTATTTGAGGTAACAGGTTTCCTAGAAGGAATATAGTTCAATGAGTATGTATGTCTTGACTCATAGGGAATATGTCTTAATGAGTAAGGGCATAGGTGATTTTTTGAGTAATATGACCCGCTAAGGATGGGTTAGTGGGAAATATGGACCTAGTTAAAAGATAAAAGAGTAGTAATGTTGGGTTTGAACCTCAGGGAGGTATCCTATATATCCTACTAAAAATTAATCAAATCCAATGTAGTTTGAGTTTTACATTTTAAGGTTGTGTGGCCATATCATTCCATGTAGTTTAATTTCGTGTGATAAGTATATTTTCTTATAGTTTTCCATTGTGTGATTAGGAAATTGTCATATAGTTTTACAAAATAAAACTAAGAAATCATGAAATATATTTTAACTTCATGTGATCAATATTTTCATTTTCCAAAAGGATAGAAATTTGAGGATTTATATGGTATTACAAATTATAGATTCCAATATATGCATCTCATAGGGGATACAGTCCTTTCAGGGGTTATTTGGGGCTTACACTGGGTAGGGATCCTAGGTATGGGTTCCCCTAGCACATCAATATATTCATATGATGAAATCATCAATGATTACATGTTTGAGGCTTATAAAATCTAAGTAATCCCAAACCCTCAAGGAAAATTGAACAAAAAGAGGACTTATTACTGGATACTTCAACATCTAGAATGAGCATCATGATCTAGGAAAGACTACTCTTGTATCTACATGGTAGTGACTATCGTTATTAAAGTGGAAAATTATTGTGATCACCCTATGGTTTATATATATTTGAGTGGATAGTCCTATATAATCCTTTTATCAAGTAAATATGAGATTAAAGGAGGGAACTTTGATGCTCTTGGAAATGTGATCATTCATGTCAGTTGGTTTTTGAGATGGTCATAACTTGGTCTTTTTGGTTTTTTGACCTTGGAAAGGGGAATCAAAAAAGTTTATTTAGGTTAGTGTGGTTGAGGTAAGAGACCTAGAAGAATTATAGGACATAATATAGGTCCATTTACACTTTATTTTCAATTTTAGTGTTGTGGTCAAAAGAGATCCAAATTTGCACATGATTGGGTATCACTAGGAGGAGGGAACTGAATATACCAAGTATCTTGGGCTTCATAGAGAAGTATATAGTATTTGAAAAATACTTAAGTTTGTAAAGGAAAAATCATAGTCCACTAGTCCATGATGAGATATATGGAGTTTTCACTACACAAATAGTCCTTAAGTCATTCATGAACTAGATTCATGGATGATGGCTTCATAGAGAGACCCTAAATGAATTGGATTCATGAAGAATTATAGTGAGTGTGGGGCTTTCCTAGTGTCCTTACGAGAAAGGGTCTCACAAGGTGGCCTTATAGTAAATGGTATCATGAAGCAGCCTCATGGGTGTGGACCTCATATAATGGTTTCACGGGAAAGAGGCTCAAAAAGTGACCTAACATACATGAGAATCATAGTTCATGGTTTTATTTATTTAAATCTTGATATTTCTTATGAATGGATTTATGAAAAAGCTTTTGGAAATTATATTTTCTTAAGCCTATTTGTCTTCCCACTTGGGTATTCTCTTGATAAAATTCCATTCACCATTTTTATCACCTTCTTTAAACTTCCAGGAAATTAAAACTAAGTATATATATGGTATGGTCTATATTTCCTAAGCTTTATTGATCATGAGTTGGGGCATACAGTCTCAATATGAGGTTGAAATATTGAATTCACTATGTGGTTTACAAAGGAAGGGAGTCAATGAGAGGAGTTTGCGAAGAGATTACATGGCCATAACCCTTTGCAAGGTCACAATGAAACTTCATCAAACAATACACCTAGACAATATAAATGATGAAACTTCACCTAGAAGAGATATTTTTTAATATGATTTGTGAGTATATCTTTTTTAAGGGCTACCTATACATCACAAATGACATCTTTTTATCCATTTTCAGCATAGATTATTGATTTAAATTGATTCCATGATTTGATTTTGGATTTTTGGGCCTCAATACACTTCTATTTTATATATCATGGGAACCAAGAGTATCTATGTTGGAAATTTGGGTTCACGTACTGCACTAGTTTATGATCATCCAATAACAAGTGGCACTAAGGGAGGTGTAATCCCACCTTTAGGGATTTTCTCATTGGTCGGGATAGGTTAGTTAAGAATAATTTTTAGGTTTATTGGATCACATCAAGAAATGATTAGATGGTTTTTATTTTATTATTTTCCAATATTTCACCCAGATCTCTTAGGTGTTCCCATTATTATAGATATTGATTATATTATGATAACTATGATTATTTGATTTCTCCAATTCTTTAATTATGAATATTTTATTTTTATCCTTATTTATTTTTGTCATGGGTATTTTGATTAATTTTTATTAACATTATAATTTATTTTTAAATAATATATGCATCAATTACACATTAGTTATTTTAAATAAAATTTGTCATGATGTTTTGTAATTCTACCATGATTTTCTAATATATGGGTATTTTTAAGTATGGTTTTAAAATTATTCATTATATCAAAATGATTCATTTTTCTTTAATGGTTTAATGGAATATATAATTTTGAAAATTATAACTATCATGTATTGAATTAAATGGTTTCAATTGAGGATTTTATGTTATTTATTTTCAATAAAAATTAAAATCTTCCCTCTTTAATTACATTTAAAACTAACATGAAATATATTTATTTTTAAAGGTTATCTATGGGGTGTGGGGAACTATTAATTTTGATCATTTATATCATATTAATGTTTAATAGGATATTTTTGGATTTAGTGGAAACACATGGAGTCTTGATTTAGGTATGGGGATAGTTCCAGGAAAAAGTTCATTTTTTAAAGGATATTGGTAGTTATGGTGTTGTTTCAATTTGGAATTTAGTGATTCCAATATAATATTTCATATAGGAATTTTTATCCTAGGATTACAAGTTTTGGTTATTTAATGTTATATTTAAGGTTTAGTTTTCTTTATATTGGTACTTATTGATTGTGCTTATGGATTTTCATTCATTTTTTATGAGTTATGTTTGTTTGTTTATGCCTTGATTAGTTTTTCCATTATGGAACTACTTATTTGTTATGTTCAAGATCATTGGACTTATGGATTGGTAATACCAACCTTATTGTAAGAATTGCCCTCTTTTTTTATCATTATATCAAGAATGCCCATTCCCAATAATGTATGTTTGATTCCCTATAACTAGTTGTTATCTTGTGGTGATCAAGAGTGCACTTCAGGCCATATCGTGGGTCAGATTGGGTTCCTATATCCTAGGTCACCTATTATGGTATGTGAGACCACTACCTGAGTTTGGAAATATATTTATCATGAGAAACTCTATATATTTATACCTACAATACAAAATCCTTGAGCCTTAGCTAATCAAGGAGTGGTTGGGTATATAGTCGATCATGTCATCAGCTGAATCTAAACCAAGTTGGGATTTTTCTGATTGTATGACAAGTATGACATATGGGACCTTGATTGAGATAGACACACAAAATTTATTTCCATAAATAAAAGGTATATATGAAATATTTATCTACATGGATGGGGGATATTTGATATGATTATCTTATATATGAATGACATGTGATGTATTTATCTATAAGGTTAGTTAACCCTGGGAGAGTTGAGAACATAAGGAGAGGCTATATGGTTTGGATATAACCCATGTATATTGGTCACTATATGTCTTGGATAAGGGTATTGTATGAAATTTCATGCTTTTATACGATATATATGGTGGATGCATGTATAGAGATATATATGTTTGATGGAGATCATGCAAAATCCATTTGTAACTTGAGTATAATTATGCTTTCCTATAGGCTGCTCTTTACTTATATTCCGGGATCTAGTGATTAATATTTGTTTTCAATGCTACAAAGGTATATAGTTTATAATTTTTGATTAATTAAATGGGGATTGAGTTTAACTCATAGATCAGTTATAAATTTATTTATATTTCTATCCCAAATGGATTTTTATATGGGGGTTTGACATGGTATTTCATATGGTAAAATACATGGTAAAGTTGATAATAGATTTCCAAAATTATTTTCAAAAAGATCAAAAACTATATTTTGAATTAGTATCAAAATTTATTTCATATGATATAATATAAGGTAAAATTAAAGGAAAGTATATTAGGCTTTAGTTAAACTATGATATTGAAGGAAATATTCCCTAAATCCATGTGATATCATATGGTACAGTATGTTTTGTCCTAGTGTATGACATAAATATTGAAAAGGGCCAATATTTCAGACTTTGGTTATATCATATTTTATGAAATAATGATAACATATATTGGTTGTTTAATCCAATATTGTTTTATTACATGGTAGAGTCGTAGTTCTATTAATCTAATGGTTTAATTCATTTGTAACTACCTCAACTCATTTAGTAATCCAATATTTAAGGATTTAACATTCAAATATACTACATGTAAGCTATCATCATTAATACATTTTATAAGATGCAATGGATAGGATACTTTATTATCAAGGGATACAAGATATGTAACAAAATGCATTATATATACATCTGTGATATGTATAAGTAAAAACATAGTTTCAAGAAGAATCCTTGTAGTCTAAATAAAGGATTGTTTTCTGTGAGATATGTGTCTGATCTCATTAAGTGGTATCCATTAAATAATCTTTCCTCATTAAATATATCTCTTACAACCTACTTAAAACTATAGATATTATCATATCATGGAGGTTCAGAAGGTCCTCCCCAAATCCTTTGGTTGAATCGATGTAACTTGAGGATACACCTTGGAGGGAATATACATTTTTTTGATCCTTAGTGATATTCATCAATCACCAAAGGAAGAAAAATGTAGTGTTATACTATGATGTAAGGTATATGTTCTTTATTTCAAATTTCACATAATTTTAGTTTCAAAGGCATGGTGTTCTTGAGTTTTATGGATTATTAATGATTCAATTGATTTGATTAACTATTAATCACTCCAAATAAACCTTTTAATTTGTTCTCTTGAAAATATGGGCTTTTATATATTTTAAAATCTTACATAAAAAAAGTTTTACAATTTAGGGTTATGAGGATCACACAATCTATAACACCCCAAGAATTTACAAATAGATTTATTAAAGAATGGGTGGAACTCTAAGTCTCTAAAAACACCACTTTATTATAACCTAGCCAAGTAAACATAAATTTTCCATCTTTATGATTTGAATTTTGAAAAACTAATATAAACAATTGCGTTCAGTTAGATATTTAGAGTCTGATAAGACAAACATAATTTTTGGTGAATAGTAACACCCCCTTATGAATAGTAACATACACATATGAAAATTAATTAATAGTAAATTGGCCAAAAAAATCGAAATTTCACCCGTGAATGTATAAATTTAATTTAGACATCTTAAAAGTGAAAAAAAATATCATAGTATAAGTATTGGTATTTTTTTACCATAAATATTTTAATTATAATTTTATGATTAATAGAATTATCAATATTCTTAATCTCTCCCTTTTATTGTATAAACAAAACCATCATCCGTGAGGTTCCAATTTACAACCTTCATGGACGACGAAGTTTCATTCTTCAATTTCTTCTTCATTACAGGTCATGAAACCATTTTGATGGTTTAAAAAGACTAAAATTTATATATTATTACTTAATTAAAATTCATGAACCAGTATAAATACATGTTATAAAATCATATGTCCAAACTGGTTCCTAATAATCAAAATAATGCTAAAATAATCTAAGTGAATGTCATTAATATTTCTTCTAAATATTCATCCTCATTCCTTGTAACCAAATGATATAAATTAACATTAAAACATATGTACGTTCATAAATAATGTGTAAATTAAATTATAGATATTTACATCCATTCCACAAGAACTCCATTACTTAAAAACAAGTGAACTAATTATGAAAATGAAGAAAACAAACACTCCAGAATGGTGAAATTAAATTTTATAACTAATAAGTAAGACATAATGGGATTAATAAAATCATGATAAAATAAATATATTTTTAATGGGATCTTAATTAAGTTATTAATATGTATAATTTTATACACCATGACCTTAAGTTCATGAGGAGAACACATTCAGACTTAGTGTAAGGGTTTCTTCATCTCACTTCCATTTTTGTGAAATTTTCTGTATTCACTACTAATACTTGTGTATGGTGTATGTATGCTTACCATTGATGTAACACATAATAAATATATTTATTTTCATTTTATTCATTTAATAATTTGAATATTATTAATTTTTTTGAATATGAATCCATTGATTACAAAGTGCTAAGGTATTTCGACCCGAACCTCCATTTTCATTCGGGTTACTCTTATTCTCTACTTACCTCAACAAAATTCTTATTTATTCTTATTTACTTCACATAAATTATGTTTTAATTTCCTATATATGGTTACTATCCAGAATCCTTCTTTATTTTATTGGTATTACATGTTTTAAAAGGATCATTCAAAAAAATTATCCCGATAAACAAACCCGATTCAAGGGATATTTTCAAATTCTTACCTTTTTTCAAGTGTACACCAAAATCTAATTTAATACACCAATATTTTTAGAAAAATACATATTTTATCCTGAAAAATGAGGTTGGATAATTTATGTATTTAATATAACAAATGTTCCTTTCCTCTTAAAAATTGTCTTCAATACATTCCTTAAAAAGCTCTAAAACATTTTATTTCTAAAGAATCTTAAGAACTCTTTTTACATGATTTCACTTAAGTAGGACATAATTTATGCCTAAAATATAATTTCAATTTCCTAGTATTTTATTTTATTATATATTCATGTTTAAAATCTGATTTCTTGGGATATATAAATGATTTTCCAAAAGAACTCATCTTTCAAAAGTAAAAAAGGATTTTTCTCATCTCACATTAACTTTTATGAGATATATGCCTTGTTCACCACTATTTTATTTCTTGTGGTGTATGTACTTCCCTTTGGTATATAATATCAAGAGTATCATTATTCTCATGATATTACAAGGGATTATTATTTGAATTTTTCAAGGTGGTATGGGATACTTTGGAATGTTTAAGGATTATCTTCCTCAAGGACTTTTCAATGGTCTCATTTAAAAGTATCTTCATCTATGTCAAAAAAAATTGATGGATATTTTAATTCATTGAGGTTTTATATCCTCTAATATCATCCACCATGTTTTATTAAATGATTTATTATTTGTTTGACTTTGGATTTTCTATCTTAAAACCATTCATCAATTTACTCTAAATTGTTAGTGATTATGTTTAATGTGCGACGAAAGTTATTTACATTTAATATATTAGTTCTAATATGAATTTTTATGTTGTTTATGTTTATACCTATTCATATGAGGAATTCATTGGACTTATTATGTGATAGGTGTGTCCCTCTATATCCCCTGATGCATCGGTAGGTCTCATGAGACAAATAGATGTGGACTTGGCCGAGGCCTTTCCCAATTTTATATATGGTTTTGGCTAATGCCTTAATAATTTTTAGAAATATTGGATGAGGACATAATGACATGTTTTAGAATTTCCGGCATATGAATTTACCTCATTATTAAGCTATAAATTCATAGTTCATGTGGTTATTCAACTAGTAGAATACCGATGATTATGTTTTATTATGGAAATATTTACTTAGCTCATATTTGGGACATAATGTGTTCAAGTTTATTATGTGTAAAGTCATGTGTTTTAAATTATTAACCATGCCTAATTTTTAATTTTATGTCATTTTCCATTGTATCTCTTACTCTTACTGAGCATTTGAGCTCACCCCTTTCTTATGTTTAGTTTTCCCAGAATATGAGGAAGTAAGTTATAACTGACTTGCAGACATAATCTAAGAGGCATGTATGTTTCAAATGGAATAAATTAGTGTTTTTTTTTTTTCAAGTTGTAATGTTGAACCTATGTATATTTCCCGTTTTCCAAAACTACTAAACTACTCGGTCCATATAGATTTTATTCCCTGTAATAATTCCAATTTATTAAAATAATGCACTGGCTCTGGGCTACTGGGGTCGAGGCATTACCATTGGTATCATAGGAAGTTTAGTAGAAAACATGGAAACTAGATATAGAAAAGGTAGATTAGTGAACAAAACCCAAATATTGACTTTGGGGTTAAGAATACAAGGATATCATAAAATTTTGGTATGTAATATATTATGTTCTTTATCATGAAAATACATCATTGTGTGGATATGAATAGGTAGGGGGGGATCTGACACAGATGTTTCTAGGGGTAAAACCAGAAAACACCGCTTTGAGCTAGACTCTAATGGGAACTGGTGCACGACAATGCATCTTTCTGAACTCTTGTTTCAACACTCCTAGGGAATATTATTTGGTAAATTCATAAGATTATTACAAACAATTATGAAGTATTTGTTCCCCAAAGTAAACAAAGTATATGGTCATTGGATATATGATGCATAAATTTGGGTTATGTGTCATACCTTTTCTATAGATATAGATATTTCATAATTTTATGAGCTAATATATAATATGTAATTGATTAGAAATGGAACCTAGTAGAAGGAATGGGAACTTCACCAACGCACGTGATGGGAATAGAAAGAAGGATCATATATTTGGTTGTCTTAATCCATCATTTCAAAGGCAGATTATCTCACAAGTATCCTGATCATATGAGGAAATAGTATCATGTGTTGAAAAGGTATGTAAATACTTCTCTTAGTCCTTTGGCTTTAAAGAAAATCAAAATAAGGAAAGGATGGTAGGGAAAACATGGATAAATGGAAGAAGGGAAAGATTTATTTTCCCACATGTGATAATTGTGGATTGAAACACCTTGGTATATACTTGAGGGGAAAAGTATTTTTCTTCAAGTGTGTAGAAAAAGGCCACCATGATCATAATTTCAAGAGAGGGAAAGAATTTTCCTGTATTGAATGCTTCCTCTGCAAGGATATGAGACACTATGAAAATCAATGTCTCAAGTATCAAAGAAATATACACCAAATGATGATTTTGGAAAAAGATCAAGTAATGATGCTATTGTATATTTAGTAGAATGATTAATATTTATACTCAAGAATCATCCTCCAATGTCCCAAAGGACCTCATTTTTTATTGATTTTTTAATAATCGACCTTTAAAGGGGTGCAATGGAACCCTTACAAGGCCCGTAGGCATAAGTATTACATGGACAATAGGGCTTAGAGGAATTCATTGAACATAGGCTTTAAACATTACATACAGCCCAGAATAACTTCTTGGAACTGCTCCTCCCTAGAATCTTCATTGTGAAATCAGTTATCCACCTTCACATGGCTATTCAGATAGGATTTTTAATGCATGCGCAGGCTTGTCTCGATGGAAGGTGTTGTACCCTCTCATTCTTGCAATCCGTTTAGCATATCTTAGGGTGAAAGCTCTTTGCTCATCCTCCTTCTAGAGATTTATCCTTATAGGTTGTCTAGTTTGTATCTGCACTTAAGGTGGTTTGAAGGCCCTGAGGTGGCTCGAAGGTTGTACTGACCCAAAGGCCTGAGTGGCTAGAAGGCCTTAAAGGAATCAGGGACCAAATTGGTGGCCCAAAGGCCCAAACGAGGGAATAGTCTCGGCTGCTACAATGACAAATAGTACCTACTATAGTCTCTACTATAGTACTGGTACATTACTTGCTATAGTAACCCCAAAATATGCATCTACCTAGATTTTATTCTGGTTCTTTTGGATGCACTTAAGGAGTCATCACTAACTGGGCTGAGGCTCATGTGCTCCTACTCAAGAATCATGTCATTTGAATATTTTGTTAGTAATGTACTGGTTGTAAGAATTATGAGATATATAAGGATTGTACGATAGTACTATTTCATTAAGTATTTGAGGTTGTATGATGAATGGTACAAAATAAAAGTGATTCATTAGAAAGTTAAAACTTTTAGAAAAAACATGATTTAGGGAAATAAAACACTTAATATATATCTGATGTTGAGATAATGATGAAGAAATAATTGATTTGGATAAGTAATGAATTCCTTGGAACTAATTATTAACTTTTCAAGAAGTGGTCTATGCTATGATCGATGGATATTATTTCACTTCTGGATTTAAGTAATATATCCAATAACAAGAATCTTACAAAAGGAATATGTAATAATTCATGTTTTCAATATGGATTTTATGGTAATTCAAGTTATTATAATATTTCAAGAGGATACATGATGAAGTTATTCACATGTTTGGAATTTGAATTTTAGTGCTACTTCTTGTTGATTAAGGATTAATGATAATTTAATCATGGAAATTTAGATACCTTCATTATAATTTGTTTAATCATTATATTTTGTAATTTTTAACCATTTACGGAATGGTTTCAGTTGATCTATATATGAGTTTTAGAATTTAATGTCACTACATGACAGTTTGATTATTTTTTCATTACCATGTTGTCCAATTAGGAGGCATTGTTTGGTAGTAACCAAATAATTTTCCATTTCCTCTTATTAATAGGATATTTTAACCATACTCTTGATGTGGGTTTTCCATAAGGTAGTTTTCAAGTATCATCCATTAACTTTTGAAGTTCAATTTCAAATTTTGAGGATGAAATTTTTGTAATGAGGGGATAATATAACACCCCAAGAATTTAAAAATAGATTTATTATAGAAACCATGGAACAATGAGTCTCTACAAACACCACTTTTTTATAACCTAGCCAAGTAAACATAATTTTTTCACCTCTGTGGTTTGAATTTTGCAAAAACTGGCATACAAGGTTAGGTTCAGAATGATATTTTGAGTTTGACAAGATAGACTTAAATTTTGGTAAATAGTAACATACCCTTATGAATAGTAACATACCCTTAAGAATAGTAATTAATAGTAAATTGACCAAAAAATAGGAACTTTACCCATGAATGTATAAATAGAATTTAGACATCGTAAAAATGAAAAATGATCATAGTATAAGTATTGGTATTTTTATATGTCAAAGTATTTTAATTACAATTTTATGATTAATTTAATAATTTAAAATGGAAATGTATTTTCATAAAATTTAATCATAAATTTTATATTATTGTATTATGGTTATAATATACTTTTATGGGACCTAGATTAATTTTTCAAGGTGTTATAAATGAGTTACAGTTTTATTATTGTTTTTTTCAAATAAATAATTTTTTTATTTAAAAATTAAATTAAAAATATTTAGAAAATTATTTTCAAAAAATGGAGTTCATTTTTAGCATGTCAAAAAAAATTTAGGGTGAATTTTATACGTTTCTGAAAAACATGAATTTTTTATGAATAGTGAAATACGGAAAAATACTGTATATAAGAATTATCTGTTAAATACGCTATTTTTGACATCATGAGTGATGTAAGGCCACTTGGTTCAAACACACATTCACTTATTACTATTATGGGTCACATTAAACCACATTATTTTTTGTCTAGGTGTAATTAATAAAATTATGAATAAAATATTCAAAATTTACTCCTCTCCTCCACTATAACCCCCCCCCCTCCCTCATTCCTCTTCTCCACACTCCTCTAACCTTGAATATCCTAAAACATCTTCCCAAATACCCTTCCCTATTCACTCCCCACGTCCAATACGCTCTTTTTCTTTCCAAAATACCAAAACCTCATTTCTTAAAGATATTCTCAAGGAGGTGGATTCAAGAGCTAAATTCACATTTTATTTCCTTCATTTTAGTTTCAAGTTCATTTCTATTGTTATCCTCTCCTCACATCCTCTGTCCAAACAACCATCATAACTCCAGTATCATATATATACAGTAATTTTATCATATTAATTAAATAATAATCATCAATATTCTTACTCTCTCCCTTTTATTGTATAAACGAAACCATCTTCCGTGAGGTTCCAATTGACAACCTTCATGGACAATGAAGTTTTGTTCTTCAATTTCTACTTCATTAATGGTCATGAAATAATTTTTAGGGTTTAAAAAGACTAAAATATATGTATTATAACCTACTTAATATTCTGGAACTAGTATAGGCAAATGTTAATAAATCATATTTCCAAACTAGTTCTTAATAATCAAAATACCTGTAAAAAAATCTAAGTTAATGTCATTAATATTTCATCTCATGATTCAACTGAAATCCATGTAATAAAATGATATAAATGTCCATTAACACAAATTAATTTTCATAAATAATTTTTAAATTAAAATATGGAGATTTACATCCATTCCAAATAAACTCCATTACTTAAAAACAGGTGAACTGATTATGAAAATAAAGAAAACGAACACTCTAGAATGATGAAATTAAATCTTATAACTAATAAATAATGACATAATGGGATTATTTAAATAATTATAAATTAAATATATGTTTAATAGGTTCCTAATTAAGTTATTAATAAGTCTAATTTCATAATACAGGACCTTAAGTTCATGAGAGGAACACATTCGGACTTAAGGTAAAGGTTTCTTTATCTCACTTCCATTTTTTTGAGATTTTCCATATTCACTACTAATACATGTATATGGTGTATGTATACTGAAAAGTGATGTAAAATATCTTGAATATATTTATTTTTGTGTTATTAATTTTATCATTTTAATATTATTAATTTTGGGGCGTACAAATCGATTGATTACAAAGTGGTAAGGGATTTCTACCTGAACCTCTATTTTCATTTGGGTTACTCTTATTCTCTACTTACTTTAATTAAATTATTTTTTATTCTTATTTACTCCACATAAATTATTTTTTAAGGTCCTATATATTTTTACCATCCATAATCCTTCTTTATTTTATGTTTATTTACATGTTTTAAAAGGATCATTCAAAAAATTTATATTGATAAAAAAACCCAATTCAAGGGATATTTTCAAATTCTTACCTTTTTTCAAGTGTACACCAGAATCTATTTTAAGACACCATTATTATTATAAAAACACCAATTTTATCATGAAAAATTATCTTGGATAATTTTAATTTTTAAGAGAACAAACGTTCCTTTTTTATTTAAAATTTTCTTTAATACTTTCCTTAAAATGATCTAAAATGTTTTATTTCTAAAGAATCTTAAGAACTATTTTACATGATTTCACTTCAGTGGGACATAATTTATTCCTAAAATATAATTTCAATATACTAGTATTTTATTTTATAATATATTCATATTTATAGTCTAATTTCATGGAAAATATAAATGATTTTCTAAAAGAACTCTTCTTTAAAAAGTAAAAATGATTTTTTCATCTCACATTAACTTTTATGAGATATATGCCTTGTTCACCAATTATATATTTCTTGCGGTGTATGTATTGAAATTTGTTATATCATATCAAGAGTCTCCTTATTCTCATGATATTATAATGGGTTAGGATTTGAATGTTTTGTGGTTGTATGGGACACTTTGGAATGTTTAAGGATTATCTCTCTCAATGATTTTTCAAATGTCTCATTTAAAAGTATCTTCATATATGTACAAAAACATTGTTTAATATTTTACTTCATTGAGTTTTATCTCCTATTATATCATCCACCATGTTTTATTGAATTTTTTATGATTATCTTGATTTTGGATGTGTTTTCTTAAAATCATTCACCAATTTAAATTGAATAGTTAGCATTTATACATAATGTTCGGGGAAAGTTATTTACATTTAATATATTGGATTCAATATGAATGTATATGTTCTTTATGTTTATCCTTATTCATATTAGGAATGCATTGGACTTATTATGTGATGGTTGGGGCCTGCTATATCCCCTCAATGCATCGGTAGGTCTCATGATACAAATAGACATGGACTTGGTTGAGGCCTTTCCCAATTTGATATATGGTTTTGGTGGAGGCCTTAAAGATTCTTTAATTAGCTCATATTTTGTCTATAATGTGTTCAATTTTTTTATTTGTAAAGGCATGTGTTTTTAATTATTCATCATGAATAATGTCTATGTTCATGTTATTTTCCATTTTATTGCTTACACTTAATGAGTGTTTGAGCTCACCACTTTCTTATGTTTCATTTTCCCTATATATGAGGTAGTAAGTTATGAGTGACTTGCAGGAATAATATAGGATGCATGGATGTTTCTAATGGAATAACTTAGTGTTGTTTTTCTTTTAAAGTTGTAATGTTGAACCAATGTATGTATCAAGTTTTCCAAAACTACTAAACTACTTGGTGCTTCGAGATTTTATTCTTTATAATCATGCCAATGTATTAAAATAATGCACCCGATCTAGGATTTTGGGGTTGGAGTGTTACACATTGTGTCATGAAGGTTATGGTCATCTTATAAAGAACTAAAAATTTGGATCCATAGAATCATTGATCTAGAATAAAACCACCAAAAAATCAATATGTGGAATAAATTTTAGAACTCCCGCAATCAAAATAACAGATGAAATGATGTTTTAGAAATAGTAAGAATAATATATATCATCCATCACACCTAATCACTCACTCTTATATTCTCACAACTCTCATAACAAGAACACAGTCATAAATAAATAACTAGAGGATATAACAATAAGAGATTTATATTTTTCTGGATATTAGTCCCACATCCATGGTATAATATCATTGATTTATTTTACTCATGAAAGAAGATGATGAAAATAACAATCGATTAAGTCAGTCTATATTAGATTAATCGTAGTCATAAGTCAACATTCACAAGTGGAACCATGGCAACTATTCATAGTTGGGCTTAGCAGGTTAATAAGTTCCTCCACCTTTTGAAATTCATAGAGAGATCGCCTTTAAACATGGTCACATATAGTTTCATATAAAACACATTTCCTTGTCTATTATCTTCCAATGAAAAATGAAATTCATTCTCATAAAAGACACTAATAATTCATCCATATCTTTTGAAAACCAACCTACACACCTTACATAACTCCATCAGTGTGATTATTACATGATCCATAGATTCTGACCTCCATCACCTAGACCTAACCACTTTCCCACCCAATTGCAGAATATCAAATTCTAGACTATCCTACCTATGTTGCACTTCTACTACCACAAGCATATCTATTAATTATCCTTATATATGTAAAAAAAATAGAGAATGAATGGATTATTCAAATTTCATAACAATGTCCCAATTTAATATTTTTTCAATGATTCTATGTAATAAAAAATACTTAGATAAATTTTAAACATACCAATCTACAAAACAACATTCAGTGTCTCCATCCATCCTTCCATGCACCCAAGCCCAAATAACATGAAATATTTCGTCATAAAATCCCATAAAAAGACCTTTGTGAATGATTCAGACATATTTTGACTCCTAAAGACCTTTTGAAGCTCCAACACTCCACCCTCTATCATTTTTCTTTTGAAATGATGATTTAACTCAATATACATTATATATAAGTGAAAATCCATATTTTTATCCATATAAATTTCACTTTGATTTTTATTAATCAAAAAACCACTTTCTTAAATCATTCTGAGTTCCTCCAATGAACACTTCAACCATATTAATTCCTTCCCTACTTCTATAATGGCCGCATACTCTGTTGTATTGTATATAGTGTAACTACTAGCTAAAACCTCAACATTCAAATTATGGTTGAACCTATAAAGGTTAAAAAAATATTTTTGTACTCTTAGATGACTTTATATCACCTCAAAAGTTCAAATCAATATATACAATGGATCATTCATTTCCCAAAGAAAAGGTTACATCTTCAAAACCTTTGAGATATTGTGGAATCTATTTATAGATTCCCATTGTTCCTTTATTTAATACTTTATAAATGGGATAAAAACTCCAAATACATATGATATTTCCCTCCTTGTATAAATAATGTCATAAATCAATATTATTATCATGGAATAAAATAAAACTCTAACAATATACTTAACCAAATATTCTATTTTTATATAACCTTTTCAATGATAGATTATCCTTTAACTACCATATTGAGTATAGTTTCATCTAGTGCCTGGAATTACCTACACCTAACATATTTATTTAGAATAAGATCATGAGTATCTTCAAACACTAATTTAGTATTTTTAAAATAATTCATTATAGTATTCATTATCCAATCCCACAATTCTAGAATTTATGATAGCTACAAAAAAGCCCACTCATCTTCCATGAATTTCACTTTCACTAATCAAGATGGTTTTAAATCGTGTTGGATTCATCTACATGATCAACCACTTGTATTATATTAAAAATTATTATGTTGAATTACCTCTATATCAAGAAAAAAATGTGTATTATCATACATATCCACAAGGTACTTCATTAATGCCACTATGGTTTTCACCTTCTAAATTTTATAGCCAACATTCTTCACCAACGACATTCATATCCCTCCAAGTTACTTCATATTAATACTTTCCCATTTATATATATCTATTTATTTTGTTTTAACCCCTTTTAATGTAACATCATAATAATTATGAAGTATATTTTCCTCTTTATTTATTCTTTATAAACTAAATATCATTCTATCATATTTTTTATCAATATATTTCCTTTTTTCAATACCATTCCTTCCAAAATAGTTAACTCCCACTGAAAAGAAAACATAGATATAAGAACATTACTAGAAGATTTAGATGTAGAAGTCAATTATCTTTAATAAAAAAACATCTTTGATAACATTTTTTGGATTCATAGAACCACTGAATTAGAAGAAACCCACCAGAGCTTCATCATGTGGAATAAAGTATGTAAATCCTGTAATAAAATGATCCCATGAAATGATAATCTAGAAGTATAATACAAATTTACCCTAGTACCGCACAAAATTGTTCACTCTTACTCAATCGAAACTCTATATACAAACAAAAAAACTAAAAGATACAACAATAATATATATTTATTATTTGAAATTATGTCCTATATCTATTTGATAATACGACTAATTTATTTTACACATAGTTCAATAAGAATAAAATAATAAAAATAAAATAATTCAGTCAATATTATATCAATAAAAGTTAAAAGTAAACATTCACAAGTGGTCACACACCAACTATTTATAATGGGTCTTGTTCGGTCAATTGGTTCCATGTATTTTTGAAATTCATGGTGGGACCCCTTTTTAATATCACCACCTCAAGTTTTTTTAGAATACATCACCTTAATTGATATATTCTAGTGTATAGTTCAATTCATTATCACATATACCATTGATAATTAATGTATAGGATTTTAAACCACCAGTTGAACATTGTATAACTCCATCAGTGTGATTCTTACATGATATAGGTCTTTCACACTATGTCACTTCAACATGGACACTTTTCCACAAAGTTAAAGAACATCACCTTTGGGTCCATCCGTCCTTCACTGTAATTCCACTAGAACAAGACTCCCTTAAACCCAAGAGCCATGTTCTAGACATTGTCCCTCAACAAATAGTGAATCATAATATGAAATGATTCTTTATATTTTCTAACACCAACATCATATAATTTAATTTTATTTGGTAAGGAACCATATGCTATGAAATTTATGGTCTGGTGATGAGGACTTTAGTACCTTATAGTTTAATGTTATATGGTATGGAAAATATATCATATAGTTTAATTCCATGTGGTAAATTCAATATTTAAGTCAATTTAGGGTCATATAAAAATGACCATTTGTGCTGGTATGAATTTATAAAAAATATTTCCTTAAAGATCTCACATTGGTAGGAGAAATGATGTGCTCCCCATCTACTGTGATCAGATAATATTCTCCATTAGAGTATACCTATTTCATAATATAATCTTCTTACCACATGAGCTCTGACTTTGAGGGCTTCTTCTAGGTCATCAATGATGTCTTACAAACTTACATTAGTTCTCCTTGAACAAATAATCAAAGGTGATCTATCTTGTAGAACACTTGAGCAACTAAATTTTAGTGTAATTCCAAGTTTTTTGATGCTTTATACCTTATTTCATTGAGAATATCTAACCCATCCTGATATACTTGGGATTTTTCAGATTTAGCTGACCAGTTATAAATGGTTGTTTAAAGAGAAGTAAGTTATAACTCAATGACAATCACCACTTTCAGACTATACACCAGAGTGAGTCATAGACTGGGTATAGGTAAAAATTGTGATATCATCAACCCATTGGGAATTGAGGAGTTTTTATGTCTTTTTTATCTCTATACACCATATTCTATTAGATGTTTGATATATTTGTATTATATTCTTCAATAATTCCACTAATAGATATATGGTAATATGAATAATGGTTAGACTAGATTCCATACTTGGGTACAGATTTCTCAACTCATTTGAGTAAAAATATGAGTTATTATTTTCAATGATGTAATAGGGATTCCGAATCTACATATGATGTATGATTTTATAAAATTTATCATAGATTTGATCCCAACTTTATTTTTGGGGATTTATTTGTCCCATTTAAAAAATAAATTGATGGTTGTGATAATAAATTTGAACCATAAATCCAGGATCAGTGGGTATGGCCACATGACATACCTTCCAAAAATGAAAAATGGCCTAGATTTCTATTTAACATAAAGAAACTATGAGTGTTGGAGAATATAATTAATATTGGTTTCTAATTTGTGATGTTTCTTTTTTTAATTCCATGCCATCATGAATCATTGAGGAACAAAAATAGCCTAATCTTTTGATTTGATGGGACAACCTGTTTCTTGTTTGATAAGTGACACATGTGGCTCAATGTACTTCCTTAATAACTTCTAGGTTTTCTCTTCCTTTAATTATCCATAGTAGGTACCCATTGAAAACTTTATTATAATATATTTTTATAAATCTTAGACTATCAAAGATGTAAAAAATCACTAATTTCTTAAGAATCTAATCTCGTTCTACATGGCCAGGTGGAGAAATCATGTTCTATATGTATTATATGACTAAGAAAATCCAAGTGAATATAGGTTACACTTGTGAGGATGAGGTATTCTTCTAAGTTTGGGTGAGATCAGTCTCGTCCACTAATATTACATATTTATTGATTAAGGGGGCACTATTCTATGAGGTATGAATCAGATAATTATTCCATCATAATATAGGTTAGTAAGGGTGATGAACAGTTTAAATAATGAATGCATTTTATCATTATTTTATTAAAGAATTTAATAAATTGTTTTTCTTAGTGAGAAATTATGCCATAAACTATCAAGTATAACAAATTAGGAGAATCAAATTCTCCTTGGTGACATATTCTCTAATGATATTTACAAATACCAAGTTCAAATATCCCTAGATGTTGTTATTGGTGATAAGTATTTTCAAAGCTATTTCCATCCCTATTATTATGTATTATTATTCTATTTCAATTGGGTTATAATGGGGTAATTCCTCCAGCATTGGATGGACTACTAAAAAATAAATTATTCCTTTTCCCTCAGTCTCATTTTGAGAGACAAATTGTATGGATTTTTATAGAATATTTACCCATATAAAAAAATCCTATTTACATGAGATGACTAAGGATATATATTAGAGTATCTATGTTAGATTAAAATTTGACTTCATGAAGTTAAAAAAACATCACTTCTTCTAAAACATAAATATTAGGGCGATACAATTATTTTTAACTATGTTACACTCACTCTCATATTCTAATATAATTCACCTGAGGTAATAAAAAAATATTTTATTTTCCCTCATCATTATCATATCCGAGAAGGGCATGTTGGGCATGTATTGTATCAAAAATAATCTATAATTTATGATGATTTTTGTGTTCACAAATACCCCTATTTTTTATAATGAATTTTTGTTAAGTATGTTTTAAAGGAATTTATATTATATTTAAAGGAATTTAGAGTTACAGGGATGATTCTAGAAACACAGTTTTCATCCCTATGTTACGCTGAAAAGCTATCATTTGCGTATGGTATCAACCATATGTTATGCTAAAGAGTATTCATTTGGATTTTTATCCTTACATTTGGAAAACAGACACCTGTATGGATCAGTAACCCTGTATTGGAGTATAGATTTACTATTTGCAACCCTACATTTGGAAAACATGAATGTATTGTTAATTAATGCTACATTCAAGATTTTATGCTGATGAGGATGAACATATAGATCATTATCCCTATGTTACATTTTGATCCCTACATTATGTGTAGATGAAAATATCGATTCAAAACCATACGTTATATAGTTGAACCCTATGCTACACAAAGGAAACCTGTGCTACACAAAGTAACCCTATGAAATGGAATCCTATGCTACATAGCTCAACCCTATGTTTTCTTCTTAATAGTGAGTTTTTTCAAGCCACATTTACAATCCGAGATTACTACAATGGTCAAGCTAGAATTGAAGACCGGTTCAAGGATCATTTTCATTGTTTCAATGAACTGAGTTATCGATGAAAATGATCCCTATTTATAAGGGAAGTTATGACATTCCTAGTCAATTGAAATTTCAATTTTCACAATCAATCAGGCTATTCTTTTGGATCTGAAATATCAAAGCACATCATCTACTCTATATATTCCTTCAGAATATCTTTTCAAAAACAGATGTGATACGTTATTCACAAACAATACTGCCTTATTTAAAATCTATTACAGTACTAAAAATAACTAATTACTCATAAATATAACAATACTTTGGTGATATACATGTTCAATATTGTTATATGGTAAGTTCAATGTTGTTCTATTTTTTCACTGTTTTTAATCAAATATCTTTTTTAAACTGGATCACTTCAGACTGTTTAAATCTTAAAGATATATTTTTTTGAAGAATAAGATCAATCTACTGTCAATTGTGTGATTCTGCAATTTTGAAATTTAACCAGTTTCAACAAATCAAACTCTTTTGATTTATTTGAGTTTCAACTACTCATACTCAGTTGTGGTGGAGTATCAAATTCTCAAACTAAGCTGTGGTTATTTCAGTTCCCTATAAAAGAACCAGAAAGGATTTCTATTTAGTGTTTTAAAGGTGTCAACTTCCTGCACTCAGTTATTGATATTTTTGGTCTTGTGATAAGAGGACCATTCTAGCAGAATTTACCAAGCTCACTGAGATAGTGATTGGTAGATTGGAGTAGGGGATATTTATCTCACAAACCTCTATAAAAATTTGTGCTCTTAATTTTTGTTAAACCACTACATATTTTCATATAGAAGAAAAAAATTACATATCTGCATAAATCAAAGTGGGTGTCAAAAGCCGGAATTCTGGAAGTTTTTTAAAAGACACAATTCACCCCCTCTTGTGTGTTACTTGTTATATTTTGACGAAATAATTGGTATCAAAGGTTGGATTTTTGAAAAATTTGTAGCAATCTGAAAGTTTTCGGGTCTATAAAAAGAATGCAATTTCTGATCCTAGAGAAGTAATGTCTATAGTTCGTGCTCCATATTTCAATGGTGAAAATTATAAGTGTTGGAAATAAATGATGATAATATATTTAAAGAATCTTGTATTTAGAGTCTACTCAAATATCATTACTCTATATGCAATTATTTAGATACCAGAAACATGGGATGCTGCAACAAAAGTTTAATATGACATGAATTATAAAGTTAGGAATGAAATTATTTGTGTTCTTAGATCAGATGAATTCAACCATGTATCACAATTTCCTACTATCTATGAAATGTGGAAAACTATTTCAATTTTCTATGAAGGAATGGATAATGTAAGATAGATGAGGTATTCAATAGGAAAGCTGAAATTTGACATATTTAGGATGTTTGATGGAGAAATCATTACTCAAATAGATGGATAGATTACAAAAATAATCAACAACATTACATCATTAGAAGAACCCATCAAACAAGCTGATCAAGCGTTGAAATTACTGGTAGTACTACCTTTTAAATGGAATGGAATATCTACTGATATTGGAAAATTGTCACCAGTCAAAGATCTAACAATGAAAGAAATAATTGGGACACTGATAGTGTATGAATTAGAAATACAAGATGAAGCTGCAGATCATAAGATTATAGTAAAGAAAGAAAATACATCTCTAAAAGTAATAACTCAGAAACATAGAATAATATCAAAGCAAGAAGTAAAAGTGAAGAATAATTCATATTCATCTAATTATAAAATGGAAATAGCTCAGCTAGTCAGGAAGTTCAAAAATTTATACCAAAATAAAAGAGGATTTAGAAAATACTTCAGGAATGATGATAAAGAACTGAGAGAAGTCAGATGTTATGAATAAAAGAAATTGGGTCATATAAGACCAGATTGTCCTCAGTGAAAAGATGAAAGAAAAAGGCCAGATAAGAGATATCCAAAAAAATACATATTATGACCATAAGATAAAAAGAGAAATAAAAGCAACATAGAGTGAATCTAAATACTACAGCAGTCTTTTAATGTATGATTCAGATAAGGAGCAATCAAATCCAAAGGATAATATGTGCTTTATGGCCAATGAAGAAGAAGAAAATGTACAAATTTATTATTTTTTGATTCTGATACTAGTATTTTCTCAAATGATAAACTAGTTGTCTATTGTTCAATGTTAGAAGAAAAATATGATTCTTTTATAAAGAAGCATGAGTATTTAAAAAATATTTGTAATTCTTTTTTAGGTGAAAGAGATACCTTGCTAAAACAAGATCAAGAGTTTATGGAAAAATTTAATTCATCCACAAAAAACTGTGTTGATCATGAAAAAATGATCAAATCATTACAAGATGAAGGAGAAACTTATAACAGTGTTATACTTTTTTTACTAAAGGAGAAAATATATTAAATGAAATTCTTGTAAATATAGTCATTAAAAGGGTAAGATATAAAATAGGAAGCAAGAGTGAGAAATAAAAAATGTATAAAAACTATTTTGTTCCCAATTCTAAAAATATAACATGTTATTATTGTGTAATGATAGGTCATGTCACTAATAACTGTTATTTCAAAAAATCACAAATAAGTGGTATTAAAAGATATTTTTTCAAAAATTTCATCTGAATCTAATGATATGAATTATGAAAAAAAAGATCAATTCTAGATTCCCTGATCTTTGCTAGCTAACACAGCTGGACCCAATAAAATATGGGTACCAAAAGAAATATTTGTTTAATTGATTTTTAGGTAACAGGACACATGAAAAAAAATGGTATATGAAATATGGATAGTGGCTATTCTAGGAATATGAGTGGAGATAAATCAAATTTTCACACACTAGAACAAATGGATGGAGGCCTTTTTACTTTGGGTGATAATACCAGAGGGAAAATTATTTGAGTTGGAAGTGTTAGAGATCTAAAGACTATCTCAATAAACAAAGTACTATATGTGCAAGGGTTAAAGCACAATATGATAAGTATTTATCAACTTTTTAATGATGGATTTTATGCTGATTTTTCTAAAAATTGTTGTTCTATGTTTAAAGATAATTTTATTAAGTTTAGATCATCTATAATTGATAATGTTTATACTTTGGAAATAAATTTCTTATGTAAACTGAAATTTAATGGTTTAATTGTTAAGAAAAATGAATCATGGATTTAGAATAGAAGACTTGGACATTTTAATATTTATTTTTTACATAAATTATCTAAAAAATAGTTAGTTTCTGATTTTCCTAGTCTTAAGTTTGACAATGACAGATTCTATGATGCATGCCAGATTTGAAAGAACTACGAATCATCTTTCAAATCTACTAACAAAATTACTACATATAAACCTTTAGAACTTATCCATATGGATTTATTTGGACCATAAAGGATATAAAGTTTGGCTGATAAATTATATATTTATGTTTTAGTTTATTATTATACTATATTTACATGGGTTTATTTTCTATAACTCAAAGTTAACATTTTCACTGCTTTTGAAACTTTTCATAAAATTTTCCAAATGTAAAAAGGTTTTAAAATAAATTCATTAAGAATTGATCATGGTGGATAATTTAAGAATCAAGAATTCAATTCTTTGTGCCCAAATTTGGGTATTAAACACACCTCCACCAAGAACATATCAGAAAATGGAATTATTAAAATAATAAATATAACTATTCAAGAAATGGTTAGGACTATAGTGAATGAATATAGTGTTCCTACCTATTTTGGGCCCAAATCTATAAGCATAGACTACTATATTATGAATAGATTTTTAATTCGACCTATTTTCATAAATAAACCTTGTGAACTTTGTAATAACAGAAAACCTAAGGTAAATTACTTTAAAGTATTTGGATGCAAGGTGTATATCTTGAACACCAAGGATAATCATTGTAATTTAGATCCAAAATCTGATGAATGAGTATTTTTGGGATTTTCTTCTACCTATAAATCATATAGACTATTTAATAAAAAGTCAAGAATTATTCAAGAATCATTTCATGTGAATTTTGATGAAACTAACCCGTAAAAAGAAAGATCAAATTTATTAGGTCACTGACTCTTTTGATAACATGAGACATGAAACCCTTAAAAATTATTTTAAAAATGATATTAATAAAATTTAGTTCTATTTTTAAGAACATAAAAATTATGAGCTTGAAATTATTCTACCTAGATAGTCTAGAACCTTAAAGAACCATCCTTTAGAAATTGTTATAGGAGACCTAGATACAAGAATTAGAATTATAATAAATTTTGGAAACCTAGATGAATTTTTTGCCTTTCTATCCCAATAAGAAACTAAGACTATTGAAAAATCCTTATATTATGAGAGTTGGATGTTAGAAATGTAAGAAAAACTAAACCAGTTTAAAATAAATGAAGTTTGGGAACTATTAGAGAGACGAAAAAATTATCCAGTTATAGAAACCAAGTGGGTTTTTAGAAATAAATAGTATGATCAACGGATCATCACTAGGAATAAATCCATATAATAGATAAAGGATATAATCTAGAAGAAGGTAAAGAATGTGATCAAACCTTTTCCCTTGTAGCTATATTAGAATCAATTATAATCCTTTTAGCCTATGCATCTCATATGAATTTTAAAGTATATCATATGGATATTAAATCTGTCTTTTTAAATGGTTATTTAATAGAGGAAGTTTATGTTGAACAACCCCCTAGTTTGGAAAATTATTAAAAACTAAATTCTATTTTTAAACATATTAAATATCTATATGGCCTTAAACGAGCACCCAGTTCTTAGTATGAAAAATTAAGTTCATTTCTTTTGAAAAATGGATTTACTATTGGTTTGGAAGATCCAACACTTTTTAAGAAAACTGTTTGTTCTAATATTTATTTAGTTCAAATTTATATTGATGGTGTTATTTTTGGTTCAACTAATAAAAATATTTCTCATGATTTTTTATGTTTAATGCAAATAGAATTTGAAATGAGTATAATGGTAGAACTAAATTTATTTTTATGACTTCATATTTATGAAAGAGATTTTGGAAATGTTTTTAATCAAATAAAATACATTATAGATTTATTGAAAAAATTTGGACTTTAGAACAGTAAGACATATATAACTCCCATGTGTACCAATATAAAACTTGATTTGGATAAAGATAGACAACCAGTTGATAATAAGTTATATAGAGTTATGATTTGAATTTTGTTGTATCTTAGTGCTAGTAGACCAGACATCAAGTTTTTTGTATATCTTTGTGCTGGATTTCAATCAAATACAAAAGAATCAAATCTTACTACAATTAAAAAAAAATTAATATATTTAAAAGGAACTGTTTTTCAATCTCTTATTTACCCCAAAACTTATTATTTTAATTTTATTACATATTCAGATGCTAACTTTCAAGGGTGTAGATTATGTAGAAAAAGTACCTCAGGAAATTTTCACTTTTTAGGAAAATATTTAGTTTAATGGTCAAGTAAGAAGAAACACCCTGTTTCCTTGTAATCTACTGAGGTAGAATATGTGTCTACTAGCAAGTTTTGAGCACAAGTTTTTTGGATAAAAAACAAACTATTGGATTTTGTAATAAATATAAATATTATACCTATTTTATGTGATAATATTAGTGCTATTAATATTTCTTAAAATCCTATAAGTCTTTATAGGACTAAGCACATTGATATAAGGCATCATTTTCTAAGATATCATGTCCTTAAAAAGGATATATCTTTCGAGTTTTTCAACATGAATATGAATTAGAATATATTTTTACTAAACCACTTCCCAGTGCTAGTTTTGATTTCATTAAGGGGGAGTTAAGAATATTATATTTTAAGTAATTATTTATTAATTTATTTTCAATTTCTTTATTTTTATTTTATTAAGATTTATTTAATATGTTTTATTTGATTTCTCTTTAAAAAAAAAATTAAATAATTTCATTTCAAGTTTTTTTTTCAAAATTAAAAACTTAATGAGTACATCCCCGATCAGTGTGAGAAAACTGTTTTCCTTCTGCCACTCTCGTACTCCACTCCATTCTACATAAAAAATAACTCTCTCTTTTGATTCTTGTATACCAAAAAGCCTAAACCTTTAATCCCTTATATGAAAAAACCTTCAGAAAGGGAAACTTCACAAATATTAGTTGGTGTTGAGAAAAAAAAAGAGGTTATTAGAAGCTTCTCATGGAGACAAAAGGGTTATCCATTTAGTATGTTCTATGAGATAGTGGCCAGAAGATGAAGGAGAGTCAACGGCAGAAGGCTCTCCTGTTTCAATAAGAAGAGTATCTGTTAATGTTATAGAAGTTGTTTTTGAGGTTTTAGTTGGAAATGTGGATTCCATTCCAACTGGTAAATAAGGAGAAGCTACAGGTCATGAGAACCCAGTAGATGGGAAAGTTGAGTAGTAGGATCAAAATCATGAGACCCCAAATTCTGGATGACAGATTATTCTTGATTCTAGTGTTTTGGAAGGATCATATTTTAGCAACAGACCAAAGGGAGCTAGTGATCAAATCCTAACTATCGTTGAAGTTGATCAGGGAGGATAAAATTATCTAGAGTATTCTAATCCAGAGGAAAATTCCCAAGTTATAAAGATACAGTTTTTGGAGGCTCCAAATTCATTTTTAAGAGAATAGTTGGAAGTTTAGAAGGAAAAGTTTAAAGAATACGAGGTTATTTCAGTACCGAGATTAGAATATGAATCTCAAAAACTTCATTTGAGAGAATTAAAAGAAAATATCTTTTCAGTTAGAGATCTTAAAGAACTTATAGCATACATGTCAATAGAATTTTGTGCAATTGAGGATGAATCTTTAAAGAAGATAGAGTTTGATGAATTCAATTTATTATTGGAAGAGATTTTCAGTCTCTCAAATATAGCAGCAGAGCATCTACCTCTTTTCAACAAATACCACCAAAACCTCTTAGGAAGATTGAGGAAATAACTTCTATTTTGGATGAATTTAATAAGAGGCTACAGACTCTTCACTGTGATAGAATTTCATTTAATGTGTTGTTGTAGAATTAGAGACATTTGATAAGTTAGCTAACTTCAAATGAATCCTGGTTTGGACCAATGATTAATCAATTCAAGGACAAGCTCAACTCTTTCATCTCGTCTAAAGAAGCTATAAATGTAACACCCAAAGTTTTTTTAAAAATAAATAGAAATGCATGGAACTTTTTTTAAATTAGATATTTATAACTATCCTTTATACATAATTTTTCCACTTATATTCTTTTAATTTCAAGAAACTGTTATCTACAACTATGTTCAGTAAGTTATTTGGAGTCTGATGAAACTAACTTTCTTTTTGAATAGTAGCATACCCTTGTAAATAGTAATATGAATAGTAATATGACCCTAATGAATAGTAAATTTTATTATTATTTTATTTTATTAAGGATTTAAGATAATAACATCTTGGTTAATGTTTCATTGTGATATAGAAGTAGTTATAGAATTAGGATTGTTAATTTTTGAATTAAGTATAATTTTATTTAAAAATTAAATTAATAATATTTAAAAAATTATTTTCGAAAAATGGACTTCATTTTTTAATTCTACATGTTGAAAAATAGTTATGGTATTTTTTTGGTATTTTTATGAAATTCTTGAATTTTTTATGAATAATGAAATGCGATAAAATACCGTATAATCAAATTATCAGTAAAATACACTATTTATGACATCATAAGTGATTTAAGTCCACTTGGTTCGAACTCACATTCCATTATTACAATTTTATCTCACATTAACTAAGACTATTCGTAATCTTGGGCAAAAATATTATAATAATGATTGAAATGATGAAACATATCCCCTCTCCTCCACTATAAATACCACCCGCACTCCCCTCTTCTTCCCACACCTCTCAAGCCTTGATCCATGCCTTACTTCTCCCAAGGATCCTCCCCACATCCTACGGATTCTGGTATCACCAAAATACCAAAACCAAAGCCCTTAAGAAGGATCTCAAAGAGAAGGGATATAGAGGTAAACATCCTCTTTTATTTTCTTTCTTTTCTTTCATTTTATGTTATTCTCTTCCTTTACCTTTGTTTTTTGTTGGTATATTTCATTAAATATTCCCCCTTAATGTCCATATTCTTTAATAGTGATGATATATCCCCTTTCTCTCATCAATCTATTTTTATGAAATTTTAAGAGATGTTGTGAGGCTGCTAAATTTTCGTGAGAAATTTCTCAAGTTTTATTTTAAGATTATTTTTTCCTTCTTCTTCTTTCCTCACTTACTATTAACAAAGAGGCATGGAAGATCCAAAATCCTGTATATTCTATATTTCCTCATCTTCATGTAAAATTCATCATCATTCTTCTTCTCCTCTCTCACTTATTCAAGGAATTAAAAACATTGTCCATGATGTGTCGAATTACCGACATCGTGGTCGATGTGATTTACTTTTTCTTTAAATACTTAAAATCTGGTCATGAAACCATTTTTATGGTTTAAACAGGTTATAAAAAATGTATTATGTCTCATCCATGGTTTTTTAATACTTTTTTACACATGTTTTTAATTTATAAAACAAAATGAGGTCGTTGTTATCAAAGAACCGCTAAAATGATCTAAACGAATATCATTAATGTTTTGTCTAATGAATCATCCCCATATAATAATTAAAAATAATAAATGATATAATTTATGGTATTGGAAATATGTAAATAATACTTCATTCCAATTCTGTAGTTTCACATCCAATCAACAAGAACATCCATCATGAACCAATCTTGGATATCATGTAAAGAACTCACCAAAAAACAGTGCAAGGAGCAAAATACTAACAATTAAAGGATGAAATGATGTCATGAAATGATCATATAAGATATTATAAACATGTAAATGTTTTTTTAAAATACTTATAACACTCTTTTAACTATTATATAGGATGTTTAAACAAGTTTGAAGTAAGACAAGCTTGAAGTAAGATAATTTTTAACCCGATTTCCATTCATTGGGTTAACCTTCTACTCTATTATTTATGTTTTATTAAAATTTATTGTGTGATGGGTTTTGATTATATTATGTTTATTATGTATATTTATAGTTTATATACATATTTCATCTACTCTTTTATGTCTCTCTTCAACTGTATGATATTTATAATGGGTTTTCCTTTTTAAATCTTCTTTTAAAAATCTATTTTAAAAAATTCAAAAGCAATGTTTTTATGAAATTATTCACATTGTATGATTATGTTTTGGTTATTGGTAATTATTTATGATAAAGGATGGGACCTATATCTCCCTCAAATTCACTGGGTATGTGTAAGTTGGATTTTGGTTGTATGTTTACTCCAAGTGTAACTACGATGGATACACAAATTGTAAGGTAACCAAGAGGGTTACAAATTATAAGGTAGCCAAGAAGGTTATAAGATTATGTAAGTAATTCCCCAATATACCTTTATGGTTCTACTTATGTTCTTATGTATTTTTGAAATATCATGTTTCACAAAGTAAGTATATATTCATAGGTGATACGTATGTCTAATAAAAATGATTTCATACGTTTTAAGTATTAATGGACTAATGTGTTATTTCCTTCTTTTTATATCCCTGACTAAGTTTTTGTGATCATTACATGTTTAAAATGATTTTTCATAGGTTATTGGATGTGTAAGAAAAATAATTATTCCATTTTAAATGTTAATTAATTGTCAAGGAATCATGTTTTAAGTTTTAATGTTTTTAATTTTGAAAAAAATGGAAATTGTTTTTATGGTATCCACTTTGTAACAATGTGTAATGCTATGAATATATTATGTCCCAATTATCTTAAGATCTAAACATGAAAATATACTCAATGTAAAGGGAAGTTTTTTCTTTAATAAATTCGATATTACATATGTAATAAGGATGGGTCCTTATAGTTGGTATCAGAGGATGGTTTAGATAACTTTAGGGGTTAGGATGATGTTAAAAGAATATCGTAAATTATTTTTACTCTATGATTAATTTGAAATGATTTATCATTTAAAATATTACCATGTTGCTTCATCTAAGATACGTTTGTTCATAATGGTTGTCCGTATAAGGAATAGGGATCCTAAAGAAGAGAGGCACCGAGAGAATGACATCCTTCCGGATCTATAGCCCAGAATGGCAGAGACTGGAACCAAGCAGTTTGTGATAGTAATGGCTTAGATAACACAGGTAATAAATGGTGTTTGAATCCATAAAAGAGAACAAATAGAGTTACCATAATGTAACATGATAGTGGTGGAACATTTTATGACACAACACCCTCCTCCTTTCAATGGATCTTCTGAACCAGTAGCAGCTAAAGGATGGATCAAATCCCTTGAGAAGATATTCAATGTTATGGGATATTTAGACAATAAAAAGTTAAGACTTTCCATTTATCATTTTGAAGGCGAATCTAATTAGTGGTGGTCAATGGTAAGGAATATCAGGGGTAGAGATTATTTTGATGGCTTAGAGTGGGATGAAATTAAAAATCTCTTCCTTGAAAAATATTTTCCAAAGGTGGTGTGACTTAGGATGGAGAAGTAATTAATTGAATTGAAGAAAAATAAGGAGGATTCAATGGATGTGTATGAAGAAAAATTCACTCGACTGGCGAGGTATGCTCCAAATATTATTTGATATCTTCGTATAAAAAATCAATTTCTTTTACTTAGGACTGAAGCCAAGGTATCGAAGGGAGTTGGACTCTCGTGAATTCAAAAGTTATGAGAAACTTATTCGATTTGTTAAGAGGGTAGAGATGGAGTTTTCTGATGTTCATGTGCATTTTAGAAATAAGGAGGAGAATAGGTCTAGATGGAAATCAGTGGGTAAGAATCAATCAAATAAATAAGATGGTAAGAAAATCCAATTTTCAGTTTGTGAGAAGTGTGGAAAGAAACACCCTGGGGAATGTCTTAGAAAAACTGGGAAGTGTTTTAAATGTGGAAAGTTTGGACATATGGCTTGAGATTTTAATTAAAATGATCCAAAGACTAATACATAAAATCAAAGTGTAAAGTGTTTTAAATGTGGTGAGAATGGTCATTATGAAAATTTCTTCCCAAAGAGAGATTTGAATGATGCAAAGAAGCTAGGTTACAAGAAAAAAGATGTAGTGAGATCCTTTGCAACTACGTCAGCAGATGTTAGGCCATCCAATGAAGTTGTATCAGGTACTTTGTTTGTTCACTCATATTTTTCTAGAGTTTTTTTTTATTATGAGGTCTACACATTCCTTCATCTCTATGAAATTTTTGGGTAAATTGGAAATATCACCTCAACAAATGAGACCTGAACTTGTTGTTAAAACACCAGGGGGAAATATTATAGCAAATAGGAATTTTAATAAGCTTTCTATTATGGTCTATAGGAATACATTACCTAAAAACCTTATTTTTTTACCATTAGTCATGTTTTATGTTTTTCTAGGAATGGATTGGATTTCTGTTTATCATGAACATATTGACTGTAGAGCTAAAGAAGTTGTTTTTCAGAAAGAGTTTTTGTTTTTATACAAGAACAAACCCATAAAATTGATAACATATCAAGAAGCTGAGAAACTATTGAAAGATGGAAATTAAATTTATCTTGCTCATATTGTTTAAAATAAGGTAACTATTCAGATTAATAATGTGCCAGTGGTAAATTAATACCTTGAAGTTTTTCCTAATGAGTTACCCAATGTCATACCATATCGGGAAGTCGAATTCACAATTGACTTAGTTCCTGATGCTAAACCAATTTCAAAACACCCATATCTTATGGCTCAACTAGAACTTCTTGAATTGAAAAAACAGTTTAAGTATTTTCTTGATAAAGGCTTCATTTGTCCTAGCACTTCACCATGGGGAGCCCCCTATTTTGTCTGTTAAAAAGAAATATGGTTCCATGAGACTTTTCATTGATTATAGAGCTTTGAATAACATCACTATTAAAAACAATTATCCTTTGTCTCATAGCAATGACTTGTTTGATCAGCTCAAAGGATCTCAGTACTTTTCCAAGATTGACTTGAGATCTGGATAACATCAGCTGAAGGTGAAGGAGGATGACATCCCAAAAACATCCTTTCGTACTATATATGGGCATTATGAATTTTTTGTTATGCCCTTTGGTTTAACTAATGCACCTTATGTATTCTTGAATCTTATGAAGAGTGTATTTCATGAGTTCTTGGATAAGTTTGTGGATGTATTTATTAATGACATTCTAGTATTTTCTAAAAATAAAGAGGGGCATAAAAAACATGTAAGGGTTGTTTTACAAACCTTAAAATAAAAAAAACTATATGAAAAATTCAGAAAGTGTGATTTTTGGTTGCAAAATATTTCTTTTCCAGTGAAAATTGTAAATAAGGATGGAATAACATTTGATCATGCCAAAACAAAAGTAGTAGATGAATGGCCAATACCCACAAATGTTACAGAGATTCAAAGTTTTCTTGGGTTAGTTGGTTATTACTAATGGATTGATAAGAACTTTACACGGTTATCTAGCTCGATAACTAAGTTAACACAAAAAGGGGTTAAATTTTTTTTGGACAGAAGAATGTGATGTTTTTTTCAGGAAATGAAGAAGAGATTGGTGAATGCTCCAATTTTGGCCTTACCTTTCCAGAATGGTGAGTTTATCATCTATAGTGATGCTTCTTTGAAGGTACATGGTTGTGTTTTGATGCAGAATGATCAGGTAATTGCCTATGCTTCAAGACAACTTAGACCTCATGAGATAAATTATCCCACGAATGATTTAGAATTGGTGGTTGTAGTTTTTTCTTTGAAAATATGTAGGCATCATTTATAAAGATCCAAATGCCAAATATATACTAACCATAAAAGTCTCAAGTATATATTAACTCGGAATGAATTAAACATGAGACAGAGAATATGGAATAAACTGATAAAGGATTATGATTGCATAATCAATTTCCATCCTGGAAAAGAAAAAAAAGTGGTAGATGCCTTGAGTCGGAAACATCATGCATCATTAGAAAATGCTTTGTTTTAAACATGATCCCTTGATTAATTATTTGATAAATTTTGGCTTAGAAGTTATTGGGGAAGGAAATACCTCTATTTTGTTCCAAGTTTCAGTGTAGATGTCATTGTCAGATAGAATTAAGTGAGTGCAGAAGGAAGACCGTGAGCTACAAAAAAAGGTATAATTAGTTAAAAATGGGTAAGTTTCGAGAATTTAACCTTGATAAAGATTGCCTTTTAAGATTTGAAAAAAGGTTGTACGTACCTAGTGATTCTCAGTTGAAGAAATATTTGTTGTGTGAATCTCATAGTTCTATATTTTCGGTTCATCCTCGAAGTTCTAAGATGTATAGATACCTTTGGTAGTATTATTGGTTGGATTTAATGAAAATAGATATTACTAATTTTACCATGAAATGTTTCCCATGTTAACAGGTTAAATCAGAGCTGCAGTTACTAAAGGGGATGCTTCAAACTTTTCCATTACTAGAGAAGAAATAGGAGAATGTATCCATGGACTTTGTTGTGAGAGTACCAAAGACTTCTCAAGGTAACAATGTGATTTGGGTTATTGTTGATTGACTAACAAAATCATCACATTTTCTTTCTATTCAAGATATAATATATTTATATCAGCTTTCATGACTGTAGCTCAAAGAGATCATCAGGTTACATAGATTTTGTCTTTCCATTGTACCTGATCGGGATCCCAGGTTCACTTATAACTTTTGGAAGGTACTTCAGAAGTCATTGGGCCAAGAGTTAAATTTCTGTACAACTTTTCATCCTCAATCAGATGGGTAGTCAGAACGAATGATTAAAACTTTGGAGGATATGCTTCAAGCTTGTTCAATGGATTACTAGGTAATTTGGGATCAATATATTTATTTATTTGATTTTTCTTATAATAGAAGTTTTCATTCCAGTATTCAGATGGTGCCTTTTGAGGATTTGTATGGGAAGCAGTTTCAGACTCTATAATTTTGGGATGAAGTCGGTGAAAGAAAGTTGATGGGGCCAGAATTAGTAGAAGAAGTGGCTGAGAAAGTGAGGATCATCCAGCAACACATGGGGATAGCTTAGAGTAGGCATAAAATTTATGTAGATAATAGAAGGAAAGACTTATCTTTCGAGTTAGGAGATCATTTATCCTTAAAATCTCTCCTTGGAAAAGTGTGATGTGTTTCGGTAAGAAGGGGAAGCTAGGTTCACGGTTCATCGGTCCTTTTGAAATCATGGAGAAATTTGGAATAGTTGTATACCGCATAGCTTTTCCTCCAAGTTTGCCTCAGGTACACAATGTTTTTTATGTTTAGATGTTGAGAAAGTATGTCCCAGATTCATCACATGTCTTGAGCCTAGAAGCAATTCAGCTGGAAGAGAACCTTTCTTATGAAGAGAAACCAGTTCAGATTCTTGATCTAAGGGAACAGGTATTGCGGAATAAGGTAATCCAACAGATAAAGGTTTTATGGAGAAACCACATGGTTGAAGAAGAAACATGGGAGTTTGAAAATGCTATAAGGGAAAAGTACCCTTAGATGTTTAATAAGTAAATAAAATTGCGAGGACACAATTTCTAGAAGGTGGGGATAATTTAACACCCCAAGATTTTCTAAAAATAAATATAAATGCATGGAACATTCTTTAAATTAGATATTTATAATTTACCTTTATAAAATTAAGTTATTTAGAGTCTGATGAAACTAACTTGTTTTTTTTTTGAATAGTAACATACCCTTATGAATAGTAATATGACCCTAATGAATAGTGAATTTTATTATTATTTTATTTTCTTAACTCTTTAAGATAATAACATCTTGGTTAATTTTTCATCGTGATATAGAAGTAGTTATAAAATTAGAATTGTTACTTTTTGAATTATGTATGATTTTAATTAAAAATTAAAATAATAATATTTAGAAAATTATTTTCAAAAAATGGACTTCATTTTTGAATTCTACATGTAAAAAAATGGTTGGGGTAAATTTTTGGAAGATTTCTGTAATTCCTGAATTTTTGATGAATAGTGAAATACGATAAAATACTGTATAATCAAATTATCAGTAAAATACACTATTTATGACATCATAATTGATTTAAGGCCACTTCGTTTGAGCTCACATGTCTTTATTACTATTTTAGTTCACATGAACTCGGAATATTCATAATTTTGGGCAAAAATATTATAATAAAGATTAAAATAATGAAATATACCCCCTCTCCTCCACTATAAATACCACCCTCACTCCACTCTTCTTCCCACACATATCAATACAAGATACATGCCTAAGTTCTGTCCAATATTCCTACCAAGGCTCCTCATCATGTCCTAGAGCTTCTGGTCTCACCAAAAGACCAAAACCAAATCCCTAAAGAAGGATCCCAAGGAGAAGAGATCAAGAGGTAAACATCCTCTTTTCTTTTCTTTCTTTTCTTTCATTTTATGTTATTCTCTTCCTTTACCTCTAGATTATGTTGGAATATTTCATTACATATTCCCCCTTAATTTTCATATTATTTAAGAGTGATGATATATACCCTTTCTCTCATCAATCTATTTTTATGAAATTTTAAGAGACGTTGTTAGACTGCCGAATTTTCATGAGAAATTTATCTAGTTTTCTTTTAAGATCCCTTTATTTTCTTCTTATTTCCTAACCTCCTCTTAAGAAAGAGGCATGAAATCTTTATATTATTTTATATTCTGTATGTTCTCATGTTCATGGAAAATTCATCATCATTCTTATCCTCCTCTCCCACTTATTCAAGGAATTAAAAACATTGTCCATAATGTGTCGAATTACCGACATCGTGGACGATGTGATTTTATTTTTCTTTAAATCCTTTAAGTATGGTCCTGAAACCATTTTTATGGTATAACCAGGTTATAATATATGTATTATGTATCATCAATGGTTCTGTAATTCTTTTGTACACAATTTTTTAATTTATAAAACTAAATGAGGTTGTTATTATCAAAGAAAAACTAAAATGATCTAAACAAACATCATTAATGTTTTAACTTATGAATCATCCACCTATAATAATTCAAAATGATAAATGGAATAATTTATGGTACTTAAAATATTTAAATACTAATCCATTCTAATTATTTAGTTTCACTTCCAATCAACAAGAACATCCATCATGAACCAATCTTGGAAATCATGAAAAGAACTCACCCAAAAAGAGTGCAAGGAACAAAATACTAACAATTAAAGGATGAAATGATGTTATGAAATGATCATATAAATTTTTATAAACATGAAAATGTTTCGGTAAAATACTAATAACACTATTTTAACCATTATATAGTAAGTTTAAACAAGTTTGAAGTAAGACAAGCCTGAGGTAAGGGAATTCTTGAACCGATTTCCATTCTTTGGGTTAACCTTCTACTCCATTATTTGTGGGGTTTTAAAATTGATTGTGTGATGATCTTTTCTTATATTATGTTTAATTATGTATATTTATAGTTTTTATATATATTTCATCCACTCTATTAAATCTCTATTGAGCTGTATGATATTTATAAGGGGCTTTCCTTTTAAAATCCTCTTTTACAAATCTATTTTACATAATTCAAAAGCAATGATTTTATAAAATTATTCATGTTGTATGATAATGTTATGGTTCTTGGGAATTTTTTATAATAAAGGGTAGGACCCATATCTCCTTCTAATTCATTGGGTATGTTTAAGTTGGAGGTCGGTTGTATGATTACTCCAAGTGTAACTGTGATGGTTACAAAAAATTGTAAGGTAGTCGTGAGGGTTACAAATTATAAGTTAGCTCAGAGGGTTACAAGATTATGTAAGTAATACCCCAAGATACCCTTATGGTTATAATTATTTTCTTATTGATTTTTTTAATCTCACATTTCACAAAGTAAGTATATATACACAGATGATAAGTATGTCTAATAAAAATGATTTCATGCGTTACAAGTATTCATGGACTAATATGTTCTTTCCGTTTTTTATATCCCTTTCAGAGTTTTTGTACTCATCCCATGTTTAGAATGATTTTTCATAGGTTAGTGTATGTGTAATAAAAAATTGAATCCATGTTAACATTTGAATAATTTTCAAGGAATCATGTTTTAAGTTTTAATGTTTTTAATTTTGAAAAAAATGGAAACTGTTTTTATGGTATCCACTCTGTAACAATGTGTAATGCTATGAATGTATTATGTTCCAATTCTCTATAGATGTATACTTGAAAAGATCCTCAATTTAAAATGCAGTGTTTTCTTGACTAAATTCAAGATTATGTACGTAATAAAGATGGGTCTTTATAATGAATGCTTTCATAAAGATAAATTTAGTTGTGATCTTGAAGGTTTGAAATGATTGCAAGAAGTTTCTTCATCATTGGACAGAAGTGTTCAACAATAATTTATAGAGCCTACTGTTGAAGTTGATTGATCTTAGCAGTGTATTTCATACCCATCCTCATCTAAAAGAACCCTTTTTCCTAGAAGTCACTAAACTCTAAACCATTCATTTTGAAAGCACCAGATGACTATGGATTTTAATTTAAAACATTTTAATGTATATGTAAATTACTTCAGTTTATTAATATTTTGATTTATTTAAATTTATTTAAGTTCAATACTTCACTGAAAATATTATATTTCATTTATTATTCCATAATTCATAACTATTCATTTTTTAGTTCTGTGCTATAATAACTGTGGTTTATTTCATTTATTCATTCACAAATATCTTTTAATATCACAAAAAGTGGGAGAATATTTAAGCTATGGAAACAATCACTGATGGAGATGGGGAGAATATTTTCAACCCTGATATTTTCTTTTGAGTGTTTTACTTATCAAAATAGTTCTTTCAAATCAAAATTTTCAGAAAAAAATTATATCTACATTTGTGTTTTACAAATCCTATATTTTCTTTAATTTTTTAAGGATTGTGTTATAGATTTTTTCATCATCAAAAAGGAGAGATTGTTGGGAATGTATTGTTTCAACAATACTCTATAATTTATAATGAATTTGATGTCCCAAAAGACCCCTATTTGTTTTATAATGAATTTTTTTTAATTATACTTTATATGAATTTATATTCTATTTAAAAGAATTTAGCATTATTAGAATGATTCTGAAAAAGCTATTTTTATCCCTACATTACATTGAAAAGCTATAGTTAGTGTGTGGTATCAACCCTACCATAAACTAAAGAGTTTTCATGTGGATCATCATCCTTATGTTTTGAAAATTGACATGTATATGCATCAGAAACCCTACTTTAAAGTCTGGATTTACTATTTACAACCCTAAGTTCAAGAAAATTGAACGTATGATAAATTAATGCAACATTTAGGATTTTATGGTGACTAGGATAAAAGTATGTATAATTATCCATATTTTAATTTTTTATCCCTAAATTACATGAAAATGAAAATATGGATAAGGAATCATATGTTACATAGTTGAAACCTATGCTATGCAAAGGAACCCTACGCTACGCAACTCAACCCTATGTTGTTTTATTAAAGGTGAAGTTTTTCAAGCCGCATTTTCAATCTGATATTAATAAAATGGTCAAGTCATAATTGAAGACAAATTCAAGGATCATTTTGATTGTTTTAAAAAAATTAGTTTATCATAGAAAATCATTCCTATTTCTAAGAAAAGTTTCGACTCTCATGGTCAATTGAAATTTGAAATTCCGCAATCAATCAGGTTATTCTTTTGGATCTGAAATATCAAATCAAGTCATCTACTCTCTATATTCCTTCATAATATCTCTTCAAAAATAGATGTGATAAGTTATTCACATACAAGACTATCTTATTTAAAATATTTTACAGTGCTACAAAGGAAGAATGACTCAAAAAGAGAAATACGCATTGGTGACATACATGTTCAATCTTGTTCTATTAAAAGTGCACTGCTATTATTTTTTTTCAATAGAAGATGTTTTTGCAACTAAATTGATTAAAACTATTTCAATATTGAATATTTTTTTTAAAAAAGAATATCCATCTATAGTCAATTATGTGCTGGTGTAATTGAAAGGTTTAACCTATTTCAATAAATCAATGTTTTTTTATTTGAGTTTCAACTAATCATACTCAAATGTGGTGTAGTATCAGCTTCTCAGACTAATTTTTGGTTTTTTTTGGTTCCTTATAAAAGAACTAGAAATGATTTTTTTTATTCTAGTGAAGGTGTTAACTGATTGCACTTAGTTTTTGATATTTTGGTCTTGTGATAAGAGGACCATTCTAGTGGAATTTACCAAGCTTGCTGAGAGATTTATTGGTTGAGTGGACTAGTAGATATTTTTACCCCAAACCACTATAAAAAGTAGTGTTCTTTATTTCTATTAATCCACTAAATATTTTTATATAGAAAAAAAACACTGCATATCCCTATAAATTAAAGTGGGTATCAAAATCTAGAATAGTGAATTTTTTTGAAAAGACACAATTCTCCCCCTCTTGTGTGTTACTTTGTATATTCTGACCTAATTGGGCTAAGCAACCATACCATAGATTACATATAGAGGATAAGATTCATTCCCTCTATAAGTAGAATCAATATTTGAGTTGAAATATATATCTCTTTAAAATAACAAATGAACTTTGGAATCCTCATCCCAGTAGTATGGTATTTCACTCTTAATAAATTTTCTGAAGGTACGATATACACTAGTTAGGATTTCAATGAAATTCCTAATAATTATGAGGAAAACATAAATAAATATAAATACCAACAGGTTTCTTAGAGGGGATATGTTAAGGATTTATTTTTCCTCTTATGTATCATAATCAATTACCCAATGTGGATAATGAATTCATGTAATATCTCAAAATTCACTCCAGATATACTCTTTATTGGGTTTATATTCATGTTTTGTTATAAATTCTTTGTGAAAAATGCCTCAAGGTTGGTAAATTGACTGGAACATTGGTATTATTTAACCACTAGTTCATCTATAATCTATCCCATCATTTTATCAATATGGGGATTAAAAATATGGTGAATAGACCACTCATAGGTGTCTATAATATTCTTTAAGTCAAATTGAATATCTTGATAATAATATACAAATGAGTAAACCTGTAAGGTAATATATTATTCATTTTCAAAAACTATAAAAACATTTTTATATCTAGAGTACCCATATATAAATGAAATATAGTGAAATAATTTCATAAGATTGATGATATATTCTTTTACTGATATCGGGAAATCATCTTTCAAGTAATGAATTTTAAAGCCCCATAAGTCAATTCATACCCAAATTTAAACATTCTTCTTCTTAATAGAGATGTTTTTGGAAAACTATTTGGGGTACTGAACCTAAAAAATAAAGTGAAAATTTATCAACTTTTTCCCTTTATTCACTACTTAGGAATCTGGAGATGGTTTTATTCCTCCTTACCATTTTTTGTTACCATGATAAGTATATGGAAGTTCGAGTTGGCGAAAAACAACCTAGTGGTTTAAAGTTTATATTCCCATATGATTCTAGGAAAAACATCCTTATGCTTCTTGAAGAATTTGATATATTACTTCTGTTCCTCAATAGTCATGTATGTATTGATTAATGTGGGATATGGATCTTGAATTGTTTCAGGTTTAACTTGATGAGTTTATTGATAGATGTTTAAACACTTTATTGAAATTTAGTGAGGAATAATTGAGTGCATTCTCTCTGATATTAGGAGAATTAAAGGATTAAACATGCCCTTTATTATTAAACAATGGTATTACTCATATGAATTCTATTTTAGGGTAATAATTATCTAAAGCTAATTGGGGAGTCTTGTGTTCCACAATTATTATATGAATAACAAAGAAAGATCCAAAACCTTTCATCTTGTTTCTATAATAATTTTTTAAAACATCAAATACTCTAGACTATATTTTCTTTGTCTCAATTATGGAATAATTTTGGAAAACATTCACCATATGAGGTTCTATATTCATTAGGTGTATGGTATGAATCTAACCTATCATTATGGAGGATTGTTCAATTACTAAAACTGATTGTACCATATAGGATAATATGTTATTAGCATGGACTTTCCCCATTATTAGGAGAAAAATGTAGTTTCCAAAGTCCATACTTCTTATAATAATTATATGTACGAGGATAAAAAAAAATTTCACGATTCTAGGGACTAGCTAGAGTGGATCCCAGTCTATTAGGGTTATCCACCTATGCAGATTCCTTTTCTTAGTGATTATTTTTTTCATTTTAGAATACCCAATATGTATATACTAAGGGTTAAAAGATTAAAAAGGGTAATTTTTCAATGAAATACAATCACTTTCCCAATCATAGGGTATATCAATCATTGGTGGTATAATGATTTCATGATCACATGAATATTCATTCAGGGTGAGCCTAGTAAGATGTTAAATGTCATATCTTGTCTAATAATGATTCATTATATATTAGAGTGAGTATCCTTAAATTAAGTTCATAGGATGTTATTTTCTAATGCTTTATACTTGATTTTTTTGATACCCTTATATTATTAAAATTGTCATGTTGAAATCAATTTCCTATAATTTTAGAAAGTGGATGGGTCAATATAGGATGGGATCAATCCAAAAACTATTATACAAAAAAACTTAATATAACTCCATGTTATTGATATGAACATATAAATAAACATATACAATTTTACATTGTTTTATTTATACTTATTCTTTATTTGTAAAATAAATAACCATATTGTAGTTTAAAAACTCATTCTTATCATGACATTCATTGGTGAAAAAAACATTAGTCTCAAACAACTATAGGTTTTTCAGGACTTTGATGAGGTATTCTTTAAGTTCCGTAGATATATGAAGAGAATCCAAATTTTAATGTTGCACTTAGACTATGTAAAGATGGGGTAATATATTATATTTCTTGAAAAAAGACTAAGGTTTCATATTGTGGACCATATCCTAAGTTTAGAATATTAAAATTCTTGGATATTGTATAGAAGACACTTCTAGAGTCTAGGGTGACAGTTCCTTCCCATCATGAGTGTTAAAATAACAAGTTCAAATGGGGTTATGAGATTTTATAGGTTATAGTAATTTATCTAGGTAGCCTTCCATCCAACATAAAAATAGGTGTGTTCTTGAGAGCTTTGGATTAATCTGGTGATCCTATTGAGCTAGTTGGATTTCTATTAACCTAGTCTTGGTGGAATGACTAATTTAGTCTAGAATTAATCCTTAAATCTTTTTTAGACTTCAAGTGTTTCTTATCACTTGAATATATGGGGTAAGAGGGATATATTTCATGAAAATTATATTTTATCTGAAATAATTCATCTATTTGAATAACATTGATAGAGGAGATTCATGTTTCTTCATTTGAAGAGGTTTTAACTTAGTGAGGAAGTTATTTTCCTCCCAATGTAGTGGGAATGATTTACATAAGGGAATGGATTTATTTAAGGTCCCATGAGTTTTCTTCCACTTTCCCCTCATGTGATAATTCTAGTTATGTTAGCTTTAGGAATATTTTTTCATAAACGGCACCATTATTAGGTAGTAGATGAAATTGAGTCCATGATTATTTAATTCAGCCATAATATGATGATAATGCGCACATAACTAACTTTATTTTGGGAATATTTGTTAATGAATTTCTATATAGTTGTTTTTTACTTCATACCGCTCTTCTTTAACTAGAAAGGTAAGAGCTACTTGGGTCATGTGAACCATGAGATTATCCAATACCACCTACCACTTTTCTAATATTCTTTGGATTTTTCATGAATAAATTGCAATCTTGAATTGTGTAAACTAATATTTTATGATAAGGTAAGTAGTAAGGATAATTTACAAGACCCACATTGTTGCTATTTTTTTCTATGGTAAAGAGATCATGTCTTGTTCAAAGGAACACAGAAAATAACCCAGAACCTAACCAGCCATGAGCATCATTACTTCTTATGATGGATTATTTTTATAATTTATATTTCTTTGACCATTAATAAATAAAAATTCATAGTATAGTTCAAGAATAAGGTCAATTTTGTAGATAACAAGGAAGCCTCTATGTGAATTTATAAAAAATTATTATATCCTAATAATGTTATAAAGATTGTGAATCAGATTCACAATAAAACCGATGTAAATTAATTATTTCATGAGTTAAAAATTAATTTTCATAATAAATAGTGGATAATCAATATGCAAGGATGGTTTATTTAATGAAAAAGTCCAACTTCACTTATAGAATTAATAAAATTAATGGTTTTGTAGTTATAAATTTAATTGACATCCACTTAATCAACATCAATCAAAACTAATTTAATACATTATCTTTTTATGGTCAAAAGAATAAAAATAATTAAAGAACATTAAGTAAAAATTATAGAATAAAAAAAATAATCCATTTCACTCTCATAAATTATTTATCTCTAGCTTTTTGAGTTTCCTTCATCAATAAATACATGTCTCAATTATTTAATAATGAATGTGATATACCAACTTAGTCATAACATGATACTATTTAATAAATCTAACTCCCAAATGGATTAGAATTTAGAATATGTATTATAAATCCTTTTATAGTGATCCCACAATCTTATATTAGGTTAGTGACCCATGGTTGATTTTTCATCGATAACGAGTGATCCACACAACATAGAAGAGAGTATATAACTAAAAGAACTAAGAAAAGATTGAGTAATAAAGTAAAAATTACTTGAATTAAAGAGAATTATCCAAATTATAAATCCCACTATTACATAATGTATTATTATAGAAAAATAAAAGAAAATAAATCATATATAGGTTGATATATCATGATCGACTCCCTTGACTAATCAAAACAGCTACAACAACTACTTGGAGAGTATAAGAAGAAGATAAAATTATAGCATCTCAGATGGCCTATGCTTTATCTATATATCATGATCATACTTTTATATAGATAGATATATGTTCATATCTATAATATCTTTCATTATCTTCATTTATTTATTTTCATATCTTTCCACCTTTAATAGTGTTGAAATCTCACTTAGAAAAATCCTTATAAATTTCAGTGGTTAACTACAAGTCATCCCAAACTGATAGGTGAGACACTATATTTATTTGAGAATTAATATCTTAAAAATATATATTTAGGTAGTTTCACATTTAAAAGGGTTTTTTAGGCTTTGATTCTATTGGTAGTAGTGATACATATAATTATCACATGTCATTTCCCCTGATGGTGCCCTATGACCCACTAAAATGGATATAACTCCCTTAATACACATCTAGTTCAATTAAAATTTGAGCCAAAGCCTAATTAGTTAATAATTAATTTCTTCATTCTTTTAAATTTCTATTTGTATCAAATAAAACAATCATAAATTTTCTAATATTTTTATATTATCTTTCACCAAATCCTAACATGATGGCCTCTATTTCACCACAATACCTAAATATTTCATTCTTTAATAATCCTCCATATTTTTGGAGTTTTTTCCTCATCCTTTATAACTATTTATTAAATTTTGTGCTTCATCATAATTTTTATAACTATTATCTTGGTCTTTAAATCTCTAGTAATCATGTTCCACTTCTTTTAAATCTTCAATCGTGATTTTAATTTCAAATATCACCCTTGAACTATTTTTCCATGAATCTGGATTGGTTTTGACATGAACTCTAACCAATTATTACTTCCTTTTTATAACATAACACTCCTCCTTCACACCATAATTGACACTTCACTAGTAAAAAATAGTTTAAAATGACTCTTTTTTAACATCATATTTATAAAACTAACATTTAAAAAGGTTTTTAACACTAGTTATTTTATATCCAATGTTAAAAACAATATCATACTATTTTACAACAATAATAAAATTACTGGTGCAAAAAAACTTCTTTTCTATATTTTTTATAAACATAATCAATATAAAATACACTTAAATTATTTTTTTAAAGTATGTTTTACTTGTTATTTTGTTTTTTATCACAATCCAAATGATGTTTCTAACCCCAAACCTAAATTTTTCACTTTATGAGACCCTCTCCACTAATTCATGTTTCCATCCACTCACATCGATCACTATCCACTGCCTCTATCCTTTATCCACCACCACCACCATCCCTTCTTCAATGGTTTTGGCCATTTTTTGGTCATATCATATAAATCAACTATAGATATGACAGTATTCTTATTTTATGTTTTTAAAACAAAAATATATATAGGAATCTCTATTATTACATATATTATTTATATATTTATTTTATATAATTTTTGTAAGTATCTGATCTTAAAAATATCATATTATAGTAACCTTAAACTAGAATTGAATTTCTTTATTTCTTAAAGATCATTTAGGTTTAGAGTTTTAGATAATTAGGAAAAAAACACTAACAAATAAAACTCAAATATTACAAGTTCTCACTTATACTCAGTATACATTTTTTCCACCAAATGAATCCCTTTTAAAATAAAAAATTATTTCTTTTCATGACACATCATCAATACTTTCATCAGGGCATCTTATTTGTCCTTACCAATCATTAAGACCTATGAAAAGAATTTTAAAACATGGGTTGATCGCAAAAAACATACTAAGAGACATAAAGAAATAAAATCTTTAGTCTACTGAAAAAAAATGACAACTTGTTTAATGTTCTTTGAGTGAATAAAAAAATCATTTTCACATGAAAAACCCGCACACTTTCTCCTCAAATAAAATCATTAAAATACCTAAAAGGAATAAATAATAAAGGTATATTATGGAATCATTTTCATATCAATATTACATATGCTATATATCTCATGTCTACATAGGTAGTAACAATCATAGTTACATTCAGAATAACCACTGTATTATATTTCTATAATCTCTTTAGAGAAACCTAATCAATAAACTTCATCCCATTACTCGATACATTGGAGAGATATAATGGGATCACATTACTTTAATTTATAATGGAACCAATCATCCTCAACAACAAATACCAAGAACCATAAAAAAATCATAACACATAAATCTATCATAAAAAAACATTCTTGAGGAAAATAAGTTTTAAATTTTGAGATAACTTTTCATTTTTAAAAATCCTTGCACTCCAAAATGAAAACTTTTTATTTGAAAATAATATAGTAAATAATAAAGTAATATTCAAAAAATTAATGTATCATGAAATTAGTAAAATAATTTCCTACTATATAATTTAAAAAACATTCCTTTTAAATTTTTTAAAAATAGTTAAAAGAGTAACTTTAAAATATTGGTTTTAAAAAGAAATTCCCTTACATAAAACTAGAAAAAGATCCCTTTTCAAAAAATTGAGGTAAATTATAAAATTAACATTTTAAAACATTAATTTATATATAAATACATTCATAAAAACCATTTTTAAAACATTTACATAAAATAGAAATCATTATAATTGTAAATATTTAAAACATTTAAAATGATGTTTTAGATAAAGAGTCTCTTACCTTCTGTCTGACTCATCATGTAAATTCCTGATTAATAAACTTAGGTTAATTTATAATTTCTTTAGAAACTTATTCATCTTTATTATTCCTAATGTATAAATCATTTAGATGTTATATACAATTACTTATTAATTTAAGTCCATGTTGGATGTTTTGACAATATTTACTGCCTAAGTCCAAAATGGCTTCGTTAAGTTAAATATGGTCATAGAGGTCACAATTACATCATATATAGAAAAATATTCATGAAATAATTGTAATTTTTATACATAAATTATACTTTTAAATAAAACTATTTAATATTGTAACGCCCTGACCCCAGTTACCCAGAGTCGGTGCATTATTACATAACATTGGCATGATCACAAAAGATCAAGTCTCAAAATACCGATTAGTTTAGTTGCCTTGGAATCACTAGATACATTCATAAAGCTTACATTACATCATAAAATGAAAAAACTACAATAATATAGTCTCCATGGTCCACACTCATATAACCTTCAGACTATCCCAACAGGTCAATCATAAAATAATTCTTCACATCCTGGGAAAAATAAAACATAGAAAGGGGTGAGCAGAGATGCTCGGTAAGTATAACAATATATCGGAAACTTTCATAAATAAGAATAAACATTTAAGGCAATGTATAACTAAAACAAAATCCTTTTAAACTTGAACTTCAACATAATATGGAAAAAATAAAATGAAATAATTCCATTTACTTACTCACATGGATATTCTACTAGTCGAATAATCACATGCAATATCAATAACCACTTCCATAATAATGGAATGCATAATGTCATACTATCATAACCACACAGTCAAGGCCTTGTGCCAAGAATATAAATAAGTTTCTTTCAAGTACTTGTGCCAAGAAACTAGTTTGTCTCAAGAGACCTACCGATGCATCGAGTAGCTATAGCGGGCTTCACTCATCACTTATTAAGCCCAATGCATTCCTCATATGAACATGTTTAAACATAACATAAACATTCGTATTAAAACTAGCATACAAAATGTCAATACTTTATCCATAAACCATGAATGGTATAAAAATAACACATCCACAGTAAAACATATCACAAAACCTTCAATACAATATGAAAGTTTTGTATCATGATAAATCACAGTCAAATAATCTTAAAATCCATCAAAGGATGTTGACATACATGAAATCAAAACTATTTGAGAGAAATATCTCTTTTTTTAAAACATTTAAAAGTCACATAATTATAAAATAAAACATTTGTTTTTAAATTATTCTTATAATCCTATAAGGGAAGCTTCGATGATTTTATAATGGCGTAAAATATCTGCACCCTCCGTATAAGTTAAAAAATACATTCTTACCTTAATTATGTGGAAAAGGTTAAAAAGGAACTTGTTTGGAAAATGACAGAAAGATTCCTTTATAAACTTCTTATAAAAAGTCAAAAGGGGTATAAATGACTTTAACACATAGTCTGTAAATATTAAGAATTATTTGAAATACATTTTTAAGAAACATGGATGTGGATGATAAAAAGGTCCCACTAGATAATTACTTATAAACAACCTCGGATAATGAAGAGATTGTGAAATAAACTCTTACCTTGTCCTTTTCCTTGGTTGAGGGTAGGTTAAACTTCTATATAATGGTGAAATAATTTTTATTAAATTATAAAATAATCATATACATTAATATGATATCATATATGATCTTTTAACATTGCTTTGTTAATAATATCTTAGTATTATCGTCGTTTTGGGTGTTAACTTACTCGTTTTCTTTTATGTGTTTTATTACATAAGTTGTGTTTTTTATGGATATGTTGTATATTATTCATATAAAGTATGATATAAAGTCCTTAAACATTATTTTTAATCATAAAATTAAGATTAGACTTGAATGGATACAATGGGGAATGAATCTCATTGCGTTCGTGGAGACGGTAGTCCGTACGTGCGCACGAACACTACTTCCATTTCATTTTTCATTTTAAAAGGAATCAATACCAAATGATAAATAGGTATATTATTATTCCATTATAATAAAATATCTTATATATGTGACTTAATTTCATTAACACCATCCTTTATACGTTCCAGGTATGGTATGAACGAGTCATATCACTTTGAGGAGGCAGTAGTCCGCACTTCCTCAAATGACATTATTGTATATATATATATACAACATGAAACAAATAATGGTATTCTATAAAATGGAATTATTTAATCTTATATATAAAATAAATATCATTAATATCATATTTAATTATTTTTCCATCATAATGGCCACTATGAGAGGCGGTAAGAGATAATTGAACAATCATCGTCTCGTGAGGCGTTTTGGTTGCCATCCACAGAAACATTATGTTCTTCACCCATTAGATGGAGGTGTGTGTAAGTGTAGTTCAAATAATTCTCATAACAATATCCTAGTATATTTAGTATACTGTTGTTGTTACAAAATAAAAAAATAATAAGAGTTTAGGGGTTGGAGAAGTAAAATAAAAGAAAAGAAGCTAAGAGAAATCGTTACCTTTAAATTGGGTAACTCCCTTTGGTTTGAACCAAAAAGGACCCTTGATGTTACTTCTGCATAAGGTAAGGATTCTAGGAGGAGGATAGGGATTTAGGTAGCTTAACTAGGTATAGGGTGGATGAGACAAAAGGCTTGATATGTGTGAGAAATTGGTTAGAAGTCGTGTCCTTTTATAAGGGGGAGGAGGGGCTCTTTAGGAAAAACTTAAAGTATTATTTTATAATAAACTCATATTCGGTTTATAATGGATCCAAAGTGAATTATTCAAAGTATAAGCTAGTTATTGGTCGAAAATAACTCAACCAATAGGTTTTAGACAAGTTTGTGTCACTATTTTACCCTTATCTTTTAGATTTAACTCTTAGTTAAATAGTTTGACATTTACCATGTCTCTTTGTATATTTATATTATATGGTTAATGAACTTACTACAAACTACCAAGAGAACCCCAAGTGGTTCATTAATGACATACATATCATCATATAAATCCTTTTTCTGAACCTTATATTTTTAGAAATACTATATCAATTAATAATATAATATTTGTTTTAAAAACTCTTTTATGTCAATTTTGACACTATTTAATAATTGATTTTTTTTAAAGTCTTAATAACATTATTAATTCGAAAAAATTCATTTAATCAATCCTAGAATTCCATATTAACCAATAAAATTTTTTTAATTCAATAAAAGTCTAAAATTATATTTATTTGGGTAATTATAATATCAATTATTTTAATATTTCACTAATAAGGTAATTACTACATCATCATTGTGTCATAAATAAATTAAATTATTTAATGTATAAAAATTATAAATAAAATACCATTATTTAGGAAATTTTTTTATATTACTAAATAATATTTTTAATCTAATTTATCTTATTTATAACCCTATATTAAAAATGTTTTAGTTATTAAACATTGATTTTAACTCTTTTAACTCTTCTTTGAATTAAATAATAATAAATGTCCTATTCTAATCCAAGTGGACCAAAGAGGTTCATATTTTATTACTAAGGTTGTTTTTGGTCGAATTATACTTATCAAATAGAATTAGAACATGTGTTAGGGTAATAATAATATCATTTTTACCCTTAATTTCCCAATTAACTTTATATCGTGGTAAATAAAAGTAAAAAAGTTATTATTCACGAAAAATTATTTTTATCTTATTGAACCAAATTTTACTCCTTGATATAAACCGTGTCTCTCAGATTTTTGAAATTCCACTCACAGAAGCGATAAAATTATGTTTTATGTGAATTTGAAAATTCTCCTAGGAGATGGGTAAAAGACGGAGAAAAGTTTAATAAAATTTTTATATATCTAAAATTATTCTAAACTAACTCCAATGAATTAAATTGAACTTATATAGGTATTATGTATCTATTTTCACATTAAATAAATTTAAATAAAATAAATAATTATTTAAATAAAAATTCGGTTTTAAACTATAACTCATTGTTTTTCACCATTCATCAAAAAATGAATGTTTTCAGAAAAATACCAAAACTTCACCCTAAGCTAATTTTGATATTCCAAATCCAAAAATAAAGTCCATTTTGAAAGATAAAATTTATAAAATTTCAAAATTTTGGTATTACTATTCATAACAGCTAGTTTGATTGGTTGTGGTGTGTGTTAGAAATCAAAGTTGTGTACAACACATGCTACTGTATTATTTAAAGAGAAGCATACCGTGGAAGCTTGGGGTGTTACAAATATGGTTATGAAAAAAGGAACTACATTTTAATCATTGCTACGGTAGGTTATACGTATGCATGAGTAATGTTTTTATTTTTCAATAATCATTACAGAAAGAAGGTAAGTATAATTTTATATTTACAGAATGATAATAAAATCATTAATATAATATTAATCATTTAAATATACTTATATATATCATTAATGTGATGTGGTGATGAAAAATCTTTCACATCACTTCGTGGAGGTGATAATTCACACATATGCACAAAAAATGTTCGCATTTTCTATGCAAGGAAAGGTAAGAATGTAAATGATATATTATCTATTTAAAATAATAAATATTTTATTAAAATAATATATAAATATTAATTACATCCTTATAACTAGTCTTGATAGATAGTGATTGAAAACAAATTACATTAGTTCGCGAGGTGGTAGTTCATTGTACAAACAGACAATGAGTTGTTTTCTCATTTTACAGAAGGGGATATGGATATGAATAATTCCATTAAAATAATAACATCTCAGTATATATAGGATAATGAATTTATTATCATATCACGGTTTAATAATACTTTAAGTAGGTGTAAGAATAAACAAAACTAAAATGTAGTTGAATGTTATACCTACTATTTCGAAAACCACCTTTTCTTAACACCTCAAACCATATAAGTTAATTATTATGCCTAAAACAATACATCTATAATTTTATGAGGTATTCTATGAATGTATTTGGGTAGATAGTTTCCCAAAAAATGAGTTTTTAAGTGTTTTTAAATGAGAATTAGGGGTAATCTTTTATAAGAGAGGGGAGGGGTACTCTTGAAATTTCTCAAAATATTAAATAAAAATAAATTAATTTTCAATTAAAAATATCTAAAAAATGATTTATTTAAAATATAAGATTTGTAAAATGAAAATTATTCAAGTTTGGACTATTTTTTCAATCCTCATTGTTTTTTTTTAACCCTTAATTCACCCCTTTAATTTTTATTGTGACAACCTGGATTTTTACATTTTGAGGGTTAATATAGTTAATATAAAATACCAAAAATCCATAAATGGGTCATGGATGACATGTTAAAACTTATCCCAATTTTTTGGATGAAATTTATATTTTAATATATATATATATATATATCATTTAATAAAATATAATTTTTTTAATATTTATATAATGTTGATTTTGAAACTATTCATTACTATGACTTTTTAAAATATCAATACAACAATAAAAACTCTAAAACAATATGTCAATACATAACTAAAATGAAAAATTAATATATAAAATTATTTTATGATAATAATTATATCAATTTAAATTTATTTTATTATTTTTAATACCATTTATTTGATTTTTCCATTAATTGAATAATTACTCAATTAGCGTTGTGTCAGAATTTAAGGTAATTATTTCAACACAAAAAATTATAAATAAATTACCATGATATAGATATATATTTTATATTTTAAATTAATATTAATAGTCTAAAATATATTTTGTATAACCCTTTATTAAAAATGATATAGTTATAAAACAATGAGTATGACATATTTGACTTTTCTTTAAATAAAATATTATAAATGTCATACTCTTATAAATTTGGACTAAAAAGGTTATAATTTACATACTCAGGTTATTATTTTCAGATAAAACACATCCAATAAAATTTTCCCAAGTTTTAGGTTCAATTTCTAGTCCTTATTATTTTATTTTTACCCTTAATTACCTGATTTATCTTTTATCGTGGTAACAAATATTACTCAAGTTACTATTAATATTGTAAAAAACTAAAAGTGACATATTTAATAAATTTTGTCCTTATAATTAAAAATATTTAATCCATTTTTCCAAATTTAATTTACATAATTTATAGAATTTATTTTAAAATTTTCCTGTGTACATTACGAGAAAGTGAGTTTTTAAAGTGAAAATGTTCAAATGTTTAAAATGTTTTTCTATCTAAATTCAATATAAAAAGATTAAGAAGTCCTAAATTGGATTAATAGATTTATAATTTATCTTATTTAACTTTAAACCAAATAAAATTTAGCAATATAAATTTTTTAGATGAAAAGTCATTTTTCAATTAAAATGTAGTATTTTTCACTATTCATCAAAAAATGAAAATTTTCAAAAAAATACCAAACAATAACCCTAAGATAATATTTATGTTACTATTTCAAAAATTAATATTATTTTGAAAAATAAAATTTATAAAAGTTTCGAAATTTAGATTAAAAATAAATACGCCATCAAAAGGTGGCAAACTCCCCTTTAGAAAAATACAGATTTTTATGCCTAGAATTGGATTTATTTTTATTTTGTGTATAGATAAAATATAGGATGAATGTTAAAAATTATATTTAATATTATATATATATAATTGATATAATACAACAAGAGTGGGTTTTTTATTTTTTTAGTATAAAACACACTTGTCAACATTTAAAAAATCAGAAAAATATTTCCTTTTATTTTGAAAAGGGTTTTATTTTAATTTATAATTAATTTGCCACCAAATAATTCATTATATATGCATTTTTAAACTATATTTTCATAATTTGGTTATGCTTATTCAGAACTACCATTCTATGAGCTAGGTTCTAATGGTAACATTTAAATAATGATATTTAGTTTTTTATTTAAGCTCTATGTGTCATCTCTTGTACGCTATAGAAAAAAGAATTTCCTTTTAAAAACATGGGATGATACATTCTCTACCCCCCCCCCCATTAATAAATATTTACCTTGTAATTTTAACTCAGTCTCAGTAAGTATAGTTTGACTTTTTGAAGTACGTTTGTTGAAATCCCACATCAGAAAAAGGGTCAATAAAACTTCTATTTGAAAAGAGAGAAAGGAAAGTATGAAGGTCGCCTAAGATGACACGTATTAAGATTAAATTTAGAAAAAAAATTGACATGGAAGAGAAAAATAACTATCATGTTCTAATGGAGAGTGATACAGAACATGTTCACTATATTGTTAACCATCACAAAATCATAAATATATGTTGGGATAAAAGGTCATTAATTTTTTAGTAATAATAGTAAAAGGAAAATGTTTTTTTAAGATATTTTTTAGAGAGTTGAGTAATTCCTTTACTAACTAGACTTAGAGAATAAGTAAATATACTTAATTGACAAGTATTGTTCCATACTTTAATCAATTTTCACCATAATATCATCTTTTTTGAAAAACGATGAGTATTTAAGATGAATTTTTCATGCCTAAAGAATTATAATCAACTTATATGGATCACAAAATTCAAAAATTTTAATTTTATTTTCCTATTTTATTTGTAAATTAACAAAAATCAAAAAGGTTAGAATAATATAAGACAATTACCAAAAAAATAAACCTTTACTTGATGAAAAATTACTTTAAACTCTAAAATTCAATAGTAATACCCAATGTTAAACCTAGAGAATTCAATAAATAACTATCCTTAAAATTACTCAAAAATATTCTACACTAATATTAAATCACAAAAATTATAATTATTTTATCACATATACTTCAAAGAAAATTTTTAATAATTATCTCTAAATAACTTCAATTGTTATTAAAGTCTCATACCAAAAAGGAATATCCCTAATAATATTCAAGGTACACTGACTATTTCTATAAGTAAACTAAAACACCATAAATTAAAAATAAAATCATTTGTTATTCCAAAATATAATTCAACTACTATTACACAAATAAAATCTCATAGTATTCTATTTACCTTAATCGTGTAAGGTTCCAAAAATAGTAAACATCGTCATAAATAAGTTTAATCACTTAGTCCCCAAATCATTTTCTAATCCTACGATTATCTATTTTATAAAATATATGTTCCCAAAATTAACATAACCATTATCCATTAGATATCCTAAAAAATCATACAAACTAGGAAATCACATAGGCTAGTGGTAGGTGATGCAAACTTTTCTCCCTTCGGTTATTGGTTCAATTCTACGGCCTTGTCAGACATGACATCTTGCCACACGATTTGTGGGTTTTCATTTTTCAAAAAATATATAATCCTTAAAAATTCCCAAAATATGATAAAATAATTAAAAATAACCTTAAAATGTTTTAACCATAAAGGTTATCTCTTACCTTTCCTTCTTCATCCCAAAATGTTATAACCCAATATTACTTTAAAATGAATGTCTCTAAAAATATGTCCAGTCACCTAAAAATTTCATAACCTAAATCTTAAAAAGTGGATTATAAGACACTGAACTTATGATAAACCATAAAATTATAAAACTGTGATGAAATACATAACTCTTATGAAGGTATCCTAATCTCCAAAGTTGACTAAAACCAGCTCTGATACAAAATATAAAGACAGGGAATTAAAAATCTCATATTATAATGACTTTAGACTAGAATTTACTTTCTTTATTTCCCAAATATATTTTAGGTTTAATGTTTTAAGGAATTGGTAAAAACACTTACACAGTAAACCTATACATTAAAAGTCTACACGTATACTCAGTATCCATATTTAACCACAAAAAAAACCTTTTAAGATAAAACACGATTTCTTTTCATGACACATCTTTAAAACTTTCATCCTGACATATTCTTTGTCATTAAAAATATTTAAGACCTAGGAAAAAAAATTTAAAACATGTAATAATAATAAAAAACCTTAGTAAAGTACATATTGAAATAAAAATTTTATTCTAGTAAAAAAACATGAAAACTCATTTAATGTTCTTTGAGTGAATAAAACAAATCATTTTCACATGAAAAACAAACACAATTTATGCTCAAATAAATGAATTTTAATCTATATAAATAATAAATCATAATTTTGTCTTGTGAAATAATTTTAATATCACTATTTCATATATTATATCTCTCAAATCTATACAAGGAGTAACGAACATAGATACATTCAGAAGAACCACCATAGTATATTCCTATAATATCTTAGGAGAAACCTAATTTGATAAATTCATCCCATTACACAATAAATTAGAGAGGTATAATGGGATCACCCACACTTTGGTTTTTAATGGAACCACTAATCCTCATAAACAATACCCAAGAACCATAACATAAAAATAACACATAAATCTTTCATAAAAGAAACGTTCTTGAGGAACATTTATTTTCAATTTCGAAATCAGTTTTAATTTTAAAAAAGTTGCACAATCTTAAATGAAAAGATTTTATTTGAAAATAAAATTATAAACTAGTACAGGAAGATTAAAAACCTTAACGTTTCATGAAATTGGAAAAATCCATTCATGCCTTATAAGTTAAAAAACATTCCTTTTGACTTTTGTAAAAATATTTGAAACTGTAACTTTAAAAGAGTTTTTAAAAAAAGTCACTTACATAAAACCTGAAAATATCCCTTTTTGAAAAAAAAATGAGAGAAATTTTATATTTTATATTTTAAAAAATTAATTTACATATAAATATATTCCTAAAAACCATTTTAAAAACATGAATATGAAATATAAATATTTATAAGAATAATTTTTAAAACTATTAAAATGATGTTTTAGTTAAAGTGCCCCTTGCCATGAGACCGAATAATCATGTGCATTCCTGAATAATAAAATTAGGTTAATTTATACTTTATTTATAACATTTTTATGATTATTATTCCTTTAATATCACTCGTTTCTATGTAATATACAATTACTTATTCATTTAATTTCATGTCCGATGTTTTGACGATATTCGGTACCTAATTCCAAAATGGTTTTGGTAAGTCGAATATGGTAAAATAGATCATAATTCCATAATATTAAGAATAATACTCATGAAATAATTATAATTTTTATATATAAATTATACTTTTAAATAAAACCATTAAATTTGGTTATGAAAAATGAACTATGTTAAAATCAAGGAGATGGTAGGTCGTACATACGCATGAGTAACACTTTAATCTTTCAATGATCATTATAGAAAGAAAGTAAGTATTATTTTATATTTATATAATGGTCATAATATAATTAACATAGTATTATTAATTTAAATATACTTATATATATCATTCTTGTGATGTGGTGATAAAAAAAGAGTCGCATTGCTTCATGGATATGATAATTTACATATACTAATGAACAACATTATCATTTTTATGTGAATTGAAATGTAAGAATGTAAATGATATATTATCTTGTAACAGTGATAAATATGTCATTATTATCATATATATAACATAATTCCATCATCACAACTAGCCTTCAGAGATAATTATGCAAAATGAATTCATCAATTCGCGAGGCGGTAGTCCATTGTACACATAGACAATGAATTCATTCCCCATTTTATAGAAAAATATATTGATATAGATCATGAAATTAATATAAAAAAATATATAATTATATTTATGACACTAGATTTATTATTTTATCATGATTGAATAATATTTTAAGGAGGTGGAATAAGAAACAAAACTAGAACATGCAGTTGAAAACTATACCTCTAATTTGGACAACCACCTTTGTTTAACACCTTAAACCATATAAATTTGGTATTATGCCTAACAATACCTATAGAATGTTTTTAGGGGTTATAATAAGGTATTTTGGTAGATATTTGATGAACAAAATAGGTTCTCAGGCATTTTAAAATGAGAAGAAAGGGTTCCCTTTTATAAGAGAGGGAAGAGGCACTCTTTGAACTTCTTGAAATATTAAATCAATATAAATTAAATTTATGTTCAAAATGGATAAAAAATTATTTATTTATAATATAGTATTTTATGGGTCTAAATAACTTCATAAAATTAAAATTAATCAATTTTTTACTAATTTTTTAATCCTTATCTTTTTAACCCTTATTTAACCCCTTTATTTCTTATTGTCATAACATGGAATTTTACTTTTCAAGGTTCAATATAGTAACTATAAAAGTAATTAACCATAAATGTATCATGGATGACATTTTATACCCTATATAAATATTTTGGTAAAACTTTATATTTTTATAAATTTTGTCATTTAATAAAATATTATTTATTTTAAAATATCAATAATATCAATTTTGACAAAATTCCTTATTTTGAATTTCCAAAATATAAATAAAACAAGATAAATTAGAAAAAAAATATTTTAATACATCCATAACATATCAAATTAATCTAAAAAATTTGTGTATAAAATTTTTGTATAACAATAATTATGTAGATAAATATTTTATATTGGAAATTAATATTTTTAGTATAAGATATCTTTTGGATAGAACTATATTAAAAATGATATATTTATAAAAAATATGACTATGACATCTTAAGTTTTCTTTAAATAAAATATTATAAATGTCATACTCTCATCCAAGTGGATTTAAAAGTATATAATTTAAATAATTAGATTTTTATGGCCTAAGATAAATTATATAATAAAATTGGGTCAAATATTAGGACCATTTTCTAGTCCTTAATATTTTATTTTTACTCTTAATTACCTCATTTACCTTTTTACCGTGGTAACAAAAAATACTAAAATAGCAATTAATATTGTCCAAAAATAAAAAGGACTCATTTAATAAATTTAGACCATATTATTTAAGATATTGAATCCATTTTTTCAAATTCAATTCATATAATTTACATAATTTAATTTAAAATTACTCCCACATACATGATGAGAAAGTTGGTTTTTAAAATGAAAATGTTCAAAAGTTTGAAATGCTTTTATGCCCAAATTCAATATGAAAAAGATTATAATGACTTAAATTTAATTAATAGATGTATAATTTACCTAATTTTACTTCAAAACAATTATAATTTTACATTATAAATTATTTATTTGAAAATTCAGTTTTCAATTAAAATGTAGTATTTTTCAATGTTCATCCAAAAATGAATCTTATCATAAAAATACCAAAAAATAAACCTAAGATAATTTTGACATAATTATTTAAAAAATGAAGATTATTTTTTCAAATAAATTTTATAAAATTGTAAAAATTTAGTTTTAAACATGTACACCATCAAAAGGCGAAAAAACTACCTTTCAAAATATAGATCTTTTATGCTTAAAATTGAATTTATATTTATATCATGTGTATAAAACATATATGATGAATTTTGAACATTAGATTGAATATTATATATATATATAATATAATCCAGCAATAGTTATTTGTTTATTTTATTGGTATGAAACACACTTGTACATATTTAAAAAGTTTTTCAGAAAAAGATTTCCTTTTATTTTCAAATGGGTTTTATTTTAATTTATAATTAATTTGTTAGCAAATAATTCATTATATATACATGTGTAAACTATATTTTTATAATTAAATTAATCATATTCATACCCACAATTACAATAGCTAGGTTCTAATAGTAAAATTAAAATAATAATATTTAATTTTTCATTTAAGCTCAATTTGGAATATCTTGTACGCTATCTGTAAAGTCCCAGAAATTCCATGGAAATATTTTTTTTAATAAATTCATGGGATTTTTGCGAGTCTGTGAAAATTTACGGCGCTTGATTCTGAGGCCCGGTGTGCCTGGAATCAATTTTTAAAGTTTTGTTCGGGTACGTTCAGTAAATGTATGAGCGGTATTTTATAACTTTTGAACCGGTGCATAGAATTGAAATCTGAGTGCACCATTGAACATGCATCACTGGTATTCTCTTAAGAATACTTTCACTTTGATGGTAGATAATCGAGAATGGAAGTTAGATTTTGGGGTTTTTAATAAAGTAAAATTAAAATAAGTGTTAGCTTATTTTTATTTTTGAGGTGGTTAAAACCTCTAAGAGGTGGTTAGTGGTGGGGGCCATCACACACTAACCTCTAATGGGAGGTTATGGTGGTGGGTCCCACCCACACATAACCTCCCTATGGAGGATATCCTTGGTGGGTACCACAAGGGTTTCAAACCCCCTTTAACTCCCCATTAATTATTTGAACACCTGTCTTCATTTAATTGAAACTTTCCGCCTCCCCTAATTTTGAATTTGAATCAATTCCACACCATTAATTAAATGAGTTTTCTCATTTAATTAAACAAAACTATTTGTGTTGTTGTGCCAACAAATAATAGACGATTCCTCTATTATTTTTGAATTGTCATTTTGGTGGATCTTGGGAGGAGGAGAACTCTCCAACGAAGAATCATCACCCATGAAGAACGCCTCTTTCGCCAAAAAAGAATGATCTTCAACCCTGCCAAAAGAGAAAGAGTCGACCGTGAAGAATGCCATCTTCAACTTTGTCACCTCCGAACGCTCATCCGCCAATGACGGATATCCTCTTCCTTTTCCGACATTGACGAATCGATGCCGCATTTCCGTGACTTCATCAACGATCATCATCATACGAGGTAGGGGTTTGAGTTGAATTTGTTCTCATTCTATGTCGTTCAATTCATGGAATGAGAATTTTAATTTGATATCAACATAACATGGAGGGCTCGAACCGCATGAACATGGACTGACCCTCCACCTTTGATGGTTCTCATTTTATGACGACAGAGGCCAAGAAACGTGACTGGCATCGGGTCGGCCGCAAAGAAACTGGCAGCACAAGGCCGCCGGGTCGCCGAAAGGGTGCGACACCGTCGCACCGTGCGGAGGAGAAGGGGGCCACGGCGGAGGTGGCTCGGCGCCGTCGCGCCACGCGGTGAAGGTGAGTCGCGGCCAGGGTGGTTTGCAGTGGAAGAAAAGGGGCGACCTGCATTGGGTCGGCCGTCGGTGGTGCAGAACTGGCTGGCCGCTCGGTCAGAAGGACAAGGCGTGACCCCCCTCCCCCCCCCCAGGTCATGTGGCTTCCGAATCGGTGCTTAGAGTTGGTTCCATTTGACAAGAAGGGGGGCACGACACCCCCCCCCCCACCACCACCACCACCACCACGCGTGTCCCGGCGGGCCACGCGGGCCAGCCAGCCCGGCCACGTGGGCCGCCAGCCGGCCGGATCGTGCCACCCTCGTGTCGGGCCGCCCCCTTCTATCCAGCCTCCCATTCAGGTCGGGCCACCTTTGGGCTGGGCCAGACCTACGGACCGGGTCGGACCCCGGTTTGAACTAGGTCAGACCCCGGTCTGAACCAGGTTGGGCCGGGTCATTCCGACTGGGTTGGACTGGACCCAGGCCCGCTATGGCATGTTTAAACTTTTGTGCCCATATTGTGGGCTACTGGTGTCTGGCTGACAAACCGCATGAGGAAATGGAAAGCTTGGAGCAAGACAGTTATTTTGGCATACCCCACTTGAAGTTTCAAAATAGTTGGGGTATGTTCTGGTTGGTTTGAACCTAAAATCCAACCGGTCCCCTGGAACGGAAATGTCAATAACTCACAAATCGGGCATCCGATTGATGTGTCTTCTATTACGTTGAGACCCCTATGATGAGGCGGACCTTGGAGATACTTCTACATGGGACTTCGTGATAGTTGGAGTATCGACCAGTAGCTTGTGGAGCGGATCCTCCCAAAGACGAGCGAGCAGAGTACGGAGACCTAGTAGCTGGCTGAGACCTGATAATGAATGACCTTTTGACTCGGAATGTTTCGACGAGCCCAGAGGGAATAGCCTCTGAGTGACGCGGTATACCCACACTGTGGAGCTCCTCTGTGTGACGCGGAAGTCCCACGGTACTCAATAGGAGGATTATCTTAGCAGGCTACGAGTGGGAGCGCCTCTGTGTGACGCTTCAGACCCATAGTGGGGAGTGCCACTGTGAAACGCAGCAGACCCACGGTACTCGACAGGAGGTGTACCATAATAGTCAAGGATAGTGGGAATCGCCTCTCTGTGACGCGGCAGGCCCACAATACTCTATTAAGGAGGAGTAAACCGGTAGTCGAGTTTTAGACATTTTGACTGGGAGTGTTACATGTTACCACCCCTAGAAGAAAATCCTGGTTTTGAGCTAAGTCAATGAAATTAGAGTTTTTCTCATGATTGAGATGGGTTACTAAATAACTTAGGTATATGTACGGTCATATACCAAAGTAATGGTTATTCTTTGATTTAGTACTTTTCAGTTTATCCTTGGTGGATTTTATGATACCTTTCGAGTCTCAGGGTCCCTACTAAGTATTGTTATACTCACCCCTGCACGGGCTATGCCTGCACCTGGTTGTGTTGGATGCAGACAAAGGACAGCGCTGACTGAGGCAGAGGGTAGCAGGACTGGACGGTACCCGGAGGTGGACGACTCGGTGAGATGGTACATGGAGTGGACGAACAGACGTGGAGTGCTGAGGAGGCCATCTGTACCTACCCTTGAGGTAGGAACCCCGGAGGATGACCTAATATCTGTTTTACTTCTTCTTTTAGTTTTACTTGTACTTTTCCGTTTCCTTGTACTTTACTGTTGGGATTTATTTCCGGCCCCCTTTACTTTCAGAACTCCCTTTAGAATATAGTTTTACTTAGTATTTTACTTCTAGTTGTGTACTCTGATTTGTTTGTTTGCAGTTTTAAAGGCAATGCCTTCCCAGTTTAGGGATTTATACCTTTGGGGCTAGTCACGGTCCCCTGGCCTATTGAAGGTGGGCTTGGGGTAGTCATGATACGTATAGCATCACGGCCTTTTCTTAAATTACTATTACATCATTTTAAAGATAAAAAACATACTAGTATTACACATAGAGGATCCAAAGGATTAGTGTCTTGGGAAAACTAGGATAGTACATAACAATTACAACATCAAGCATAAACATTTATTTAATTTATTTTTCTCTAGGTTCTTATTAGCACTTGTCCTCTCCTTAGTACATGTATCCACCTTAGGATATACATAAAAAGGGATGAGCTAAATTCCCAGTAAGAGGATAGATTAGAATAATATATCATGGGGTCAGTATAATCATGACATAGGCCAAAGATCATGAACATGAGAGGAGCATAAATAAAAGACTTGAAATGTGGCAATGCATAAAAAATGAAACATCGTCTCTTAGTGGTAAAATACCACACATACTTTTGAACCAAGATAGAGTCTTGTTCACACATCATTTCACATTTACTCATGAGATTCATCACTTTACCCAATGCCTTGGAGTGTTGTATAATTTCAGGCACACCCGTCACTTTGAAACATTCATATTGCGCTATATAATTCTGGGCGCACCCGTCACCTCATAATATTATCATTATCATGAATTCCACATAGAGAATATATCCATAATGAACATAACTAACCCATGGAATGAATGGGTTTAATCTCATAAGAACACATTCATAAACTTTGGGATCTCGAAACAAAGTGTGAATAACATACTTGATATAAAAACCATTTACCTTGAATGAGAAGTAAAATGTAAGTTCTTAAAAGAAGAGTTCTTTTGGAAAACATTTTTTTTGACACGAACAATAGTGGTAAACATGTATATCCCAAAAAATAAAATTAAATTATGAACAAATGATCTTTAAGAAGTGACCATACCAAATTGGAGTGAAAGAGGGAGAACCCAAAGAAAGAAAATTGGGTTCGAGATTTTTCCCCTTACCTTGTATCTGAAAGCTTCCTTCTCTTTAATGTCATGTATAATGAAATTATATTCATTAATTAGAAATAAAAAACCTTTTGTACATTAATATGGTTTATTATGTGTTCATTAAGTGATTTTATGAGCCTTTGTATGAGTTAGAGAGTTTAAAAACATTATTCAGGAATGTTTGTTTTTATGGTTTTCTTGAGTGGTTCACTTGTATTCTTAAATTGAAGTTCGGGTAGAACATGGGTAAACATCCAGAACTAATAAGACATTTTATTAATTTCACTACAGAATTTAAAATGATCTTATAATGAGATATGTTATATACCATGTGGATAAATCATTAGATAAAAATTAAATGAAGATTGTTTGGGTTAATTTGGGCGGTTTTTGGATCACAATGAACTTGATTTCATTTATCACTTAGCAATTTGGCCATAAGTTAGTTCCAGAAATTTAAATAGGAGATAATACATATAAAATATTCTATTTCAACCATAAAAATGGGTTCATTAACAAATATGAAGGAAGAAATGGAAGAAGAAAGCATGTAATTCATGAAGGTGATAAATTAACACCTCACGAACAACGTTCTCTTTAATAAAATAAAAGGAAGAGGGAAAGGGTTTGGATGATATAATATCCTATTATCATCATAAAATTATAGTACATGTATAATAATGGAGTTAAAATACAATTTCAATGAAGATAGGTGGGGATAGATCAGGAAATGAACTTGAACTTGAAAGAAAAATAAAGGAGAACAGGGAGAGAAATTACCTCTTAAATCCTCCTCTTGAGATCCTCCTCAAGGAAGCTAGTCTTGGTATTTTGATGAGACCAACAGCTCTTGGACATGGTATATGGGCTAGGGAAGATGTTTGGGTAGAGTTTAGAGAAGGCTTGGAGCTTAAGAGGTGTGAGGAAATGAGGGTGTGAAGAGTGGTATTTATAGTGGAGGGGAGAGGGGTTTCTTTAATATAAAATTCATTTGTTTATTAATTTCCCATAATATAAGGAATAGTGAGTCTTGAATGACCAATAATAGTAATTTTATCATGTGACACCGAACCAAGTGGGCTTACATCAGCAAAACATTACACATGACTCTATAATTATCTTATTTAGCTTATTTTTGTAAATTACGGTATTTCACTATTCATAAAAAATTCAAGTATTTCAGAAAAATCCCAAAAATTTACCCAAACCATTTTTTGATGTTTAGAATACAAACGTGAATTCCATTTTTCAAAAATAATTTTCTAAATATTATTAAATTGATATTTAATTAAAATCATAATTTACTTAAAAAACAGTTTTTAAAAGTTAAAATTGATTTTATAGTGCTTTCAAAAATTACATAGGGTCTTATAAAATTATCTAAAAACTATAAGACATTGTTTCAATAATTTATGAACACATTTTAGTAAAATAAATTTTTTTAAAATTAATTAATTAGTTATAATTAATTATTTATGACTTACAAAATACCAAAACGTTTACTAAGGTCGAATTGTCACTTTCTAAGATGTCTGAATTTTATTTAATTATTCATGGGTAAGGTTACTCTTAAGTTGGGTGATTTACTATTCATAAGGGTCATAATACTATTCATAAGGGTATGTTACTATTCACAAGGGTACGTTACTATTCACTGAAAATTATTTTTGTTTCAATAGACTCCAAAAATCATCTTGAACGCAACCATGTATGCCAAACTTTCGAAATTCATAACACAGAAGTGAAAAACTTATGTTTAAAGATCACTTAGCACTAATTAGTTCATTATGTTGTGTTTTCATGTGATTTTATGACATAATTATAAGAAGGGGATTTCCATTGAAAAACTTTGGGTCGTTACATTCTTCCCCCCTTAAGAAATTTCGCCCCTGAAATTTCACTTTACAAAAACAGGTGAGGGTGTTTCTCCTTCATTGCCTATTATGGTTCCCAAGTTACTTCCTCAACCTTATGGTTCCCCCAAAACACTTTGACAAGATGGGTAGTCTTGTTGCATAGAACCTTATCCCTCCGATCCAGAATCTTTATTGGTTGCTCCTCATAGGAGAGATCATCTTCCAGCTGCACCACCTCTGAGTTTAGTACATGTGAGGGGTCTGGTATGTACTTCCTCAGTAATGATACATGAAACACATCATGAACTTGATCCATATTTAGTGGAAGTGAAAGCCGATATGCCACAGCTCCTATGTGGTCAAGGATCTCAAAGGGGCCAATATACCTTGGGCTTAGCTTCCCTTTCTTCTTGAATCGCATGACTCTCTTCCATTGAGATATTCGAAGGAAGAATTTATCTCCAATGTCAAACTCCAAGTCCCTTTGATGGTTGTCAGTATTTCTCTTTTGCCGACTTTGAGAAGCTTTGATGTGTTTTTGGATGACTTGAACCTTTTATGTCATCTCTTGAACAAGATCGGGTCTACGTAGCTTTCTTTCTCCAACTTCATCCCAACAGGTTGGAGTTCTACATCGCTTCCCTTAAATTTCTTTATATGGAGCCATCTGAATACTCGAGTGGAAGATATTGTTGTATGAGAACTCAACCAATGGGATATGTTGATCCCAACCACAATTTTAATTCAAGAGAGTTGGCTCTTATCAAATCTTCAAGCATATGAATAGTTCTTGTAGACTGACCATCAATTGGGGGGTGATAGGGCATGCGGAAATTTAATTTATTACTCAAAGCATGTTGAAGACTCCTCCAGAATTTAGATGTGAACCTTGGATCACTGTCAGAGACAATCGAGAGTGGAACACCATGCAGTCTCACCACTTCCTTCACATATATCCTTGCAAGTTGTTAAACTGATAGATCTTCTCAAATAGTGATAAAATGGGAAGCCTTGGGGAGTCAGTAAACCACAACCCATATCATATTATTTCCCTTCGACATCTTCAGGAGAGTCGTGACAAAGTCCATAGTAACATTTTCCCATTTCCACATGGGTATAGGCAATGACTGCATCATACCTTTGGACTTTTGTCGCTCAGCTTTAACTTGCTAACATACCAATCACCTTCATATATATTCTGCAATCTCCTTCTTCATGATATCCCACTAGAAGTGTTCTCGGAGATCACGGTACATTTTGGTACTCCCAGGATGGATAGAGAATTTTGAGCTATGTGCATAATTCAATAGATCATTCTTTATCCTAGGAGATGAAGTCCCACAAAGCCGCATTCCAACCCGAATCACACCATCATCATCGATATGGAACTCTTACGGCTTCCCTTCCTTTACTGCATTCACCCTCTTTTGTATCTCCACATCATCCCTTTGTGCTTCCTTAATCTTCTCCTGGATGGATGGTTGCACAATCATTTGGGAAAGGTAGGATGTATCCCCTTCCCTTATGATTTCTAAATCCATTATTTGCATATCCAAGAAGATAGGGTCTTTATCAATCCATAACATGGATAGATTAGTAGGTTCTTTTCTGCTTAGATCATCAACTACCTTGTTCGCCCTTCCAGGATGATAGTGAATAGAGAAATCGTAATACTTGATTAGCCTTAACCATATCCTTTGACGCATGTTGAACTCCTTTTGTGTGAATATATACTTTAGGCTCTTTTGGTCGGTGTATATGTCACACTTCTCACCATAAAGGTAGTGCCGCCATATTTTCAAGGCAAAAATCACGGCTGCCAGCTCTAGATCATGCGTCGGGTAGTTCTGCTCATGGATCTTCCACAATCGTGAGGCGTAGGCTTTCACATTGTCATTTTTCATAAGTACACAACCCAAGCCTTTCTTTGAATCATCACTATATATCACAAAACATTCTCCACTTTTTGGTAGTGTGAGTACAGGTGCAGTGATCTGCCTTCTCTTTAGCTCCTTGAAGCTTCCCTCACATTCTTCCATCCAGACATACTTTACCCCTTTCCTTGTTAACTTAGTTAGCGGGCTTGACAATCATGAGAAGTTTATCACAAAACATCAGTAGTACCCAGCTAATCTAAGAAAACTATGGAATTATGTGGTACTAGAGGGCCTGGGCCATTCCTTAATCGCCTTTTTTTAAGGATCCAAATAAATTCCCTCACTTGGGATCACATGTCCCTAGAATGTGACTTGTTTCATCCAAAAGTCACACTTACCAAACTTGGCATACAACTTATCCTTTCTTAATGTCACCAACACAAGTCTTAGATGTTCTTCATCTTCCTCGTTTCTCTTGGAGTAGATGAGAATATCATCGATAAACACTACCACAAATTTGTCGAGGTAATTCTGAAAGAATCTATTCATCAAATCCATGAAGATTTCAGGGGAATTAGTAAGTCCAAAGGGCATCACCAAAAACACATAGTACCCATACCTTGTTCGGAAGGAAGACTTCTGAATATCTTCCTTCTTCACCTATACCTGATGATATCTGGAACAAAGATCCACCTTTGAGAAGTATAGAGCACCTATTAACTGATCGAACAAGTCATCAATCCTTGGGAGAGGATACTTGTTCTTTATGGTGATCTTATTGAGTTCCCGATAATCGATACACATCCTCATTGTTCCATCCTTCTTCTTCACATAGAGCACTGGTGCACCCCAAGGTGATGCACTAGGGCATATGAACCCTTTGTCCAGATGCTCTTGTAAATGATTCTTTAACTCCTCTAGTTCGATATGATCCATCCTATAGAGACACTTAGAGATAAAAGTAGCTCTGGGCATGTGTTCAATTGAGAACTCTACCTCACGATCCAGGGGAATTCTGGGTAACTCTTCTAGAAATACATCACCGTATTCCCTCACGATGGGAATTTCCTCAAGTTTGGAAATTTCCTTCGACTCAACCATTTGGGTGAGGTATGATTCATCATAGGTAATAAACACCCACACCATTGAAGGATTTTTCAAAGGAGGTTCATGATATTCCTTGCATTTGTAGAGGAGCATGGGATGGTTTGGAATATGAAAAGATATTTCCTTTTCTTGATAGTTAATATGTGCTCTATATAACGAGATCCAATCCATTTCCATTATAGCATTGAATTCCACCAAGGGGAGTATTATGAGAGTTTCCAAAAGAACCTTCCCACATATGCCAATAGGAGAAGAGTCAAACACTTGGGTTGCAATGATTACACCATTTTGTTTTTTTATAGATATCTCTACTTCAAAGTTTCAGGGCTTTGATTCTATAGGTCTAGAAAACTTGCAAGATATAAATTAATGCATAGAAAAAGAATCAAATAATACTTTTTACATTATTGATTGTATAGGAATTGTACCTTGTACGACTTCATTATCATGATCCACCTCCGCAATAGTGGTGGCAAAAGCCTTCCCTTGTTCCTTTGGCTTTGGTGGCTATTAACGCTGATTACCCATGAGAACTTGAGGTTTAGTACACTTTTTTACATAGTTCCCTAGATCTCTATAGTTGTAGCATTGAACCATGAGTGGTTATCTCCTTTCATTGTCTACATTATCATTCTTTTTCATGAATTTTCGTCACTCTTGAGTATGGTATCCTTTCCCACAATTGAAGCACTTCCCCATCCCTTTGAGTCAGTTCCCATGGTGAAACTTCCCCCATTTTTGCATGTGGTTCATTGAGTTTTCTTCCCACTTTTGTCATCATATCCTCTGTCATAAAACTCCGTCTTTTGTTTCTTATCACCATACCCATGGGACCATTGTCCAAACTCCATCTCCACTCTGATATCACATCGAAAAACTTCTTCATAACTCTCAAATTCTCAAATTTCAAGAGCCTTTAGAAGGTTTGGTTTTAATCCACTAAAGAATCTATAAATTTCTCTATCATTGTTGATAACAAACCCCGAAGCGTACCTTGAAAGCCTGGTGAAATTCGCTTCATATGTTGTGAAAGATTCTCCTTGTTTTTGCTTGAGCTCTATGAATTATCTCTTCATCTTCATACAATGATTTTATGGAAAATACTTATTAAGTAACATTATCTTAAACTCTTCCCATTCCATCTCTTCAATTTCCTCCCTTGGATTGGTGTTCTTAATAAAAGCCCACCATTGATAGGATTATCCATATAGATGGTAAACGGATATGGTCAACTACTCCGTATCAGAACAGTGAAGCACAAAAAAGATCTTCTCTATGGATTTGACCCACTGTTCCATAACTAGTGGATCATAGGATCCACTAAACGTCGGTAGTCATTGCCACATAAAACATTCGATATCCAGTTGCTCCCTCTTTGGTGAAGGAGGATGTTCCCCATTATTATGGTTATTGTTCACAACCTGAGATAATTGGTTAAGCATCGCCATGAAGTTTTGAACTCCACCTCCCAAATCATTGGGGATGTCGTTCAGGCAATCATTGCATTAGCCCTCGCACAAGTTGTTGGCCTGATTTCTCCTGGTTCCTGCCATTTTCTAAAATAGAAAAGGTTAGAACAAAACATAAGTAAACAAGTCATGAATAACTTATTAATTTAAACAATTTATACCAAAAACATAACATATGGGATCCCTATGTAAATATTCTTGGGTTCATATTTGTACTTAATCTCATGCTATAGGTTTTCTCTAGGGTTCACTAATCCTAATTCCCAAATTTACTAAACATTTCCTCTGATACCAAATATAGTATCTCAGCCTTTTCTTACATTACTATTACATCATTTTAAAGATAAAAAACATAATAGTATTACACATAGAGGATCTAAAGGTTTAGTGTCTTGGTAAAACTAGGACCGTACATAACAATTAAAACATCACGCATAAACATTTATTTTATTTCTTTTTCTCTATATTCTTATTGGAACTTGTCCCCTCCTTAGTAAATGTAGCCACGTAAGGATATATATAAAAAGGGATGATATAAAAGCCTAGTAAGAGTATAGATAAGAAGAATATAGAATGGGGTGAGCATAATCATGACATAGGAAAAATATCATGAACATGAGAGGAGCATAAATAAAATACTTGAAATGTGGCAATGCATAAAAAAATGAAACATCGTGTCTTAGTGGTTAAATACCTCACATACTTTTGAAACAATCTAGAATCTTGTTAAAACATCATTTCACATTTACTCATGAGATTCATCACTATACCTAATTCAATGTAGCGCTTTATAATTTAGGGATCACCCGTCACTTTGAAACATTCATATTGCACTATATAATTTTGGGTGCACCCGTCACCTCATAATATTATCATTATCATGAATTCCACATAGAAAATATATCCATAATGAACATAACTAACCAATGGAAGGAATGGGTTTCTTCTCATAAGAACACATTCATAAAATCTGGGTTCCCAAAACAAAGAGGGAATAACATACTTGATACAAGAACCATCAACCTTGAATGAGAAGTAAAAGTTGAGTTCTTAAAAGAAGAGTTCTTTTGGAAAACATTTTGTTTGACACAAACAATAGTGGTAAACATGTATATCCCAAAAAAGAAAAGAAAATGATGAACAAATGAGCTTTAAGAAGTGACCATACCAAATTGGAGTGAAAGAGGGAGAGCCCAAAGAAAGAAAATTGGGTTCGAGATTTTTCCCATTACCCTGTATCTGAATGCTTCTTTCTCTTTAATGTCCTGTATAATGACATTATATTCATTAATTAGAAATCCAGAACCTTTTTATACATTAATATGGTTCATTATGGTTTCATTAAGTGATTTTATGTGACTTTGGATGAGTTATAGAGTTTAAAAACATTATTCGGGAATGTTGGTTTTTATGGTTTTCTTGAGTGGTTCACTTCTATTCTTAAATTGAAGTTTGGGTAGAACATGGGTAAACATCCAGAACTAATATTAAATTTTATTAATGAAATTACATAATTTAAAATGATCTTATAATGAGATATGTTAAATACTATGTGGATGAATCATTAGATAAAAATTAAATGAAATTTTTTTGGGTTAATTTGGGCGGTTTTTGGATCACAATGAACTTGTTTTAATTTATCACTTAGAAATATGGACATCAGTTAGTTCCAGAACTTTAAATAGGAGATAATAAATATAAAATATTCTTTTTCAACCATAAAAATGGTTTCATGACCAGATCTGAAGGTAGAAATGGAAGAAGAAAGCATGTCGTTCTTGAAGGTGATAAATTAACACCTCACGAACAATGTTCTCTTTTATAAAATAAAATGAAGAGGGAACGGGGGTTGGATGATATAATATCCTATTAGTATCATAAAATTATAGTAAATGAATAATAATTGAGTTACAATACCATTTTGATGAATATATGTGGGGAGAGATCAATAAATGAACTTGAACTTGAAAGAAAAATAAAGGAGAAGAGGGAGAGAAATTACCTCTTAAATCCTCCTCTTGAGATCCTCATTAAGAAAGCTAGGATTGATATTTTGATGAGACCAGAAGATCTTGGACGTGGTATAGGGGCTAGGGAAGATGTTTGGGTAGAGTTTATAGAAGGATTGGAGCTTGAGAGGTGTGAGGAAATGAGGGTGTGAAGGTTGGTATTTATAGTGGAGGGGAGAGAGGTTTCCTTAATATAAAATTCATTAGTTTGTTAATTTCCCCTAAGATAATGAATAGTGAGTCTTGAATGACCAAGAATAGAAATTTTATCATTTTATCCTGAACCAAGTGGTCTTAAATCAGCAGAACATCACACATGACTCTATAATTAGCTTATTTAGCTTTTTTTTGTAAATTACAGTATTTCACTATTCATCAAAAATTCAAGTATTTCAGAATAATCCCAAAAATTTACCCCAAACATTTTTTGAGGTTTAGAATCCAAAAATGAAGTCCATTTTTCAAAAATAATTTTCTAAATATTATTAATTTTATATTTAATTAAAATCATAATTTACTCAAAAAAAATAGTTTTTAAAAGTTAAAACTGATTTTATAGTGCTTTCAAAAATTACATAGGGTCTTATAAAATTATATAAAAACTATAAGACATTGTTTAGATAATTTATGAAAACATTTTAGGAAAATACATTTTATTTTAAATTAATTAATTAGTTATAATTAATTATTTATGACTTACAAAATACCAAAACGTTTACTAACGTCGAATTGTCACTTTCTAAGATGTCTAAATTTTATTTAATTATTCATTGGTAAGGTTACTCTTATGTTTGATGATTTAATATTCATAAGGGTCATAATAATATTCATAAGGGTATGTTACTATTCACAAGGGTACATTACTATTCACCGAGAATTATTTTTGTTTCAATAGACTCCAAAAATCATCTTGAACACAACCGTGTATGTCGGATTTTCGAAATTCAAAACACAGAAGTGACAAACTTATGTTTAAAGGTCACTTAGCACTGACTAGTTCTTTATGTTGTGCATTCATGTGATTTTATGAAATAATTATAAGAAGGTAATTTTCATCGAAAAACTTTGGGTCGTTATAATACGGGCCCTGGGGGACGGGTCATGACACTATCGAACATAGTATTTCCTTTTAAAATCTCAGGATGTTATAATTGTTCTTGAAACACCAATATGAAGTTGATTTTTTCAATTTTTTAATGATTTTCCATCAATTATATCATTCTTACTATTTTTTTAGTTTTTATAATTTTAGATCTATATTGATTCTTTATAAGTAACTTTATTTTATTTTTATTATAGACGTATATATATTATAAAATAAATTCTTAATTCTATTTTTACTTTTTAATGCGCTTATCATTTCAATTTTTATTTTTATTTTTTATTTTTTGAAATTAAATATGGAATTCTTTATTTATTTATTTATTTATATGTATAAAAAATTATTAATATTATTATTATACTTATGAGAATTATTAAATGATTTCTATAAAATACATATATATATATTTAAATATATATTATATATTGGAATACATTTATTTGTTTGTTATTTCATAATTTATATCCAAACTTAAAATTTATATGGTTTCATGTTATTACATTATATATATATATATATATTAGCATATTATTATTTTATTTATAATATAATAAAAAATATGAATAAAAAATTATTGTCAATATTTTTATAATAATGTTTATATTAATATTATTGTTATTAATTTTGACTATAGTGATAATATTTTTAGACAATTGGGTTCCCCATATCTAACTTGAGTGGTTATTTTTTATTACCATATCATATATATAGTGAGTTCTGCATGATGTATTATTACTATAATAGTGATGATACTTCTGTATCCACTATTTACATGGTAACGCCTTTAGATTATTTGTCATATAAAAAGTTTATAATATTTTTTAGCTATAATGAGGTACATGAGATACTATGATGGTAATCTAAAACAGATTTCATATGGTCTAGATACATCATACTAATTTTTCATAGATGGTATTTGGTTATCTGGTCATAGGGGATCGTAAGCATTGATTCTTCTTCTCATTAATTTCACGCTTTTAATTTATTTCTTCTTCAACTTCCTTTATATATGTGGTATTCATTATAAAATAAAAACTTAAGTATCCTCAATATAATAAAATGTTAATATGATTAAGGAAACACCAATATCCACTCTCTATTCCATCAAATTGAATGTGAAATTATAGCTTGTGTGTATGTGTAGACTACCACCTCCACAGAGCGATACAATTCATTTTCTATAACCATGTTTAATTAATGGTTATTATGATGGGTCAAAATTTTATATATGAAATTTACTACTTAATTATTCTTCTATCATTATAATATCATATCTATATTCTTACCTATCAATCTATTGAAAAATGATAATATCACTCGTGTGTACATGTGGACTATCGCCTCCACAAAGTGATATGATTATTTTTTCATTTTCAATTTAAATGGGTGTTAATGAATATATATTATATGAATATATTTTTTATATATGATTTAATAATTATTCTTTAAAGGTTAATTATTATTTACCTTTCCATCCATCAAAAAGTGAAAATAGTGTTCATGTGTACGTATGGTCTATTGTCTCCATGAATAGTGTAATTTATTTATATATCTCTACCATTAATGGATGACTCTAAATATTCATACAATGAATATAAATGAAATTTATATAATTATTAAAATTCTATAGATGATGGAACCTTGATCAAAGTACAAGGACCTGAACTACGAATCTAAAATTCTCATTAAAAAAGAAATAGTTAACACCTGAAAATGATCATCATCATACTATAAATTTATTCAAACAAAGAAAATTAAAAACAAAAGAGGGGTTGGCCCAAAGAAAATAGTGGAGGCCTAAGGGGCCTAAGGGGGGCGAAAATAGTGGAGGCTGAGGGCATCCCCTCGAACCAAGTTGACACCCTCCGCCTTCATGGTGGTAGCAATGTGAAAACAGCAACGGGCCAAACCAGGGACGTCGATGGAGGCAAGGTAGTCCGTAACCTTATTCCCCTCGCGCCAAGTGTGGACAACACTCGTATTGATACTAATCATGTCCATGCATTTCCTGGTGACGTAGCGGATGGACCATGGGATGCTGGATTTGTGGATGGCATTTTGGAGGATTAGGGAATCGGTTTCCACCTCTGATAAGGTGATCCCCTCTTGGTGACATAAGGAGAGCCCCATTAGCATTGCCTTGGCCTCAGCCTGGAGAGAAGAACCTCGCCCCAAAGATGCATAGAAGGCCATAATGACCGAACCAGAAGAGTCCCGAACCACCCCTCCTCCTCGGATCGACCCCATGCTGCATGATCCGTCAGAGTTGAGTTTGATCCCTCTGTTTGGCGGTAACCAGCGAACCCAGTTGCCTCTCTTAGTAATGCTAAATAAGGTATCAGTATCGATACGTGTCTGTAGATGTTGAAGAGTGGGAGCCTCCTTCCATTTGTGAGAAGAACCGATCACATCCAGCAGGAGGATCTTAGTGCGAGTAATAATCTACTGGCCGGATGTGGGGTTTCCTTCATACCGGGCCTTGTTCCATGCCTTCCAAATCGACCAACAGCCTACATGGAGGACCATCGTGTGGGATGTCTGCTCCAGGCTCTTCTCCTCTGCACCGTGAAACCATCGGTCCAGAAATGGCATGTCAGCCATGTGGAAGTAAGGAAAAGCAATGAACTCACCGAAGTGCAGCCACACTGCCCTTACGCAATCGCCTTCAAAGAACAGGTGATCCACATTCTCCTCATGGTGGTCTGAGCAGTAGGGGAATGTTGAGGCCAACGGGATGCCACAGCGTTGGATATTTTCATCAGTGGGAATGGCCTTGTGTCGCAGACTCCATGTAAGAAATCTCTTTTTGAGTGGAGTGCCTTTGGACCATAGGATCTCATTCCATAGATCGCTTTGATTGTGAGGGTCCATAGAGCGTCAATAATCCCTGTAGGTGAAGGACCTCGTGGAAGAAAGAGAAAACACGCACTTGTCTGGATCAGATTTGATCTCAATTAAGTTGAAGGTATCGCGCTGGTCCTTGTCTAAGATCGCTTCAACGAAGGCCGGATATGTGCTCGCCTCCTTGAAGGTTATCAAAGAGCACGGGAACCCGGGAAAGCCGAGGATGGTTCCGGCCCAGTTGTGATGCCAGAAAAGGATGTCCCCCCTCCCCACGATCCATCTGGACTGTGGTTAGAGAGAGAAAATGAGAGGGGAAATCACTGAACAGAATGGAGAGGTTTGGCCGCCATCCCTAGCCTCGGGACCAACATGGGATTTGTTCATGGTAATTCCCCATAACGTACGTTGTTCCCGGACCTCCCAGGCGATCTTGGCATGCATGCACTGGAGAGTGTCTTCGAGCTGATGGATGTTGATGCCCCCTTCCCTGGCTGGTCTCGCCATCTTGTCCCAAGAATCCCAGTGACGCCTGCCCTCCGAACGAGGATACCAGATAAAGCCGGTGAGAATCTTTTTGATCCTATTGATGATGCACTTCAGGACTTTGATGGATGAAAGAGCATGGATGGGGGAGGAAAGAAGCACGCTATTGATCAGTGTTATCTAGCCCCCGAATGAGAGGAAAACGTTCTTACAGTTGAGGATCCTGTCTATAATATTGTTGGCAATGGCGTCGAAGTCACATAAGAGGAGAAGTTTTGGGGAGATTGGCACACCGAGATACTCCATAGGAAAGGTACCTCTGTGCATGTCCAGGATTTGTTGAATGTTTTGGGTCCGAGAGGTGGTGCAACCATTGTGAATATAGAAATTGCTCTTTTCCATGTTGATGACCTGCCCACTCCAGAGGCAATACTCCTGCAGCACCTTGTTGAGGCCACTGATGGACCGCCGGCTGTCGTTCAAGAAGATGAATGTATCGTCCGCGAACATCAGATGAGACACGGGAGGGGCCCTCCTCCTTATGCGATATGTTGTAATCTCTCCATTGTTGATGCCCCTGTGCAAGTGCCGGCTGAGGACGTCCTGCGAGAGGATGAAGAGACTCGAGGACAGGGGATCTTCCTGCCTCAGACCACAGGTAGCCTTGAAAAACCCATACGTTTTCCCCATGAATGAGACAACTAGCCAGGGGGAGCTGAAGCATATAAACAGGATGTTGATGTTCCACGTGGAGAACCCCATTTTTTCCAACACCCTGTTGAGAAAACCCCACTCGACCCGGTCGAAGGCTTTACTCATGTCCAACTTGATACCCAGGTTGGAGCCACGAGACTTGAAGTCAAGGTCTCTGATCATCTCCTGAGCTAGTGTAATGGATCCTTGAATGGATCGCCCTTTTTTGAAGCCGTATTGTTCCAAGGACACCCACTGGGGAATATGAATGGCCACCCTTTCACTGATCAGGATAGCTAATATCTTGTAAGTAAAGTTGCAGAGGCCGATAGGCCGGTAGTGGAAAATAGAAGTGGGGTTCTTGATCTTGGGCAGAAAGATTACAGTCGTGGCGCAAGTAGCCCTTGGAAGGTAACCCCCCCCCCCCCCCCCCCGAAAGAATTCATGAACGGCTGTGATGATATCCATTTTAATGACGTCCCATGACGCTCTGTAAAAAGAGCCCGGGAACCCATCTGGTCCAGGTGTGCTTTCAGGATTGAGCCTCATCATGGATTCCCGAATTTCTTTTTCTTCCGGGATGGAGCTCAAAGATTCATTGTCCTGCGCCAAAAGCTGGTTGGGAATCGCCTCAAAATATCCTCCTTCCTCACATGGATAGCCATTGGGAAGAAAAGGATTGGGACCAGCTAGGAGATCTTCCAATGCGGCCAAGGCCATAGCTCCTGTAGTATCTCTATCATCGGTGTAAGTTCCATCATCCAGTAAAAAGTTGGGACTCACCATGCGCTTCCGTTCCTTAATACAAGCGTGAAATAAACCTATATTCCTATCTCCCTCCCTAATCCATTTAATCCTTGACTCCTCCCTCGCCTTGCACTCCTGTTTGAGTAGCATGTCCGCCAGAGTGCTCTTCTTGCTTGAAAGGTCATAAAACACCTTATCGTCCCAGACGGTCTCCAAGTTCCCCTCTAGGAGATCCACGTCCTGCATGGTGGCCATGATGTCATCATCCATGGAATATTGAGCTCTGGACCACAATTGGAGCTTATCCTTGAGCCTTAGGAGTTTGTTATGGATGACAATCCATGAATTTCCTTGAGTGGGTTCTCCCTAGGTGGTGCTAACCAGGTCTTGGAACCCCGGTAGGCTATCCTAGTGGTGGCAGTATCTGAAATTTTCCGGATGATCCTGGCCTGAAGATAAGGATAGGAGTAGAGGAGAGTGGTCAGATAGACCCCGCGTGAGGTGAGTTACCTTGGAGTCAGAGAACAAAGAAATATCATGAACGTTGGCTAGGCATCGATCAAGGAGACTCCAAGAGCGATTCCTCCCTTTTTGATTGTTGCACCATGTGAACCTATCTCCCGAGAATCCAAGATTGGAGAGCCCTTTCCCAGCCATGAACTGAACGAAATCCAAGCTCGCGTTCCTCTGGAAAGGACCTCATCCTTTCCTCTCTTCCGCGTCCGCGATCACGTTGAAATCCCCCCCGATGATCCACGGAGAGTTTCCCGGATCGAAGGAGTTAATTCCGTTCCACAGGGATCTCCTTTGAGTCACATTGTAGCTCTCGTAGATGAAAGTGATGAAGAGAGTCGTGCTACCGTTCCCCACCCTCGTGGTAATATGCTGGTCACTGGCTTGTACCAGATCCATGGTGAAGCTCCTGTGACACATTACCAATATGTGATTATTGATAGGGTCTACGTGCAAGAATCCTTGCAGGTTGATAATCCTGGAAAGGTCGGTGACTTTGGTTGGAGATTGTTTGTGCTCAAGAACTTCTACAATGGAGGCCTTATGCCTTGTAGTTTCTCTGGCGAGGAAATCCACCTTAGCCCGGGCTCCAATGCCACGGGCATTCCATATGATTAACGGGATAATTTTTCGAACAGAATCGTGGCACTGGCCCCAGAAATCATGGCTCTGTCGAAGTGTGAAGAGGAGTATTCCTTAAGGTTCCTAGATCGGGATCGGGTACAAGCTCCGGCCGACTTGGGCGACTGTGAGGCCACCGGAGAGAGGGTCACCCTAGAAACAACGGAAGAGTGGCTCCCTGCACTGAAGGGGGACGCAAGCGACCGCCCTGAGATCATGGGGTTGTGCTATTTGGGTTCTGCCTTCAGGGGCCGCGACATGTTAGAGGCCAGCGGAACCGACCGCCTCCTCGAACAGATGCGATGAGGGCGTGCCGGGTCTAAGTCTGTCCTTCCCCTGTTGGTGGAATCCTGAGGGAGAGCGACGGTGAGAGTTAAGGTTGGAACCTCTGCAGATAGGATGGCTCACAGGGAGCACGGGTGGGGTGGAGCCGGGGGGCCAAGGAGACTATCCAGCCTGCATGAGAGGATCCCCTCTAGTACGGATCCCTGGGATAACCATGAAAATATTATGTTAGGGGTCAGGACTCCATCCAGAGAGGGGGCCATGACTCTGGGTGGGGAGGCATCTTGGTTCAAGCAAGACAATGAAAGGCGGGGGAGATGAGGGATCAGAGCCACCTCGGAACCTGGGGTGGGAGCTAAAGGGGTCTTCACTGGCCTTGGATAGAGGTGTGCCGCAGAGGGCGTCACAGAAAGGGCATTGGGAGTGGGCTGATGTGACCCTGTCCCGGGCTGGCGACAAGATAGCGAGTGTCGGTGGCGTCTGCAAAATTGAAGAGAGTGCCCCTGGAGCAAGCAGAAGGAGCAGTACCTGGGAAAGGCCGAGTATGAGACGGCCTGGTCCCAAGCCAACCCGTCTTCTGCCTGAAGGAAGAGTCGTTCCGGAATGGACTGGGAGAGATCCATCTCGACACATTAACGAGCCGTCGATGCATCCTCGCAAATAATGGTTCTGTTGTCAGCGCAGACGAAACCCCCCAGAGCATCTCCGATCACTTTGAGAAAACCCCCATTCAAGAAGGGGAGCGGAAACCCAGGCAGGTCTATCCAAACTGCGGCACACAAACTTTCCTTTCCTTTGTGAACGTCCATGGACCAATGGGACAGGCTTCATCGCCAGTGGCCAAATGATCTTGGGGCTTTGCACCACGCGGACACTAAATCCGCTTCCGAGGCTAGAAAGATGCAGAAGGAATTCCTGTGAACCGCAGAGATCTGTGCCTGATGCTGGAGACCCCAAGATGCGACAAAGCGCTGAAAGGAGGTGAGGGGGGGTTTCTCGGAGCCGAAATGGGCTACGAGGGTCCATTTGAGGTGCGCCTCCGCCACTGAGAATGCCGACCCAGGGAAGACCACGGATACGCAGGGACCTGAGCTTGAAGAAGATGAGCCCGCCAAGCTTACCTCGGGAAGGCGGGGGTAGCCCCCGAGTGACCCGCGAAGGACGTCTCTAAAGGATATGGGACGAGGAGCCACAAGAGGGAGCGACGCTAGAATCTGGAGAGCACCGGGGGCCGTGGGAGCAGCTGAGGGAGGCTTGGCGCCTAATGGCCATGGAGGCCAGGATAGGGAACCGAAGGATATCGCTTGAGGAGCCGAGGCGAGATGAGGTAGAGGGGGGGCGGAATAGCTGCCACGTCCAAGGCTCGGCGGTGGAGGATCCGGAGGCCGAGCGAGGGTAGGGGTAACAGGCAGAAAATATGAAATGAAGGACGGTGCGTCGGGCGCTTTCTCGAGAGCAGCGGAAGGCATAATCACATCCCCCCAGAAAATGATGATTTTAGTAAAAATTTATTAATAAATGGGTGTTTAAATATTATAAGTGGATCATATAAGATATTATAAATATTTAAATTATTCTTTCATATAATTATAATAAATTTAAATTTATTATATAGGTGGATAGAGTTCTTTCGATGCAAGATGAACTTGAGATAAGCGTTTATCGTCTCAAATTTTATTCTTTAGGACATATGTGATGTTATATACCTATATTATTTTATAAGGTGTATATATAATACCTTGTTACATGTTATATAATGAATTTAATTATGATCATTATATTTAGAGTTTCACTTTAATTTATTCTTTCATGGGGCTTACAATTCAAAAGTTACCAGAGCGGTAAGAGATTTTTTTCTTACATTTATTTTTGTGATACACATGTCAGATTCACAACTTGTTTCTTTTAAGTGTTGTATATAAAACCCATAGGTTTATTTTATATTTCTTCTCAAAAAAATATGGTTATTTACATATCCATATAAGGTTCTCTGTTTCATGAATTTTTTATTTGAAAGTTACCAAAGTGGTAAAGGATTTATGTTATAATCTCATTATTAAATATTATTGTTTATGACTTAGATTCTAATGATGTATTTTTATAATCCACCTCTAAATAAACTCAATAATTTTATTATCAAATGTTTATTTCTATATATTAAATGTTTTTTTCATTTTCCTCCCTCTAGAAACGTAAGACATTGAAATTATGTTTTTATAGAAAATCAACTTTATTTCACTTTTTGGTCAAAAATACTTTTTCTTCCATATCCATGTTTTCTATAATGTTTTCAATAATGTTTTTACTCATCTCCAAATATATTTTAAAGTCATTTTTACCCTTTTTTAGAATTTTTTTAAAAAATATATATATAAAATATTCTTATCATTTTTTGAACAAGGTACTTTTGACTTTTTACTAAAAATGTGAAAGGAATCTTTGTTTTTAGGTACATGGAATGAATAGAATTTCCCACTATTATGAAAACTATGTGATTTGAAACTTACTTTAAAAGTGTACATGGTTATTTTTAAAAAAACATTTTCATTAATATTTTGGATATCTTTATATTTTATATAATTTATTTTAAAATTAAGAGGGTATTTTCCTTTAGCAATATTCTAAGTGATATTTTAAATAAATTTTTTTTATAACATCCCTTCATGTTACTTATGATTTATTGGGTATATGATACAAGGATACCATAATTATTCTTTCTCGGCATGATTTATGATTATAATGATGAAATTTTTATGAAACTTGTTTATTTTCCATAGGTTATCTTATAATGAAATGTTGAAATGTTTATGAAATTTGTTTCTTTTTAAAAGGTTATGATATGTGATGAATGATTTGTGATATTATGTCATACATATTAATGGATTATGATTATCTGATGAGTGGTAATATAATTATATATCCCTCTAATGCATTAGGTAAAGATGGATATCTTATGAGATAATAGGAACTAGAATGGGGAGTGAACCTAGTTCATTAAGGAACTCTATCCATAATGATAGTATTGGGAGTAAACCTTGAATATGGATATTATGGAATAGGGAGTGATCCCAATCTACTATGATTATATTGGTAATGATCCTTTAATTAGTAAATTATTTTCTAGGCTTGTGTGTATGTTACAAATTTATGTCTTATTCCATTATTATGCTCTCATGACTCATGTTCTTTGATTCCTTTTTGATTAATGCCTTATTAACTTCCAAGATTTATGCCATAAGTCAATATTGTGATCATCGATATGCATTTTATGGTTTTAAAATGTTATTCTCATGTTCTCATATCCTTATATTCATGTTAGGTTTAATTTATCGTTTATATCTCCCTTTTTTACACATACTTAACAACTGAGATCAACATTGATTTTGTTTCATTTCCCCATGTCTAAGATGGGTTATAGTTATAAAGAAATTAATGGGAGATGTTATAGATATCTTATGAACATATTTTTCATGTATCCAGGTTTCTAAGTAAACTAAACCTATATGATTCCAGCATGGATTGTTATGTTATGTATTGAATATTCATATAATAAGATTCAATATTTATATGAAAAAATTATGGGTCACTATAGTTGGTATGAAAGAAAGATTTAGTTACCTTTGGAAAATATTTTGGTAAAACTTTAGTGATAAACCATATGATAATCCCATGTGTATAAGAACATCTGTAGTTATGTTAAAGAAAAGAGTGTGATTTTCATATAAAAAATAATTTTCTAGATACTAAAAGTGTACATGTTTTTTGAATAGATGTATCTTAGGGTAATAACCTGGAAATTTGTTGGTCGATTATATCTCAACTATAATTTTTATACATGGTGATTGTTACCTTACTATACACTTGTTTTGACACTCTTGGGGGATATGCTTGGGATAACTCACATTTTCATTATAAACAATTTGAAGGATTTGAATTGTTGATGATGATAATTGACCTAGGTCAAACCTAAGGTATCATATATTCAAAATATGGTTTGATGATTTAGAAATCATATAAATGATTTTTCATGATTATGTTATTTCCCATTATGATTATTATTTCTCACACTATGATTTTTGGCTTTAGATAATGGATGGAGGTAGAAGGAATTGTGTTAACACTGAATGTGAATGATATTGTAATGATTTTCCTCATGACTAAACATGTGAAATAAGATCTATAATGTAAAACCTTATAATTATTCCTAATTATATATCTCGTTATATAGTTAATAATCTAACTTGGGTGAGTTTATTAATACACCTAGTAATAGTAATATGGAGTTTCATGAAGACCATGTAGGGAAGAATATTTGTTTTTATAAATTTTAAGTATATGGGAAGAAGAAATCTGGGAAATTTCTTATAGGAATGTGTAGATGTTTGTTTGGAAAAGAAGGTCATAGAGCAAGTGATTTCCAATGAAAATGAAGAGTTTGATAGTTGTAAATGAATTATATCCTAAGATTACCTTTATAGTTCAATGTATTATATATGGGGATCATGGTTATTATCCAAGTCAATTCCCTAATCCAATATTTAACTCCTAGATGAAGGAAGTACCTATGTTATTCTAATCATTAAAGTGGAAGGACTAAAGTGTTTATTTATTGGGATTTGAGAATTATATTATATAAGTGTTATATCAATGATATTCTTTTTATAAGAATCATGAATTATCTAAGGATTTTTCTACAATGGTTTTTCTTTATGGATTTGAAAACATGTGCTAAATAGTGCTGATAACCAAGAAAAGTTATTTAATGGTATAGTTATATTTTAAAAGAACACAAAATTAAGGGAAATATAACCCATAATATCTGCCTTATGTTGAGTTAACAATATTTATTTTGGATAAATATATGATTTACATTGATGAAGTAAATAGGATAGTGTGGTTACTTTGAAATTGGATAGTGATTTGATGAAAAAGTGATTTAGGTCTTCTTTGATGAATTTTATTGAATTTTTTAGATTTATGAAATATATTTGATGATATATTATTTTATATGAATAAGAAGAATTTTTTAAATTTTTTAAAAATATATTTTTTCATTGAGCTTTTAAGGTGATTCATGTTATTTGTGTATTTTAAGAGAATATTTGATCAAGGTATTCACATATTGGGTATGTGACATTATGAGATACATTATGTTGTTTGGGGATAAATTTAAAAGTTTATCTTAAAATAAATATCTAATAAAACCTTTTTTATTTTAGGGTTTGGAATTTTTTCACGCGTATTTTTTAGGATGGAATGGATTAATTTAATTTTTTGGGGTTTTGTTGAGGTTTTATGTATTATTTTTTTATATTTATCTGAAGGACCCCGGGACACCCTGAGTGGGGAGGGGTGAATCAGGGTGTCAAATTTTTCTTTTAAACTGAAGGATCTTGTTCCCATGTTGGTAGAAACTAGTTTAACCTATATGATGGATTTGAGGATAAATAAAACATTCACATGCAAAGAGATGACACACCAATTTTTACTTGGCTCACCACTAAGGGCTATGTCCAAGGAGCATACAACGATAGGTTGTCAGTCGTACCAAATTCCACTATTCTTCACTCGATGTAGATTACAAAGGGTTCAGGCACAGTCACTATGTCCCACGCTCACTGTCTTTAAAAAGATTCATGGAAAGCTCACTGAGTCCCTTGGATCACTCTCGTTGACTCCCACTGGCTCACTACATTTGGTGAAGTCCCACTCAGTTTATAGATGTGAAGGTCTCTTCATTATCGCTAATGAATGCATCCTCTATTGTATGTAGATGCTCTGTTGAAGTCCAACATTAACCTGTAGATGAATCTTACTTTGTACCCAAAGTACCAGGCAATCTTCCAGCTTTCACGCAGCTCCAAAAATACAGGAATAATTCAACCACACATGGCGCGCTTCTCCAAGTCGGCGTGAAAGTTTCAAGATAGAGCACAAGTTTACCTCTATCACTTGCGCGACACGCACCCTTTTACACCCAAATAGATTTTGGCATGAAACCATCAACTGTCGGACTTCTTCAAATCCTGGTGCGCAAGTGTCACCAAACAACCTGCGTGACCCATCCTTCTCTAACTCCAAACTTGGGCGACTCACAACCTTTCTCACCCAAAACACCTTGGACGCGCAGTAAAAAACTGGCGCACAACTTCTACTTGCGTGACCCACCACCACTTGCGCGACCACAACACCTGCACTACGGGAGCTCGGATTTTCTCTAAGTCTGAACTTCATACCGAATTATAAGGGGTTGACCTCTATTTATAGGCATTTGTTCACCCTGCACGATGGCGCACAAGTCTCCCCTCGGCGTGCAACATTCGTCGTGCAAGTCTCTGTCGTACAAGTCACTTGCGCGACCAACCCTAAAACTTGGGCTCCCCTGCTTCCTTTTCCATATTTTGATGATCTGATCTTGAAAAAAATATGGCACGCAAGTTTCCAATCCTCCAATTCACCAATGGGCAAGTCTCCTTTCCAACAACACTTTTCTTAATTTTTTAATTTTGAGATCCAGAAATTTGGAAAACACAGGAAAACGATGCCACCTTCAATATTGTTGTCTGGTTGAACTGTATTATCACTTTACTGGAACACATTCTGAACTTCAATTGAGGATTGAAAAAAACACAAACCATACTCCAATTCATACAAATAATGACCATGGTTCAAACAATCTCCCCCTTTGTGTTGGTTGGCAATCAGTAAATAAATTCAATAGAGCACCAGCCACATGAAAACCAAAAAAATGCAAGAATCAACTCATCCAAAACTCTAAGTCTACGTGATCAATTCTCGGTGTAGAAAACATGAGGGGAATCATGAATTAGGATCCCGTGTTTTGGAATTATCAATAACGCCCAAGAAATTCTCTTATAGTGTCACAGAAGAATTACATGCCTGAATTTATTCCAGTCTCCCCCATTGACAATAAACCTAAAGACCAGTAATTTGTTCATTGTTCAGCTCAAACCACACTCCCATGGATAGTATCCCCCCCCCCCCACAAACTTGAATCACATCCATAAACATATTAAATACAATTAACAAAACTGGGGAGAGGGAAATTTCGTAACCTCTTTATGCACTGGGAGGTGGATGAACACTGAGGTTCAACCGATGCTTCCCAAACACAGCCGCTGATTGCGGTTTGGTCAGGACATCATCCACTTGCTCATTAGTTCCCACATGATCAATTATAATCACACCCTGTTCAACTTTCTTTTTGATAATTTGATACCTAATTTCAATATGCTTTGTACGAGAATGATGAACCGGATTCTTTGTAAGATCAATTGTGCTCTTGTTATCACAGTAAATCACCATTGGTTACTTCACCTCATCACCAATATCTGTTAGTTGTTGCTTCATCCATAGCAGTTGAGTGCATTCCTTTGTGGAGGATATATACTCATCTTCAGTAGTACTAAGAGAAGTAAATTATTATTTATTGCTCAACTATCCAACACATTTATTCCCAATATTGAATGCTCCACCACTGGTGGACTTTCTGTCCACTACATGGCCAGCCCAGTCAGTATTAGAAAATTCTGATAATTCTTTGTTCTTTCTTATAGAAAAGTATAACTCAAAGTTATGAGTACCTTGAATGAACCTCATGATTCTTTTTACTACCTCCATATGTTCCTCCTTTAGATTACACTGAAAGCGGGCTGCTAGACATGTTGCAAAGACAATATCTGGTCGTGTCACTATTAGGAAGAGTAGGCTCCCAATGATTCTCCTATACATCGTGGGATCTACATAGGTCATATCCTCATGCTTTCCAAGTTTGGTTCCAACTGCAATCGGATTTGACATTGGTTTGGATTCATGCAAATTAAATTTCTTCAACAACTCTCTTGCATAATTTTCCTGAGAAATGAAAGTGTAATTATTCTTTTGAATCACTTGACGCCTTAAGAAATATGTGAGCTTACCAATCATAGACATTTCAAATTTCGATTTCATGTGATTGGAAAATTCATCCACTAATTTATGCTTGCTGCCACCAAATATAATGTCATCAACATAGACTAGAACCATGAACTGATCTTTTGGATAATTCTTCACATATAGATTGTGATATACTCCTCCTCTTTTGAATTCTAGCTTCTTGAGTTAAGAGTCCAGCCGGGAATACCATGCTCGTGGTTCCTGCTTCAAACCATATAGAGTTTTCTTCAGTTTGCAGACCTTTGTTTCATCAGTACCAAGAACAAAACCCATTTGTTGTTCAATGTATACTTCTTCTTCAAGTACACCATTCAAGAATGTTATCTTGACATCCATTTTATATACTTTATATCCTATTTGGATTTCCATGGAAAGGAAAAGCCTGATTGACTCCAATCTAGCCACCAGATCAAATGTTTCTTCAATATCAACACCTTAAATATTGGAGTATCCTTTACATACCAGTCATGCCTTATTTCTAATAACATTTCTATGCTCATAAAACTTGTTCTTGAAGATACATTTTGTACCAATCACATTGTGAACTTTGGGTCTCTAGACAGGATATCGTGTCTGATTCTTGTCAATATGATATAACTCTTCATTCATGGCTTTCACCCATGATTCATCCTTTGCAGCTTCTTCAAATGAGGATGGCTCCACAACTGACAGAAATATAGATTGCATGTTATTCCTCATCCTCCTTGTTTGTGTGGGTGCACTCATGTACCCAATAATGTTAGATGGATCAATATTATCTCTTTTATTTCTCCTATGAGGTTCAGTTGCATTCTCTCCAGCCAACGTTTCCTCTTCAGATTCTTCTTCTGAGTCAACATCATGATGTGACTGCTGAGTGTTTTTTCCACCTTCTTCTATTCTTGTATTAATAGTTACTTCAGGTTCATTTTCTTCCTCACTTTCTATCACATCAGCATATGAAATCTGTAAAGAATTTTTGGTTTTCTATTCAATGATATTAACATCACTTCTTTCCACGATCCTTCTTAATCGCTTGTTGAAACACTTTTAGGTTGTGCAATTCATTGAGTATCCAAGGAAAATTCCTTCATCTGCATTGTCACCATACTTCCCTTGATTTCCTTATTTGTTTTTGATGAAGCATTTACTTCCAAAAACACGAAAGTATTTCAAAGAGGGGTTCCCTCCATGCCACAATTCATATGGTTTCTTCGTCTCACCCATATAAATTCCTATTCAATTTTGAATATACACTGCAGCTTGAACAGCCTCTTTCCAATAATTTTGTGGAATATTACTCTCAATCAGCATAGTTTGTGCCAGGTTGTTTGCCTGTCGATTCCTACATTAAACAACTCCATTTTGTTGTGGAGTTCTCACAGTAGCTACCTCATGTTGTATCCCATGCTTCTCCAGGTAATTTTCAAATTCAATGGATGTGTATTCCCCTCTATTGTCAGATCGCAACACTTTTGTTGTTCATCCAGTATCATTCTCGGCAATTTGTCGATATGTTTTCATGCAGTCAAGCACTTGTTGTTTCCTGTGAATGACCATTACACATGCCATTCTACTGTAATCATCTATTAAAAGGACAAATTACCTTTCTCCATGAGTTCCAGCAACATTAATTGTCCCGCATACATCTGTATGAATTAGATCAAGAAGATGAGATGCCCTTTTCTTCTTTGGCCGATATAAACTGTAGACCAGCTTCCCAAGAATGCAAGAATCACAATACTTTTCACCCTCATGCTTCAGGATGGGAATTTCCATGAAAATCCTCAATTAAGATATTTTCTCCATGTCTTGTTGATTGATGTGTCCTAGTCTCCAATGCCACAAATTGTTTTCTTATTCAACAGTCATGTAACAAATATTTTCATTACTATTAACCTGATACAAGTTGCCTTCTATTCTGCATCCCTTCATAAGTGAATTGCATGTCTTTCCCTTGATAGTGCATCCTTTATGATTAAAAGTAACTATAAGTCCTGATTCACAGAGTTGACTCACGCTGAGTAGATTATGAAGGACCCCGGGACACCCTGATAGAGGAGGGGTGAATCAGGGTGTCAAATTTTTCTTTTAAATTGACGGATCTTGTTCCCATGTTGGTATAAACTGTTTTATCCTGTATGATGGATTTGAGGATAAATAAAACATTCACATGAAAATAGATTACACAAAACGTTTTACTTGGTTCACTACTAAGGGCTACATCCAAGGAGAATACACCGATAGGTTGTCAGTCATACCAAATTTCACTATTCTTCACTCATTGTGGATTACAAAGGGTTCCGGCATAGTCACTTTGTCCCAGGATCACTGCCTTTACAAAGATTCATGGATAGCTCACTGAGTCCCTTGGATCACTCCTATTGACTCCCCCTGGATCACTACCTTTGATGAAGTCCCACTCAGTTTATAGACATGAAGGTCACTTCATTATCACTAATGAATGCATCCTCTATCGTATGTAGATGCTCTGTTGAAGTCCAACTTTCACCTGTAGATGAATCTTACTTTTTACAGAAAGTATCAGGAAATCTTCCAGCTTTCACGCAGCTCCAAAAATACTGGCGTGATTAAACCAAACCTGGCACACTTCTCCAAGCCGGTGCGTAAGTTTCAAGATAGCACACAAGTTCACCTTTTCCACTTTCACGACACTCACTTCTTCATCTTCAAACTTTCATGACTGACACCCTTTTACGCCCAAACAGATTTTGGCATGCAACCATCAACTACTGCACTTCTTCAAATCCTGGCGTGCAAGTGTCACGAAACCACCTGCGTGACCTGTCCTTCGCCAACTCGAAACTTGGGAAACTCACACCCTTTCTTGCCCAAAACACCATGGACACGCAGCAAACAACTAGCACACAACTTCTAGTTGCGCGACCCACCACCACTTGTGTGACCACAACACCTGTGCGACGGGAGCTCTGATTTTCTCTAAGTCTGAACTACATACTGAATGAGGAGGGGTAAACCTCTATTTATAAGAATTTTTTCACCATGCGTGACGGTGCGCAAGTCTCCCCTCGGCGCGCAAATTTCAGCGTGCAAGTCTCTACCGCGCAAGTCAATTGCACGACCAACCCTAAAACTTAGGCGCCCCAACTTCCATTTCCATATTTTGATGATATGATCTTGAAAAACATATGGCGCAAAAGTTTCCAAGCCTCCAAGTCATCAGCGCGCAAGTATCTTTGCCAACAACACTTTTCTTAATATGTCAATTTTGAGATCCAGAAATTTGGCAAACACTGGAAAATGATGCCACCTTCAATACTGTTGTCTGCTTGAACTGTATGATCACTTTATTGGTATACATTCTGAACTTCCACTGAGGATTGACATCAAACACAATCCACACTCCAATTCATATAAAGAATGACCATGTTTCCAACATTATCCATATTAGATAACTTTTTCTAGAAATTTTAGTGTTTTTAAATATTTAGAGAAATAAGTAATGGCCTTTAATTCTTTTATGGATCTTATAATCTATTAAAATTTAATTTTGTTTTTTAGGAATGAAAATTTTATCCTGGATATTCATTTCTTTCAGTAATAAATAAAGTAGAAATTAATCAAATCAAAACCAAAGGATGGAATTTTTTTTATGAAATAAAAATATATCAAGTAAGTATTTTTTTTCTTTTATTCTCTATCATTATAGAAAAATAATCCCTCAACGTTAGGAAAAGTGTGTTTAAATAAAAAAAATATCCTTTTACCTTCATTTTTAAATAATCGATGGTCGTTTCACCCATAACTAATTTATAGTTTTTTGGTCATTAACTTTCTCATAAACATGTTATCCATCACTATTTATTAGTACATAGATTATATGTTTCTCCTATACGTCAATATTGTAACTTCTAACCAATTTTATCCTTATTTGGGAACTTGATTATATGTTATTTTTGGTAACCTCTATATTTCCTACTTTTCCTTTTCAAAAGAAGTTTTATTATCCCTTTATATGATGTTGGTTTTCAATAAATCTATTTTAAATATTGAACCCTGGATGTCTGAGATAAGATTGAGAGAGAATATTTTATATAAGGTGTTGTAGAAATTAACACCCTTAAAATTTAGTTTAAAATAATAATAAGATCTATATCTTTCTTAACACTTAGCAGCAAGCTTTAAGGGAATTGATATATATTATAAAAATATTATTATTTTAATTTAACCTATTTGTTGAATTTTTTGGTCAGGATATAATAACTTCATTATGAAATATTTTTATAATTTTACTACTCAATAAAAATGTATTGATTAATTTTAAGTATATAAGAACTCAAATTTTTGTGAAGTCATTTTATGCTTAAAAAATGCATTTTCTTCAAAAGTATTTTTTATTAAAAAAATTTCTTGGAAATTATATTTGATTTATATAACTTTTAAAAAAAATATATTATGAAATTAATTTAATTGTTGAAATAATCATATCAAAATTATATTAGAGTGATTTTTTTATTATTTTATGAAAATATTGATTTTTTGATGAATGGGGAAAAATACTGAATTTTATTGAAAATTGCATTTTTATTTAAAGAATTTAAAAAGTATCATTTTGTTGTAAATGTTATAAAAGTATAATTAGTTAAATTATAATTTTAATAATCCAATTTGGTTCATTATAATCAATTTTATGTTTCATTTTGATATAAAAAACATTAATACTTAAAAAAAAATTGGGACACCGGTTTTCATCGCATTTTGAGGGTTTAATTTTAAATTAAATTTTTCCACTTAAGTAAATTGAATTTTAATAGAAAAGATTTAATATTTGGAATCATAATAATAATATAATTTAACAAGGTTAACTTAATTTTTGTTCATAATTAATACTAAAAATAATAAAAATTTGTTACTGTAGTTAAGGTTAAAATGGATTTATTGAGGGGGTTAAACCAAGATATATGGGTAATTTTTCCCATTAAAATTGTCTAAATAAAATTTTATTGACATATTAAAATTTTATCTTATTCCAAATTCTATTATATGTCCATTTGGAATCATTTTAATTGAATATGACTTTATTCTATGTTATTCTTTTATAAAATTCCAAGTGTGTCCTCTCCCCCACATATAAAAGGACCTCATCCTTTCTCTTCTTCAAACCAATTTGAGCAATATATATCAAAAAACCCTTATAAATTATATTCTAAACATTACTCTCTATTAATTAGAGTTTTTTATATTCTTAAAATATTTCTCCAAGGGTCCTTAAGAAAGGATCTAAAGGGAGATTATCGAAGAAGAGGTAATCATCTTACATGGCCTATTTCAATTTATTTATTCTTTTACTTTTGGTATTCTTCATAAAATAATAACTTTAAAATTCTAAATATTATAAAATTTTATTAGTAATATAAAACCACCAATATCCACCCACTATTTCATCAAATAGGAAGTAAAAATATCTCTCGTACGTACTAATGGACTACAACCTCCTTGTAGCGATACAATTCATTTTCAATAACCATCATTCATGGATGATTATTATAATTTAATTATATTTTATATAATATATTTATAAAATAATTATTTTTCTATAATTTTAATATCATATCTAAATTTTTACCTTCCAGTCCTTTTAGAAATGATAACATCCCTCATGTGTATATATGGACTAATACCTCCACGAAGTGATATAATTCATTTTTCATTTCTTCATTTCATTATTTGTAATCAGGATAGATTTAATGAATATATATGATATATATTATCTAATAATGATTATAAAAAGTTTAATTATTATTTAACTTCCTTTTGTTTCATCCGTCGAAAAGTGAAAACAATGTTCACGTATACGTACGACATACCGTCTCCATGAATAGTGTTGTTTATTTTACTATCTCTACATTTTATGGATGAATATATATATATATATATATATAATGAATATATATTATATCTATATCAATAATAAAATTATTTATATTATGTAACAATGATCAAATTTTAATTACCAAAACTACTGAACATAAATTTTCATGAAAAGTGAAACAATTAATACCCTGAAATAGTAATTTTAATAAAGAATTATTAACAAATTGGTATTATAATTTTATAAGTAGATAATATATGATATTATATGTATGTAAATTATTCTATTATATAATTATAATAAAATTTAAATGTATTATACAATAGTATATATTACTTATGAAGAAATTCAAACTTGAGGTAAGGGATCGTCTCAAATTGTCTTCTTTGGGACTTATGTAATATTATACACCTATATTCTTTTATGAGGTGTATATACATACCATTTTTAAAAGCTATAACATGAATATTCTTATTATAATTATATTTATTGTAATATTTGAAGTTATTATTTCATATGGATTACGATTCAAAGGTTACCAAAGCGGTAATAGATTTTCGTCTCACTTTTATTTCTATGAGACACATATCACATTCACAACATATTTTTTTATAAAGTGTATATATTTCCCACGAATTTATTTTATGAATATTATAAGTAAAATTATTTGTTTTTACATATCTATATAAGGTTCACTCTTTCATGAGGTTTTGATTCAAAAGTTACCAAAGTGGTAAGGGAATTATGTTACAATATCATTATTTATCAAGATTATTTATGATTAAGTTTATGATGATAGAATTTTATGATCTAACTCTCAAGAAAATAATTATTTTTTGTATAATATATTAATTTATGTATATTACATGTTTTAATTTCATTTTCCTCCATTTTAGAACCCATTATTCTGAAATAATGTTTTAAAGGAAACCTGGATTTATTTCTCTTTTCGGTCAAAAATCCTTTTTTGTTTATATAAAATGATTTCTAAAATGATTTAAATAATATATTTACTAATATCCAATGATTTTTTAAATTAATTTTTAACCATTTTTTAATTTTGTTTAAAAAAATTAAATGGAATATTCTTTTCATTTTATGATCAATCCACATTTATCGTTTTACCAAAAATGTGAAAAAACTTTTGTTTTTACATACAAGGCACGAACAAAATTTCCTATCATCAAGACCTCTCAATTATTTTAAGCTTAGTTTATTATTTTCCAATGTTATTTTTAAATAAAAAACTTTCCTTAATATTTGGGAAATTTTTAGACTTTAAATAATTGATTTCAAGAAGAAAAGGGTATTTTCCTCTAGAAATATTCCAAGTGATCTTTTAAAGGAATTTTTATTTATGATAACACCTCTTGATGTTTCTTATGATTTATTGGGAATATGATCTAATGATACCAACCTTATTTTCTCTCTATATGGTTTATGATTATTATTATTATGATATGTTTATGAAACATGTTTATTTTTATGAGTTATTTTATGATGAAATGTTGAAAGGTGTATGAAACTCATTTATTTTCCATGGGTTATGATACATGATAAATGATTTGGGATGGAACCTTGTCCAATAAGGGATTACCTCCATTATGATAGTATAAAGAGTGAACATTGACTAAGGATATTATGGAATATGGAGTGAACCCAATCCACTATAATAGTATTAGAAGTTATCCTTAACTAAGTAAATTATTTTCAATACTTATATTTATGCCAAAAAACTTATTTTTTATGCCAATATTCTACTCTCGTGAATCATGTTATTTGATTCCTTTATGATTAATGTCTTATATAATTCCAAGATTCATTCCATAATTCAAGATTTTGATATTTTATATGAATTTTATGGTTTTAAAATGTTAATATCATTATATAATACCCTTATGATCATGTTATATTTGAGTGATCATTGATATATCCCTTCTTTACACTTACTGTGAATCTGAAATCTCCCTTTATTATATTTTCTTTCCCTAAGTTATGAAGAAATTTTTTAAGTATGATATGTCTATGAAGAGTTTTATTTATGAAGAATGTGGTGGGGTATGATTTAGATCCCATTTGAACAAATTTTTTATGCATCCAAGTTTCCAAATACAAAAAAAAACTATTTTATTATGGTATGGATAGTTATGCTATTATTGAATATCCATCTAATAAGATGTAATATTTATGTATTAAAAGCATGGGTTATTATCATTAGGAACACCATATGTATCAAGCTCCATTGGTTGTTTTTATCTATTAACACCTGTATTGGTCTCTTGACTTGACATTATATTCAACGTATATCATTTTATTGTGTACATTGATTAAAAATGAAAACCATGATATGTATGTTATGGTGAGTTATCCTATGTTGGGTGATTCATTAGTGGTATGACATTGGTTGAATGATCAATATAGGATTTTTCACTTCCATAAAGGAATAGATATCTCAAGGCCAGCTGAAAAGGATGGTAGTATATTTAATAAATCCATAATCATTGTAGGATAAGGTAAGTCCATCCGGTAATGTCAAGAAATAATAAATAAAAAGATGATGATTATACCGAGTGTGAATCCTAATTTGTGAGATATCAAAATGAAAACAATCACATTATATGATTTGTATTTGTAGAAGTTTATTATTGTTATAACTAAACCTTGAATCTTTAGTGACAATGATCCATTGCTAGATACCATATTTTCATGGGTATGACTCACTACTTTTGAGATATGGGCCTAAATGGTCTCACACAATAAATATTCAGAAGCTTGACCAATTCTTATAAATTGGAGTTTAGGAAATGGTGGGATCAGTAGTGGGGGATGAGTTATGTTTTATTTTAAACAATGTCATGTAAATAAATAAATTAAATTTTATTATTGTTTAGAATAATAATAATTAGATATATTAACACATTTTATATTCATGTTATTTAGTGAATGAAAATAAAAATATTTTTCAAATCAATATTTTATATTTAATATTCATATTTTAATAAATATTTTTATATAAAGTTTGAGTTAAAATAACAACTCAAAAATTTATCACGTAAAATTATTTTAATGTTATAATTAATTAATAAATTATTTATGAGATTTTAAACATGTTCACTAGTTCATAAGTGTTTAATATGTCTTAATTTATAATATTTAATTTATTTTAGTGAAAAGGTATAATTTTAATGAATTAAACCTACCTATATAAATCTTTTCAATCCAAAATGAATTATACGATTCCCACACTTGAATTATCTCTCATCAAAATCTCTCTATTAAGTTATAGATAGAGAATATAGTGTTTGAGAATCCTCAATTCATGAATGACTTCACAAATCAAATTTTTTTTGTTCTTGTGATCGTGATGACATTGAAAAACCCATTATTTCCTTATACTTGCACCCATAGTATGAAAATAGATGATAAAAAATCTTCTAGAGTGCATGTGGTTGATCTTGAGGGTTTTAGATTTGGTTCTATCAAGAAATGATCATTTTTAATGAGTGAAATTGTTTTTTCATCAAAATAGAATGAGGTATGATTGAAATTTTAATTTTTCATAACTAAATAATTCACACAAGATCCTTATGTTCATAATCGAGTGTGGTTACTCTAGCAATAACATAATGATGTCAATCACAGTGTGAAAATTTTAATTTTCCCAGTATTACATAATTATGTCATACACCCGACACCAACAAGTGGCATCAGAGTGATCATGTGTTTAATTAATATAAATTGAAAATAAATTTTCATGAATTTCATTAGAGGGCCTCGTAATGATCCCAACACCACTGATGATGCTTAGATATGAGGTTGTATGGTCAAGAAATGAACCTCCAAAGATTGAAATATCTATATTGGTCTAAAAAATTATATATATATATATATATATATATATATATATATATATTTTTATAGTGGGTAGAAGACAGATTCTCATACCAATTGGCTTGCATAGTGGGTGGAGGCCAGTTTCTCATACAAATTGGTGAATAATAACATGATGGGAGTCTCCCGTGAATATGGATAAGACAAAAATCCAAAATTTTATAGGTGATAACATAGATTATAGGGAAAAAAATTCTGGAAGTGAGGCATATGTCATGGAACATGGTATCCTAGAAAAAATTGAAAAATTAATTAAAATGAGGAAGAATATATGGGTGGTTGGGGTGCCTACATGTGTCAAAACTAGTGCCCCTAATTTAGGGGTTGGAGCAAATGCAGTGTTGAGAGTTATTTCAATGTTAAAAAGATTCATATACATCATAAAATTCCCAAAGGGTGTCGCCCACCCATCCCCAAGTTCCCACAAGGTTTATGCTACATCATTGATCTAGGATGGGTCAGGTTAGGCCTTACCAACTCACAAGGACCCATCTAGGACCAGTTAATTTCTAAAGTATAGCATCCCCTGATCTAACACTCTCTCACATGGTCAGACCAGGTTTGTCACAAGACCTCAATAGAGCCTCCCCATACACCAAATACTTCTAACTAGAAGCAGGGGTGTAAAGAACATTGTGGGAAGACTATATCCACTGGTATAGAGTGGTAGTAATAAAATAAATAATATCAGAGTAATGGAAATTGAGGAAATAAAAAACAACAACAGATAAACCAAATAGTGAAGGAAACTTACCAATCCAACAAAATTAAAAATAATTTAATTACAAGTTTGAATATAGATAAGTGTAAAGATGGGTGTAATATAGATGAAATACTAAAATAACTTAAAAAAGATACCAAAGATCCTGGTCTTGATCACCACATCAATCTCATCTCCAAGTTATAACTCATTTGGTAATTAATAATCAACAACAAGGTCTTTTCCCCTTGTCCAAACCTACACCCATGTAATCTCCTCTTGTACCAAGAGGCAGACCGAATGGGGTGTGAGTAAAACTCAGTAGTTCGACACCATCATGTCTAAACAGAACCTATATAATAGTAAGTGTGTGAAATTAGGTGATAAAAGGGGTATTAATTAATCAATTAATATGATACGACAATTAACCTACTTTAACACCATTCCATAATATCTTTGAGCATGTAGCATCACCATGATAACTTTAACCACAAGTCCATATCATTAACACATAACTGGGAAAAGCCTCTATATAATAATTTCAACATAACCGGGTCAATCCCTCTAGATAAGCATACAGAATAACTAGCCCAAACCCTCTATATAATCATTTCAGAAATACCATGTAAAGCCCTCTATATATAAATTTTAGTATAACTGAGACAATCTCTCTATATAATCATTTTAGCATAACTGGAATAAACCCTATATATAATCATTTTAGCATAACTGGTCCAAGTCCTCTGTATAATCATTTTAGTATAACTAGAAAAATAAGTCATAAAGGTTGCAATAACACCACCTAAAATTATAATCTACAAAGGTCAATTTCACCAATTAGATTTTTATCTTTTAATTACCCTATCATTCATCAAGTTATATTTTATATTGTTATCATGCCAGTGTTCAAAACCATATCTTATAAAAGTATAAACAGTCATTTCAATAAAAAAAGTAATCCATATTACAAAGTTATCCTATCACAATAAATCACCTAAGATCTCATGTCATGCTAATTAAAGTTTCAATCCAAAATGAAGACCATTATCATTCAAGGGTACGCTCATCCGATGGGTGTCTACAAGTCAAGTCTCAATACTATTCAATCTAAAGTGGTCCAAGGAGTAGTCCAAATACATGATTATCTTCACCCATTATTCTATTAGTTAACACGCACATTATTTCTTAATGATTACGTAGTATTGCACACACTTAAAAAAATAAAAATAGACAAGAGTGATTTATTCTAGACCACCTAGCTTTATTTTGTGATTAAATAAACACTCTGAAATGGGAATGATAATGAAGAATAAAAGCGAATGAGATCACAAGGAAACCATAGATTTCATAAGAATCAATATCAGATCCCAATTCAACAACATTCAGGAGATAACACCTCTTTAGAAAAGGATAGAGGAAGAAGGGAGAAAACCAAAGTAAAGGAACTAACTGGAGATCAAAATCTAGACTGAGACATTTGGGAGGAAAGTAATTACCAAAAAAAAATCTTGAAGTCACCTAAGGGTTAGATAGAGGAGGCATGGAGATGAATGAAAAATATATCATATGTGCAGTATTGTTAAAACTTCTAATCCCAAAACATTCATGATGTGAACACCTTTCATGGTGTGAATTTAATAATTTACTAGAAACATTGAAAAATGTGTCACCTTGGGTTAAATTAGCACTAATCAACCATTTTCATGATGTGAACAAGTTTTATGGTGCATAAAAATTTCATTCTTTTTACCAGTTCATGTTGTCTTCTCAAAAAAGCATTCATGTTGTGTAACAAGTTCACAATGTGAAAGTGTCTAGTAGGCATATTCTATATAAATACCTGGAAAAAGGCATCGGGTCAACCCAGATCCTCAAAGTACATCCTTTATACCCAAACTCCCTTAATTCAAACAAACATACATCCCTGAAATTTAGGTCATTTTCTTATAAAAATTTCTCTATCCCCAAAAGAAAAGGTTTAGCCACAAAGGTTTAAAAAAAGGTAAAAGAAAATTAACTAAAAGAGGTTCAACCAAAACTAAAAGAGGGACGTACCAAGAAAAAATGAGATCTTACAACCTCCCCACCATATAACAGCTAATCCCTGATCTTCTCCATGGATCACTTTAGGTTATCAGTGAAAAATTCTGGACACTATGATCTCACATCAGTCTCCCTATCATAATTCTCCTCTTGAACATGTCCAAGATGTCACCGCACTTACACTAGGGGTATGGTCTTCCCCCAAAGATACTTCTCACTATGGTCCAAAATCTGTTTTGTATTCTCCTCAAATTATGAATCCATACTAACCACAATTTCATCAAAGTATAACACTTGGGAATGATCAAGATGATATCTATGAAGCTGTGATATGTGAAACATGTCATGCATGGAACTATAGCACTATGGAAGGGTCAATCATTACGCAACTAGACCGACCCACCCCACTATATAAAATAGACCAAAAAACCTAGGCCCTAGCTTTCCCCATTTTCTTATATGGTGAAACTAGAACTAAAACATGATGACCCACATCAAAATCTAGAGGTTGTCTCTTCTAGTCAGTATAAGATATCTTCCTTATCTACACGGTCTCCAACTACTTCCTAATCAACTAAACCTACTCCAACGTATCCTAGAAGAGATAAGGAAAAATAATCACTTACTTTCATTCCTATAACTATAAAAGAGGTGAATGGTATGACCTACCATACAAACCTCGAAGTGTTCCATCTAGATCGACTCCTGGAAGCTATTATTATACCCAAACCCTATGATTTTCATATTTTACTCCCAAAAACCATATAAATCTAGCACATTGGATCTTAACATATCCTCCAGAATCAGAATAATTCATTCATATTGGCCTTTATTTTGAATATGATAGGTTATACTCAGAATAAGCTACAATCCTAGAGCCTTCTAAAGACCTTTCCAAAACCAAGATGTTAAACTTGGATCTCTATTAGAAACTATATTCCTCATAACACCAATTATTTAAACTATATCCCACATGTAAAGACTACCCAGATCATGAACAATGAATATTTTCTTAATGGGAAAGAATTAGGTTACCCTCTTTAGTTGATGTAAAAACACTCATACTACATCATTCTTAAGAAGTGACTTGGGTAATCCTATTAAAAATACCAAAACAATGTCACCCCATTTCCATTTTTAAATGAGTGGACCTTCGCCTGATGAAAGGTGAATAATCTAGCCATGAATCTTGTTATTTATTTCTTTATTTCTTTCTATGGGTATTATCTATAGAAATCACGATACATCTTTATCAGACCTGGGTATTCCACCCATATAGAAGTGTGAAACTCCTTTATAATATACTCATACAAGCTCATAGGAACTCATACACGGCCATGTAAAGGAAGATAATTTTTTCTACCAAGAGAGAATCTTGATGGTGGCTCTCTACCATATAATTTTTCCCTTAGAGATAATCCCTCAAGATCAGATATTTTATTAGTCTTGATCCATTATAAAAGAAATGGTAAAACATATTTCACAGTCAAGTCTACTCATCCCTGAGAATATTGAACATCTAGATGCAAATATATCAAGAGTTCCATCATCCCCCACTCATAGTAAGACTTCTTCACTATATTTTTATGTGTCTTCCAACTCAAGGAATCAGTATTGACATTTATTTTACCTAATGTATTAGAAATATTGAAGTCTAAATACTATAGATACTCAACCCATGTTTTATTCTGAAGGTTCAGATTCTATTAAGAAAATATATACTTGAGGATCTTGTGATATATTTTCACCACAAACCTCTCACAAACAAATATAGAATCTCTAGAATCTCATTTCATATATGACTATAACTAACTCCAGATTGTGAGTAGGTTAATTCCTCTCCTGTGGTCTTAGTTTTCTAGATACATAAGAAACCACTTGATCCTCCTGTATCAAAAATTCTTCAAATACCACTTAAGATGCATCAAAATGCATGGTAAAATCCTTTCCAGGTATAGTAAAAGTTAGAATCGGTGTTGAGGACATCCTTACCTTCAACTCCTAAAATAATCTCTAGAAATCATCTAACCAAAAAAAATTCACCTCTTTCTTGGTAAGCTCAGACATTGGTGCTACCAAACAGAAGAATTCCTAGATAAAACATTGATAACTAAATAAAACATTGATAATACTATTCTAGACCAATAAAAATCCAAGTCTCTAAGTCATTCTTGGGCCTCTCCCAAGATATTATAGTTTTAACCGTATCAGGGTTTACTGCCACTATTTCCTAGGAGATAACATGACCTAGGAAGTGCACTTTATCAATCCAAAAACTTCATTTCATATATTTTCATAAAGATAATTCTATCTCAATGTACTCATAATGATGTCAAGTTTTTGGGAATGATCATCTATATAATGGGAGTATAGTAATATGTCATTGAAAAAACCCAACACAAAATGATCTAAGAATAGAGAGTTTGGTTCATCAAGGCCAGGAATATTACAGTTTCATTTTTCAGACCAAATTTTATCACCATGAACTCATAAATACCTTACATACTTCAAAATCAGTTTTAGGTATGTCTCATAGTCTCATTCTCAATTTATAGTACCCTAATATTAAGTCAATCTTAGAGAAAATATGGGAACCTCTCAGATGATCAAAGATATCATCAATACACTAGAGGGGATACCGGTTTTTGACTATCATCTAGTTTAATCTTCAATAATGCACAGACAAGTGAAAAGTCTCATCAGCCTTATTGGATAAAAGTATTAGAGAACAAAAAGGTTATTTAATGGGTTATATGAAACCCTTAGATTCCAAATCATTCAACTATGCTTTAAATTATCAAAGTTATACTGGTATTATCCTATAAGTTGGGATAAGAACTAGATCTTCACCCAGCACTAACTTGATCATGAACCCAATATCCTGCTCGGGTTACAATCTATATAACTATTCAAAAAAACATCATAAAAATGATCTAACACTGTAGTAAAGGTATCCTACTACATTATTCCATCATCTATAGAAAGAACAGCTATCTGAGTTGTGAGACAATCCATTCTTCACTTAATTGGTCTAGCATGACCATCATAGATATATCACTCACCCTCATGAAAATAGATGCCTCCTTATGTATATAGGAAGGTAAATCTTCTCTAATAATAATCGATGTAAGCCTAGTATATAACTAACCAATACATTCCTAGAATAAAATTGAAACCTGTCATTTTTAGCACAAATATTTCCCAAAAGAAATGCTAACCACCAATTTCTATAAAACAATCCTTACGACATTTTATATTCTCTGACCATACTTCCAGTGGTGTGTCGATGGTCAAGACACCATCCAAGACTTCCATAATCATACCCAAGTCATTTTCAAAAATTGTATATATATAAATAAATGAGGGGCTCATGTATTAAACAAAACATATGAAAAGGTAGGTGATAAAAGAATCTTTCCTATAATGATAGAAGGTTGTACATCAAAACTATCCAAAATAGATTACATAGAATGTATCTAACCTACCCTTCTACCATAGGATCTAGTTTTACTCCCCTGTACTGATCCCTCTTGATGGAATTTATACTCCTATACTAGGGTACCATGCCCCCTACCTTGACATGAACATCTAGTGGAACTCCAGCGTCCAGTTTTCTAAAGGGTAACTGAGTCCTTCCCATACTACGGTACCTATCTTGATCCATTTCCACTTCTATAATATTACATAACGCTATAAAACCTCTATAGGTGGATCATCCTTCTATAATAATGGAACTCAAAATTAGGGTATGGACACTGGGTCATCCTGTGGCTGAGATTTCTATACTGATATCACTATAACAAAACACAGACATGAGATGGCTACCCACAACCCTAGCTACTCTGCCCACTCCTACCTTGGAAATAACTATCATAGTAGATATTATTTTCACTGTAAGAAGAAATCCCAAATTTCCCTATAGAAAAAACATGACCACTTCTCGGGACCTATCTCAGATTCCCTTCAGTGATAATATCCCAATTCATCATATATTAAATATTACTAAAGAACAAAAATTACATGTGACCTCATTTCATAGTGAAGCCCATCCTAAAAATGACTTTCCCTAGAAATTATTATATTTGGTTTCCTATGACCAATTTTTTGTACTTTTATTAAATATATATTCAATATATTGAATATTAATTAAACATATTATTACATAATGTTCATTATTATTTAAGTATTTAATATAATAATGTCTTGGAGTATTTTTCACATTAATAAGATCATAGTAGTTCCCAGCTGTGATGAGAACCATAAAGTGTTATGAAAATATTTTTAATATAGTTTTGTAGTTATATAACTTACTATAATGAGACCTGTAGTATTTAAACCATCAGGTTTGAGTACTCATAAGAGGATAATGGTTCTTTACATGAATTTCACACTTGGTAATATCCAAGATGGGAGATTATGAGAAAATACCCATGAGCAGGAATTTTACATGTTTTGAATCCATCATATATTTCTATCTGTGAGTGTGTATAATGGTTTTTAGACATTAATATTATCATTTATGCATTTCATAACTCACTCACTTATATTTACTCATAAAAACCACCATTCCATATGTTGGTGGGAAGTAGGGTTCGTTGGGTGAGTCATGATTAACATTTCATTAATGGATAATTCAAGGAAAGATTTGTACCATATATATTTATGTGAGTTGATATCTCATCCCTTTGATTGGAATATAACTACTTCATAAATTACATGTACATTGTGTATCATGTGTTTATTTCACATAATCAAAGAAATGTGTATCGAGAAAATAGGTTGATGTCACTGTCATGAAACTTTCTTGATGAAATATTATGAAAAATATATTATATTTCACAGTGAGTTTTCATAGGTGGTTTTCATCATTATGACATTAATTTATTTCTCTTAGGAATATTGAACCATTTATAGATAGTAATATTGAACATTAAGTGTCAAGACCCGAGCTCCCGAGTACTCAGAGCTGGTGCCATACAGAGGATCGAATTCGGTTCAGGCCCAGAGAAAATCAGTTGCTGCTGAAATAGTTCATCTACTAAGAGTTGTTACCTGAAAATTTTTAATTAAAAACGTAGGGTGAGAAGATGAATGCCCAGTAAGGGGTTTTAAAATAAAAATATATAACTTTGAAAACATTCTTTAAACCATTTCATTAAACAATATTCTTAAATAAAATCTGTAACACATGTACACATCATAAAGGTGCTCAATTAAAAAAACATGCTAACAGGTTTGCAAGGGTACACAATTCGAATATAAGCATGCTGAATAAAATAAATTCAAAATATTTATGACATAAGAAATATGTAATAACAAATAAAACAGCTAAGTGAAATAAATAATCAGAGTTTTACATAAAGTAATAACTTCACTTTCATACACTAAATACTAAATCACGGAATTCTAAACATATTCCATGCCATAAATATACAGGACATTCTGAAACATATTTTCAAGGCCTTGGCCAAGACATCTAATCACTTAAGGCCTCATCCGAAAATAGATAAGCTCTTTTAACCAAATATTCTACTAGTCGAATATTTTTCTGGTTAAATAAATTACATAGTCATAATGAGGAAGGTGCATATGCCGGACTGTGACAAGGCCTCGTGCCAAGATATCTAATGATTAAGGCCTTAGACAAAATCCATAACTCATAAATAGTAAAGTCCTTGGCCAAATCAGCTACTAGTTGTCTCATGAGACCTACTAATGCATCGAAGGGCTATAGTGGGCCCCACCCAACACATAATAAGTCCAATTCATTTCCTCATACCTCTAAATCAAAGTTAACATCCTACTTTGATTTATTAAATTACATACCTAATATCAAACCAAGTGTACAAGTTACTTGGTTTCTTATTTCTCCTTACATTTTATTCAAGGTGTCCCACACCACCTAGGACAATTAAATCCATAAACTCAAGAAAGGGAATAAAATTTTAAATATTACAATCATTCACATTAATACATGTGTAATAATTTGGAACAAAACTATGAATTGTGTGGTCAAGTCATTAATTTGTACATAAATTAAGATTACCACACAAGAAATACTATTTTGATCACTTAAGATGACAAAATACATAACCATATTAATCAAGAACATTCATGATTAAATAAAAATATAAACTTAACATAATAAATGAAGAGGTAAACTTATCATTTCATGTGGTTTACTAAACTTACATTATCTCAATCATTTGTTTTAATTAAGACTTTTCTTTCTACATTAAAGGTCAAAACACAAATGTATACGACTCAACCTTTAAACCTTATCATTTTCTACAAAGGGTGAAGAGTAATGAGTTCCTAGGAACATGAAGACACCAGATTCCAATATCTATATTCATGAACTAAGCACATAAATAGAAAGAATTTGGAAAACCATGATTAGGGTTTCATATTGTGTAGATATTCATGCAATGGGGCATGCATAAATGTAGTGATTGGTCAAGCCGAAAACATTTGAAACTTATATTTAGTTCTTTCTTCGCAAACCATATAATTTTATAAAAGAAAATGGAAGTCAAAGTTGGAATTCATACATCCGTAACCACATACCCGATTACCCATCACAAGTATATGCAAAATTCTCATTCTATGTTGGTTTATAACTTGTAAATTAATTAAAACATGGATTAAATTTCTATGGTAAAAATATTGAATTGTTTTAAAAACCGCAATTATATTATGTGTGCTCATACATAAGAACATACATGATTAGATGTAAATATTTCCTACATAAAGTGTCTCCATGCACTTTAGTCCTTATAATCTCGTATTTCAAACCCCAAAAAAAATCCTTAATCTGGCTTATGAGGTTTATACAGATCAGAGAGTCGGGTATTTTATACTTACATATTTTCATATACATACATATATATATAACTGATTATAATTTGAAGCACAAAATCAAATTTGAATGGGGTGTCCATACTTGGGGTACATTAGCTTAAGATCTTGCAACCCTTGAAGGAAGAAATAACCACAAACCAAAGGGAAATATAACTAATATTACAAGTGTGTATATATATATACCCAAAACATAAAACAATCAATAAAAATATTACTCCCCTACCTTAACTAGAAGAAGAGGTAGTAGAGCTCGGGAAGGCGCTGGAAAACATGGAGAGTTTGTTGTGGTTCGCAGAAGTCTTGGGTGCAAGGAACCGGGAGGGTTCCTCGGTTTCTTCGAGTGTTTTTATATAACCATACTCATACATTTTATATATTTTTTAATATAAGTGGCATGGGATCCGAGGAAAACTTGTCTTATAATTATACTTGGGAAAGGTATATTTGTGGAAACCATGTAAGAGGAGGTTTCGGCGGCTGTAAAGATGAAGAATAAAAATGGTACAAAATAGAGTATAGGGCACCAGTGCAGCGAACGCCGCGGGAGGAAGAAGACAGCAGCTAAAGAGGAAAATCACAAGGGATTTCGATGGCCAGGATCAGATCTCGCCTGAAATCAAGGGTTAAGATGAATCCATGATTAAAAAAGGGTAGTGGATGGCTCGGATTAAGTCCAAGTCTGATCAGACGACCCAGAGACGACGAGGAATTTTAAAACTCTTGGATGGCCGAGATTAGATCTAGAGTTGATCGAACGGTCTACCTAAATGTGGTGATATTTTTCGGTTGCTGAATGTCGAATGTGGGATTGATTTTGATGGCCTAGATCGCGTGATAATCGATCCAACGGCCAGGATTTCATTTTTCCTGAAAAATCACTTCCCACATCGAATCGATGGGATGTTCATGCCTCCTTTCTAAGTCTCGGCCTCTGATGAAACACTCAGAAAACACACAACTCAAGCACACAGGGGGCCTTATACACGGGCTCCCTCTCCCCCTGTAGGCCTCGTCCTACCCACTGCTCATTGTGGCCTTGTGCCTACATTGTGCGCACACATGCGCTCCTACGCTCCCATGCTCCTGAGCACCCATCAGGAGACCTATCCCCGAGCTTGGGCTGGCCCAGGAATGGGTTAAGGGATAGGCTTAGCTACCTAGAGTATGCCGCCTCCCCCGGCCTAGCCATAAAAGGGCTCGCACTAGCGGGCCCAAATTTTTTTATATAACCTAACTAAAAAATATGAAATTTTAAGGAAAAACTAATAACACTATATTGAAATCCTCCTCTTTATACATTGCTTTTATTAAGAATTATAAGGATAATGTTTATAAATCAAACATTCTATTACGAGTATAATCTAAGTAGTTTATAAACACTAAACATAAAAAGTTATAAATTGAATAATAATTCTTATACTTGTGTTATAGTTGTCAAAACATAGCTTAATTAAAATTATAATTAAAATAAATTAAACATAGTTTGAAACTCTAAATGGAAATATTTACAATACATTTGAATCAATTGCAACAAGTTTTGTATTCCTTATTACCTTTCAAAAACACCAATGTATAATTCAAAACATTTCATGAAGTTCTCTTAAATCTCATGGTTAGGTGTAGTTTCATAATTTTCAATTCCATAACCTAATTACTTGGTGAACTAAAATATACTTATAAGTTTTTAATTAATTATTCAACGAAGCCAATGGCTATATTTATAGTCGTTAGAGTTCCATGGTTTTTCCAAGGTAATGGTCACATTATTACCGTATAAAACCAAGCCTAAGAGATCCCTAAAACTCAAAGGAGGAAAAATGGTTCTCATTGTACCATTGATGCTTAGTGTATCTATAGTGTCTTTGGATATTCTCATGTTCGTTATGACAGATACAAAGGATACTTATTTCCTTCTCGGTGTTCTCGTTGTTTTGGGTGGTCATCCTGTAATCTTTATAGGATTTTTAATAAGTATCTTTGGTTAGCTTGATTTTCCGTTTGATCTCATTGTATTGTAACCACGATGGAGTTCTTATTTGAATAAAACTCCTTGCGTCCATTTTGTGTTCTTATTCTATTATATCATATTATTATTTTTCCATAAGAGATAAGTTTTGTTTGCGTAATAGAAAACATAAAAACATTGAAATTACCATTACATGAAACACAAATTCTTGGGGTGTCGCATTATTCCCCCTATGAAGAATTTAATACTCACAATTCCTTTTGTATAAACCCAAAAGAAACTCTCTAATGCTATTACCACCATCCTCGCCTTAGAGGGTCTTCAGGTGCGTTCAGCGAAAAACCCAAATGGATGCTCAACTCCTTGAGTTCTCTGATCCAGACACACCACGAATAGAAGGGGTTGAACTCTTGTATCGAACACTCAGTCTTTCATAGGAAATATTGAACAGTAGAAAGTTTTGAAATATCCATATGAACCAACTCACGAAGAACTCTCCGAACAATGTCTTGATTCAGAACATCTAAGTCATAGACGTTGTCATAAAACCTAAAACTGAGAAGTTGTTACATGTAAGATTCACAAAGATTTCCCTCTGAATCTGACTCTAGAAACCTTACTCTGGATATGTAGTTCTGACCTAGGGTGAAGCATAGGAAAATCCCTTCGTGGTACTTTCCCCTTCGCTTATACTCGGCCAGTTTTGTTGTGGCTATGTGGTAGTAAATGGAATAATTCCCTTGACAGGTGCGGAGAATGTCTAGACTATTTGTCATTTCATATAGTTGCTTGCACATTTTTCAAAGTTTTTCGAGAGTTAGGTATTCCTATTCACAGGTTTTGATTGCAATGATCTCCAGTACCTCTACAGGGAGAGTCGGTACATGGGTTTTTCCTTCCATCTAAAAATTAATTATGAAAATTAACTTAGTAATACTCATTCAATTGGTATAGCCGATGAAAGGGTAACAAAATAAAAGACAAAAAGTTATATTCTTATACAATAACTAGTACATAAAGTAGGGATAATGATTTCCCCACATTCCTAATTCATGAATCCCCGGTTCAAGTTCAAAATTATCAATCTCCTAAAACCATATGCAACCCGAGAAATCGGGTTCAATATCATAGGGAAAATTATGGTATCTCCATAGATGGACAAAAGGGGTGTATAGATGAGAGACATCATTATATACTTGATGTTTGTACACCCATCGGGTGGCTTAATATTCAAGATATTTGAAATCTATCACTTGATCGTAATGGCTATAGGATAAAACTTGACGAATAAATGTTGCGCAGAGGTCTCCCGCTGCTGCAGCTTCGTGGAAGGCTGTGAGGGATTGGATACCCTCTGCTACGGTGAAGCATATAAAGAGTACCTTATATTATTTTCCCTATCACATTTAGGACTGAAATTGGGCTTCCATAAGATTAAATCCCGGCCCGCCCCCCGGTGGAGTTTAAGTATTCTGGTAGAATTTTATATATCATAAAGATATTTTCATGTCATATGAATATGAGAAAATTTTATATAATTTTCATGGAAGGATATTCAAATTGTCGTTTCCAGGGCTTCATTGGGAAGGGACATAAGGTTAGTACCTACATTTTCCATATGAAAATTAAGAAAACAACATTCTTAGTATTGTTCATTAGTATTGCTTATGTAATTTTTTATTATTCAGTTCTGTTTTACCAGAGTCATCTGAACTGAATCCTCTGATACCAACTGTCAAGATCTGAGATCCAGAGTACTCAGAGCTGGTGCCATACAGAGGATGGAATTTGGTTCAGGCCCTGAGAAAACCAGCTGCTGCTGAAATGGTTCATCTGCTAAGAGCTATTACCTAAAAAAAATTAATTAAAAATATAGGGTGAGCATAAGAATGTCTAGTAAGGGGTTTTAAAATAAACCTATATAACTTTGAAAACATTCTTTAAACCATTTCCTAAAAAAATATTCTTAAATAAAATTTGTAACACATGTACACATCATAAAGGTGATCAATTAAAAAAACATGCTAACAGGTTTGCAAGGGTATACGATTCGAATATAGGCATGCTGAACAAAATAAATCCAAAACATGTATGAAATAAGAAATATGTAAGCCCAAATAAAATAGCTAAGTGAAATAAATAATCAGAGTTACTCATAAATTAATAACTTCACTTTCATACATTGAATACTAAATCACTAAATTCTAATCATATTTTATGCCATAAATATACAAGACATTCTGAAACATATTGTCAAGGACTTGGCCAAGACGTCTAATGACTTAAGGCCTCGGTAGAAAATCCATAAGATCTTTTAACCAAATATTCTACTAGTCAAATATTTTTCTGGTTAAATAAATTACATAGTCATAATGAGGAAGGTGAAAATGTCGGACAGTGCCAAGGCCTCGTGCCAAGACGTCTAATGATTAAGACCTCGTCCAAAATACATAACTCAAAAATAGGAAAGGCCTCGGCCAAATCCACTAGTGGTTTTCTCATGACACCTATTGATGCATCGAGGGGCTATAGCAGGCCTCACCCATCACATAATAAGTCCAATTCATTTCCTCATACCTATAAGTCAAAGTACACATCCCACTTTGATTTATTAAATTACATATCAAATATCAAACCAAGTGTACAAGTTACTTGGTTTCTTATTTCTCCTTACATTTTATTCACGGTGTCCCACACCACCTAGGACAATTAAATCCAAAAACTCAGGAAAGGTCACAAAAGTTTAAATATTAGAATCATTCAAATTAATATATGTGTAATGAGTTTGCCACAAAACTATGAATTATGTGGTCCAGTCATTAATTAGTACATATATTAAGAGTACCACATAAGAAATACTATTTTGATCACTTAAGATGACAAATTCCATAACCATATTAATCAAGAACATTCATGATTAAATAAAAATATGAACTTAACATAATAAATAAAGAGGTAAACGTATCATTTCATGAAGTTTACTAAACTTACATTATCCTAATCATTTTTTTTAATTAAGCCTTTTCTTTCTACATTAAATTTCAAAACACAAATGTATAAGACTCAACCTTTAAACCTTATAATTTTATATAAAGGGTGAAGAGTAATGAGTTCTTATGAACATGAAGCCACAAGCTTCCAATATCTATATTCATGAACTAAGAACATAAAATGAAAGAATTTATAAAACCATGATTAGGGTTTCATATTGTGTATATATTCATCCAATGGGGAATGCACAAATGTTGTGATTGGTCAAGCCAAAAACATTTGAAACGTATGTTTAGTTCTTTCTTCGAAAACCATAGAATTTTAGAAAATAAAATGGAAGTCAAGGTTGGCATTCATACATCCGTACTCACATACCTGATTACCCATCACAATTATATGCAAGATTCTCATTCTATATTGGTTTATCACTTCTAAATTAATTAAAACATGGATTAAATTTATAGGGTACAGATATTGAATTGTTTTAAAAACCACAATTATATTATGTGTGCTCATATATAAGAACATACATGATTAGATTAAAATATTTCCTACACAAAGTGTCTCCATGCACTTTAGTTCTTATTATCTCATATTTCAAACCCAAAAAAATCCTTAATCAGGGTTATGAGGTTTATACAGATCAGAGAGTCGGGTATTTTATACTTACATACTTTCATATACAGACATACATACATATATATATATAACTGATTATAAGTTGAAGCAAAAAATCAAATTTGTATGGGGTGTCCATACTTGGGGTCCATTAGCTTAAGATCTTGTAACCCTTGAAGGAAGAAATAAACTCAAACCATAGGGAAATATAACTAATTTTACAAGTGTATATATATATTCCCAAAACTTAAAAAAAATCAAGACAAAGCATACTCCCCTACATTAACTTAATAATAGGTGGTAGAGCTCGGGAAGGTGCTGGAAAACTTGGAGAGTTTGTTGTGGTCCGTTGAAGTCTTGTGTGAAAGGAATCGGGAGGGTTCCTCTATTTCTTTGGGTTTTTTTATATAACCATACTCATATATTTTATATATTTTTTAATATAAGTGTTGTGGGATCCGAGGCCAACTTGTCTTATAATTATACTGGGGAAAAATATATCTGTGGAAACCATGTAAGAGGAGGGTCCAGTGGCTGTAAAGATGAAGAACAAAAATGGTGCAAAATAGAGTATATGGCACTGGTGCAGCGCACGCTGTGGGAGGAAGAAGACAGTGCCTCAAGAAGAAAACCGGGAGGGATTTCAACAGCCAGGATCAGATCTGGCCAGAAATCAAGGGTCGAGATTCATCCGTGATTTGTAGAGGTATTGGATGGTTAGGATTAAGTCCAAGTCTGATTGTACGGCCGAGAGACGACGTGGCGTTTTAAAAATCTCAAACGGCCGAGATTAGATTCAGAGTTGATCGAACGGTCCACCTAAATGCGGTTATATTCTGCAGTTACTTAATGTCAAACGCGGGATCAATTTTGATGGCCCAGATCACATGATAATCGATCCAATGGCCATTATTGCATTTCTCCTGAAAGATCACTCCCCACATCAAATCAGTGGGATGTTCACACCTCCTTTAAAAGACACGGCCTCCGATGCAACACTCAAAAAACACACAACGCACACACCTAGGGGGCCTTATACACTGGCACCCGCTCCCCCCGTTAGGCCTCGGCCGACTCACTGCTCATCGTGGCCTTACGCCCACGCTACGCACACACATGCTCTCCTACGATCCCACGCTCTTGAGCACCCATCGGAAGACCTATGCCCAAGCTCGAGCTTTCCCAAGCATGGGCTGAGGGCTAGGCTTAGCCACCTATAGTTTTCCACCTCTCTCGACCCAGCCATAAAAGGTCTGGCCCTAGTGGGCCCAATTTTTTTTATATAACCTAAGTAAAAAAATATGAAGTTTTAAGGAAAAACTAATAACACTATATTGAAATACACCTATTTATACATGGATTTTATTAAGCATTATAAGGTTAATGATTATAAATAAAACTTTGTCTTGAGAGTATAATCTAAATTAGTTTATAAACACTAAACATAAAAAGTTATAAAATGAATAATAATTCTTATAGTTGTGTTATAGTGGTCAAAACATAGCTTAATTAAAATTATAATTGAAATAAATTAAACATAGTTTGAAACTCTAAATTGAAATATTTACAATACATTTGAATCAATTGAAACATGTTTTGAATTCATTATTACATTTCAAAAACACCAATGTATAAGTCAAGACACTTCATGACGTTCTCTTAAAGCTCATGGTTAGGAATAGTTTCATAATTTTTAATTCCATAACCTAATTACATGGTGAACTAAAATATACTTATAAGTTTTTAATTAATTATTTAATGAATCCAACAACTATATTTATAGTCGTTAGAGTTCCATGGTTTCCCAAGGTAACAATCACATTATTACCGTATAAAACCAAGCCTAAGAGTTCCATAAAACTCAAAGGAGGAAAAATGGTTCCCATTGTACCATTGATGCTTAGTGTAGTTGTAGTGGTTTTGGTTGTTCTCATGTTAATTATGACGGATACAAAGGATCCTTATTTCCTTATCGGGGTTCTCATTGTTTTGGGTGGTCTTCCTATAATCTTGATAGGATATTTAATAAGTATCTTTGGTTAGCTTGATTTTGTGTTTGATCTCAATGTATTATAACCACGTCAGTGTTCTTATTTGAATAAAACTCCTTACGTCCATTTTTTGTGCTTATTCCATTGCATTATATTATTATTTTTCCATAAGAGATAAGTTTTTTTTGGGTAATAGACAACATAAAAACATAGAAATTATCATGACATGGAACAAAAATTCTTTGGGTGTCACATTAAGCAAGCATGCTTAATGCCAATGAGAAATAATCCTATAGGGTCACACACTAAGTGTTTCCATTGATCTTGATTAAATTCTATTTAAATTTAATTAATGGAATAAATATTATTCTCAATATAGAAGAATAATTTTATTCAAGTTTTATTGATCACATAAATTAAATAATTATCTATTCATAAATATGTGAATAAAAATATTTATTTATTTATTTTATTGAATATTTAATAAATATTTATTCTTTGGTAAGTGAATGAAATATTTATTTATGAATAAAATATTTATTTGGATATTCAAGAAATACCCAGAAGTTTGAACAAACCAAGATCACATACGGTGATAAATAGTTATTTAAATGTTAGTAAATATTATTTATCAATTTTCGTAAGTTGGTGCATGCCACAAAATAATATTATTATTATTATGTGTAATGAGGTTTCATTAAAGGTTAAATATTATTTAATAGATGGCATGAAATTAAATTATTATTTTAACTGAAACCCTAGATCTATAAATATATGATTATTTCTATTGTGTATGGATCCAAAATTGAGAACAGAGAATTATTGTGCATAACAAATTCTCTCTCAAATACCCCTTCTCTATCCCTCTCAAGAACTAAAAACGTGGGATTGATTTCTTCAAGACTGAAGAAAATGCATTCAAGAACAGAAAATGAAATACATTAAATTTGTTATGCTATCACTCGGATATCAACTATTGTTTCTATGAGATCATTATAGAATCTATGGATCACCACTAGAGGTATTTTATCCTTGGATCATCATAGTACAATAAAGTCAATACGAAAGGATCTTTTTTGGATGATCAACATTCATCAATAAAGAATGTTCCCTAAACGCATGTATTTATTTCATAAAATATTAAATAAATTAATTAAAATTTTGATGTGAAAGATCCTCACTCATGGTTTTGGGAAAAAATTATTAAAATAAATGTTAATATATCGTTCACCACTGTATACTTCCACAATGATCAGAACTAACTAGTGGTATCAGTGAAGTCACGTTTAAATGTTGAATTATTAATTTGATTGTTTATTTATGTGAAATTTTGTTTATATTTTCATTTCATGTTATTCGTTATTTAAATAAAATTTTAATTAAAATGATTTAAAAAATTAATCATATTTTTTCAAGTGTTTTCATTTTCTTAAAGGTTCAATAACAAATGAATAATGATCAGAGATATCATCTAGAACTGCCAAATTTTTTGTCAGTAAAATAGGGTTACACTGTGTGTACTCAGAAGTACATGTCGTGTACCATAATGAATTTTATTTGGATGTGTTGAGGGATACATAGTGCACCATGCAGTAATTATATGTGTTGTACACCTGGTTTTGACCATCCATGGTGTCATGTGAGTTGTCTGATTACACGGTGTGTATTAGTGTACATGTTGTGTAGTTTAAATGGGTTAGCAACATCAATACCATAATCTATGTGGTCATTATACATGGTCAAAACTACATGATATTGACCACCAAGAGGATTTATGATATACAATATGTGTATGTGGTGTGCACAGTGCATAGTTCATCGATTATCGTATTTTAATAACACATCAAGTGGCTCAATGAGAAAATTAGACACATGTTTCAAAGAGATACAAGTCATATAGATGGCTCATACACGTCATGTAGCCCGCTAAGACACACACTGAAGACTCAAGCATATATCACGAACACACATCAATAGGAAAACACGTTGCATAATTGGTTTGTACACATCCTGTAGTCTAGACGTTGTACGTACTACAGACCTAGGAATGTTACCTAGATACATGGTAACTGAGATGTAAAGACCGTAAAATTCAATGGAAATTTTTTCTTAATTTTCTTTGGATTTTTACAAGAGCGCGGTTTCAGACGGCACCTGATTCCGAGGCCCGGAGTGCCCGGAATTAATTTCCGAAGTTTGGCTCGGGTACGTTCAGTGAACGAACGAGCGGGAATTCCTAACTTTTGATCCGGTGCTCGGAATTGAAATCCGAGGGCACCGATGAACTCGCAGCGCCGATATTCGCTTAATGAGACCTTTTCGGGAGTTGCGTTTGTTGCGGGTTGAAAGTTACGTTTTGGGGTTTTTCAGTTAAGTTAAATAAAATTGTGTAAAACAAATTTTATTTAAACTTATTAAAAAAAAAACCTACCTAAGGGGGTTGGAAGTGGGACCCACACCCACTTAACCTCCCTTGGGAGGATTAAGTATGGTGGGGCCCACACGAACCCCTAAATCTTTTAATAACCTCTCAACTTCCCCCTTAAACTCCTCTTTTAATAACATGACAACTTTGTTAATTAATGGAGTTGAATTGTTTGAGTTGTTTGAATTTCAAACCTTTGAAATTCAAATTGATAATTGTGTGAATAAAATAAGACTTAGCTTATTTTATTTGGGTTAGAATTCTCTAGCCACCTTGAGAGAATTTGGAGCCTTCATCTTCTTCTTCTTCAAGCTTTGACGAAGAACGCGAAGAACCTTCGAACATCGACGAAGAACGCCACGTTCTCGGGAATCGTCTTTCGCGACGCCATACCCGCGACACCGACGACGTCTTCTTCCGCGTCATCTCTTCCGCGACGATTTCCCGCGACGAAATCGTCGTCAAAGAACTTCGAATCCTCGCTTCACGACATCGACGTCCTTCTTCCGTGACGCCGACCACCGCGACGCGTCTTCCGCGGGTCGTTGACGATCTTCGTTCTTGAAACCAGAAGTAAGGGATGTTATTTATTGTTTATTTTTATTCCATTCTTGAATCATGGATTTTTAGCATGACTAAATGTGTGGCTTTCGGATATTCTTTAGTTATGTTATTATTTAACGTGAGGGGGGTCGGACCGCAAGAACACGGCCGAACCCCCCTCCTTAGTTCTCGTTTTATTCATGCGGGTGGAAGCAAGAGGCGTGGTGCCGTCGCACCACGCGGATGAACATGCTTATAATTTTCCGCAACCCGTCGCGCTTCGCCGAGGAGAGATTTCAAGAACGCGACGCCGTCGCGCCGCGTTGGGAGGATTCATGGCACGGCGAAAGGGGCGCGGTGCCGTCGCACCGCGCCGGACGACGAACACCGCGGCCGGTACCGGGCCGCGGTGAGACGAGGAGACCGCAGACGGTTCCGGGCCGCGGCGGAAGGAAAGACCGGCGGCCGTGCCGCCGGCGTCGGGAGTCGAGGGCGGGACCGGAAATTCCGGTCCCGTTGGTAAAAACCGGCCGGCCAGCGGCCGGCCGGATGTCATAAAAACCGGGGGATTAAACCCCCGGCCGGTCCATCAAGACCCCCCTCTTAATGAGGGGGGCGGTTCATTTAAGAAGGGGGGGGCAAAGCCCCCCCGGTTTTCTTCAGCCGGCCCCCACTTGCGGGGGCCGTTTCTTAGCAAGGCACGGCTTTAAGCCGTGCCGTTTTTGTGAAACGCGGGGCTCAGCCCCGCGTGCCTTCCGCCGCCGCCATGCGGCCCGCCGCCGCCACGCGGCCCGCCGCCGCCACGCGGCCCGCCGCCGCCACGCGGCCCGCCGCCGCGCCGCCGCCCGCCGCCACGCGGCCCGCCGCCGCCGCCACGCGGCCGGCCGTCGCCGCCATCCGCCGCCGTCCGCCGCCGCCGTCCGCCGCCGCCGGCCGCCGCGCCGTCCAGAGGGGGGGGGGGGGTCGGGCCGGGTCGGCCCGGACCCGGACCCCCCGTTTCGGACCAGATTCGGTTCTTGGCTCATAACTTGAGCCTCGGACCTCCGAATGACGAACCGTCTGCGGCAACGCGATCCTTGGATCGAGACGGTCGTTTCGGTATATCGCACTCAAGGTTTCGGGTTACTTTGAGTTCGGCCGGGTTGGTTCGTTCACGAAACCAACCGGGCCTTCGGAGCGGAAACACTCATATCTTGAGCTACGGACGTCCGATTGACGTGCCGTCAGTCGCGTAATGTTCCTCTTAGTGAGACGGATCTTTTGGCATACTCCGCCCGAGGTTTGGACGCAGGTGGAGTACGGTCGGGTTGGTTTTGCCTTAAAAACCAACCGGGCCCCGGAGACGAAAATGCCAATAACTCTCAGACCGGGCGTCCGATCGACGCGCCGTCTGTTGCGTTGAGTTCCTTTTGACGATACGGAACTTTTGGATACATCAACTTCGGTCTTCGTGACAGTTGATGTATCAGCCTCTCGGCTCGTGGAGCGGACCCTCCGTACGAGCTTGCTGTGTGCGGGAACCCTAGTGCTGGCTGCGACTGTTCTACTGCTACGACTGCTACTGTGACTTTGACGACGACAGTACAGAGATCCTGTGTGGATTTGACGACGACAGTACAGAGATCCTGTGTGGATTTGACGACGACGACTACAGCACTCAGCGATCCTACGTGGATCAGTGCTACAGGTTCTGTGTGAGCCCGATCCTGTGTGGGTCCTTGCGCTCAGCGGTTCTGTGTGAGCCAGCGCCTACAGGTTCTGTGTGAGCCCGATCCTGTGTGGGTCTTCTGCGGGGGTTAGTTACCTATCGATCCTTCGTGGGTCCGACGACTTAGATGGATCAGTGATCATCTTTATCGTCCTTGAAGAAGTATACCTGTGTGAGCTGAATCCTGTTGTTTTCCTGTGTGGATTGTGTTGTGCAATCCTGTGTGGATTATATTTTGCTTCCCTTTGTGGATTACGTATACTTTCCTGCGTGGACTGAGTTGTACTTGGGCTCGGAGGTTGGAGCGTATCTGAATTGATGACTTAGGTATATGTATGGGCATATACCTAAGCAGTGTCGGTTGTTACTTCGTGATTGTACTTTTCTTTGTGGTTTATCCTTTGTGGATTTGAGAGACCTTCAGGGGTCTCGGGGTCCCTACTGAGTAGCTTATACTCACCCCTGCACGGGCTTCGCCCGCACTACGTTGTGTTGGTTGCAGACGACGGACAGCGTTGACTTAACTGAGGCTTGTAGAGCGGGACGGTACCCGGAGGTGGACCACTGGGCGGGACGTGCATGGAGTGGACGGCGGGACCCGTGGAGCAGAGGAGCTATCTGTACCCACCCTTCAGGTGGGATTTCCGGTGGACAGCTCGGAGTAGCGGCTTTTACTTTACAGTTGCTGTTTTTCCCTTTTCGAGTTGTACTTTACTTACAGTTTGGGTTTGTATTCTGGCCCATTTACTTTTCCGCACTTTCAGTTGTACTCTGTTTGTTTAGTGTTTACTTTCCGCTTGCTTACTCTGTGGAGTTGGTTACTTTTCAAAGGCAATGCCTTCCCTTTTTACCGGGATTTACGCCTTGGTGCTAGTCGCCAGCCCCTGGCCTATGGAAGGCGGGCTTGGGGTAGTCACGGCTCGGACCCCGAGGGCGGGTCGTGACAAATTGGTATCAGAGGAGTTCGGTTCTACCGCGAACTCTGATCTTTTCTATGTGAAGCAATAATGTTTAGCGTATTGAGTGTGGTTATCAGTCCAGGGAGTCCAGTGTTGGTGCGGCGGCCGACGTATCCGTACACCAGGACCCTGACTTCTGATTTCCGACTTAATGCACGAAAACATTGATTGCGTGTGTGTTTCAAAGTTTTCTTTGTGATTACTTGTGTCAGCTCACCGGGTATACTGATCTGCTTAACAAAGTCTCAAGTTTTCTTTGTGATTACTTAATTCAGCTCACCAGGTATACTGTTCTGACGATGGTGTTCTTGTTCTCCTTTTCAGGATGGCCCCACGACGGCAGCCAGCTAGGGTTCCGAGAGTTGAGCGAGACGACAGCCCACCGAGCGACGAGGCCTCGGTGCAGGGCCCTTTTCCAGTAGTGGCACCGGCGGTAGCTATACCCGCCGAGCCCCCGATGCTTCCAGCAGCAGCCGCTGACGATGCACGTCGCCTCAGCGCACTGCATGAGTTTCAGCGCCAGCGACCACCCAGGTTTCGCGGGGAGACGGATCCCCAGGCAGCAGAGGACTGGCTGGAGGCAGTGGTTCGAGTGTTTAGGCTAGTGAGGACACCAGCAGACCTCATGGTGATCCTCGCTGCGAGCCTACTACACGCAGCAGCTGGACGATGGTGGAGCTTGATGCTCCAGGTGCACGATGAGGCATCTCTACTCTGGACGGACTTCGAGAGCCTCTTCCGCTCTGAGTTCGTCCCGGCCACCCTTCGAGCGGTGCGCATCCAGGAGCTTCTACAGCTGCGGCAGGGCAGCATGACGGTCGCCCAGTACTCGGCGAGGTTTACCGATCTCTCGCGCTACTCGACCGACATGGTACGGGATCCATTCTTCCGGGCCCGGACCTTCGAGCAGGGTTTGAGACACGAGATCAGGGCATCGCTGATCTCCCTCAGCATACCGACTCAGACAGGAGTACTGGAGCGGGCACTTCTGATCGAGAGCTTCCTTGCTGAGTCTACACCAGCACAGCGACCCACCGCAGGGCGGCACGTGGCAGAGTCATCTGCAGCAGGCAGTCGACGGATGACTCAGGGGTCCAGACAGACCAGACCTTCAGGCCGACGATCTCAGGGCACTGGCTCAGCAGTGCGGGGCACACAGCGCGGAGCCAGTCTTCCGAGAGGCAGACAGTGCTACTCATGCGGCGGACAGGGCCACATGGCTCGTGACTGCCCGACCCGCCGTGCCGAGGAGCAGCAGTCAGTAGATGGACCACCGAGGCAGAGGCAGAGGGTCGACCGTGGCGGTCCGCAGGGAGGAGGCGGACGAGGCAGAGGAGCTGGACGAGCAGCTGGTGGTGGCCGACGCTTTGAGGCTCTACCACCACCACCACCAGGAGGTCCACCCCGACCACAGGGAGCTGGCGGGCAGCGACAGGCACAGCTCCAGGCAGCAGAGGCCTACGACCACGGCGCACCTGAGATGATTCGAGGTACTATCTGTGTCTATTCCACCCTTGCTGCAGTTCTTATAGACACAGGAGCGAGTCACTCTTTCATAGCCGCTGACCTTGTTCGGAGCTCGGAGATTCCGACAGAGCCGTTGGCTCGATCCTTACGGCTAGAGACTCCTACGGGAGCAGACTCGACGATTACGCACTGGTGCCGGCAGTGTGAGCTTACTCTAGGAGGCGAGAGCTTCGGCTGGGATCTTCTTGTAGCAGCGTCGAGGCCTTACGACGTCATCTTGGGCATGGATTGGCTGTCTACGGTCCATGCACAGATTGACTGTTTTAGGCGCAAGGTGCGATGTGTACGCACCGACGGGAGCAGGTTCACCTTCACCGGCGAGAAGGGAGCCTTAGCAGCACAGGATGGACTTCCGCGGAGGAGAGGACAGCCCATCACTCATCAGTTGGCTAGCCTTATCCTTGGAGCAGTTGACGTGCGGAGTCCTGGTTTTCCTGCAGTGGTGGATCAGTTTGCGGACGTTTTTCCCGACGATGTTCCAGGGCTACCTCCTCGCAGAGAGGTAGACTTTTATATTGACTTGTACCCCGGGACAGCCCCGATATCCACTCCAGCATATCGGATGGCCCCCGCCGAGCTTCGAGAGCTACGGGTACAGTTGGAGGACTTGCAGGGCAAGGGATTCATCCGACCCAGTGTTTCACCCTGGGCTTCCCCGATATTGTTCGCCAAGAAGGCGGACGGGAGCTTGCGACTTTGTGTTGACTATCGTCGCCTGAACCAGGTGACAGTGAGGAACAAGTATCCGCTACCGAGGATTGATGACCTCTTTGATCAGCTCAAGGGAGCACGGTGGTTCTCGAAGATAGACCTCAGGTCAGGCTATCATCAGCTCAGAGTCAGAGACGAGGATGTGCAGAAGACGGCCTTCAGATGTCGGTATGGCCACTATGAGTTCTTGGTTATGCCTTTCGGTGTAACTAATGCTCCAGCAGTGTTCATGGCTCTCATGAACAGGATCTTTCAGCCATACCTCGATCGGTTTGTCGTGGTCTTCATCGACGACATTCTGATTTACTCTTCGACAGAGGAGGAGCACGCCTATCACTTGCGAGTTGTTCTTGACACACTCCGAGAGCACCAGCTTTATGGTAAGCTCTCGAAGTGCCAGTTCTGGATACGTGAGGTCCACTTTTTGGGACACGTTATCTCTGAGGCGGGAGTTGCAGTGGATCCCGCGAAGATTGAGGATGTGTTAGCATGGGAGCCACCCAGGAGCGTGACTGAGGTTCGGAGTTTCTTGGGACTAGCTGGATACTATCGGAGGTTTGTGCCGAACTTCTCCAGAGTTGCGGCAACACTCACAGCTTTGACGAAGAAGGGGAAACCCTTCGTGTGGTCAGACAGTTGTCAGCAGAGCTTCGAGGAGCTGAGGCAGAGATTGACTAGCGCACCTATCTTGAGGTTGCCTGAGGAGGGAGTAGGGTACGTAGTCTACTGCGATGCATCAGGAACCGGACTCGGATGTGTTCTAATGCAGGAGCGGGCAGTGATCGCCTATGGATCACGACAGTTGAGGCCGCATGAGCTGAACTACGCTACCCATGACCTGGAGTTAGCAGCAGTGGTCTTCGCCCTGAAGACATGGCGACATTATCTGATGGGCGAGCGCTTTACAGTCTTTTCCGATCATCAGAGTCTCAGGTATATCTTCTCGCAGAAGGATCTGAACCTGAGATAGCGACGATGGCTCGAGTTCCTCCAGGACTATGACTTTGAGATAGTCTATACTCCTGGGAAGGGGAACGTAGTAGCCGATGCCCTCAGCAGGAGGACGGGCATTCAACTACTTGAGGAGGCGACGGAGCAGCTAGCCTCTTTGCAGATATCCTTCGTGGATAGAGATGGAGCAGCCTTTCTTCAGTCTCTCACAGTCACTCCTCCACTACTGCAGCGGGTCAGGGAGGCACAGCATGGGGACGCTGACTGTGAGACACGGCGTGCACAGATATCCTCGGGACAGGCACCTGATGGTTTCTCCCTTGGAGCAGAGCACGACATCCTTTTCAGAGGACGTGCCATGGTACCAGTCACATTGCGAGAGGAAGTGCTGAGGGAGTTTCACACATCTCCTTTAGCGGTACATCCTGGAGTGGCGAAGATGTACCAGGACCTCAGACGACAGCACTGGTGGCCGGGCATGAAGAAAGCTGTAGCAGAGTTCGTTTCTCGATGCCTTACCTGTCAGCAGGTGAAGGCAGAGCATCAGGTACCAGCAGGCTTGGTACAGCCCTTGGAGGTTCCGGAGTGGAAGTGGGACGGCATATCTATGGACTTCGTGACTGGACTTCCACGCACTTCCAGAGGTCACGACTCCATCTGGGTGATTGTTGACCGACTCACCAAGTCGGCACACTTCTTACCCATCAGAGAGCAGGGCTCGGTGGAGAGCTTGGGACGTCTCTACGTTCAGGAGATTGTGCGGCTCCACGGCGTGCCATCATCTATCGTTTCCGATCGTGATGCCCGCTTTACTTCCCGGCTTTGGAAGGGGTTGCAGGAGGCGTTCGGGACGCAGCTACGTCTTAGCACAGCTTTTCACCCTCAGACGGATGGTCAGACGGAGAGGACCATTCAGACTCTCGAGGACATGCTCCGTGCATGTGTCCTTGACTTTGGTCGTAGCTGGGAGGACCACCTACCTTTGGTGGAATTCGCATACAACAACAGCTACCACTCCACCATCGGGATGGCACCGTACGAGGCGTTGTACGGCCGACCATGTAGATCTCCTTTGTGCTGGACAGACGCAGGGGAGTCAGCACTAGTGGGACCGGAGATGGTCCAGGCCACGACAGAGAAGGTCCAGGTCATCCAGGAGCGGATGAGGACAGCTCAGAGCCGGCAGAAGTCATATGCTGACAGGAGGCGGAGACCACTAGAGTTCGAGGATGGCGACCACGTCTTCTTGCGGGTCTCACCTCGACGTGGTATTCGGAGATTTGGCCGAGGCGGCAAGTTATCTCCGCGCTTCATCGGACCTTTTCAGATTCTCAGCAGGATTGGCGAGGTGGCTTATCGCCTGGCTCTACCACCTCAGTTGCACCGGGTGCACGACGTCTTTCACGTATCCCAGCTGAGGAGATACGTGCACGACCCGACTCACATCATTGACCATGGGGAGCTTGACGTTGACGATGGGGCGACTGTTACGGAGGTCCCGGTGGAGATAGAGGATCGACAGGAGCGGGTCCTACGTGGGCGATCGATTCCTCTTGTGCGCATCAGATGGCAGCACGGGAATCTCCAGGAGAGCACTTGGGAGCGGGAGGCTCAGATGCGTGCTCAGTACCCTCATTTGTTCCCCTAGTTTTTGTTGTATCTTTACGGGGACGTAAAGACCTGAGGTGGGAGTAATGTAAAGACCGTAAAATTCAAGGGAAATTTTTTCTTAATTTTCTTTGGATTTTTACAAGAGCGCGGTTTCAGACGGCACCTGATTCCGAGGCCCGGAGTGCCCGGAATTAATTTCCGAAGTTTGGCTCGGGTACGTTCAGTGAACGAACGAGCGGGAATTCCTAACTTTTGATCCGGTGCTCGGAATTGAAATCCGAGGGCACCGATGAACTCGCAGCGCCGATATTCGCTTAATGAGACCTTTTCGGGAGTTGCGTTTGTTGCGGGTTGAAAGTTACGTTTTGGGGTTTTTCAGTTAAGTTAAATAAAATTGTGTAAAACAAATTTTATTTAAACTTATTAAAAAAAAAACCTACCTAAGGGGGTTGGAAGTGGGACCCACACCCACTTAACCTCCCTTGGGAGGATTAAGTATGGTGGGGCCCACACGAACCCCTAAATCTTTTAATAACCTCTCAACTTCCCCCTTAAACTCCTCTTTTAATAACATGACAACTTTGTTAATTAATGGAGTTGAATTGTTTGAGTTGTTTGAATTTCAAACCTTTGAAATTCAAATTGATAATTGTGTGAATAAAATAAGACTTAGCTTATTTTATTTGGGTTAGAATTCTCTAGCCACCTTGAGAGAATTTGGAGCCTTCATCTTCTTCTTCTTCAAGCTTTGACGAAGAACGCGAAGAACCTTCGAACATCGACGAAGAACGCCACGTTCTCGGGAATCGTCTTTCGCGACGCCATACCCGCGACACCGACGACGTCTTCTTCCGCGTCATCTCTTCCGCGAAGATTTCCCGCGACGAAATCGTCGTCAAAGAACTTCGAATCCTCGCTTCACGACATCGACGTCCTTCTTCCGTGACGCCGACCACCGCGACGCGTCTTCCGCGGGTCGTTGACGATCTTCGTTCTTGAAACCAGAAGTAAGGGATGTTATTTATTGTTTATTTTTATTCCATTCTTGAATCATGGATTTTTAGCATGACTAAATGTGTGGCTTTCGGATATTCTTTAGTTATGTTATTATTTAACGTGAGGGGGGTCGGACCGCAAGAACACAGCCGAACCCCCCTCCTTAGTTCTCGTTTTATTCATGCGGGTGGAAGCAAGAGGCGTGGTGCCGTCGCACCACGCGGATGAACATGCTTATAATTTTCCGCAACCCGTCGCGCTTCGCCGAGGAGAGATTTCAAGAACGCGACGCCGTCGCGCCGCGTTGGGAGGATTCATGGCACGGCGAAAGGGGCGCGGTGCCGTCGCACCGCGCCGGACGACGAACACCGCGGCCGGTTCCGGGCCGCGGTGAGACGAGGAGACCGCGGACGGTTCCGGGCCGCGGCGGAAGGAAAGACCGGCGGCCGTGCCGCCGGCGTCGGGAGTCGAGGGCGGGACCGGAAATTCCGGTCCCGTTGGTAAAAACCGGCCGGCCAGCGGCCGGCCGGATGTCATAAAAACCGGGGGATTAAACCCCCGGCCGGTCCATCAAGACCCCCCTCTTAATGAGGGGGGCGGTTCATTTAAGAAGGGGGGGGCAAAGCCCCCCCGGTTTTCTTCAGCCGGCCCCCACTTGCGGGGGCCGTTTCTTAGCAAGGCACGGCTTTAAGCCGTGCCGTTTTTGTGAAACGCGGGGCTCAGCCCCGCGTGCCTTCCGCCGCCGCCATGCGGCCCGCCGCCGCCACGCGGCCCGCCGCCGCCACGCGGCCCGCCGCCGCCACGCGGCCCGCCGCCGCGCCGCCGCCCGCCGCCACGCGGCCCGCCGCCGCCGCCACGCGGCCAGCCGTCGCCGCCGTCCGCCGCCGTCCGCCGCCGCCGTCCGCCGCCGCCGGCCGCCGCGCCGTCCAGAGGGGGGGGGGGGGTCGGGCCGGGTCGGCCCGGACCCGGACCCCCCGTTTCGGACCAGATTCGGTTCTTGGCTCATAACTTGAGCCTCGGACCTCCGAATGACGAACCGTCTGCGGCAACGCGATCCTTGGATCGAGACGGTCGTTTCGGTATATCGCACTCAAGGTTTCGGGTTACTTTGAGTTCGGCCGGGTTGGTTCGTTCACGAAACCAACCGGGCCTTCGGAGCGGAAACACTCATATCTTGAGCTACGGACGTCCGATTGACGTGCCGTCAGTCGCGTAATGTTCCTCTTAGTGAGACGGATCTTTTGGCATACTCCGCCCGAGGTTTGGACGCAGGTGGAGTACGGTCGGGTTGGTTTTGCCTTAAAAACCAACCGGGCCCCGGAGACGAAAATGCCAATAACTCTCAGACCGGGCGTCCGATCGACGCGCCGTCTGTTGCGTTGAGTTCCTTTTGACGATACGGAACTTTTGGATACATCAACTTCGGTCTTCGTGACAGTTGATGTATCAGCCTCTCAGCTCGTGGAGCGGACCCTCCGTACGAGCTTGCTGTGTGCGGGAACCCTAGTGCTGGCTGCGACTGTTCTACTGCTACGACTGCTACTGTGACTTTGACGACGACAGTACAGAGATCCTGTGTGGATTTGACGACGACAGTACAGAGATCCTGTGTGGATTTGACGACGACGACTACAGCACTCAGCGATCCTACGTGGATCAGTGCTACAGGTTCTGTGTGAGCCCGATCCTGTGTGGGTCCTTGCGCTCAGCGGTTCTGTGTGAGCCAGCGCCTACAGGTTCTGTGTGAGCCCGATCCTGTGTGGGTCTTCTGCGGGGGTTAGTTACCTATCGATCCTTCGTGGGTCCGACGACTTAGATGGATCAGTGATCATCTTTATCGTCCTTGAAGAAGTATACCTGTGTGAGCTGAATCCTGTTGTTTTCCTGTGTGGATTGTGTTGTGCAATCCTGTGTGGATTATATTTTGCTTCCCTTTGTGGATTACGTATACTTTCCTGCGTGGACTGAGTTGTATTTGGGCTCGGAGGTTGGAGCGTATCTGAATTGATGACTTAGGTATATGTATGGGCATATACCTAAGCAGTGTCGGTTGTTACTTCGTGATTGTACTTTTCTTTGTGGTTTATCCTTTGTGGATTTGAGAGACCTTCAGGGGTCTCGGGGTCCCTACTGAGTAGCTTATACTCACCCCTGCACGGGCTTCGCCCGCACTACGTTGTGTTGGTTGCAGACGACGGACAGCGTTGACTTAACTGAGGCTTGTAGAGCGGGACGGTACCCGGAGGTGGACCACTGGGCGGGACGTGCACGGAGTGGACGGCGGGACCCGTGGAGCAGAGGAGCTATCTGTACCCACCCTTCAGGTGGGATTTCCGGTGGACAGCTCGGAGTAGCGGCTTTTACTTTACAGTTGCTGTTTTTCCCTTTTCGAGTTGTACTTTACTTACAGTTTGGGTTTGTATTCTGGCCCATTTACTTTTCCGCACTTTCAGTTGTACTCTGTTTGTTTAGTGTTTACTTTCCGCTTGCTTACTCTGTGGAGTTGGTTACTTTTCAAAGGCAATGCCTTCCCTTTTTACCGGGATTTACGCCTTGGTGCTAGTCGCCAGCCCCTGGCCTATGGAAGGCGGGCTTGGGGTAGTCACGGCTCGGACCCCGAGGGCGGGTCGTGACAGAGACACATTATGTTTATATGAATATATAATCCATGTAATCTTACTTAATGGAAAGAATTGAAAATTACATTAAATTGGAAAATTACAGCATTAAAATCTTGTTTTACTAATTGGAACACCATTGAGTATTTGATAATTTAATAATGGTTTTAAAAAGACATTAAACAATCAATTAATTTATCATAATAAATATTTTATTATTCGTTCTACCATTTATTTTCTATGAATTTCATAAATGATGGGTATATCCAATTATGTTTGGATGGTTATTAAGATTAAAGGTAATTAATTAATTCACTAATTAATAAATTAAAGGGTTTTCATCTTAATAATAAATAATGAATAAAGTAAAAAATGGTATACAGTTACTTATTATGTATTTTTTTCATGTATGACCATTCATGAGCTCAACCAAGAACTGTGTATGTGTTGAATTTTTTAATTTAATTTATTGCATGGGTTTTAAATTATTTCATATTAAATTAGATGATGGCCTATGAGTCATCGATCCCTTAATAATTATGTAGGATATGTTTGTCTAATGATATTTATTGAATCTCCTTTTAACTAACCCTTTGGTTCCCCTCACATGCATTTTTTTAATAAATAATTTTCATTAATGGATAATCTCAAGTTGTGTGTAATGCTCCAACCGCAGTTACCCAGAGTCGGTGCATTATTGTGTAACATTGGCATGATCACAAAAGATCAAGTCTCGAAAGACTGATTAGTTTAGTCGCCTTGGAAACACTAGATACATTCATAAATGTTACATTACATCATAAAGTGAAAAATCACAATAACATAGTCTCCATAGTCCACACTTTTATCCCCTTCAGACTATCCATGTAGGTCAGTCATAAAATTTTTCTTCACATCCTGGGAAAAGTAAAACATTGAAAGGGGTGAGCTCAGATGCTTAGTAAGGATAACAATATACCGGAAGATTTCATAAATAAACATAAATATTTAAGGCAATGTGTAACTAAAACAAAAGCCTTTTAAACTTGAACTTCAACATAATATGGAAAAAGTAAAATGAGATAATTCCATTTACTTATTCACATGGATATTCAACTAGTTGGATAATCACATGCAATATCAATAACCACTTTCATAATGATGGAATGCATAATGCCAGACTATCATAACCACGTAGCCAAGGCCTCGTTCCAAGACTACAAATAAGATTTTGTCGAGGCCTCATGCCAAGACACTAGTTTGTCTCATGAGACCTGCCGATGCATCGAGGAGCTATAGCGGGCTCCACCCGTCACTTATTAAGTCCAATTTATTCCTCATATGAACAGGTTTAAACATATCATAAAAAATAACATAATTGCATCACATAAAACATGCATAAAGTAAACAGAATATTTCCACACTTCAATCACAAGATATCAATACAACACATTAATATAAAAAAACTTTATCAAAACCATTTTCAATACCAAAATAAAAGAAAAGTAAAACATGGTATTTATTTTTCTTTTTTTAAAAAAAGTTGTGGCTTATAGAGGAAGTCGAAACTCAAATAATTGTCATGGTGGTGGAGAAGTCATTGTCTCTGCATACGTATGACAAAAAAACATTCCATTTTGTCTTTTAGTAAAACTCTTTGTATAAAAATATTCCTTTTGAAAAAAAAAACATAAAAGTCAACGGGGTTTATACACCGTATAAAAGAAAGTTGTGTATAAAAAAAATATGCCTCAATGAAAGAAGATTGAGACGAAGTCCTTACCAAGTTCATTTTTTTTAAATAAAATAGATCTATTATGTGTATTAAATATAAGTACACATAAATAAAGTACAAATACAAGATAGGACATAATAATATCATGAAATGATTTGAAAGTAGGAGATTAACCCAAAGAATGGAAATTGGGTTAAGAAGTTCCCTTACAAAGATCATTTTTTTAAATAAAATAAATCTATTATGTGTATTCACTATAATTACACATAAAGAAATTACAAATACAAGATAGTACACAATAATATCATGACATAATTTGAAATTAGGAGATTAACCCAAAGAACGAAAATTGGGTTAAGAAGTTCCCTTACCTTGTGTCTCACTTGACTCGACCATTCTTTAACCTCCTGAATAATAAACTAGAGTTAATATCTACTTGATTAAGAACCTTTTTCAAGTTCATTATCCCTTTTATATCACTTATTACAATGTTATGAAAATTATGTAGTTATCTAAGTTAATAACGGCCGTTTTGTCGATCTTTGGTACTTGAGTCAACAATAAACTTATTATAATTACAAGTTGTTTATGTGGTAGAATATCCATTATCTCCAGAATTATATTCATTATGAAGATATCATATATATCATATATATCCAGTATATACATTCATTTATAATATTACATAACATTTAGAGGTAAGAAATGAAATGCACCGTTCATGGAGATGGTAAGTCGTACGAACGCATGAACGCTACTTTCATTTCTATTTCATATTTAATGGAATGAAATTATAATTATATAAAGGTATACTATAATTACAGTATAATATAATGTATGATACCATTTACTCCATCATTTATACATCCCACATATGGAATTAACGATTCAAATCACTTTGAGGGGGCGGTAGTCCGCACTTCCAAAAATGAAAATATCGCGTTTACCCATAATGGAATCCATAAAGGTATGCAATAAATGAAAAATACAGAAGCTTAAGTGAAACATAAAAATATTATATATCATATATAAATATAGTTACATCTTAATGGACACCTTTTAATGTGTTATATGAGTGTTGAACAATCATCATTTCGTGAGGCAGAAATTCGCCATCCACAGAAACAGTATGTTCTTTAACCATTAGATGTAGGTGTGTGTAAGTTTAGCCAGAATAATTATTATAAAAACATCCTATTATATTGATGATACTGGTTTTGTTACAAAATAAATTAATAAAAAGAGTTTAGGGGGTTGGAGAAGCAAAATAAAATAAAATAACATAAGAGAAGACATTACCTTAAAATCGGGTAACTCTTTTTTATTTGAGCCAAAGGCTTCCTTGGGAAGACTTATGCCCAAAGTTAGGCTTCTAGGAGTAATAGAGGAAAGTTGGGAGAGTATTTGTGTAGAGTTTCGCCAAGCCAAATGGCTTGAAAGTTTGAATAAGGTGGTAGAGGTGGGGGCCTTTTATAAGAGCAGAGGAGGGGCACTCTTGAAAAGTCATGAAATGTTACTTTATTATATAATGCGTTTCGGATTTTAAAGGTCCCACACTTATATATTTCTAGGGTAAGGTGATAAGGGTACTAAATATAATCATCCAATGGGTTTTTGAAAAGTTTAATTCTTAGATTTTACATTATCTTTTTATTTTATTTAAATCGTTAATTAATGAGGCAATCGCTGCATCGTCATGGTGTCATAAATAATTTAATTTATTTAATGTCTAAAAATTATAAAAAACTGTCATGATTTAGGAAATCGTTTTATATTTCTAATGAATATTTATAGTCAAACATATGACTTGTATAACCCCATTTAAAAATTTTTTTAGTAAAACAACTCATGTTTGTGACATTTTTATTTTAACATTAAATAAAAAGTTTTTAATGTCATTTTCCTACCAAAGTGGCTCCATGGGGTCCCCAAGTTGACCCATGGATTTTCTTGGTCGGCCATAACTCATCCAATAGGGGTAGGATAAGTGTAAAGGTATTTTAATATTTTTATAATATCATTTTTACCTTAAATTTCACTAATTACCTTTAATCACGATTAATTAAACTTAAAAGTTACTATTCACCAAAAATTTATTTTAATCCCATTGAAACAAATTTTACTTCCTAATGACAACCATGTATGTCGGATTTTTGAAAATCAAATCACATAAGTGGTAATGTTTCATTTAAACGAAAAATCAGTTTTTTAACTACCACTTAGTGGTTTCACTATTCATCAAAAATTAAAGTTTTTCAGAACAATGCCAAAATTTTACCCTAAGCTATAATTGATATTCTAAATTCAAAAATTATGTCTATTTTAAAAAATTACAAACATATAAGTTACATTAATTAATTTTATAATTAATTCTCACTGTCACAACAAATAGCGTGTTTTTAAGAAACAATATATATCAAAAGATTGACAATTGTTTATATCCAATTTCAAAGTGAAATTAATTCTAATGAACACCATTAGATGAAATGGTAAAAAAATATATTCTAATTATACTCTAAAACCAATCAATAGTATAATTTATCACTATAAATTATTTTGATTAAAAAAGTTGTTTTTAAGTATTTTTCACTATTCATAAAAAATTGGAAGTTCTCAGAAAATTACCAAAAATTAAACATAGGATAATTTCTATATTCCGAATCCAAAAATGAAGTTCATTTTAAAATATAAAATATATATAATTTCAAAAAGTGGTTATTAATATTCATAATGGCTATTTTGATTAGTCGTGGTTCGTCAGAATCTCGAACTTGTGTACAATGCAAGCTATTGCATTATTGAAAGAGAAGCGTATCATGGAAGCTCGGGGTATTACAGTGTGTGGAGGTGGTTCAAGATGAAACCATTATGATGCCAACTCACGTGATACATAGGTGGAAATATGAAATTTTGTAACTCATTCCAAGACTAGAAAAAAGATTTATTTACCCTATTTCAAAGGTTTATTTAATGTCTACTCACTAAGTCAACCATTAGATAAAGATCATGAATGGGTAATTTAATTATTTATTTATTTCTGCCTAGTAAATTATTTAATTTGTAGATTCAAGAAAATTAACACATAAATAAATGAATTAATGTGCAAAGATAAAAAGTAAATAAATTTGTTATGTGTAAATGTATTGTCCAACATGGTTAATTAATTAAGTGACATCCATTTAATATTAAAAAGGCATGTAAAGGATAAAGAAAGATAAAATTTATGGATAATAGATTAAAATCCCTCAATTAAATATTAATTCAAAATTGGTCTCCCATTACTTGATTAGGAATGAAACTCAATAGAATAAAGTGTTTTACTAACCCTTGTTGGGAAACGTACTTTTATATGGGTAGTTCTTATAAAGGTTTTGGGTTGACTTAACTATTTTATATCAAGAGGAGTATCCCATTCTAGAATTGGTGTAATTTTGAGGCAAGTGTTGAGGAAATCCAATTTAGGATTTTATGATAGGGGAGTCTACTCAACAGATCAAGGAGCTAGTATCCCATAATTGGAAAAGGCATGCCCACATAAATTTCTTCAAGTAGCTTAACCAACACTTGTTGGGGTTATGCGAAGGGGAATATGTATCCTTTCCACTAAAATTTCATAGAAACTAGACATTCCAAGCTTAATGGAGAGGGATATTGGAACTTGATAAAATATTGGGATATTTAATAAAATAAATTAATTTATTATATAACACCCAATTTTAAATCAAGAAAAGTACAAATAATATCCTACTTTAATTGTAAAATAAAATTGAAAATTTTTAATTAACATTATCTCTATGAGAAATATTGGATAAAGGAAAACTCATAACAAGAAATAACTTCCAGAAATATTGCATATGCATTTGGGTTGTGCTACACCATGAACAAAAATATTACATTCAATAATCCTTATTTCCTAATATCCCTCCTAAGTTTGTGAGTGAAGAAGAGTTCCAAGTATATGAGAAACATATGAATGATGTATTCACCATTAAATGTTTGATTCTTTTGCCTCTGTCTAGTGAACTCATTAAGTATAATGAAAACATATATGCATATAGAATTCTTGAGCACTTGTGTGGTCTTTACCATGAGAGAGATAAACATGAATGGTTTGAAATTTCCAAGGTGATATTTCAGAGCAGTCTTGGAATGGCTTTCCTATCTAGGCCTTATATAGTCAAGATTGTTGTCTATATTGAGAACTTATAAGTTCTAGGGTTTAAAATCCCTAAAGAACTGGGTACTGATCTTATTCTAGAACCAATTCCTTAGATATTCTCCATCTTTTTTGATAAGTTTAATATGAATAACATTGAGAGGTCTCTTTGAGATATTTTTACTCTTCTTCACCAAGTAAATAAGGATATAAAGTGTGAAAAACCTTCGATCCTTATGGAGAACAAACAAAAAGGGAAATAAAATAGCTTTAATATCAAAGATTTTTCATGACCTTCCTAGAAGATTAAGTTGAAGGGGAAAGAAAGGAAACAATATGTTTTCTTTTTCTCAAGTGTCAAGAAGAAACACTAGAAGAAAAATTGCACCCTGCCAATGAAGTAAGGGGAAGCTTTAGGTGTGTTTGTTATTGAGTGAAATTTATATATTTCTATAAATTGGGTATTAGATATATCTTGTGGTTATAAAAAATTTATTAAAATATAGGAACCATGTAAATTCAAAAATATTTAATGAGGGAAGGTATATCTACAAGTATCCAATGGAGCTAAAATTATTGTTGTAGTTATCGAGGACTACGACCTGATGTTGCTGACTGGGATGATCTTAGTTTTTAAATATTGTTATTTTTTGTCATATGTTACCAAAAACAATATTTTTTTATTTTTAATTTATATGGATAGATATATTTTCAAATTTGGGAATAAATGTTGATTCTTTCATAAATATAGAATTTTTTATGGTAAGGAAAATTTAAATAATGATATTTATGTGTTTGATTATACAAACCAAATAATGGAAATTGATAACAAACTTAATTCACATGACTTATACAATACCCAAATTTGGCATCACTATCTAGCTCATGTAAATGTAAAATGATTGACTAAATTTCATTAAAATGGATATTTATATTCTTTTGAACTAAATTCACTTGGTTTATGTCATGCATTTTTACAAGGAAAAATGACCAAAGCCCCAATTTAGTGGGAAACGTGAAAGGGTGAAATAGATTCTTTAATTAATTCATATTGATGTGTATGGACTAATACCTATTGAATAAAGGGGTGGGTACTCATACTTCATAACTTTTAATTATTATTTTAGTAGATATGTATATGTATACTTAATGAGGTATAAGTTAGATTATTTTGACAAATTCATGGAATAAAAGAATTAATTTGAGAACGAGATTGGTAAGAAGACTAAGAAACTCTACTCAAAATATGGTAGATAATATTTTAATCAATAATTCATTGATTACTTACAAGAGTTTGAAATACTATCCCAACTCACTTATACTTACATGCCTTAATGGAATGGTGTAAGGGAATGGAGGAACCACACCATCTTGGATATAGTGAGATCAGTGATGAGTCATGTGGGTCTTCTATTATACTTTTGGGGATACACATTACAAATAGAATCACATATACTAAACCCAGTACCAAATAAATTGATAAATGGTATTCCATAAAAATTTTGGAGTGGAAGAAAAACCATGTTGTTGAATTTATATGTTTGGGGAAGAAAATCATTTTTTAAGGCCTCTTCAGGTAACAAACTTACACCCTAAGGTACAAAGTGTACCATTATAAGATACCCCAAGGAAAAGAAGTGATATTACCTATAAGACCCCTAAGACCAATAGTTAATCATGGAAAGACATTTCATATTCCTTGAACATGTGGAAATGAGATGAGCCTAAAAGGGTCTTACGGTGCTAGGGTTTCCTCTGTCGCTGCTTTCATCTCCCCCATGGTGGATCTGCAGTGGACTCTTCGAGTGCTCTCTGTGTTGTGGTCTCGGCTCACCCTCCTACTATAGTTTCAATTTATGGGCTTTGCGGTGCTTTCATTCATGATCCTCAGGCATAAGACCAATTTGTGACGAGGTCGCTTTGTTCGATGGCTTACTCATTGGAGCGTTTATGGGATCAGAGTTATTAGAGCCACAGCATCGTCCTAGTCTATCAGATCTTGAGGGTTGTGTTCATGATATTCAGCGGATTGAATGATTTGAAGGTTCGTGGTGGTCTCATCTATTTGGACTGTTGGAGGTGACAAGATATAATTGATTAATCTATGGCATCCCGGCATGGGGATGGGTTCTCTTTCTCGACCTTTTTTCTTATTTTTCAAGTTTGGATTTTATTGTTCTTGCTATATTTGTTTTCTATGTTTTCTCATTGGATTTATTTGGATTAATCTACTCCGGGGATTCCACTGATTTTTGGTTCGTGATGGTTGGAAATGGTTTTTAGTTTATGGGTGGAGTCTTTTGTGTGGTGGTGGAAAGATGGAAAATTATCTGACTCGAATGGAATTCTACTGAAACCATTATAAATGGATGGATTTTGGATTTTTCATTATTTTATTTGAAGGTTTGTATTTCAGATGATGGCTTGGTCCAGAATTTCTACTAGGACATGCTTCATATATGGATTCAGAGCAGGTAGATTTCACTATCCATTGATACTCAGATTCGAATGATTGAGAGGGTATGGCCAAGACATCATTTCTAGGCCCATGCATTTTTTGTGTCGTACATCTCACTGAGTATCCATGATTTGGTTGAGGCTTTACATAATGATTTTGATGCTGGGGAGGGGAATTTTTAGTAGTATTATTTTTGGACCGGTTTATGTTTATGTCTGTATGTCTTTGAATTCATGTGAGGTTTCCCCCTTTCTTCTTAAAAGGAGGTTTATCCAAAAATAAATAAAAAATAATGCCTTCGGTCCATTAAACCATATTCCTTGAGTGGAAGAACATCTCTAGAAGATATAGTGGTATCGATCTAGAATTAGATGAATTCGAGGCTCAAGGAACATAAGAGTTATTACAGGAATAGATTCCATAAATCCTCATGGAATAATAAACTATTCTAGATACACAAGTACTATCTAGGAGTATGAGTGAGGTTATAAAACCAAAATATTATGGTTTTCTAGTCTATGAGGATGGTGACTCTTTATTAATTGATAATAATGATTCACTAACCTATAAGGAAGAATTAAGTGGCACATATGTTTCCAAGTGAAAAGAAAACTTGAGTTCTGAAATGGATTCCATACACCAAAACCAAGTATGGATTTTGGTAGAACCACCAGTAGATGTAAATCATATTCATTTCAAATGGGTATTCAAGAATAAACTGGACATGTAAGGAAAATTTATTACCTATAAAGTGAGATTAGTTTCCAAGGGTTTATATAACATTAGTTAATTTACTATGATGAAACTTTTTCACTAGTTTCAATATTAAAATCCATCAAAATTATACTTTCTATTATAGCATTCCATTATTATGAGATTTGTAAAATTGATTTCAAAATAACCTTCACTAATGAGTACCTTCAAGAAGATGTATATATGACACAACTCGAAGGGTTTGTGAATCTAAAGGATGCCAACAAGGTATTTATATTACAAAGATCTATTTATGTATTAATACAAGCATCTAGGTAATGGAAAATTCTTTCTGATGAGTCTGTAATAGAATTTTTCCTTATAAATAATGATCAAAAATCATGTTTCTATAAAGGGTTTCGTGGGAGTGTGGTTTTTTTCTTAATTTTATATGTCGAGAACATATTATTTATTATAAAAAAAATACAATTCTTATAGTTTGTTAAGGCTTGGCTGAATAATGCTTCTATATGAATGACTTGTATAAGGTATCATATACTAATGGGATCAAGATCCATCATGATAGATCCAATAGGTTACTTGGCCTAAGTCAAAGTGCATACATTGAAAATATACTGAAGAGATTCAGTATGGAACAATCCAAGATGGGATTGTTACCAATGTCACATGAGATTTAAATTTATGGGAAAATGTGTCCTTAGAAATATGTTGAAAGATGGAATGGAAAGGATTTCATATGCATAATTTATTGGGTCATTCATGTATGTTATGTTATTTACTAGGATACATTTATTGTGGTAGTAAAATATCAAGTTGTTCCAAGTGACTACTATTGGATGGCAATCAAGACTATCCTTAAGTATCTAATGTATATTAAGGATATGTTCTTGGTCTATGGAAGATATGAGGTATTAGTCATCATAGGATATTAAGAATATAGTTTCCAAACTAATAAATATAATTTGAAGTCACAAATGGGATACGTCTTCACTTTGAATGGAGGTATTGTGAGAAAGAAGAGCTCAAAGAGGGTTATGGTCACAGATTATACAAGCATTTGAGTATATTGTGGATTTTGAGGAACCTAAGGAAGCACTATAGATGTGAAAATACATCCAAGATATTGATTTGGTACCTAAATATCCTATCACACTCAATTTTGATAATAATACACTGGTGGATCTTGTAAAAGAGTCAATGTCACATCAACGGATAAAGAACATACTTCATAATTATCATCTCTTAATGGATTTTTATAAGAGATCTGAGGTTTTAGTTAGAATTATTTATATAGAAGATGATGTGGTGTACACCTTGAATAAATACTTGAATCATCAGAAACATGATTATATTGTATGGTCTAGTGGACTGAAAATCATAGGTATTTGGATCTAATCTAGGTGAGAGTTTTTTAGATTTGGTGTCCTAGGACCAGCTAATTATACTTTGATTACATTTATATTTGATTTATTGAATATTAATTAAACTTATTATTACATAATTTTCATTGTTCTATATGTTTTAATGTAATAGTGTTCTAGATTATTTTTTGCATTGGTAAGGTTATAGCAGTTACCCACTACAATGAGAACCTTGAAGTGATATGAAAATATTATTAATATAGTTTTGTGGTTGGATAAAGTACTATGATGGGACACATAGTATTTAGACCATCGGGTGAAAATACTTTTAATATGATGAGTATTCTTCTCAAGAAGTTCTCTCTTGGTAATTTTCAAAATGGGAGATTATGATAATAGACATGCCACTAGGAATTCCACATGTTTTTGTGTCATCAGATATTCCTATCTACAAGCATTTGTAATGTTCCTTAGACTTTAATATTATTATTGATTCATTTCATGACTCATGCACTGATATTTACTAACAAAACCCATCACTCCATATGTTGGTGGAAAGTGGGGTATGTTGGGTGTGACATGATTTAAATTTCATTTGTGGATAAGTTGAGTAAGTATTTATCATTATCATCTTTATGGGAGTTGATATCTCAACCATTAGAATGGAATATAATCATTGCCTAAATTCCATGGTCATGGTGTATCAATGTGTTTATTTTAGATAGTCAAAAAAATTTATCAAGAAAATAGGTTTATGAAAATATCATGCAACCTTCTTGGTGAGATATTATGATGAAGGGATTATATTACACAATGAGACTTCATATGTGGTTGTCATTATTTCAACATTAATTTATTTCTCTCAGGTTCATTAAACCATTTCTAAAGAGTAATATTGGACTTTAGGCAAGCCGGCCTAATGCGAATGAGAAATAATCCTAGAGGGTTACACACTAAGTGTTTCTATTGATCTAGATTAAATTATATTTGAATTTAACTAATAGAATAAATATTACTCTCAATGTCGCAGAATAATTTTATTCAATTATTATCTATTAAATAAATTAAATAAATATTTATTCACCAAAATGTGATTAAAATATATATTTATTTATTATATTTAATATTTAATAAATATTTGTTTGTCATTATATGAATGAAATATTTATTTATGAATAAAATATTTATTTTGATATTTAAAAAAACAAGGAGTTTAAATAGACCAAGACCATGTCTAATGATAAGTAATTATTCACAAGATGGTAAATATTATATATCAATTTGTGCAAGTTGGAGCATGCCAAAAAATATTATTATTATTATTATTATTATTATTATTATTATTATTATTATGTGGAATGTGGTTTCATTCAAGGTTAAATATTATTAAATAGATAGCATGTAATTAATTTATTATTTTAGCCTAGACTCTAGACCTATAAATAGATGAACATTTCTATTGTGTATAGATCCAAAATTTAGAATAGAGAATTTTTGTACACAATGAATTATCTCTCGACTCCTCTTATCACCCTCTTAAGAATGAGAAATGAAAGAGATGTTTCTTTAATACCGAATAATGAGTGATCACGAATTAAAAATCCAAGACATTTGATTCGATGTGCTATAACTCAAATATTTATTAGTGTTTCTCAGAGATCATTGGAGCACGTGTGGATCACTACTAGAGGGATTCTATCCTTGGATCCTCACATTCAATAAATTCAATCTGAAAGGGTATTTTTTTGGATGATCAAAATTCATCAATGAAGAAAGTTCCTAATCCCAGATATTTATTTCTTCATATTTTATATAAATTAATTATAAATTTGATGTGAAAGATCATCACTCGTGGTTTAGGGAAATGATTGTTAAAATAAGTTTCAATATATCACCCACCACCTCACACCTTTATTTAACCTAGAGCCAATAGAAATATCATCAGCTTCTAAAGATGGTGCAAATCACTATAAGTTGGTGAAATGACTAGCATAGTCTATCACTAACATACCCTCTTACATTATGTGCATGAACTCACGAGCCTTATCATCTCTCAAACATTTCACAATAGAAGTGGAATAGAAAATTTATCTCTAATTACATCTATGATAACTCCTATTTCTACTTGTCTTGCTCCATAATTCCCCCACCAACATTTGGTAGGTTCCCGAAGCATGTAATTATCATGCTTCACCCTCCTATCTATGGGTGTCTTGAGGTGGTGGAAGATTGTCTGGATTGACTCTATCGAGAACTCGACTACCTAGGGGCCTCTCTCCCCAATGAAAATAGTTGGATGTTGTAGCTAAAACTCTCTCATAAACTCAGACATTGATGTTATAGTGTAAAAAGTATCCATTTCCAAGGATCTCATGAACCTTATGAAGATTCCACAATGCTGAACATCCATCTGATTATCAGGAACTATAGGAAGCTCCATTTTAGTTGTGTTAGAAGTGTACTATTTTTCATTCACCTAATAATCAATTTGAAGAAAAAGAGAAGTAATTTTCTCTATAATACAAACACCCTCCATTGAACACTGGATAACATCAAGGTCAACCACGATATATGACACCAACAAAGAAACATTAGCTTATGGTTTCTCTAAAATTGTCTTAACAAGTGAATTGGAATAACATAATAGTTTAGTCATTTCCTTTTTCATCAGATATAATAGGGATATTATTTCATAATTTATACAAGAAAATATATATCATGCAATAAATGTGTATCTATCATGAACAATTCATGTTAATATATATACATATATATGATCCTATCAGGATGCATGCATACTCATCTCGTGCCATATCGAACCATGAGTATAAATCTCAAGACACCATAACATCACACAACATATGAATCACCTAAGGTTAAATTATATCAAATATAACAAGTGAACAACATGAACAGAAATACCATCCTTGGGTAATCAGTTTTTTTCCCATATATGGTTAGATACTTACATTCACAAGATCATTACTAGGCCATGACACATCTAAGTATCCTTTATAACTTTTCCCAATAGTTAAGTAACATAAAATAAAAACCTCACCCTTCGATTCCATTTTTTACATCCCCTAATCTAGCACTCTATCACGTGGTCAAACGGGGTTGGTCACTAGACCTCAAGCACACCTCCCCATGTGCTAGAGGTTTCTAAATAGTAGTGAGGGTGTAAAAAATATATTAGGGAGACTATATCCCATGGTGTAGAGTTTTAGTAATAGTATAAATAATATCATAGTAAGGGAAATAGTGGAAATAGTAAAACAACAATAGATTAACAAAATAGTGAAGAAAACTAATCAATCCAACAATATTAAAAATAATATAATGATAAGATAGAATGCAGCTATGTGTCAAGCTGAGTGAGATATAGATGAAATACTAAAACAACTAAAAGAAGACACCAAAGACCCTGGTCCTAATCCCCATTTGGTCTCATCTCTAAGATCTAAACCATCTGGTAAGAAACAATCTACAATAATGTCCTTTTTTCTTATCCAAACATACATCTACGTAATCTTCATAGGTACCAAACAAAGGCCCAAATAGGGTGTGAGAAAAACTCAGTAGGTTGGCACCACTATGTATAAATAAAACTAGTCTAATATTAAGTGCATGCAATAAGGTGATAAATAGGGGTATTAATTAATAAATTAATATGATATAACAATTAACCTATGTTGGAACCATTTCATAATATATCTAAGCATGTAGCATCAAAATACCAACTGTAACCATAAGTCTATCGTATTAACACATAATCAAAAAAATATCTTTATATAAGCATTTCAGCATAATCAGGCCCATCCCTCTCTATAGAAATTTTATCATAACCTGGCCAAGCCCTCTATATAAGCATTTAATCATAAATGGGTCAATCCCTCTATAAAATTATTTTAGTATAACCAGTCCAAGCCCTCTATATAATCATTTCATCATAATTTAGTAGATCCCTCAATATAATTATTTTGGCATAATCAGTAATACAAATCATAAAGGAAATAATAACACCACATAACATCATTATACATAAAGGTTAATTCTACCAATTACACTTTAATTCATCAATTTATATCTTATTCAATTATCATACCAGTGTACACAACCATATCAAATCAAAGTATCACTACTCATTTCAATTAACAAGTAATCCATCTTCCAAAGTAATCCTATCATAATAAATCACCTAATATCTCATTTAATGTTAATTCATGTTTCAATACAAAATATAATTCATTATTGTTCAAGGGTAGGATCACCCTATAAGTGGTTATAAGCCAGGTCTCAACACTGTTGAATCCAAATGGATCTAAAGAATGATCCAAACACCTGATTATCATCACCCATTATTATATTAGTTAATTCACATGTTGGGTCTCCATGATTTCATAGTATTTCACACACTTAAACACATATAAATGGACCATAAAAATTTGTTCTATACCACTTAACTTTATCTGGAGATCAAATAAACACTCTCAATCGGTAACACCAATGAAGAATGAAGGTAAAGAATATCACATGGAAAATATAGATCACACAAGAATAAATATCATATCATGATTCAACGATTGTTAGGAGATCACACCACTATAACAAAGGATGGTAGAATGAGGGATAAAACCAAAGTAAAGGAACTCAATGGAGATCAAATGATATTTCAGGAATCCAAGAGGGAAGGAATTGCCCAGAAAATTCATGGTGTCTCTCTAGGGTTTGATATAGGATGTTTTACAATGAATGAAAAATAAATTAAATTTTCAGTGTGGTTAAAACCACTGGTCTTGAAACATTACTTATGTGGCCCCTTTTAAAATGTGAATTTCAATATTTATAAGATATATCGAAAATCCTGTCTCCTCATGTTAAATTAATATTGGTAGAATATTTTAATGATGTGCATCAGTTTCAAAACATGTAAACTTTTCATTCTTTGTACCAGTTTATGGAATATACCCAAAAAAGTATTCATATCATGTAACAAGTTCATGACATGAATGTTTACAACAAGAATATTCTACAAAAGAACCTAGAAAAAGGCCCTAGGTCAATGTGTACTCACAAAGGAAATCATTTTAATCCTTTTTTACATTTATACCAAGACTTTATTAATTCAAAGAAACATACATACCTAAACTTTAGGACATTGTTCTAAAAAAATATCTCCATCCCCCAATGAAAGGTTTGGACACCAAAGTTTAAAATAAGAGAAATGCAACTCAACAAAAATAGGTTTAACAAAAAAACAAAGACAAACGTACCTAGAAAAAAATAGAATCGTACACAAAGCCCCTCCAAGAGTTATATTTTGCATTTGATTACCCCAAAAAAATATAAAAATTATTGAATTTTTTTTTTAAATATTTAAAATTTTATAAATTAATTTTTCAAACCATGAAACAAGGTAGTATGAATTAAAATTTTTTAAATTTAATTTAATCCATAATTTATTTTCTTGAGTAAAGTTATTGGAAAATTTTATTTTATACTGAAAATATATTGTATGTCAACTGATCAAGAGAGAGACCGGTCAATGAATGTCTGGTATTTTATTTATTTATTTAATTATTGAAATATGTGAGTGGTTTGTAATAATTAAATTATATATTGTAGTCTATTTATTACTCTTTAATCTCATTATATGTATAAGTGTTTGTGTGGCCACAATTGATAGTATTCATCTATATCTCACATTTTTTAGACCCCATCACCTATGTGTGAGTATTTATGTCTAGTAATGAGGACAAATGAGGATGTTAATCATGTAGAAATTTTGTGAAATCACATTTGATGGGGTGAGTGCTGTAACTTGAGTCATGAGTGACTCATGGAGTATATCTTAGGGTCCCAGTTGATCCATTAATCACTTGGGAGATCAATATTTAGAAATTATCATAATCACATCATTTATTTGTTTCTTTATTTATTAATGGCTTATTATTTTTATGTTTGTTTAGTTTACATGCAATTCGATAAAATAATAAACTAGAACACAAAAATAAAATGAAAAGAAACATTTAATTTTTTATATTTAATGAATGGTTATGTTGTGGGTGAGATCATATAAAACAAGAATGGTAAATATAAAAGAGGATTTCATTTCCAATATAAAACATTAGAAACCCTAAAAGTAGATATTAAGTCACAAATTCCTTATATCACTTGATTTTGAACAAACCTATATGTTTGAGGTTCTTTTCAGCCCTAGTTGTGGGTGCCACTTACTATTGGGGAATTCTTATGAAAGAGATGAGTCTAATTAACTAATTTTGGAAGAAAATAAGTATCCATATAAATATTATTGCAATTTTAGTGGAAAATAATTGATTTATACAAGGTTATTCTTTTAAGAAGTTAGGACTTCACTCAACAGATCAAGGATCCATGAGTTAATGTAATTGGCCATCCAAAAACCTACCTTAAAACTCTATAAGTATTGGCACATCCATACCTTATACTAAAAGGAGAGGTTTTAAGGATCTTTTCCTTTAGAATACTCAGGAAACTAAGTATACAAAATATAATTATTGATGAATACTAGGATTTTATAAAATATTGTGAGACATATAAGATTAATTAATTTATACTATCTAATAATCGATAATTTTTTATGTGGGTTTGGATAACCTTCACCTTTTCAATTGTGTCCTCAAAAAGTTCTGGGCCTATGAGTTTTCTTTCACCAACATAATCCCAACAAGTTGGTGTGCGAAATCTCTTTCCATATAACACTTCATATGGTGCCATCTGAATACTGGAATGGAAGCTATTGTTATAGGAAAATTCTACCAGAGGTAAATATTGATCCCACATACCTTGAAAGTCAAGTGAGAAAGATATAAACATGTCTTCTAAGGTTTGAATAGTCCATTCTGATTGTCCATCAGTTTGTGGGTGGTAAACAATGCTCAAATGAAGTTTAGTATCCAGGGATTTCTGAAAAAAAATTCTAGAATCTTGATGTAAAACGGGGATCACGATCATAAACAATTGATAAGGGTACTCCTTGAAGTCTTAAAACTTCATTAATATATAGTCTTGTTATACTTTCAAGTGCTAAATCTTCTCATATAGAAAGAAAATGTGCGGACTTGGTAAGACAATCAACAATGACCCATATTGCATCATTCCTTCTATGAGACTATGGTAGCCCCATGAAAAATTCCATCATAATATAATCTCATTTCCACTCAGGTATGGGAAGAGGTTGCATGACTCTTCCAGGCAGTTGCCTTCCAACTTTCACTTGTTTAAAAACTATACATATTGACACAAAATCTGCAATCTCCCTCTTCATGTTGTCCCACCAAAAATGTTCTTTCAAATCTCTATACATCTTGGTGCTACCAGGGTGTATAGAGAAATTGGAGGAATGAGAATCATCTAACAATTCCCTTTATAGATCTGGTATATTGAGAACACAAAGTCTCTTCCCAAATTTCAAAATCCCATCTTCATATATGAATTCACTCAATATCCCATCATTCATAGATTTAATCTTCTTTTGAAACTCCTCATCATCAGCCTGAGAAATTTTTATCCTTTCTAGTAAAGATATTTTGGAAACCATTTGAAAAAGTATTGATGTTTCACCTTCCATGATTATTCCCATATCCATTTTCACTAGATCCCTAAAAATATGATCCCTTTCAAGTCTCATCTTGTTCAGAACTCTTGGATCCTTTCTGCTCAAAGCATCTTCCACCTTATTTTCCTTCCCCAGGTGGTAGTGTATTGTGCAATCATAATCATTGAGTAGTTCCAGCCATCACCTCTGCCTCATGTTGAGTTCTTTTTGTGATAAAATATACATCAAACTCTTGTAATCAGTATAAATATCACATTTTTTCCCATAGAGATGGTGTATCCATATTTTTAGAGAAAATATTATAGCTGCTAACTCAAGATCGTGAGTAGGATAGTTTTGTTCATGAATTTTTATATTTCGTGATGCATAGGCAATAACTATATCATTTTTCATAAGGACACAACCAAGTCCTTTCTTTGAAGCATCACTATAAATAACAAACCAATAGTTCCCTGATGGTAGAGTAAAGGTATGATAATTGACTAATCTTCTCTTCAGTTCTTTAAAACATTCTTCAAACACTTTTTTCGAAACAAATTTAACCCCTTTACGTGTGAGCTTGTTTAATGGGTTAGAAAATCGGGCAAAATTCTAGACAAAAAGTCGATAATAACCTACTAAACCATTAAAATTGCGTACCTAAGTTATACTCGTCGACGCTGGAAATTCATGGATTGCCTTGGTCTTTGAAGGATCAACAGATATTCCATCCTTAGAGATAATATGGCCAAGAAAATAAATCACTTGAAGATATAATTCACACTTGCTAAACTTCCCATATAATTCATTTCTTCTGAGGGTTTTCAGAATAGTGCACTGGTGATTTTCATGATATTTATAGATTTTGGAGTATACCAGGATATCATCAATAAATACCACTACAAAGTAATCAAGATATTCCTTGAAAGCATTGTTCATTAGATCCATGAAAAAAGGGGTTGCATTAGTCATACCAAAAGGCATTACTGTGAACTCGTAATGCTCATACCTGGTTCAAAATGATGTTTTCAGAATGTCTTCTTTCCTCACACACAACTGATGATATCAAGATCGAAGTTCAATCTTTGAAAAATATTGAGCTTCATAAAGTTGGTCGAATAAATCATCAATGTGAGGTAAGGGATACTTGTTATTTATTATTATAGCATTGATCTCCCTGTAGTCAATGCACAACCTCATATATCTATCTTTATTCTTAACAAAAAGGAGTGGGGCTCCCCATGGAGAAACACTAGGGATAATAAATCCCTTATTAATCAATTCCTCTAGTTTTATCTTTATTTCCACTAATTACACACTGTTCATTCTATAATAGGACTTTGATATGGGCCTTCAACCAGGATTTAAATCAATGGAAAACTCAATTTCTCATTCTAGAGGATGTCCATGTAAATCCTCTGTAAAAACATCAACATATTCTTTCAAAACAGGTATGTACTCTATTCGCACATTCTTTTCCTCACCCATATTTATTTAATTCTCTTATTCCCCAATAGTTGAACTTAGTATAGATATTGGGGTGGATCTAGATAAGAATCAGGTGGTGATGTTTCTTCTCTAAATATAAGGTACTCTTTATCATCATTGAAAATTGTAACCTCCTTCTTCTTACAATAAATTTTTGCATCATGGTCTGAAAGACAATCCATTCTAAGGATTATATCAAATTTAATCATGTGTATGATGATAAGATCAGAAAATAAAGAACATTTATATGCTCTAATGGGAAATGATTCCCAAAACTTTGTTGTGATGATACTTCCCTTGGGAGTTTTGACTGAAAACTCCCTTGTTAAGTCAAATTGAAAATATCTAATTTTCTTAGAAAACTAGGAAGATATGAAACAATGTGATGATCCATAATAAAATAAAGAATTTTCTAAACTTGAGGAAACTATTAAATTACCTGCCACCACGTCTTTCGGAGCTTCAAACTCAGCAGTAGTGATAGCATGAGCTTAGCCTTGCTCCCTTGTAATTTTTTGAGGTAAGCTCCCATGGCACTTAGGACATTCATTTGTATAATACCCCTTTTCTCTATAATTGTAGCATTAAACATTGATAGCCTCTTTCTTCCCCTTGCAATCATGAGCTTGGTGTCCTTTTTCACCACACTTGTAACATACTCTCATTCCCTTCAGGCAAGTACCGGGGTGTTTCTTTCCATATTTATTACAGGATGGATATTCAAATTTTCCTTTATTCCCCTTATTTCCATTTCCAGAGTGTTCATTATATCTCTTCTTCTCCTTCTTTGATTTAAAGTCATAAGACTTAGAGAATTATTTTTCTATCTTGATAGCACATGAGACAATATCTTCGTATGATGAGAAGGATTGTGAGACTAATGCTCGATGAAGAAATGTTTTTAACCCATAAAAGAATCGATCAATATTACTCCTTAGGTTAACTATATAATATTCTCCATTCCTTTCTATCCTTTCAAAGTTATCCTCATATTTTTCAACATTCTCATCCTCTTTTTGCCTCGGACTCAAAAAAAATTCCATATCCGATTGATGTTCATGAGGAAAGTATTTGTCTAAGAAAAAATATTTAATATCCTTATATTATTTATTTGATACTTTATCATCTTCCTTTGTGTTTTGAATCAATAACCACCATTGATCTACATCTCTCATGAGGCGATAAAATGCCATGACAACTTTTTCCCTTTTGCTACTCCCCAAAGCATGAAATATTTTCTTGAAGGAATTTATCCATTGCTCAGCTACTAATGGGTTTGTACTACTATTGAATTTTGGTGGTTGTTGAATCATGAAGCGGTCTAACATTTAACCTCTACGTTGTGGATCAGGGTGCTCCATATGGGTAAGTTTATTATTCATAACCTGAGTGAGTTGTCCCAGTATGGTGATAAGATGATCAGCACGAGTTGCTTCACCAGCTCCACTATAATTATCTTGAATAAGAAGGAAATACCTACATTTATTACATGCATTTATATGGTTTCCATTCATTCCACTAGGAACTATTTATAAACAATGTCATACACTAGATTTGTTTATGAATCAGAATACATAAATCCAAACATGTAAAACACTTAACGTAAATTGAACTGTTTATGGATATAATCCATAATCATAAAAATGTTTTCTTTGAGGAAGAATAAACCCGTTATAATGGTTTGTAAAGAAAATGATGATTATCCTAAGCATATCCCCAGGGAGTGTCATAACCAAGAGTGCAGCAAGGCCCATTGTCATACACCAATTCCCGTTTGAGTCTAGCTCAAAGTGGTGTTTTCGGGTTTTACCCCTATGTAAATATGTTCCAGAGCCGCCTCTACCTACTCGAATCCAGAGAGTGATGTATTTCTTGGGAAACTTAAAAAATATCTACAGTACCAAAATTCTAGGAAATTTTTCTATACAAATCCTCAAAGTCTATCTTAGGGTAATGTTCTCTAATCAGAGTTTTATAAATCTAGCTTCCAAGGTTTGTACTAAATCACCCTTTGATACTGACTCTAACGTCCCAACCCTAGTTACCCAGAGTTGGTTCATTATTACATAACATTTTCATGATCATAGAAGATTAAGTCTCGAAAGACTGATTAGTTTAGTAGCCTTGGAAATACTAGATACATTCATAAGTTTTAAATTACATTATAAAATAAAAAAATACAACAACATAGTATCCAAATGAAACACTCATATCCTTTATACAATCCTAGAAGTTCAGTCATAATATACTTCTTCGCATCTTGGGAAAAAAATAAAACATAGAAAGGGGTGATCTCAGATGCTCGGTAAGGATAACAATATGGAGGAAACTTCCATAAATAAGCATAAACATTTAAGGCAATGTAAGACTAAAACAAATGCCTCTTAAACTTGAACTTCAGCACAATATGGAAAAGATAAAATCAAATAAAGTCATTTACTTATTCACATGGATATTCTACTAGTCTAATAACCACATGCAATATCAATAGCCACTTTCATAATGATGGAATGTATAATGCCAGACTTCGTAACCACGTAGTCAAGGCCTTGTGCCAAGACTACAAATAAGATTTTGTCAAGTCCTTGTGCCAAGACACTATTTTGTCTCATGATACCTACCGATGCATTGAAGAGCTATAGCAATCTCCACCCATTACTTACTAAGTCCAATGCATTCCTCATATGAAAAGGTTTAAACATAACATAAACATTTGTATTAAAACTAGCATAAGAAATGTCAATAATTTATACATAAACCATGAATGGTATAAAAATAATACATCCACGGTCAAAAATATCACAAAACCTTCATTACAATATGAAAGTTTTGTATCATAATAAATCAACTTCAAATAAACCCACAGTCCATCAAAGGATGTTGACATAGATGAAATCAAAACTTTTCTTTAGAGAAATATCTCTTTATATTTTAAAATCATTTAAAAGTAATATAATTATAAAAGAAAAAAAAAATTTGAAAATATTCTTATAATCTTGTAAGGGAAACTTTGACGATGTTATAACAGCGGAAAATATCCACACCCTCCGTATATGTTAAAAAAACATTCTTACCTTAATCTTGTTGAAAAGGTCATAAGGTTCCTTGTTTGGAAAATGAAGAAAATATTCCTTTCAACCCATTTTATAAAAATTAAAACAAGGGTATAAAAGACATTAACCCATAGTCTAGTAAATAGTAAAAATGTTTTGGAATATATTTTTAAGAAACATGGATATGGATGATAAAGAAGTCCCAGAAGATACTTACGTAAAAACAACCTCAGATAATAAAGAGATTGTGGAATTAACCCTTACCTTGTACTTTTCCTTGGTCGAGGGTATGTTAACCTCTTGTATAAAATTTAAATCATTGTTATTAAATTATAAAAGAACCATTTACATAAATATGATATCATATATGATCTTCTAATATTGCTTTGTTAACAATATTTTAGTATTATCATTGTTTCGGGTGTTAACTGATTCATTTTCCTTTATATGATTAGTTACATAAGCCATGATTATTATGGATAGGATGTATTTGATTCATATTAAAAATGATATTAAGTTATTTAAATATTATTTTTAATCATCACATGGAAATTATTCTTGAATGATTACGATGGGGAATGAATCTCATCGCGTTCGTGGAGACGGTAATATGTACATACGTACGAGCGACAATATCATTCTTTTGTAATTAAAATCATAAGTAAATGGATGGTATACCATATATACCAAATCCCTAAAATTTTATATATATTATTTACATCAATTATACATCATTATTATACTCATCCAAATAATAATGTATTGAATAACAACTAACCACGATGTGGAGACGGTAAGTCATACGTATGCACGTATGGTGACATGTTATTCATAGGATGGATAACATAATGAATATGGTTGTGAAATTTTTATAATAACATCACAATATATATAATATACTGGAGTTATTATTTTATAATGGAAACAACAAATAAAGAAGAAGTGGAAGAAGACAATAACTTGAAAGAGGTGGTGAGATATCTACCTCTTCTTCGGGTTCTTCCTTTTGATTTGATCAAAAGAGCTCCTTAAGTTGGATTTCTGATCAAACTAAGGATTCTAGGAGGAAGGTAGGATAGCTGGGAGGATATTAGGTCTGATTTTTTTTGAGAAAAAATGGATTTGGAGGAGTTAATTCGAGAGAAGGGGATGTTCCCTTTTATAAGAGAGGTGAGGGGAACCTTAAGAAAAGATTGAAATATTATTTTATAATAAAATAATTTTTGGTTTCTAATGGATAAAAAATAATTTATTTAGAAGATAAGGTGGTTATGTGTCTAAATACACTCAACCAATTGGTTTTAGACAGGTTTAGGCCATCATATTAACCTTATCTTTTAGATTTAACTCTTAGTTAAATAGTTTGACATTTACCATGCCTCTTTGTATTTTTATATAATATGGTTAATAAAATAACTATAAACTGCAAAGAGAACCCCAATAGGTTCATTAATGAAATATATAATATTATTAATGCCCTTTTTCAGAACCTTATATATTTAGGAATATTATATCAACCAATAATATAATATATGTTCTAAAAACTCAATTATGTCAATTTGGACATTATTTAATAAATGATTTTTTCTAAAGTCCTAAAAACTTTATTACTTCAAAATAAATTCATATGTTCAATAATAACATATCATATTAACATAAAAAAATATTTTAATTCATCAAAAGTTTTAAATTACATTTATTTCAATATTTATAATATAAATTATTTTAATATTTCATTATTAAGGTAATTACTCCGTCAACATTGTGTCATAAATAAATTAAATTATTTAATGTCTAAAAATTATAAATAAATTCTAATTATGTAAGAAATATTTTTTTCTTTATATTTAATTTTTATAGTTGAATTTATATTATGTATAACCCTATATTGAAAATGGTTTAGTTATTAAACTTTGATTTTAACTCTTTTAACTCTTCTTTAAATAAAATAATAATAAATGGCATAATCTAATCCAAGTGGACCTAAAGGATCATATTTTATTCCTAAGGTTTTTTTTTTAGAATTACACTTTTCCAATAGAATTATTACATGTGTTAGGGTAAGAATAATATCATTTTTACCCTTAATTACACTATTTACTTTTAACTGTGGTAAATAAAAGTAAAAAGTTACTTTTCACCAAAAATTGTTTTCTTCTTATTGAACCACATTTTTCTTACTAATATAAACTTTGTCTGTTGTATTTTTGAAATTCCACTCATAGAAGAGGTAAAATTAAGTTTTATGTGATTTTGTAAATTCTCCTAGAAGGTGGGTAAAAGACAATGAAAAGTTCAATACCATTTTATATATCTAATATTATTACAAAATGAATTCAATGAATTATATTGAACATATATAGGTATTATGTATATATTTTGACCTAAAATAAATTTAAATAAAATAATTATTTATTTAAATAAAAATTTGATTTTAAACAATAACGTGGTGTTCTTCACTATTCAACAAAAATCGAAAGTTTTCAGAAAAATTCACCCTGAGCTAATTTTGATATTCAGAATCCAAAAATTAATTCCATTTTGATAGATAAACTTTATAAAAATTAAAAAATTGGGTATTACTATTCATAAAATCTAGTTTGATTGGTCTCCTTGTGTTATAATCTCAAATTTTCATACAATGAAAGTTATTTCATTATTCAAAGGGAAACGTATCGTGGAAGCTTGGGGTGTTATAGAAAATGTAACTCGCACTTCAAACGGACATAACTTTTGATCCAAGTGTCTGTTTGGGATCTACCACATATCAAATTGAATATTTAGACAATATAAACATCATGTCAACTAGGGGGCCCTCATAACTATTTTTTGGAGGTCAAAAGACCCCTCCCCCCCCCCCTCTGAAGGCCTCCAAAACTATTTTTTCCAAGGTACCCCAATTTGTTAACATTTGATGGAACTTCAGCGTCTGATTTTTTTCCATTTATAGTGGGGACTAATTTTATTCCAATAGATTACATTCATATTGATATTCTGGTTTTTAAATTTTATCATTTTTCATAATTTAGTTTTATTTATTATTAAATATGTGCATGTTTTGTTATATTTACTTAAAATAAACCACTTGTACAAGTAGATATATCAACATGTTTATGTAAAAATGTATTTTTAAATATATAAAATAAATATTTATTATTAATTTTGTTTAATGTTAAAAATTATCTATTTTTTACTTTACAAAAATGCAATAAAATGTATATATAATTTTTATATATACATATGTGTGTGTATTAATAAACATATATATATAAATTTATATTCATATATATATATATATATATTATAATAGATATAAATAAAAATAAATATATAATGTATTTAAATAAATATAATTTTTTGTATATATATATATATCACAAATTTCAAAATATATACAGATAAATATAAAAGTTGTTAAATATACAACAAAACATGGATGACATAGTGGTAAAGAGTTTTAGTCATATAAGGGAGGTCAAGGGATCAAATCCAAGTGTGAACAATAATTTGGGGTATCCTTCTAGCCCTAAGGAAGGGGGTGGTGTGTATGATAGAGGATGTGTAGTGGAAGCACTAAGAAAGGGGGTTGTAAGCATTGAGAAGGTGGGTGTCAGGGTGCATGAAAAAATATTTTTTTTCATATTTTTAATCACTAGTGCAGAAAACGTTTTTTCATGTCACCATTTTTTACATCGGTTATATATAACCGACGTGAAAATATGTGATATGTGGTTTTTTACGTTGGTTATTTTAATAACTGAGGTCAAAAATCCGGTGTGTTCATTTTTTACGTCAGTTATAAATTAACCGACATAAAAAACCAAAGCACGACATTTTTTAGGTCGGTTATTTTATAACCGACGTAAAAAACGAGGTATCTATGAAATTTTTACGTCGGTTATTTTATAACTGACGTAAAAAACCAACACTTAGAAGTTTTTACATCGGTTATAAAATAACTGACGTAAAAACTGGGTTTTTTGATGAGTTTTTTACGTTGGTTATAGAATAACCGACGTAATAAAAACACGTGGCATTTTTTACATTGGTTATAAAATAACCGACGTAAAAAATGCAGTATCTGATACATTTATAATGTCGTTTATTATAATAATCGACGTTATAAATTTATTAAAAATATTTTATAACGTTGGATAATAAATAACCGATGTTATAAAACATTTAAAAAATTAACACGCACCATGGATTGTCCTTTACGATTTTTCGATTGACAGGCCGGCTAATCGTCTCTCTCGCGTGGAAAACCCTAATCGACTCTTCAATATCATTTTGTTAAACTCGTTTTTCTATCATCGTTTATCATCTTTACTCTCCTCGAATCTATCATCTTCACTCGCAACACTCAGGTAAGCCTCCCACAACTTTATTTTGTTGGTTTTTTCCCAGATAGTCTATATTTATGTTTTACAATTTTTTTTAAAACTAGGTAATATTCTTAGATTTTGAACCCTCTTACCTCATTTTTCCATCATCATCTTATATATTATTACCAAATCTATTAGATCGACTCCCAGTATTCACGCAAGCCTCATCTACTTCTATTTCGTTTGTTTTTGTTTCTCAGATTCCCGACATTGATGGTAATTTTTGTTTTCATTGACAACTAATGATCTCATTTACCTATATTACTATAATTTATATGTAAACCATTGTGATACACCCATTCCTTGTACCAGTGTTCTTTATTTTATAAGTATATATGGTTTTTCATGGTGGAATGTTTGTTTTAGATCCTTGGTTGTTTCTATTTTGGGTATCACTTTTTGTTGTTCCATAATCTATTTACGTCACTTATTTTAATGGACTATTATAAGTCTTCATATGCTATTAAAACCCTATTCATTGCACAATAGATCATTTTAGACTGGTAGGAGATACAGTTCATGGTTATCATTTTGAATAATGGAATGATACCAAAACTAGTAACTTGAGATTAAAATCCCTAGATATGACAAAACTAGTAGCTTGAGGTTAAAATCCCATGGTTTTGGGGGGCTGTCAAGAGGGTTGGTGGATGTCCCGGGGGTTGGGGGCTGTCCAGAGTGTTGGGGGCTGTCCAGGGTGTCCATAGAGGTGGGGGCAGTCCAGGGGTGTGTGGGGGGTCCAAGGGGGTGGGGGTGTCGAAGGGGTTGGGGGGCTATCCAAGGGGGTGGGGCTGTCCAAGGGGTGGGGGCTTGTCCAGAGGGTTTGGGGGGTTGTCTGGGGGTGGGTTTTTCCAAAGGGTTGGGGGTGTCTAGGGGGGTTTCCAAGGGGGTGGGGTGGGTGTGGTGTCCAGGAGGGGTGGGGGTGCTGTCTAAAGGGGTGGGGGCTGTCCAGGGGGTGGGGGCTGTCCAGAGGGGTGGGGGATATCCAAGGGTGTGGTAGTGTCCCGGGGGTGTCCAAGGGGGTGGGGGTGGTGTTCAGAGGGTTAGAGGGGCTATCCAGAGGGTTGGGGGTGTCCAGGGTGTCCATGGAGGTGGGGGGGGCATTCCAGGGGTGTGGGGGGGGGAGTCCAAGGGGGTGGGGTGTAGAAGGGATTGGGGGGCTATCCAAGGGGGTGGGTTGGTAGGGGGCTGTCCAAGGGGGTGGGGGCCTGTCCAGAGGGCTTGGGGGGTTGTCTAGGGGGTGGGGGCTATCCAGAGGGTTGGGGGTGTCCAGGGGGTGTCCAAGGGGGTAGGGGGTGGGGGTAGTGTCCAAGAGGGGTGGGGGTATTGTCTAGAGAGGTGGGGTCTATCCAAAGGGTGGGGGGCTATCCAGAGGGTTGGGGGGCTGTCCAGAGGGTTGGGGGTGTCCAGGGGGTGTCCAAGGGGGTAGGGGTGGCGGTGGTGTCTAGGAGGGGTGGGGTGCTGTCTAGAGGGTTGGGGGTTTTCTAGGGGGTGGAGGGTTGTCCAGAGGGTTGGGGGGTTGTCCAGAGGGTTGGGGTGTCCAGGGGGGTGTCCAAGGGGTTAAGGGGTGGGGGTGGTGTCCAGGAGGGGTGGGGGTGCTGTCTAGAGGAGTGGGGGTGCTATCCAGAGGGGTGGGGGGTTGTCCAAGGTGTGGTGGTGTCCAGGGGTGTTCAAGGATTGGGGTGGTGTTTAGAGGGTTCGGGGGGGTGTCTAGAGGGTTGGGGGTGTCCAGGGTGTCCATGGAGGTGGGGGGGCAGTCCAGGGGTGTGTGGGGGGGTCCAAGGGGGTGGGGGTGTCTAAGGGGGTGGGGGATGTCCAAGGGGGTCGGGGCCTATCCAGAGGGTTTGGGTGTTGTTTGGGGGGCTGTCTAGAGGGTGGGGTGGTGTCCAGGGGGTGTCCAAGTGGGTGGGGGATAAGTGTTAGTTGGTATTGACTACTGAATCGTGGTTTGTGAGATTATGACATGTTTATTGTATTGTTTCATGGATATTAGTGTTGCAATATAATTCTATTTTTGTATATATATTTTTACCAGTCATTGACTATGATAAAATTATGGGTTATAGGGGAGACCATGTCTTGGTTTTCAAATATGTGTAGTTATCCTGACCCCATTTTGCCGTGATGATTGGATTTACATTGTGATTTTCTCCATCTGAGTTTGTATTTTAAATTTTATTTGATTCTTAGGTTTACTCCATTTTCTCCAATTTCTATGAAACATTGGAGGCCCTAGGGTTTTCTTTGATTCAATGGAATTTAAAACTGTTATATCTAACTATATTTTCTTTTTAAAATCATATTCAAGCATATTTTTTAAATATGCATAGATTTGTTTTATATTTCAAAATTGGTTTACATACAAATTATGATTTTTTTCATATAAACATATATTTATCTTATCTTAAAAAGATGTATAATTTTGATATTTGATATAGGTAATAATGAGTCAAAATTGGATTATGGCACATCGAATGGGCAATGAATATGAGGAAGGTGTTGATGCCTTTTTGGAATTTTCTAAACGAAATGTTCCAAGTAGTGACATTTTTTTCTGTCCATGCCTAAAATGTTTGAATATGAAGAAGTTGAAAAGTATAGAGATAAAAGATCATCTGATTTGTCATGGTTTTAATCCTAGTTACATCCCTTTGATTTGGCATGGTGAAATTAGATGGAATGTCACTAATTATGATGATTTGCAAGATGGTAACTCTGATGGAATTGAAGAAATGATTCACGATATTGCAACAGAACAAATTGAGATAGAACCGACAGTTGCACATCTATATGGTGATGCTGAAAAACCATTATATCCTGGTTGTACTGATTTTACGATTTTTTCAGTAGTGCTAAGATTGATTAACTTGAAGGAAAAATATGGATGGAGTGATATAAGTTTTATAGAGCTGCTACAATTGATGAAAGGCATTCTTCTAAAAGATAACAATCTTCCAGATTCACATTATAAGGACAAGAAAATATTATGCCCGATGGGATTGGGATACAAGAAAATACATGCCAGCCCGAATGACTATATTATATATATGAAGGAATGTGAATTTATGTCAGAGTGTCCTAAATGTGGGACATTACGGTATAAGGTGAAAAAAAATCATAGGCTGATGTAGAGATTACAAAGATCCCTTCAAAGGTATTTTGGTATCTTCCTATAATTCATCGTTTCAAACATTTATTTTCTAATTCACATGATGCAAAAAGGTTAAGATGGCATGTGGATGAGAGGTTATGTGATGGAAAAAATACGTCATCTAGCTGATTGTCCACAATGGAAGAAAATTGATGAGCAGTATTCTACATTTGGAAATGAAATTAGAAATCTCAGACTAGGGTTGTGCACATATGGAATGAATCCATACCGAATCCTCAGTAGCACACATAGTTCATGGCCTGTTTTATTGGTAATTTACAACCTCTCTCCTGAAGTTTGTATGAAGCGCAAATATGTCGTGTTGAGTATAATAATCTCTGGTCTGAAGAAACCCGTCAATGATATTGATGTTTACTTGTCACCATTGATTGATGATTTGAAACTTATATGGGCTGATGGTATTAGGGTGTATGATTCTTATAAAATGGAAGATTTTCAACTGCATGCAGTGCTTTTGTTCACTATAAATGACTTCCCATCATATGGAAATTTTTCTAGATACAGTGTTAAAGGGCATAAATCATGTCCAATTTGCGAACAATAGACATCATATTGTCAATTGCATCATGGGAGGAAAACAGTGTACATGGTTCATCGAAAGTTTTTGCCTATGGATAACCCTTATAGAAGACTAAAAAAGGAATTCAATGGCTCAAAAGAATTTTATATTGCTCCAAAACATTTATCCCCTTATCTGTATTTTGAGAGGGTGAAAAACCTTGATGTGAAATTGGGAAAGACACAGAAATCTGGTAATGAAAGACATATTTTGAAGAAAATGTCAATATTTCTTGAGCTACCATATTAGATATATCATGAAGTTAAACATAATATTTATGTCATGAACGTGGAGAAGAATATATGTGATTGTTTGATTAGAACATTTTTAGATATTAAAGGAAAGACAAAAGATGGGTTGAATGAAAGATTATACTTACTATAAATGGGAATACGTTTGGAGTTAGCTCCCACTCCTAAAGGAAGACGAACATTTCTTCCCCCAAATTGTCATACATTATCGAAGAGGGAGAAAATTAGCTTTTTTCAGTGTCTTCATGATATCAAAGTGCCTCAAGGTTATTCTTCAAATGTAAAAAAAATTGTCTCATTGAAGGACTTGAAGTTCATTGGTATGAAATCACATGATTTTCACGTCATGATGCAACAAATTCTACCAGTTGCATTGCGTAGAATTTTTCATATCCATGTTAGAAAGACTATAATAAAGTTGTGTTATTTTTTCAATTCAATTTATAATAAGGCGATTGATGTGAATGCTTTGAACATTTTGGAAAAGGATGCGATTTTTATACTTTGTCAATTGGAAATTTATTTTCCTCCAATTTTTTTTGATATAATTGTGCATTTAATGATTCATCTGGTTCGAGAAATAAAGCTTTATGGACATATATATCTTCGTTGGATGTATCCTTTTGAAAGGTATATGAAAATATTGAAGGGGTATGTTAAGAATACATATCGACCTAAATCCTCCATTATTGAAAAGTATATTTCTGAGGAGGTTGAAGAGTTTTGTACGAGCTACTTGGTTGCGGCGCAGCACATAGGTTTGCCTCCATCTCGCCATGAACGAGTTAATAATGAGGAAAAGGGGATTCGTGGATTGAAATTAAAATCATTTTTATCTAAGCAGATGAAGAAGTTAGAATCATACATCTTGAATAAAATAGCTGATGCTCAACTGTATATCACCTTGCATATTAATGAGTTGAAACAATGTCATCCAAAGAAGAAAGAAATATGGATTTTGAATGAGCACAACAAAATTTTTTTGTCATGGTTTAAAAATAACTTGCTTGGTAGATCAGATGTATCAGAGACATTAAAATGGATATTGGGTGGTCCATTTTTAAATGTGATAACATGGTCTGGTTATGACATTAATGGCTATACATTTCATATGAAAGATCGGGACAATATAAGTGCAGTTTAGAATAGTGGTGTACTAGTGTTTGTAGAAGCAGTGCATTTTTCAAGTGCTAAGGAAAAAAACCCAATTTTGCATCAAGTGCATATTATGGAGTGATTGAAGACATCTGGAAGGTTGATTACTTTAAAATTAAAGTTATTATTTTTAACTGTAAATGGTTTAGTAGTAAAAACAGTGTCAAGCATGATGAATTTGGAATGACACTTGTTATTCTGAATAGATTGGAAGACACAGCTGAATCTTTTATAATGGAAACACATGAAAACAAATTTTCTATGTAGTAGATCAATCAGATATGTAGTGGGTTGTTGTTTTACAAGGGAAAAAATAATATGTTGGTGAGGATGAACTTGATGAAGATTCTGATTTATGTGAGATCCCAACTTCCATGGAAATATTAACAGAACATAATGATGAGCATGTTGAAGACATGGTTTATGCCATAAGGAACGATCACGACCAAGGAATTTGGGAAAACAATCAATTAGTACATTCCTAAAATTACAGGTAACATATGTTTATTTCTTGTTTACATTTTATTTTTTTCATAAAATGTTAGATATTTTAATTTTTTTCTTTATTAAAACATGTATTAAAACAAAATAAGTATAAGTTTTTGTTTGTTTTAAGTTTGTTTAGTTTACCTTATCATGTTTACCATTACATGAATTATATACTATTATTTTTGTTCAGTGACAATTACTTTACCATGTTTACCAGGTTTACCAGGTTTACCAGGTTTACCATGTTTACCATGTTTACCATGTTTACCATGTTTACCGTATTGACCATCTTTACCATTGTTTAACATGCTTACCATATTAACAATGCTTACTATTACGTAACTTAGTAAAATTTTCAATTTTTTTATTACAATAGTATTAAAATATTTGAATTTTTATATTTATGAACTAATGTTTGTTTGTTTTTATTTGAATAATAATGACATATCATTCAGTTGATCAACCACATGATTCTGGAGATGATCATATTGGTCAGACCTATAGGGAGGAACATTCACATGCTCCTCTTAATGTTCCCCAATCTTCCTCATGTGCTCCTATTACAACAAAGAGTTCAGGAGTTGGTAAACGTGGATGCACATGTTTACCAAAATTAACACTTGCACATATGCAGGATCAGAGGATACTCATTGAGTTTGATGATGATGATATTCCTAGAGGTCCAAATGCAAAATATTTAAATAGTTTTTTATCAACTCAGGCTAAGAGAAAAGTAAGCATTTTGTATGATGACTAGAGAAGTGTGGATAAAGTGATAATCTCTCAGTTGTGGGAGACGATTTTGGTAATATCTTTTTCCATTGTTTGACTATTCTTCAAATGTTTCTAGTATATATAATATGTTTAACCAATTCTTTATCAGATGACATTTGGTATTCCTGACACTGGAGGAGTCATGAAGAAATGCTTATCGATGGCTGCCAGGATATGGAGGGATTTCAAATCAACACTCTCATCTGATTTCATTTTTGGTCATAGGAGTCATGACAATCCATGTCGTATATATACTTTTATAGATGAATACGCATGGAGACAATTTGTTGAAAGTAGAAGAAAAGAGTCATTTTTGGTAAGGGAAATGTAAAATTTTATAATATTTCTTATATAAATGATCTTTTTAATGTTTTTTTAATGATTTATTATTCTAAATTTACAGTAAACAAGGAAATCTCATCAAGAGATCCAATCTAAAAATGTATACCCTCATAGTTTATCTCAGGGAGGGTATGCATTTTTGGAAGAACAAATGATGGTAGAAAATTTTCAAAAACTAAGAGCTGAGTCTTCAAGATATGGAGAGGTGGCCCCTCCATCCCCTCCAGCTAGACATGAAAAATGGAAGAGAGCTCAGATGGGAAAAAAGGGGAAATATCTTTCGAAAGAATCAAGAATCGTATCTGAGAGGATTGTAAGATATCTACTTTATTTAATTTAAGTTAACTATTTTATTCATATAATTTCAATCATTACAGAAATGTTCAATTAATCAATATAGGACTCTCTTGAGAAGAAGAGCTTATAGGGGGCATTTACAACTACTGGGAGGAAAGATATTTTATCTGTAGCATTGGGAAATCCCGAACATCCTGGTCGTGTAAGAGGATATACGGCAGGTGTATCGGTAAAAAAAGTGTATCCACATTCTTCAACTTCTAACGTTTAGGGTGTTAATAAAAAAATAGAATCCTTGGAGGCTGAAGTTCATAATTTTAATGTGATGATGGAGGAAAAGATTAGGGAATCGATTCAGTCTATGTTTGCGGACATGTAAAGACAATTTCAGACTACAGATCCCATTCCGCCACCTCCCCCTACAGACCCCATTATTTATCCTCCACCTCCGCCAGTATCTCCCACTCCCCCACCTCAGCCTGTGGACCCCATTTTTTATCCTACTCCTCCACCGCAGCTTCCTACTTATTTCGAGTTGTATGTTGATGATCCTCAACATCATATAGTTTCATATGGGTTAGTATATTGTATAGGATATACAGTTCATCATCAACAATTAGAGGTAGAGAATCAGAGGGTCACTGTACATGATATTATAGATAGATCTGCTCGATTACCATTACCTACATATGAGGTGATGATAGTTAGACAAAATATTAGCCATTTTTTAATTTGGCCATCCAGACTGCTTCGACTCATTACCATAGAGGTATGAATGTTATATCTTTTATTTTAAAATTTTATTAAATTTGTTTTATCATTTGAAAACTAATATGTTGTTCTATTTACTTTTACAGGAATACTTAAAAGGTAAAGAAATAATGTATAGACAACAACAAAGACAAATGGATCTGACATCAGATACAGATTCTAGTAGTCTTGAAAGATTGTCAAGATATTAAAATTTGTTGGTGGTTAATTATGGGTTTCCAATGGAAGATCATGTTTGTGGACGTGCAATAAATATGGGGATTATGAAAACTGATATCATGGAGCTTGTTACTAGAGATAAGTTGGGAATCAACGTGGTGAAAATTTTTTCCATGTAACTCTTAACACCTTTTCCCTGCATTATATTTATTAAAAATGTATACTTATGTCTATTTTGTATCAGGTATCTTTATAAAATTTGTGAGAGGAATGAGTTGACATATGTATATGGATTCATGGACCCGTAATTGATTTCCCCTGAAGCATGTGCATTGGATGAGGAACAAAGAATGCTTTATAATGTTGAAAGAATTGAACAGAATATAGTCACGCAATGTTGGATGATGCCTTTTTGTGAGAGGCATGAAACACATCTCTCTCAAAGAGTTCATTATATTTTTACATAAAAAACTACTAACCTAAAATTTTCTTTTATCAGTGATCATTGGATGTTAGGGGTTTTTTTACCAAGCAAGAAAACACTTTATTGGATATTCTCTATCCATGATGATGTGTGGGAAAGTTTTAAGAATATATTGAAAAATTAAGTTTCCATTTCTCAATATTTTTATATATTATAATGAATTTTAAATTTACCCCATTCGTATTATTTTCTAACAGTGCATGGGTCTACTTTCAAAAAAACACAAAGAAAATGAGTGCAAAGATCAAATCTGTAAATGAGAAGGTTAATATCCATTTATAATTTGTACTTTTTGATTTATTACATAAAAATAATATATTAAATTTACACTCATTCAAATAGAATTTTCATGAACAACAAGGTGTCATCAAATGCGGATATTATATGTTAATATTTATGTATGAAATAATAACAACTGGGACAGTTGTGAACTTTGACCAGGTAAATTTTCCTTTTAAACTTTGCTATAATATTTCAATTTGATTTATTTAGTATACATGTTAACTACTATCCTTTTCATTTATATATATTTGATGACCCTCAACCCTATACTGCTCAAGACATCAAACACTTACAAGTGTAATGGTCAAATTATTTTACAGGTTTGATTGAATTTTAGTTGTTTGTAGTGTAAAATGTAATTTTGAATATTGTTTTTGTAATTGTTTATTTGGTAGTCGTTTAGGTTGGATTTAGTTTTTTTTAAGTTTACAATGTAAGTTTTGAATTATATATATCTGAATGTTTAATTTTGCTCTACTTCTTGTTTTGGTCTACTTATGATGGTTTTTCTGGTATGGATTCTGGTCTGGGGGGAGGGGTTCCAAGGGTGTTGGGGGTTTTCATTGGGGTGGGGGGATGTCCAGGGGTTTTGGTGATTTCCAGGGGTGTGGGGGTATCCAGGGGTGTGGTGGGGGCTGTCCAGTGGGTTGAGGGGGTTCAGGTCTATTTTTGGTAACTTTTTAGTCTGTTTTAGGGTTGTGGGAGGGCTTTCTAGGGGTGTGGGAGTGTTGTCCAGGTAGTGGGGGTTTACCGGAGGGTGGTCGGATGTCCAGGGGTTGTTAGTGATTTCCATGGGTGTAGGGGGTGTCCAGGGGTGTGGTGGGGGCAGTCCAGTGGGCTGAGAGGGTTCTGGTTTGTTTTTGGTAACTTTTTTATCTGTTTCAGGGGTGTGGGAGGGCTGTCCAGGGGTGTGGGAGTGCTATCCAGGGGGTGGGGGTATACATGAGGGTGGGGTTTGTCCAGGGGTGTTTGTGGTTGTCCAGGGGGTTAGGGGGTTGTCCAGGGGTGTGGTGGGGGTTGTCCAGTGGGGTGAGGGGGTGGGAGGGCTGTCCAGGGGTGTGGGAGTGTTGTCCAGGGTGTGGGGTATAGATGAGGGTGGGGGTTATCCTGAGGTGTTTGGGGCTATCCAGGGGGTCAGGGGGAAGTCCAGGGGTGTGGTGGGGGTTTTCTAGTGGGGTGAGGGGGGGCTGTTCAGGGTGCGGTGGGGGGATATCCAGTGGGGTGAGTTTAAAATGTTATCAATGTAAATGCTTAATTTTGCTTTGGTTCTTGTTTTGTTCTAATTATATTTTTGTGGTACAAATTCTTGATTTGGTTTCTGGTTGTTTCTGGGGAGAGAGAAGGACTGCAATCCATTTAAAAAAATTGGTCTTCCAAGTCGGTTATTTTATAACCGACGTGATAAAGGAATGGGGAAGGGTTTATCAAATCGGTTATTAAATAACTGACCTGATTAACATCCCCCATACAGTTTTATCACATTGGTTATTATATAACCGATGTGATAAAGGATTGGGAAATGGTTTATCACATCGATAATTACATAACTGATGTGATAAACACCCCCTGGTTTTTTCACGTCAATTAATTAATAACCGATGTGATAAACACCACGATGTTATTTTTTTTTTACGTCAGTTTTTAAATAACCAACATAAAAAACAATATTTATAACATCGTCCGTATTAACATTGGCTAAAAACCAACGTAAAAAATGAAAAATAATTGATTTAAAAAAAAATTTCTGCACTTGTGAATAGTGCTTTTTTTAGCACTGTTAAAATACAACTTTTAATAGTGCTAAAAAATCTCTATTAAATGGTTTCTTTATTAGTTATTTTTCTAGCGCTATTAAAAGATTCCTTTAACAACACTTTTTTTAGAAATGTTAAAATCCCCAATTTAACATCGCTCATAATATCAACGCTTTTTAAGCGTAGATAAAACCCCTTAACTGGTGTTGTTAAAGCATCGATTTTTAGCAGTGTCTGTGTGTGACATCCTATCGCCCCTAATTCTTTTGAACAAAATATTTTTTCCTCCTTCCCAATATATAGTAAGTGAAAAATCACTCCCAATCATGGGATAGGATGTAATCAGATTAGTGAGGCACATAAGTATTGTTAAATATAGATTTAGATGATCTCTCCATAACTCTCTTTCAAATGTTATGTAAAAACTGGTAGAATGTTTTACACATTCAAGCCTCCCATGCCAAAAAAATAGAGGTCTTGTGTTCTCATAAATATGGGACCATAAACCTTAAAAATATTTAATGATGTAGTAAATTATAAAATATATAAATTTAAATTTAAATTAATTTCTTATTTATTTGTATCATTCAGTTCTCATACATGAGATAACACGTGTTGGTGTGAACCTGATCCCATGTCGTCCATGAACTAGAAAAATAATCACTAAGAATAACACTCATATAAATAATATCTATATGTGAAAAATTATGAAAATAAAAAAAATAGTAACAAAAATAATAAATAAAATAAAATAAATGAAAACTAAATGAAATTTATATTTAAACTTACTTCCTCTAATGAGGATCAAATTCAAGGGATAGAAACCTCTCAGGAATGGGATCTAGAATAATCATTGGCTAGATCATGAAAATGAAAATCATTTGACCAAATTACACCAATATGGATATTTGGATTCATTTAAACTAAAACCACTTGTTGTATGTCATGCATGTTTACAAGAAAAACTAAATAAATTCTCATTTAGTGAAAAAGGTAAAAGGGCCAAAGAGATTCTTGAATTAGTTTGTACTAATGTGTGTGGACCATTTACAGCATAAGGGGTGGGTATCATACTTTATAACTTTTATTGATGACTATATTAGATATGTATATGTCTTCTTAATGAGGTATAAGTCAGATTCCATTAACATATTTAAGAAATATAAGAATTAAGTTGTGAACTATCTTGGTAAGAATATTAAGAAACTCTACCCAGACTGTGGTGGGGAAAATCTTAATTAATAATACATTGATTATTTATAGGATTTTGGGATACTATCCCAACTCACTCCCCCTTATTCACCTTAGGGGAATTGTGAAATCGAAAGGAGAAACCATACCTTGTTAGACATGGTGATGTTAATGATGAGTCATGCAAGTCTTCCATTATCCTTTTGGGGATATACAATATAGACAATTTTGTAATAGTGGGTTCCCTATACCCTACTAAATAGTACTTTCAATTACCATATCATGTATATAGTGAGATTTACATGATGTATTCCAACCATTATAGTGTATACATTTCTACATCCACTATCTAATGGTAATGTCCATAGATTAATTGTCATATCAAAAGGTTATAATAGATCTCATACAATAATGAGAACCTCAAGAAACTATGACATTAATCTTAAATAAATGTCTTATAGTCTATATATATCATACTAATTTGACACAGTTGATTTTTGATTATGAGATATTGGGGGCTCATAAGTATTGATTCTTCTTCTCATAAAGTTCTCATTTGGTGATCTCTAGTAGTTGAGATCATGAGTACAAACCCACAAATAGGAACACCACCTGTTTCATGTGTTATTGGTTATTTATATCTATGGATATCTATATTGGTCTCTATAATTGAGATCATTACCATTGTGTTCCATTTTATTGTGTACTTTGATGCAAGGAAAACCCATGATAATGAAATCATGGCGAGACAGCTTGTGTTGGGTGTGCCATTGGATGTATGACATTGGTTGAATGATCAAGATAGAATTTGTTGTTTCCGATTTGAGGAAGTTATATATATTAGGCATGGTTGATCAATATGGTATTACCTACATAAATAATTATCCAAGGTAATCGAAAGGTAAATCTATCCAATTAGATAAAAAAATAATAAATCAAGAAAGGATGATGACAAAATTATGCATCTTTCTTTATGAGATATTTAAAAATAGATATATTATATTACATTATGTGTGTTCGTAGGTTGGTTGTCGTTGATATGATTTTTCTTTATCTGTTTAGGGGACTTGATGTACTTTTTAGACTCTGCTCTTCATATGTGGATTATATTCACTCCTATCAAGATAAGGTCCTAGAGGGTCACACATAATAGCGCATTCAGGAATCCTTTCTATTTAGTTGAATAAAAATATCAAGCATGGTGGGCCCCACCACTAGGGTTTGAGATTTTTCCAAGTATGTACAATCACCAAAGGAATAAATAAATTCATATTATTCAAGTAATGAATAATTGGGTTGAATTTATTTATTATAAGTAGTCACATGGTATTTAGTGAATAGAGGAAAATATTATTTAAATAAATATTATTTTAATATTCCAATTTCATTTAATATTATCCGGAATTTTGAGTTGATTTAATGACTTTATTTCATCACATAATATATTTAATATATATTATAGGTTTTTTATAAAATAAAAATAATATTTATAACGTATTTTAGTTTGTCATAATTATTTATTTAATGGACGTTAAATTGCTAGGGTCGAGGAACCCAATCCGGGTATTTGAACATCCAATATAAATAAAGGAGAGAGAACCTCGCACAATGATGATTCATAGCAATATTTCCAAAGCCTATCTTTCCTCTTCTACTTTCTAGAGAGATAATCTCTTAATCCTAGTAATCAGATCGATCTCATCTCCTTGCATTGAAGGCACGTCAATGTGGTGATCATCGGGACGTCAAAGGCTTTGTTAGATCTCTGCGCTAGCACCCAAAATTAAACAATCGATTCTATTAAAAAAATTAAGTGTGTGTGGATGATATTTAGGGATTATGATTTGGATTTTTCAAGTAGAGATCGCTGACGAAAAGTAGATTTCGAACACGGATTCATATTAGAAACATGTATGTTTTCAATTTTATTTTTATTCTCTATTTAATTTACTCATGATCTATGGAACGTACTGAAGTTCCAATCACTGGAGAAGACATGTTATATCATAAAAATGATGAAAAATTGTAAAAACCTCAGCCTGTCGGCTTACATTGATTCCCAAATACCTTTAATTTTTATCATAAGGAGTGTGTAAATTATTTGATCCAAGGAAAATTTAAATTGAATTAAAATTAAGTAGAGGATATTAAATCGGTCCAAACAGTTCTGACCAAGATTCAATCCAAGGTCATATGGAAAAGTTACATCCATTAGAAAACAAATTATGGACTGAAATTAGTTTTTTAATGGGTATTAAATAAAATATCATTTATATTTACAATTTTATTGGTTTTACCTGAATGCAATACAAACCATTTTTGTTTTGATCAATCGATCATTCTTATTTCTAGTGGTATAATTCCTTCAGTCTGTGGTTGGATTTAATCCTACTAAACATGGAAATAACAATCATATAATATTATTTTATGGAAAGCCTTATTAAGGATGAAGAAAAACTAAACAAAGGGGTGTCAATTTGTATGACATATTTGAAAACATGAAAGTTTTTCAAATGGGTGGCGGACTTGTGTATCAAAAATAAATTTGGTGGGGCGGTGGGTTGTATATAATTGTTTAAAAAATACCTTCTTCAGTTGTAAAAAGAGAAAAAAACTTTTGACAAACTTCAAAAGTTGGTCAGCCACTGCATAGACCCCTTCTCATTCCCCTAGCTGCACCATGCGGCATCTCACACCTCCATTGCTCCTCTACAACACCACTTCCACCCCCTTTAGTGAGCCACCACATCACCGACCAGAGTGATATCATCTAGCTACACCCTAGTTGAGGCCCCCCACTTTATGGATCCATATCCTGAATCGCCATTGTCGCCTAACACAACTGCCACCTCTTATGTTCGGTCAGGCCGGTCGTCGCACCTTTTACACTGTTGTGCTCACCTAGAACCTGATGGAAACATCCATCTAATTCCCACCATTAGTGTCAAACATGGCTTGTGGACAAACTCCACCTAATATCATGGTAGGTGGTAGCCATGTTTCAAGCACAAGGTTGATGGGGGGATTGGTGGGAGAGTTGTGTCAAATTTGACACCTCCCAGCATGGCTATATAAGGAAGCCTTGGGGAGCCTCTATCAACAGATCAGAGATCCAAGACAGAGATCAATCCGAGCTAAGAGAGCTCTTCTAGCTACAAGATCCTTGAGATATCCATGTGAAAGAGGTTTAGAGAGAAGTTTTGTAAGCTTTGTTCAATATTGCCATAAAGCCCATTTTTCTTCCATTTTCTTTTTCTATTATCTATCTTTGTGGTCAGAAAACCACAAAAAGTGGTATCAGAGGCGGTTCTGGTGAAACGGTGATGGGCAGTGGAAATTTTTCAATGACCGGAAAATTCATGTTTCCTAGAATCTTGTTTTTAAGGAATATTCTAAAATCATGTGTCGTGACGATTCCAACGGCACAAACGACATCGAAAACGGAGCTAAAATGAGATTTCTATGGCCGGTCAATGTTTGGTCAAACTTCAGATGCTACAGTACCCCCTTGATGGAGAATAAGGAACTATTTCGGCACCGGAAAATTTTCCAGCATGTTTCTAGCCACTGATCTGGCATGCCATGTCATCACCACACCATCGCCACATCATCAGATGATATCAGCCATTGATATTGTTTTGATCATAACTTGATCGATCGGTATCGGATTTTGATGATCTAGGAGTCGATTCCACCATTTTAGACCATTTTGGACGCAACGGTGAGATCCATTTTTATATATTCTTCAGCAATTTTTTCAGAATTGAAATTCTATGGAGGGACCATCTACAGGAGGTAGTCAAGGGGTCGAAAACAGATTCCAAGGCCAGAGCAGGTCTATAGAAGGCAGGTGACCTTCATAAAAATGCTATCATTGTGGCATTATGGGTCACATGAAGAAGAACTGTCAAATATTACTCCAAAAAAAGGTCAAAGTATCAACTGAAAAATAAGAAATGGAGACGCGCACATGATAGTCTCCAGAGAAATCCCTCTTTGCTCTAAAGATGAATAGATGTTATTTCATGCATCAGGCCAAGACATAGAATGTGTGGTCGATAATGCAGCATCGCACCACATCATTTCACATCGTGAGTATTTCCTGACTTATCAAGCTAGTGACTTTGGTGTAGTCAAGATGGGGAATACCAGTTCAGTGAAGATTGTTGGCATGGAGGATATCCAAGTCAAGGCGAATGTTGGATACACAATAACCCTAAAGGATGTTTGATATGTTCCAAGTCTTCAACTCAACCTGTTTTTAGGTATAGTCTTTGATCGACAAGACTATGAAAACATCTTCAGTAATGGAGCATGGAAGATGACAAAAGGATATATCATCATCGCTCGAGGACACATATGTGGTATGTTGTACAAAACTCATGTGAAGATATGTGAATACTGCTTCAACATGGTGGGAGAAGAAATTTCATCCAATATGTGGCATAGAAGGCTTAGCCACATGAGTAAAAAGCGGGTTATTTAAACTAATAAAGATGAAGTACATCAGTATTTATAAGGATTCATCACTTGATCCTTGTAAATACTATTTGTATGGGAAGCAGCATAGAGTCTCATTCAATACTTCTTCATCACGATGATCAGAGTTCTTGGATCTAGTTCACTATGATGTATGCGGACCCATGGAGGTGGATTCACTCAGAGGTAACAAATATTTTCTATCATTTATTGATGATGCATCTCAAAGTGTGTGGGTGTTCTTATTGTAGACAAAGGACCATGTAATGGACTACTTCAAGATGTTCCATGCCATGGTGGAGCATGAAAATAGAAGGAAGCTGAAGTGTCTTCATTCAGACAACGGGGGAGAGTACACATCCAAGGAATTTGATGCCTATTGTAGGATTCATGGAATCCGACATGAGAGGATGGTCCCTCACACCCCACAACAAAACAGAGTTGCAAAAAGGATGAACAGAACCATCATAGAGAAGTTTAGAAGCATGATGAGTTTGGATAAAATCCCTAATCCATTCTGGGGAGAAGCTATTCAGGTTACATGATACGTCATCAACTGATGACCGTTAGTCCCACTGAATTTTGAGATTCCATAGAAGAGATTTTCTGGTAAGCATCCCTCTTACCCTAAATTATGAGTATTTGGATGTTTGGAATTTTTATATGTATCCAAGGAGCTCAGGTAAAAGCTTGATGGGAGATCTACTCCATGAATTTTCATCAGCTATGGAGATAAGGAGTTCAGATACAAGCTTTTGGACTCGAAGGAGAAGAAGGTGATCAAAATCAGAGATGTTGTATTCCATGAGAACCAGATGATCAATGAAATTAAAAATCCTAGAATTTCTTGAAGGGAAAGTGTCGAGGACTCAATTCATGATCTAACACCTATACCAGCACCACCTCTCATTGAAGAGAAAGAGGTACAATAAGACTAATCAGCAGTGGACCAAGAGGTAGTGGAGGAGGATATTAAGCAAGGGGAGACTCAATCCTCACCATAAGAAGTTGTAGAACCATCATAGGATCTAGGTAATGTTGTGTCTCCAAAACCTAACATTTCACTGGTTTGAAGATATTCACAAGGAAGGATTCCATAAAAAAAATATTTGAAGTCAAATTACCTATTGCTGACTGATGAGGGAGAGCCGGAAGGATACCAGAAGGTAGTGTCTCATCCTGAAAAAAATAAAGTGGTTTCATGCAATGGAGGATGAGATGGATTCTTTGATGAATAACCAAACATACGATTTGGTGGAATTACCCAAAGGTAAGAAGGCACTAACGAACAAATGGGTATTCAGGCTGAAGAAGGATGACAGTAAAAGGGAGTTCAAGCACAAACGTCAGTCAGTTTTCAAGAGATTCATTCAAAAGAAAGGAGTTTAATTTGATGATATTTTTTCACCCGTGGTAAAGATGGCTTCAATCTGAGTCATTTTTAGATTAGTGGATATCTTGGACTTAGATCTAGAATAGATGGGCGTGAAGACAGTTTTTCTTCACAATGACCTCTCTGAGGAGATCTATATGAAGTAGACTGAAGGATTTGAGATTTCTAGACAATAAAACCTCGTCTTAAAATTGAAGAAGAGCTTTTAAGGACAGAAATAGTCTCCCAAGTAGTGGTACCAAAAGTTTGACTCATTCATGGTGAGTCATGGCTAAAAGTGGACACAAGAAAACTAGTGTGTCTACATCCATATATTTCAGGATGGTAACTTTTTTTCCATTCCACTTTATGTTGATAACATGTTGATCATTTGGAAGGATGCATCGAAGATTATACAATTGAATAAGGAGTTATCCAGGTCTTTTGATATGAAAGACTTGGGATCAGCTCAACAGATTTTGGGGATGCATATCATTTCTGACAGAAATAGGAAGTTGTTATGGCTATCTTAGGAGAATTATGTTGAACCTGTTCTGAAATGTATCAACATGTAAAAAGACAAACCAGTGAGAATTCCTCTTATTGATCATTTGAAGTTGATAAAGAGTTCATGCCCGTCATCCAGGAAGAAATCGAGTCGATGGAGATGATTCTATACTCCTCAGCGGTTGGAAGCTTGATGTATGCTATGGTGAGTATGAGACCTGACATTACCCATACAGTGGCAATCATGATCCGGTTTCTCTCTAATCCTAGAAAGCAGCACTGGGATCTAGTCAAGTAGATTCTAAGGTATCTTAAAGGTACTTCAAAGTTATGTTTATGCTATGGGGGATCTAAACCTATCTTGGAAGGCTAGGTAGATGCGGATATGGACAGAGATCCTCATAGAAGGAAGTATACATCAGGATATATCTATACTTTTTTGGGAGGAGTTGTATCATGGCATTCAAGGTTATAGAAGTGTGTCGCTTTATCCATGATAGAAGCAGAGTACATTTATACTTCGGAATCTGGCAAGGATATTTTGTGGATAAAGAATTTTATCCAAGAGCTTGGATTTATCCAAAAGAAGTATAGGGTTCATTGTGATAGTCAAAGTGCCTTGGACTTGATAAATAACTCCATGTACCATTCCTGGACGAAGCACATCGACATTCGTTATCACTAGATATGAGAAGTGATGGATCAAAAACTACTGTGACTTTTCAAGATACACATGAAGGAGAACCTAGAGGATATGTTGAAAAAGGTGGTTGCTCAAGAGAAGATAGACCTTTGCAGATTCTTCAGCAGATTATAGCTGGAGGGAGAGAATTGATGGAAACATCTAGCTTCTACCCACCATTGGTGTCAAACATGGCTGGTGCACCAACTCCACCTAATAGCATGGTAGGTGGTAGCCATGTTTAAAGCACAAGGTTGGTGGGGGATTGGTGGGAGAGTTGTGTCAAATTTGACACCTCCCACCATGGATATATAAGGAAGCCTTGGGGAGCTTCTATCAATAGATTATATATCCAAGCTAGAGATCAATCCAAGCCAAGAGAGCTCTTATATCCAAGAGAGAATTGAAATCTCCATGTGAGAGTGGTGTAGACAGAAGTTTTCTAAGATTTGTTCACATAGAAATAAAGCCCATTTTTCTTCCATTTTCTTTTTCTATTATCTCTCTTCATGGTCAGAAAACCACAATATAACCGTCGATGTGTCAAGTCTACCCGCCATTCCACTCGAGGATGTTGCCACTCACCCACAGCTCAACTGTCATCCTAGCGAGGCCAAATCACATTGGTGAACTGCAGCCATGGTTCACTAACAAGTTTCCTGGTTCATGTGTCGTTAGGTGAGGACACCACTATTATGGATCCTATCATCCACACTGATCCTGAATGGATATGATCCACATTCTGGTAATACACCATCCTGAATCAATACTATGGGATCCTTCAGTAATCACACCCACACATCCTACCCCCCATTCGCCGCCCTTTTTGGCTCATGTACAGTCGTCCAGAGGGCTAGGTTTCCTATATCGGGCAGTGTTCACTCATCATATGGTTTCCTCCACCTTTTATAATGGCCTTACCACCCCTACCCATGTTGAGAACACCAGATGAGATGTATTAATAGGGTCATTGAGATCAGTTGGACTCGATCTATTAAAAATAGACCCACCCGGGTCTGGGAAAACCTTCATGGCCCAGAATAGTCTTTCACGGGCTATGCATGACGTGTTATGGGTTTGCGTGGGTTCAGTGCGACCTGTAATGACTCTGGGCGAGGTTTCAGGTCCTAGATAGTTATTTAAGTAATCAAATTTAATTACATTAGATAATGAAATTTAAATGTTAAATTAGATTAATTTCTGTTTAAGATATAATTTTAATACTCAGTTATAAAATTAATTTTATATTTGGAATTAAAATTATATTTATTTATTTATTTATTTTATATTAAAATTAAATTAATTAAGGGACCGAATATAATTAAATTATCTGAATTAATTAATTTATTTAATTTAATTAAAATACCCTTGTACTTAATTTATTTCAATTTAATTTATATCACGCATTTATTTGAAATACTGATTAGTCTTGAGAAATTGACTCGACTTGTTTATTTATTCTTTATTTTAATTAATTATTTGACTGTGTGTGATGATTTTTAGTAATAAATTATTTTTGAAGGTTTGTGCATATTTTTATTTTTCGTTCAATATGTGTAAGGGTTTATGCGTCCAATTGTATCTATTATATTTTTTTCCCCCTAGTCCCCCTCACCCAAGAGGTAGTACACATGTACCTTTGATGAAGAAAATTTATGTTGTGGACCCCACCAATATTAGGTGGTATGCATGATGAGGATAGTGTAAGACACAAACAACACCAAGTTGATGTGAAATCCCGATGAACTATGGACATATTGGATAAGGAAGAGCTATATCATGAGTCAAGCTATAACATAGGTATGTTAAACTTAGGTCATGGTTAATCCATTGAGTTAAAATGGATCAACTAGTTCTAAATGCTCAAGAATATTCTGGTAGTTGATTTCCTTTATATATTTAATTATTATTTTAATCATTTTATGATAGATGAAAAATACATAAAAAATAAACAATAAAATGCATAAACAAGTGATGAATTTTTTTCTAATAATTTTTAGTTTTCAACATGGTGACATAATACAAACCAAATTGATAGAAATAGATTACATTTGTTAAGGAAAAAATACCAAAAACCCTCACATAAAATTAATTCATTAACTTCCTTCCATCATTTGAATTTGAATAAAACTGAGTGTTTGGGGTGCTCATCAGTATAAGTTGAGGGTGCCTCTTAATACTGGGGAGTTCTTATGAGAGTGATTGGTTTACTTAACTAATTTTTTATCAAATAAGTATACAAATCTAGCCTATTGTAATTTTAGAGGCAACTATTGAGAAAATCAATTTTATGATTTTAGAAGCTAGGACTTCACCCAAAAGATCAAGAAACCACGAGTTAATGTGATTGAACAGTCAAAAACCTACCTTGAACTCTCTAAGTAGTGGAATAAACAAAAAATTTACACTATGAGGGAAGGCTTAAGGATCATTTCCACTAGAATACCCAAACGATAGAGTATTATGATTCTAGTACAGATGGTTCCTACCATTTGATAAAATAGTGGAAGATATTTAATGATTTAACTAATCAATCAATGTATAAATGGGTAATCAGCATAAAATTACTCATCTTATAGTTTTATTTTTTGTAGAAAATGTAAATTAATACCACAAAAATACACTGAAATAATCTTTGACAAAATAAATATCAAAACTAACACAAATTTCCAATTGTTGTACATGCACTTGTGCATAATACAATGATATCAAAAAATTCACGGTGTTGGTATCCCCAATACCTATTAAGCTATCTCAAGAAGAGAGGGTGTAAAATATTCTTAGAGGAGACTCATTTATGAAGCATATGATGGCTATGTCAAAATTTTATCATCAACGTCCGATGTTAGTTGTGGTTATAACATCGGTACATCAATGAATTTACATGTTGTCTCATTTCTGAGAAGCTTATGAGGAGAAAGTGGATCAAGATATAAATGGATGATATTACATTAGATATATGTAAATTTAAATATGGGTCATGATATTTCAATGGATCCCTTTATCGTATAATTTTCACTCATTTACTTCATTCTCATTTTAGGTTAGAAAATGAACAGGATGGAGTAAACACTTCATTGCCTTTTGGGTAAAATAAACCAAGAAATATGAATATTAAAGAGAGATTAATCTTTAATTTTTCTGGTGAATAAGTTTAAATTCAAGGTGCTAAGTCCAATAGAAATATTTATGCTAAATACACCTTCACAGCATCCTTTAAAGAAAGAGGTAATAAATAATAGGTTATTTTTTCATATCATGAAATAAATCAATGGAAGTTTAATCGCAATGAATCAAATTAAATAATCAAGAAATCGCTTCTTCTTTAATATATATTTATCAATTGAAACTAATGTTTTTGATAAACTAGATGGGTATTAAATAAAATTTTATTATTACATATCTGTATCAAAATATAGAAACCAAGTTAATAATATAAACTTTACAAGAAAAAAGGTGTATTCTTCAATTTTTTGATAAAGGTTGATTCTTAATTCAACGATGGGAAACACATTACTTACAATTGACAAGTTAATGATTTAAATCAAACTATTATTCAGTATAACCAAGAAAAATTCTCATGTTTCCTTTGGACATAAGGAGACATTATTCCAAGTTATGGAATGAATGTTGTTTGTAGTGTCTCATACTAAACCAATAGTTCTATGATACTTGAATCATAGGCAATATGTGATTAATATAAAATGTAAGACTTATTTACTCAGTTGTGGCAAGATAATTATTTGTCAAGTAAAACTAAAATTGGATGTCAATGATATACCAAGTATCTCATTTACCCTCATTGTATCTAAACACCTTAGGTATTATCGAAATATATACTTATTTTGTTTGGACAATGAAACCTTTATAAATAAAGGTATTCCACAAATCTTTCTGAATTAGTTTAGAAAGAGAGAATGATATATTCTAAGGTTAATCTAGTTTTATATATACTTCATAAGATTCTTGTAAGTAATTAAGGAATATTAAAATTAAGTATACTATTTTCATGGTCAAAATATATGAGTTTCTTTGGGCTGACATGCCAAATAATTTCTTGACCAAGAATTCATTGATCAATAAACTGTAGCATGGATTAATTCCTAAATGAACATTACCATATCTACATCATGACAATGATTTTTATAAGGAGTATTGATGTTGAGTCATACATGTTAACATTGATCAATAAAATACAGTGTGGAGAAATTCCTAATTACACATTTTATACATTAGAGTCATGATGTAAGTATAATAAATGTGGAAAATTTCAAAAACATTCATTATATTTCAAGACATTATTTGAAAATAATAATGATATATCATAACCATATGACAACTATCATGAAAAAAGGATATCATAATAGTTTTATTATGATGGAAATCCATTGTCAGAAGAACATGTGTTAAGATGCAAAGAGTTTGTTAAGATATAAAAAAACTTTCATAAAGAAAAACACAAAGTGCATGTAAAGTAAGTATCCTAAAATTTTCTTAGGATATTACAGAAATACCTAAGATAGAAAATAGATTGTCAAAGTTAATGACTATATTTCTATATAAGTGTGAACATATCTACTTGAGATAGTGGGAGTAAGATCGACTGGGGTAGAATCAATGCTAGAGATTCACAAATAGTTGTCAAAGGAACAATTTCTACAAGTGCATATGCAATAGGAATGTTCAAGGGACACTTTTCGTGTAGGAATGTTAAAACCATAGTGATGGTTTTATATTCACCGTGGTCAGTGATAAATTGTTCATTGTGAATAATATTTCCTACAAGTAGGCAATATAAGGAAATCAGCTAAGATTTACAAGCTAAATTAAAAATCAATAATGGATTCCATGAATCAAAGTGAAAAGGGGGTTATTATTTTTAATATTTCATTGGGTATTCAAGTGATATAAAACATGGGTGATACAAGAATGGTACCAATAAGGCTTGATTGGTTATACCAATTCATTATACCTAAATCCATTAGAATTTTACTTATCATAGATAATATCTATGATCATTTTATTGTGCATTTGATGTCACGAACACAAATTGTGGAAGGTGTCTATTCAACTCAACCACAAAGGGATAGTGACATAATTGAATTCCAATAAGGTTTGTGGTTACTAAAATCCATTTTAGGATTAAATTAAGCAAAAATATCCTATAATATTTATTTGGAATAAATAGATTCCATGTGTCCAATTGAGGTTAGTGGGAGAACCACTATTATCCATGTATAATATGTTTGGTAACATATAGAAAACATCTATTGGTTTTATAGTTAGTTAAGACTGTAATAAAAGAAATACTCCAATGACTGACTTAAAGTAGAAACCAAAGTTCTAGGGAATAGGATCTAATGAGGTAGATCTAATGGTTACTTGGACCTAATCAATCCTACATATAGTAACATGGTATTGAAAATACAAGTTGGAACAATTCAATAGATAATTGTTACTAATTTTACATGGAATAAATCTCTCCAAGATGAAGTGTATGGTACACGGTTGGAGATTAATGTGGTGATATAAAATTTCATATGCTTTAGAGATAGATCAATCACATATTCCATGATATATACAAATCACGATATTTCCAAACATAAAATTTATGGTAAGAAAATATCAATCATATTCCGGAGAACTACAAGTGAAGTAGTCAGTACTGTCTGATTGTACATGGGAAAGTAAAAAATATATGTACCTAGTATGTGTAAGAGAAGGGATAGTAATTATGAGGGGACAAAACTAGTCTTCCTTGGATCAATGTGATCTAATATCAAAGTCAGGCTAAGGGAATGAGTGAGAAAAGCCCATACAAGCCAATGGTAGTCATGCCTAAAAATATTTAGTATGTTGTAGGTTCTAAGGCAGTTAATAAGTAGTTATTAAATTCAAAAAAAAATCCAGTTATTGTAAACACACCAATTAAGTAAATTATTATCATAATGATAATTCTATTACTTTAACTTTCCAAGATGTCAAGATTTGACAGTGGAAAAAATTGATATGCTTCGGGATAACATCTCTTGATAAATTTTACTCAAGGATATGAGGTTGCATATAGAATAATAGCCATGTGGAAGAAATGGGGAAGACCTAGAATATAAATCATTGAGTTATTATAAACATGATTTTAATCATGTGAGATCTAACAAGTATGGTTATAAAGTTGGATCTAGTGCATGTGGGAGTGTTGTAATAGTGGGCTTCATAGACCCAAATAAATTTTACTTTCGATTACCATGTCATGTATATAGTGAGATATACCTAATTTATTCTTACCATTATAGTGTAGAAATTTCTAGTTCCACTATTTAAAAGTAATATCCATATATTAATTTTCATATAAAAAGGCTATACTAAATCCCAAACTATAATCATAACCTTGAGATACTATTACATTAATCGTAAATAAAGGTCATATGGTCTAGATACACCATACTGATTGGACACAATTGATGTTTGACTATTAGGTTTTTGAGGATCATAAGCAATGATACATTTTCTCATGAAGTTCTCACTTAATGATCTCTATTAGTTGAGATCATGAGGAAAGATCTTCCAATAGGAACACCATAATTTTCAGTTGTCATTGTTTGTTTCTATTTACAGATGTCTTTATTTGTCTACAAAATTGATATCATTAATAGTGTGTTCCATTTTATTGTGTATTTCAATATAAGGAAAAAAACCATGATAATGAAATCATGGTGAGGTAGCTTTTGTTGGTTGCATCATTGGTGGTATTCCATTGGTTGAATGATCAAGATAATATTTGTCACTTTTGAGTTGAAGAAGTTATATATATCAGACCTGGTTGATCAGGATGGTAGTACCTTCATAAATCCTTTTCCAAGGTAGTTGGAAGGTAAATCCATTCAGTTAGATCAATAAACAATAAAGAAATAAAAGTCAATAATAGAAGTGTGCATCCAACTTTATGAGATATTTAAACACAACGATATTATATTACACAGTGCGTGTTCATAGGTTGGTTTTCATTTCTATGACTATTACTTGATGGGTTTCTAGAATTCACTATTATTCTATGGATTCTATTCACTATAGTCGAGATAATGGCCAATACGGTCACACATAGTAGCACATTCAAGAATCTTCCTTATTCAGTTAAATAGGTGTATCAGAAATGGTGGGGCCCACCACGGGGGTATTAGATTTTTCCAAGGATGTAGGATCACCAAAAGAATAAATAAATTCATACTATTCAAGTAAAAAATAATTGTGTTGAATTTCTTTATTACAAGTATTAACTAGGTATTTAGTGAATATAATAAAATATTATTTGAATGAATATTATTTTAATATTCCAGTTTTTTTAATATTATCAGGGATTTCGAGTCAATTTAATGACTCGGTTTTATCACATAATATATTTAATTTATATTATAGGTTTGTGATAAAATATAAATAATATTTATGATACTATTTAGTTTATCATAATTATTTGTTTAGTTGACGTTAAATATATGGGGCTGGGAAACCCAATCTGGGTATTTGATCATCCACTATAAAAAGACATAGGCTATCACACAATGACAGTTCATTGTGGGATTTATAGAGTATCTATCTCCTCTACCACTTTCTAGAGAGAGAATATTTTGATCCATGTGATTATATTGAGATCATCTCCTTGAATCGAAGGCACGTCAATGTGGGGATTTTCGGAACATTGAAGGCTTCATCAGATCTCCACACTAGCACTTAGAATTCGATGATCGACGCTCCTACTGATTATTAAAGCATGTTTTGATCATCTATATGGATTATTATTTATTCCTTCAATTAGTAATCATCGATGACAAGCAAATGTTGAGTGCATATTCATATAAGAAAAAGGTGTGTTTTTAATTTTATTTTTGTGCTCTATTTTATTTGCATGATATTCTCATACTATATCAAGGTTCCAATCACCATATATGGTAATTTTTGTTGTCTTGATGATTAAAAATTGTAAAAACCCTAACCCAGTATCTTATTTTGTTTCCCTAGTCCCTTTAGATAATAGTGCATAAAATAAACCATATTCTAAATGCATCTAGGGGTAATCACCCTAAAAAGAGTTGGTTTAGTATAACTCATCCATCATTATAGTTCACAGTGAATGGGACCTTACTACAAACCTTCTTCGAAACTACAAGGCAATATGGTTATGTTGATTTACATTTTATTACAAGTCATTATAATTAATGAGATAATATATCCTATATAAACCTATGATATTTCATATTGAAATGAGATAAACCTAACTTTTCATAGGTTGATAAGTCCAAGGTTTATCAAAAGTTTAAAAGCATATAAACCCATTTTTTTGATTTTTACGATGAGAGTTTAATATGATTAAATATATTTTTGGATATATTTATGAGAATACAAATCTTTAGGTTTAGTATTTATTTTAGTGTGAAGGTTATTTTATGAATTATGATTTAATATTTTTTAAGCATAATTTGAAAGGTATTTCTAACCTTTAGTTTTAATATGATCTTTAATTTTAATTTATTTATTAGGATAAAAGGGTAATTACATTTTTGCAATATATGGTTCATCATATAGATAACCATGGGATTAAAAAGTTATTTTATAGCTAAGTAATTAATGTTATTTTGGAAGAAGTTCTCTATATTTGAAACATTATTTGATTAAGGTAAATGGAAATATTTTTTGCTAATATGAGATTTTATTTAAAGAATAAATGTTTAGTTATCTTTTAAAAGTACATATTATGTCTTTATGGTGATTAAAGTTATTTAAGAGAAGGAAAATAATATTTTGGATATTATATGATGGGGAATATATATTTTTGTTATATTAATTTATCAATGATTATTGTTTTTTAGAGATAAATATTAAATTGATCACAGAAGAAGATGTAGTCAAATATTTTGGATTGTTGGTTTCTCAACTTGATGAGGAATATTTTTTGAAGATTTTTAAGGTTAGTTACTCATGGAATGAATGAAGTTGAAATTTGGGTGTCATTATTGAGGATTTAATAATTAATTTAGTATTTACTAATATAATGGTTTATTCATATTGTTTTTTATTCTATCTTTTTCTAACCATTTTTTTTAATAGAGAGAACTAGGAGGAATAATTTTTCATCTGTTTATGGATATTATAGTCAATTAAAAGTTCATTTTACTATATCATGCATCAAAAATTCATCATGATCACGATTTAGGTTAAATCTTGCTTATATAATTAGAACAAATCAAGTGATTAAATTTTAACATTTTTTCCATTTGAATGGTAAAGGAACTTCTCAAACTCGAGAAAATTGAATGTAAATCTATCACGTATTATGTAGAAAGTAATATTCATATGCAACAATAAAATTTCAGAAAATAATTTTCAAGTATGAGACTTATAGATTTTTATTAACAATAAGTTACATGTTCATAACCTAAAAATTAAAGTTCATGATAAAATATATATTCGATTTAATTAATATTATATGATATATTCAATTTAGAAAATAATAATTAAAATTTTGAAGAAAAACATTTTGTGAGGGATAATACAATACACAAAAAAATTATTTTTTTTTGGAAATAACACTATGTTTAAAAACTTACACAACCCACAACTCCAAGGTTAAATGAATCACAAAATAATATTAATTAAATATAAATGTTATAACTTAGTTCTTAGGTTAGCATATATGAATATAAATAATTAAATTATGAAATATATTTTGAAATGATTTAATTAATAAAAATAATTTATTAAATCAATAAAATTAACATGAATATAATTTTTTATATAATTCAAAGAATAAGAATAAATTAATTATTCTTTAAAGTTATTTTTATTCAAAAATGATTAATATTATAATTTGTGTGTGAGTATTATAATTAATTTATATACATTTTATAAATATTTTTTTTCAAAAATTAATATCATTTTTTAAATTTATGCTTCAATAATATCTTTGGGTGAAGTTTTGGTTTTTTTCTAAAAAGATTTATTTTTCAGTGAATAGTGAAATATACTGATTTTTGTAAAACTAACATTTCATTTCATTAAATAAATTAATTTAAAAGTATCATTATATTTTGGATTAATTTTTAAATTAAAATAAGATACATTTTACTAAACATAATAAAAATAATTTCATAGGAATAAAAATTATATTATATTTTGGTAGAAGTTTATTTTTAAGCCTAAAAATGCATTTTTCATAAAACTATTTTTAAGTGCATAATGTTTTTTTAATTTTAATTGATCAAAATAATACCTAATGATGAATGATTAAAATAAAATTTATAGATTATATATATATATATATATATATTAATTTAAATTCATATAATGATTATTACTAGTCATAAATTTAATATAAGATCATCTTATGCTTGGAAATTTATTTTCCTGAAAAAATGATTTGTGTCACATTTTGAGGGTTTATATTTAAATTAATTCCTACCAATTGTAGGAATTAAATTTGATAAAATGGTTTCTATATTTGTAATAATCATTTCAAAATTTATCAAATAATTCTCTTTTATTTTTATACATTATGAATAGTAACCATAGTAAATATTTGTCACCTTAGTAAGGGTAAATCAATTAATTAAGGTTAAAAATAATGTGATAAGGCTTTAAAAATTTTATATAACACCTAAATAATTTATATTTTATGAGATAAGTTTGAAACTACTTATTATATATTCAAATATATGAAAATTTTGAGCCATTTTCTTTATAATGACCATAATATTATTTTAAGTAAAAAAATTCCAAAAAATGTCACTCTCTTACTTTTAATTTATTTTATATTTTCATATAGGTATAAGAAGATTTTATGAATAAATATAAAAGTTTATTTTAAAAATAATTTAATTATTTCTATGATTGTAATTTTTTAAATTTTTAGTGCTGATATAATTACCTTAAATGCTTACACAATGCTAAGACAATGCTTGTACAAGCAATAAAAAAATCAAAGTACGTGATTTTAAAAACATCAAAAGTAATATTTTTTGGATGAATTATTGTGTCACTTGAATTTTAATTGTTATAAAATTTATAATTTATGGTTAAATAGTTTATATTCTAATTCCATTCCTATATTTTTGTATTTAATGTCAAAATATGTGAATAGTACTTAATATGAATTTAATGGTGTTTTATGTTAAATAATGTAATTTTAAAGGTTTAAAAAACAATAAAAATATTGAAATAGGATGAGGAATATTTTATATGGCTTAAATTTTAATATCTTTAACTTTTTCGATCTAATTTTTAGCTTTATGTAAATTTATAACCCTTTAAGAATGAAAAAGTTGTTACCACATTTCTGGTAAAAATTGGTTAAGGGGTTAAATCAAAAGATAAGGTTTAAAATACCACATAAACCTATCCAAATTTTACTGGTTGAATGTATTTCAACGTTAAACTATATTATCATATAAATTTTGGTTTCTTGGTTCAACTTTCTCATGAAAAAGAATTTATTATAATTAAATATTTTATGTAATTTCAAGTGTGTCATTTCCTTCACTATAAAAGGAAACCACCTCTACTCTAATATTCACACCACCTTGAGCCACTTATATCAACAAATCTCAGTAAAATAAATATTTTAAATATCCTTATCCAATTTTTTTATTTTTTTCTCCTCAAAATACCTTCCCTAGTATCCTTAATAGGATATCTATTAGAGCTCTTTCAAAGAAAAGGTAATCATCATAATCGAACACATTCATTTTTCTTCTTGTTTTTATAAATTAAATTATATATAAACAATTATAATATTATAATTCTAGTATATACCGTAAACTGGTATTTTATTATTTTTATGTCATAATATTTATCAATCTTCTTCTCCATCAAATGGGTAGTAAAATCATCACTTGTGTATACGGCAAACTGCCGCCTCACAAACCGATGTAATTTTTTTTCATCACTACCTCACATGGCTTGTTAAAATGATATAAATAATTAATATATATGATATTTATGAAGCAATAATTATTCTCAAAATTTAATATATCATCTAATTCCTTACCCTTTTTTCATTAAAAATGATAGCATCACTTGTGCATACATGTGGACTACCACCTCTATGAACAGATGTGATTCATTTTTCATGATCACTTTTCACAGATGATTCTAAATAGGTATAATGAATATGTATTATTTTTACATAATTATTAAAAAAATTTAGATTATATAAACATGTTCAATTCACAAGGACCATAACTACTATATAAAAACATACAAGAAAAACAAAGCAGTTACTACTCGAAATAATGATAATAATGAAATATTGTTGGAAAACAATTGATAAGATGTTATAAGTTGATCATATATGATATTATAGATATGTATATGTTTATTTTATGAAAGTATAAAAAATAAAAATGTATTATATAGGCAGTTAAATCATGTTCAACTAAGTGAAAGCGTGAGGTAATGGATTTCTTAACTCAATTTATTTTTTTTGGGTTATATAACTTCTTTTTTATTTATGTTATGCCAAAATTATTTGTGTAATTACCTATTATTACTTTATGTTTTATTTTCACTTGATTTATTTGGATTTACATTTATTACATCTAATCACTTCATTGATTAATTCATACTTCAATGTTTCAACCATTGTATAGAATTTTGTCTCAATTTCCACTCCATTGAGACATATTTGGTATTATAAAACTTTTTTATTTTATGTGGTAAATATACCTAAACTTTGATGTATTTAACATGGATATATATTTATTTATTTTTATTATTTTTCAATTCAATTTTACTATTTCAATGGGTTTTAATTTAATTGTTACCAAAGAGGTAAGAGTTTGTTCTATAATCTCATTTTTGTAGGATTTCTTATATTTGTTTTTAAATGAATATTATAATCTATCCTCAATAAACTCCATCTATTTTAAATAAAATAGATATTTAAGTAGTTTCCATGTTTTCTTCCAACTTTTACTCTCTTTGGAACTTCAATATAGCAAATAAATGTTTAAAATAAAATCTAACCTTATTTCTCTTTTTGATCAGGTATTTTTTTCAATATCGATATTTTTAAAAATTGTTTTACAAAATTCCTTTTTATTTATTAAAATGATTCATTAGAGGAATTTTATTTTATCATTTATTTTTGAAAAGGTTTTAAATGAATATTTATAATTTTTTCAAAAGGGTTATTTTTTAAATTCATTATAAAAATTCAAAAGGAATGTTTATTTTTAACATATATGACATTAGAGGATTTTCCAAACGCCATAATTGTACTATGATATTTTGATTACTCTATAAGATTTTAATATTTTTAAAAAGAAAATTATTAAATGAAATTTTATTTTAATTTTTTAGCTTCCATTTTGTCTTATTCTTCAAAAGACTTGGTTTTACTACAAAATGTAATTTTTTAATGAATTGATCGTCATATATTACCTCTTGATAAATTTTCTAGACATTAAATTTCTCTTGAAACATTAACTTTATTTTGATAATATTTGATTATAAATTAAATTTATTATACATATCCATATTTTTTAGCATGTATATGATTATTACCTAAATTATATACCATATCTACATATAGTTTTTTAATGTGAAAGTTATTTAATTGATGGGGGAATATTTATATTTCATATTTTTTACTCAATATAAATATTTATTAATAAGGAATATTGTTAATTGGTCATTAAATATATAATGAATTAATTAGACATATAGTGATGGGTAGGGCCTAGAATTATTTATCCTCTCAATGCATCGGAAAGTCTCATGAGACAAACCAATTAGCTAGCCTTATTAAATGGGTTTCTGTTGAATACCCACCCATCAACTTAAATTGTCTTAGAATAAGGCATGATTCGTAAGATATCTTGATTTTTGAGATTATGATGTCCACTATTATGGATTTCCTTCATTGAGAATTTAGTTATTATTAACCCTTAGATCATTACTTTGATATTATCCATTAATGCAATTTTTTCTCAAGTTATTGATTAAATGTCATGTGTTTTTAGTTATTTACATTGTTATATTGGTTATTACTTATTTAATCTTGTTATATTTCATTATGTGAAACCCTAACTAAATTTCTGATCTCTCACTTATTTTTATTTCTTTTCTCTAGGATATGAATAAGGACTCTTTGAATGAGTTTCAAGGATGCAGGTTATTTACTTTTTTTATGTTTTATATTTTATTTTCAATGCAAAATGTGAATTATGTATCTATATGGTTATTTAATACTAATAAATAGATCTATACTTGATGTTTTTATCCCTTATATCATATTCTAATGTAATAAATTAGACACTGAATATAGGTAACTAGATTTGGGGATGTTATAGTTGGTATCAGAGCAAGTTTAGTAGAAACCTTGCGAACTTGATTTAGTAAAACACTGATTAGGGAATATAATACTATGAAATACTCTAAGAATATGTATAATTATAGTATAATGTCATAAATTATTTGATAATGCAGATATTATGTTGTGTTAATAATAATATATCTCTATCTAGAACCTACAAGTGGGCATGTTTTAAAAAAATGAATCTACAGGTTTTAACCTAGAAAAGAGTTGGTTGAGTATATCTCATCCATTATTCTCATGCACAGTGAATGGTCCCTTACTACTCACCTAGTTTTACACTCTCATGGGATGTACTTGATTTAATTCAGATTTTATTTATGAATCATTATAATGAATGGGTTGATAGAACCTATAACAAACTACATTATTCCACAGTGATATAAGATAAACCTAAAGTGTCATGGGTTGATAATTATAAGGTTGATCATAATTTTAAAGTCATAGATACCCATTTTGAGGTTTTATATGATGGGAGTTTAATATGATTAAGGATATTTTTGGAGAAAATTATGGAAATACCACCCTTGGGTTTAATATATTTTTTAGTGAAAATATTATTTGAGGAAGAATAATTTTATAATTTGTGGACATAAGTTGAAAGGCATTGATTAGCTTTAAGTTTAATATGATCTTTAATTTTAATCTGGTTATTTTGATAAAATGGATAATAAAATTTTTTAATATGTGTTTTATCATATAGATAACCCTAGGATTAAAAAGTGATTTGGTAAATAATAAATTAATTCTATTTTATAATAAGTTAACTATATTTAGAACATTATATGATTAAGGTAAATGGAAATATTTTTGGCTAATATGGTATTTTACTTGAAGATTAATGGATGACTAATCTTTTGAAAGTACATATTATGAATTTAGGTTGATTCGGGTTATTTATGGGAAATATAAGAATATTTTGGATATTATATGATAGGGAATATACATTTTTTGTATATGACTTTATTAGTGGTTGTTTTCAAATAAATATTAAATTGATATCAGAATAATATGTAATCAAAACTTTTAGATTTTTTGGTTTTCAACTTGGTCCGGAATATTTCTGAAGAATTTTAATGTTAGTTACTTATAGAATGATTTATGATAAACTTTGGGTGTCATTGTTGAGACTTTGGAGATTAATATAGAATTTCATCATATCAAGGTTTATTCATATTGGTTATTATTTTATCATATGCTTACCATTTTGGATTTGGTTAATGAAGATAATTAGGAGGAATAATTTTCCAAAAAAATTTTAATATTATAGTCAATTAAAAGTTAATTTTATTGTTTCAATAATGAAATATTTATTATTGTCATGATGGTGAACATATAAGTATTAAATCATGCTTATATAATGGGAATAAATCAAGTAAGTAAATTTTATCATTTTTTTATCCCAATATTAAAATAATCTTTCAAACTTGAGAAAAATGAAGGTAAATATATCGAGTCTTATATGTAAAGTAACACTCTTAAACCAAGGAACATTTTCATAAACTCATTTTCAAGTACGAGTCTTATAGAGGTACATTCATAATAATTTTCCTAGTTATAACCTAAAAATTAAAGTTCATGATAAAATCTATATTTGATTTTATTAATATTACTGATATATTAAGTTTAGAAAAGAAGAATTAAAATTGAAATGATTAAATTTCTATAAATATTGGGGAATTTAATAACTCAATATTTTAGTTTACATTTTCTTTTGGAAAGAACACTATTTTTGATAGAGTACACCATACACAACCTCAAGCGTAAATGAATGAGAAAATAATATTAATTAAATATTGTTGAGAAATGTATTGTTTTCAAAAAATTCAAAATAATGTTTTTTAAAGGGGGAGATTATTTTAAATAATACTCTGTCTCTTTATGATGATTTTGATGCTCACAAATACCCTTAATTGTTTACTAATTATTTCGTTGAGTATTTTGCAGGAATTTATTTTATTTATTTATTTCATACAACGAGATTTCATACTTCATTTATTCCGAGATCAATTTTAGCACGTTCTGGAATCACTGTAGCGCGAGATCAATTTTAGCGTGTTCTGGAATCACTGTAGTGCGAGATCAGTTTTAGCGCGTACTGGAATCACTGTTCATACCCTACGTTGACGAACGTAACGTATGGATGAAAAGTTTACTTTTTATGTTAAAAGAAACGTATGGTCAAGGAACCTTACGTTATTTTGAAACGTATGGTTAATGAACCTTACGTTGTTGAAAAGTATGGAAGAAGAACATTACGTTTGGAAGGAACCTTACGTTTTTGTTGTTGGACAAGTATGGAAGAGAAACTGTACGTTAGTTTTCAGTGTTGAGTTTGTTTCTCAAAAGTATGGATCATCAACCTTACTTTTATAATCAACCGTACGTTCTTTGGAGAGTTGAAGCAAGACAAAGTATGGATGATCAACCCTACGTTTGAATGCTGAAGAGAAAGTTTTTATGTTTGTGAACCTTACGTTTGTGAACCTTACGTTTGTGAACCTTACGTTTGTGAACCCTACGTTTGGAGCCACGTCATCAACCCTACGTTTGGCGTCGGGATATTTTTGACAGACGATATTTCCTTTTGCATTGGTCAAACAGGCGGATTATTAAGCGGATTTCGAGCCGATTCTTAAGTACGACTTTGAATGAATCAAAGACGATTTTCAACTGATTAATGATTGTTTTAAAACGGAGCTTTTTATGCCGATTCTTCAGGGGAGTTACAACGGCTCTGTTATTTAATATCGCGAATCTAAAGGAGATTTTCATGGATCTATTTATGCAGAAGATTTTCTCAAATTTGAATATATATGTTCTATCTTGGAAACTTCGGATATATATATATATACACAGGAAAGTATATGAAATATATAGATTGATCTTTTAACGAGCAAGAAACAGAGACTGTGTGAAGGCGTTCTTTTCTGGTGATCGAGAAGAAGTGTAAAACCTTTATTACCGAAGGAAGATCTTGATAGCAGATTCACGTGTTCTACATCGACTATCTGTTGTGAATCTACTGCTGCTGAAGTTGTGAAGTTTCTTGTAATATCTATTGCAACTGGATCGACTCAGAACTGTTTTGATTACAGATCTTTATTTTCTGAAGACGGCGATCTATCTACTGTCAATTGCATTCTGTTGCAATTGTGAAGAACAACTGGAGAAGTGTTTTCTTTATCGAAACTCTTTTTATTTTTTTGAGTGATCAGCTTCTCGTTCTAAGCTGTGTGGGTTCGTGTTTGAACCAGGAAGGCTGTGTTTGCCTGAAACTTGTAAAGGTGTCAACTGCCTGTACTCAGTTGTGAACAGGTCTGTGGAAACGAGGACCAGATAGTGAAAATCGCCAAGCTCGTGGATTTGAGCGTTGGTGGAGTGGACTAGGGGCCTTCTGTTCCCCGAACCACTATACATCTGTGTGTTCATGCTTTTACTTTTTCTGCTGTATATTTAATCGTGCTAAAGCATAGTGGACAGAATTTGTCTAAATTGAAGAGATTGTAATAATTTTGAAAAGACACAATTCACCCCCCCTCTTGTGTGTAATCCATAGATTCAGATCCAACAAATATAACTATTATAACCTAGTCATTGGTTTTGTGGATATGAATATAAATAAATTAATAATAAAATATATGTATAAATATATCCTTAAAAAAATAATTAATTCAATCATGAAATTTATCATTCATCTAATTTTTATTACAAGTTAAAGAATACAAATATATTCACTGTGCTTTAAAGTTATTTTTATTCAAAAATAGTTTTTATTGCATTTTGTGTGCATATATTATTACTAATTTGTACCAATTTTATAAATATAATTTTAAAAAATTAATACCATTTGTTTAAAAAAATATTTCAATATTATCTTAAAAGGACTTATTTTTCAGTGAATAGTAAAAAATAACGATTTTTACAAAACTATCATTTCTTTTGTTCAAATAAAGTAATTTAAATGTCTCATTATATTTAATATTTGGTTTTAAAGTAACATAAGATCCATTTTTATAAACATAATATAAATAATTTTATGGTAATCAATGTTATAATTTATTTTGGTATAATTTTTTTTATGCTTAAAACACATTTTTCAGAAAACTTGTTTAGAGTGAATAATATTTTTTCAAATTTAATTAATTAAAATAATCCCAAATGATAAATTATTACAAAATAAATTTATATATTATATATCTATATATATTTATTTAAATTAATATAATGATGATTACTGGTCATAGAGTTAATGTAAGATCATCTTATGCTTGAAAAATGTATTTTTCTGAAAACCTTTTTTTGTCACATTTTGAAGATTTATTTTTAAATAAATTTCATAAACTTATAGGAATTTAATTTGATAAAATGGTTTCCATATTTGTAATTATAATTTAAAAAACTTTATAAATAGTTATATTTTATTTTTAGTCATTACAAAGTTTAATCGTGATAAATATTTGTCACCTCAAAAAGGGTAAATTGGGTCATTAACATTAAAAATAATGTGATAATGCTTTAAATAATTTATATAACACCTACATTATTTATATTGGATGAGATAAGTTCATAAATTCTCATAAAATATTCAAATATATGTAAATTTGATGTCGTTTTTCTTTGATAATGACTTTAATATTTTTTTAATTAAAGGAAAATTTAAAAATGTCACTCTCTTGTTTTTTATTTCTATTATATATTCACATAGGTATAAGATGTTATGAATGAATATAAAAAAATCATTTTGAACATGATTAATTTTATATTATTTTAATTCTTTTCAACTTTTATTGATGATAAAATTATATTAAATGATTACACAACGCTGACACAGTGCTTATGCTAACAGTAGAAAAATAAATTAAAATGATTTTAAAAACATTAAAAGTAATATTATTTGGATGAATTATGGTGTCACGTGAATTTTTTGGTTAATAATAATTTATAATATATGGTTAAGGAGTTTATATTATAATTAAACTCCTATATTAATGTCTTTAAAGTCAAAATATGTGAATAGTTCTTAATATAAATTTAATTGTATATTATGCTAAATAATATAATATTAAATGATTTAAAATCTTAAAAATATTAAAATATTAAAATGGGGTGTGATATTGTCTAAAATGTAATACCTATACGTTTTTTTATCAAATTGTTACCTTAAAATTATATTTATAACCCATTAAGACTGAAATATTGTTGCCACAATTAAAGTTAAAATTAGTTGATGAATGGATTAAATCAAAAGATAAGTTTTAAAATTCCACATAAACCTATAAAAAATTTATTGGTTGAAGGTATTTCATCCTTACCCTATCATAGCTTAAAAAATTTGGCCACTTGGTTCCACTTTCACAAGAAAAATAATTTATTATATTTATATCTTTTAAATAATTCTAGGTGTGTTGTTTCCTTCACTATAAAAGAACACCACCTCTACTCTATTATTTACAACACATTGAGCTAATTATCTTGTAAAAAACCTTTCATAACCTCTTATCAACATCCTTATAAAATTTCTTCAGGTACTGGTATCATTAAAATATTATCTCTATGATCCTTAAGAGAAGATCTATAGGATGTATTTCAAATAAGAGGTAATCATCTTAACCCAACACTTTCATTTTTATTATTTTTTTGCCACTATCAATTATGTCCTAACCATTAAAATATAATAAAACCTGTATATAAAATATAATGAGATGTCATTATGTTTATTTCATAATGTTTATCTATCTCCTTTTCCATTAAATGGGAAACAAAACCATCACTCATGTGTATGGTGGACTACCACCTCATGAACCGATATAATATTTTTTCCATCACCATCTCAAAAGGTTGGTCATAATGATGGAAATAATGAATATATATGATATTTATGACATAATAATTATTCTATAAATGTTATATATCATCTAATTTCTTACACTTCCACCTGTTAAAAAATTATAATGTCACTCATGAAAATATGTGAACTTCAACGGACATGAAGCGATGTGATTCATTTTCCATGATTGTTTTTCACCAATTATTATAAATATATATATATATAATGAATATTTATGATTTTTATTTCATTAATAACATTTTATAAAATATATAACCAAGATCATGACATATTTACCATTACCTCCAAATAAAAACATACATGAAAAAAAGTTAACGCCTGAAGCAATGATAATAATGAAAGATTATTAGCACTAATACACATAAATCTTTTAATATCACAATACTATAATGGGAATTTGTTAGTGAAAAGGTGATGAAAATTAGAGCACCCTTAAATTTTATATTCCATTATGAGTGCTTTCCTAGTATGAATAAATAATCCCTCTATCATTGCTTTTTCTAGCACTGATAAAGGATCATTTTATCAGTCATTTTTCTTGAGCTGATAAAGGGATATACTATTGGAGTGTTCTATTAAAATTATAGCAAACTATATCATAAAAAAAGGAGAAAATACATATTTTAATTAAAATAAAATATACAACACAAATACAAGAAAAAACACTATATTATAAACATTTCAAACATTGGTTTCTATAATTACATGAGTAAGTGATATTTATCACAAAAATTAAAAAACATTAATGTTTCTTTGTATTTATCCCCCAAACCTGACCATTCCATTAGTTGCCAAAAAACACTTCATATTGAGAAAAATAATTCATCTTCATAAGAAAACAATTTTTATGTTAGTATTACTATAAAGAAATAAATTAAACACAAAGTGTCAATTTTAAACTAATAAGATATACTTTTAGTCATATCAGGCACATCGTGTATCAAATTTATTTTTAGTTGATTCTTAAACATCACAGCATTTATTTATTTTTTCTCAAAATCAGGTTCTCCTAAATTGGATCACATATTTGGTGATAAAAAATCACTATAGATGTGAGCCAATTCAAGAGCACTTGATTTTTGAGAATAAGCCTTCAACTGTCAAACCATTTCTCAATTTTGGATAGTAATGTGTGTTTTAAACTAAAATGAAACCTTTATATTGGAAACACACACTTTGAATCCAATCATCTTCATCATGTGTCAGATTTATGTGTGGTCAATTATTATATGTCAAAAATTAATTGTGGACCATTTTCTTAAATTTTAAAAAAAAATTATCTCATTTGATCAATTTTGGCTATTTGATATCTGTTTTAAATAAAAATGGAACTTTTGTTTTGAAAACACGCACCTTAAATCATATCGACCACATCATGTGTTGTATTTATGTTTGGTCAATTTATACACATAAAAAATTAATTATGGATCATTTTTCTAAATTTTGAAAATAATCTGAGCTCATTTTCTTAGTTTTGGTCATGTGGCATATGTTTTAAGCTATAATGTCACTTTTGTATTAAAAACATTAACTTTAAATCATATCTACCACATTGGGTGTTGGATTGATGTTTGGTAGATTTCTACAAGTGACAAAAGAATTATCAATCATTTTACTAAAGTCTTAAAACAATATGTCCTAATTTTCTTAGTGTTGGCTATTTGATGTGCATTTTAAACTAAAATGACACATTTGTATTAAAAACATAAAATTCAAGTCATAATGAGCAAATTATATGTCTTATTTACATGTGGTTCATTCCTAAATGTCAAAATTGAATTATGATTTTTTTTAAAAATTGAAAACCATCCAAGATCATTTTCTTAATTTTGGATATATGGTGCATTTTAAACTAAAATGAAAACTTTATATTGAAAACATGTTCTTTGAGTAATAACAACCACATTGTGTGTCAAATTAAAATATGTCCAATTCTTACATAAGATAAATTAATTATGGTAATTTTTTGAAGTTTGAAAATAATATGAGCTCATTTTCTAGGTTTTGGTGATGTGACATGTGTTTTCAACTAAAATGGAAATTTTATATTAAAAAAATAGATGATGAATCATACTGACCACATCAGTTGTATAATTGATGTGTATTCGATTACAACATGTCACAAATGAATTATCAATAATTTTAACAAATTTTAAAAATAATTCGAGATTGTTTGTTTGGTTTTGGCAATGTGGCATGTGTTTTAAACTAAAATGACACTTTTATTTTGAAAACATGTACTTCCAGTTTTATCAACCACATAATGTTATGGATTGTTCTCTAGTCAATTATTATATGTGAAAAGGAATTATGGATTTTTTTTCTTAAATTTTTAAAACAATATGAGCTCATTTTCTTGGTTTTGCCTATGTGACACATGTTTTAAACTAAAATGATACTTTTACATTGAAAAAATGTGTTTAGAGTCATACCAACTGAATCAAGTTTCGTATTTACATGTGGTAAATTACAATATATCAAAAAATAATTGTAGATCATTTTTCTAAAGTTTAAAAACAATTCGATCTTGTTTTCTAATTTTTAGCTATGTGATATGTGATTCAAAGTAAAATGGAATTTTTTTTATTAAAAAAATACACTTTGAGTGATACTGACTGTACTGCATGTCATATTAATGAGTTTTCAATTACTATATGTCAAAAATTACTTATAGATTATTGTACTAAAGTGTCAAAACAATCTGAATTTACTTTATTGGTCTTAATCATATGACATGTGTTTGAAACTAATATGTAAATTTAAAAATATTATTATTAGATAATAATTATACAGAAATTAACTAAAAAAAGTATAAAAAATAATGAAAAAATTAACTAAATAAGTAATAGGAATTTACCACTTCATAATATCTATATGCATTATAACACCATGTATTCTTCCCATTCATTTCCAAACAAATCAATTTCTTCCATTATATGTTTCCTTTAGAAATAGAATAAAAATAATACATAAGCATTCTAAAACTAATACTTTATATCTCAATTATATCTCTATTGTCACAGCCTATACTAGATCATAAACATAATAGGTAGTCACCTAAATTTGATGTTGTCAAATATTCTGACACCATGTACACTACCCACACATCTCTAAAAAAATCTACTTTTTCTTTTGAGTATGTATATTATTGTAAATCTTAGTAGTACTAAGAAAATATATACAAAAAAATGATTGGGAAATATTTTTAATTAAATTTTAATTACCTTTGGAAATTACCTATTCGTGTATGCTTTTCTTTTGAAATTATATAATATCTTTTATAAATCATAAAATGTAATATCTAAAATTGTTGTCATTATCTTGCTTCAGACACTATAGAAATATTATCCAAAATAAGTAAATTGTTTTTAAATATGTTTTTATAAATAAATATTTATATATATACCTTAATATTTTTCTATTTGAATAAATCCATAGGCTTCTTATGTTTAGTGGCTGACCCCATACCATGATTTTTCCTATATTTATAGATCACCCTATCATAAAAAAAAATCAATAAAACAAATAATAAAATATATAATTTGAATTTTATCTATAAAATATTTATTTAATTGTATTATAAATTCACAATACATATCATGTGTGGTCAGTTTGATGGAAGTCCATGCATTGGATCCAAAAATAAATATTTGGGGCATCCAAATTGATTTTGATTAGCATCCAGTGCTTCCAAAAAACCAAAATCAAATAAGTAACGAAAAAATAAAAATATATTTGATTTGATTATATTGAAATTTTTTACCCCAATATTACAGGAATCAATAAAATTATGCCATCTATTATTTTCTTCTCAAACACCATGCTTGGATAATATTTTCCTTATTAATTTCTTTCACTTCAAAATAAATTTATTATGTAGAAATGATACAGGGAATAATTAATCCAAATCATGTTTTTGGGGTTTTCTCTTTATATAGAAGTAATATAAAATCATGTAGAAAATATTAATATTAATTAACTTTAATGAACATTGAAAATAATTTTTTGGATAAATGAATTATGAAAATTTACTTCATATATTTATTTACAACTGATACTCCCAGCCATTCAAACTTGATAATCTCATTTATGCTCTCGAGACAAACAATGTATATAATAAAATTTCAAAATATTTATTATTCATATTGATTATAGGAAATATCTATATATTTTAATTTGGTGTCATCATGAACTTGTAATGTTAATATATAATTCAGTGGAAATGTAAGGGAGAAGGTGCTCTCGAAAGGTCCTTTTGTTTTCTTAGACAATTCATTGGATTTTCTTGATCTGACCTTCTGTTTCCCCCTTTTTTATCCATATTTAATACCATACCCACTTCACGCCATTTTTTATCAACTATTATAGGTTTTTCATTTGAAAAAAAATTGTTAAGGGAATACCTCATGTATCTTTATAGGATTATATGGTCATGATATGAAAGTTATAATAACATGATTGACTATTGTAATATCCAGATCAAAAATTTAAATAGGAAACTCCATGCTTGATTCTTAAACTACTTAAATATCCACTCTCATGTGATATTTTGAGGGTTTTTTATTGTATATAATGTCTCCTAGGATATCATACGTTGTGTAAAAACTCGGATCTTCTTTTCAGGTATGTTTTCTTTCTTCTAGTCATTTTTGAGAAAGAGGGGAATTTCTGGAAATTTCTGAAGTACACGCCTTGTAATGGGTCACTAAAGGAGGTCGTGTGCTAGCCTTGTGATGGACACACACATGGCCATGTGGGGGTGACTTGGAGGCCACCTAAAGTAGAGTGCGGAAAAGGAAAGTACATGTTGTGTACTTTAAAAGTACACGCTGTGTATTTTCTTTTTTTCATTAAACGTACCGAGGTTGCATCTAATCGCCAAAAACACCTTCTTCTAGGTTTAGTTAGGCTGATATTAGTTTCCCAATTCCTTCTCCTTCTCAAGTTATACAATGTTGAACATTTTAGATGTTTTTGTAGATCTTTGGCATTATAAGGTGATTCAATCCCTGAGACTCAAGTATATCGATCTCCTAACACCGAGTTAGGTGGTTTGTTACATTCCATTGAAAGACTTTGATTATTATGTGCAATGTTTTCCAATACCCTTGAACGGGGTATTGCGTGTTTACCGTTTTAACCTCGTTTATTGTCTTCTATGTGGGTATGCGTAAATAGAGGTTATTTGGATGTGAATAGGGTTGTTTGTTATGCTTTGGATGTGTTTTCCCATGCATGTTCTGTTTACGGCCATTTGGTCCTATTTAGCTGTTAGGATTCCATGATGTTTCCCATTCCTAGTACTGTAGTATGGAGTGATTATTTTATCTAACATGCTTTAGATGCTATAGACTGTTTATCCAAGTAGTTCTTGAGGTTTACTTTGGTCATATTTCATTTCAATGCTCGTTTGACTTGCATAGGGTCGTGAGAACCTGGTGTAGTAGACTATAAGGGGAATTGATCATGTGATCTTCCTCAGAGAGTCTTCATCACTTTTGACTATATGCGGAATTGACCACATGAGTTTCCTTAGAGAGTCTTTATCACTTTTGACTATATGGGGAATTGACCATTTGAGATTCCTTAGAGAGACTTTATCACTTTGGACTATATGGGGAATTAACCATGTGAGCTTCCTCAGAGAGTCTTTATCACTTTTGAAAATATGTGCAATTGACCATGTGAGCTTCCACATAGAGTCTTTGATGCTTGGGACTATAAGGGGAATTGAATGAGAGAGCTTCCTTAGAGAGGCTTTGTAGTATCCATGTTTTGGTTGAACCAGAGGGGTTAGGCTGAGAGAACTATCTAGAGGGTTACCTGGTTGTTTTTTTGTTGTTGATATATGGAACTGATTGCATTGAAACTATAGGATTTATTACTGCTGAGTACTTCCTTGATTACTGCTTTCTTTTGTTTATTACCTACCACATATTCACTGACTGTTAGGCACAGATCATATGGTGATTGCCTACTGGGATTTAGTCTCACACTCTGTTTAAGCTATGCATTTGGGCCCAAATAGATTATATTGCTACAGATATAGAAAAGGGAAAATGCCCTTCTACTTCAGGTACATGATTTGTTGTGGAGATTGAGAGCGTGGGACCAAGCTGAGGATTGCGATACTAAGGAGCTATTTATTTATTTTCTTTTGTAATTTGGATTATTACTATTTTGTATTCCAGTATTGTGATTTTTTTGGCTTCTTTCCTAGATGTATATATCATACATCATTTATATAGGCATGTTCTCCAGTTTATTATTTCCAGTCTTTCACTGTTTACTTTTGTATGGATTATTACTACTTCCATTTTTTCCATTTGTTTACTTCTACTGTGTTACTCTACCAATGAGGGCATAGTTTCCACACTATCACACCCAAGGCCCTCGCTTCTAGTGGCAGCCTCTGGCATTAGGGTAAATGTTCTTGAGTCCATGTGACCAACTGGGTACGGGGCTCCTCTGGGTGGCTTCCGGAACCGGGACGTTACAAAGTGGTATAAAGGAGTTTCTTTTCTTTGACTTATTATTTGGAGCCTATAGTCTGGGATAGGACAGAATAGGTACTTGGTAATAAGTTGTTCCCGGGAGTAGCTGACCCATGTATAGGGAAAATCCAATTTACCTCATGTTGTAATTTTTCTGGTTTTTCAATTATTATAGTTGATTTAATTTCACCTTGAGTGATTCACATGTTTTGTGTTGTTATTGTTGATGTTATTGAGGTTCTATTTCTATTACAACTTGATGAGATGAGGGTATTCCATCTCATGCATCTTATAAGAACTTTTCAGGGATCACATGTCCTGTATTCTTTCCATGCTATATAGGTTTCATTATCGATTGAATGTTTTTCTTAAAGGTGTTGTGCTAGATATGCATGTTGTTGTGATAGTTTCCATGATTAAAATACTTGTTTTTCGATAGGGTATTTTTTTTGTAAGTTTTTGTTTGAATGAATGCCAAACTTTTGTTCTTGAGGTGTTATGGGCCCTCACGGATCTGAATTTTTCACTTTGTCTTCTTTCCTAGACGTATATATAATACATCATTTATATAGGTGTGTTCTCCAGTTTATTATTTCCAGTCTTTCACTGTTTACTTTTGTATGGATTATTACTGCTTCCATTTTTTACATTTGTTTACTTCTGTTGTGTTTCTCTAACAATGAGGGAATAGTTTCCCCACTATCACACCCAAGGCCCTCACTTCTAGTGGCATCCTCTCGCATTAGGATAAATGTGCTTGAGGCCATGTGACCAACCGGGTAAGGGGCGCCTCTGGGTGGCTTCCGGAACTGGGACGTTACAAAGTGGTATAAAGGAGTTTCTTTTCTTTGACTTACTATTTGGAGCCTATAGTCTGGGATAGGACAGAATAGGTACTTGGTAATAAGCTGTGCTCGGGAGTAGCTGACCCATGTATAGGGAAAATCCAATTTACCTCATGTTGCAATTTTTCTGGTTTTTCAATTATTATAGTTGATTTAATTTCACCTTGAGTGATTCACATGTTTTGTGTTGTTATTGTTGATGTTATTGAGGTTCTATTTCTATTACAACCTGATGAGATGAGGGTATTCCATCTCATGCATCTTATAGGAACTTGTTAGGGATCACATGTCATGTATTCTTTCCATGCCATATAGGTTTCATTAGCGATTGCATGTTTTTGTGAAAGGTGTTGTGCTAGATATGCATGTTGTTGTGATAGTTTCCATGATTAAAATACTTATTTTTTGATAGGGTATTTTTTTTGTAAGGTTTTGTTTGAATGAATGGAAAAATTTTGTTCTTGAGGGAGTATGGGCCCTCACGGATCTGAATTTGTCACTTTGGTGTTTGTTTCAGTGTTTTTTTGAACCCCGGAGTAGTTTCTAAGGTTTACTGTCCAGCAAAACCTAGAATATAGGCCATGTATTTTTTATTACACTCTATGTGTTCTTCTACTTGGGAAGAAACTATTTTTCTTAAGTACATGCCATGTACCTTATGTACATGTCGTGTAGTCTCTAACCGTGTCATAGGCCATGTGGGTAGAGACACAGGATAGGGAAACTCTTGTGGGAACACACCGTGTATCGGTTGTACATTCCGTGTCGTGTTGACCCTGTGTCTGCCCGTGTGACTAACAACACAGAAGGATAAATCTAAGGTTATACACACCGTGTCAGTTCTAAACACGCCGTGAAGTGTAATATTTGAATCTGTCCATGTAACTAACAACACAGGTCGGTTAAATCATCTTGTATGTGTCGTGTCGAGCACTAAAATGTCGTGTATAGTCAGTCGTGTGTTCACCTATGTGACTAACAACACTGGTCGGTTTTATCTTTCCTAGTACATGTTCTGTCCGTATGAAACACTCTGTGTAGTGTCAGTTGAGTATCTAGTCGTGTCACGAACAACACGGGTCAGTGAAGCTCGTCAAGTACATGTTGTGTCTGGCATAAGCACGCTGTGTACTTTCATTCTAAGGAGAATCGTGTGGCTTATCCATGCAGAAGGATTCCGGAAGGGGGAGAAAATTCAAGTACACGCCATGTGTAAGGACAACACACCGTGTGTTTGGGGTGTTACATGACCAGTTCTGGAAGAAGTACATGTCCATGTGAAAGACTTAAGGGAACGTGCCATGTAGTTATTATACACGTCGTGTAGTCTTGTTTTGTAAAACTTGAATGTTTTATTTATCCTGTTCCCTTCTTATGCTTCCAATTTTTAGTCTTTGATGATCTTAATCTAAGGTGTGTGCTTGACCTTGCAGATTCATGCCACTGAGACATCCTCCATTTGTACACTAGTTTCAAGGTGATGATCAAACACCGGATATGGCTAATCAGGGGCTACCGGTAGATCCTCCAGTTGTGCTAGTCTTGGAACCAGAAGTTGTACCTGACACAGGAGTCGATGCACAGTTCAGGGAAGGCTTTATGAGGATGATACAGACCTTCCAGGGAGCACCGCTTCCTTCCCCATTAATGGCAGAATTGACGCGGGTATTTTAGCAGCATCATCCTCCCACTTTCATAGGGGAAGGAGGACCACAGGCTGTAGAGTCATGGCTATAAGCCACGTTGATGATCTTTGAGAATCTTGAGACGCCTCTAGAGAAGAGGGTTAAGATTTCTATGTACATGCTTTGGGATTCCTCCAAGACATGGTGGGATGTGATCTCATAGGTGGGACGCTAACAGAATATGTCTTGGGATGAGTTTCAGTGCACCTTCTATGATTACTTCTATCCAGAGACCTTAAGGGCCGATCGAGCCTGAGAGTTTATGAGTTTGGATCCGGGTTCTCTTTCTGTTTTGGAGTATTCCTCTCGCTTCACCGAGCTGTAGTGCTTTACACCCTTTCCAGAAGGTGATGAGTTATTCCTGGTAATGAATTTCAAGGATGGTTTGAGGTACGACATCCGATCTCAAGTGAACATCTTTAGGTTGACTTCTATCTCTTCTATAGTCAACCAAGTGCTGATCACCGATCAAAATCTAAGGGATTATGGAGCCGTGAGCCAGGGCGGTTCGGCATCCAGAGTTAGTGCTCTGCCAGCTGATAGCAGGAAGCGCCGCAGGGAGACTACATGAGAAGATTAGAGTAGGTAGGATGCATCTTCTAGTAACCAGGTGGTATGATACCAGTGCGGGAGGAGCGGGCATATGAAGCCACATTGCCCGAGGGACCAAGTGGAGTGTCGATCTTGTGGAAAGATGGGTCATCTTCAGCGCTTATATCAGATCCTCTCACTAGTAGCTGGTGATAGGGGTTCTTCTATGACTCCTTATTCAGGAGCAGCACCACCATTTTCTCACCAGTCTAGGAACTGGAGTTCTTTTGGTCGTTCAGTCCGAGGTGGAGGTCATGGATGTGGTAGCCAGTCGCCCGATTTTCAGCGACATCAGGGCGGATCAGCTCAGAGTGGTCAGGTAGGGTCATAGGGCCATGGTATAGGCTAGACTTGTGTAGTGGAGTAGACCCAGTAGTCTCAAGATCCCAGACCTTCTACTGTTTGAGGTACGATCTTAGTTGCCTCAGTTTTAGCTTCTACTCATTTTGATATAGGGGCCTCTCATAGCTTTATATCTGTTGTGGCTGTGGAGAGCCTTGGGCTGTGTATCTTTTCTTCTGCTGATATCTTTACACTAGACACTTCATTGGATACTAGAATGGTGAGTGTACATCAGTGAAAGGAGTTCCCTCTAGAGGTTGGTGGGTGTCACTTTTTATGGGGCCTCTATGTCCTAGAGATGACAGGCTATGATGTTATTCTCAGAATGGACTGGTTAGATCCCTTCTAAGTATTCATCAATTGCTATCATCGTAGGGTGAGTTTCACATCACCAGAGAGAAGATATTTTCTTCATAAGGGAGAATGGGATGTCCAGGTGAGCAGAGAGGGACCTGAGCATCATGGGTTGAGAGGAGTTATAGTCCAGATTTATAGTCTATATCTGGATGACCAAGGGACTTCACAGTTAGACTTTCCTCTAGTGGTGGATCATTTTAGGGACATCTTTCCAGAGGAATTTTCAAGTTTCCCTCCAGAGTGAGAGGTATACTTTTCTATTAAGCTCGTGCCAGGAGCAGCACCAGTGTCTATTCCTCCTTATAGGATGGCTAAACCAAAGTTACAGGAGCTCAAGAGATAGTTGGAGGAGTTGCAGGAAAAGGGTTTCATCTAACCCAGTACTTATCATTATGGTTTGTTTGTCCTTTTTGTGAAGAATTTGGACGGTACCCTCAGGCTTTGTGTGGATTATTGAAAGTTGAACCAGTTGATGGTCAAGAACCGATTTCCATTACCGAGGATTGATGATCTCTTTTATCAGCATCGAGGATCCTAGGTGTTCTCAAAGATCAACTTGAGGTATGTTTACCATTAGTTTCATGTTAGACCATTAGATATACCTCTCACATCCTTCCATAGAAGGTATAGTCTATACGAGTATATGGTTATTCCGTTCGGTCTCACGAACGCGCCTGTAGTTTTCATGGAACTAATGAACCGAGTGTTCCATCCATACTTGGATTCTTTCATGGTAGTCTTCATGGATGATATCCTTGTGTACTCTCACACACAACATGACCATGCTACCCATCTTGAGATCATTTTTAGTACACTGAGAGAGCATCAGTTATATGCTAAGATCTCAAAATGCCACATTTGGATGGACCAGATTCACTTCTTGGGTCATGTTATCTCAGAGACAGGAGTATCAGTAGACCTAGAGAAAGTTAGACCAGTAGTTTCCTAGGAGAATCCGAAGAATGTCTTTGAGGTATAGAGTCTTCTAGGGCTGGATGGATACTATAGAAGTTTCATACAGGACTTTTCACTCTTAGCAGTTCCACTGACATGCCTGACTAAGAAGGGTGAAAAGTTATTATGGTCAGATTCTTGTGAGTCATCCTTTCAGCAGCTAAAAGGGAGGTTGACTTCAGCATTGATACTAGTTTTTCCAAATCTAGGCAAGATCTATATTGTGTACTGTGATGATTCAAGTATTAGTATGGGAGTTGTGCTTATGTTTGGAGAAGGAGTCGTTGCGTACAGGTATCGACAGTTGAGGACACATGAGGGTAATTACCCAACGCACGATCTCGATTTGGTAGTAGTTGTTCATTCCTTACTATGTTAGAGACATTATCTTTTGGGAGAGCATTTTGTGGTTTTCACCGACCACAAAAGTCTCAAGTACATCTTCACTCAGCGTGATCTGAATTTGAGATAGAGAACGTGGGTTGAGTATCTTCAGTCCTTTGACTTTGACCTAGCCTATACGCCTGGGAAAGGCAACATAGTAGCTGATGCATTGAGCAGGAGGACTCAGATACAGGCAGTTTAGAAGGCTAGTAGTGAGTGTCAGCATATGGATCTATTCTCTAAGATGTATTTGGAGGTGCATGATAGACAGGGGCAGACTTTTCTTTCTTCTGTGGTTGTTACCTCTACTCTTCTTGATCAAGTGCGAATGAGGAAGCTATCAGATTTTGAAGGCCTAGTCCAACGGGAAATCATGTCAGGAGAGGAATCTATTCCTATATGGACCATAGGTGAGGATGATATCCTGCATTTCTAGGGGCACGTATGGGTTCTAGAAAACATACACAAGGAGTTGATGCGAGACTTTTATTCCTCAGTTTGGGCAGTTCATCCTAGTGTCACTAATATGTATCGCGATCTACACTATCAGTATTGGTGTCCATGTATGAAGAGAGATATTACTGGTTTTATCATAAAGTGTTCCACATGTCATTGGGTGAAGGTGGAGCATCAGTGACCAACAAGGCTTTTGCAACAGTTACCCATTCCCGAGTGTAAGTGGAACGATGTCGCGATGGATTCATGACAGGTTTACTGAGGTTTCCTCGAGGGAATAATGTAGTTTGGGTTGTCATTGATATACTCATGAAGGTTTCTCACTTATTTCCAATCAAGGAGACTTTCAGTGTTGTTGAGTGGGGATGGTTGTACATCCACGAGATCGTACTTCTATATTGAGTTCCACACTCCATCGTTTCACATAGGGATGCATGTTTTACTTCTCAGGTCTGGCAGGAGCTTCAGAAAGCTTTGGGTAGATAGGTAATTTTGAGTATATCTTACCATCCCCACACAGATGTCCAGTCCAAGCATATGATTCAAGTGCTTGAGGACATGCTTCGTGCATGCATCCTGGATTTTGGAGGTTCTTGGGAGAATCACATACCTCTTATGGAGTTTTCCTATAATAATAGTTTTCAAGAAACTATTCAGATGGAACTTTATGAGGCTTTGTATGATAGTCCATACCAATCACCCTTATGTTGGATGGAGGCAGGAGAGGTAGCTATGTTGGGACCTCGTCTTGTCCAGGAGACAAATGAGTAGATAGAGTTGATTCGGAAGAGGATGGCTACTGCAAAGTCTCAACAGAAGTCTTATGCTTATCAGCGGAGATGAACTCTGGAGTTCAAGGTCATAGATCAGGTTTTCCTGCATGTCACGTCAAGGTTGGGTCATAGGAGGATTAGGAGATAGGGTAAGATTTTGTTGGGGTACATCGGACCATTTGAGGTGTTGGGGATAGTTGGGTCGGTTGTCTGTCAGTTGCAGTTTCCTCAGAGGTACCAGTCTATGCATGACGTATTCCATGTTTCTCATCTTCGACATTACTTCTCAGACCCGTCTCATGTCTTCCAACCCGAGGATGTTGAGTTGGAAGTGGATGCATCTTTTGAGAAGAATCCTATTCAGATTGTCGATCGAAGTATGAAGGTTCTCCATGGCCAGTCTGTTACTCTGGTACGAGTGCTATGGCAGCACAGGTGAGTACAGGATGAGACTTGGGAGAGGGAGACGAATGTATGATCGCAATGGCCGGAGCTATTCGGGGTTTTTTCTTCTATACTGCCTTGATAAGAAAATTCGGGGAAGAATTTATTTAAGGGAGAAGTTTGTAAGAACCCAGATCTTATTTTCAGGTATGTTTTCTTTCTTCTAGTTGTTTTTGAGAAAGAGGGGAATTTATGGAAATTTATGAAGAACAAGTCGTGTACTTTATGAGTACACTCCGTGTACTGGGTCATCATAGGAGGTCGTGTGCTGGTCGTGTGATGTCCACACACATGGCCCTGAGAGGGTGACTTGGAGGCCACCTAAAGAAAAATACAGAAAAGTAAAGTACATGTTGTGTACTTCAAAAGTACATGCCATGTATTTTATTTTTTTTCATTAAACATATTGGGGTCGTGTCTAATCGCCAAAAACACCTTCTTCTAGGTTTGGTTTGGCTGAGAGCTCCCGTACGGCCGTGATCTTCCTCTGAGCCCCCGACTGAGCATCTGATCTCTGATTCAACCGTCGTCAACTGCATTGGGATCGCCTTAGTATGCCCTCTCTTCTACTGGATCTTTGTTTACCAATTCCTCCGCCTTCTCAAGTTATCCTATGTTGAATGTTTTAGAAGTTTTTGTAGATCTTCAGCATTCTAAGTTGATTCAAGTCATGGGACTCAAGTATATCGATCTCCCAACACTGAGGTAGGTGGTTTGTGCCTTTCCATTGAAATTCTTTGAGTATTATGTGCAATTTTTTCCAATACCCTTGAATGGGGTATTGTGTGTTTACTGTTTTAAACCTGTTTATTGCCTGTTATGATGGTATACATAAATAGAGGTTATTTGGATGTGAATAGGGTTTTTTTCTATTCTTTGGATGTGATTTCCCATGCATGTTCTGTTTACAGCCGTTTGGTTCTGTTTAGCTGTTAGGGTTCCTTGATGTTTCCCATTCCTAGTCTTATAGGATGGAGTGATTATTTTATCTGACATGCTTGATATGTTTTAGACTATTTATCCAAGTATTTCTTGAGGTTTACTTTATCCGTATTTCATTTCTATGCTCGTTTGACTTACATAAGGTCATGAGAACCTGGTGTAGTAGACTATAAGGGGAATTGACCATGTGATCTTCCTTATAGAGTCTTTATCACTTTTGACTATATGGGGAATTGACCGTGTGAGCTTTCTTAGAGAGTCTTTATCACTTTTAACTATATGAGGAATTGACCATGTGAGATTCCTCAGAGAGTCTTTATCACTTTTGACTATATGGAAAATTGACCATGTGAGCATCGTCCGAGAGTCTTTATCACTTTTGACTATATGGGAAATTGACCATGTGAGATTCCTCAGAGAGTATTTAATGCTTGAGACTATAAGGGGAATTGACTGAGAGATCTTCCTTAGAGAGTCTTTGTAGTATCCTTGTTTTGGTTGATCCAGATGGGTTAGGCTGAGAGAACTACCCAGAGGGTTTCCTGGTTGTTTTGTTGTTGTTGATATATGGAACTGATTGCATTGAAACTATAGGATTGGTTAATTCTGAGTACTTCCATGATTACTACATTCTTTTGTTTATTACCTACCATATATTCATTGACTGTTAGTCACAGATCTTAGGGTGATTTCCTACTAGGATTTAGTCTCACACCCTATTTGGGCTATGCATTTAGGCCAAAACAGATTATATTTCTATAGGTATAGATAATGGAAAATGCCCTTCTACTTCAGGTACATGATTTTCTATAGATCTGGAGAGCATGGGACCAAGCGGAGGCTTGCGATGCTGAGGATCTGTTTATATGTTTTCTTTTGTACTTTGGATTAGTACTATTTTGTATTCCAGCATTGTGATTTGTTTGGATGCTTTCCTAGACATATGTATCATGCATTATTTATATAGGAATGTGCTCCAATTTATTATTTCCTGTCTTCCACTGTTTACTTTTGTATGGATTATTACTGCTTCTGTTTTTTCCATTTGTTTACTTCCGCCGTGTTACTCTTCCAATGAGGGAATAGTTTTCCCACTTTCACACCCAAGGCCCTCACTAGTAGTTGGCAGCCTTTGGTGTTAGGGAAAATGTGCTTGAGGCCATGTGACCAACTGAGTACGGGGCGCCTCTGGGTGGCTTCTGGAACCGGTACGTTACACATTGTACCCTTCACAATAAGGTGGTTCATGGGTGTTAATTGATAGAAATCACATTCAACTTCACCTTATAGAATTTTAGTAATATAAAGTTATTAGAAGTTATTTGATTCACATTTAGGAGAAAGAGTAATGATAAAATTGATTACCTCAAGTAAGGTATGCGGTTGAGGAGAATCACTAGCCTCAAAGCTAGTGGGGTCCTTTATGTCTTCATGTGTTGATCTTTGTTCTACTCCCTATTTTCTTTGATCATTTCACATATATTGGTCTGTCAAGCTAGACTAGAAAATAATACCTTTCAAAGAATTTATTTTCAGCTACAATCCTTCCATAATCTTATATGAATCTTCTTATGGTTTTGTCTTCCTAAAATATATTTGAGGTGACACTCCAAACCCTACACCAATAATGTGATTATATTATTCTAACCACTTAAAATAATCTGAAATTAGTTTTACTTCAGGTATAGTTTTTATTGATTCTTCTGTCTAATACATATACAAAATATGAACATAAATATATATATTTTTTTATAATACTGTTATTAATCATAAAAAATTTATATTATGTCATTCTTACACATATTTCTCATACTCCTTGTGTGTTTTCATCAACTAGTTTACTCTCTTAATTTTTGTGGGCCTCCTTCCATAGCACATGACATGGGATGGATGTGGATTCAGATTTTGATTCATCAATATAAATATAAATAAAGGAACATATATTGTTTCATATCATATAAAACTTATATTATATATTTAAAATATATACCATTTTTTTCTCTAGTGAAGTGTACCTCATCCTTAATTTGTGATAGGGGTACATTGGTTTTAATTCACATTGTTTATTTTCATAAATCCCTTTTTATTTAATAAATTACCAATTTTGAATAAAATTAGATAAAATAAATAATTTCAAATAATATATTATTGACTAAAATTCACCTAAAATGATTTATCATCATGACAAATAATGAAAGTATTGTTGTACTTCTCGTTCCCCTCGTTGTTTGATTTTCATGATCACAATCACCTTCTTATTTATCTAATATTGTGTTTTAAGTGTTGTGGATGATAGGCAAGAGATGGCCAAAGGAATGGCCCAAGAAAGCCAAAAGTGGACTGAAATTCAGTCCACCGGCCAACCGATGGAAGACCACCGGCCAGCCGATGGAGGACTGGACAAGAGGGATTGCTCTGTCCAGACCACCGGCCAACCGGTGGCTTGACCACCGGCCAGCCGGTGGCACCTGCACTCAAAGGGGAGCCACTGTCTCACCACCGGCCAGCCGGTGGCTCTGGCACCGGTCAGCTGGTGGTGCCTGGAAAAGAAGGATCAGCCTCTGCCAAGGCACCGGCCAGCCGGTGGCTCTGGCACCGGTCAGCCGGTGGCCCCTGGACAGGAATCCTATGCCTTTTTGCAAACACCGGCCAACCGGTGGCCCTGCACCGGCCAGCCGGTGGACACAGTCAAACTAGCCGTTGGGCTGTTGACCAGCCTGTCCACTTGGCTCCCAACGGCTCTTTTAGCCTCTCCAACGGCTCCGAAGCCTCCCCAAGGGTTCCATGCCTATAAATAAAGGCCAAGGAAGCCCTGGACATTTACCGGAACTATACGGAAGCCCACGGACACCTTTTTGATCATTCGGCGTACTTTCGGCGGACTTCCTCAAAGGAACCCCAATAGCTCCAACAACTTCCACATCCAAGGAGCTCCTTCAAAGAAGCTTGGAAGCGGCCTTCAACATCTCCAATCAATCAAAGGCGCCCAAGACTTCCTCCATTACGGTTTTTCATTCTTTATTTATTTTGAGCTTAATTTGGGTTTGTGTCTACAAACCAAACTCTTTCTTCATCCCCCTTTCTTTTGGGTTTCACATCACCATTAAGGTGTGAAGAGGTTTCTTCAAGCCTTTCCTTTTAAAAGGCTTGTGTTTCGGTGAGCTAGCCTTCACCCGTTAAAAAGGCTAGTGGGTTCTTGCTCAACCATCAAAAGCAAGTGGGTTCTTGCTAAACCAATAAAAGCAAGCTGTAATAGGTCCTAGTGCTACCTCAAAGCCTAGTGGGTTTCTTGCTAAAACCATTGAAAAGCAAGCGGTAGGAATCTCTCAACGGTTGAGTTGGGAGTGGAGACGTAGGCCGGGTTTTGGCCGAACTCCGTTATCAATTTTGTGTGTCTTGCCTCTTTATTTCCGCTGCATTCTTAACTTTGATTTTAAATTGTTAATCATTTTTTAAAAGGCAATTCACCCCCCCTCTTGCCATCATTTCATTCATCGTTTGTTCCGACCCAACATTTGGTATCAGAGGGATAATTTGAGTAATACCTTAAAAGGTTTCAAATTCAAAGATCCATTGTGATGGCATCCACCTCTTTTGCCCCCGAGGGCTACTCATTGGGTCGGGCTCCATTTTTTGATGGGACCGACTATAATTATTGGAAAACCCGCATGACCACTTTTTTAAGAAGCATAGGATATCCCATTTATAAAATAGTCATGCAAGGTTACACTCTCTCTTCCCCCGACGAATCCAAATGGACCCCCGCCGATATTAGAAACTTTGAGCTTGATGGCAAAGCCATGAACGCTCTACATTGCGGCCTTGACCGAAATGAGTTCAACCGAGTTTCCACTTGCACCTCATCTCACGAAATCTGGAAACTTTTGGAGGTTACCCATGAGGGGACCAACAAAGTCAAGGATACTCGGTTAGACATGTATAGACAAGATTTTGAGTCATTTTCAATGCGTCCAAATGAGTCTATTTCTGAAATGTTTACTCGATTTACTGATGTGTGCAATGGTAGAAAATCTCTTGGAGATAACATTTCTGCAGAAACGATGGTCAAGAAGATCCTATGGGTCCTTCCGAGCTCATGGGCACCAAAGGTGACGGCGATCCAAGAGGCTAAGGACGTCAAAAATATGCCGGTAGAGGAGCTCATCGGATCTCTCATGACTTATGAGATCATGATGAGGAGGCAAGCTCAAAAGGAGGGCACACCAATCAAGACACCAAAGAACATCGCCCTCAAGGTACAAAAAGAAGTAAGCTCCTCCTCATCCTCTTCCTCTTCATCATCTTCCTCTTCAAGCGGCGACTCGGAAATGGAGAATCTCGCCCGCCAAATGCACAAGTTTATGAAGATGCACAAGAAGAAGAAGAAATCCCGCAAGCATCGAAAGCAAGAACCCACCGCAAGATCCGAGCCCAAGGTGAAAAGCTACGGGTGCGGCGAGAAGGGCCATTACAAGCCCGATTGCCCACTCAACAAGAAACGGGCCACGCAAAAGGAGAAAGGAAAGAAAAAGGTCCTCAAGGCGACATGGAGTGACACCTCCTCCTCATCCTCCTCCTCCTCCTCCTCGAGCGACCAAGGTACAAAATGCCTAATGGCATTCCATGAGGTAACATCTTCCGACTCCTCCTCTTGTTCTTCAAATTCCAATTCTTTAAATCATTTATCTTATGAAGAACTCTCACACGCTAGAGATCAATTAGAAAATGGTTTTCATGCTTTATCATCAAAATTTGTTGCTTTAAAAAATTCTTTCAAAAAACTCTCCTCCGAAAAAGAACAACTTCTCAAAGAGAAGGAGGAGATGACCCTTAAAATCCAAAATTTTCCAAATGTTGATTCCATGGAATCAACCATCAAAGACCTAAGGGAGACCCTAGCCAAGTTCACCCAAGGTGAACAAAACTTGTCCAAATTATTAGGTTCTCAACGAGTATCTAGAACCACCAATGGACTTGGCTATACCAACCAAGCCTCATCCTCCCATGCACCCACTGTTTTTGTTAGGGGGAGCTCTAGTTATAAATTTCGCAATTATTGTAAAAAACCCGGGCACCTTATTTATGAATGCAATTGTAAAAATGCCCGGTATGGTCAACCCAAAAGTTTTTTCTTTTCGGACGAATTTTATAGGAGAAGACCCGCCATGAGACAAGTGTGGATTGAAAAATCCCTCTTAGCGAGTCTCACCGGACCTAAATTTGTTTCGGTTTCAAAAACCTCTCCCCGGTGATTTATTGTTTTTATTTAGGGGGAGTTAGGTTCTTTTACGCCTTTTTTGTGAATTCAAAATTTTCCTTCAAAATTTTCATTCAAAATTTAAATTTCTCAATTCAAAATTTTCATTTCATTTTTGATTCAAAACTTTCAATTCAAACTGTTATTCATTTTTGATTCAAAACTTTCAATTCAAACTGTTATTCAATTTTTCATTTCAAAATTTTTTGATTCAAAATTTTCATTTCAATTTCAAAAATCTCAATTGATTTTTCAATTCTCAAATCTTGTTTTTCAAATCTTTTCCCTCAATCAAGTTTTATGCCCCATTCTATTTTGATAATCACAAAGGGGGAGAAATTTCTTGATTCATTGGGGGAGAATCATTTTAGCATTGCCTTTCATTTATGTTTTTACATTAATTGTTTTGGTGATTGTGATCATCAAAATAGGGGGAGATTGTTGTACATCTCGTTCCCCTCGTTGTTTGATTTTCATGATCACAATCACCTTCTTATTTATCTAATATTGTGTTTTAAGTGTTGTGGATGATAGGCAAGAGATGGCCAAAGGAATGGCCCAAGAAAGCCAAAAGTGGACTGAAATTCAGTCCATCGGCCAACCGATGGAAGACCACCGGCCAGCCGATGGAGGACTGGACAAGAGGGATTGCTCTGTCCAGACCACCGGCCAACCGGTGGCTTGACCACCGGCCAGCCGGTGGCACCTGCACTCAAAGGGGAGCCACTGTCTCACCACCGGCCAGCCGGTGGCTCTGGCACCGGTCAGCCGGTGGTGCCTGGAAAAGAAGGATCAGCCTCTGCCAAGGCACCGGCCAGCCGGTGGCTCTGGCACCGGTCAGCCGGTGGCCCCTGGACAGGAATCCTATGCCTTTTTGCAAACACCGGCCAACCGGTGGCCCTGCACCGGCCAGCCGGTAGACACAGTCAAACTAGCCGTTGGGCTGTTGACCAGCCTGTCCACTTGGCTCCCAACGGCTCTTTTAGCCTCTCCAACGGCTCCGAAGCCTCCCCAAGGGTTCCATGCCTATAAATAAAGGCCAAGGAAGCCCTGGACATTTACCGGAACTATACGGAAGCCCACGGACACCTTGTTGATCATTCGGCGTACTTCCGGCGGACTTCCTCAAAGGAACCCCAATAGCTCCAACAACTTCCACATCCAAGGAGCTCCTTCAAAGAAGCTTGGAAGCGGCCTTCAACATCTCCAATCAATCAAAGGCGCCCAAGACTTCCTCCATTACGGTTTTTCATTCTTTATTTATTTTGAGCTTAATTTGGGTTTGTGTCTACAAACCAAACTCTTTCTTCATCCCCCTTTCTTTTGGGTTTCACATCACCATTAAGGTGTGAAGAGGTTTCTTCAAGCCTTTCCTTTTAAAAGGCTTGTGTTTCGGTGAGCTAGCCTTCACCCGTTAAAAAGGCTAGTGGGTTCTTGCTCAACCATCAAAAGCAAGTGGGTTCTTGCTAAACCAATAAAAGCAAGCTGTAATAGGTCCTAGTGCTACCTCAAAGCCTAGTGGGTTTCTTGCTAAAACCATTGAAAAGCAAGCGGTAGGAATCTCTCAATGGTTGAGTTGGGAGCGGAGACGTAGGCCGGGTTTTGGCCGAACTCCGTTATCAATTTTGTGTGTCTTGCCTCTTTATTTCCGCTGCATTCTTAACTTTGATTTTAAATTGTTAATCATTTTTTAAAAGGCAATTCACCCCCCCTCTTGCCATCATTTCATTCATCGTTTGTTCCGACCCAACAAGTATTCCCTATTTTCTAATTTATAACGTGTGCATACGTAACTGGGGGTGTGGATTTATGTTCCCCTCACCATCCCTAATATTAATCTTGGTAAGAAGTGTCTGGAAGCCTCTATGGGATTTTCTAGTGGCCATTAAGACATATTTCTTTTAGAAATCATATAGAATAAACAAACTCTATAAGGGATACTGAAAAGTAAATCAATGTTTCATTATATAATTTTTTAGTAAAATAAAGAAATTATATTGTAAAAATACATTAATATCTTCCCAAAAGGTTTTCCTTTATTACAAGCTGGACATGGTTCCATAAATCTATATTAATTGGAAAATTCAATCTCATTGTGGCCCCAACATAACTAATGAACATTGACTTATTGGGGTCAATATTTTGGCCACATTGATTCCAGCCAACCTAAAATTTCATACCCTTGATTCTTTCCTTGATAATTTTAGTCAATAAAGTGATGCTACGTGGTTCTTGTATTTTTTTCATCAACATATTTTTGAACCCCTAATAATTATGTAGTTTCATTATCAACCATCTATTCTTCACCAAAATTGATAACATAATCAGGTCCATAATTAATTATCTTCATGAGTAGTCAAATATTTAATTTAGATTACATCAATATAGTAGAGAACACCTAATATTATTAAGAAAATTATAGTATATTAAAAAACAATTTAACCTACTCATTTAATTCTCTTTATTTTCTTTAAATTTTGAAGGGATTTGGATTCTATATCAAGAATCCAAATCTACCCTTTTTATTCCTTCTAACCTACAATATATTTTCTACATTTGGACTTCCATGAAATGATTATGATCTCCCAATGAAAGGGTCATCCTTGATTTAATTTTCAACTTATCCTATACTTGTTTTAGTCACCAGTTGGACAAGTTCCCAATTCATATTTTCTAGATTTGATACATAAAATACTTGCACTACTTGTGATTCCATTGTGAAAAAATAGTTTGTATACCCTTCCACACTAAAATTCACCTTCATGAAGCCCATTTCATCAATTTTCACTATACTCCAATTGTCCATACATTTTCAATGGAAAATAGTCTCTTGAAGTTTTGTATAATTCAACTCATATATCTCTTTGATGGTGCCAAAATATGACATAATCATATAAATTAGATTTCTATACTTGGAACCAGATATGTGTGATTATTTTTCCATGAGTGTAACACCACTATTTTGAATCATACTAAGGTCATAATGTTTTTTTATAGAATTTATAACCATTAATTGAAAAAATAGTATAAGATATAACAATTTAATATAGTCCCCCAGCTAGCCATTGAATCCGTTTGGAAAGTTAGTTTAGATTTATAGATAAATTCTTATAAATATGATCTTAGAACCATCCTATAAAATTTTTATTATATGTATTTGATATCTATACTTTAGTCCTTTATGGATTCAAATTTCTAAGAATTTTATTGTGGGATTCAATGTATAGATCAACATATTCACTATTATGTAAAATGTAAAGGTGAGCTTTCTCCCACTATATGATGGTAATTGTAACAACATCTATTCCCAAAATTCCTTCACCTATAAGGCGTCTGCTATTATGAGACTTTGGGAGACTAATTCTATCAACATCTAAGAGGTAATTGTTACATAATTCAATAGCTTCTTTAACAATATATTGTTCTTCAATACCACACTCTAGAAAACTTTGATTCTTGACGTACCCTTTCAAAATTTTCATATATCATTCAATGGGGTATATATATCTATAATGTATAGGACCACATATTTGAACCTATCTAACAAACTAAACCATCATGGGGACCATTATATAAAAAAATAATAGTTGAAAAAACATCTCTAATTCTCATAATATGACTGTAACTTCTTTATTCAAGATCAGAATCTTCATCGGGTCTATGACTTTACAACATATGGATTTGAAAAAGAATAATAGTCTAGTTAATGTATGTCATACATTTTTAGGGAGAATAAAATGTAAAGTGACAGAAATCAAATCTTTCATCAAAACATGACTATCATGTGATTTTAGTCCATGTAACTTTAAAGTATTCATTGACACAACATTATTGATATTTGATGAATACCCCTATGGAACTATTACACCATTAAGAAAAATTAAAAAATATAATTTTTCTTGTCTGGATAGAGTGTAAGCTACTGGAGGAAGAAAAGTCTATAGTTTACTATTCAGCGGTTCCAACTCTTCCCTTATCCCCATGTTAATCATGTCCAACCTATCCTTGATTCCATATTTTTTTGGCTAGGAACATTTAGTAACATTCCATTAACTCTATCAAATATATTTTTTATACACACATAACATCAAGAAATTATCTAATGTGCAAACAATTCCAGTATAGTAACTGAAAGAAATTTTATCATTTTTTCAAGCTTATTTCATAAGGATTTTTGAAAATGGTTTAACAAAAATATTGTTGATAACTCTTACTTTATTGAATAGTTGATCACCTATTAGTGGAGATGGAATTGTACCTCATTCGTTATTCCCATCGAATGTTTCCATCCAGAATTGGTATTTATTTCATCGAGGTAAAAAAAATATAATATCATCAAAACACGATCTTTGAGGAATGTTTCCACTAAACTAAGTTCATGCATTATTCACAAGTGGGATGCCCCAACATTCCTTTAATCTTATATCCTAACAAATTTCCAAAAATATGAAATTCATTAATTTTCCCATACAACATGGACCTCAATGTGAATTATTCACTTCTATGAGCATCACACATTTTAAAAAAAAGTATCCCATATCAATTTCAACTATTCGATCAATGGATCAAAATAGACACCAATATCCTTATTGATTTCTTTTAATTCATATATAAGTAAAGACAACATAATGTATTTGTGCATCATTCATATACATGGTGGAAAGTTATAATTTAGAAACATAATTGGCCATGTACTGTTAGTACTAATCTATACACTAAAAGGATTTATTCAATCTATAGAAAACGCAAGACAAAATTTTATTGGATCATTTCCAAATTTAGAATACTAATCAATTTTCTTCCACAAAGGAGAGTCTATTGGATTATGTAGTTTCCCATATTTAATTATTTTATCTATGTTCCATTTCAATTATCTTTATGTTTCCTAAAATCCATATGTTTTTATAAATTTTTTAATGATAGGAAAATACCATACAACATTTGAAGGACTTGATTCATGTTTCTTGTATCGATTCATGCCACACATAGGGAATTTTATGAGTGATTCATTGTCCTTGAGAAACAATATGCAATCATTTGGACAAGAATATGTTTTAGAGATCATTCCAATCGAATGTAGAATTGTTTTAGCATCATATGATGAACAATGAAGTTCATTTTATTCTGGTAGTATATCATTCGGGACACCAAGAAGTTTTATAAATCTTATTTTACTCAATTTGTAGACAACTTTAAAATTATATAACTTCAAAACAGCTAATAATGTTGTGTATTTAGAACAACAGATATAAAATGGTCTCTTAAAAATATATTTAACATCACAAAAAAAAATTGAAAATCATGAGGGTCATCTTAAATTTTCATTTTCATTTATTTTTTATGATCACCATCATTATTTACACTAGTATTCATATTAAATTATATATAAACCACAGTATCATCCCATTTAGTGTGAACATTTAGTTTTTCCCCATGTTTAGTCCAATATTTATAGCTCTAACCTATTCTTTGGTAAATAAAATGTTCTTCCTACTCTTTTGGACTAATTTTTCTTGAATAACAACATTGTAAACATGGAAAAAGGATTTTAGAAGGTTCGTATGCATGCTCTATTGCAAACTTGATGAACTCTTTAACTCCATATTCATACTCTTTTGTTATATGATTATTGTGCCTGAATTTTTTATTCATATACATCCTATTATGATCATAAAATATTCATTTTATACAAAAAATAAATAAATACACATAAGATATTCATAATAAATGGAGAAAGTTATAGATAATTATAATAAGTGGAACCCAACATTTTAATGTTATTAGTGATGATTCCTAAAAAGTTATCATTTTACACAAGGGGGCATGAAAATAAACAACTTTGGGTAAACATTTTGATTATTGGTCTAGGTTCTCAATTTGATGTTGTGTGGGACAAAAAGGTGAAAATTATATGATAGTCTCTATAACAATGCTAAGTAGGAGTCCAATAAGAGGACGGAGTTAATTTTTATTCATCTCTTCACATGTTATGTGGTGGGTGAGGTGGTGTTTCATTATCATTCTGAGTATAGATTTAAAGGGGTGGTAAAGTCTAGGTGACTGTTACCTTTCAGTGACCCAATTTCATGTATGATTAATTTTAAGATCAAGAAAAAGAAGTGAGTAATTGAAATTATATGGGAAATTTAACCATTGATAAGTATCAGTCAACCCTTTATCCTTCTTTAATTTAATTATGACATTTTACCAAAGATAGGCAGCCACTTCAGGAATAAATGTTTCTTATATCATTTATTCCCTTTTATCATGTTCGGAAACACTTTATGTCATAAATCAAGGGCCTTAAAATCATTATTTCTTGTATAATTATAAAATATATTATTAAAAATATTAATAAAATGGATTCTTACTCAACTAAATTAGTTACGGACATATATTAATCTAATCGTCACTAATAAATTTGTTATAAAAATTATTTATTATTGGTTGGTATACTTCCCTTGGGAATTATTTTTCTTAATTACCATTTAATTGTGACCTGGATTTCTAAATTATGTAAAAATATCTTTCCACAAAACATACATGGTTATGTAATCACCATATTTTGACACGGGGTCAACGATATTATAATTCCATGATATGAATGGATGAAACTGTTATTGATGACAGAAGTGAAGCTAAATTCCATGTTACTCTCTATTCTAGACCATGTATTATATGGATACCAACAAATATATTTGAACTATAATCCACTAATGAACCCCTATTTCAAAAATAGTATAGTTATCAATCTAAATTATATGTCACATATCCTAAAATATACAAAACCTAAATTCAATTTCCTTAAAAACACCACAAATACTATCGATTAACAAACATTCCAAAACATTCATTAATCATGGATTTCAAATAATTGAGATCCAAAAACATTATGATTCCACCTTTAACGCATAGTATAAGACATTTTATAAATTTACTACTCATAAAACCCTCTCTTATATATTTTATTAATTTCATACCCCTCGATATACCTAATCCCAATATAGGGATATTAATACACTTATGGTCACATAAATTTATATCAAATTATTCAAAAATAGATTAAGAAATTCATTGAAACTTTGGGGGTTTTATGAATTACAACCAACACCAACTAAATCGTATCAATATTTACAAGAATTTTAGGGTAAAATAGTTGTATAATAGAAGTATTTAAACATGAATGAAAAAATTTCAATAAATGGGTGTCCTATTATCTCAATATATAAAATAAACAAACCAAAGTTTATATGAAATTCATGAAATCATTCATTGGAACCATATGAAATTACAAATTTATATATAAACACATAATTAGTTACAAGTTCACATAAAAAATACATAATAAAAATTAAATAAAATCATAGTATTAATCCCAATAGACAACCTATTAATGAATCCACCACCACAATGACACATATCACTATAATATATCTACCACATCTAGTAGTCAAAACCTTCACAGGTATATCTAAAAGAGTATACTCATTATTAATAAAATCTATACTGCATGTATGGTTATGGGAGATTATCATAAATTTAATAAAATTCTTCCACTATCTTCTAATATTATATGAGTTTGAGATAAATGTATTTTAAATTATAATTTTTTTTGGGTGACAGTAAAACCATTCCAAATGATACGTAGTATATCAATATAATAACAATAATATATACATGGATTAATAAAAATAGTAATTTTATAAATAATAAGACTAAATTGATACATACCCAAACACCTCAAATCATGACTAAATTTTTCATTTTCCACCCCTCATATATAATGTAACTAGATAATAAAATGAATATTAAAAGTAATTTTATCAACATCTATATTAACCAAGGAAAACTCACAACACCGTCAATCCTAGGAGTATAATTCTAACAAAAAAAGAAATAGAATACTCTAAAACACCTTGAATACTCCCTAGGAATTGACAGGTCCATTATATAACTATTTTCCAGAGTGTAAGTTGAAAAAATGTTGAATCAAAAAAATGATTTTATGTCCTTACATAATGGTAAAACACCATACCCTTTTAACTCTATTTGAACATGATGTAAACCTTATAGTATAATATCAAAAATTATGTACTTCAAACCTTATATATTAACACTATCATATCCTAAAAACCTAAAATAAAACACATGATAAACACCTATAACAAATCCATTTAATAGGTCACTAAAATCATATATAAGCTTAATCAAAACCATGATTTTACATTTAAAACAACATGTTCTTATTTTTAAATCTAAAAAATTTAATTCAATGTTTATTTTCACAAAAAAAATAACTATTTACCCATTTAATCAAGTAACCCCTTTAAAAATAAATTTTATCAAATCCTTGACCATTAATATTCATTTTCAAAACCAATTCACTAAATCAAATAAAAACCATTTCATAGAAATCACCATAAAAGGAAAATTTAATTACCAACCTGTTTTTAAATTTTAAAACCCCAAAAATCCATTATTCATTTTAAAAGATTTTCAAAATCTATAGTAAAAAAACTATATTGATTTTGGAATATAAATATCCCAAATCTAGAATCTTATTAAGGTATAAAATCTACCTTAAAATAATATATATAATAAAAACTCCCCAAAAATAAAAATAATATAGTAATTCATTTAATTAAAATCACACTAATTCTCATTTATGTTTTGGAACAACCATCTAATAAACACATCACTGAAATGAAAATTATAACTATTATTATGTGATGATGAATGGATTATAATTAGATAATTTTAATTTAATTGATGACTCTCTAATATCTAAATAATAAAAATAAGTTTAAATAAAATAGAAATTAAATCAATAAGATTTCTATTTATCAAACATTTATCCCAAATCATTAAGAAAAGTAATGGATACACACTTCATATCACATCTATAAATCAGTTTAATTATAAATTTTCTATCATAATCATCATAGTACATCACCCTTACAAAAAACTTTAAATATTATAATAATAATTTGTAGAAAATTATATATTAAATGGTAAAATTTTGAAGCCAATAACTCATATGAAATGGTAAAATCTTGAAGCCAATCTCCCACCGTCATGGATTACAAAACAATCCATTCGACAAAAATTTGAGAAAACGATGACGGTGAGGTGATCAGGAAGGGGGAGGGGGAAGGTTTGTTGCATTGATCAGTTGAGGGAGTGGAAAATGGTCAAAGGGTGGTCATCGAAGGGCTACATTTCAATGGTTAGAGGTCGGCCTAGGATGAAGACTATGATGGCAGGGAGACAGTTGACAGAAAGTAAGAAATAAAAAACACAAAAATATAATTTCGTTTGGACAAGGTATGCACAATAGGGGTGATTGATGACACTGATAAATGAGAGAGGAAGATAAATAGTAACATATCTTGGATTTGAGAGAGTTGATTCATCTAAGAGAAGGTAGAGGGGGAGCGGTGACAGAGAAAAACTTCTGTGAGAGCTTGAATGGCGTGAGGGAAATTAGTTTGATTAGGGTTCTATTTAAAAGATTGGGAAGGGTTTTAACATTGCTTTCAAAAAAGTGTTAATAAATAGGGGTTTTATCTATGCTAAAATAATAAGCATTGATAAAGACCTATATTATTAATTTTAATAATTTAATGAATATAATTTAAAAAAATAAATGCATATAATTATAAATAAATAAAAATTAATATAATTATAAATATATTAAAAGATTTGTAAATATGTATTTATAAATATAATTACAGATATATATTTATAATTATAGTTAAAAATAAATATATTTTTAAATATATTTATAAATATTTGTATATAATTATAAATATATTTATATATTTATATATATTTATACAATTATATATATTAAATAAATATATATAAATATAAATATAAATATAGTAAATATATTCATTATTTAAATATTGAGGCTTTGGCCCCAAACTTTAAATAAAATCATTATTTAAATATATTTATTATAATTTCATAATTATCTATATATAAAATTATTTATTTATAATTATATAAATACATTATAAAAAAATATAATTATCTATTTATAATTATAAATATATAATTTTATAAATATAGTAGATATAAATTTATAAATATATTTATTTATAAATAATTTAATTACAAATATATTTTAAATATTATTAATGAATATATAATCTTAAATTTCAGAATGTTAAAAATGAGTGAAATTGAATAATTAAAAATGAGAAGGTTTTAAAAATATTAAAAAAACTGATAAGTTTTATTAATTATAAGAATTATTAAAAACAATATGGATATATTTTGAAATGATGATGAATACATATTTAAAATATTAAAACATAGTAAATAAATATGTATAAATAAACATTAGAAAATGATTAAATTCCAACAAAATAAATAATAAAAAATATTAAAAATTAATAAATAATTTTAATTTAAATAATTTTAAAAATAAATAAACAAAATTTTCAAATTAAAAACATAATATATTAAACATATTACCTTACTAAATTAAATTCTGAAATGAATGCTAAAATTTCAACTAATTATATAAATATTAAGTGTGTGTGTTTCAATATGTGATTTCATTAATTGCATAAATATTTATGTGTTTGAAATTAATGTGTATGTATATATATATACAAGTTTGAAATATATTAAATTGAACAATGAAATTATATAATACGTAACATTTATTAATGAAATAAATAACAATAAGAATGAATAAATTTAAAAATGAATAACTGTTATTAATTATATAGATAATTTTAAAACAAATAAAAATGGATATTTTTATATGTTAAAATGAAAATGAGTACATTTTAATTATATAAATTACAACCATATTAAAAAAACTTAAATGTTAATGAACAAACATGATTAAAGAAATATTATAAAATGGATAAACTTATAAAAGTATTGAACAATGAAAATTGAAAATGAGTAAATTGCAAAAATATTAAATATATGAATGAATAATTATGTATAAAAACATTAAAAATTTATAAATTAAAAAAAACATTAAATGAATAAATATTTAAAATCTATAAATTATAAAAAAAAAAGTAAGCATGCACTTAACATTATCAATGAATAAATTATATTAAATGAATACATGTTAAAAATGAGTGAAAGTTAGTTTTATATATATATATATATATTAAACAATTAATATATTGTATATAAACTCGACCAAAGTTAGATGTTGGTCCCATCCTCCTTTGAAGTCCATATAACATTCTCTCAACATGTCTTCTAGTGTCTGAATTGTCTGCTCAGATTGTCCATCAGTTTGAGGATGACAGGTCATGCTGAATTTTATCTTAGTGTTTAGAGCATGTTGAAGACTTTCTAGAACTTGGAGGTAAATCTTGGATCTTGATTGGATACAATCGATATTGGTACTTCATTCAGCCTTACCACTTATCTGATGTATATCCATGCAAGTCAATCTAGTGAGAATTCCTCTTGAATCAAAATAAAGTGAGTTGTCTTTGTATGAAAATCCACAATAACCTATATAGAATTATTTACCCTAGATGTATTTGGAATTCTAGTGATAAATTCCATGGTTTTTTTCCCATTACTAGTGCAAAAACACTTATTAACGTCGGTTTTTATTGATTTTTGACGTCGTTTATAAACCGACGTCTTTAAAGGCGACATTAAAAATAGATTTTTCGCGTCGGTTTTTCAAAACCGACGCCAAAAATAATTTACTTATGAGTTTCGGTGTCGGTTTTATAGAAAACCGACACCCAAAATTCATTTAGACATGCTTTTCGGCGTCGGTTCTTTATATAACTGACACCGAAATGGGAGTCGACTGGCTTTTAGGCGTCGGTTTTATAGAAAACCGACGCCGAAAACCGAGTCCACTGGATTTTCGACGTCGGTTTTCTATAAAAACGACGCTAAAAATCGGTGAAACTTGTATTTTCGGCGTCGGTTTTATTGAAAACCGATGGGGGAAAACCAATTTTTGGCGTCGGTTTTATAGAAAACCGACGCCAAAAATCGGTTCTTCGGCGTCGGTTTTTGATAAAACCGACGCCATAAGTCTTTTTTTTTCAAAAACACTTTCGGCGTCGGTTTTGAAAATAACCAACGCCATAAATAAATAAAAATATAAAATAATTACAATTTCACTTCCAAAAAAATTGAAACCCCTGAAAGAAAACACAGTATAAAAAAACAATCAAAGAGTATTTTTGCAGAGGCACTTGAGAGAACTCAAAGTAAAGTAGAATTAAAATACACGTACCTAAAATATTAGAATATACATACCTCAAATCTTAATCAATATACATACCTCAAATCTTAATCAGACTTAACAAAAAGTTTGCAAAAGTAGATTGAATATGGATCATATCATATTGGGAATAAGACTGTGAATCATTGAATGCCTACAATAATATTGAATGATATGAAATTAATAAATAGAAAAAAGTGGCAGAAAATATATAAAAAAATTAATACAACTAACCTTATGAAAATCATTAGTTTCCTCAGTTGTGATTATCTCATACATGAATCGTAGAATATAATAACCACATTCAAAATTTCCATTTTGTCGATGACACTGTAGTTATAAAACATTTAACTAATAATAAAAACCAATATATAACAAAAATAGAAAAACTAATTACCTGTACGTCCACATATTTTATTTTCATCGGTTTCTTTTCTAAAATGTTTTCCTTTGTAAAATGTTTCTATGAACTGCATTTTTTTATATAAGAACTAGTAAAACTTTTGTAAACAATGAAAATTAAACATAACAAACTTATAAAAATAAAAAACAACTTACCTGTATAATAAGTTGAAAAATGGTTTACGCACTTTTCCTAATAAAGATCAAAACCAATATAAGGTGCATTCATTTGGGCAAAATACGCCTAACATCCAATGCCTCCTACAATATAAAAAGTTCACAATTAATGACATTATAATGATCATTAGTTCAAAATTATGTTGATGTTCTTACCTATCAAGAAATGGAAAAAACCAGCACTGAATCTCTGTTTGTGATAATCTCTCGGATATATATTGAACTCTTTCTTCATTCTTCACTTGTTTGACTTCCAAGGAAATGTACTCTGGATCTATAAAGCTGTAAATTCTTGTAGTTTAATTTTGTAAAAGAATCCTGTGTAGATACCTAATTTAAAAGAAAATATAGTTAGTCAATGACATAACAATCTTTAATTAAAGAAATAGCAATTCAATAATCAATTTACTTACATGGAAAACAATTTCACCACATTCAGCCCGATCTCTTAAAAATTTACTAAATTCATGATATCTTCTTTCTGTATTCTCAATTGATAATTTATTCCACATATATCGGGCGTCATCCGAAACTCATAGATAAAATTCAAGGAAGAAGAGGACTCAGATAATCTTTTCAACCCATAAGAAATATCAGAAGTAACTACAACCAACTGTTCCTGAACATTTTGTTGCATTTGTACAGTTTCTTTTTCTTTCAGATATTCCTATATAAGTTAAATGTCAGAAAACATTATAAGTAATTTGGAATCATTTGTAATTAATATTTAAAAAAAATACATACCTCATGTGAAATATAACGAAGTAGGGCAGTTGTCCAAAGTAAAAAATGGCCCATACATTCCCCAACACTAGTGATCTCCACAGTAGGAAATGGTAGTAGAGCAGTAGGATCTATAATAACAAGTAATGATACTATTACCTGACCCATCTGCATAGGTTGATGATGTACCGAGTCCCCCAAAAAATACACCTGTCCTAACGCAACAATATGTACATGAGTATCTCCTGCAAACAACTCACAATATAAGGCTTGATCCGAGGGAGGAGGTGGAGGCTCAAAGTTAGCAGGTGGAGAAGGGTAGTCCGGTTGAGCAGACTAAGAAGGTAGAAAAATGAAAAGGGTATATTAGTGTTTAAATTTTATAACATAGAAAAAATTATTAAAAATTAAATAAAATAATATACCTCAAAAGGTTGTGCAGACGGGGCAGGGTAAGCAGATGGGGCAGGGTAGTCCGGGTGAGTAGGCTGAGAATGTTGAAAAATGAAAAAGTTATATTAGTATTTATAATTTATAAAATAGAAAAATTGATGACAAGTAAATAATATACCTCGGAAGGCTGCCCAAATGGGGCTGGGTAAGCAGATGAGGTCGGGTAGTCCGGGTGAGTAGGCTTAGAATGTTGAAAAATGAAAAAGTTATATCAGTGTTTATAATTTATAAAAAAGAAAAATTGATGACAAGTAAATAATATACCTCGGAAGGCTTCGCAGACTGTGATTGTCTTGCCAAGTGTTCTAATAAATCCTTATGTATTGCTGCTTGAATTTGGTCACTCATAGACCGTTTCATATCATGCAACTCTTCTTTTAAGGATTCGATTTCTGGGTCTCTTGACTGCTTACTCTTACCAAAAACCTTCCGAATACTAACACCCGCCTGATATCCTCTAACACGGCTGGGGTGTTCTACCTTTCCCAAATAAGTGGATAGGATATCCATCCTACCCTCGGGGATAAAAGAGCCTTGTGCTTCTTGATCCTGAAGTTCATCCTGAAATGAAAAATAAAAAAGTTATATTAGTGTTTATAAATTATAAAATAGAAAAATTGTTAACAAATAAATAATATTTACTTACAATTCTATCAGCCACTTGATGAGCTTCCTCTGTAAGATATTGCTCATTTTTTCTTCTTCTTGCTCGTTTCCATTTCTCATGGCGAGTGGGAGGAGATGGAGGACCATACTGGATCTCTTCTGAACCACTACTTGATCGAGCTCTTAATGCTTCAAATTTTTCTTCAATCATTTTCTGCTCCAAATATGAGTACCCTCCATGTGATAAAGTATGAGGGTATACGTTTTGCAAATGGAACTCCTGGTGAGATCTCCTGGAGGCCTGTTACATAAAAATAAATTACTAAGTAATAAGGAAAATATAGCATAAATTTTAAAATATAAAACAATTACAATATCTGAAATTTCTCTTCCTGACGACTGTCAACAAATCGCTTCTATGTTTCTTTATCTATATATGGATACTTAAGACATGGGGTTTCAAACCTTCTCTTTCCAAAAACATATTCTTTTGTCAGTTTGGTTTTAAAATCTCTCCATCGAACTGCCACTAAAGAGAGATGTATTTTCCTAATTTCTTTGGTTTATTCAAAATTGAATATCATCTGTAATTGAATAAATTAAATATGTCATTTAAACTATATAATATTAAAAAATGAGATAAAATAAATAAATAAATATATTTTACCATCACAGCCTCCCAAATCTGTTGCTTCGACGTCCTGTCCACTGACTTCCAATCAGGATATAAAATACTAATCCTGCAACGGCTCTACATCGCTATATAACTGACAAACTGAACTGCATTTGGGCCAACTGCATTATTATTATCATCAAAATGGATGTGTACTTTGTTATCATCATGAGCAAGTGATAGTATTGGTAAACGGGTAATACCACGTTTACCAACTTGAGAACTTGATTTTTGAGTAGTAACTGAAGAAGTCGCCTCCGCCAAGGACGCATCAGTAGACCTGCAAAAAAAATTTGTAAATTAATAGTTTTATTTCATTAAATAAGTATATTACTAAATATTTAATAATATGTCAAAATAGATATACCTCGGTAACTATTCCTCTCTATCTGTATCTGACATTGCTACTAGAAAGTGTAAAGAAATTTTGTGTACCCACATATCATTAGAAAACTGAATAATTAGAAACAAGGAAGACAAAAATAAATATGTAAAAATAGAGGCATGCATTTGTAAGTTTTAAAAATTGACACAAAATAAAAATATTTACCAGAAAAATTAGGAGACTAATTTAGTGTTTTTCCACATGACTTCATCATGATCGGTACGTACTGCATGCACTATGTCTGTCTTATATTCATTGTAATCATCTGGAAATTGCGTAATAGATGAATAAGGCTCACGTAAATCACTAGCATCATCAGAATCATCCTCATCACCCAAATGATATCTTTTCCCTTGCAAAACAACTGACCACTGATCATTCGACGGATCAATGACATAAAATACTTGTTTTGCATGTGTCGCCATGATAAATGGTTCTTCATTGTGATTAAATCTTTTCAAATCAACCAGTTTGAACCCATATTCATCATGTTTCACGCCACTATTACTATCAACCCAATTACACTTAAAAACAGTGACTCGAAATTTAATATAATCAATTTCCCATATGTCTTCAATAACTCCAAAATATGAAGTTGATGCGGAAATTGGGTTTTTATCTTTGGCACTCGAAAAATGCACTGCTTCAGCGAATACCATCACACCAATATTCTGAATGGTACTCTTGACATCCAGAAAAATCGACGTCAAAAATCGGTGAGTCGACTAGATTTTCGGCATCGGTTTTCCTGAAAACCGACGCCGAAATGTTTTTTGTAATTATTTTCCATGTCGGTTTTACTCAAAACCGTCGCCAAAACATTTTTTTAAAAAAATTCGGCATCAGTTTTGTGAAAACTGACACGAAATATCATCAGATAATTGTTTTGGGTGTCAGTTTTTTGTATAACCGATGCCAAAAATTTCCCGCACATACTATTCGCATCGGTTTTTAGAAAACTGACGTTATTACGACGACTTTAAAATCCATATTTCCACTAGTGCATTTCCATGTTGGTATGATTAATGGTTTCATCATCCCCTTTGACTTATTCCTTTCAGCCTTCACTTGTTGACACACCAGGCACTTAGATGTATGTTTAGTGATCTCCTACTTTATATTGTCCCACCAATAGTGTTATCGAAGATCTCGATACATCTTTGTGCTTCCTGGGTAAATGGAGAATTTATAACTATGTGCATCATCCAATATTTCCTTCTTTAACTCCGAATTTTATGGTAGACATGGTCATGACCCAATTCTCACAACCCCTTCTTTATTAACACTGAACTCTGAGGATTTTATTTTTCTTATAGTTTCCACTTTCTTCTGAATTCCCACATCATCCCTTTTATCATACTTTATATTTTATAAAAGAGATGTTTTGGAAATAATTTTTGAAAATATTAATGATGTTCATTTCTTTATGATTCTCATGTCCATCCTCTTTAAGCATAAAAAGGTCAGATCCTTCACAATTCTCATCAATGATAGAATTGTTGGATCATTTCTTACTTAGAGTGTCCACCACTTTATTTGCTTTCCCATGATGTTAGTGAATTTAGAAGTCATATTCCTTAACCATTTATAACCATCTTTATTGGAACATATTCATCTCTTTCTGTGTGAATATATACTTGAGGATTTTTTTAATCCGTATATATTTCAAACTTCTCCCCAAAGTGATAATGTCTCCATATTTTCAAAGTGAATATCACTAAATCCAACTCTAGATCATAAATTGGTTAGTTTTATTCATGAACTTTCAAATTCCTTGAATCATAGGCCATGAATTTCTCATTTTTCATTAACATACAACCCAATCCCTTCTTCGAAGCATCTTTGAATACCACAAAAATCTATCCACTTGTGGGTAGTGTGAGAACAGGTGTATCGATAAGCCTTCTTTTAAACTCCTTGATTATATCTTCACATTCATCATTTTAATAAGACTTGACTCCATTCTAAGTTATCTTGGTTGGATAGTTTGAAAATCATGAGAAATTCCTCACAGATCGATGATCATACCCAGATAATCCAAAGAAACTATGGATATATATCATAGATTTTGGACTCTTCCATCCTTAAATTTCTTCCATTTTTGAAGGGTATATAGATATCCCATTTCTTGTGATGATATATCCCAAGAATGAGAATTAATTTAACCAGAACTCATATTTGTTGTACTTTTCATAAAGATTCTCATTTTTCAAGGTCTTTAGCACAGTGATCAGATGCTCCTCATTTTCCTCCTTTGTTTTTGAGTATATTAGAATATAATATATAAAAACTACCATAAATTTTTCAATATAATAACTAAATACTCTATTAATAACATATATTAACATTTATAGGTAATTATTAAGTCCGAATGGAATTTCTATGAACTCATAGTGCATGTACCTTGTACAAAAAGCAGCCTTGAGGATATCCTCCTTCTTCACCCTAACATGGTAATATCCTAACCATGGATCCACCTTGGAGAAGTATTGTTCCCTACATATCTAATAGAACAAGTCATAAATCTATGACATTGGATACTTTTTCTTTATCTTGATTCTTTTGAGCTCATGATAATCAATGCAAAGGCACATTGACCCATCCATCTTCTTGATGAAGAGGACTGGTTCACCCCATAGTGAAGCACTTAAGAGTATGAACCATTTATCCATATTCTCCTATATTTGTTTCTTCATATCCTAAATTTCCACAACAGTGATTCTATATGAAGTCTTGGATAATGGTAATGCCCTAGGTATAAGATCGATTAAAAATTAAACCTCTCGATTATGAGGAAGACCAGGAAATTCCTCAGGAAACATATCAGTGTATTCCCTTACAATAGGTATTTCTTCAAGGATGGTTCTTTCCTTAGACTCAATCATTTGAGATGGATATGCTTTCTCAAAGGGAAATAAGATCTATACTTATAATGTTGGTGCTAAAGAATATTCATCCTCCTCCTTATACTTGTACATAATTAGGGGTTGATTCTGAATACGGAGAGTGATTTCCTTATCATGGAAATTTATGTTGGATCTATATAGGGAAATCCAATCCATGCCAATAATTACATCAAATTTGACCAAAGGGAGTATGAAAAGGTTAAATGGGAAGTTTAACCAGAAAATTGTGACAGGGGAGGAGTTATATACTTGAGAAGAAATAATTTCCCCATTTTCCATTTTCACTAATAACTCCACTTCCATACTTCATGGTGGTGTTTGGATAGTTCTACTAAACTTTCATTATATGAAAAAATGTCTATAACAAGAATCAAAAAATATATTCACTATCCTTGAATGAATAACTAGCGTACCTATCACCACTTCATTTTTGGGATCCACCTCAGTTTTTGTGATGTAAAAATATCATCCTTTTCGCTTTTGAGGTTTTTTTTGTCTCCAAAAACCCTTGGATAAGTACATTTTTTTGAAAGGTGTCATGGTTCCTTGTAGTAGAAGCAATGAAAAATGCGCTGAGGGTTGACTAGAGAATTCCTTTCCCCCATTGCATTAGTGGGTTTATCCTATCAAAAATCACTTTCTAGGTTCCCTTCCTTCCTGTACCAAAATAATTTCATCATCCCCTATAGTCAATTTTTGGGGTGCTTCTTTCCAAATCCTTGACAAGTTGGGTGTTGAAATTTCTTATAACCGTTAGATTTATCCATCTAACCACCAGAATTAAACTCTAATTTCTACTTATTATCCCCACGATACCCTTGAGATTTTATGATCTCCATTTCAACTTTGAGGGAACATTGGATAATTTCCTCATAGCTATCAAATTCACGGATCACCAGGGCTTTTCATAGACTATATTTTATACCACCAAAGAATTTTTCAACCTTGCATTCAGGGGTAATGACAAAGATGGAGGAATATTGTGCAAGTATTATGAAGTTTTCTTCATATGCCTTGATAGATTCATTGTATTTTCTCTTGAGGGTAAGGAAATCCCTTGACATTTTAATATAGAGAGTGCAATGAAAATATTTATCAAAAAAACTCTAGAATTTCTTCCACCCCATCACTTTGATCTCTTCCTCAGACTTAGTATTCTTAATAAATCTCCACCACTGATAAGCTTATCACTATATATGATAAACAAAAAATATAACCTTATCTTTCTAAGAACATTGAAGGATAGAGAAGATATTATCAATGTATTTGATCCATTTTCCTGTGATTAAGGGATTAAATGATCCTTCAAAGTCAAAGACCTTTGTCACATGAAGGTCTCAATTGTAGCTTGTTCTCTATTAAAGGGATTTAGAAAATTTTCCTAATATAGGTTTCTATTTAGAACCTGAGTTAGCTGAGAGAGTATCACCATTAAGTTCGTGATTCCTACTCCCATCGGGTTGGGAATCTCTTTGGGGAAGTCATCACATTTCCCTTCACATTGATTGTTTACCCAATTCCTCATATTTCCGACCATTGGATAGTATAAAAGGAAAACTGTGGATGATTATACTTTAACTATTTATACACATAAACTATAATTCAATGACAGTAAGATATAAATTATAAATTTCATTTATTTCCTCAACTTTTGAATTTCAAGGCTTCAATCTATATTATCCATGATCTATTTCCTAACATATAATCTTAGGGGAATTTTTTGTTCCCATAATAATAGTTAATAATGATCTTATGGATTTACCAAATAATATCTCTTGAGAGTGTCAAACTAGGTGCATAGTAATTCCCATTATCATGTACCAAGTTACACTGAGTTAGGCCTGGCACACTTTTTCAGAGTTATTACCCCTAGGTACATCTATTCCAAAACCACGCCCAATTGTAGTATCTAGACAGGGATGTATTTTCTTGATAAACCACTTACTCTAAAATTACCAAAATTTATGGATGTTTTCTTATACTTAGTCTTATCCCTATGTATTTTTATATAGTTTTATAATCCTAATCCCAAAAAATAACTAAAGTTTTTCTTTTATACCAACTATAACAACCATGTTAATTATATCACATTAATACATGATTTATTACATTAAATTACAGATAATACAACCCATAAGTTTGAGAAGTATAGTTTATTTGGGAATTAGGTACATAGAATAACATTTTTAACATGGGGTACAATGGAATTATTAAAAAACATCCTTAACATGCTTCTAAAATCCCATGTCTTTTAAATCTGCATGGGAAAACCTAGGGATATACATAAGAAAGGGGTGAAATATAAAGCCTAGTAAGGGAATAAACATGTAATAATGTTAATATAATAGTACATGTTAGAAAATAGTCTTATCAATGGGGAATAAAAAAGGAGGAATCATAAACATGAACAATACTACATGGTATAGCATGATAATCATAAAGGTAACATGGGAAATGTGGTAACAAATTAAAACACTACATCATAAACATAGTTCAAGGATTAACTGCCAAGAAATCATGGTGGAAAATTTCCATGAAGGAATCAGGTTCACTCCTTGTCCCAACATGATGTATCATGAGACTAAACATTACCCAATGCATTAGAAATATATATAATTTTGGGCGCACCTTTCACTTTCATTTCATTCTCATGCTTAAGTGTGTCATATAGATCATACAACATGGATCATTGCCATATTTTTTTTCAAAATAAAGGAGTGTGGAATAAATATATTTATGTCCCAATTAAAATAGGTATAAGTTTATAAATTTTAATACCCTTGATAGGAAATGGTTATGGTATTCACTACACAATTGTTTTGGCATGGAAACTCATGGTGAAATTTCGGCAGCATAATGGCGTCACTTAAAAATTCATAAAAATGGGTTGATGAGATAGAAATGGGTATATCATAATTTGGAAATGAATTGGACAATAATGGGGATATGAAATAACATATCTCATCATGATTAAATGAAGAAAAAGTACATAATGTAAATAATATGCTTGAATAAAGATGCGAAAGGAAAAGATCCTTATGAAATTTCGACATGGTAACGAGTGTACATAAATGTTCATGAGAGGGATTAATGAGAGTGAAATGGGACTCTAATAATTTATAAATAAAATTAAAATTAAGTAGGTTTTATGATAACATACCTAAATAACCATAAATTGATACTATGAATCATAACATAAAAGAGGTGCCTGAATGGAAAAGAGAAGAGAGAAATCCCTTACTTGAATGTGTGACTCCAAATGATTTGTAGGGGATTATTGAGAGCTTAGGGCACATTGGTAGGACTCTATAGGGTTAATTGGAAATTATATATGTGATATAAGGAGTTTTAGTGAAGATAAATGGGATATTGGGTGGGTTTATATAGGAAAAGAGGGGGATTTCTTCATTATTTAGGTTTTGGACTCTACATAATAAAATAACCAAAACCACAAAAAATAGCATGGTTTTTTCCCATGTTTTATTCCAAATGGGATTGTTTATTATTATTTTATAAGTCTAAGGTCCGTAATTGATAAAATAATTTCCTTTCTTATATGGAGGTGAGTCACACTCTAGAAGAAATGATTTAATACCTTAAAATATATTAATGGTTTTGGAGGATTCATAAGTGCTTTATAAAATAAATAAAATAAACATAAAATAAAATTATTTTAAATTAAAAACATATATTTGTTTGTGGATACCCATTATAGTATTTATTATATCACTTTTGGGTCATTATGATGTCATAATACACAAAGTATATTTATATGGTATTTAATTTTTACCCGAATATTCGATTGTCTCAGAAAATTGTGAAAAATTAACCACTTGATAATTTTGATATTATGATTATAAAAATAATACTCATTTTATCTAAATAATTTAATAAATATGGGAATTTTCACTTTTAAAATAATAAATTATGTTTATTGATAATGTTGGGGTTTTTGATAATAACAGTTTCTAAAACCTTATAAAAATTACATTTGACTTCATAAAAATTATATGATTATTAATATTTAATAAACATTATTTAACAGTGATATTTTATTAAAATATTATTTATTTAAAATATCCATTAATTCACCAAAATAAATTCCTTAATTGAATTTTAATATTACCTAAATATGCCATTTTTGTCTTATTATATGTAAATAAAAATCATTTATAAAGTAACAAATTAGGATGAAAATATATTCATAATTCTATAAAAAATAATGTACATACTCATAATTAGATATTCTTGATACAGATCTCTTTAATGAACCAGCAAATTCCCAAAGAGTAAGATGTGTGATGGTGAGACTTTCATGGGGTGGTTTAGAATACATAGTTTGGGTCATGATCTCGATAAACTTGAACTTCACGCGTAAACAGTTTTTATCATGCTTAAGTTGTTGGATCTAAACTTGGGCTTGGTCAAGGCAAATGCTCAGTGATGATATCTCCCTCAGAATATATGATAAACGGGCTTCATAGGGTATGATCTTACTAGTTGAGGTTATCAGTTCCTTTGTCTGTGTCAATTAGGCTTATTAAAATCCAATATTTATACTAATCATATGATCACTGTTCAATGGATATATTATCAATTTTAATGATACTTAATAGTCTTTTAAATAAAATTTTATATCATAAAAAATAAGTACATGTGTTTTCTATAACAATATTACATAATAATACATTTAATTAAATCAAAGGGGGGTTTTATTTATACCAGTTATGGTTGTTACACTCGTCCCTGTAGCAGGATTTTGTTGTGCTACCTGAATGGACCGAAGGCCTTCATTTTTATTGATTTTTGATAACCCCCCTTTCATGGGATGAGGTGGAACCCTTACAAGGCCCGTAGGCTCAGAGATTACATGGCTCGTAGTCTTATGAGATTACATGACCCGAAGGTCTTAGGGAGGGATTTTGTTGTGTTGATGTCCCAGAATCATATAAAAAGAAGCGATCAAGCATCCACAAGTTTGATGTGAGACTTGCGCTTGTGATCTATTTAGTTTTATCAGTGCTTTAACTATAACTAATAAATATGTCCTTCATCAGCACTAGAAAAGGCACTGATAAATGATACCCTTTATCAGCTCTATAAAAAACACTGATAAATGGAACCCTTTATCATGGTTAAAAAAGGGTTGATCAAGGTGTCATTTAATCAACATTTTTTTAATGTTAACAAATGGCTCCCTTTATTAGTGCTTTTTTAGCATTGAATAAACCCAAATATGTGGTAGTATAGAAATTTATGATGAGATGTTATAAGTGAATCATATATGATATTATAGATATTTATATGGTTCTTTTATGTAAATAAAATAAATCTAAATAAATTATATAGGATGTTAAAGCATGTTCAACTAAGTGTAATCATGGTGTAAGGGGATTCTTAACACAATTTTTTTTATTGGGTCACATTAATTATTGAATAATGGACCTATAGTCTCTAAATGCAGAGAAACCCCTATCCTAGGATTCTCTGAGATCTTATCGATGCCTCTCAACTTTGCTACATCATAGGATTCTTGGTAGGGATTTGTTTCCCTAACTCTTCATTGATTAATCTGAGAGCGATGGAGTTCTCCTTCTCCACTGATGACATTTCATGATCTATTATATACTCATTTTTCTCATCATATTCAACAACAGCTTACTCAAATCATTATGAGTCCTTCCCATAAACCCACATCCTCAAATATATTTTAGATCTAAGATCCACTGGAATTATGTGATTGTTGTGCTTGAAGCAGCAGAGGATCGATGGTCGAGGGTGAGTGTTCGAGGGATGGCAGTTGTCCGACAACACTTCAGGAATCATACGGTGTCCTAGTCCTTCAAGCGGTGGTGTGCAGTGGTCTGATGGTATAATTTCTATTTGATGATGGTCGGGGGTCATGTATGGAATGTATAGAGTTCTCTATAGAGATAATAGGGGTTTATGTGGATCTATGTGTGGGAAAATGTTGTTATTGAATGACTATGAGGTCATTAGACTCGTACAAATTTTAAATTTATAAAACCTACTTACACTAGTATTGTGGTAATAAATGTGTTGATGCACAGGGAAGGACTAATGTTGTGTGATGAAAACAAAAGTAAAAATGAGAAAATCAATAACAAAAACTAAAAGTGATAGTGAAATGGTAAATATGAGGGTGAAATAGACTAGTGTAGGGTTGTAGTGAGAAAAATGATTGATAGAAAGAGAGACAATAAATGGATGAGATTAGAGAGATCATATTGGAATGAAATGATTAATAGATTTTATGTTCATACTATAGTTAACCACAATTGAATTAATGCTAAGAAAAATTGTGATGATCCATTGAGCTCTCGCTTCAATAGATCAACATGTCTCTTCAATATTTTATTATAAATGATCTTTCAATCATCACTTAGGAATTGAAATGATTCTCAATGGAAAAGAAAAGATTAACCTTTTTCCATTTCCAATAATTTGGTAAAAATTAAAAGGCAAGGTGATCACCACAATCATCACCTATCGATACGTAGCATAACAAAGAAAATGATGTTCATCAAGAATGAAATGACATATCTAAGCTTAAAGTAAAACGATTAAATTGTAGAAATTAATATTATAACATAATAAGAATTTAAAAACATAAAAATTTGATTCCCCTTATGAAATTTAACTACACATGCTAAGAATGAAAACAGTGATGAAAAGAAAATGAAGAAAGATAATAGAAAACATATATTCTAAGATGACATCTTTCCTCAAGATCATGCTCTGATCCTCTACTCCTAGCTCTGTTTCTTGTCTCTCATCTCTATTCTCCCAATGAATGGTGAATGGGTGGTAGCCAAATGATCGGGATCCACTGTTGGGTAGTTCTAGTGGTGACTCATATGATTCGTCACTTCTCTACTTCTAGCACTAGGTGGAGCTCTAACGGTGGGTGAAACAGGTGAGTCTATAAGACCTGATGGTGGCTCACATCCTGGAAAAAATAAATTTTTTAAAATTAATAATAATAATAAATAATTTGAACAAATTAATAGATAAAAATTAAAAACAATTAAAATTATTATTTTTAAAAATAATTGAAATAAAAAAATTCAAAATTCAAAAAAAATATTTATTTAAGAATTAAAATTATGAATTAATTAAAAATAAATAGAATAATTAATTAAAAAAAAAGAGATTAATTACTCAACATAGGAATTATTAACTTGAAAAATAATTACATAATGAATTAATTAAATAAAATAATAAATGAAATAGTTAATTTAAAAAAACAAAAAACCATGTACAAAAAATAAAATAATTAATGGAATTAAAAATAATAATAATAATTTAAACAAAAGAAAAGAATAAAAATTAAGTTTAAAATATAATGAAGTATTAAATTTTAAATTTATTAAAAATGACTAAAATAGACATTAAAATATATATTTGAACAAAAAATAATTTTTTTATTAATAATGTAAAAAAAGAACAATAGTTGGTAATAATTAATTAAAATAAATCATTTTGATATTTATAACACAATAAAGTATAAAAATGATGTTCTAAAGAGTGATAAATAAAGGCCACATCAAACTCAGCCACACTTAATCAATTTCACTCTCAGGAAATTCAATGTGTTTTATTTTTTTACAAAAACCAAAAAAATAAAGGACAATCCTGCCTAAGTTCTATGTGAATCCAAATCTAAGGAGATCAAACAATCCTCCACTGCTTAAAAAATCATGTCTCCTATGTAAATATTATAAACTACCTTATTTCCATTCAAAATAGGTTCTAGTTCTAGGAGGTTAATAGGTTAAATAAAAGTAGAATTAACAATTTTACAAGAGAAACCATTAATTTTCACTCTCCCCTAGTTTCTAAATAATGAAGATCCATATTTTTCATCCCTTGATTGATTCAACTCAAATGATAATTAAATAAGTAAATTATCCCCTTCTTTATTTGGGTTTAAAATTCACCTCACCTAAATTAGCACATTTTTTATAAGCCACTTTATTTATTTTTCCCAGACATATTTCTTTTGCATAAAACTTATTGAATTTGAAAATTTCTTTTATTTATTAACATAAATGAACCCAGATCCCTTGTCTCGTAGAATTACTATTAGATCCCATTTTCTCATTTTACTCTAGATTCAAAGTACATATATTATTATCATTAGATTTGACTCCCTAAAGTGTTTTCCCAGAAAGAGTGTGTCCTCTAGGTTTAAGTTCAAATTTATTGTTTTCTCAAGTCATAATCTCAATTCCATCAAAAATATCTCTCATCACACTCCCTTTAAAAGTTCCTAAAGTGAAATTCCACAAAAACAATAGGCATAGGCACTCATAAATCATGAATTTCAAAAAAAAAATCCTTGAACCCCTCAACATAGAATGCATTTATCACCTAAGTAGGGTGAAAAGAAGTTTTTTTATTTTTTTTGAGTAATCTAGGTATAAAAACAAAATGTACTTACAGATTGACTGGGAGGTAATTTAAAAAAATATGGGTTTTTGATTTGGTAACCATGAAGTATAGTTAAGCTCATCGAAGACCCCTCCCCCATACTTAAAACACAGCATTTCCCCCAATGTTGATTCTTATAGTGGGGGAAATTTTCAATAAAAACAAATTGACAATTAAATAGTAAAGTATTGAGGAAGGGGTTTCAAGAAAATTCAAAATTTTATTTTCCACATAACAAAAAAACAAAACAAAAATAAAAAAAACATCATATGTAAAAGAAACCACCACTCACCTCCAATCAAGAAAGAAAAAAATATTATTTTCCAAAAAAAATCATGCATCAGATGATTTGATGAATGATTTTTAAAGGAGTACCAAAAATTAACCTATAATTTCACAAGAAATTAAAGGAAACCAGTAGAAACACTAAAAATAGATTAAAAGAAGTGAAACTATTACTCCCAAAATATGTAGAAGCTCTTTTCAATATTGAATAGTAAGATTGTAACCTCTCTTACAATAATGAAATAGTCATCTAGTTTAAAAATTTGAAGTTCCTATAGAATTAAAAGATTGGCATGAGATTGTGAAATTAAATAGTGGAATTTAAATAGACCATAAATTGAGTTGATGTAAGTGTTATCTATTTTTTTCAATTATGAGTTTCCTTCAGGCATTGATATTCCACATGAGTCTGCCACTAATAAGAAATTATCATAACCGATTTAGACCACCAGACCAATTGCGTCTCATGGAAACTATTTATAAGATATAAAATCAAGATAAAAAATATGTCAATGAAAATCTCATTAACAAAGATTCACCGAAGCAGAGAGACACACAACCAAGTAAGGAGTATTTATTCTAATATATTTTTAAAACTAAAAACAATAAATCCATGTGTTTCCTCCCATGTAGATATTGTTTTAAAGTCCCTAGTTAGAATTTATCCCCTAATGTTCCCTAAACATGATCATTCAATGAGTAAGATTAATTGGTAATTGAACCCTTGGTATTTTATTTTGACAACACAGTAAGTTCACACAACACCTCATGTAACTCATTAGCTTGAAGAAGTCTCTTCAAAAATGGCAGCACTTTGGGACTAACCCTCCATCCACCAGTAGCTTCAAAATCCAGAATGTCGCTCAAAGAATGAGGTAAAACGGGAAATAGTTCAGTAAGATATCTAAGTTGACCAGCCTCACTTTTAATGGGATCCCACACATTCTCCCCCACACTTATGTCATTAATAAGTTCAAAAATAGAAACACCAGTTGTTGTAGCTAGATCACTATCAACAATAAGATGATTAATATAGGAATCTACTTTAGGTGAATTGGTGGTATAATCATCAAGCTCTTATAAAAATCTCTCAAACTCATTGACAAATATTTCATCATTCAAGTGGTAAAAATATACAGGGGAAAACCTGTTATCCATATTTGGGAAAATTTACAGAAAATTCTCTAGCTCACTCTTAATATATCCAAAAGACTCACCTTAAACTTAAATCTAAACAGAACTGAATCTAGAATTATCCTCATCTATAACACTTTCACTTTCATTAGAAAAATTACAATAAGCAAAATTTCATCCCTCGGGTAGGGCATAATAGGAAGCAGCATTAGGGTTGGGAACATGGGTAGGTTGAAAACTTCTGAATAGTTTGAGAAAAACTATCGACAAGATAGCTTGGTGTGGGAAGTATCACTTGATGTTTTTGAGAAATGTAATTCCTGATTTGGTTTTCAATTATCCCCAATATTTCAAGATATTATTTGGATTCAGACTTGACAAAATTAGCTTGAAATTTTTCACTGATAGATTTAGTGATTATATCATCAAAGGGATGATGATTTTACCTTCTAATCTTAGATCTAAAATCCTCATTATCAACATCAATCAACTTTCAACTCATATAAAGTAGAGGGTCCTTGTAAAATTGAAATTCCTCCTAGTCCTCAACATCCTAAAGGGTCATCTTACCCTTAGAAACGTCAATGACAACCCTAATAGTGGCTAAGAATGGTCATCCTAAAATGATTGGGAAACTGTTGTCACTCTCAAAGTGTATAATAAGGAGGTCAATGGGAAAATAAAATTTCCCTACATCAACTAAAAAATCATTCACCATACCATAAGGGTAGGCAAGTGACCTTTCAACTAGATATAGTGTCACTAAAGTCAATTTCATCTCCCTAAGGCCCAAATTTTTTAGCAGGGGATAGGGCATAAGATTTATGCTATCACCTAAATCACACACGCACCTAATCACCTCACTTGGACCAATTTTACAATAAATGAAAAAACTACATGGGTCTTTCAATTTTGGTGGGATGTTCTTTTAGACTATGGAACTAAACTTCTAATTTAAACTCACTATTGATCTCTCTCTTCAATCTATCTTGTTAGTTAAGAAATTCTTAAGAAATTTAAAGTATGAATTGATTTTTTTTTAAATCTTCTAAAAATGGCATGTTGACATTGAAGCTCATAAACATCTAAAGAAACTTGAGGTAATCATGTTTTTTTGTCTTTTTTAAACTTTGTTGAAAAGGTATGGGATGGGGTATTTCTTCAAAAAAAAAGGTGGGTTATCCTTCTCATCCTCAAACCTCACCTTATTTTTTTCATTATTTTATCAATTCACAATTTTTTTTCTTTATTCTTGATCATTTTCTTGTGAATTTTTAATACTTTTCTCAGTTTCTTTAAATCTTTCTAGATTTATAGACTGGGAATTTTTTATGGGTTTTTTTTCAATTTCATTTTGAAAATCAATTTCTGATTTCCTATATTGTTACCTAACTAGTTATTTAATTTAAATATCTAACCTAGTTTTTACTACCATGACATTTTCTCTTGGTTTTGATTCTATTGGGTTGGTGCATTTCCCTTTAACTTTACCTCTGAAGTCTCTACCCATTTAGCCCATTTGAATTTCAAATAATTGATTTAACCTAGAATCTATTTCATCATTCCCATGAGTTCACCTTGAGAATTAGATGACTCATATTCATATTTATTTTAATTATAAGTTTTGGGATGAGTTTGGTAACTTGGGGAAGTGGGTTGTTTCATCAAACCTTGATTTTTCCAATACATTTTATGGTGATTTTTATATCCAAAATTATACTTATTAGAGAAGGGATCTTGGAAACCCTTATTTATATCTACAAAATATATAAAATGGTCACTCTAATCATATTGAATAGGGTAATAAAAGTTGGGAAAACATTTATGAGTGTGACCAAACATTCCACAGTGATAACACTACTCCCTTATAACTTGTTCAATAATAGTTGCAAAATGGTTAATGGTTTCATCCATATGGATGAATCTCTTACTAGTGAACTTGTATTGGGAATTTTGATTCAACTTATAAAATTCTTGTTTAAGTTAATTAAAAGTGGAATCGGAGAAGTCACCCCCACAATATTGATTAACTATGTTTTGGTTTTAAGGCATGTGGGCATTGTAAAAAGTATCCTTGAGCAGGTGGGGAGATGATTGGTGATTGGTACCTTACTTAAGAATACTTCCAAACCAATCCCATTCCTTATGAAATAACACTCCCTCGTACAAAATAAATCTAGTTATCTTGTGTCGCACTTCTATGATGGTATTCTCGGGGTATAATTTAGAAACAGTGGAATTAAACACCTCATCAAAGGTTTGAAATATTTCCTCATCTATTTTATAGAACCAATCCCAGTCTTCTCCTTAAGGTGGAATGGGAATTCCCATAACGTTCAACACCTCCTCACTCAGATCTCACAGATCCAATAGCTGGAAAGAACCATAAAATCTCTAATGAATTCAAGTGAGCCCTCTGCTGGTAGACCATTGAAAGAAGGTAGCTGAGAAAGATGAGGTTTTTTGATCTCATAGTTTCTAGAACTATGAGATAATATGGTGAAAGATGGATTACTTGACATATTAGGAACTTGAAACTCCCTAAGACTAGGTCTCTCAGGGGTAGAAACTAGAGGCTGTGGAACATTTTAATTTTGGTTTTCAACTCTTCCTATGTTAAAGTTTTCTAGATTCTCCATTTTTTGATTTTTTTTCTTCCTAAGGATAGAATAATGTTTGTTGATGTTAGATATTGGAGTTTTGATTTCTGTCTTAGAATCTCTAGTGTGCATATTGATTCAGTGATAGTTTTGAGAGAGAAAATTTACATTTTTAATGTTTTTTTTTAGATTTTTTTTTGTTATATATATTTTTGTGTTTTTTATTACTTGTTCAAATATGAATTCCCTGAAAACGGTTCAAACATTTGACCATGAGGACGTTGGACTCATGAAAATTTAAAATTTATAAAACCTAATTACACTAGTACTATGGTAAGAAATGTATCAAACCGTAGGGAAGGACTAATGTTGTGTAACCAAAATAAAACTAAAAACAAGTAAAATCGATAACATAAACTAAAAGTGACAGCGAAATCGTGAATATGAAAGTGAAATAGACTAATGTAGGTGTACAATGAGAAAAATGACAGATAGAGAGAGAGATAATTAATGGATGATATTAGGGAGATCTGACTATCACGAATTGATTAATAGACTTTCTATTCATAATCTAGTTAAAAAAAATTGAATTAGTGCTGAGAAAAATTGTGAATATCCACTAAGATCTCACTTCAATAGATCAACACGACTCTTTGATCTTTCCTTATAACTGGTCTTTCAATCATCACATTGGAATTGAAATGATTCTCAATGTAAAAGAGAACATTATCCTTTTCAATTTTTAGTACTTTGGTTAAAATTCAAAGGCAAGGTGATCACTATTGTTATCTTTCAATACATAGTATAGTGAAGAAAATGATGTTCATCAAGAATGTAATGAGATCTCTAAGCTTAAAGTGCACAGATTCATTATAGAAATTAAGAGTAGAACATAATAAGAATTTCAAAATATAAAAATCTGATTATCCCTATCAAATTTAATAACACGTTATAAGAATAAAAATAGTGATGAAGAGAATAAAAAGAAATAGAATAGAAAAAATCTCTTTTGAGATGACTTCCTTCCTTAAGATTCTGCTTTGATTCTATCCTCTAAGCTCGGTTTCCTGTCTCTCATCTCTATTCTCCCAGTGAATGGTGAATGTGTGGTGATCAGATGATCAGGAGCCACCATTGGGCCATTCTGGTGGTGACTCATTGGAGTCAACACTGCTCTACTTTTGGCGGTAGGTGGAGCTCTAATAGTGGGTGAAACAGGGGAGGTTTTAAGACCTAATGATGGCTCACATCCAAGAAAAAATCAATTTATTAAAATGAAAAATAATAATAAATAATTTGAACAAATTAATAGATAAAAGTTAAAAACAAATAAAATTATTATTATGGAAAACAATTGAAATAAAAAAATTAAAAATTAAACAATTAAATTATTTATTTAATAATTAAACATATGAATTAATTAAAATTTATGAATTAATCAAAAATAAAAAAAACACTTAATTGATTTGAAAACAAAAAAAAATATTAATATTAATTACTCAACTTAGGAATTATTAACTTGAAAAATAATTACTTAAAGAATTAATTAAATTAAATAATAAATGAAATAGTTGATTTTAAAAAAAACATATAAAAAATGAAAGAATTAATGGAATAAAAAATAAATAAATTATTTAAAAAACAAAAGAATAAAAAATGAAGGTTAAAATAGAATGAAGTATTTAATTTTAAAATAATTAAAAATGACTAAAAAACATTAAAATACATATTTGAACAAAAAAATCATTGTTTTATTAATAAGTTACAAAAAGGACAATAATTAGTAATAATTAATTAAAATATATCATTTTGATATTTATAACACAATAAAGTAAAAAATGATATGGAAAAGAGTGATGAATAAAGGCCACATCAGTGATCTCTTGGTTTCCAGTTGGTTGATGATTTTGGTTTTTTGTCTTCCAACATGGTCCTATTAGATCTTTTTCTGTTTTGGGATTGGTTGTTTGATGGGGTCACAAATATCACTTTGGGATTTGGATCTTATTTTATCGCATTAGGATGGAAGTGTAGCTTATTGCAGTTAATGTTGGGTGTGTGTCCTTGAAATAGGGATGGGTATGTTGATGCCCATCATCCAAACATTTATCCTCCCACTTATTGGATAGATGGGCACCTTGATTCAATTTTTCATAGTGATTTTGGTCTTGAGTTGTGTTGCATCAGGTTGACTTGTTGTGAGCTCCTCACAAGATTTGTTAGGTGGTCAACTCGAAAGAGAGATAGGTGTGTTGGAACCTATTTTCTGGTCCTCCCTCCACATGTCTATGTGTTTGGGAGGGGTGTTATGACTTATTGTGACGCCAACATTACATAAATTTTTTGCAGAGGGGGCGACACATTTTTTTGACTGATTTCACTACAACATTGTATGTGAGGGGGGTGATTAAATTTCTTCCCTTGCTTATCTTGACATTTTATTCCCATTTAGAACTCAAGGCCTTTTTTAAACCTTTGGGTCTGGCTTCCTTATAGAATTTTTTTCATTATGTTGGTATTGGGTTTCCTATTTTCCCATTATTCAAATGAGGTTCTCTTGTTTTCTATTTTATAAAAGGGGTTTTCCCTAAACCTATTTTAAAACTTCTTCATTGTTTATGCTATGTAAAGATTATGTGTGTAATAACCTTTAATTATTTTATCTTGTATTTCTACTTGCTTTATGGGGATTTACATTTGTTACACATAATCACTTCATTGATTAATTCTCACTTCAATGTTACAATATTTGTAAGGGATTTTGTCTCAATTTCCACTCCATTGAGACATATTTGGTATTATGCACATATTTTCTTTTATGTGTTATATATGTTGTCTCCTGGATGTATTTAACATGAATATTTTTTTATTCACAATTATTAAAATTTCAATTCAATTATACTCTTTCAAGGGGTTATAATTTAAAAGTTATCAAAGAGGTAAGAACTTATTTGACAATATTATTTTTTGGGGATTGCTTATATTTTTCCTTAAATGAATCATATAATTTATCATTCATAAACTTCATCCACTACTAAAAAAGAGTCATTTAATAGTGTTAACCATTATCAGTGCTAGAAAAAATTTCTGATAAAGGTGACATTTATCGGTGCTAAAAAAGCACTGATAATGGGAAAGCTTTATTAGCACTTTCATTTAGGGTTGATAAAGGTCCAAAATAAAATTAAAAAATTAAACAAATAAAAATTTTAAAAAAAATATTAATAATTTTATTAATTAAATAATTTTTTATAAAAAAGAATAAATTTAATATACATATATATAAATTATAAAAAAAAGAAACAGTATATATTAAATATATAGAAGTGTAAAATGAATAAAATGAAGTAATTAAATAAATAAAAATTAAAAAATTAGTAAATTAATAAAAATATTAAACATTTTATTAATTAAATAATTATTGATTAAAATGAATAAATTTAATATACATATATATATATATTATAAATATTAATGAATAGTATATATTAAATATATATATATTAAGTTAATAAATTTTAATAATTAAACAAAAAAATAAAATTGAATACATTTTAATAATTAAATAAAAATAATAATAATGAATAAATTACAAAATTATTTAAAAAATTATTAATGAAACAATTATTAATAAAAATGAATAAGTATAATATATATATATATATAGTAATTGTAAATAGTAATAAATAATATATATTACATATAAATATATAGAAAATGTATAAAATGTAATAATTAAAAATATATTAATGTCTTATTCATTTTTAATGTTGCTTTATTTTTCAATTTAACATATATCAAATGTTGTGTTATTCAATGCGTTCACACAAATAAATAATTCTATAATTCTATAATTCTATAAAACGCACACACACAAATATACAACGCACACATGAAAATATATATAATTATATATAAATATATAAATATTATTTTTTAAGTGTTATTCATATATTTATAAATAAATAATTTTAGATTTAAAAAATTATAAAATTATAATAAATTTATTTAAATAATGACTATATTTATACTTATATATATTTATTAAATATATATATATAAATATATATATTGATATATTGATATAAATATATTTATAATTATAAAATTATAATAAATATATTTAAATAATGAATATGTTTAATATATTTATATTTATATATATTTTTTAAATATATATAATTATATAAATATATTTATAATTATAAATATATTTATTATTGTGTCTTTATTATATTTATAAAATTAATTATTTATAATTATAAATAAAATATATAAATTTTTTAAAAAAAAGTATTAATGTAATTATAAATAAATAATTATATATTTAAATAATTATACATTTAAATAAATATAAAATTATAATAAATATATATATAATTATATAAATATATTTAAATTTTTTTATTTATAATTATAATTATAAATCCTTTTATCAGCACTAAATTTTTAGCGTTGATAAATGTTCCTTTTATCAGTACTTGTTTAGTGCTGATAAAGACGTCTTTTATCAGTGCTTATCAATTTAGCACTGATAAAAGGGATCTTTATCAACACTTTTTCGTAAGCATTGGTAAAAGTGTTTCCGGTCTATATAAAACAATCATAACCACGACTTATTCAGTTGTGATTCTCAAGCTCTCGTGGAACTCTCCTGCTACCAGTGTTACTCCTCGACATTCTCTTATATAAATGAAAGCTAGAATCCAAGGTATGTTATTTTCTCATATTCCTCTCTCATTGATTTCTTTTTTGGGTTCTGCGGTTTGTGTTTGTACACTATTCTTAACCATGAAAAACCATATATATCATCTTTATCTCTATCTTTATATCACTTACCTATACCAACACAACACCACCCCTAGTCTATAAACTCATACCAGCTTCATACGTGATTAGTGTGAACTGCATCTTCATCTGTTGTTGTAATTGATGGTGATTTTCTTAATGTTTCCATTATTATTTCTTGTTACCTTTTATATAGCATGGATTATCATTGTTTGAATCTTGTTTGAAATTATGGGGTGAATATGAAGATGAAACAAAATTAACCAAATGGTGCAGACCATGAGTTTTATCTCATGAACTCCAAATTTTATTAAAAAAGATAAAGTACAACAAAACAACAATGAGGTATACCAAATACCCCCAGACACAGTAATGGCCAATGAAAGACCCAACAACCTCAAGACCCTATGACCCCTAAAATAAAAACACACCAAATCCCAAAAATACTTGAGCTGAAGCCCCACAAAAAACCCAACATCGGAAGATTTTCGGCCATGAAATATAAAAACCAAGATAAAATCACAACAATTTTTTCAGTCTTAAATTTGAATATCCCAAAGTCACCATCAATTCAGCATCCCCAGGCCACCTATCCTGCGACCTGAGGCCCCCATCCCAAGGTCATCCTATGATTCAGACGTCTTGCCGGAAAAATTCATGTGCTGGCTAGCATGCCATCTTGTAGCCAGAATACACAAAAACCCATCCTGAGGTCGTCCATCGAGGGCCTCACCGGCATTACCACGGGCCACCACCTATAACGCCAGCTCGCACTGGGCTCCATCTCTGCCATCGTTTGCCAATGACCTGAAATGCCTCATGAAAACCTTTGTGGTCTTCATCAGCCTCGTCGTCGACTAGTACCGTCAGGGCATCAATTGTCGTCATGGAGAATCGATGTCACTATATCGTCGGCCTCTTCCCTACCTCAACCTGAGGTCACTTCAAGCAACATCGGCGGCCAATCAACAGAGCACGTCGTCCCCAAGCAGATCCACCATCGACACCGGGATCCCATACCTCACGAGCTCCTCCGTCGTAGGGTCAAACGACCCGACTCTCCTCACAATCCGTCCATCTCCACCGTCTATCACCACCACCGAGAAGCCAGATCTGCCATCAGGAAGACAAATCTCCCACTGGGAAGACATATCCGCCAAACGCCGCCACCGAGAAGACTAATTTGTTAGTCGCCGCCACCGTGGTCCTATACCTCAAGACGGACTACACCCCTCGTTCCAGGGTTGATTCCAAAACATCCATTGGACAAAACCCCTTGAAACCAAACCGCAGTCCTCCATAAACAGACCCACGATCCTCTTATTTGGGCTTCAATGTTGGAATATGCGGAGAGAGATTAATGATGGTCACTGCATTCATTACATTTAATGAATTTTACACCCTACAATTATTTCCCTAATTAATTTGGTAAAAGTAATTTAATTGAGAGAAGACCAAAGGGTGTGAAGGAAGGCTATAAAAAGGGATCTTCTCCTGGAATTTTCATCATCAGATTCAGAAGCAACACATCTTCATCCCGGAGTGAAGTATTTTGTGAGGCGTTTTTTCATATTTTACGAGAGAGATTTTCTTGAGTGTTTTCTCCTTGTAATTGATAGAGAATTTGTAACCACATTTTACCATAGTAAAATCCTTCTATTTGCCAGTGGTTTTTTACCCCTTTCATTTGGGGGTTTTTCCACGTTACTTATGGTTTTCACTTTAATTTAGCACTTTTGCACTTTATTTTTAATCTCGTAATTATCGTTGTATCAAAGGACCCATCATTTATGATCCTAATAAGTGGTATTATAGGTAGGTTCGTGGCCTAAGAAAATTCTGGACCAACAACATGTCCAAATGGTGGTGAAATACGAGATTGAAAAATTCAATGGAAATAATTTTTCATTGTGGAAAATGAAGATGCAAGCAGTGCTGCGGAAGGATAATTTTCTACAGGAGATTTGAGAGAAACCGATAGGTGTGACGGAAGAGAAATGGAGTGACATGGACGGGAATGCTATTTCCAACCTTAATTTGGCTTTAGCAGATGGGGTCCTATCAAGCATTGCAGAGAAAATGATGGCGAAAGAAATTTGGGATACTCTAAAAAAACTGTACGAGGGAAAATCACTCCACAAAAAAAATTTCTTGAAGAGAAGATTATACACTCTTCTAATGGAGGAGTCATAATCGGTGACTAACCACATCAACACCCTCAATACCCTTTTTTCTCAACTTACGACTTTGGGATATAAAATTGTGGATACTGAATGTGCAGAGATCCTACTCCAGAGTTTGCCAGATTCATATGACCAACTCATCATCAACCTCACCAATAATATCCTGATGGATATGTTGTCCTTCAATGATGTTGCAGCTGCGGTTCTCAAAGAATAAATTTGGCGCAAGAACAAGGAAGACAGAAAAACGACTTCACACCAAGTGGAAGCTCTATCGATGGAAAGAGGAAGAATGATGGAGCGTGGTTCCGGTGGGAGCCAGAATCATGGCAGGTCCAAATCAAGGAGCAAGAAGAAAAACATCAAATGCTACAATTGCAGTAAGAGGGGGCATGTGAGAAAAGACTGCTGGAATAAGAAGAGTGGTGAGAAGAACTCTCAAGGAAATGTGGCGAGTACATCAGGAAATGGAGGCGTACTAGTCAGCGATGCGGCGACGACTATTGAAGGAAGACATCACCTCGATGATGCATGGATTATCAACTTAGGAGCAACATGGCACATGAAGTCTCGACGGGAATGGTTTGACCAATATGAAACCATCCCGGAAGGACTTGTGTACATGGGAAATGATCATACATTGAATATCATTGGAGTCGAAACCATAAAATTGAAGATTCATGATAACATAGTTCGAACCATCCAAGGAGTACGCCATGTGGAGGGCCTCAAGAAGAACATCTTGTCCTTGGGAAAATTTGATGATATCGGATGCAAGACTCGCACCGAGAATGGAGTGATGAGAATTGTGAAGGGCGCTCTTGTAGTAATGAAGGTGGAAAAGATCTCAAAGAACCCATACGTGCTTATGGGTGAAACGTACAAAGAGGCGGAGATAGTTGTTGCATCAAATACCTCGACAAAAGCATTGACGACGTTATGGCATCAGAAGCTTGGCCATATGTCAGAACGAGGCCTGAAGATTCTTGAGGATCAGAAGTTTTTGTCTGGGATGACAAAGGTATCCTTACCATTTTGTGAGCATTGTGTTTTGAGAAAGCAACACAGGTTAAATTTCGGGACATCAATAGCAAGAAGTCAAGAGATCTTGGAGTTGATCCATTCCGATGTTTGGCAAGCACCATTTATATCCCTAGGAGGAGCAAGGTACTTTGTATCTTTCATTGATGATTATTCCAGGAGATTTTGGGTGTTTCCAATCAAAAGTAAATCAGATGTTTTTGAAGTCTTCAAAACATTCAAAGCGTGAAAGGATCTTGAATCGGAAAAGAAGATCAAGTGTCTGGGGACTGACAATGGTGGAGAATATACAAGTGAGGAGTTTGATTATTTTTGTCAACAGGAAGGCATCAAGAGACAGTTCACGGTGGCATACACTCCTCAGTAGAATGTTGTGGCAGGGCGGATGAATAGAACCCTGTTGGATAGAACAAGGGCGATACTGAAGATTGCAGGAGTCAACAAGACATTCTGGGTGGAAGCAGTAAATATCGCCTGCTTTGTGATCAATCGATCCCCTTCGGTGGAAATTGATCTCAAGACACCAATGGAAATGTGGACTGGTAAACCCGTTGATTATTCTAATTTGCATACTTTTGGAAGTCCTGTATATGCACTGCTTCATGACCAGGAAATATCGAAGTTGGACTCGAAATCTAGAGAATGTATCTTCTTGGGATACGCTGATGGTGTGAAGGGGTATCGTTTGTGGGATCCCACTGCCCACAAATTTATCATCAGTAGAGATGTCATTTTTGCAGAAGATAAGGTGAAAATGAAAACTGATCAAGACATAGAGAAGAAGAATATATAAACTACAACAGTCAAGGTGAAGGAAGAAACAAAGGAAGAACCAGTTTCCTATGAGGCATTACCAGAGCATGATGATCAAGTACCGGTTGAGTCTGGACCACGAAGGTCAACTGAGGAGAAAAGAGCACCAGTATGGCACTCAGATTATGTCACTGAGAGCAATGTTGCATATTGCTTACTGACAGAGGATGGACAGCCATCATCTCTTTTGGAAGCGACCTAGAGTCTGGATGTATCTTCATGGATGGAGGCGATGCAGGAGGAACTCAAAGCCCTGCACAAGAACAAGACTTGGGATCTTGTTCCATTACCTCACGGAAGGAAGGCCATTGGGAATAAATGGGTCTACAAGATTAAGAGGGATGAAACAGACCAGGTGGAAAGATATCGTGCAAGACTGGTGGTCAAAGGATATACTCAGAAGGAAAGTATTTATTTTAATGAAATATTTTCTCCTGTTGTTAGACTAATGACTATTCGGGTGGTTCTAGCTATGTGTGTTGTATACACTCTACATCTAGAGAAACTAGATGTGAAAATAGCTTTTCTCCATGGTGATATTGATGAAGAAATATATATGCTCCAACCAGAAGGTTTTACTAAAAAAGGTAAAGAGAACTTGGTTTTCAGGTTGAATAAATCTCTGTACGGTCTCAAACAGGCGTCGAGGTGTTGGTACAAGAGATTTGATTCCTATATCATGATCCTTGGATACAAGAGACTTAATTCAGATCCTTGTACATATTTCAAGGGTTTAAATGGTAATGATTTTATCATTTTGCTGTTGTATGTGGATGACATGTTGGTTGCAGGCCCCAACAATGATCAAATCCAGGAGACGAAGGCACAGTTGGCTAGGGAGTTTGATATTAAGTACTTGGGACCTGCAAACAAGATTCTTGAGATGCAGATTTACCGAGACAGGAATAATGGAAAGATTTGGCTATCACAGAAGAATTATTTGAGGAAAGTATTGAAATGCTTCAATATGCAAGACTGTAAGCCAATTTCTACCCCTTTTCCCATTAATTCCAAGTTATCCTCTACAATGAGTCCTAGCAGTGAAGTAGAGAGGATCAAAATGTCTCGAGTGTCGTATGCATCAGCAGTGGGGAGTTTAATGTTCGCTATGGTTTTTACTAGACCAGACATTGAACATGCAGTGGGAGCAGTTAGTCGGTACATGGAGATTCCAGGAAGAGAGCATTGGAGCATGGTGAAGAAGATCCTGAGATACATCAAGGAAATCTCAGATGTTGCATTATGTTTTGGAGGATCAACTTTTACTATCACTGGATATGTTGACTCAGATTTTGCAGGTGATTTTGATCGGAGGAAATCCACTACGGGTTATGTGTTTACTCTTGCAGGAGGATTTTTGAGCTGGATCTCAAAGCTACAGACAGTTGTGGCTTTATCCACGACAGAATCGGAGTATATGGAAGCTACACAAGCTTGCAAAGAGGAAATTTGGAAGAGAAGGTTATTGGAGGAGCTCGGGCACAAACATGATCATATTTCATTATTTTGTGACAGTCAGAGTGCCTTGCACATTGCAAGGAATCCATCTTTTCATTCTAGTACAAATCACACTGGCGTACAATACCATTTTGTTCGAGATGTGGTGGAGGAAGTGTGGATATGAAGAAAATTCACACTAAAGAAAATCTGTCAGATTTCCTGACAAAGGCGATTAATTCTGAAAAGTTCAGATGGTGCAGATCTTCAAGTGACCTTGTAGATACATGAGCAGTAGATTGGGAAGATAGAATGGATGTGTGGAGATTTGATTGACACTTAATCAAATTTCCAACTGGGAGATATGTTGGAATACACGGAGAGAGATTAATGACGGTCACATCAATCATTACATTTAATGAATTTGACACCCTATAATTATTTCCCCAATTAATTTGGTAAAATTCATTTAATTTAGGGAAGACCAAAGGGTGTGAAGGAAGTCTATAAAAATGGATCTCCTCCTAGACTTTTCATCATCATATTCAGAAGCAACACATCTTCATCCCGGAGTGCAGTATTTTGTGAGGCGTTTTTCCATATTTTACAAGAGATATTTTCTTGAGTGTTTTCTCCTTGTAATTGAGAGAGAATTTGTACCCACATTTTACCATAGTGAAATCCTTCTATTTGCCCGTGGTTTTTTACCCCTTTCATTTGGGGGTTTTTCCACGTTACATCTGGTGTTCACTTTAATTCCGTACTTTTTCACTTTATTTTTAATCTCGCAATTATCATTCTATCAAATGACCCGTCATTTACGATCCTAACATTCAACACCTCCTCACACCCTTGATCAACAGAGTGACCCTCATCGGAAATCACTCCTCCAACACTCCTTTCGACCTGAGGACACTTACAGCCACACACTGCAAACATATCATAATATCCAATAATATCATCAACAAATCTACTTGGGATTAGAGGCAACAGACCATGATCGGAGCTCTCTGAGTGGAGTTCAAGAGAGAGACTCTCTCCTTTTTGGATAGAGAAGTTCTCCATCTCCTTATGAAAAAAAAATTTAAGACAATATGAATAATTATGAATATATGTGTATCTATTGAGAAAATCATCTTTAAAAATTTTATAGAATGATAGGTGAAAATTTTTGATTAATTAATATCGGATGATTAGTGTCACATAGGTGATGTAGCTGAATGAATAAATGGAGTTTGTTCCTATGTCATAAAATGATATACTTTTATGGTGGTTTATGTATATTTTCATTCATTTGATTATTTTTTTGTTGTTCATACACAATTTGAATATAAATTTGAATATAATTTCACATGGTAAATATATTGTTGAATAATGAGATAATGATATACTACATGAAAGAATTATTAATGGTGTTAAGTTAAAATTGTGAAAAATATTAGAAAATTTAGTATTTCATAGAACTTTCTAGTAATTTTTACCATAAATGAGTTGATAAATTTAATCTGATTAACTAGAAAAGTGTTTGATGGGATTACATTGTGGTAGGTGGTATGTTGTGATGGAAATTGAATTTTATTTTTGAAATGTAATATGTTATAAGTAATGATTAAAATTGCATTTAGGTTATTTTTGAATATGAGTGGGTTTAAAGTATACATGGGATGAATATATTTTAAAAAAATAATAAGTGTGAGGTTTTAATTATGTTAGATTTGATAAAACATGGGTTATATAGAATCTTGATCAATTATTATTTATTACACATGCTATAATAGAAATATTTAAGTGATTATAAAGTTTTATTATTTAATTAATTAATTTTATGTTTATGATACCAGATTAGTTCTAGTTTTTATATATGTATTTGATATTTAATTTAGTAAGTATTTATTTTTATATTTTTATACATTTATTACCGATTGTTTAACTAATTTTTTTTGTTTACTTATCTAATAATTTGTTCTCTAGAGTAATTTTTTTTGAAAATTATTGTATTAAACAAAATATGTGACTAATGTTTTTGTTAAATTTTGGTAAATCTTACCTTATAATATTTTCTTTGAATAATCACTTGATATTATTTGAAATTATTTTTAATATACATCTCATTGTATGATTATAATATTTTTCTACAAGAAATTCATGTGTGGATGTGATAAAAATAATTTTTATCATATATTAGAATATAATGGGTATTATGTGAGGGATTCATATGGTATCATATAATTGAGTTATTATAGACATGTTAGTGATTCATTAAGGGATAGGGTGAGGGTGATGTGACGTTTGTGTTGTTTTTTCTTCTTTATAGTTTTTCAGAAGTTAGGTTTAACTAATGTATTCTATCACCCATTGTGTTGTTCCTTCATAAGGAAACAAATTATGTTAAGCTTTTCCCATATTTCAAATGCACTTCCTATGAAAAATGGATATGTTATACCCATTTTATTATTTGGATGCAATAAGTACAAGTGATGGTTATCCCTGAGGGATAGTCTTGGATGCTAGGGGTCTGAGGTCAAATCTCATGGTATTTGTGATGTGGTTATTTCCATAGGGAGATAAATAATTTTTTCTCCTTATATGATTCAAATATTAACCTCTTATTAGTGAAATCATTTGAATGTCAGGGAACAACCATGGTATAAACTTAGAGTATGATAAGTATAATTCCCAGGTATGAAATGAAGTTGGTACGTTTGATTATCCTGGTCTCTTGGTTAGTACATAATGAATTGAATTACATGTGTATTTTGAGTGTTACTACTTTGATCACATACTCAAATATATTAATTTTTTTATATTTCAGGGGCCCTGTTGGTATTTAATTATTTATTTTTATACTCACACCCTACATATGAACCTAAGTGGATATAGATATTTTATATTTGAGATATAGGTGGGGGGAAAGGACTAGTAACATATATTAGAGTTTGTGCAACTCACTAGGAATGATTTGATGTTCTCATGGTAGTGTCAGGTAACTTTTATCATTTTTAGATGATATTTTTCAATTTTAAATTAAAATGTGGTAATTTAAAATGTTTTAAAGAGACAATTGTCATCCTCACTAGCTTCATCTCCTGAATAGTATTTATTGAATTTTGTTTCTTAATAATAATCCCCCATATCTTCTATATTACTTGAAATACTCTGATTAGTATTCATACAAAATGATCACTAGTACCTAGTATGGGATGACTACTTATTAGAGTAGTTCAAGCAATATAGGTGAAAATGAAGTTAAATAGTATTAAGATGGAGTTAAATTCAATTATGCATTTCCTTAAAATTGGATGAACGCTAATCATTTGACAAAGTGGTATGAATATGGAGTTAAAGAGTTCATAATTATTTCAATAGATCATGCATGAGACCCTTCTCAAATATTTTCTCAGTGTTTACATTGTTTTTATTCAAGACAAATTAATTATTCCACTATTCATGCAGATAATGTCTTCTGAACATGCTGATGTTGCTAATATTGAGGAATAATATACTATTGATGATGAAACTATATAATTATTAGGGGATCAAAATTAAGTTGATAAAAAAACAATAACAACATAGCATCATAGTGTTGAATAAAATTATCAGGGCAAGAATTCAAGGTATAAATTTTGAGGTTGGTTGGAATCAACGCAGCCAACCTATTGACCCAAACAATTCAATGTTCATTAGTAATGTTGGGGTCATAATGAGGATTAATGTACCGATTGATATTGATTCATGGTGGTATGTCCAAAATACAACAAAGAAAATCCTTTGGAAATATATAATGGTAATGTTATGATATACTTTCTTTATTTTATAAAAAAACTATATAATAAAACGTTGATTTAATTTTCATTATTCCTTTCAGATTTCATTTATTTTAGAATATTTAATTAATAAATTTGTCTTAATATCTAATGTAAAATCTCATAGAGGTGGCTGGACACTTGTTATAAATTTACATCTTAGGGATGTTGAGGGGAAAGTAAAGCTTCACCCACCAGTTAGTTATGCACGCATTATAAAGCAGGAAACATAGACTACTTTCATCAATTGTTGTAATGATAAATCATTTCAGGTGAATTTCAGTTGATAATATATTATTTTTCATTATTTATTTTATCCAACTTGATTCAAAAATATTAATTTATGAAACAGAAAAAGAGTGTTGAAAATAAAGAATGTGCATCAAAACCAATATACCCCTATCACAAAGCAAGGATGAGGTATGATTTATTAGAGAAGAAATTGGTATGTATTTTAAATCAAAAATAAAAGTTTAATTATGTGATATGAAATAACAAATTTTTATTTTTTTATTTGTAGATTGATGTATCAAAATTAGAAGCCACTTCCATCCCATGTCATGTGCTATGGAAGGCAGCTCGTATAAATAAGAATGGTAAGCTAGTTGAAGAAAACGCAAAAATTGTATGGGAAACATGTGTAAGTATGAAATAATTTTAATTCATTATGCTTCATAATAGTATTACATTAAAATATCTATTTATTTTCATATTTTTTATATAGTTTAGAAACAATAATTAATAGTGACCATACTAGAAGAAAAACTACTTTCAGTATCTTTGAAGTAGCTGGAACAATATGGTTGTGTTAGAGGATTAGGTTTTGGAGTATCTCCTTGAACATATTTTAAGAATATAAAACCACATGAAGATACATATAATATGGTGAGATGATTATAGACACAAATAGACTCACTACAATATATTATTGTTCAGTCTCGTTTGGAAAACCAATGTATAAGAAATGATCAAAGTGAATCGGTGGTGGAATAAAGATCCACACATGAACCAAATGATCCCACAAGCTTTGAGGCTAGTCATTCCCCCCAATTTCATACCTTACTCGAGGTAATCAATTTTTTCATTACTCTTTGTTCTAAATTTTAATCAAACAATTTTTGATAAATTTGTATTACTAAAATTCTACAGGGTATAGTTGTAAGTGATTTGTATCTGTCAACACCCATACACCACCTTGATGCGATGGGTACAATGTATAATATCTCCGGAGACAAGATACACCATAAATATATACTAAAACATCACATGAGAGTGGTGATTGAGGTAGATCATGAGATGACTGTTGAGTTTCTTGTTCCTCATTATGATTTATATATTACAACGATCAATGATGCTATTATAGATTTTATATCATGGTCATATAATCTTATAAAGATACATGAGGTATGTATTTATCAACATTTTCCTTATGAAAAACATGTATCATTTCATGATAAAAGGTCTAAAGTGAGGTATGATATTTCTGATGGATAAATCGGCAAGGAAATGAAAGGTAGGATCAAGAAAATCTAGTGAATCAACCAAGAAATAAAAACTAAATTCTAAGAGTACCTTCTCCCCTAGAGTTCTAGAGCAACATTTATTATCATTACAAGTTCCTGAAAATTCTACATTTAAAGATGAAAATGTGTATTACATTCCATATGAAAAATAAATATATGAAACTTTCATGACATATGTAATTGGTATCGAGACTATAAATGAGATTCTATAGCATGAGTGGTTGGGAATCTCAGTTTTGAATACATACATAAGGTACATTTTCATAATATGTTTGTCCAAGTAGTGAGATAATATGTTTATTAAAGTTAATAACTATTCATATTTTCTACAAGAGTTTATATAACTATTATATAAAGGTAAAATAGTTGGAAGCATGAATTGGATTCATTAATACCTGTATCATTTATATGGAAAAAAATAACTTTGGATAATGAAGAAATTGAGAAGAAGAAAGATGAGTTACTCGAATCATTTGATAAGAAAATATCAAATGGAAGACTTTTTTTTCCTACAATGTAGAAGTAAAACTCTACAATCTAATCACATAAAATATATTTTTAATTTTTTCATTACTTATTTGTTTTTTATTTTTTATGAAACACTATATGCTGATCACAGTCAATCTGGATATCCCAAATATTTTTTTTTGGGATCCAATGCATAGATATCCATCCAACCAACCACACATAATGTGTATTTTGAATTTGTAATACACTTCAATTAGTATTATATATATAAACTTCAAATTATATGTTTTGGTCTGTGTTTTAGAAAGAATTTTGTTATGATAGAGTGATTGCTAAATATAGGATAAATTATGGCATGAATTCCATTTTTGAAGAGAGAAATCCTTTAGATTACTATAAAGGTAAAAAAAATAAGGTATACATAGAAATATTTAACTATCAAAATAATTCAAAATAATTTACTTATTATGATCAATTTTTTTTTAGTGTCTGAAGAAAGATAATGCCATCGATTGTGGATATTATTTTTGAAAATTTATGAGAGATATCATAAATCATGAAAAGACCAACATCTCCCAACAAGTAATTTCTGAAGGTAATGAAAATTTCATTAAATATATTTCATAATCATTTGTTTGTCTATATTTTCTCAGTACTATCAATATTTCTGACAACCTTCATACTCAAAAGAAGAAGTAAAATTGTTTAGAGATGAGTGGGTTATAGGTTCTAGGCACAGTGGAAGCGTGTTATGGGTTGTGCCCAACTTTTCTTTTGTTCATGATCAATGATCAATATTAGATTTAAATAATTATAAAAATTATGATTAGAAAAATTGAATCAAAGATAACAGAAAATGGATAAATGCTGGAACTATAGAGAGGATAATCACATATTATTTATAATTAATTTAATTAATTAAAGTATTTCTTTGTTGTAATTATTTCTTCGTTGATGGATCTAACAACATATATGAATTATTTAATCATTGTATTGTAGGAATCAAGAGGAGATTCCCTCTAGTGGTGATTCACATGTGTTTCACACATCTTTGAACATCGTCATAGGAATCCTCGGGTGCTAGAACGATAGATCCTTTCACTTCCATCGTTCACCTTTTATTTCTATGAGAATAACTTATAAAGTGTTCTGCTTGATCTCTCTAGACTTGAGAGTGGGAGGTGGAGGAAGATCACTCTCCATTCTTGGGAGTGTTCTTGGAAAAGGTATCTCTCTAGGGCTTGAGAGGATTCTCCAAATCCATTGTGCACAAACAAATAAAATAATTGGCTCTCTTAAGAAAATAATATAATTGGGTTTATATATCACCAGGGTTAGAAATAAACAATTTCAAAATTTCCCCTTATTATTTATTTAATACCTTATGGAACCCCATGTCTATAATAATAATATTATTATTATTTTTTGACATGTTCTTAAATTAAAAATTAAAATTAAATATAATTTATTCAAATAATATTCAATATATATTATTTCTCACCAGACCATTATACTTGGTATGTTATTCCTCTAATATTTATCGGGCCTTGAATAATGACTATTTATTTATTATATAAATATCACTGCATTATTCTTTAATAAATAAATAAACATTATGTTCACTAAAATCATAAAAAAATATTTATTAAATATTCTGTTCACATTATATTCTCTCGAAGAACTGGTGATAGAATACATGTGATCAAGAAAACATGAATAATTATTAAACCACATGTGGGAATAATATTTATTCAACTTGTTAAATAATAAATAATAATATATTATTTAATTGTGATTTTGTATACACTTAGAGTATGCTCCTCTAGGCCTCTTTCTCAATGGAGTTAGGTTAAGTAGCCTAAAGTCCAAGGTTAGCATCTAGAAACATGCCATGGAACCCATAGAAAAATAATTTTATGTTTCAATGATGTAATACCTCATATAGATGCTTACTGTATAATATAATACCTTTATCATGATATCTCTAATCAAGTAGGTTTCATACTGGTGACATCAACCTATGTTCTCGATCTCTCTTTCATTGACTTCTTAGAAATTAAATTTTCCTATAGAACACCGTGGCCATGGATTTATTTAGGCTATATCATTTCCATAAAATGGGATGAGATATCAACTTCCATTAAAAAATAAAAGGTAAAATCATTTCTCACATTATTCATTAATGTAATATTACTTGTGATGCACCCAACATATCCTACCTCGCTACGAACATATGTCATCGCGGTATTTTCAATGCATCCAAGTATGAGACTCATAATACTAATTAATAATAATCTTAATGTCAAAGGATCAATACACACATCCACAGATACGAACATCCAATGACACATATAAATGTGTATTTCCTACTGGTGGGTCTCGTTCTCATAATATCCTACACTGGATATTACCAAGTACGTACACCATGAGAAGGTTCCTAAAAATCCTATGAGTCTCCACCCATGATAGTTTGTATAATTTATGTCCCTAAAATGATATCATCTGGATATATATCATATATTTAAGAATAGTGTCATAACACTTCTAGGTTATCATCTTAGTGGGGAACTAATATGACCTTTTAGTATGATAGCTACTTTTATAACATTATCACATACTATGTTACGCATAAGAAAAATCATGATGTGATAATAAGTTTATTAGTATCTAAAAATATGAATACAAGTTATCATAAAGTACACAAAATTTTGTTTTAAGGAACCAACTCCAACAAAATCCCACTAATACTAGAGACAAATGCTAACAACATTCAATATTCTAGCTCTCACATGATACTCATACTTCTACTAAGATAGGATTTTAGTAAAGGGGTTGACCATGTTCTCTTCTGTGGGTACTCTAATTACTGAAACTTTACTACTATGATAAAAATCCCTCGAGTGGTGATACTTTTGGAGTATATGCTTTTTCTATTGGTGTGAACTTGGCTCTTTTTCAAGAGTTATCATTTTAGTATTATCACAATACAATGTGATAGGTTCTTTATTACTCGTTGCCACATAAATCTCTTAGAAAAAGTTTTGTATCCGAATGACTTCATTAGATACATAAAAAGCTATTATATACTTGGACTTCAATGTAGAATCAGAAAAATTGGCTACTTTGAACTCTTCCAGCTCATAGCTCCTCCATTGAGATAGAAAACATATCCTAACTGGGACATTAGATCATTCTGATCTATCTAAAAACTATAATCAGTATAACCCATGATTACTAACTCCTCATCTCTTCCATACACTAGGAACATATGCTTAGTTCTTCTCGGATACTTAAGTATAGCCTTAACAGCAGAACAATGTTGTTCTCCTGGATAATCTTGATATCTTACTACCATGATCAATGCATAGGAAATATCAAGTCTAGTACATAACATAGCATACATTATTGATCCTATCATCGAAGAAAATGGGATCTTACTCATTCTATCTTTCTCATATTGTGTCTGAGGAAACATTCTTTTAGAGAGATATAAACCACGTGACACCAGAACCAATACCCTCTTGGATTGTTCCATACTAAGTCTCTTAAGTATTTTGTCAACATATGTTCTTTTAATTAGTCTAAGCATCATCTTATATATATCATGAATGATCTTGATCCCTAAAATATAGGTTATTTCACCGAACTCCTTCATGGAGAAACACTTATTTAACAAGTCCTTAATAGACTGTAATACTAGTATTTCATTTCCAATAAGTAATATTTAATCTACATATACTACTAGGATAATGAATAAATTTACACTCAACCTATTGTAAACACATGGATCACATCCATTCTTAATGAAACCAAATTCTTTTATAGCTTCATCGAATCGAATGTTCCATGACCTGTATACTTGCTTCAATCCATAAATGTATCTCTACAACTTGGAAATACTTTTTGCATCACCAGGAGTCACAAACCCTTCTGGTTGTGTCATATATGCATCTTCCTAAAGGTTCCCATTAAGTAATGTAGTTTTTAAATCCATCTTCCAAATATCATAGTCATGGTAAGATGTTATAGAAATTATAATTCTGATGTATTTAAAAATGGAAACTGGTGAAAAGGTTTCATAACAGTCAATTCCTTGACACTTTTGAAACCCTTTATCCACTAGCCTTGGTTTATAGGTATTTAATTTACCTTCTATATCCAGTTTTCTCTTGAATACCCATTTTCACCCAATGGGATTTACATAAACTAGTGCATCGACCAAAACCCAAATGTGGTTCTGATATATAGAATACATTTTAGAATTCATGGATTATTTCCACCTTGAAGCTTCTGAGCTATCTACTACCTCTTTGTAGGAGAAAGTTTCATAGTTATTAACCAATAATGAGTCACTAACTTCAATAACTAGAAAACCATATCTCTCTAGTTCTCTTACATCTCTTGTGCTCCTACACAGTACTTGTGTTTTAAGAACTAATTCTTCCATGGGGACCTATGGAACCTGTTCCTGTACCAACTCTTGTGTATCTTGAGCATAAACTTCATTGAAGTCAATATTTCTCCTACTATCCTTTTTTGAGGATGTGTTCCCTCTTAAAAAATATGGATTGTGTGGTGATGATTACTTTCTTTTTTGAAGTTTTGTATAGGTAGTATCCATTTGTTTACATAGGATACCCTATAAAGATGCACTTTGTGCCCTGTGATCTAGTTTATTTCCTCAGAAATCCTTAACAAACACCTCACAACCCCATACACGTGTATGTGATAAAATGGGTTTATTTCCACTCCATAACTCAAAGTTAATTCCATTTTAAACTTTTTTTGGTACTCGGTTTAAGGTGTGTGTTGTAGTTTGTAATTCATATTCCCCAAAAAGATAATAGATGATCTGAATGACTCGTTATTGAAATTACCATGTCTAACAAGGTACAGTTCATCCTTTCACTAACATCATTCCACTATGGTGTATAAGTTGTAGTGAGTTGAGATAGAATCTCAAACTCCTATAATAATTCATTAAACTCTTGTTTAAGATATTCTCTGCCTCGATCTGATTGAAGTTTCTTTATCTTATTTCTAAGTTTCTTCTCTATTAATTCTTGAATTCCTTGAATTTATCAAAGGACTCATACTTATACCCCATCAATTATAAATAACCACTTCTACTCAATTCATTAGTAAAAGTTATGAATTAAGAATATCCACCTGTAACTTTTATTATAAATCGTTCACACACATCAGTGTGTACAAATCGTAGAAAGTCTGTGGACCTTTTACCCTATCCATTGAATGGTAGTTTTGTAATTTTTTCTTGTAAACAATCATGATGTATTTCAAGTGGTTTTATCTTAGATGATTCTACATAACCATCTTGACATAGATTTTTCAAACAATTCTCATTTACATGACCAAGACGGTGATGCCATAGTTGGGTGTTATATGAGTCATCTGAACATGATTCATTATCAATTGTAAATACTTCGTTTTTTTAATTTAATACATACAGACCATTATTAAAAAAATTCATACCATAACATATTTTTTCCTTATAAAAGAAACAAATTTTATTTCCAAACTTGAAAATAAACCCATCTATATCTAGGCATGATATAGAAATTATGTTCTTGGTAACTTTTGGTACATAATAATAGTCTTTTAAAACCAAAATCATTCTTCTTGGCAATGAAATTTTGTAGCCACCAATGGATAGAGAAAATATCCTTGCACCATTAACATCTCTCAGATCCACCTCTCCTCCAGCAATATTTTGGAATCTACTTGGTTCCTGTATTTGGATACATATATGAGCTCCATAATCTTATATAATACCCAAAGTGTAGATATTTAAATATTACACTTGATAAAGAATTCAACTTTAGCTTCTCCTTTATTTTGGGTGAAGTTCTTCTTCTAGTTTCCTAGAATTCCACATGCAAAAAATACTACCTCCTTTTCCTTTCCCTGCCTTTAAATATTCTAATTTTTGGAAGGATGGTTCTCTAAATCTTTAGACTTGTTGTGAGTCTTCGGCCCCTTTTCCTTGTTCTTAATTTTCTTATTCATTGTAAGGATCATGGATTTATCATGCCTCATGTCCTTATCCACTTGGAGAATCAAAGTAAGAAGTTCTTAAAGACTCTTCTCATTATTACTCATATTATAATTAACAATAAAACTAGATAAGGTCTTACGTAGTGATGAAATTATGAGATCTATATGCAACACATCTGGGAATTTAATCCTTAAGATGTATAATCATTTAATGTAGCTAATAAGATTGACTATATGAGTCCTAGATGGCTCAGACTCTCCAAGATTATTGGTAAACAAATCAATCTCATACATCTCTTGTCTTGCCTTCTCTTGATAAAGATCCTAAAGGTGAGGCATCATGCTATATGAATCTATTTCCTCATGTTGCTTCAAAAGATCAATGGACATGGATGATAGCATGAAACATTGAACATATGTGGAATCATTCAAATGTTTCTCATATTGATAAATATTTATCACTTGCCTCATTACTAGGCATATCATGAATAGTTTCTTCCAACATATACAATTTTTTATCATAACGAAGCATAATGTTCCACTCTTATAAATTTTTTCCATGATAAGGTTATCCTTCTCAAGTATGGATCATAGTGATATGTTTGAAGTCATTTTAATGTTTTTTCTACAAAATAAGACAAATAGAATTTTAGTACTTTATCTGATAAAATTTAGACAAATAAATAAATATTATATGTATTAATCTCCAACTAATTTATTGAAACCTAATAGCCCTCACCATTGGTTTCATAAAATCAGGTTACTTGTACATTATAGTGTTAAGGATCCATATTCCCATTCTAATTATACCAAATTTGGTTGGTCAAGAAACTTGAATGGTTTTAGGTAGGAATTCTAAATGCCAACTGCATTAATTCACAGTTCCTTAATCTACTAAGTGGAATCCCTAATCCTGAAATCCTTAAATTTGATTTCCACAATCTTTGCCTCTCAGTAACACCAAATCCTTCTTTGGTAGTCAACCCTTTATGTGAACTAAGTTAAGTCATACCAAAACTTCAAGTTAAAATTCCCCAATAATTTAAATCACTCTAACTTTGGTTGTTCAAGCACTTTGAACTATGGTTTGATTTTAACTGAAGTAGTGGAAGACTATACCAACTTAATATATATAATTAAGCTATTTTATCCTTTTATGTATAAATTTACAATTACTATCTATATTACATTTTTTTTAATATTAAGTGGATTTACTTAAGTGATTAACCATTCCGTAGATAATATTTTCACATGCACTAATTTATTTTAGTTCTATCTTGAATTCTCATTAATTTCATTAATTCATGTGATCATGGAAAAACATCCATAATGAAATAACCATTCAACTTGATAGAAATGAAATAATAAATTGGTATGATAATGATCTTATTCCAATGGTTATTTTATCTAGAAGATGATAAACCAACCATTGACCTAGGGGAAAAACACCTTGAACCAATTAAGATTCACATTATAGCTTTCCACTTGTCCACCTATGTATCTCTCTTGGATTGGTTTCATCTTGGATTCAAACTTGAACCACATTCACTAGTTTGGTATCTCCATCCATTACATATACTTTTAATCACATGCAGATCATAAAAATAAGAGGCTTATATAAAAAAACCATAGACACCCAAGCCCTTACATAATAAGAGGAGACAAGGTGTAACACCCCGACCCCTCTAGGCTGGAGCTGGTGCATTACTTGTGATATTGACATCATTAGAAGGAATGAAAATCCTGAAGTAATGATCAGTTTAGTATTATTTAAGAAACTAGATATATATATGTTACTCAAATTACATTGGAAAAGTTTACAAAATACAATACATATCAAAAACTAAAAATGACATCCCCATGAACTCAATAAAAGATCTTCTCTTCATCACCTGTTAAAGGTAGACAATGAAAGGGGTGAGCTCAAATGCTCAGTAAGGGTTAAAAATAGTGGAATCATGAGTAAAATAATAATTGAATCACAATCAATCTAACATAATCAGTATGGAATAGTGAATAAATGAACAACTAATGCCATTAATAAACTGAGAATGAAACTACATCCAAAGATTTTTTCATAGTGAAAACCTCATGGATAATAACAATAACTGATAACGAATAAAGAGAATTCTTATTAATTGGACATCATGTATCTGTCACATGAAACCATAATACTATAAAAACGGTTTAGTTCTATGGGTAGAAACCCTTCTGATTTTTGGAAACAAACTCGAAGGGTTTTTCTCCAAACTGTTTTGTCTCATGAGACCTACTGATGCATCGAGGGGATATAGTGGGCCCCACCCGCCACTTCATGTATAAATAATTCTTTATAAATTGATTCAATAAAATAGAAATAATCCTTTTCAATATCCATATAGAGTATAGTATACATATTCATCAATATTTCCATAATTATAATAACTTTCCAAATAAACACCGTATGTAAGATGGTATACGGTTTAGGAAACAAACATATCCACGACATGAGATTATGGATATTTAATATAAATATAATTTCAAATGAAAATTGATCTCAAATGGGTAGTAGGTACACCACATAAGGATTATTAGGTGCACAATACAAAGTTAGTCACAACGAAAATGTATTTGAGACAAAGTCCCTTACAACAATGTGATCAGTCGAATCATATGACCAGGACTTAATAAATATCAAGTGAATCATTTAATAACATGAATATAAATAGAATAATGTTATTATATATCAAATGGAAGTAAACATATACCACATACAAGAAATAAGTGGCGAACAATGAAAATCTCACAGAAATGAAAGTGAGATGAGAAACCCCTTACCTTAACTCCAAACGTGTTCCTCTCTTGAACTTAAGCTCATGGAATATGAAATTATAATTATTAATAAATTATTTAAGAACCTATTATACATTTATTTTATTTATTATAACCTTATTAGGTTCATTCATGTCCCTTTATATGGCTTCAATTGGTTAAATTTTCATGTTTTGGAATCATTTTCTTCCTTGGTTTTCATGGTTCGTTTACTTGTTTCCATGAATGGAAGTTCATTTGAAACATGGTTAAACATATAGAATTGTTAATACATATTATTAACGAAATTATGGAGATATAAATTATCTTATAATTATTTTGGGTTATATATCATGATGATGATTCATTAGTTAAAACATTAATGATGTTTGTTTAGATTGTTTTAGTGGTTCTTTGATAATAACAACCTCATTTTGTTTTATAAATTAGAACCATTAGTACCAAAGAATTACAGAACCATGGGTGAGTCATAAAAAATATATTATAACCTGGTTTAACCATATAAATGGTTTCATTACCAGACTTTAAATAATTAATACAAATTAAAATCACATCTTCTATGATGTTGGTAATTCGACACATCACGGACAATGTTTTTAATTCCTTGAACAAGTGGTGGAAAAGAAGAAGATTGATGGTGAATTTCTCATGAACATGAGAACATCCAGAATATAAAAGACTTTGGAGATTTCATTCCTCTTGGGTAAGAAGATATGAAGAAATAATAAATAAAGAACTCAAAATAAAAGAATAATTTTGAAATTTCTTACAAAAATTCGGCAGCCTAACGGCTATGCAACATGGTTTTAGAAAATATTAAAAAGAGAGGGGACAAGGTTCACCTATCCAGAAATGAATCATAATATAGATTAGATCAATAATAAGAAGAAAAGTAAGAACATGGTATGGAAACTTTAAATATATACCACATAAAAGAGAACTTGAAAGGAAAAAAGAAAGAAATTGAGAATTTTCTTACCTTGTAGAGTAACCCTTAGATACTGAAGGTTGGGACCTTGGGGGCATGAGGAAAACTTGGGAGGACTACTATGAAGGTAATGAGGCCAGAGCTTCATTTAGGGTGAATTTGGAATGAATTCAATGAATGGAAGAGTTGGTATTTATAGGAAGAGTGAAGGATTATTTTAATAATTTCCAAGGGACACCTAATGGGTGGTATTTGCAAAACCATGGGCTTGCCCATGGTATTTTCCCATGGTAAAAGCCAATTGGGACACCTCACATATTATTTAACTATACACAAGTCTACCAGATTTATGACATCATTATTACATCATTAATGATGTCATAAACACACCGAAACTAAAAACTGTATTTTTTACTATTCACCAAAAAATCAATTGTTTCAGAAAAATTCCCAAAATTCACCCTAACCATTTTTCGACGTGTAGAATTAAAAAGTGAAATCAATTTTTCAAAAATAATTTTCTAAATATTATTAGTTTCATTTTTAAATAAAGTCATATTTAATTTGAAAAATAACAATCTAAAAGTGAAATTAGTTTTATTTCTCATTGAAAAACTAATTAAGATCTCATTATCTTATTTCCTTAAGAAAATAAAATAATATTATTATTTACTATTCATAAGGTTCCTATTACTATTCATATTATTATTCATATGGGTATGTTACTATTCACCAAAAATCAAGTTTGTTCTATCAGACTCCAAATGACTTACTGAACACAACTCTAGATGACCATTTTTTGAAATTCAAAACATAGAAGAGGCAAAGTTGTGCTTAATGGATAGATTATAAAATTGCATTATATATTTATTTTCAAAACCTTGGGGTGTTACATTCTCCCCTCCTTACAAAAATTTCATCCTAAAAATTCACAAAATATTACCTAAAAAGATTCGGGTATGTATTTAACATAAGCTCCTCAGGCTCCCATGTTGCTTCCTCCATCTTATGGTTCCTCCATAGAACCTTTACCAGACGAGTCGTCTGATTTCTCAATATTTGTTCTCTAGTATCAAGAATCTTGATAGACTCTTCATAATAAGATAGATTTGGATCAATTTCTACTTCTTTATAAGTGAGTACGTGTGTTGGGTCTAGCATGTACTTTCTTAACATTGACACGTGGAACACATTGTGAACCTTGGAGAGACTTGGCGGCATTGCCAAACGATAGGCTATGGCTCCAATTTGGTCCAGAATTTCAAAAGGTCCGATGTACCTGGGACTTAACTTTCCTTTCTTACCAAATCATATAATACCCTTCCATGGAGATACCTTTAAGAAAACGTGATCTCCTTATTGAAACTCCAAATCCTTCCTTCAGTTATCTACATAGCTCTTTTCCCTACTTTGAACTATTTTGATATGGTTCTGGATAATATTCACCTTTTCTGTTGTTTCTTCAACAAGTTGTGGGCCCACGAGCTTTCTTTCACCGACTTCATCCCAGCAAGTTGGTGTACGGCATCTCCTCCCATATAATGCTTCATAAGGTGCCATATGAATACTTGAATGGAAGCTATTGTTGTAGGAAAATTCCACGAGAGGTGAATACTAATCCCACATGCCTTGAAAATCAATTGAACAAGACCTCAACATGTCTTCCAATGTTTGAATAGTCCGTTCTGATTGTCCATCAGTTTGTGGGTGGTAGGCAGTACTCAAACGAAGATCAGTATCTAGGGCCTTCTGAAGACTTTTCCAGAATCTTGATGTAAAATGTGGATCACAATCAGAAACAATCGATAGGGGTACTCCATGAAGTATCACAACTTCATTAATATATATCCTTGCAAGATTTTCAAGTGGTAGATCTTCTCTTATAGAAAGAAAATGTGTTGACTTGGTAAGACGATCAACAATGACCCATATTGCATCATCTCTTCTAGGAGTATTTGGTAGACCCATGAAAAAGTCCATCATGATATTATCCCATTTCCACTCAGGTATGGGAAGAGGTTGCAATACTCCTCCAGGTTGTTGCCTTCCAGCTTTCACTTGTTGACAAACCATACATCTTGACACAAAATCAACAATCTCCCTATTCATGTTGTCCCACTACAAATGTTCCTTCAAATATTTGTACATATTAGTGCTACTAGGGTGTATAGATAAATTGGAACTATGAACATCATCCAACAGTTCCCTTTTTAGATCAGGTATATCGGGAACACAAAGTCTCTTCCCAAATTTCAAAATTCCATCTTCATATATGAAGTCACTCAATCTCCCATTATTCATAGCTTTAATCTTCTTTTGAAACTCCTCTTCATAATATTGATAACTTTTTATCATTTATAGTAAAGATTGTTTGGAAACCATTTGAAAAAGCATTGATATTTCACCTTCCATGGTTATTCCCATACCCATCTTTACTAGATCCATGAAAATAGGATCCCTTTCAACTCTCATCTTGTTCAAAACTCAATGATCCTTTCTGATCAAAGCATCTGCCACCGTATTTTCCTTCCCTGGGTGGTAGTGTATCATGCAATCATAATCCTTGATTAGTTCAAGCCATCTCCTTTGCCTCATGTTGAGTTCTTTCTGTGAGAAAATATACTTCAAACTCTTGTGATCAGTATAAATCTCACATTTTTCACCATAGATATAATGTCTCCATATCTTCAAATAAAATATTATAGTATCTAACTCAAGATCATGAGTAGGATATTTTTTCTCATAAACTTTTAGCTGTCGTGATGCATAAGTAATAACCTTATCATTTTTCATAAGGACACAACCAAGTCCTTTCTTTGAAGCATCACTAAAAATAACAAACTTGTCATTCCCTGATGGTAGAGTCAATATAGAAGCATTGAATAATCTTATCTTCAGTTCATCGAAACATTCTTCACAATCTTTTGTCCAAACAAATTTAACCCCTTTACGTGTGAGCTTCGTTAGTGGGTTATCCAGTTGGGAAAAATTCTGCACGAAACGCCGATAATAACCTGCTAAGACAATAAAACTTTGTACCTCAGTTATGTTTGTTGGAATGGCCCAATCTTGGATTTCCTTTTTCTTTGTAGGATCAACTAGGATTCCATCCTTAGAGACAATATGGCCAAGAAAAGAAATCTCCTGAAGCCATAATTCACACTTGCTAAACTTCCCATATAATTGATTTTTTCTAAGAGTTTTCAGAATAGTTCGCAAATGATCCTCATGGTATTCATAGATTTTTGAGTATACCAGGATATCATCGATGAATACCACAAAAAAGTTATCAATATATTCCTTGAAAACTCTATTCATTAAATCCATGAAAACAGAAGGTGCATTTGTTAGTCCAAAAGGCATCACTGTAAACTCATAATGCCTATACCTTGTTCGAAATGCTATCTTCGGAATATCTTCCCTCCTCACACATAGTTGATGATATCCAGATCTATGGTCAATCTTCAAAAAGTATAGATATCCACAAATTTGGTCAAATAAATCATCAATCTGGGGCATAGGATACTTATTCTTTATTGTAATATCATTGATTTCCCTATAATCAATGCAAAGCCTCATGGATCTATCTTTCTTCTTGACAAAGAGGACAGGGGCTCCCCATAGAGAAAAAATAGGTCGAATAAATCCTTTTTCACTCAAATCCTCTATTTGTTTCTTTAGATCTACTAATTCCACAGTGTCCATTCTATAGGGAGTCTTTGATATAGGTCTTGCATCAGGAATTAAATCGATAGAGAACTCAACTTCCTGCTCCGGAGGATGTCCAGGTAAATCCTCTAGAAATACATCAATGTACTCTTTCACTATGTTCACATATTCAATTTGAATATTTCTTTCCTCTCCCATGGATATTGGTTTATCTTCCTCTCTAAGTATTACATTCAATAGATCTACTGCGGGTGGTTCTAGATATGAATCTGATAGCGAAGTTCTGCCCTAAAAACAAGGGATTCTACACCATTTTCAAAAATTGTAACTTCCTTTTTCTTGAAATAAATCCTCACATCATAATTTGACAACCAATACATACTGAGAATTATATCAAATTTAGTCATGTGTATAAGTATAAGGTTAGAAACTAAAGCACATTTTGGTGTTTGGGGGAGGACTAGTCGACATGCCTTTGTTGCAATGATCCATCCCATGGGAGTTTTGACTGAAAACTCATTTCTTAAATCAAATTGGACATATCTAATTTTATTGGAAAAATAAGAAGATATAAATGAATGCGATGATCCAGAATCAAATAAAGTTTTGGCTAAGTTTGAGGAAACAATTAAAGTACCTACCACCATATCACTAGGAACTTCAACCTCCGCGGTTGTAATCGCATAGGTTCTCCCTTGCTCTCTTAGATTTTTTTGAGGAATGTTTTCTTGGTGCTTAGGAAACTCATTTTCATAGTGTCTCATCTCTCTGCAATTTTAGCATTGAATATCATTGAATTGTTTCTTCCCCTTGCATTCATTAGATTGATGACCCTTTTCTCCATAGTTATAGTAGACTCCCATGCCTTTCAAGCATTTACTGAGATGATTCTTTCTACAGTTCTCGCATAATGGGAAACTATTGGTTTCCTTGCTCTTATTTGGTGATTCTCCTTTTCCTTTGTTATTAGAATACCACTTCTTATCTTGGTTTCCTTTGAAAAAATTTGATCTAGAAAATTCCTTCTCTGTTTTGATGGAACTTGATACAATTTCATCATATGATGAAAATGATTGAGAAGCCAATGCCCTTAGAATACTTGGCTTAAGACCTTTAAATAAATGATCAATCTTGTCCGCTGAGTCACGTATGTAATCCACGGCATACTTAGCTAGCCTTGTGAAGGTAGCCTCATACTCTGCAACATTGTCTTCTTCCCTTTGTTTCAAGCCAAGGAATTTCCTCTTCATTTCAGTTCATTGCTCACGAGGGAAATATTTTTCAAAGAATATTTCCCTAAAATCCCTCCATTACATATCATCTATCTCTTCTTCCTCCATGGTATTTTGAATCAGGGACCACCATTGATCAGCGTCGCCCTTGAGACAATATACTGCCAGTACTACCTTTTCATTTTCATTGCATCTTAACACCATGAATATCTTTTCAAGGGACTTGATCTATTTCTTAGAAACCACTGGATTAGTAGTCCCACTGAAATATGGGGGCTTCTGCCACATGAAACAATACAACATAGGTGTTAAATGGTTATTCGTTACAACTTGAGTAAGTTGTCCCAATATGTTCATGATCTAATCTGCTCCAAAGTTGACTGTGTTGACTTTCTCAGTAGGGAGATCCCTACCTTTCCCACGAGTATTGATTCCCCTTCTTCCATTAGATTCCATTTCTAAATAATGGGATACACTATATTAGTTTATGAATATCAAATATAAAATCACTCAAAATAGATTGAAATTCTATGCATAGCTAATCTTATAAACATGGTTCCTCTGAGAAAAAATTTATATTAACTCCTTCATAATGTCTTGTAAAGAAAATATGAATTATCCTAAGCATATCCCCCAGGAGTGTCATAACCAAGAGTGCAGTAAGGCCCGTTGTCGTGCACCAGTTCCCGTTCGAGTCTAGCTCAAAGCGGTGTTTTCAGGTTTTACCACTAGATACATTTGTGCCAAGGCCACCTCTACCTGCTCGTATCCAGATAGGGAAGTATTGCTTAAAATATCCACATAATATATTCCTTACCAAAATACAATGACGTTCTTGTATGTTAATCCTCAGATACTACATTAGGGATTTTTTCCCTACTATACATTTCCTACTCTAGTTTCCAAGTTTTCTACTGAACTTTCTCTGATACCAACTGTAACACCCCGACCCCTCTAAGCTGGAGCCAGTGCATTACTTGTGATATTGGAATGGTTAAAAGGAATGAAAATCTCAAAGGAATGGTAAGTTTAGTAGTCTTTAAGAAAACTAGATACATAGATGTTACTCAAATTACATTGGAAAAGTTTACAAAATACAATACATAACAAAAACTAAAAACAGTATCCCCAGGAACTCAATAAAAGATCTTCTCTTCATCACCTGTTGAAGGTAGAAAATGAAAGGGGTGAGATAAAACTCTCAGTAAGGGTTAAAAATAGAAGAATCATGAGTAAAATAATAAGTTAATCACAATAAATCTGACATAATCAATATGGCATAGTGAATAAATGAACAACTAATGCCATTAATAAACTGAGAATGAAACTGCATCCAAAGATTTTGTCATAGTGAAAACCTCATGGATAATAAAAATAACTGATAATGAATAAAGAGAATGATTATTAATTGTATTTCATGTACCTGGTACATGAAACCATAATACCGTAAAAAAGGATTAGTTCTATGGGTAGAAACCCTTCTGATTTTTGGAAACAAACTCGAAGGGTTTGTCGCCAAACTGTTTTGTCTCATGAGACCTACCGATGAATCGAGGGGCTATAGAGGGACCCACCCGCCACTGAATTTCCAAAGAATTATTTATAAATTTATTCAATAAAATAGAAATAATCCATTTCAATATCCGTATAGATTAGAGTATACAAATTCATCAATATTTCCATAATTAAAATAAATTTCCAAATAATCAATGTATGTAAGATGGTATACGGTTTAGAAAAAAAACATATCCATGACATGAGATTATGGATATTTAATATAAATATAATTTCAAATTAAAATTTATCTCAAATTAGCAGTAGGTACACCACATAAGGATTATTAGGTGCACAATACAAAGTAAGTCACAACAAAAAGGTAGTTGAGACAAAGTCCCTGACAACAATGTGATCGGTCGAATCATAGGACCAGGACTTAATAAATATCAAGTGAATAATTAAATAAAATGAATATAAATAGAATAATTTTATTATATATAAAATGTAAGTACACATATACCACATACAAGAAATAAGTGGTGAACAATGAAAATCTCACAGAAATGAAAGTGAGATGAGAAACCCATTACCTTAACTTCGAACATGTTCCTATCTTGAACTTAAGCTCCAGGAATATGAAATTATAATTATTAATAAATTATTTAAGAACATATTATACATTTATTTGATTTATTATAAACTTATTAGGTTCATTAATGTCCCTTTCTATGGGTTCAATTGGTTCAATTTTCATGTTTTGGAATCATTTTCTTCCTTGGTTTCCATGGTTCTTTTACTTGTTTCCGTGAATGGAAGTTCATTTGAAACATGGTTAAACATCCAGAATTTTTAATAAATATTATTAAAGAAATTATTGAGATATAAATGATCTTATAATGATTTTTTTTGTATACCATGATGATGATTCATTAGTTAAAACATTAATGATGTTCGTTTAGATCATTTTAGTGGTTCTTTGATAATAACAACCTCATTTTGTTTTGTAAATTAGAACCATGAGTACCAAAGAATTACAGAACCATGGGTGAGTCATAACACATATATTATAACCTTTTTAAATCATATAAATGGTTTCATGACCATACTTGAAAGAATTAATACAAATTTAAATCACATCATCTACGATGTCGGTAATTCGACACATCACAGACAATGTTTTTAATTCCTTAAACAAGCGGGGGAAAAGAAGAATATTGATGATGAATTTCTCATGAACATGAGAACATCCAGAATATACAATATTCTGGAGATTTCATTCCTCTTGTGTAAGAAGAGATGAAGAAATAATAAATAAAGAACTCAAAATAAAAGAATAATTTTGAAATCGCTTACAAAAATTCGGCAGCCTAACGGCTACGCAACATGGTTTTAGAAAATATTAAAAAGAGAGGGGACAAGGGTCACCTATCCAGAAATGAATCATAATATAGATTAGATCAATAATAATAAGAAAAGTAAGAACATGGTATGGAAACTTGAAATATATACCACATAAAAGATAACTTGAAAGGAAAAAAGAAAGAAATTGATAATTTTCTTTCCTTGTAGAGTAACCCTTAGAACTTGAAGGTTGGGACCTTGGGGGATTGATGAAAACTTGGGAGGACTACTATGAAGGTAAGGAGTCCAGTTCTTTGTTGAGGGAGAATTTGGAATGAATTCAATGAAGGGAAGAGTTGGTATTTATAGGAAAAGTGAGGGATTATTTTAATAATTTCCAAGGGACACCTCAGGGGTGGTATTTGCCCATGGTAAAAGCCACTTGGGATGCCTCACATATTATTTAAATATAAACAAGTCTACCAGATTTATGACATCATTATTACATCATTAATGATGTCATAAACACACCGAAACTAAAAACTATATTTTTTACTATTCACTGAAAAATCAACTGTTTCAGAAAAATTCCCAAAATTCAACCTAACCATTTTTTGACGTGTATAATTGAAAAGTGAAATCCATTTTTAAAAAATAATTTTCTAAATATTATTAATTTAATTTTTAAATAAATTCATATTTAATTCAAGAAATAAAAATCTTAAAGTGCAATTAGTTTTATTTCTCATTGAAAAACTAATTAAGATCTCATTATCTTATTGTCATTAGAAAATAAAATAATATTATGATTTACTATTCATAAGGGTCATATTACTATTCATATTACTATTTATATGGGTATGTTACTATCCACCAAAAATCAATTTTGTTCTATCAGACTCCAAATGACTTACTGAACACAACTCTAGATGACCATTTTTCGAAATTCAAAACATAGAAGAGGCAAAGTTGTGTTTAATGGATAGATTATAAAATTGCATTCTATATTTATTTTCAAAACCTTGGGGTGTTACATAAGGCATGAAATCCAAAAAATTTAATTTAATAATATATTAAATTAAACCAATCACATATAAAGGTTTGGTCTATGCTCATGGTCATCCACGTGCATGCAAAAAATTACGCATTTAATAAAACTAGAATTTAATTATTAATCGTTCTTATTTAAGATAAATCACGCATGAATAATTTAATTATCTTCTTTAATTAATAAATTATTTTATATAAATTATCATTCAAATTTCCTTGAGATTCTCATCCATAATAATTTTAAAAAATAAAATTATTTAAAATTAACTGTTCACATAAATGTATCATGGAGGAAACATGGTGAATACCCATCCAAATCTACCCAATATGTATTATATTCGTATACAGTTTAATCTTGTGACATATAGTATACACGATTTATCACATACTTTTATGACGTGTACTATAAACTTAATGATTACACAAATTACATGATTTTTCTATAACTATTTATGCTTCAATGGATGTAGAGTAATATATGTCATATGAATCACACATGATATATAGATTTTAACATTATGTAGAAATTAATTAAACATTTATATATATATATATATATATTAAAACCCATCACATGAAATTTCTTATCAACTTAATGACCACACGCAATCACATGTCGATAAGGTTTACAAAATATAATAAATTAATTTTAATTCTGTGTAATTTAGTATAAGTACATGGTGTGTGCAGGTGAGTTACATAACATGTATTGTCAGAAACTAGGTCAGGATGTCATCTAACCCAACACCTGACACAGCCCGAGACAATTCCCAAAGGGCGTTCCTGATCCCTATGGGATAGAAACTAGTGTTGGGCATCAAAGTACTCACTCTGGGAATGATTTTTTCCCAATAAACTAGGGTCAAATAAAATAAACTGAACAAGAATAAGAACCAATAATAACTAAATCTCAATAAATATACCAAACAATCTAGATACAAAAAACTTTTGAACAAAAGAAACTAAAACCAAACTGCTACCAACACAATATCCATGTGACCTCATGGTCACCACCAATGACCAGACCAACCTGCTCCAACAACGAGCACTCAAACCAGAAACATGGACATGCAAAACAGCTCGGGTCTACCAACACTGAATGGTACAAGTAGGGTTTGATCTTCAACAGCTCAGTAGGTAATCACCATAGGATCTGTACATTTCCTTTCTCAAAAAAAATCAACAAACACTAGTTTGAAATACATATATAAAAATAGGTATTTATCATTTTAATAAACAGATGCATCTTTCACTTTTTAAAAACATTACACATGACATCACTATTTTCAAAAAAGATTACCATTTTAAAACCAAATCCCAAATCAAAATACAAAAAAAAATACCAAGCTATGATGAAAGTAAAATAAAGTGATACCAAACAGGCAACCAAGTGAAAAAGATAAATAAACAAGCCCATGAATATAGTAAACATGGGTGTTTCCTATCAGACTCACCTACCAGCATATGGTGCAGCTCCAAAGTCAATAACCAACTGGTCATTCTAACTACCAATCTAGTGACACATCCTACCAATCCCTATAAATTCAAGGGGGTATCAACCCATTTAATCAGGGTAGACAAGAAACTATCACTCGACCCTCTAAATATGCATAGGAAAACTCATGGTAATAGTATATGGTGGAAGGGGGAGGCCCTCGCATGCATGACTCACTGTACCTACCACTGTCGCACTTTCCTACCCCAAACACTGACACCACCTACACGATAACCCTTATAGGTAAATCCTCCATAGGGGTTCCCTTATCATATAAATACCTTCATAGGTTCCAACCAGGCTATCACATCATATGATATCTCAAACTATTTATCAAATAATGTTAAGATTCCAACTGATCATTTATACTTTAAAGCCACAATTCATTTCCAAAACTTTATAAAGTGCCAACCGGACCTTTAACACTATCAATTCCAATATATTACAAAAATGTTTTAAACCGTTTTCAAAACAACATTAAACACCACTTTCATGTGCACAATTCCAAATGTGCCTTTACATTCCAAATCCAATTTCACTTTCAACACCATTTCAAAACCGGGATAAAAACACAAAAATACATAAAGAAGACAAGCAGTCCTTCATACCATTTAAAATATAATCATCTTTCAAAGTACCAAATGGGATTTGATTTCAAATATAATTTGAAACCGCTTTAATGTTATTTGGGAACCAAGGGACCATTATTAAAGCATAAAGAGTTTGAAGAAGGAAAGAAGGGGGGATAAGTGTTTTGAAATTTGGGTTCTTAAGTTGGGAAAGTTTATTCATGACCATTATCACTTGTGTTACCATCCATATGTACACCTAGAGAACACATGGATGATCCCTTATCTAATGGAATTCCATAAGTATCCATGAAATCTACCAAAAAACCATCTTTAAGGAAACACCTCATGCTTTCAAACCAACACAACAAACCACATATAAACGTCACACATAAAAGTCATAAATTTCCACATACAAGACCTAACTCACACTCCCACAATAGTATCAAAATATTTCCAAGGAAAAACACCACTCAAATAAAACAATTTCACTTTAATCAAAAAATTGACAATTTAACAAACACCTTGTGTTTATAACTATATAACATGCTTAGATAAACCCCTTTGAAATAACTTCCACTAATTTTTTTACAATATAAAAACACCATAATAATACAAAAAATCATGCTAAAAGCATGAGAAAAACATTAATATATTATTTAAACATACCCAAGTATTAATGGATTGCATCGAAATGGAGATGGATAGAAACACCTATCTCAATGGACTAAGGATGCGAGGAAAATATCAGATAAGGAATAATATGACACAAGAAACAATAAACACACCCTAAAACCAAAGAAATTAACCAAAATCATCCAACCCTAACCCTAGGGTTAGACCAAGAGAGGAACCCGACAAGAAAAATACTAATAGACAAGAGAGAAGAGAGAAGAGAGAGGGGGAGAGGAAAACAACCAAAAAATCAAAGAATCTTACCTTGAAAGCTTGGAGGAGCATCAAATAAGGCAGGATAATCAAAGGGAGAGGGGTTTGAAGACCCTATCATGTGATAAAAACAACCCAAGGGGAGGGGGATTGATTTGGGGTAAAAATAGGGGAGAGTAGATTAGGGATTTAAATATTTAAAATTTCTGGGAAACTCACACGGTTTGGCTACACAGTTTTCCAAACCATGCACAAGTCGTGGGAATGCCATTTTATAAATGTATAGAACCTCAAATACGGTTTCCACATGGTTTCCCAAACCAGACGTGACTCATGAACCTCACCCATGGACCCTAAAATAAGTTGTACAGTTACCTGGGAAAAGCCGCATGGTTTGACAAAATTGTGCGCTAATTTTGCACAGGAAAAATTCTCACCAAAGACTTCCAAAATTCAAAAATTTAAACTGGGGATCAACCCAATCCTCACCCAAAAAGATCCAAAGCTGATAAAATAATAACATAAAATAATTCCAAAGGTTGGGTGAGACAATTATTCCCACCACAAACACTTTATTCCCCCATAAATTCACCCAACTTAAAGATAAACAAAACTCGGTCCCAAAACCGAAACAAGCCGAACAAAACCACAAACCTCAGGGTGACCTTTAACTTTACAAGTCACACCCAACCAATTATAGAGAAAACCAAAGCATAAGAACAATGAGAGAACATGATAAATTTCTCCCCACCATAAGAACTCAACTACCACCTTGGCACAACTTCGGATCGGCTCAATGAGGGAATTCCCAACACAACTTACCCAAACTTCATCACACGAGTTGAATAACAATGCCACCAGAACATAAAATTTCCCAAACTAACTAAAAATACCAACACAAAGGGGATACACCCATGAATGAAACTTGATACAAATAGAAAACTTGAACACAAGCTACAAAAACCAATTGCATAACAATTAATATCTCTAAACAAACACAACTAAAAACTAAAACCAATTTATGAAGGGTAAACCATTTAAAGATCCACATTCATATGAACATAACCATTTGGATCATTAAAGAACAACTTCATCACACTTTTACAACAAAAATATGAACTTAAAGTAGAAAAAAAACTAAAACAAGTAAACTTTAAATGTCTCCACCCCAACATGGGATTCAAAAGTTCGGCTGAGGTTCCCCACACCCCCAGTGATTTCCTGACTGTGCACGAACTTCACTCCAAGGACTATGGATAGATACCTGATGAATGAAGCATCAACTACCTCGAGGTCATGAAATGGCATTCTTTTATCAAGACTTATTCTTCAGGAAAATTTTCCTACAAAATTTCCCCAGATGTCCCAAATAACTACAATGATGGAAAGTTTTTGGAGGATTGCAACAAGATAGATTTGAATGCCCGAACTTGCCACACTGTTGGTACACAAGCAAACAGTATAATAAACTAGAGTCAAGGAACAACAAAGGAGACTTCACAAATATGGGTTCCTCTAGCATGAACTCTTCACCAGATGGGGAACCTTTATAGGTAACAAGAGACACCATATTGTCAACTGCTTTCACTTTGGAAGCCAACTCAGCTAAAAATGCTTCATCCACAAACTTCTGAAAACAAAGATCCTTGGAGGAGGAGGATAACTTCTTGATCTCTGTAAAAATACCCGTGATGAAAAGAGAAGCCTTCAACAGATCCTATGATGAAATTTCTAAAGATAAAGAAACTATCTCCTAGAAATGTTCAACATAGGCCTTTATTGTTTGTTGGCCTTGTTAAATACTCTTAAACTCATCCTTTCTCATATTCTTCACCTCCTTAGGTATAAACCATTAGATAAAAATATACTTAAACACTTCCCATATCATCCTGAATTGCATTGATGATGGATAAACCATCTTCCACTGATCCAAAGCTAAACCCTCAAACAAACCCAAAATAGAACGCACTCTAATAGCTTTAGGATTTCTCAGCGATATGAAGACAAGATCAACTTCCTCAGGCCACTCCACTTCCTCTAACAGACCTCAATCACCACAATAGATAGGCAATAATAGAGAAGAACCAAAAATTGTGAAGGACCCACAAGAAATTATAGGTACCTTTTGGGGGGTATATCCTGAACAACACAGGGATCACAAAATTAGGTTCAGTATCAACCTAAAACTTCAACCAAAAATAGCATCTCAAGCCAAAACAACGGGTTCACAATCCAAACACACTCAAGAACAATCAAAATTATCTTTTAAAAATCCATCATTTTCTACTATAATTTTCAAAACCTCTTTCTTCCAAGGATACTTTTCACAAAAAAAACCCACTTTTCAATAAAGGAAAAAATTTTGAAATCATTTTCTCATTCAAATTCATTTTAGAAAAACCAAATCAAAAATTAATTTCAAATACTCACCCATGGAATCCTATAAACCATCACATATTTTTTCATCCACTTCATCTTATTCCATGCACACATGCCAACATGCACTTCTGATATGTACCCATACATATGAGAATGTCCATAAGGAATAATAAGGGTCACATAAACCATCTCATCATCAAACCCAAACATCCACATAAACTTTACAGAAATTCGAATCGCCTTTTTTTAACCCACTCTTTCCAATATGAAACCACTTGAAAGAAAATATTTCCATTTGAAAAAATGTTTTCATTTTAAAAGATCACCTGCACCCACTAGAACCAAAAGAAAACATGACTCAATCCAAACTACCGAAATGAAGAACTGGTGTCCATACCTAACTCATCGACATGGTTAGTGGGACATTCCCCAAGTAGGAATTAACAAATAAGAAGACCTTGAACCATGCACTTGGACTCCACATGGGTCACTACTCCATGTGAGATCGCAACATGACATTGGATCCCCTCCATTATCATTCCTCAATCCAAAAAAAATACAAAAGACTCAAAACCCAAACCACCCATAGAAACTAGAGGATCAAAATGAAAAAGGGTTCATGACATCTTTCTCGTACCTACCTCTCGATTCCTGATAGTCCTAATCTCCAATCCACCAGATGCCCAAAATAAAAAAGGGCCTATTGTGATACTATTTTGTTATGAACCATGTTGGGATGTCATCCAACCCAACCCAACAAAGATAAATCCCAGAGGGAATTACCAATCTCTATGGGCTGACAACTAGTGTCGAGCATCAAAGTAATCACTATGGGAGTGATTTTTTCCCAATGAACCAGGATCAAATAAAAATACTAAACTAGTGGAAGATCCTATAATAACTAAATCTCAATAAATATAACAACCAATATAGATACAATAATTATTGAACAAATGAAAATAAATAAAAAACTCAAACCAAACTAATACCAACACGATCTCTATGTGACCTCATGGTCACCACCAACAACTAAACCAACCTTCTCCAACAACAAGCACTCAAACTTGAAACCTGAACCTGCAAAACAACTCAGGTCTATTAACACCAAATGGTTCAATTAAGGTGTGAGCTTAAACAGTTTAGTAGGTAATCAAAACAGAATTCGTATATTTCATTTCTCAAAAATAGTCCAAAACACTAGTTTGAAATACATATATAAAAATAGGTTTTTTCTCCTTTTAATAAACAAACACAACTTTCCCTTTTTCAAAACATTACACACCACATCACTATTTTCAAATTGGATTACCATTTTAAAACCAAATAACAAACCAAAATCCAAACAAAATAATACCAAACTATTCTGAAATTAAAATAAAGTGATACCAAACAAACAATCAAATGCAACAGATAAAAAAACAAGTATATACAAATTGTAAACATGGTAATTTCTTAAACATCCCTAGAGAGATCCATGGATGTACTCATATCAAACTCACTTACCAGTATATGTTGTAGCTCTATAATCATTAACCAACTGGTCTTTCTAACTACCAATCCATTGGAACATTCCACCAAGACCTATAAAGTCAAGGGGGTATCAAACCATCTAAATAGGTTCGAAAAGAAACCATCACTCAACCCTCTAAAGATTCCCATAAAAACACATGGTAATAGTATATGGTGGAAGGAGGAGGTCCACACATGCATGACTCACCTTACTTATCTCCATCACACTTTTCTACCCCAAACACTGGCACCACCCACACGATAACCTATATTGGGAAATACTCCATAGGGGTTTCCATATCGCATCAATACTTTCACAAGTTCCAACCAGGTCATCACATCATATGATCTCTCAAACCATTTATCAAATCATGCTAAGATTCCAATCGGGCATTTGTACTTTAAAACCATAATTCATTTCCAAAACATTATAAAGTTCCAACCAGGCCTTTAACACTATCAATTACAATATATTACAAAATGTCTCAGAATATTTCCAAAACAACATTAAACACAACTTTCATGTGAATAATTCAAAACAGGCCTTTACATTCAAAATCCAATTTAACTTACAACACCATTTCAAAACCATGATGAAAACATAAAAACACATAAAGATTCCAAATGGGACTTTATACCATTTAGGATCCAACCATCTTTCAAATTACCAAACGGGATTTACTTTTAAATATAATTTGAAACCACTTTCATGTCATTTGGGAACCAAGTGACCATTAGTAAATCATAAAGAGTTTAAATAAGGAAAGAATGGGGAGGGATAAGTGTTTTGAAATATGGGTTCTTAAGTTGGGAAAGTATATTCAAGACCATTATCACTTGTGTTCCTATCCAGGTTTTCACCCCGAGCACACATGGATGTTCCCACATCCAATGAAACGCCACAAGTATCCATGAAATCTCCCAAAACTATCTTTAAAGAAAACACCACATGCTTTCAAACCAACACAACAAACCACATGTAAACTTCACAAAAGAAAGTCATCAATTTCCACATACAAGACTTAACTCACACTCCAACAACACTATCAAAATATTTCCAAGTATAAACACCACTCAAATCCCAAAATTTCAATTTAAAATAAAAAATGATAATTTGAAAAACACCTTATGTTCATAACTATATAACATGCTTAGATAAACCGCTTTAAAACCACTTCTAATAAATTTTCCAACATAAAAACACCATACTATGCCAAACAATTATACCAAAAGAATGTGAAATGTAACACCCTAACCCTAGTTACCCAGATTCGGTGCATTATTACATAAAATTGGCATGATACAAGGAATCATGTCCTAAAATATTGATTATCTTAGTATCCTTTGAAGTATTAGATACATATATAAGTTTTACATTACATATGGAGATAAAAAAATAACAACATTTTTCCCCTTTGAACACACTTATATCCCTTAGCATATCCCTACAGGTCAACCATAAAATACTTCTTCACATCCTGGGAAATATAAAACATAGAAAGGGGTGATCTCAGATGCTCAGTAAGGATTACAATATAGCGGAAACTTCATAAATAATCATAAACATTTAAGGCAATGTATAAAACTAAAACAAAATCCTTTTAAACTTAAACTTCAGCATAATATGGAAAAGATAAATCAAATAATTCCATTTACTTATTCACATGGATATTATACTAGTCTAATAATCACATGTGATATCAATAGATAATTTCATAATTATGGAATGCATAATTTTGGACATCATAACCACATATTCAAGGCCTCGTGCCAAGACTACAAATAAGATTTTGACAAGGCCTTGTGCCAAGACACTAGTTTGTCTCATGAGACCTACCGATGCATCGAGGAGCTATAGTGGGATCCACTTATCACTTACTAAGTCCAATGCATTCCTCATATTAAAAGGTTGAAACATAACATAAACATTCATATTAAAACTAGCATATGAAATGTTAATACATTAATCATAAACCATGAATGGTATAAAAATAACACATACATGGTCAAACATATCACAAAACCTTCAATACAATATTGAAGATTTGTATCATAATAAATCAACTTCAAACAAGTATAAAATTCATTAAAGGATGTTGACATAGATGAAATCAAAATTATTTTAGAGAAATATCTCTTTCTATTTTGAAATCATTTAAAATTTATGTAATTATAAAAGAAAACATTTATTTTGAAAATATTATTATAATCTTGTAAGGTAAGATTACAAGGCATTATAATGGCATAGAATAACTACACCTGTCATATAAGTTAAAAAAACATTCTTAACTTAATTTGTTGAAAAGTCCATAAAGTATCTTGTTTGTAAAATGACGAAAAGATTCCTTTCAAACAATTTTATAAAAATTCAAACAAGGGTATAAATGAATTTAAAACATAGTATATTAAATAGTAAAAATGTTTTGAAATAAATTTTTAAGAAACATGAATGTGGATTATAAAGAGTTCCTAGTAGATACTTATGTAAAAACAGCCTCGGATAATAAAGAGATTGTGAAATTAACACTTACCTTGTACTTTTCCTTGGTTGAGCGTACGTTAACCTCCTGTATAATAGTTAAATAATTGTTATTAAATTATAAAATAACCACATACATAAATATTATATCATATATGATCTTCTAATATTTCTTTGTTAATAATATTTTAGTAGTATCATTGTTTCGAGTGTTAACTGATTCATTTTCTTTTATATGTTTTGTTATGTAAGTCATGTTTGTTAGGGATATTATGTATTTGATTCATATCCAGAATGATATAATGTTATTAAATATTATTTTTAATAATCAAATGAAAATTATTCTTTAATGGTTATGATGGGTAATGAATTTCATCGTGTTTGTGGAGACGGTAATCCGTATGTACGCACGAACGCTACTTCCATTTCATTTTTTTTATTTTAAAAGGAAATAATACCAAATGATACATAGGTATATTATTATTCCAATATAATATAATATTTTTTATATTTTATGTAATTTCATTAACACCACTCTTTATTCGTTCCATGTATGGTATGAATGAGTCATATCACTTTGAGGGGTGGTAGTCAGCACTTCCTCAAATTAAATTATCATATATATAAAACATGAAAAGAATAAAGGTATACTATAAAAATAAATTAAAGAAGATTATAGATAAAATAAATATCATAAATAATATATATAATTATAGTTCCATCATAATGGCCACCATAAGAGGTGGTAGTATAATATTGAACAATCATCGTTTCGTGAGGCAGTAGTTCACTGTCTACAGAAACATTATGTTCTATACCCATTTGATGGAGGTGTATGTAAGTGTAGTTAAAATACTTCTCATAACAACAACATATTATATTGAGTATACTATTTTTGTTATAAAATAAAGGAATAAAGAGAGTTTGGGGGTTGGATAAGTAAAATAAAAGAAAGGAACTTAAGAGGAGATGTTACCTTTAAATCGGGTAACTCCCTTTGGCTTGAACAAAAAGGCTTCCTTGAAGTGCCTTATACCTAAGGAAAGTATTCTAAGAGGAATAAAAGGATTTAGGGATATTAATTGGGTATATTTTTAATGATAAAAGGGGCTTGAGAGGTGTGATAAATGGGTTATATGTGATGGTTTTTTATAAGGGGGGGAGGGGCTCTTTAGGAATGTTTGAAAATATTATTTTATTATATAATTATTTTCAGTTTCTAAAGATCCAAAACTCATTAAAGTCAAAGATAAGATGACTCATGTTAGAAATAAAATCATACAATAATAATTGGATAGGTTTTTTATATTGTTTTAATTTTTATAATCTCATTTATTTAAATTATTCTTTAATGAGGTAAACACTGCATCATTATTGTGTCATAAATAATTTTATTTATTTGATGTCTAAATATTATAAAAAAATACCATGATGTGGGAAATATTTTTAGATTTTAAATGAATATTTATAGTTGAAAAGATAACTTATATAACCCCTTGTAAAAATTATTTTACTAAAATATATATGTTTATATCATTTTGTCTTTACTTTAAATTAATTAATATAAAGTGTCATTATCACTCTCATGTGGCTCCATGGGTTCCCAAAATCGACCTAAGTATGATCATGGTCGGAAATGTATCAACCAATAGAAATAGAACACATATTGGGGTAATTTAATATTATTATAATAATATTTCTTTGCCCTTATTTACCAGATTTACCCTTTAACCATGGTAAATAAAATATTTACTGAAGTAAATATTCATAATGTCTAAAAATAAAAGTTAGTTATTTACACAATTTGGACCTCCTTATTACAAATAAGGAATCTATTTTTAAAAATTTAAATCACAGAAGTGGCAGAAATCAATTTAAAATTAATTCTTGTTGTCAAAACGAAAAGCGTGTTTTTAAGAAATAATAACTATCAAAAGATTGACACTTGTTTATGTCCATTTTAAATGTGAAATTACATAAAATGCCCTAAATTATATTAAATGATAAAAAATATAATATAATTATACTTAAAATCCATTCAAATGTATAATTTAACCCTATAAATTATTTCGATTAAAAAGTTGCTTTTAATTAAAATTTAGTATTTTCACTATTCATCAAAAATTGAAAGTTTTCAGAAAAATACAAAAAATCCACCCTAAGATAATTTTGATATTCCAAATCCAAAAATGAAGTCCATTTTTTAAAATAAAATTTATAAAATTTTAAAAAGTGGGTATTACTATTCATAACTGCTAGTTTGATTGGTTGTGGTGTGTTAGAATCTCAAAGTTGCATACAACGCAAGCTATTTTATTATTCAAAGGGAAATGTATCGTGGAAGATTGGGGTGTTACATTCTTCCCTTATTAAAATAATTTCATCCTCAAAATTTCTAGAATACTACTATATGAAATGATTCAAGTGGTTCTTCATCATAAGTTCCTTGGGTTCCCACGTTGCCTCTTCCATCTTATGATTTCTCCAAAGAACTTTCACTAGACGAGTTGTTTGGTTTCTCAACACTTGTTCTCTGGTATCAAGAATTCTGATAGTCTCTTCACAATAAGATAGGTCGGGTTTCGGTTCTATTTCTTCATAGGTGAGTACATGTGTTGGGTCAGGCATGTATTTTCTCAACAGTGATATGTGGAACACATTATGAACTTTGGAGAGACTTGGATGCATTTCCAAACAATAAGCTACAACTCTAATTCGTTTGAGAATTTCAAAAGTTCTGATGTACCTAGGATTTAATTTTCCTTTCTTACCACATTGTATAACACCCTTCCATGGAGATACCTTCAAGAAAACATGATCTATAACTTGAAATTCCAAATCTTTCCTTCGGTTATCGGCATAGCTCTTTTGCCTAATTTGAGATGCTTTGATGTGGGTTTGGATAACCTTCACCTTTTCCATTATTTCCTCAACAAGTTCTAGGCCTACGAGTTTTCTTTCACCAACATCATCCTAACAAGTTGGTGTGCAACATCTCTTTCCATATAACGCTTCGTATGGTGTCATCTGAATACTTGAATGGAAACTATTGTTATAGGAAAATTCTACCATAGGTAAATTTTGGTCCCACATACCTTGAAAGTCAAATGAGAAAGATCTCAACATGTCTTATAATGTTTGAATAGTCCAGTTTGATTTTCTATCAGTTTGAGGGTGGTAGGCAGTGCTCAAATGAAGTTCAGTATCCAAGGCCTTATGAAGACTTTTCTAGAATCTTGATGTAAAATGGGGATCACGATCAGAAAAAATTGATAGAGGTACTCTATGAAGTCTTAGAACTTCATTAATATATAGTCTTACCATATTTTCAAGTGGTAAATCTTCTCTTATATCAAGAAAATGAGCAGACTTGGTAAGACGATCAACAATAAACCATATTGCATCATTCCTTCTAGGAGTATTTGGTAGCCCCGTGACAAAGTCTATCATAATATCATCTCATTTCCACTCAGGTATGGGAAGAGGTTGTATGACTCCTCTAGGATGTTGTCTTCCAGCTTTCACTTGTTGACAAACCATACATTTTGACACATAATCAGCAATCTCTCTCTTTATGTTGTCCCACCAAAAATGTTCCTTCAAATATCTACATATATTAGTGATACTAGGGTGTATAGAGAAATTGGAGATATGAGCATCATCCAACAATTCCCTTTTTATATCAGGTATGTCAGGAACACAAAGTCTCTTCCCAAATTTCAAAATCCCATCTTTATATATGAAGTTGATTAATCTCCCATAGTTCATAGTTTTAATTTTCTTTTAAAACTCTTCATCATCAGTCTGAGAACTTTTTATCCTTTCTATTAAATATGTTTTAAAAAACATTTGAAAAAGTATTGATGTTTCACCTTTCATGATTATTCCCATATCCATCTTTATTAGATCCATGAACATAGGATCCCTTTCAACTCTCATCTTGTTAAAAAAATCCATGATCCTTTCTGCTCAAAGCATCTACCACCTTATTTTCCTTCCCTGGGTGGTAGTGTATAGTGAAATCATAATCCTTGAGTAGTTAGATCCATCACCTATTTCTAATGTTGAGTTCTTTTTGTGAGAAAATATACTCCAAACTCTTGTGATCATTATAAATATCACATTTTTCACCATAAAGATAGTTTCTCCATATCTTCAGAGCAAAGATTATAGCTGCTAACTCAAGATCATGACTGGGATAGTTTTGTTCATGAATTTTTAGCTATCATGATGCATAGGTAATAATCCTATCATTCTGCATAAGGACACAACCAAGTCCTTTATTTGAAGCATCACTATAAATAACAAAACCATCACTCCCCGATGGTAGATTCAATATAGGATCATTTACTAATATTCTCTTTAGTTCTTCAAAACATTCTTCACACTCTTTTGTCCAAACAAATTTAACCCCTTTATATGTGAGCTTGGTAATTGGGTTATCCAATCGAGCAAAATTTTGGACGAAACGCCGATAATAACCTGTTAAACCAATAAAACTGCGTACCTCAGTTATACTTATCGGTGTTGGCCATTCTTGGATTGCCTTGGTCTTTGAAGGATTAACAGAGATTTCAGCCTTAGAGACAATATGGAAAAGAAATGAAATCTCCTAAAGCTATATAACAACCCGAGATTTTATGAGATATATATTTTTTAATTTCTTTGTTGTGTTCTATTATACACTACACCAAGATTAGCTTGTACTATACGCAACACCGTATTAGCTTGCAGTATACACAACACTATTCTTGGCTCGTGTTACACACAATTTCAAGTTCGTTTTGTGGAAATTATTCTACGCAACATTAAGTATAGATTTTGTTTAATGTATAAATGAAATAAGTTTTAATTATGTTATACGCAACACCAAACGGATCTTTCACTACACTCATCCCTAAAATGGCTTACATTACACGCAATCAATACCTTCCTCGATAGCATGTGTAGTACGCAATATTGAGTTTCACTAAATGAGATATTATTATAATATTATTATGAACTAGCCGTTATGAACAGTAATAACCACTTTTTAAAATTTTATAAATTTTATCTTTCAAAATGGACTTAATTTTTGGATTCGGGATATCGAAATTAGCCTAGGGTGAAATTTTGGTATTTTTCTGAAAACTTTCAATTTTTGATGAATAGTGAAAAACATTGAGTTATAGTTTAAAAACCGAATTTTTATTTAAATAATTAATTATTTTATTTAAATTTATTTTAGGTCAAAATAGATACATAATACCTATATAAGTTCAATGTAATTCAGTGGAGTCATTTTATAATAATTTTAGATATATAATAATTTTATTGAACTTTTCACCGTCTTTTACCCACCTCCTAGGAGAATTTAAAAATTTACATAAAACTTAATTTTACCGCTTCTGTGAGTGTAATTTCGAAAATCCGAGAGACACGGTTAATATCAAGGAGTAAAATGTGGTTCAATAAAATAAAAAATAATTTTTGGTGAATAGTAACTTTTTACTTTTATTTACCACGGTTAAAAGTAAATAGGGTAATTAAGGGTAAGAATGATATTATTATTACCCTAACACATGTTATAATTCTATTGGATAAGTATAATTCGACCAAAAATAACCTTAGTAATATAATATTATCATTTAGGTCCACTTGGATTAGATTAGGACATTTATTATTATTTTATTTAAAAAAGAGTTAAAATAGTTAAAATCAAAGTTTAATAACTAAAACATTTTTAATATAGGGTTATACATAAGATAAATTAGACTATAAATATTAATTAGAAAGATAAAATGATTTCCTACCTAATGGTATTTTATTTATAATTTTTAGACATTAAATAATTTAATTTATTTATGACACAATGGTGATGCAGTAATTACCTAAATAATGAAATATTAAAATAATTGATATTATAAATACACAAATAAATGTAATTTGAGACTTTTTATGCATTCCAATAATTTTATAGGTTAATATTACATGTTAGTATTGATTTAATTAACTTTTTTCGAACTAATAATGTTGTTATGAGTTTTACAAAAATCAATTACCAAATAGTGTCATAATTGACAAAAAATAGTTTTTAAAACAAATATTATATTATTAATTTTTATTCTATTCCTAAAAATCTAAGGTTTGGAAAAATGACTTAGATAAGGTTACATATATTAATAATGAACCACTTGGGGTTCGTTTGGCTTGTTATAGTAAGTTTATTAACCATATAGTGAAAGAAAAAAAAAGACACCGTAAAAGTTAAATTATTTAACTTAGAGTTAAATCTAAATGATAAGGTTAAAATAGTAACCTAAACTTGTCTAAAATCTATTGGTTGAGATTATTTCGATCCATCCTCACCTTAGCTTAGAAATAAATTAATTTTTAGCTATTAAAAACCAAATATGACTTTATAATAAAATAATATTTTAAGTTTTTTCTAAGGTGCCCCTCTCCTCCCTTATAAAAGGGCACCTCCTCCCTCTCCTCCTCACACCACTTTGAGCCTTCAATCTTGGCCAAACCCTGCCAAATTTTATTCTCCACTTCCCTAGAAACATCTTAGAGGTCCTGGTCTTCTTCAAAGACCATCTTTAGTTCCCTAAGGGGAGGTTAAGAAGAGGTGCTTCAAAGAAGAGGTAATGTCCGTTACCGATTCTTCCAACTTTTTTTTCTTCTACTTCTTATTCTTTAGTTGTTTCATTATAAATTAATAACATAAGTATCACTAATATACTTATATGTTATTATAAATATGAAAAATCCCTATTTCACCTTCTATCATTCCTATGGAAAACGAAATCACCGCGCGTGCGTACGTACGGAATACCGTCCCCACACTATGGTGTAATCTGTTTTTGACCACCCCCTTACTTGGATGGGTATAATGGTGAAAATAAATAACTATATATGATTATTTTAAAGTGATATTTATTCTGAAATACTATACATACACTTCAATACAATTCCACGATCATGGGAATGATATCATCACTCGTGCGTACGTACGGACTACCGTCTCCACGACGCGATGAGATTCATTCTCCATGTTAACCATTCATGAATGATTATAAAGTATATATAATGAATAATAATTAAATATATGACATTATAATGATACTTGATTTATGTATATATATATATGTATGTCATCTACTTAATTACATTCAATTCAATAAGGAAACGAAAACAGCGTTCATGCGTACGTACGGCCTACCGTCTCCATGAACGGTGTATTTCATTCCATTTATCGATCTATCATATATATATGTATATGATGAATATATATTATATATAAATCATTTTTTACATTCTGGAATTAATTAAATTAGGATATAAGTAATAATATCAAGAACAACAAGTCGAAACACGTACGATAAATGAAACGATTTTACCCAAAACGCTGCTTTAACATGGAATTTACAAAAGAAAAGGTGATATAAAGTCATAAGTGAACCATATATGATATTATAACAATGAATATGATTCTTTAATAATTCAATGAAATTATTTAAATCATTATACAGGAGTTTCGGATACACACGAAGCATATCAGACATAAGGTATGGGATAACTATTCCAATCTCGTTCTTATCCGAGATTGTTATTCGTAAGTATTTACTGGGGTTATTGTTATCATCCATGACCATGTTTTATAAAAATGTTTTCATGTATTTTTAAATTCATTTTTACCCATTTTTTAAATTTACCACATGTTATGAAAGGAATCTTAATTTTGTTTACCACACGAGGAACCTTTTGACTTTTCCGACAAAAGTACAAGGATAATGTTTTTTTTAACTTATACGGCATGAACAGATTTTTAATGTTTCATAAAGCCTAATTTTCATAAATATTGTTCTACAATATTTCATGATTATTTTCAACAAAATCCTTTTCTTTTAAAATTTCATGGCATTTTTAGAAAATAAAATTATTTTGAAGAAGAAAGGATATTTTCCTCAAGAATTCATTTCAAGTGTTTATCAAACCCATTTCCCATATAAGATGGAATTATTTCATATGTGTATGTTTCAAGTATAATGACTCTATGATTTACATGGTTTAACTTTTTTTATGATGAAATGACATCCATTTTTTTGTATGGATTATGTTATGATGGGATGATGTTTATGAAACCCATTTTATACTTTGGGTAATGATGAATGATTTATGTTCATGTTGTGGCACAAGTTAGAATGATTTAATTATGAGATGGGTGGGACCTATATCTCCCTCCAATTAATTGGGTAAATATTTATATCTCATGAGATATACATGGCTGGAACGGAAAGTTAAACAGGTTCAGTAATACAGGACTGGAATGAGTAGTGAACTTGATTCAGAAAGGGACTTTGTCCACTAAGATGGTCTTGGAAGCAATGCCTTGGATACTATGGAAATCATAACATGTTCTTAATGGTTTCCACAATTACATGTTTTATTCTCATGCTATTTTATCATGATTAATGTTTCTTTATGATCTATGCCTTATGTACTACCATGTTTTATGTCATTTCTCAAGATTTTGATGTTTAAACATTATGTTCATGTTTTTAAGTTCAAATGTATATGATTTGTTTTATTTTATCCATGCTTACCCTTATTGAGAATTTGAGATCACCCTTTATATGTTTTCTTTTCCCTGGGATTTAAAGAAAGGTTTTAGGTAAGAAAACAAAAGGGGGAGATCTTTATGGGAGATGTTGAAGATATTTTACCATGATTAGAATATTATGTTCTGAGTTTACAAAGACACTAAACTATTACGGTCCTTGAGTGTTGGTTCTTATTATGTGTTAAGTATTCTGCAAAAGTAATGTAATTTCCATGTACATCAAGATTTGGGTCTCTATAGTTGGTATCAGAGGAAAGGTTTAGTTAACCTTTGTAAACTAGGATGCGAAAACTTTAGTGAAATCCCAAGAGATATTTCTAAGGTATGTCTTGGGATGTCCCTAAGGTTTAGTATAACTATAGGTTACAGTCCTAGAGTTATTTTGACAATCATGAATAACCTAGGGTGAACCTAAGGTGTCATGGATGAAAGAATTTGTGATAAGTTAGACATATCATAAGTGACTTTTAATGATTATGTGGTTCCTCGTTATTTTAAATATTTCTTACACTACGGTTTTTGGTTTTAGTCAATGGAGGGAACGAGAAGGAATTCAGTTAACGTTGATTCCGATGGACAAATTGGTGACTGTGGTCAACAAAATTGTGTAATGCCTAGAGAGAATGATATTATGATTGTGCTGAATCAGTCATCACGATATATGATTAACAAGGTGAACATTGGTGGTATTCCTAAGTCATCAAATAAGAGGAAGATGTAATTTTATGCATGTTCGCATGGTGAGGAGCATAGAGAAAGGAAGATTTGGATTTATAAAGAAGGGAAGATGAACCTTGAGGAATACCTCAAATAGAGGGGAAGATGTTATCTGTGTGGAGAAAAGGGTCATAGAGTGACAGACTGTTATGGAGTTCAATGTCTTATTTTTGGAGAACATGGGAATTACCCAACTCAATGCCCTAGCCTAAGAGGTTACTTCTAAATCAAGGAAGGACTTACTCCATGACAATCATTGAAGAGGATGGATTGAAGTGTTTATATATTGGTATTCAAGAATAATGTTGTTGAGGTACTTTTATGGTATATTGGAATATTTTTGTATTATTCTATTGTAGTTTTCAATAATTTTATGATACCGGTAACCATGACAAGTGATTCAAATATTTTGGAAAACAGATGATATGATAAGGATAAAATAAAATGTTTAATAGAATTCATGAGCTCATGACTGATATAAGGACTAAGTGATATTATGGTTTGAGTATATAGAATTTTTGGGATTTTGGTGTGTGGAAGACAACATTCATGTTTTCACTAAGGCTCAATGGGTATTCATTTTTCAAGAGAATACATGATTAAGGCCTTCGAATGTTTGGAATGTGACCAAGAAGACATATCTTATGATATATGGGGATCAATGATGGTATTAACATGCTTGTTATATGAACTCTCTGGTAATCGTTTTCACTATAATATGAGATTGGACAGCAGTATTTTGGATAAGCCTAAAGATTGGAATATATTATGTTGGACATAAGTTAGTATTGTTTAAGTCTAGAACTTTTTCAATATTATTGATGGAAAGTTATAATAATGTATTTTTAGAAAAAGGACAACCCGTAGGATAGGCGAAAACTCGTCGTGTCGGACAAGGTTGTAGGAATCGAACCCACAACCGAAGTGTGATAGGCCTTTATTGCCTACCACTGGCCTACAGAAATTCCCTGGTTAGTAGAAACTAGTTTTAATTTATTATGCGGTATGATAGATGAAGTATAAGTTCATTTTTGGAATCATATACGATTAACCTCACCATAGATGGACTTATGTATATTTAATAACTTTTTTTAACCATATGTTTGAGACAGATGGAATGACCTATCATTCTATCGCATGATGTTCTAACACTTCACGGAAGACAAATTCAACTTCATTTCTTTAAGAGATGAAGTGGAAATTGTTCAAGGCACAAAAAATAGTAAGATTGTACCAAAATCAAGTAAGTATTTCTTCTAATTAAAAATTTTCAACTTTAGGGAAATGATATTGAAAACCAAAAATTTTGTCCTAGTGCCGTTATATCAGATGAATCAGATGGTACCTTAGATCATCACAAATTTATGGCTTTGTGATTGTTGGCTTTTTCATAGCCATGTTCTCTACCACTCTCCATCGGAACTTGATGGTTAGATTTCTATTCCATATCTATATTTTCACTTATGTTGTCCTATGTGGAAACCCAATGATTGGTTAATTTGCGTAACCATTACGTTTCATACATTAATTTTTAAAGATAGGTTTTGGTATTGATTTTTATGATGTGGGTTTCTATGAAAGAAACTCTCATGTAATAAACCATTTATAACCCTGACAAATTTTGAGGGTGAAATTCATTTTAAGGGGGGTAAAATGTAACAACCCAAGATTTGAGATATATTTTTTTTAATTTCTTTGATGTTTTCTATTATATACTACACCAAGATTATCTTGTACTATACGCAACACCGTATTAGCTTTCAGTATACACAACACTATTCTTGGCTCGTGTTACACACAATTTCAAGTTCGTTTTGTGGAAATTATTCTACACAACATTAAGTAGAGATTTTGTTTAATGTATAAATGAAATAAGTTTTGATTATGTTATACACAACACCAAACGGAGCTTCCACTACACGCAGCCCTGACATGGCTTGCATTGCACGTAATCAAAACCTTCCTCGATAGCATGTGTAGTATGCAATACCGAGTTTCACTAAACGAGATATTATTATAATATTATTATGAACTAGCCGTTATGAATAGTAATACCCAATTTTTGAAATTTTATAAATTTTATCTTTCAAAATGGACTTCATTTTTTGGATTCGGGATATCAAAATTAGCCTAGGGTGAAATTTTGATATTTTTCTGAAAACTTTCAATTTTTGATGTATATTGAAAAACACTGAGTTATAGTTTAAAAGCTGAATTTTTATTTAAATAATTAATTATTTTATTTAAATTTATTTTAGTTCAAAATAGATACATAATAACTATATAATTTCAATTTAATTCATTGGAGTCATTTTATAATAATTTTAGAGATATAATAATTTTATTCAACTTTTCACCGTCTTTTACCCACCTCCTAGGAGAATTTGAAAAATTACATAAAACTTAATTTTACCGCCTCTGTGAGTGAAATTTTGAAAATCCAAGAGACACGTTTAATATAGGAGTAAAATGTGGTTCAATAAGATAAAAATAATTTTTGGTGAATAGTAACTTTTTACTTTTATTTATAACGGTTAAAAGTAAATAGGGTAATTAAGGGTAAAAATGATATTATTATTACCCTAACACTTGTTCTAATTCTATTTAATAAGTATAATTAGACCAAAAACAACCTTAGGAATATAATATTATCATTTAGATCCACTTGGATTAGATTAGGACATTTATTATTATTTTATTTAAAAAAGAGTTAAAATAGTTAAAATCAAAGTTTAATAACTAAAACATTTTTAATATAGGGTTATACATAAGATAAATTCGACTATAAATAGTTATTAGAAAGATAAAAATATTTCCTACCTAATGGTATTTTATTTATAATTTTTGGACATTAAATAGTGTAATTTATTTATGATACAATGGTGATGCAGTAATTACCTAAATAATGAAATATTAAAATAATTGATATTATAAATACCTAAATAAATGTAATTTGAGACTTTTATGAATTCCACTAATTTTATAGGTTAATATGACATGTTAGTATTTATTTAATTAACCTTTTTTGAACTAATCATGCTGTTATGATTTTCACAAAAATCAATTACCAAATAGTGTCAAAATTGACATAAAATAGTTTTTAAAACAAATATTATATTATTAATTGTTATTATATTCCTAAAAATCTAATGTTCGGCCAAATTACTTAGATAAGGTTATATAAATTAATAATGAACCACTTGGGGTTCTTTTGGCTTGTTATAGTAAGTTTATTAACCATATAGTGAAAGAAAACAAAAAGACACGGTAAAAGTTAAATTATTTAACTTAGAGTTAAATCTAAATGATAAGGTTAAAATAGTAACCTAAACTTCTCTAAAATATATTGGTTGAGATTATTTAGACCCATACCCACCTTAAATTCTAAATAAATTAATTTTTAGCTATTAAAAACTGAATATGACTTTATAATAAAATAATATTTTAAGTTTTTCTTAAGGGGCCCCTCTCCTCCCTTATAAAAGGGCACCTCCTCCCTCTCCTCCTCACACCACTTTGAGCCTTCAAGATCAGCCAAACCCTACCAAGTTTTCTTCTCCACTTACCTAGAAACATCCTAGAAGTCCTGGTATTCTTCAAAGACCATATTTAGTTCCCTAAGAGGAGGTTAAGAAGAGGCGCTTCAAAGAAGAGGTAATGTCTGTTACCGATTCTTTCAACTTTATTTCTTCTTCTACTTATTATTATTTATTTGTTCCATTATGAAGTAATAAGATAAGTATCACTAATATAATGATATTTTATTATAAATATTAAATAACCCTATTTCACCTTCTATCCTTCCTACGGAAAATGAAATCATCGCGTGTGCGTACGTACAGAATACCGTCTCCACACCGTGGTGTAATCTGTTTTCGACCACCCCCTTACTTGGATGGGTATAATGGTGAAAATAAATAACTATATATGATTATTATAAAGTGATATTGATTCTAAAATATTATACATACACTTCAATACAATTCCACGGTCATGGGAATGATATCATCGCTCGTGCGTACGTATGGACTACCGTCTCCACGACGCGATGAGATTCATTCTCCATGTTAACCATTCATGAATGATTATAAAGTATATATAATGAATAATAATTAAATATATGACATAATAATTATACTGTATTTATGTGTATATATATATGTATGTCATCTACTTAATTCCATTCAATTCAATAAGGAAATGAAAACACCGTTCATGCGTACGTACGGCCTACCGTCTCCATGAACGGTTTATTTCATTCCATTTATCGATCTATCATATATATATGTATATGATGAATATATATTATATATAAATCATGTTTTACATTCTGGAATTAAGTAAATGAGGATATAAGTAATAATATCAAGAACAACAAGTCGAAACATGTACGATAAATGAAACGATTTTACCCAAAAAGCTGCTTTAACATGGAATTTACAAAAGAACGGGTGATATAAAGTCATAAGTGAATCATGTATGATATCATAAAAATGAATATGATTCTGTAATAATTCAATGACATTATTTAAATCATTATACATGAGTTTTGGATACACATGAAGCATATCAGAAATAAGGTAAGGGATAACTATTCCAATCTCGTTCTTATCCGAGATTGTTATTCGTAAGTATTTACTGGGGTTATTGTTATCATCCATGCACATGTTTTATAAAAAAATTCATGTATTTTTAATGTCCTTTTTACCCATTTTTGAAATTTACCACATGTTATGAAAGGAATCATACTTTTGATTACCACACGAGGAACCTTTTGACTTTTCCGACAAAATTACAAGGAGAATGTTTTTTTAACTTATACAGCATGAATGGATTTTTACGGTTTCATAAAGCCTAATTTTCATAAATATTCTTCTACAATATTTCATGATTATTTTCAACAAAATCCTTTTCTTTTAAAATTTCATGGCATTTTGAGAAAAGAAAATTATTTTGAAGAAGAAAGGATATTTTCCTCAAGAATTCATTTCAAGTGTTTATCAAAACCATTTCCCATATAAGATGGAATTATTTCATATGTGTATGTTTCAAGTATAATGTCTCTATGATTTAAATGGATTCACTTTTTTTATGATGAAACAATATCCATTTTTTTATGGATTATGTTATGATGGGATGATGTTTATGAAACCCATTTTATACTTTGGGTAATGATGAATGATTTATGTTCATGTTGTGGAACAAGTTAGAATGATTTCATTATGAGATGGGTGGGACCTATATCTCCCTCCAATGAATTGGGTAAAGATTTATATCTCCTGAGATAGAGATGGCTGGAACGGAAAGTTAAACTGGTTCAGTAATACAGGACTGGAATGAGGAGTTAACTCGATTCAGAAAGGGACTTTGTCCACTAAGATGGTCTTGGAAGCAATGCCTTGGCTACTATGGAAATCATAACATGTGATTAATGGTTTCCACAATTACATGTTTTATTTCCATACTATTTTATCATGATTAATGTTTATTTATGATCTATGTCTTATGCACTGCCATGTTTTATGTCATTTCTCAAGATTTTGATGTTTAAACATTATGTTCATGTTTTTAAGTTAAAATGTGTATGATTTTTTTTATTTTATCCATGCTTAACCTTACTGAGCATTTGATCTCACTATTTATATGTTTTCTTTTCACTAGGATTTAAAGAAATGTTTTAGGTAAGAAAAAAAAAGGGGAAGATCTTTATGGGTTATGTTGAAGATCTTTCACCATGATTAGAAGATTATGTTCTGAGTTTCCAAAGACACTAAACTATTATGGTCCTTGAGTGTTGGTTCTTTTTATGTATTAAGTATTCCGAAAAAGTAATGTAATGTTCATGTACGTCAAGCTTTGGGTCTCTACAAGCTAGAATTGACACTTGCTGAAATTCCCATATAATTCAATTCTTCTAAGAGTATTTATAATAGTGAAAAAGTGATTTTCATGATATTCGTAGATTTTAGAGTATACCAAGATATCATCAATAAATACCACTAAAAATTCATCAAGATATTCCTTGAAAACTTTGTTCATTAGATCCATAAAGACATAGGGTGCATTAGTCAGTCCAAAATGCATTACTGTAAACTCGTAATTCCCATACCTAGTCCAAAATGCGGTCTTTGGAATTTCTTCCTTCTTCACACACAACTGATGATATCCAGATCAAAGGTCAATCTTTGAAAAATATTGAGCTCCATGAAGTTGATCAAATAAATCATCAATGCGTGGTAGGGGATACTTGTTCTTTATTGTTATATCATTGATATCTGTGTAGTCAATGCACGACATAATAGATCCATCTTTCTTATTAAGTAAAGAATAAGGGATCCCCATAGAGAAACACTAGGGTAAATAAATCCTTTATTACTCAAATCCTATAGTTTTTTCTTTAGCTCAACTAATTCCACAATGGCCATTCTATAATGGGTCTTCGATATGGTCCTTGAACTAGGAATTAAATAAATAAAAAACTAAATTTCTTGTTCTGTAGGATGTCCAGGTAAATCATATGGAGATACATCAACATATTCATGTACAATCGATACATCCTCTATTTGAACATTCCTTTCCTCACCCGTATTTATTTCACTCTCTTACTCCCAAATAATTGAATTTAGTAGAGCTACAAGGGGTGTATCTAGATAAGAATCAGATGGTGACGTTTCTTATCTAAAGATAATGTATTCCTTATCATCATAAAAAATTCTAACCTCCTTATTCTTACAATAAATTTTCACATCATGGTATGAAATCCAATCCATATCAAGGATTATATCAAATTAAATCGTGGGTATGACAATGATATCAGCGGATAAAGAACATTTTTTTGTCCTAATGGGGACTGATTCAAAAAACTTTGTTGCAATGATACTTCCCTTAGGAGTTTTGACTGATAACTCCCTTGTTAAATCAAATTGAAAATATCTAATTTTATTAGAAAACTGGGAAGATATGAAACAATATGATGATCTAGAATCAAATAAATCATTGGATAAACTTGAGGAAACCATTAAATTACCTTCCACTGTGTCTTTTTGAGCTTCAACCTCAGCAGTAATGATCGCATAATCTTGGTCTTGCTCCCTTGGCCTTTTTTTAGGTAAGTTTTCTTGGCGCTTAGGACATTCATTTTCAAAATGCCCCATTTCTTTACAATTGTATCATTCAACATTGACAGCCTCTTTATTTCCCTTTCAATCACAAGATTGGTGTCCTTTTTCACCACACTTATAACAGACTCACGTTCCCTTCAGGAAAGTATCAGGGTGTTTCTTTCCACATTTACCACAGGATGGATATTCAAATTTTCCCTTCTTCCCCTTATTTTAATTTCTAGAGTGTTCAGTAGATCTCTTATTCTCTTGATTTTCTTTAGTCATAAGACTTAGAGAATTCTTTTTCTGTCTTGATAGCACATGAGACAATATCTTCATATGATGAGAAGGATTGTGAGACTATTGTTCGATGCAGAAATGGTTTTAACCCATCAAATAATCAATCAATATTACTCCTTGGGTTACATATATAATCTGTTTCATGTCTTGCTAACCTTGTAAAGTTAGCCTCATACTTTGCGACATTCTCATCCTCATTTTTCCTCAGACTCATAAATTGTCTTTCCATATCCACTCGATGGTCATAAGGAAAGTATTTTTCTAATAAAATATCTTTAAACTCCCTCTATTTCATATTTGATACTTATTCATCTTCCTTTGTGTTTTTAATTAATGACAACCATTGATCTGCATCTCCCGTGTGGTGATAAACTGCCGTGAAAAATTTTTCCCTTTTGTTTCTCCCCAAAGCATGAAATATTTTCTCTAAGGAACTTATCAATTTCTAAGCTACAAATGGATTTGTAGTCCTATTAAATGTTGGTGGTTGTTTACTCATGAATTGATCTAACATTGATTCTTCAAATTGTAGATTAGGATGCTCCATACATTTAAGGTTATTATTCATAACCTAAGTGAGTTGTCCCAATACGGTGATAAGCTGATCAGCACCAGTTGCATCACTATCTCCACTATAATTATCTTGAGTAGGAGGGAAATTCATACATGGATTATGTGCATTGATACAGTTCTCATTCCTTCCACTAGGCATCATTTCTAAACAATGGCATACACTAGATTAGTTTATAAATTGCAATACATAATTCAGAACTTGTAAAACACTGAACATAAATTGAACAGTTTATGGATATAATCCATAATCATAAAAAAAAAATCTTTGAGGAGGTATATACTCATAAATCCTTCTTAATGGTTTTTAAATAAAATGTGAATTAGACTAAGTATATACCCTGGAAGTGTCATATCCAAGAGTGTAGCAAGGCTCGTTGTTATGTATTAGGATACCCCGGGTCAAGCCTGAAATTCATTGTTGGAGTTTTCACTCCTAGGTACATATGTGTCAGAGCTTCCTATACCTGCTCTTATCCAGATAGGGATGTATTGCTTGGAAAATACCTAAAATCTCTACATTACCAAAATTATGGGAAGTTCTTCTATACTAATCCTCAAAGTCTATCTTAGGGTAATTTGCTCTAATCAGAGTTTATCTAAATCTAGTTTCCAAGGTTTGTACTAAGCTTCCTTTGATACCAACTATAATGCCTCAACCCTAGTTACCCAGAGTTTGTGCATTATTACATAAAATTGGCACGACACGAGGAATAATGTCCCAAAAGACTGATTAGTTTAGTATCCTTGGGAGTACTAGATACATACATAAGTTTTACATTACATCCTGAGATAAAAAAAACAAAAAAAAAATTCCCATTTGAAAACACTTATATCCATTAGCATATCCTTGTAGGTCAACCATAAAATACTTCTTCACATCCTAGGAAAAATAAAACATAGAAAGGGGTGATCTCGGATGCTCAGTATGGATAACAATATAGTGAAAACTTCATAAATAATCATAAACATTTAAGGCAATGTATAAAATTAAAACAAAATCCTTTTAAACTTAAACGTCAGCATAATATTGAAAAGATAAATCAAATAATTCCATTTACTTATTCACATGGATATTCTACTAGTCTAATAATCACATGTAATATCAATAGTTAATTTCATAATGATGGAATGCATAATGCCGGACATCATAACCACATAGTCAAGGCCTCATGCCAAGACTACAAATAAGATTTTGTCAAGTCCTTGTGCCAAAACACTAGTTTGTATCATGAGACCTACTGATGCATCGAGGAGCTATAGCGAGCTCCACCTGTCACTTACTAATTCAAATTCATTCCTCATATGAAAAGGTTTAAACATAACGTAAACATCTATATTAAAACTAGCATACGAAATGTTAATACATTAACCATAAACCATGAATGGTATAAAAATAACACATCCACAGTCAAACATATCACAAAACCTTCAATACAATATGGAAGATTTGTATCATAATAAATTAACTTCAAACAAGTATAAAATTCATTAAAGTATTTTGACATAGATGAAATCAAAATTATTTGAGAGAAATATCTCTTTCTATTTTGAAATCATTTAAAAGTCATGTAATTATAAAAGAAAACATTTATTTTGAAAATATTATTATAAGCTTGTAAGGGAAGATTCAAAGGTGTTATAAAGGTGAAGAATAACCGAACCCACCGTATAAGTTAAAAAAATATTCTTACCTTAATTTGTTGAAAAGTTCATAAAGTATCTTGTTTGGAAAACGATAGAAATATTCCTTTCAAACCATTTTATAAAATAAAAAAAAGGGTATAAATGAATTTAACCCATAGTCTAGTAAATAGTAAAAATGTTTTGATATGAATTTTTAAGAAACACGGATGTGGATGATAAATAGGTCCCAATAGATACTTACATAAAAACAACCTCGGATAATAAAGAGATTGTAAAATTAACCCTTACCTTGTACTTTTCCTTGGTTGAGTGTATGTTAACCTCATGTATAATAATTAAATAATTATTATTAAATTATACAAGAACCATATAAATAAATATTATATCATATATGATCTTCTAATATTTCTTTGTTAATAATATTTTAGTAGTGTCATTTTTCATGTGTTAACTGATTCGTTTTCCTTTATGTGTTTTGTTACGTAAGTCATGTTTGTTATGGATAGGATGTATTTGATTCATATACAGAATGTTATAATATTCTTAAATATTATTTTTAATAATAAAATGAAAATTATTCTTGAATGGTTATTATGGGTAATGAATTTCATCACGTTCGTGGAGAAGGTAATCCATACGTACGCACGAACGCTACTTCCATTTCATTTTTTTATTTTAAAAGGAAAGAAGACCAAATGATACATAGGTATATTATTATTCCAGTATAACATAATATTTTATATATGTTACATGATTTCATTAACACCACCCTTTATATGTTCCATGTATGGTATGAACAAGTCATATCACTTTGAGGGGGCAGTAGTTCGCACTTCCTCAAATGAAATTATCGTATATATACAACATGAAAAGAATAAAGGTATTCTATAAAAGAGAATTACATAAGATTATATATAAAATAAATATCATAAATATAATATATAATTACAGTTCCATCAAAATGGTCACCATAAGAGATGGTAGTAGAAGATTGAACAATCATCGTTTCGTGAGGCAGTAGATCGTCGTCCACAAAAACATTATGTTATATACCCATTAGATGGGGGGGTGTAATTTTTTTTCAGATAATTCTCATAAAAACAACATAGTATATTTAGGATACTTTTTTTGATATAAAAGAAAGGAATAAAGAGAGTTTAGGGGGTTGGAGAAGTAAAATAAAAGAAAATAACTTAAGAGGAGATGTTACCCTTAAATAGGGTAACTCCCTTTGGATTGAACCAAAAGGATTCCTTGAAGTGCCTTCCACAAAAGTTAAGTCTTCTAAGAGGAAGAGTGGGATGTAGAGAGCTTAATTGGGAAGAGGTTGGATGATCCAAGGGGCTTGAGAGGTGTGAGAAATCGATTAGAGGTGAGGGCTTTTTATAAGGGGGAGGAGGGGCTCTTTAGGAATGTTTGAAAATATTATTTTATTATATAATAATTTTCGGTTTATAAAGGTCCAAAACTCATTAAATTAGAAGATAAGATGAATCATGTTCAAAATAAAATCATCCAATAAGAATTGGACAGGTTTTGGATATTATTTTAATTTTTATAATCTCGTTTATTTAAACCATTCTTTAATGAGGTAAACACTGCATCATTATTATGTCATAAATAATTTAATTTATTTGATGTCTAAAAATTATTAAAAAAATACCGTGATGTAGGAAATATTTTTAGCTTTAAAATGAATGTTTATAGTCAAAATGATAGATTATATAACCCCTTGTAAAAATTATTTTACGAAAAGATATATGTTTATGTCATTTTGTCTTTACTTTAAATTAATTAATATAAAGTGCCATTATCACCCTAAAGTGGCTCAATGGGGTCCCAAAATCGATACAAGGATGCCCATGGTCGGACATGTATCAAAAAATAGTAATAGGATACATTTTAGGATAATTTAATATTATTATAATAATATTTGTTTACCCTTATTTACCAGGATTACCCTTTAACCATGGTAAATAAAATATTTACTAAAGTAAATATTCATAATGTCTAAAAATAAAAGTTACCTATTTACACAATTTGGACCTCTTGATTCCAAATATAGAATCCATTTTTTCAAATTCAAAACACCGAAGTGGCGGAATTTAATTTAAAATTAATTCTCGTTTTCAAAACAAAAAGCATGTTTTTAAGAAATAATAACTATCAAAAGATTGACACTTGTTTATGTCCAGTTTAAATGTGAAATTACAACCAATGACCTAAATTATATTAAATGATAAAAATATAATTTAATGATACTTAAAAATAATTCAAATGTATAATTTAACACTATAAATTATTTCCATTAAAAAAGTTATTTTTAATTAAAATTTAGTATTTTTCACTATTCATCAAAAATTGAAAGTTTTCAGAAAAGTACCAAAAATTCACCCTAAGCTAATTTTGATATTCCGAATCCAAAAATGAAGTCCATTTTGAAAAATAAAATTTATAAAATTTCAAAAAGTGGGTATTACTATTCATAATGGCTAGTTTGATTGGTCGTGGTGTGTTAGAATCTCAAAGTTGCATACAGCGCAAACTATTTCATTATTCAAAGGGAAATGTATCGTGGAAGCTTAGATTGTTAAATGAAACACATTAATATATTATTTAAAAATACCCAAGCATTAATGGATTTCACCGAAAAGGAGAAAGATGGAAACACCTACCTCAATGTAGTGCGGATGCAACAAAACTCTCAGAGAAGGAAGAATTTGACATAAGGAACAATTTTCACACCCTAAAACCAAATAAATCAACCAAAATCAGCCAACCATAACCCTAGGTTTCATCCAAGAGAGGAACGCACCTAGAAAAGACCAAGAACGAAGATAAAAGAGAGGGGAAGAGGTAAACAACCAAAAACTAAAAGAATATTACCTTGGAATCTTGTAGGAGCATCAAAGGAGGGAGGAGAACCAAAGGGAGAGGGGTTTAGAGACACTATCATGCACCAAAAATGACCTAAGGGGAGGGGGATCGATTTGGGGTAAAAAGAGGGGAGGGTAGATTAGGTATTTTATGATTTAAAATTTTTGGGTAACTCACATGGTTGGGCCGCAAAATTTTCCAAATCATGTGAAAGCCTTGTGGTCGCCACTATTCAAATGGATAGAACATCATGCATGGTTTCTGCACAGTTTCTCAAACCATGCACAACCTATGCGCCTCACCCCTAAACCCTAAAATAATTCACACGGTTACTTGAGAAAAATCGTACGGTTTTTGGAACACATATAGATCTCTCAATTTGTGATTAGAGGAATTGAATCAAAGAAAATAGAAAATGGTTAAAACATCATAACCAGAGAAAGGATCATCACATATTATTTATAATTAATTTATTTAATTAAAGAATTTACTTGTTGGAATTATTTCTTCATGGAAGTATCTGACAATAGATCTATATTCTTTTGTCATTGCATTGTAGGAATCAATAGGAGATTAAATCTAGTGATGATCCACATGTGTTCCAAAAATCTTTTAACATCATCATAGGAATATTCAGGTGCTAGCACGACAGATCTTTTCACTTTTGTCATTCACCTTTGATCTTCATGAGAATCACTTCTGATCTCTTTAGACATGAGAGTGGGAGATGGAGGAAGATCGCTCTCTATTCTTGGGAGTGTTCTGGGCAAAGGGAGCTCTCTATGGCTTGAGATGATTCTCCAAATCTATTGTGCACAACCAAACAAATGCATTGGCTCTCTAAGAAAATAATATAATTGAGTTTATATATTACTAGGGTTAGAAATATATAATTTCATAATTTAACCTTATTATTTATTTAATCCCTTATGGAACCCCGTGTCTAAAATAATAATATTATTATTATTTCTTAACATGCTTCTAACTTGATAATTAAAATTAAATGTTCATTTTTCAAATAATATTCAATATATATTATTTATTATTAGACCATTAAACTCGGTCTTTCGTTCCTCCAATATTTATCGGGCCTTGTATAATGACTATTTATTTATTAAATAAATATCACTGCATTATTCTATAATAAATAAATATGATATTCACTAAATAAAAAATAAATATTTATTAAATATTCTGCTCACATTATATTCTCTCAAATAACTGGTGATGGAATACATGTGATCAAGAAAACATGAATAATTATTAAATTACATGTGGGGATAATATTTATTCAACTTGTAAAATAATAAATAATAATTTATTATTTAATTAAGATTCTGGATACACTTAGTATGTGACCCTCTAAGCCTCTTTCTTAGTGGAATTAGGCAAAGCAGCCTAAAGTCCACAGTTAGAGTCTAGCATCATGTTAAGGCACTCATATTGAAATAAGTTGATGTTGCAATTGTTGGTAAAAAATCCCTCAAGATACATTGACGTGTTTTTGAGGTGATCGTGTTTGTTGACAAAGTGGACCTCCTTATTGTGTTTGTTCACAAAACAGACCACGATGTATAATTTTCTGAAAAAGGGGGTTTACATTGTAATTTTTCAGGTTCAAGAGAGGTTATAGGCTATCCTTGTTTGATTGAAGAACCTAGACAATGGAATGGACGATCTAGAGGTGGTACAAAAAGAGAAGATACAAGGTGGTGCTGTTTTCCAGTGTTTGCCAAATTTTTGGGCCTGAAAATCGGAAAATGGAGAGATGTGTTTTTGGAAAAGGGAGGTGCACGAAAAATTAGCGCAATGCGCAAAAAAATATAGTGGTGTGTAAAATATTTGTGTGGTGTGTGAATTATTAGCGCAGTGCATGAAAAATATAGTGGTGCGCGAAATATTTGCGTGGTGTGCGAAAAATTGGTGTGGTGCGTGAAAAATAATGTGGTGCGTGAAAAATTGGCGTGGTACGTGAAATAAAGGATTGGTGTTTTTCTCGCAAGAGGTATTTCGAGATCAAAAGCTCAAAAATTGACAAAGGCATGAGGTGCGCGAAATATTGGAGTCGTGCATGAAAAATGATGTTGCGTGGAAGATTTTTTTTTCATGCTCAAAGATGATTATGCACGGAAGGAGGTTTTTTCACATGGGGGTTGATTTTTCTTATAACTATGAAGTGAACCCCTTAATTAAAGAGTAGCTCAAGAATTAGAGAGTATCCGAGCTCTAGCACGTGAAATTGGAGTGCACAAGAAAGTTGTGCAAAAACAATAAGTTTGCGCGTAAAATACTGTTGCGCGAATAGAAGAGGTTACGCGAAAAGCAGAGGTTGCGCGGAAAAGAAGGCTATTGCGCGAAAAGTGGATTGCTCTCAAAAGAATAAAATTATGTGCAAGGTAGTGTAGAGGCTGCGTGTAAAAGAATAGGTTGTGCAAAAAAGAAGAGGTTGCGCAAAAAAGAAGTGGTTGAGCGTAAAAGAGTTGTTGTGCAAAAATTGTATTTTGTGCAAGGAAAAGGAATTACACTCAAGGTGCAGAAAGGGTTGCGCGTAAAAATTAGGGTTTCCCGGTACACTTGGTGAAAAGAGAGATTCATCTGCGAGTGAAAGTTGGATGTTAACAGAGCATCTATTAACAGTTAAAGATGCAGATTTCCTTAGAGATAATGAAGAGACCTACAGGTTTATAAACTGTGAGTGGATCTTCTGAAGAATCAGTGATCTCAATTCAGTTGAGAGAGCAGTGAGTTCTCAAATTGTGAGTGGTTATAAACCAGGAGGGATAGTGAGTCTGCTCTGAACTTGTAATTAGAAGTGCGCTTATAGTGGAATTGGTACATCGGCACATTGTCAGTGTATGCTCCTTAGACGTATCCCAGTGAGGGTGAACCAAGTAAAAATTGTTGTGTCCAGTGCATTCTTTAAGGATTATTCATACTCTGCAACAAGAAGGAGAGAGAAAATGGTTTTTTCTAATAGCAAAACAAGATCAAAAGGGGCAGTTGTTTTAATCTGTAATACCCTAATTCACCCCCCTCTTAGGGTATCTATCCTAGTGGACCTAATAGCAATGAAATAATACCACATATGGATTCTTATTGTGTAATATAATCCATTTATCATGATATCTCTAATCAAATAGGTTGCATGTTGGTGCCATCAACCTATGTGCTCAATGTCTCCTTCATTGACTTCCTAGAAATTGAACTTTCCTATAGAACACCATATCCATGGATTTATTTAGGCTATATAATTTCCATCAAAGGGACTGAGATATCAACTTCCTTTAAAGAACATAAGGGAAAATCTTTCCTTACATTATTCATTAATGCAATACTACTTGTGATGCACCCAACGTATCCTACCACACCGTGAACAAATTTCATCATGGTTTTTATCAATACATAAAATTACGTGACACGTAATACTCATTAATAATAATCTTAAAATCAAAGGATCAATACACACATCAACAAATAGGAACAAATAATGACACATATAAATGTGTATTTCCTACCAGCGGGTCTCATTCTTATAATATCCTACACTGGATATTACCAAGGGTGTGCACCATGAGAAGGTGCCTCAAAGTCCTATAAGTCTCCACCCATGATATACTATATCATTTTTTTCCCTTAAATTATATTATCTGTCTATATAACATATATTTAAAAATAGTGTCATAGCACTTCCAGGTTATCATCATAGTGGGGAACTGCTATGACCTTTTAGTGTGATAACTACTTTTATGACATTACCACATACTATGTTACATATAGTAACAATCATGATGTGATAAGAAGTTTATTAATATCCAAAACTATTAATATAGGTTATCATAAAGTATACATAAGTTGGTTCTAGGGAACCAACTCCAACATGGGCAGTGTACATGTTGTCAGAATGTATGATGACAACAAATTTAGGTGATTACCTACTATGTTTATAATATAGTGTGAGTTGTGACCTTAGAAGTATATTTGGGGTGTGAAACATTAGCATCATAATTCTTATATATTATTTTTGATTTATTTCTCAGGGGGAGTTATAATGGATGAAATCAATTTATTTAGAAGTGTTGACCTACAAATAATAAAATTGTTGGGCAATGGCGGAGGTGGAGGCAGAGTCAAGTTTAGAGTCATAGAACGAGAAGGAGGAGGCATAGGCAGATATTGAGGCATAGGAGGAGACAAAGCGATGGCTTGCAAATAATAAAATTTTTGGGAAATGGGGTAGAATGAGGATCATTCCAAGATTTCGTTTGAGAATAGTTTTTGAAAATTTCACACATGACTTTTCACTTAATATAAGAGACATTGTGAAATTGTTTTAGGTGGATTATTGAAAAAATGTTTTTCACCGCCTATTTAAGAAATTTTATGCAGGAATTTAAGTGGAGGAATTTTTTTCAAAAAAAACAAACACCACATTCTTTTTCAAACTGGTTATCATAAGATATAATTTCTATTAGCACATTCTAATTACTATCAAATATTATTGAGTTGTGAAAGAAACCCCTCACTAAAAACAAACTAAACAACAACAATAAAAACATATGAAGTGTCTTTCCCATAAATTCTTTACAATGTAAAGAAAATGTCTTAGTAGTAGATCCAAAAGTCACTTAAGATACATACAACACCAATCCAATCATCAAACAATTATATAATCCAACTTAAATGTTTAAATAATATGTGTTTAATCAACCACCTAAGCTAACAAGTGTATGAAAGAACAATTATAGGACAACCAGCATTGAGAGATCATGGTCATCGAGAGGGCTAGTGTCAAAGGAAACATGAAATCAAATGAAAAGAAACCTCCTTATGAAGAAATCCTCAAAAATAAAAAAACCCCTCTTCAAATGAAATCATGAAGCACTGAAAATCCAAACAGACACCCCTTTGAAAAATAAGCAAGTATCTTAATCCAAAACCTCTAAAAAAAATAAATAAGTAAAAACTTTTATTGAGAAAATCATGAATTTTTAGAAAAGAACAGTGCGATGGTTTCACTTTGGTGGGTGGTGAAATTTTTTGGGTTATTCAATCATCAATTAGATGCATGATATAATATCAAAAATTCTTGTAAAATCTATACAAGTAACATTGATTATGCATGAGAACATTCATTATGTAAAATCATCCATGTTCATAAGCTCATTAATAAAAAAACCCATCATCATTATCAATAAAAAATCATGAGAATAAGGATATTCTGATATTGATGAACAAATAATTATAATGTTATGTTAGAGTTTATCATCACCCAGAAAACGCATTCGAATTGTTTTGAAATTGACATTAATTTTAGTAAAAAAGACAACTCACATGCTAAAAACTGATTAAACACATTCAGATTTTTTTGTTACTTTATAAAAATGATCTCTAAGTCATTTATGATATGTAGGAATCAGCTACACCTCAATCTAATACACGATGTGCCTAGTATGACTCAAATTTTCCGTTATCAGTTTAAAATTGTCATTTTCATACAAAAAAGTGTCACTCATTGAAAACCCAGAAACCATGATTGGATTATCTTGATAATTTTGGAAAAAAGATTCATGATTCATTTTTGACATGTAGGAATCATTCTTATGTCAATCCCACACATGATACGACCTATATGACCCAAGTGAAGGTATCTAGTTTAAAATGACATTTTAGTAAAAAAAACACAAGTGGCATACTCAAAACTGATCAAACACATTCAAATTGTTTTGATAATTTATAAAAACAATACATAATTCATTTGGGGTGTGTTGGAATGAGTCTCACATCAAACCTAAACATGATGCGACCAGTATGACTCAAAGTGCGTGTTTCCAGTTTAAAATGACAATTTAATAAAAACCACAAGTGGCATACCCAAAACTGAGGATACGCATTTATATTGTTTTGATACCTTAGTAAAATGATCCATAAGTCATTTGAAATATTTATGAATCAGTATCACCTCAACTTGACGCATGGTGTGACTAGTATGACTCCAAGTGAATCTTTTTATTCAAAATTAACATTAATTTTAGTAAAAAGGGAAATTGATATACTCAAAACCAAGAAAATGAATTTGGATTATTTAGGAACTTTAGGAAAATGATACATAAGTCATTTTTGATGTGTAAGAATCATCTGTACCTCAATCTGATATATGATGTGCCCAGTATGAATCAAAGTTCCCGTTATCAGTTTAAAATTGACATTTTAATACAAAAAAGTGTCACTCACTGAAAACTGAGAAAACACTCTTAGATTATCTTGATAATTTAGGAAAATGATTCATAATTCATTTGGGATGTGTAGGAATCAATCTCATGTCAAATCCACACACAACGCGACCTGTATGACTCAAAGTGTGTGTTTCCACATTAAAATGGCATTTTAGTAAAAAACATAACTAGCGTACTCAAAATTAAGGAAACACATTCTGATTGTTTTTATTCTTTAGTAAAATGATCCATAAGTCATTTAGGATGTGTAAAAAATGACCACACATCAATATAATGCACAGTATGACCGTTATGACTCTAAGTGCATCTTTACAATATATAAGTGTCATTTTAGTTTAAAACGCGCATCACATTGTCAAAACTGAGCAAATGGGGCCAGATTGTTTTCTTATCATTATGTCTTCTATTACTTAATTAATTTACTTATCATTTTTATCTAATAATTATTTAGTTAATTTTCAAAGAGATAATGCTTGAATATGAACAATAAATGGTGTGACGTTCAAAAATCAACCACAATGAAATCTGATACATAATGTTCCTAGTATGACTCAAAGTTTGTGTTAAAATAAACACTTTATATTTAATTTATTTATTTATATTATTACTAACAATATAATTTTTTTCTTATATAGGTGAATTCTTTTTCTTGATCAAGGGTGTCTTGTTCTTTTATATAGGTGCGTTTTTTTCTCTATAATATTGTTTTTCTTATATTTGTGTTATAAATTGTATTTCATTTAAATTTTATATTTATATCGGATTTTTCTAATTTCTAGTTTTGTTTCTGGTGTTGTAGTGTGCTGTTACAACACACTACAGTATTTCTTATTTATGGTGCTATAGTTTGTTGTAACATCACACTTAGTATTTCCCTTTATCAACACATTTATTAGAATTGATCAAGGATGCATTTATCATCACTTAAAGAAGCACTGATAAATGGTCCTTTTATCAATGCTAAATAAATGCACTGATAAATTGTATCTTTTATCAATGATTTTTTAGTGGTGATAAAGTACAAATTTATCAGTGATTTTCTAGCACTGATATAATCATAGGCCTCTTAACCGTGTTTTGGTTGTCAGTGCTTTTTTAGCACTAATAAAGAACTATTCTAATGTTGTTAAAGGCCTCTTTTATAGTAGTGGTCTATTTTCTTATCCTCTGGATATTTATAGAGTTTTTATATATTCATCCAAATTTTCATCTCTCTAGTACTTGAATCAAGAAAAGAAATGTTTAAAAGAAAAACTGATCTAATTTCTATTTTTGATCGAGTATATTTTTATTCCATATCCATATTCTTTAAAAAAAATTAAAAAAGTCCTTTTTATTTAATTGAATGATTTATTAAGGATGTTGTATGTAATCCTTTCCTTTTTAAAAGGTTTGAAAAGAATCATTCTAATGTGTTTTGAAAGGTTTATTTTTAAAATTATTTAGAAAAAGTCAAAAGGAGTGTTTTTGTTAATGTATACAACCTTAACTGATTTTCTCGATGTCGTCACTATTTTATGCTATTTAGCTTCTTATAAAGGTTTTCAATGGTTTTAAAATGAAAATTATTTAATGAAAATTTATTTTAAATGTTTCACTTCCATTTTCTTTTATTATTTAAAAGACTTGGTTCTACTACAGAATCTACTTTTTTTATTAATTCACTAGTAGAAAAATGGTCTTTAACATTAAAAATATAACATCAGTTTCTTATAAAACGAAATAAAATATGTTTACAGAGAATTTTTAGCATCGATTTTGTTTAAAACTGAAACTAATTGGTTTTTTTGGTGTCAGTTTTGTAAAAAACCCAACATCAAAAATACCCATCGACATCATTTTTTGCATCAATTTTTAAAGAAATCGACGCCATAAAGTTAAAAAAAATATTTTTGGGTCGGTTTTTAAACAAATTGACACCACTAATTAAAAAATATATATATTTGGTGTGAGTTTTAAAAAAATACTTCATAAACTGAAAATAATAATGTTTTAGATCATTTCCTAAGTTTTGATTTGACTGCTCGTGGAGCTAAAATGGAGTTACGGGTTAAAAGTTATTGATGTCGAAAGTTGAAATTCTCTATGAGAAGTCTTAAAGAAGTCCAACTTTCGAAGGTCATAACCTTTAATCCGTAACTCCGTTTTAGCTCCAAGACCAATCAAATCAAAGCTTAGGAAATGATATAAAACATAGTAAATTTTTTTCTTTATTATTGGGGTTAGTTTCTTTAAAACTGATGCCAAAAATAATTTTTTCAATTTTTTGCATCATCTTTTTTAATAACCGATGATAAAAATAATTTTTTTTACTTTTTGGCATCGGTTTTTTTTAAAACCAATGCCAAAAAAAATTATATATATATATTTCATCAATTTTTTTAAAAAACAATGCCAAAAATATTTTTTTACTTTTCTATGTCACTTTTTTAAAAAAATAATTCCAAAAAAGTATCTGTAAATATATGGGATCAGTATTTCAAATTTTTTTCACAACACGTGTTTCACTTTTTACAATATCGCCTAATTTTTTATACAACGGTATTGAAAATATTTTTTTTACTATATATAAATCCATTTTCTCTTATGCTCATCATTTTAGACCTCTTTGATTCAATCAAATTTTTAATGCGGATTCAATCAATGATTTGAACATGGTATCTATTCTAATCATTTAATTTATTTATTATTATTTTCCTTAATTGCTAAAAATCTCTATCATCTTCTTTATAATGATGATTTATTCTTATGATCAAGTTATGAATATAAAACATTTGGATGATATTTATCAACTGAGGTATAAAATTCATTATTGATCACTGTTTTCATTGTTGTATGAGTTCTACCCTAAAACTATAAGATATTATGATAAAAACATATCATTTTGATTGAAACTCCTAAAATAATTGAAATATGTTTGAATCCTTAAGTTTATTTTATTTCATTTGGTGTATGTAATTTTCATTCATGTTTCTCATGTTTTCTTTGAAACAAATTATATTTATCGAAACTTTGAGAAGTCTAACTTCTGATGGACATAACTTTTGATCCGTAACTCCATTTTAATTACACAACTGGTCAAATCAAAGCATAATAAATTATCTAAAACATAGTATTTTTTGGCATTGGTTTTTTTAAAAATTGACATCAAAAATAATTTTTTTTAACTTTTTGGCGTCAGTTTCTTTAAAAAACAATGCCAAAAATTATACCAATGGGTATTTTTGGCATCAATTTTGTAAAGAACCGGCACCAAAAAACAAATTTAAATAATTTTTGGTGTCGGTTTATAAAAATAGATTTCAAAATTACTATTTTTTACATCAACATCTTCATCATTGGTTAAAAACCAACGTTAAAATTAAAAAAAACTGACGTTAAAGACTATTTTCTTACTAGTGATTGATGGTCATCTCTCATCTCTTGATTAATTTTGTGGTAATAAAATTTCTATTGAAACGTTCATTTTATTATCATCATATTTAATTATAAATTACATTTCTCTTCCATATCTATATTTTTTGTATAATGGATATGCTTATTTCCTAAACCGTATACAATTTTTACATGTGATGTTTTACTATGAAAGTTATTTAATTGACTGGGGAAATCTTGATATTATATATTCTTTACTCAATATAGATATTTTTTGATATGAAATATTGTTAATTGATCATCCAATATATAAGAAATGCATTAGACATGCGGTGATGGGTGGTTTTTAGGATTGTATAGCCCCTTAATGCATTGACAGGTCACATGAGACAACCAAGCTTATTTATTAGGTTTTTGGTGTATACCTACTCATAAATTTAAATTATCTTGAAAAGAGGCCTTGATGGTAAGATATCATGATTTCTAAGATCATAAAGTCCTACATTAGGCATTTTCTTCATTGAGAATTCAGATATTATTATTCATGAGATTATTAGTTAGACATTAGCCATAAATGCATTCTGTACTCAAGTTATTGATTAAATGACATGTATTTTTAGTTATTTACCTTTTCATATTGATTATTCCTTATTTACTCATGTTAGCTTCCACTGTATAAAAATGTTACTGAGCATTTGATCTCACCTTTCTTTTTTTTATTTTCCTTGAGATATGAAAAAAGAATTTTGAATGAGTTTTAAGGATGCATATTATTTAATTTTAATATGTTTTTTTATTTTCAATGTAAAATGAGAATTATGTATGTATTTAGTTATTCAAGACCACTAAATTGATTGATCCTTGATGATGCGATCTCTTATATCCTATGACAATGTAATAAAGTAATCACTCTGACTCTGGGTTTACTAGATTTGGGGCTATTACAAGTAGCACTATTTGTTAATAAATCTGTAGTCATATGTGCATCTATTATACTACACATATAAGAGTAAATACCATTCAGAGGAAATCCTATAGTCGTTTGTACTCACCCCTACCTATAAATACACTATCACATATCCGGGCAAGGGATGCGTTGAGTTTTATTAGCGATAAGTAGAAAGCGCTGATAAAAAGGGTGAATTTATCAGTGCTGATAAATCTATCCTTTATCAGGTATAAAAAACACTGATAAAGATGTACCCTTTATCAGCGCTTTCTTTAGCGCTGATAAAAGGTAGATTTATCAGTGCTATTTTTAGTGCTGATAAAAGTTTTTCATAATAAATATTATTAATTTATATAAAATTATTATATTTATATTCAAAAATAATGTTTATTTGTATACATTAAATAAAAAATGCATGTTTATAATTAATATATATTTTCTAATTATTTAAATATATATAATAATTTTCATTAAATAGTTAATATATTTATTATATTTATTATATTTATATATTTATATATTTATAATTATATATTTATAATTATATATAAATACTTTTAAAATATTTATATTTATAATTATGTATAAATACTTTTTAAATATGTATATTTATAATTATAATTATAAATATATATTTATTTATTTATTTAAATAAATATATGTTTCCAATGAATTTAGTCAATTGATGCATGAATATAATTGACGTTCATATGTTATGTATTCATCATTAATGTTAATTTATACATTACACCCTCATTACTATTCATGTTCTTCATATATAAGATGAATCATTTTTTATGATCTATACTTTACTTGGTGTATATGATTCATTCATGTTTCCATGAAGCTATTATGTTCTCATAAATACTTAAAATCATGATAAATATATTTAAATAATATATATGTGTAAATAATTATAAAATTATAATAAATATATTATTATATTTATAATTATAATTATAAATAAATATTTATTTATTTTCCCGAATGGCACAAAGGTCTTATTTTTATTGATTTTTGATAACCCTCCTTTCAAGGGATGAGGGGGAACCCTTACAAGGCACATAGGCTTAGTGGATTACATGAACCAAAGGTCTTATAGGAATTCATTCCAGACATGACTACTTAAAAATGCCCCTCCCCAGTGTCTAGATCGTGAAGTCAGCTTCCCACCTTCACATTTCTTGTTTGGCTAGCAATACCTGTGCAGAGGTGCACAGGCCTGGTCCCTATGGCAATTGTCATGCCCTCTCATTCATCTATATCTTGATAGCTTTGTTCAGGTGAAACTGCCTACTCTGAGTCCTCATATGGAGCTAGTTCATTTGGTCTGTCTGGTTGCATCTACACTTCATGATCTAAATTAGGTGGTCTAAAGGCCTTGAGGTGGCTTGAATGCCTTAAGGTGGCCCAAAAGACTTAACTGGCCTGAAGGCCTAAGGTGGCCCAAAGGCCTTAAGAACTCCAAGCCCAAACTGGTGACCCAAAGGTGAATAGTTTTGGCTGCTATGGTACTAAACAGTACCTGCTACATCACCTACTACATTACTACTATAGTAACCCGGAAAAATGTCTCCACCTGGATTCGAACCTAGGTCTCGTGGATGCACTTGAAGAGTCCTCACCAACCGGGCTGAGGCTCATGTGCATACATATATATTTATTTATAGTCATAAATATATATATATATATATTTATTTAAATACTTATGAAATTAAAATAAATATATATTTATTTATAATCATAAATATAAGTATATATATATATATATATATATATTAATACTTATGAAACTAAAATAAATTTATTAATTATATATGTTTATTTATTTATTTATAATTAATATATTTATTTTAATTTCATAAGTCTTTAAATATACATTTATTTATTTATTTATTTATTTATTTATTTATATTTATGACTATATATAATTAATATATTTATTTTAATTTCATAAGTATTTAAATATATATATATATAAATTTATTTATATTTATCACTATAATTAAAATATATATGTAATAAATATATATTTATTTCATAAGTATTTCATAATTATTTAAATAATTATAAATTATAGTAAATATATTTATTATAAATATATTATTTATAATTTTATAATTATAAATAATTTATTAATATTAGGTCTTATTAGTGTTTTTTTAGCACTGATAAAGATAACCCTTTATCAGCGCTAAAAAAGCACAGATAAAAAAATGATTTATTAGTGCTATATTTTTAGCGCTGGTAAAACCAACTTTTATCAGTGCTAAAAAGTACTAACAAAAGTCTTTTGTGTTTTTATAAATGTAACCCTAATAGATCCACTTTCCACTCTACCCTCAAGATTTTGCAGAAGTTGAGGTTCGCCTCCACCTCTGATGCCTCTGCCTCCTTCTTCGCCTCTATTGCCTACACCTCTGCCTCCACCTCTATTGCTGCCTTCTCCGTAGACCCCGCCTCCACTGCCCCCCGATTTTGTTGTCCCAGCCTCCGCCTCCACCTCTATCGCCTCTGCCTCTACTGCCTCTACCCCTACCTCCGCCTCTGTTGCCCCCACCTCAGCCTCTGATGCCCCCTTCTCTACTACCCCTACCTCTGCTACCCCCTGCCCCACATCCACATTCGTCATCCCTACTGCCCCAACCCCCATTGTCATTGTTTCCCCTGTCGCTGCTCCCACCACTGATGTTGTTTCCCCCACCACCATCACTGCTACCCCCGCCGCTGCCTCTGCTTCCCCCTCCATCCCTACTGTCAGACCGTAAGTTCCAAACCGTCTAAATTATTTATGCATTTTTATTTTATGTGTGCATATATATTTATATTATTTTGGGTTTAGCATTTTTTCTTCATTTTGTATTTCTCATGGATATGTTTTTTCTTCCATGTTGTGCTTTGTTTGTTTATAATGTGATGATGAGATATGTGGTTTTATCTACTGCCAACATGAGATGTTGGGTCTTGCGAGAGTTGGGTTAGGTAGGGTTGCGACCCGACACACGTTAGTAAGGAAGGGAAGGGAGTATAGGACGTTTAGAATTGGGATTTGGGAGTAGAAAAATAGGGGGAGGTGGTTGCAGGGGGAGCCTATGATTATTTTTATTCTGATATTATTTTTACTATACTTGGATGGAATTCTTGGTTAGGGTGGGGATGGGTAGTTAACCTAATAATTGTATATTGGTTCTACTTTTTATTCACTATAGAATTAGTATACTTTTCTTAAATTTATGTGAGAGGTCCTAAAAATTATCCTACTAAGTATACATTTTATGATCACCCCTATATATATTATAGGTGATCGGGAGGCTTTTAGTGACTAAGATGGACCGGGCTAGTTTGGAGTTAGAGTCAATGTTTGGAGCTACTGGTTATAAGTGGTTTTGAATTTTTGATTTTATATATTTCTTTTTTGTATAAAATGAAATGCATTGTTGCATTATTGTATTAATTTTTATCCTTTCCATCAACACTTCCCTTATTTCTAGTGACCTATACTCTTGGATTAACTGAAAAAAAAATTGAAACAAGCATCATTTCCTAATAATCTTCTATTTATGACTATTTGAAGAAAATTCTTAGAAACCTCTTTAAAATTGGAAATTATAACCAACGTTTCTCCATTATACAGTATGTGATATTCTCTATCTGATGTCTTCACACTAGGCCCACTGAGGCATAGTATTTACTTAGGTTTTTATGGATATGAAACAATATGAATGTATCATCTAGGTTATATTTCTTATCTTTTTTCACTACTCTAACAATTTTTCTTCTAATACATATTAGATTAAATTAAATATGAGGCCAATTTGTTTCATCCTTGAATGAAACACCCAAAAAAAATTGGTGAATCACACTCTGGATATCATAATAGAGTATCCCCTCTTCCTAGAATATGTGAAGCTCCTTAATTAATCACCTTAACAAAATAAACTCTTTTCCCACTTTAATTGCTTACAAAAATTTAGTTTCCATATTAGAAAAATTAACTACTAGTTATAGTTAAGACATCCAAATAACCATTGTCCCTCTATAGGATAGCACTAATACAATTTAGCTCTTCTAGGCATCTCAATATCTAATAATGTTTGTGTCTAGAAACCCATATAGAATATCATCTTCCTAAAGGAACATTGATATATCATTCAATACAAAAATTAACAGGTCATCCACTTATAAAATAATTATGATGTAACTTTATCCATCCCATACCTTCTTTTATAAATAGTGGTCTACATTGCTTTAAGTGAATCCTTCTTCAGCCATGAAAACTCAATATTCTGGTTCTATTATCAAGGAACCTACTTCAATCCATAAAGGAATTACTTGAATATTCATATAACATACCCATTTGAATATTCCTCATATTCGTTTAGTTGCTTCATATAAATATTTTCCTTGATTTCATATCTTTATCCTAGCCTTAAATTTCACTTTTATATTGTTTTCCCCAATCATTTAAACTTTAATAGTACATTATATACCAATTCATATAATTTTTTCTATAATATCCTATTTTAGTACTTAAAATATTTTTTTGTGTTTGGAAAAGAATATTTTAAAATGAAAAAGAAGATTTTATTGAGTGAGTTGATTTTAAAAACAAATTTCTGAGGGAATGAAAAATATTTTAATTGTTGTGAAATGTTTTAAATATGGTTTCTCTTCTTTTTTCATTTTTACATGAAATTTTTGGTATTGAAATTAAAAGGGTATTTTTAGAAATGCATTAATTTTTGAAACCATGTATGAAGATTTCCTTGTAAGAAGGAATTTTTTAAATTTGAAATGTTTGAGATGTGGTTGATTTAATTATGAAAAATTAGAGAACATTTTTGGAATTTGTGGAAATGATTTAACATGAAAAATATGGATTTCGTTTTTAATAATTTATATTGTTTTCAAAGTGTGCATGTATTTGTGTAAGAGTTTTTGGAACTGATTGATTTATTTTAAAATAGATGTGTTTTTTTAAAGAGGAATTTATGTAAATGGTTGGTTTTTTTAATGGGATTTCAAGTGTGATTTAATAAATAGTTTTCAAAGGACATCTGAAATGTATTTTTTCCATAATCTTTTAATTTTATATTTTTATATAATTAGGAAAACCATTATATTAAATAGAGAAGACAGATAGATTGATAATAACACAATGATAAGAGAATGTCACTAACTCTATCCAACCCATAGGATATCCATCATGACCTAACTCCCGCAAAAGGTGAATTAATGTTTAACCCCATTGAAAATCCTAAAGCTACTTTGCATCCAAGTTAACCTCACCTGCATGGTTTAAATTAGGGTATTCCTCTACAATTACATCTTATTTCTATTTTGGTGTTAGATTCTAAGGGGATGAGTCTTAGACAACAAAATTCAATAATAACTATCATTAAAAAGTTGAGTTCCCCTTATTTAAAAGACCCCTTTTGTGTATTTATTTTTTAAAATATTAATATTACCAAATCAAGTAGGATGGATATGAATAAATAATGGATTAATGCCAATTGTCTAATAAAAGAGTATGAAGATGGAGTGAAAGAGTTCATCAACTTTGCAAAAGATCATGCATATAACCCTTCTAAAATCCTTTTTTGTGTTTACATTGTTTTTATTCAAGACAAATTAGTCCATATGAGTTATAAGAACACTTTATCTATCATGGAATAGATCAAAGTTATAAATGATGGAATAAACATGGGGGAAAAGAGAATATGGCTAGTGGTTGGGATAGTACTTGCGTTTTATGGATCATCTCATATGATTACAAGTGTGGACAATGAAGAAGACTGTATCGAGGATGTGATGATAGATTTGAATAATAATGAATATTGTATTGATTAAATGACAAGGACAATTAAATATGAACTTCATGATTGCCCAAAATTGTTTTATAAGTTAAAGAGTTGTGCAAAGATGTCATTGTATGGTGGTTGCACTAAATATACAACATTTTCAACCGTACTAAAGTTTCATAATTTGAAAGAAGGCAACAGATAGAGTGACACTGGTTTTATGGAATTACTTTCTCTCTTTAATGACATGATCCCAGAAGATAATGAGCTCCCAAAATGAACATACGATACCAAACGAATGCTACACTTTATGGGTATGATCTATAAAAGAATACATGTTTTCCCGAATGACTGTATACTATTCTAAAAGGACCACAAATCACTTAGATAATGAACAAAGTGTGGTTTTTCTTGATACAAGAATGATGAATTCGGTTCTATGAAAGTTGTATGGTACTTTCCAATCATTCAAAGGTTTAGGCGCCTATATGGAAGTGAGGAGACTGTATGGAAATAGATGTGGCATGCAGATATAAGAAATAAAGATGGAAAACTATTGAACCTTGAAAAACCTCCTCAGTGGAAGAGAATTGATCATGAGTATCCTAAATTTAGAAACGAGCTGAGAAACCTTCATCTTCCGTTATCTAAAGATGGAGTGAATTATTTTGGTTTTCAAAGCAGAACTCACAGTACATGGCTAGTTATGTTGGTAAATTATAACTTACCACCATGGTCATGCATGAAATGAAAATATATCATGTTATTTATGCTTATATCAAGATCAAAACAACCGGGTAATGATATTGATGTTTATTTGGATCCATTTATTAAGGATTTGAAATTATTTTGGGATTCAGGTGTTACGTTGTATGATGCTCACAAAAATAAAGATTTCACATTGAGAGTCATGTTGTACAGGATGATAAATGAATTTCCTGCTTATAAAATTTTTTTAGGATATAGTATTAAAAGAAATCAAGTTCATCTTGGTGGATTTCACTATGAAAATTTCGTTTTGGGGGGTGATGAGACTTTCTGGCTTGTTCTTGCTTTGATTTTTGTTTCCTTTTGGCTTTTGGATCCTTATTGGTCATTTGGCCTGTTCTTCTAAGATGTCTTTCATCTGTCTCTGTAATGGGTTCCTACTTCTTCCCTTCAAAAGGAGTTTCTTTCCTTTTCAATAAATGGGGGCTTGCCCCCTTTACCTTTTAAAAAAACTCAAGGTTATCTCATCTTTGAACAAGGTACATAGTCAATTATGTTGAAACATTCATCAGAAACTGTATTTCTAGGACATCGCAGATTTCTACCCCGATAGCATAAGTACCGATCTTGGACAACATCATTCGATGGAAGTTCAGAATAACATACAACATCATCTCCACTAACAGGTGATCAACTATTTAAGAAATTAAAATATGTGGATACTTCTTTTGGTAAAATGTTTTTGAAAAACCTTATGAAAACTGGTTGGAGAAAAAAATCATTTTTTTTTAATTTCCATACTAGGTTTTTTATAAGTTAGACATTTTCTTGATGTTATATGTGTTGAAAAAATATGTGTGTGATAGTGTCATCAGCACATTACTAAATGCACTCGGCAAAACAAAGGATGGAATTAAGGTTAGTTGGACATGGTTTACATGGGAATACGAGAAGAGTTGGAACTAGTGAAGGTTAAAAAACAAACTTTTATTCCTCTAGTTTCTTACACTCTTTCCAAGCAAGAGAGATATCAGTTTTGAAACTTCTTGAATAATGTAAAGGTTCTAGAGGGGTATTCATCGAATATCAAGAACATCGTGTCAATGACCAATTTAAAGTTAAAGGGTCTAAAATCACATGACTGCCATGTTTTGATGAAAGATCTAATGTTTATAGCTTTACATTGTATTTTTCTTAAGAATGTCTATCATACATTAACCAAGCTCTATTTATTCTTTAAATTTATATGCAGCAAAGTTATAAACTCAGCAAAATTTTCGACTATAGAAAGAGAAATTTTCATCATATTATGTGAATTGGAAATGTTTTTCCCACCAACATTCTTTAATATAATGGTTCATTTGATGGTTCATTTGATGGTTCACTTGGTGAGAGAGATTCAACTATGTGGTCCTATACACTATAGATGGATGTACCCCATTGAATGGTATAGGAAGATTTTTAAAGGGTATGTCAAAAATTGAAGTCAGCCAATGGGTTTTATTACAAATTGATATATTATTGAGGAATCCATTGAATTATGTACCAAATACTTTTCTGGTGTGGAAATCATTATTATACTGAAATCTCGTCACACTGGGTGGCTTGTGGGTAAAAGAATTTACAGAAGAGATGTTGTCATAATCAATGTTACAGATCAAGAGCTGGAACACATTTATGTTTTTCATAACATTTCAGAGGTTTCCTCATATTTTGAAACCCACAAATAAATTATTAGGAATTTGAATTCATCAAGGGTTGAAATATGGATATTAAATACACATAATCAACAGTTTATATGATGGTTTTAAGACCATATTTTAAAGGATTCATATGAAAATACGGATTCAATTTCATAAAGACTTTGATGGATAGCCAGAGGACCAAGTGTGTATGTATTATTTTACAATGGTTATGTAATTATTGGTTATACATTCTATAAAAATGAGCTTGATGAATACAGTACCATGAAAAATAGTGGAGTTACACTTGTGGCTGAAGCGATGAAGGTTTCTGGTACTAAGGATAGAAATCTAATTTATGAAAATATTTCATACATTGGCATCATCAAACAAATATGGGATTTGGATTGTACAACATTCCAAGTGCCGATTTTTCAATGAAAGTTGGTTGATAACATAAGTTTTATTAAAATAGATGAATTGGGATTCATGAAAGTTGATTTCAGATGAACTATTTATAATGGTATCACAGGTAGTACAAGTATTTTATTTTGCAGATCTTGGAAACTGAAAGTGGTCAATTATTCTATTATTGACTAAAATCACTGAAGAGTTAGATGAAAATTCAACTGATGATGACCCTTTCATTGGGATGTTGTAATCATTTCGTAGTGGTCCTAATGTAGACGGCATTTTGTATGTTAGAGGAGACCATAATGAAGGTATCTGGATCATCGATAGAGGGGTCAAATCCCTTCATCCTTTAAAAAATAAGAAAGAGAGCTTAATAATCAAGTTACATTTTTTGTAATATACATCATGTTACCTCATGTTATTATTCATTTGCTGCTACATTTATGTACTCTAAATTAAATGTTAAACCACTTCTGTAGATAATGAATTTTGTGTGTGCTGGTTCACCCAATACTGAGGGATAATAGGTCTCTCAACCTACTGCCACTCGCAGTATAGAAGAATGACCTTCTGCACATGTTGGTGCTCCCATTCCAAAGGAACAATAGGTTTCTCAACCTGTCGCTACTCCCAGTGAATAGTTACAGTAACCATCTGCACATGAAGATGGTACCACTCTAGAGTAAAATATCAACAATGTTGATTCTGGGGAAATGGTAGGTGAAGAAGGACTAGCGACACAGAAAAAACAGGAGTGTCATAGTTTTATAGTTTTAGCAAAAATCATTAAGGAAAAAGTCAAAGGCATCAAATTTGAGGTCAGATGGAATGCGCGGGGCCAGCATGTTAACCTCAAAAAGTCCATGTTTAGTAGTTACATTGGAATCATCACTCAGAAACATGTACCGATTGATGTAGATTTGTGACACCATGTTATGCCCGGGCTTAAGACACTGATGTGGGAAGAAATTATGGTAACATTATGATATCATTTTTTATTTTACTAAAAAATAAAATAATGAAACATTGACTTACTCTTCATCATCCATTGTAGAGTGTATTTATAGTAGATGACTCTCACAATAAATATATATTAATTCTTACTGGAAGTATTCACAGAGGATTTCACACAATCCTAACAAGACATCATCTTAAAGATGTTTAAGGGTAAATAAACCCACACCCACCACTTATCTATACACACATGATAACCCAAGAAGCATGGGATGCGTTTATTTTCCATCATTCAGATGTTTCTTTTCAAGTACATTGTGTCTAGTAATACGTTGTTTGATGATACATGTATTCATCACTTTGATTGACAATTTTTTATTTATAAAACAACAACTGAGTGTTGGAAATAAGGAACGAGCAGCAAAACTAGCGTACCCCTACCATAAAGTAAGGATGGGGTACGATTCACTTGAAAAAAAATTGGCATGTATTTTAAATCCATCGTAATACTTTAATGTGACATGAAACAACATCATAATTATGTTCATATGTTTATATGTAGATTGATGAATCCAAATCCAAAGTCACTTCCATGCCACTCCATGTGTTATGGAAGGATTAATGTGTAAATAAAGATGGGATACTAATATATGAAAACACACAAAAAGTGTGGGAAACATGTGTAAGTATTACATAATAAAAAATTGTTTTGCTTTAAATCTCTATTATATAAAAATGATAACTTATTTTCCTATATTTTCTATCAGATATAGTCATAGGAATCAGAAACACCAGTACCAGATGAACACATACTTTCGGTGGCCTTGAAGTGGATAGAACAATATGCCTGCGTCAAAGGTGCGGGTTTTGGGGTGACACCCCGAACATATTTTGAGGAAAAAAACAAGTGGAGGATCAAATTGAATTAATAAAACATACGAGAGAAAGAATATCTACCCTTGAATAACAATTCCAATGGCAGAGAGATATGATTGCAAATTTTATGGGGGGGCAAGGAGAAGAAGCAACTCAATAATATCCACCACGTGGAGATCTCGCCCCAACACCCCCCCCCCAGCTATGAGGCTATCCATTCTCTTCAAAGAGATGTATTATCCAAGTTAATCAATGTTATAATAAATGTTTCTATGAAATGTGAATCAGACAGACACTGATACCTTTCCTGTACTAATATTCTACATGGTGATAATGACTGTGATATATATCTAGAAACACCCACCCATCACCTTGTAGCAAGGGTTGTAGTGTTCAATATGCAAAAAAGACATGCTACACAACAAACCACTTCCAACAGATCATCTGTGAGTGTTGATCAGTGTAGCTCATGAGTCAAGCACTGATATACCTATTACAATTCATGAGGAAGATATTCATACAATTGAAAAAATTGTTGGAACATTCATCGCATGGTCATCACATCTTATAAAAAAACATGTCGATAATCAGGTATTCATTTCCAATTTATTTCTCAAGATAAATCTTTAACAATTAATGAAAAAAGGTTTGAACTGATGAATGTTATTACAAACAGACAATGGTCATGGGATTTAACAAAAGAGCGACTCAAAACCATCAAAAGGATCAACCAACTGATCAAAAGGATCAACCAACTTATCGAAAAATCTACTGAAAGCACCATTTCCCCACCCATTATATATCCACGTTTAATATCATTAAAGTTTCATGTGGATACAAAATTAAAAGATGGTGATAATCACATAGTTAATTTTTAAGAAGATATGTATGGAGAGAAAGATCAAGACTTCATTGGTGTTGAGAGTGAAACAGAAATCCTCAACTATGATTGGTTAGGCGGCTAAGTTGTAAATATATACATGAGGTGTGTTTTCATGATTTGATTTTCCAAAAGCTGATATATAGTGTTAATTATAACTAAATACATTTCATATTTTTTTAGGCGTATATATGAAAAAAAAATTGAAGGTATTTTCCCATGAAAGAAAATTTGAACTCATTAGTCCTCACATCACCTCTATAGAACAAACAAAAATAAATTCCAAAAAAAGAATGAAATAGTGGCATGTCTAATCAAATCGTTTGAAAGTAAAATTTAGTATTACAGACTCTATTTAATACCAATTATGTAGGGGTAAAACTTGATAATTTAATCATATCAAATATATTTTCATTTCTTTCATTACTTTTTTTAAGTAGCATTGGATGCTCATTAAGGTAAATTTGGATACTCTAAAGATTTATTTCTTGGATTCAATGCAATGATATCCAATAAACCATCCACACATGATGGCATTTGTCGATTTTTAATACACTACATACAATGTTTTGTAACTAAACATAAATTTATATAATTTATATTATCTTTTGATGAGGATTTTGTTATGATAGGGTGGTGCATTATTATCATGAAAAAAAAAAGAATGGGGCTAGGGGATAAGCACAAGGATGAAGATAAGTTCTACGACTTGAAAAGTATTAGGGTATGTATAATAAGATTTCACTATCCAAACATATATCAAAACTAATTACTTATTCTACTCAATGCTTCTACAGTGTCTGAAACAAACCAATAGAAAACATTGTGGTTATTATGTTTGTAAATTTATGAGAGAGAACATATTCCATGAAAAAACTAGCATCCCTGAAGAGGTATTTTTGAATATAATTACTATTTCATTTAAAATATTTATTAATCCTTTGTGTATTTATATTTTTCCATTACTATCATGACTATCGAAAAGACTCATATTCACAAGATGATATAGATGTGCTCAAAAATGAATGGGAAGCATACCTGATGGAAGAATGTACACAAATAGTATGAAGATGTGACTTCCATAGAAGTAGTAGATTATTTCATATTTATGTTTAATTTACTTCTTTTTTGTATTACTCACATAAGAATTGTTTTCTTATACGGTTGGATTCCTTTGTTCGAGTCAGGGCGGTTTGTTCGAAACTGATCATGCTCGTGAGATATTGGACTTCGAGGCTATTACTTAGAATTCAATGAGACGGTAAAGTTTTTTTAATATACTATGTTTTTCCTCATAATATTATATATTCTTTATTGCATTAACATGATATAAATTAAATATTTGACTATTCATGCAGACAATGTCTTCTATAGACTTATTCTCCCTCAAAACCTTGTCACCCTTGTATTGTCAGCATTTATCACTTTCCTTCAAAGGTAGTGGAGGGAACTTGAAGGAAAGTGATAAATGTCGATAATGTAGTGTTGCCGTTTTGACAAAGAAATAAAATGGAAAGCATGGTAATGCACAATGTGGGTGGTATGACTCAAAGTGTGTATTTTTATGTAATTAATTAAATTTTTCATTATTTTATCTACTATTTGTAAGTTAATTTCCTTATCATTTTTATCTAATACTTATTTAGTTTTTTATTCTCATGTTATCCTTATATGATCATTGATATCTCCCTTTTTTACACTTATTAAGCATCTATGATCACTCTTTCTTATGTTTCATATCCTTAGGTTATTAAGAATGGTTTTATAAATGATATGTCTAAGAAGGTTTCTAGTAAATAATAACTTAATGAGAGACTCTTATGAACTAATTATTTATGTTTCCATGTTTCTAAAAGCAGTAGACCTAAACTATTCTAGCATAAATCATTATGTTATGTAAGGAATATTAATCTACTGATATGTGATATCCATGTATGAAATTTCAGGGTCAATATAGTTGTTATCGAAGCAAATGACCTACTCAAAACCGAGCAAAAAAAAACAAGTGATCGGTATCACTCAAAGTGTCTCTTTTTATTTAAAATTGACATTACTTTTAGTAAAAAGAACAAGTGATGTATTGAAAACTGGGAAAATACATTCGGATTGTTTTGATACTTCAGTACAAAGATCCATAAGTCATTTTTGATGTGTAGGAATCAACCGCACCTCAATCCAATGCACGATGTGGCCGGTGTGACTTTAAGTGTGTATTTTTATATTAAATTCAGCAAAAAGAACAAGTGACATACTGAAAACCAAGAAAATGAATTTGAATTATTTTGATACTTTAGGACAACGATCCATGAGTCATTTGTGATGTGTAGGAATCAACCACACCTCAATCCGACGCACGGTGAAACCAGTATGACTAAAAGTTTTTATTATCTGTTTAAAATTGGCATATTAGTTCAAAACGTGTCACTCACTGAAAACCAAACAAATGCACTCCGATTGTATTCATAATTTAGGACAGAGATTCATAAGTTATGTTTTAGGTGTATGAAGCAGTCTGACATCAAACTAACACACGATGCGATTGGTATGACTCAAAATGCATGTTTTCAGTTTGAAATGATATTTTAGTAAAAAAACACAATTGGCATAGTGAAAATCATAAAAACAGATCCAGATTGTTTTCATACTTTATAAAAATTATCTATAAGTCATTTGTGACATGTAGGAATTAACCGAACCTCAATATGATGCACGGTGTGACCGGTATAACTCAAAATGTCTCTTTTTATTTAAAATCGACATTAATTTAAGTAAGAAAACACAACTGACATAGTGAAAACTAAGAAAACATATTTGGATTATTTTGATACTCTAGGAAAATGATCTATAAGTCAATTGTGATGTGTAGGAATTAGTTGCATCTCAATATGACGCACGGTGTTGTTGGTATAACTCAAAGTGTCTCTTTGTATTTAAAATGGGCATCAATTTAAGTAAAAACAAGAAGTGACGTACTGAAAACTAACCAAACACATTCAGATTGTTTTGATATTTTAGGACAATAATCCATGAGTAATTTTTGACATGTAGGAGTCAACTGCACCTCAATACGACGCATAGTGTGACCGATATGACTCCAAGTGTGTCTTTTTATTTAAAATTGACATTAATTTATGTAAAAAGAACAATTGACATACTAAAAACCGAGAAAACAAATTCAAATTGTTTTGATACTTTAGGAAATGGTCCATGAGTCATTTTTGACATGTAGGAATCAACCACACCTCAATCCGACACACGGTGTGGTCGTTGTGACTCAAAATGTCTCTTTTATTTAAAATTGACATTAATTTAAGTAAAAACAAGTGACATATTGAAAATCGAGAAAACACATTCAGATTATTTTTATACTTTATAACAACAATCCATGATTCATTTGTGATATATAAGAGTCAATCGCACCTCAATCTGATGCACGGTATGACCGGTATGACTAAAAGTGTTTGTTATCACATTTTAGTTCAAAACATGTCACTCACTGAAAACCAAGAAAACGCACTCCGATTATCTTGATAATTTAGGGAAGCAATTCATAAGTTATTTGTGACATGTATGAATTAGTCTCACATCAAACTGATGCACGATACGACGAATATGACTCCAAATGCATGTTTCCCATTTGAAATAACATTTTAGAAAAAAAAACATAACTAACATACTAAAAACCGAGCAAACGTATTCAAATTGTTTTGATATTTTAGGACAACGATCTATTAGTCATTTGTGACGTGTAGGATTCAGCCACATGTCAATCTGACGAACAATGTGACCGGTATAACTCCAAATGTGTCATTATTTAAAATTGACATTAATTTTAGTAAAAGAACATGTGACATACTCAAAACCAAGAAAACGCATTCGGATTGTTTTGATATTTTAGAACAACGATCCATAACTCATTTTTGACGTGTGGCAATCAATTTCATCTCAATAGGACGCACGGTGTGACAGGTATAACTCCAAATGTGTCGTTTTTATTAAATATTGACATTTTATTAATATATTCTTTCATATAAATGTTTAATTTATTTCTTTATAGTATTACTAACATAATATTTGTTGCGGAAACTTTTGCTCGGGTTGAGGTGATTTTTTTGACAACTGATACCATGGGAGGACATTTTTTAGAGGGGATCGTGAGCATCAAAAGATGAAATATTAATGTTTTAGAATGTTTGTTGGATAATTGTAAATGTAATTATATAAAACATTTTGTTTGAAATGTAAATAACAGTTTTTTTTGTATATACCATTGGTGGACATTTTTGTGTTCATGGTCAATTAAATGTATATAGCATTGTTTGAAATTACAGGTTGTATATAGCATTTGAAATTGAAGGTTTTCACTACTAGAAAAATAACCTATAGCCACGGACCTATAGACATGGTTTAGTTGGTTTGTGGATATAAGTTAAGATATATCCACGATTATTAGAAAATCGTAGTTTTAGAATAGATAAAGCCACGGTAAAAAAGATCCTGTGGAAACAGTGATTCCTCCCTCATCGCGACTCATCTCCCTCATCGCGATTCATCTCCCACCCGCAATCCCCTCCCTCGTCGCGACTCATCTCATCTCCCACTCGTAATCCCCTCCCTCGTCGCGACTCATCTCCCACCCTTGAAACCATCCTACCTCGTCATCGACCGATCGATTCTCCCTCGGCCGATCTTCACTGGATTCTCCATTTGGTTCCTCCATCCCTCGCGCAATCCCTCTCATCCCCTTCATCGCGCATCCTTCTCTTCCACTACCTTCGTCCGACGTTCCTCCTCCAATCGGTGCATTGGCCGAACCGACACCTTCCACGAGTGGGATCCATGCGAGTTGACCCCTACACTTTATGTGAAGATTATTGTAGTTACTCCTTCACGAAAGCTTCTTTCCAAAGCAATTCATACTATCTCAAGTGATCGTTCGGTCATACCTCTATAGTCGATGGTGATTTTCAAGGTTCTTCCCCCTACTACGAACATTTCAATTGCTAAAAATACATTTATTTCATATTAATAACTGTGTTCATGTTTTTCTGTATAGGTATTTCTTTTCCAGTATTACTCACACTATTATTCAATTCCTAGGGTTTGAATGAGTAAGTATATTGAATTAAACCTTATTGTATTTTGTTTACACATAGGTCAATAATTCTCTTACTGTGTTGTGTATACATATTAAGGAGAAAAACATTATTTCATTTTTTGTTTAGATTTGTTATTGATCATATTACTATATTTATACACTGAGTGAATTTTTCTCCAACAACAACCACTTATGTTGGTGAATTCCCCTGTTTTCTAGTATTACTGATCACATATATCAATACCTTTTTGTTGCAATAGCTCATAATAACAAATATTTCTATGATATATTCTAATTTTAGACCCATGAAAGTGATTCATTATTCATTAATTAATCAATGTGAAACGTACTCACTGATTCTGATTATCATGGGTCCAAATTTTGATCTCATGAAAATGATCTACAGTTCCATTTATTTTCTTATTGTGAATGGTATTTATGGAAACATTAATTTAAGTCCCGATGAACATATAATTTCATTCCCATTGTCTTCTAAATTTACTAGTCTTTTGATGCTAAAGGATGCAAGGAGTTGGCCTTCAATTGCGTCATTACCATCATATGGAAGAGGGAGAGAGCGTCCCAAAGAGAGGTTCACGAACTTTATCCATGCAAGCAAAGTTGAGGACATGATAATTACTGGTGAGTACAGACAGAATCCTTGAACTTGAAATTGCCTTAAGATCAAATAATGTTAGGAAAGCATTTTATTCTCATCTTTGAGCGGTATTTGAACAAGATATCTTCACTACACCATAAAGGAATAAATCCAACCCAATGTATGATTCTTTGGGGTGGGGTTTAGGGTAAATAAATATATTCAAGATCACTTAACCCTACCCTTGAATTTTAGTCAACTGTTTGGTGGGTATCATCATTATCCCTTCTATATGGTGTGTTATTCACGAAGAAGGGTGCATCTTGTACACTTAGTTAAGGCTGAGTGATAGAGTGAAAAAAAATAAGCGGTTTTTTTTCAATTTCTCAAACTGTTAATCACAAGAAATAAGTGTTGTAAACAGTTTTAGATTTGTTCTCAAACAGAGCCTTAAATAAGGGACGCAGAAATATTTTTCAGTAAGTAATCTAGAAATACTTATACAGAAGCATGTATCATAGGTGATAAGTGCTGGAAGTGCTTTTCAATAAGTTTTACCAAACTCAATTTAAATGGGATGTCATATATTTGATTTTAACACATGATGATGCATGAAAAATGTGTTCTTATCATACCTTTCACCTCCCCCCTCTCCTCCCAGATTTAGGTTAATTACCTTTTTGAGTTTTAGGTGAGAATGGGACAATTGATGGACAGGTAGATGATGTTTGTTGGAACATATGGAGGTGAAGAACATTGCAATTCACTAGACCTCATCTTATTGAATTCATGCATTCTCGGGACATCATCATTTCATATGTGACATTTCGGAAAGAAATGATGAAAATCATCTTGGGGATTCATATAGATCAAGAAAATTAAGGTAATATGAAGATCAAATAAATAAATTTGATCATCCATAGGAATAATGTTTTTCCATATCGTCCATATTAAAATAAATTTTGATGAAAAGATGAAGTTCTTTCTAAACTTGTTAAGCTAGGTAGGTGAAGGGAATTTTTCCATCTATAACTCCAAAGAATTTATCAATTTGATTCCTCCTAGAAACATGCATGTCCTTGCTACAATAAAGATTAGATTTCCTCCAACTAATGGCTTGTCTTGAGACTGATTCATAATGCTTGAAAATCCACTTGATGAAAGAAAGTTATCGGTCATCATTTTGACAAAAAATGAGAATTTCATCAACATAAAACAAGTGGGTGGGTTCTCTTATCTTTCTAGTGGCCTTAACTGGTAATAAAGCCACATAATCTGTAGCTTTTAGGAGGCATTTTATATGTTAATCCCTGATAATTCCAAATAGAAAAAGTTTAGGGAGGATCCCCCTATCTCACCCATTGGGTATGACCAAAGTATTTTTTTTGTGAGACCCAATAATAATGAAAGAGAGTTTTGATTTGTAGATAAGGTCTTGAATAAGCTTAATAAATATGGTTGAGAAACCAAAACTGTCAAGTACTTAAAAAGTGAAATCCTAGCTAAGAGTGTCAAAATCTTTAGAGATGTCAATATTTAAATCAATATTTCTAGGCTTGGATCTCCTCTATAATATATTCACACATTCAGAGTTAGTATATAAATAATCCTTCACTTCCATGTATAAGCACCAACTAATTTAGAGAAACAATGAAACTTACAATAGCCCCCAAACTTATAATATTCACCTAACTGATGAGCTTATGAAGATTGTTTTTTACAATGATAGGCTTATAGTCTCCAACATCAAGGTAATGTTCAACCTTTTTAATTATGGTTATTAATTGAGATTTGTTACCTAAAGGAATAAATTCTCATCTAAAAAATTATTGAACAACCTGTACAAGTTCCAAATGAGTCACATCCCAAAATTGAATTAAGAAGTGATTAGAGAATCTATCCAGTTCAGCTGCACTATCCTTATTATGAGATAAAAGTACCTATTTAATTTCATCCTTAGTAGGTAAGGCAGTGAGAAAGGAATTCTTACTCAAGACTTGCAATATTAAATAGAGGTTCAAAGTGACTGAACAAGGCATTGGATATACTCCCCTAATTATTAAGAGTCTCTCTATTCACCTTAATGATGGTGAAATTTTTTATATTCCTTATTTTCTTATTCATGATGTGAAAAAATTGAGTGTTTCTATCACCCTATTTGAACCATATTAAATGAATATACTTTTTAAGAATCCTCTTATGTGTAAGAATGAGCTCGTTAATCTCAAATTTCAGTAGAAATTCCTCAGATGAGGGGGTATCAAGGTTAGAAGAACTGTTTTAACATTTCAAAATATCATCCACAAACTACTTGATTTACTCATTCAATTTGGTGAATTTATCCTTGGTCTATCCTTTGATAGAATATTTAGTAGCTTTAAGCTTTAACATGAGCCTTTGGAAAGCATTTCCTTCAAATCTCCTCATCCATTTCTATTGTACAATTTCATTGCATTCCTTAAAATGGAGCCAAGCATTACTGAATTTAAAATGGATAGCATGTATCATTTCATTAGTGGATAAACACAATAGAAGTGGGTGGTGATCTAAGTAAACATTGTGAAGATCTATACAGGATAAGATAGAATCCATATCAAGTCCATTAAGGTAAATAAAGGCCTTATCAATCCTACTAGACTGCCTTCTATTAACAGTGTATCTGGTCCAGGTGAACTTAGCTCCTTAAGAATAAATTTCATAAAAGAGTCCATGATCAATTAATCTCTAAAAGTCTATGGCTACAACATGAAAAAAATTATATAGATTTATTTCATCAAGACTAATAATTGAATTAAATTCCCCTAACAGTAACCAATTACAAGATGGAGGCACTGCTATGGAGACTACTTTTGGGAAGACTGTCATTGCTACTTTTTTATCGGATTGATTGTTCATTTTTGTCACCCCCTTTTTTAAAATTATTTATTATTCCTCTGGATTCCATGCATTATTTATTTTTTCACCATTGGTGTTGCAAATTTTTTTATGCTGGTTTGGTTCTATGCATACAGATTTAGCAGCAATCCATGCTATCATTTTTGGAAATTGTTGCTCAAGATGGTCGAATTGATTGGAGTCTAACAATATAGAACTTTATTATTTTTTGGTTTCTCTAAATTCCGAAATATCTATCCTATATTATCCCCTTCTCCTTTTCTCTAGGTAAGTTGCTTTGATCATTAGTACATTCTGAGAAAGTTCTATAGCACTTCTTGTTTTGTTTTTTAAATTTTTCTCATGTGGATCCCTCTTTGGTTCTTCCAATTTTGGAATCTGGCTTCCATATGGATCTTGATTCGGTTAGTAATACTTATTCCATATTCAATTATCGAAGAGTTAAATGAGTTTTTCATGTTATTTTAAAACCATACGTTGGAAATCATAACCATGTAGCTTCTCACATATTACAACCACTCACTAGTTGAAAACTCATGTAACATCAGTGGCCTTTTCTGGGAGATCATATTTCTTCTCTTCCTTGTCTAATTCTTATGCAAAGTTAGATGATTCTGTTGTTGTTGATGCATACATTGATCTCTTGACAATTTCGTTATCTAATTCCTTGCTTGGTATGGATGTCAATGATCCTCCTAAAATATTGGCAACCATGAAATTTATTGGTTCCATATTTTCCAATGTAAGAACTAGCTTTCATAAAAAAAACATGATATATGTTCTTTTACATGGAGAAGAAAACTTCTGTTTTATTTGAGTATTGTTACAGATAGTTGCCCTGGAAGATGACAATGATGGTTTGTCATTCATTCCAATGATCCAATTTTCTGAATGTATGGATGAGTTCTCGTGTCATCTATTTTTTTTACTTCTACACTTAGAACCAAATAGTGTTATGTAAGTGTTTATGCCTCTCTTTTTTCTGTCCCTTTCTTCAATCATTCATGTATTATTCTAATATTTAGTTATGAATTGTCTAGTTATTAAGTAGTTTATGGTATTTCAGAAGTTAAGGGATACACTCTTCATCGGTTTTAGGAACGTTCCTGATTGAGGATGGTCCCTATTATTTTTTCATGCTGAAAATCCTGCTTGGGAAGCTCTCTCAAAGTCTCTATAGTCAGGTATGTCCTGTAATTAAAGGTTGTTCAATCTAGTAGCTTCAAGAATCCATTTTTTTCATTTTTTAAGATGATTTAATCTTTGGAAAATCTGTATAATTACCTAAAGCGTGTAAAATGTGTCCTTTTTTTCTATCTACAGTTGACACACTGATCACATATATATAAGAAGTTGTTATATCTCATTTCTTTTCCCACTATTTTCTTATAGATGGTTTCTTATGATAAGATCGGTTCTATCCACCACCATCGGAGACAATGAGTTCAAGATTTGGGTAAGGTTTATTCCGTTTTTATTCTTTGGCCCAATTTTAATTAGGGCTTTTTTGATTTTTGGGTTCCTCATATTTTTGTTGTGTGTTTTGGATTTCATTGAGGTGGATTCGAGTCGCCGTTGACGAAGGCTTACATGTGTATGCATAGGTAGGCATATGCATATATAAGTTCCCCCTTTATATATATTCACTCATGGAAGTATGAATATATATATTGGGGCTATGTGTGCTTATATATAGATATAAAAAATGCATACGCGTGTAAGTGTAAAGGGGTATATGCAAGTATAAACATATATCTAAGGACCCCCTTGTGCATATTTGGCCATGAAAATATGTACATAGGGGCTAGGTGTCCTTATATATATGTTAAGTTTCATATGCATGCAAGCGGAAAAAAGGAAGATTCGATTTTTCGTCGTCAAAAGCAAACGCTCCTTGAGGTTGAGGAGGGGTCCCTCTCCTAGCCTATTTAATTCAAGAATGTTTTAAATTGCATTTAGTTGCCTTCTTAATTTTTCATGTTTATATTAAATTGAATTTCTTGAATAAGTGTTAGTTAAGATAATTGTTTCATTTGATAAATAAGTCATGGTTTTGTAATAAAACCCCTCCAACAGAGGTGCGATGTCTGTGAAAACTCACAGTGGTATACCTTGTTTAATATCATTTCATTGATGTTTTCCTTATACTTGATGTCGTTGTTAGTCATAAAGCACACATCGTACTTGATCTTTTTTATATCCCTGTAGGGGGTTTCCCTCTTTTTATTAAAACGGTTGTTTGAACCAAGACACTCTTTAAGTGCCGTTAGACTTTTAAGATGGGTCCCATGTTGTGTGACCATGTCACATGGCATGTGATATTTAAATCCAACCAAAAGCCCAGTTCCACAACCCAGGGGTCCCACAGTACCAGTAATGTCAGATTACATGTTATGTAACCTGTGATTTTCCTGATCCCATGGGGTATTCCTCTAGGTATTCCTACACATTGCTAGATCTCCAAACCTCACTGAATTAGGTATATCAGGGGTCATCCAATCCTCTAGTCATCACAGATTAGCATTCATTTCTTTAAATCTTCTGAGAAAACATCCTCTAATTCCATCCATATCATCCTATTTGAAACTAAGTGGAAGATGTTGCCCCGCGGATGTCGCTGGACCGGGCCAACACGCTGTGGTCACGCCGCGGTAATGTCGTGATTTGTCCCTGCTCCAGCCACATCCAGCCCACACCAACCCCCATCCACCTTCATTTCAGCCCACTGCCACCAGCATTCCAGCCCGCAACAGCCCCCCTGCCACCTTCGAATCAGCCTGCACCATCCCCCCAGCACCTGCAACCAGCCCCCTTCCACCAGCATTCCAGCCCCCTTCCACCTGCATCTGAAAGATGTTGCCCCGCAGATGTCATTGGATCGGGCCAACATGCCGCGGTCACACCGCGGTTTGGCCCTGCTCCAGCCACATCCAGCCCACACCATCCCCCCAGAACCTGCAACCAGCCCCCTTCCACCAGCATTCCAACCCCCTTCCACTTGCATTCGAGCCCGCACCAACCCTCATCCACATGCAATTTAGCCCGCACCAGCCACCACCCCCCAGCCTCCTGCAAAACACTCATGACAGCCCTCTACCACTGGCAAAGGCGGGTAATTACAACCTACCATCAATGAAACTCATCCTCAAGTTGATCTTATGAAGGTCAAAAGGCATTTTTAGTGAATATTTCTAGCTGCTAAACTCATATATCATCTTCCCTTTCCTAGGTCTCTTCCTGTACTCGACTATGTTGTTATAGCACCTGTACCAGGGGAACAGATTTAACTTGGAGTGTCTTCACACTCTAATCAACAATATGAATGAGATACTCCTCTAATGAAGCATCTACATCCTACTAATCCTCATCAGGACAAAAAACATGTGTTGTGTCTAGAGAGTATTAGTGCATCCAAGACACTTGAAGTACATCATGCTTTGACTGGTACTTTTGAGGGAGTGCTAACTTGTAGTCCATTATTGGGTGATAATAGGTCTGTGAAATGAGATAACAGGAAAAAACCACCATCTTCATTTTATCTCACTTTATTTAGAAATTAAATCACTAAGTCTCCAATCAAAGCTACACCTAAACACACGATATATGGAATGCAATTACTATGAATTTGCTTAAGATTGAGATGCATAATAAGAATTGAACCAAATCACAGTTACATAAGTGTGGTTCAGTATAGAACCAAAATCCCTGACAAATGCATGGTAATCAGAACCGGACTGGACTGTCGAGTCCAACTGGGAAATCAGTCAAGTGGCCAGTAGTTCGGTCCCAGCACTTCTAGAAATGGGGAAAACGAAAAAATGGTTCAAAACTGGCCAAAACCTTTCAAAACTGGAAAATTTGTTCCCCCAGTTCCATATTTTTTTTAAAGGAAAAAGAAACTGAAATGGGTGCACCTCCCAAAGATTTAAAGATTTGACCAAAGAAGCTTTCCTTCCTCTGGCATACCACTAGTCTGTGGATTAAGCTTTTAATTTTTTAATTTTTTTAATTTCTATTGAAATCTGAAATCTAAAATAATTTATGATTTGAAACGTTGAATTCCCAATGGCACGCCCCTCTCCCACCCGTTTTCCCATACAATGGCACGCACCATTTTTCAATGCATTGTAACCTACCATTTTCAATACAGCCCTTCAAATTACAATACAAATACTTATTAATTTATTAAATAATTTATTAATTTTAATAAGAATAAATAAAGCATTATATAAGTCTCCACTTCACTCTATACCATGGATAAATTGGTGTGTGATTTGGATATCGTTTTTTGTTATTTCATAGATTGTAATTGAATTTTCATTGCCTCTTAGTAAAAATGAATTTTTTTACATCCATCTAGTTAATAAAAGATGGTTGATGATTGTAGAATGATAAGAGAGGTAAACCAATACCCATGATACCTCTTAAGAGAGGTCTTGGAGTTTATTTATAAGGAAATATAAAGATGACAAAACACTCACGTCCGATGTGGGACACAGACTCCAACACTCCCTCTCAATCAAGGTGTACCTAGCTTGAATACATAATTAAAGAAAACAAAGTAAAGAAAAACAAAGAAAATCCACTTTAGTACTCCCCCTCAAGCTGGACATATCCAGCTTGATTATAAAACAAGACAAAAATAAAAAGAAATCATCAGCGATCATAGCTCCCCCTCGAGATGAAAATGATGGATGATAGAAGATGTCACTAAAATAGTTGGATTACATCAGTGGTGTGGAAATTAGTTGAGGCGCAGTAGAGGAACTGCATAGGCAGGGCCAGTCGACGAGGCGTCGGGAAAGCCGCACAGGCAGGGTCGGTCGATAGAGCGTCAGGAAAGCCGCACGAACGAGGCCAGTCGACGAAGCACCGGGAAATCCGCATAGGCGGGGCCAGTAGTCGGGGCGCTGAGAAAGTCACACGAGTGGGGCTAGTCAACGGGACACCGGGAAAGCCGCACAGGCGAGGCACCGGGAAAGTCACACTGGGAGAAGTCGGTGATGGGAGGTCGAGTGAAAGGGTGCAGGGGCGTAGGCACACAAGGAGGTGTCGCGATCGACATAGGAGGGGCCTAGAGGCACCGTCTTCCTAGAGGGAGGGAGAGGAGGGAGGCGACGTCTGCCTGGAGGGAGGAGGCGGCTAGAGATTCCTTTACGATGGGGTGTTTTCCATAGGAGAAGGGTGTGCATGAGGTAAATGTGCAAGGAGGAGTGGCCACCGGCTGGAGGGGTGGTGCACAGGAGGTCCGTCGCGCAGGGGTAGAAGACGCTCACGATGGGAGGAGGGCCTCTAGGGGCGTTGGTTGCACTCACGATGGTAGGAGGGTGCCGATGGGAGTGGAGGCCTCTCATGACGGTAGGAGGGCCGCTATGGGCAGAGGTCACGCTCATGAAGGGAGAAGGGCTCTACTGGGGGCGGAGTCTGCTCGCGATGGTGGCCAAGGGCTTACGGCCGCTGCCCCCCTTGGGGGGGGGATGAACCCTAGATCAATTTAGAGAAACGAGACTAAGGGTTCTTTTATCAAACCTCATTTGATACCATGTAGAATGATAAGAGAGGTGAACCAGTACCCAAGATACCTCTTAGGAGAGGCCTTAGAGCTTTTTTATAGGGAAATATAAAGACGAAAAAACACTCATGTCCGATGTGGAACACCAACTCCAATAATGAAAATAAATTGTTTAAATTTTAATGATATATATTTTTAAAAATATATTATTTTAATAATAACCGGTATAACCATGGTTTGATAATTGAATCTTTAACGAGTGTTTTATCTAGTTCGATGTTCAGTCCACTTCTGAAAACATTGGACAAATGAGTGAACTAAACTATCCTCAGCTACATTTCACAACATTTAATGAAAAGTACATTCTGATTCTAAAAAAATAGTTACATATATCTCTCTAGAGAATATTACTTAAATGAGTGATAAAAATACACCTTTTGAATAGTGTTAGGACTCTTGCCTAACAATGGTACTGATTAGGTAGGAAGAAGAGAACAAAAATATGGCAGAAGTTGTTATATCTAGTAGAAGGAATTGGAACAGAGTTAACAACAAACTAAGAAGAAAAAAATGACAAATAAAATGAAGAGGGAAGAGAAGAACTTCTCCTAGAAAGACCACTTCTCAAAGGGCCTCCCAGACCTCCCAAGGATCGGCTCCTAGCCACCCCGTTATTTAATACCCCAATCCAACAACCATCCACCCCTACCTACTATTACCAACCCCTAGTAACTAATAAAAGTAAAAGACAATGTTTCCCTTAGGACATCCCACCAGCCACACCCACATAAGGACATCCCTGCCAAGCACAGCTGACACCCACACATCCACACTCCTAGCATTTCCACCCTTACAAAAACCCACCTTTTCCTCAAGGTGAATATCCAGAAACCGCTAACAGAAATCATTGCATGGTTGATTGCACATGCTTCAAAGAGTCACAACTCATGAGAAAACTTCATCTTCATCAAGTAAACCATTGTTTCTGTCATCACCAGCATCATCGTCACCACCACCATTGAATTAATTTTCTGACTAGGAGAGCATGGCCGACATGTTTCTTTGCTATTACAGTCAGCGTATTTGAAGTACTAGTGGCACTAGAAACCAATTCTTATTTGTTATTTGCCTCTAAAAGTAATAAATGGACAAGGTTAGGCTTCCCATCGTCGTTGATACCGAGAGCAGTGATAACTCCAACACCTATAACCATGGGAAACATTGGTTTGCACTCTTCATTCCAAACATCATATTGTCTCATTTCATCTTTAAGACGGTTGTTGGATATAACTGCAATATCCTTCTCTCCCTCCATGATAGCATTATCTGGAACATGTAGGAGCTCCTTCCGGTGCAGTGCTTCTTGAACCTTTATGTCCTTTCATCTACCAACATCTCGTGTAAAACCAAACAGTTTCAGCATAGATAGCCCAGTTGTAATGGCATCCCAACTATAGCCTTTATTCACCATTCCAAAAACCAAGTGCTGCTCATCCATAGTCTATTTGGCCCACCTAAGAAAACCTTCCAGTACTCTGACAGGATTCTGATGTGTTGCTACTTTGAAAAACTCCAACATATGTGCAGCAGGGGGTGTCCAGGTAGGGGGACTAGCAGGGGGCAGGGGGACTAGCAGGGGGCAGGGGGGACTGGCAGGGGGTGGCAGGGGGGACTGGCAGGGGGACTAGCAGGGGGACTAGCAGGGGACTGGCAGGGGGCCTAGCAGGGTGCAGGGGGGACTGGCAGGGGGGGACTAGCAGGGGGCAGGGGGGCAGGGGGGGACTGGCAGGGGGTGGCAGGGGGCAGGGGGGGACTGGCAGGGGGGACTGGCAGGGGGTGGCAGGGGGTGGCATGGGGGATTGGCAGGGGACAGGGGGACTAGCAGGGGCAGGGGGGACTGGCAGGGGGCAGGGGGGGACTGACAGGTCTGCTGTGTTTTTTTATTGAACTTTGATCTATAGCCACGGTTTCTAACAGTGGGTATAAGGCTTGTTTGTGTTTTACCTTCTGCCACGGTTTGAAACCGTGGCTATAATGTTTTAGTCACGGTTTAAAACCGTGGCTATAGGGCTTTAGCCACGGTTTGAACTGTGGCTATAGGCTTTAGCCACGGTTTTAAACCGTGGCTATAGGAGTTGGCCTATAGCCACGCCAATACCAGCCACGGTTCATTGAACCATGGCTATAACCTATAGCCACAGTTTTTGGGCTTATAGCCACGATTTGAAACCGTGGTTATAGCCTAAATTTCCAATAGTGTTTGGCTTCTGGGTGTGTTGTTAGGCGGCTAGGCCTTTATCCTAAAAATAGTGATGATAAAGGGGGTCCCCTTATCATCGTTGCGATTAACAACGCTTTTTAGCACTGTTAAAAGCCGATTTGCACGTTGTTAAAGGGCATATGTTTAGTAGTGATACTTCAACATATGATGAAAGCTCGGTGGTAGATGCTAGTGAGTTATGAAGATATTGGTGGACTTCCATAAAAACTAAGGGTTTGGGAAGCTTTTCAACTTATTAAAAATCCACTTCATTAATTGTATTAGTGGTATAAAAGGAGGTTTACAACTTGATTCCAAGACACGGTGTGGGTGAACCAAAGTGGCGTAATTTCTCCTTTACTCTTTGCTTCTAGAGGTTTCTAACAGAATGTGAGTAGTGAAAGCGCATGAATTTGATTCATGATTTCATAGTTCGTGAATTATCTGATGAGACGCGTCATAAGTTCATGGATACATGATGTTAGTCAAACATAATAAAAAAGAAGAATCACACACTATAAGATTTATTTCTCATGTTTTCATTTGATTTATTTCCCTTGATATTGGCTTCCTTAATTTATTATTATTATTACTATTATTCCACTGTATTTAAGGCACAAGGGATGTCTAAAAAGCCTACCAACATAGTTTCTAACCATTATTGGTCCTGGAGGTAAAATTTTAAAGATATAAGATAAACGTTTTAGAAAATATTTTAAAAAATTAGATTGAATCAACAGAGACAAATCATAGAGGTGTTGTTTGTGTCCTTTCTTGCCGAAGGATCTTGTTTTTGTTTGGGTTCCTGCAAAACAATTACTTCAAAGCCACCACCTTTATGGGACCGTTCAAAGGCGAAACCCGCTGTCCTCAACGCCCGTCAGCGGTTCAGCTCCCCTGTCGTGGCTGCTGCTTATATATAATTCCACCAATAGACAATGAAGACATCATAACGGCGGCCGCGCCACCAGCCGCCGCGCCAGCCATCTCTTACCAAAAATAAGTATAGGTATTATATTATTATCAACCACAATAAGAGCCTAAAAATAGATAGAGAGCCTGAATTTGTAAAATAAAATAAAATAATTAAAAACACGTGGGATTGAAAGTCCGGTTCCAGATGCACTGGACACGCCTCCAATCGGTCTCCTTCCGGGGAGGGTCTTCCGCACGTGCCATATTTCCGGTGTTTATATTATTAATGTTATATTATTATTTATTACTATTAATATGTGTTGCAACTTCCAATATTCCTGCCCTTTATATTCACTAATTTGCGTAGGATGAATTGGGTGTCCCCAGTCCCTCGAGTGCGCGGCATGGGCGACCCTCCCCGCCCGGCGGGGGCGGCGGCCCAGGAGGGGGCCCGGTACCGGGGCGTCCGGCGGCGGCCGTGGGGGAAGTACGCGGCGGAGATCCGAGACTCCGCCCGGCGCGGGGCCAGGGTTTGGCTGGGGACGTTCGACACGGCGGAAGAGGCGGCCCGGGCCTACGACCGGGCGGCCTTCGCCATGAGGGGCTCCCTGGCCACCCTGAACTTCCCCGGAGAGTACGGCGGCGTCGGCCACCGGGATGGGGGTCCGGCGAGCGAGTCATCCTTGGCTGGCCGGAGAAGCGGGGAGGAGGGGAGGAGGGGGAGGCAGGTCGTGGAATTCGAGTGTCTGGACGACAACGTTTTGGAGGATCTTCTGGATTCGGAAGACGGCAGGGGAAGTAACGGTTGACGATGACCGGAGAAATTGTCGAGAAGGTACGGCGGCCGGAGAATTTCCGGCAATGTTCAGCCGTACGAATGGGGCTGTAGTTTTTTAGGACTCTGTTTTTTTTTAATAACTTTTTTGCTTTTAATTTCCTGAATTCCTATTTACCGTTCGTCTGAAGAACTGCTTCAGTTCTGGGATTGATGTCCAGAGAATTCCCCTTCCCCCTCACTATCTTTCGGTGGCCCCAAAAAATCAATAAAGTAAAAAATTTGAAGAAAAATAGGACGGCAAAGAAGACCAAGAGAAGAAGAGCAAGAACAAGTGGCATCCTTTCATGAAAGAAAAAAATTAACAGGTCATTTAGCTCAATGAAATTTTGAGAAAATAAGTTCCCTCCATATGGGTGGGGGATCTACATTTCATGAAGGTTTACATAAGTTATTTAATATGGGTTTATGATTAGTCTTAATATTATACTTTAAAAAACATGCATGTTATTGAATTACAAATGGTCGGGAAATGAGAACTTCAAACCTACAAAGAAACACGCAAACACACACATACATTAAATCGGGAAGACTCGAACCCGAAACGTCTTTGACATCCCACAGAGCCCTTTGCTACTAGGCTAAGCATTGGGGGCAACATGCATGTCATTGTATGTCTAATGTAATGTAGAATATTGGAAGTTGGTTCTCTTTGATGGTTGATGGACCATTGACATGGTATTAGAACTCCAATTATACAAACGTGACAATATTTGGTAAAACTAGAAATTTTTTGTTGCAAAGATAGCACATTGAATCCAAAATGTATTTTCCTTATAGAGACGATAAATATATATATTACAAACATTGAGTAAAAAAAACCCACCCCCCTAGTCTAATACGTAGAACGGTCATTTTTGAGTGGTAGCAATACTTTTACATTAAAAGTAGACACCCCCATCAACACCAACATCAAAAACCATAAAAAAATCTAAACAATAACCTGTTTGTAACAAGAATTTGCATGTTTTTGTGTCATGTATACCATAGTTCCATATTTGACAAGTTCAAAAGTGTGTGATAATTAAGTATATCTTGTTGAGCTCTACTAATACTACGCAATAGTTTTGTACAAAAACACAACAAAAGTTTGAAAGAATCAAATTAAAACTCAAAAACTTCCAACCTCATCATATCACCATGCATATACTACAAACGGTAAGGAGAGCAGAATTACAAAGCTACAAAAAAATAGGCAACACACATGCATGAAGGTGAGGAGACTGGAACTTGAGACCTCTCCAAAACCCCACAAGAACCAGGCCCTGGGGGCTCACCATGCCTATATGACATGAGAAGAGTATTTGGGGTGTTGAATTCTACTAATTTACATTCATTTGGTTACCATATACACAAGTTTTGCATAAAATGTAGGCAAAAACTATTTTTCCAGTCAAATGAAAGATTCCAGCCCTAAAATATGACCATCCCAACCAATTACAACATCAAATGAAAATTTATGAAATTATTATTAATGCATCTCATGATCCATCTCGCGTTAAATGAGAAAGTTTATTAGGACCTGAGGGTGCCCGGAGATCCCACGATCATGCAGCTCTTCTAAACAAACTGACAATGATCTTCTCCCCAATTCTCGATGGCCTTTGTTTATATACTCTCATTGCAGACATTGCCAATGAGGAGCCGTCGAAGTGAAGCGTTTTCATGATAAATGCATGCCGCATAACCTATTAGATGATATCCACATACAAGAAATCTTAGGATTTGTTTTCCCATGAATATATTAGTTAGAAAGTTTAGATATTAGATGAGAAGTGCAAAACCCACTTGAAAGATGAGAATTCGATGTTTGGATTTAGACCTAGAAGATATGGACAATGATACAAAAATCACCCAATGAACAAATATTCAAACTTTAAGTGAAGTAAACAAAGGGGAGGTACTTAAACATGTTCAGTAACCTATATATACTAGGGATTACAAAGAAACTACTGCAACTACAATTACTCGAGGAGACTAAGGATGTTGTTGAATAAATATCTCACACGCAACTTATAGGTTCTTAAAATGTTAGCTTTATGATCAAGTTGCACACAGTTGATTTGATGTATACTTTGGGTCAAATTATACTCAAACAAACGTTACAGTGGGTTTGCCCTGCGAGTATAACGAATGAAGCCCTAAAAGAAAAGGGTTTAACGATTAACTGTAGAGGTGCTTTGCTTACTGATCCAACCTTCAGTCATGCTTTCGCGTCCTCCTCTCCTCGGATTCAAGAAGATCTTCCAGCACCTGATTATCCAGATACTCGAACTCGAACACCTGCCGCCGCCCGGAGGAGGAGGAAGCGGCGTCCCCGCCGCCCTCCGCCGCAGAACCGGCGGCCGTCGGGGCGGCGGCGGCGCTCTGGTAATCGTCTCGGTGGAAGTTCAGGATGGCGAGGTTCCCCCGGAGGCGGATCGCGGCGCGATCGTAGGCCCGCGCGGCTTCCTCGGCGGAGTCGAACGTGCCGAGCCACCGCCGGGCGCCCTGCCGGGTGGGGTCGCGAATCTCCGCCGCGAACTTCCCCCAGGGGCGGCGGCGGACCCCCCGGTACCGCGGCCCCTCCCCCGCCTGCCTGTCCCCGCCGTCCGCCGCCTCGCTCCCGCCGTCCATGGCGGGGACAAATACGGTGCAGGATAGGGAGCTTTCGGACGGTGGATATTGGGGGAGGAGAGGGATCCGACGGACGCGGAATTGCCCAGAACACGTGGGCTGACGTTTTGCTACGTGCCTCTATGGAGGGGCCTTCCTTCTTACAGGAAAAGTGAAGACGAGTGGAGAAAAATGGGAGGGGAATTCGATTATGGGTGTCTCTCTGGGGTGGCAAGCACTTGTGATATATATTCTATACATAAATATAATATAGGGTTTTGATTCTTCTACTTTTTTGCGTGATTAAGATATGTAAAGAATAAATTTGATTTATGATGTCAAAAAAATGTTGCGGTATTAAGAAATGATTTTTAATTTATAATATCTAACAAAAAAAATAAAATTCCATAATTTCAAGGCATAACAAATTAAAAATAGTAATATTCCGGTAATCAATCGCGACAGACGCGCGTCATTGCATATTCCTTTCAAGACGAAGGAAAAGGACAATGACGCTATATTATATTATATTATGTATTTTAGTTGGTTCCTTGCTTTCCAATCACAGCCTATCAGATTGGTTTTCTTTTTTGGGAAACTGATTGGTGCATGACAGTCTTAGCATTTAAAATTAAAATTCAAGGTCTTGTGTTGGGGAAGAAAGAAAAAGGTTAAAAAAAAATATGAGAATCACTAGTGACAAATAGGACCATCACACCTTAATCATATCAATCTCCTTCTAAATTTAATCCACAAATTCAGTTGAAAGTCAAAGCGGTTGATATCTCACCAACCATCACTCTTTATAGAAAATATGACACCACCCTTTTGCATTTCTAACATGAACTTGATAGGTCCTCCTACAAAATAAATCCCAACATCCATGTTTTCGCCATACTTAAATACGTGTTGTCCTGCCGAACAAGATCAAGACTAAAAACTCATGGCTCCCCTATAACAATATGATAAAGTCCTCTTTGCAACTCAATATTTGTTTGCACTCTTGATAACAATTCCATCTTGTGTAATATAGTATAAATGTGTTAAATCAATCACTCATTCATTGTACAAAATTGACTTGCGACATTCAACACCAACTAAAAGTAAATCGTCCTCACCCTTTATAAGACTCACTGATATCCTCAAAATCGGTGTTATGCCAATTTTTCTTCTTTAAGCTGCCTTTTCTCAACTTTACACACTAATACATTTTCATGTTTATTAAGCGCCGACATTTATCACCGCTAATTAAAAAACTGATAAAGAAGTGACTTTTATCTACACTAGCTAAAAAGCACTGATAAAATAGTATATTTTTCCAGTGTTTCTTTTTAACATTGATAAAACCCCCTCATTTAACAATGGTGAAAAAGCGCTATTAAAGGGGATCCTGAATAATTTAATTTATATATACATTTTTATATATTCTTAAAAATGATTTATGAAACAATAAGTATATATATGTAAATATAATATATAAATATGATTTAGATAACTATATTATAATAAAAAAATTATTATCAATCTTATTTTCATAATTTTATATATAAAAAAATATTTAATTTATATTACTCAATAAACATGTTTAATAATATATTTATGTACATTGTTTACAAAAATGTATATGTGAATAAAATAGATTAATAATTAATTTAAACAATTATATAAATATATAAATGAATATATATTTATTTAAATACAACTCATATTTGATTTTTTATATTTATATTCGTATTAAATAATTTAAAATATATACATATATTTGTATGTATTTATATGCATGTGGATGTATGTGAATGCATGTGTACGTCTATATGCACGTGTATGTATGCATATGTATGTGTGTATATGTGTTGTGACACACATGTTTATATAGACGTATGTTTGTATATGTGTATGTTTACGTGTACGTGTATGTATGTATGTGTACGTATGTATGTGTGTATGTATGTGTATGTGTGTATGCACTACTACAAATAACATCAAAGTCAACGCTAGAAATAACCATTGTATGTGCTAAAAAGCGTCGACAACCTAAATGGTCTAAAAAGCGTACAGTCTTTATTAGCGCTAACAAAACCACTGATTAATATAGCCTTTATAAGCGCTTTTGTTAGCGCTAATAAATGCGACCTCTATCATTGTTTTTATTATTGATGACAAAAGCCATATCAACTACTACATATTTGCACCCCTAACAGAAAACGCAAAATTAGGCAAGCATAGAGAAAACGGTTTAAATATTACAATTGAACACAATTGCAATACAAATATTGCATTGCATTATCATTTCAATTCAAAATTTACATTAAAAATTTTCATACAAAATATTTAGATTGATATAGTATTTACAATTAATAATAATAATAATTAATAATTATATAAATTATATTGTTAATTACTGAATATATTAATGATATTATCAGTTATTAGTTATCTTAATTACTTAAATAATTGTTAATAATTGCCCCTAGGGGTGCACCCTAACGGCTGCGTTTGTGTGGCTCTCGTGGAAAGTCTCAAGATCGAGTTTCCCCAAGTACTTGTAGGCACAATATGACTCTGTTTCTTTGTAACCCCCGCCCTGAACTGTTGTAATATAAATAATTGCTAATAATTATATAATTAATTATTAATATTTTAATTACATTATTAATTATTAATTATATTAATTATTATTATTTATTAATTATATTAATAATTTTACCCGATATCCTTTTGCTGACCAGGGGACGCTCAAGTGGTACCGTGCAAGACAACCACTCCCTGACAATGAATTTGACTCAGGTTTGAGTCATGTCGGGCCCAGGAAAGAAGTGGCGTGGCGCCCGACAATACCTCGTTACCCAATATCTTTTGTAAGGTGACCACTCTCAAGCAATGAAACTGGCTCCAGTTCGAGTCATGCCATGCTGGGTTGAGCTCAGGAAAGGCGTGGTGTGATGCCCAGTAACACCTCATTGCTTGATATTATTTTGCCCCACCGTTGGTGGTGGGGTGGTTTGAGTTTGGGAGGGGGGGTGGCATGTTTTGGGGCCTGTCATCGGGTATGCGTGTTTACTACAATGTTTTTTCCTTGCATTGTATTTCGCAGTGACAGATGTAATCGATCTTATATTACAGCTTGCAAACTAGACGTGAACGCGGTTCACACTTTCCGTTAGGGTCTACGTTCATGCTTTATGAGACTCATTTTGTCTTTTATGGATCGTTGTCTTAAAGTTTGAAAACAAACCAAGTTTGTTTTCTTGATTTTGACAATGTGACACACGTTTTAAACTAAAATGACACTTTTATATTGAAAACTCGCAATTTGAGTCATACCAGGCACATCATGTGTTAGATTGATGTGCGGCTAATTCCTGCAGGCTACAAATGAATTATGCATCTTTTTTCTTTCTAAAAATTCAAGACAATCAGAGCTCGTTTTCTTTGGTTTGGCTATGTGACATGCCTTTTAAACTAAAATGACACTTTTAAATTGAAAACACACACTTTGAGTCATACGGGCCACATCGTGTGTCAAATTGATGCGTGGTCAATTCCAACACATCACAAATGAACTATGGATTGTTTTTCTAAAGTATCAAGACAATCCAAGGTTGTTTTCTCAGTTTTGTCTATATAAACCGCGTTTTAGATTTAAATGACACTTTTATATCGAAAATAAGCACTTTGAGTCATACCGGTTACGACGTGTGTCAGATTGACGTACAATCAATTTCTACATTTCCAAAATGAATATTGGATCGTTTTCTAATGTATCAAGACCATCTGAGCTTGTTTGCTTGACTTTGGCCATCCGAATCACGTTTTAGACTAAAATGACATTATTTTATTGAAAACAGAGTCATACCGGCCACATCATGTGTCAGATTGATGTGCGGTTGATTCCAACATGCCATAAATGAATTATGGATCGTTTCCCTAAAGTATCAAAAAATCCAAGCTCATTTGCTCGATTTTGGTTACATGAGTCACATTTTACAGTAAAATGATACTAATATTGAAAACACACACTTTGAGTTGTGTCAGTCACATCATGGGTTGGATTAATATTTGATTGATCCATACACATCACAAATGAATTATGTATCTTTGTATTAAAGTATCTAGTCATTCCAATCCCATTTTCTCAGTTTTGGCTATGTGAATCATGTTTTAGACTAAAATGACACTTTTATATTGAAAACACGCACTTTGAGTCACGCTGACCACATCGTGTGTCAAATTGACGTGCGGTCGAATCCTAGTCATCAAAAAATAAATTATAGGTCATTTTTATAAAGTATCAGGACAATATGAGTTTGTTTTCTCTATTTTGACTATGTGAATCATGTTTTAAACTAAAATGACATTTTTATATCGAAAACATGCACATTGATTCATAACGGATACCTTATATGCCAGGTTGATGTGTGGTCAATTCCTACATCTCACAAATGAATTATGGATCATTTTCCTTAAGTATCAAGACAATCCAAGCTCGTTTGCTTGGTTTTTGGCTATGTGATGCGTGTTTTAGAGTGAAATGGCACCTTTAATGCGAAAACACGCATTTTGAGTCATACTGGACACATCACGTATCAGATTGATGTACGGGCATTTCTCACACATCAAAAATGAATTATGAATCATTGTAATAAAATTTCAAGGCACTTCAAGCTCTTTTTTTGGTTTTGGCTACGTGAATCACGTCTTAGACTAAAATGACACTTTTATATTAAAAACATCCACTTTTAGCCATACCATCTACCTCATGTGTTGGATTGACATGCAATCGATTCCTATACGTTAATAATGAATTATGGATAATTTTTCTAAAATTCAAGACAATCTGAGCTCGTTCACTCAGTTTTGCTTACGTGACACTTGTTTTAGAGTTAAATGACACTTTTAATGTGAAAACAAGCACATTGAGTCATACCAGCCACCTCATGTGTCAGATTGATGTGAAGTCAATTACTACATATAAAAAATGAATTATGTATCATTTTTATAAAGTATCAAGATAACCCGAGCTCATTGTTCTTGGTTTTGGCTATGCGACACGTGTTTTAGAGTAAAATGACACATTTTAATGTGAAAACACACACTTTGAGTCATACTGGTTACATCATGTGTCAGATTAATGTATGGTCAATGCTCATACATCAAAAATAGATTATGGATCACTTACCTAAAGTTTCAAGACAATTCGATAACATTTTCTTGATTTTGGCTATGTAAATCCTGTTTTAGACTAAAATGACACTTTTATTTTGGAAACATGCACTTTGAGTTATACCAGCCACCTCATGTGTCGAATTGATGTACGGTAAATTCCCACTACTGGAAATTAGATCTTTCCCAACGCTTCTATACCAACAGTTTGCAAAAACCGTTGGTATAGGTCCCCTTTCCCAACGGTTTGGCCAAACTGTTGGGAAAGGCCCCCAAATTGGACACTTTTCCCAACGGTTTGGACAAACCGTTGGGAAAGGTGGACCTATCCCAACGGTTTGGCCAAACCGTTGGGAAAGGCCCCCAAATTGGCCACTTTTCCCAACGGTTTGTCCAAACCATTGGGAAAGGCCCCCAACGGTTGTTAAAACCGTTGGTATAGGTCTATACCAATGGTTTTAACAACCGTTGGTATAGGTACTTTCATTTTTTATCGGACCTTCATACCGAGAACATTATATAAATCAAAATTTAAAATATTTATCAAAATACATATATATATTTATGTAATTATGATCACAAAAGTCATGTTAGGTTAGTGGTTGAGTCATTCAATGATAAACGAGGGGCCCTGGGATCAAATCCCAGCGGATGTTTTATTTTTGGAATTTATATACCAACGGTTCCATTACCGTTGGTATAGATTTCATATTACCTATACCAACGGTTTTTGGAAAACCGTTGGTATAGACCTATCCCAACGGTTTTTGGAAAACCGTTGGTATAGACCTATCCCAACGGCTTACTTGACTACGGTTCTCCAAACCGTTGGTATAGGCTATACCAACGGTTTGGAGGCCTATACCAACGGTTCCAAACCATTGGTAAAGGTTAGTTTTCCAGTAGTGTCCTACATATAAAAAATGAATTATAGATAATTTTCTTAAATTATCAAGATAATATAATCTTTTTTTTCTCAATTTTGGCTATTTGATGCTCTTTTTATAGCAAAATGACACTTTTTTAATGTGAAAACCTGCATATTGAGTTATACCAGCCACCATGTGTGTTGGATTGATGTGAGTTTAATTCATACATGTCAAAAATGAATTATGGATCATTTTCATGAAGTATCATGACAATATGAGCTCGTTTTCTCATTTTTTTTGGCTATGTGACACGTGTTTTAGAGTAAAATGACATTTTTTAATGTGAAAACATACACTTTGAGTCATATCGGACACATCGCATGTCAGATAGATGTGTGGAAAATTATCACACATCACAAAAAAAATTATTTATCATTTTTCTAAAGTTTCAAGACTATCCAAGCTCATTTTCACAGTTTTAGCTTTGTGAATTGAATTTTAGACTAAAATGATACTTTTATATTGAAAACATGCACTTTGGGTCATACTAGCCACCTCAAGTGTCGAATTGACATGCGATAAACTCCTACACATCCAAAATGAATCATGGATCATATTCCTAAAGAGTTAAAACAATATGAGCATGTTTACTTGGTTTTGTTTATGTGATGCTTGTTTTAGAGTAAAATGACACTTAATGTGAAAACATTCACATTAAGTCATACCACCCACCTCATGTGTCGAATTGATGCGCGGTTGATTCCTACATATCATAAATGAATTATGGATCATTTTACTAAAGTATCAAGACAATTTGAATTTGTTTTCCTGATTTTGGTCATGTGACATGTGTTTTTGATTAAAATGATGTTTTTAATGTGAAAACATGCACTTTGAGTCACATCAGCCACATCATGTATCAAATTGATGCATGGTATATTATCACACATAAAAAATAAATTATAGACAATTTTTTTTTAAAAAATTAAGATAATCCGAGCATTTTTTATTAGTTTTGGCTATGTGAATCCCATTTTAGACTTAAATGACACTTTTATATAGAAAACATGCACTATGAGTCATATCGTCCACCTCATCTTTCAAATTGATGTACGGTCAATTCCTACATATCAAAAATGAATTATGGATTGTGTTCCTAAAGTATCAAGATAATATGATCTTGTTTTCTCAGATTTGGATATGTGACACTTTTTTAGAGTAAAACGAAACTTTTTTAATATAAAAACACGCACTCTGAGTCACACCGACCATATCACGTGTCAGATTGATGTAAGGTCGATTCCCACAAATCAAAAAAATGAATTATGGATAATTTTCCTAAATTATCATGACAATCCAAGCTTTTTTGATTGGTTTTGGCTATGTGAATCGTGTTTTAGACTAAAATGACACTTATATTGAAAAAGTTTACTTTGAGTCATACCAACCACATAATGTGTCAGATTAATGCGAGGTAGTTTCTTACATGTAATGAATGAATTATTTATTGTTTTAATAAAGTTTGAAGATAATCGGAGCTCGTTTTCTTGGTTTTGGAAATGTGAATCATGTTTTAGACTAAAATAACAGTTTTATATTAAAAACATGCACTTTGAGTTATACTGATCACCTCATGTGTCATATTGAAGTGTGGTTGATTTTTACACATGAAAAATGAATTATAGAATATTTTACTAAAGTATCAAGACAATTTGAACTCATTTTATTGTTTTTGGCTATGCAAATCATGTTTTTGACTAAAATGACATTTTTAATGTGAAAAATGCACTTTGAGCCATACCAGCTACATCATATGTTAGATTAATGTGCGATAAATTCATACATGCCAAAACTGAATCATTTATCATTTTTCTAAAGTATCATGACAATATGAGACTTTTGATTTTGGATATGCGACACATGTTTTAGAGTAAAATGACACTTTTCTAATGTGAAAACACGAACTTTGAGTCATATGATCCACATTGTGTGTCATATTTATGTGCGGTTGATTCATGAACATCAAAAATGAATTACAGATCTTTGATAAAAATGAAAAATGTTAGATTGATCTAAAAACAACATAAAAGGTAAATAACTACTAATTATATATATGCACGATGCAAAAAAAAAAGATAAATGAACAAATTACTATGTAGAGATCAACCGATCTCTCAAAATTTTCAACTTCCAACCCCGATTCAACCTCCTTAACAATTAATTTCTCATTTTTGTTTTGAGCATTCAACTAGGATATGGGAAAGGCATATCTATTATTATTTATACACTACTACAAAAACGGGCAAGGGAAGCGCCACCTTATATCAGCGCTAAGCAAAAACCGCTGATAAAGAAACCCTTTATCAGCGTTAAAATTTTAGCGTTGATACAGGGCATCTTTATTAGCACTTTTCTAGTGCTGATAAAGAGTCCCTCTATTAGCGCTAGAAAAGCGCTGATAAAGAATCCCTTTATCAGCGCTAAGCGCTGATAAATAATCCCTTTATCAGTGCTAAAATGTTAGCACTGATATAGGAAGGATTTATCAGTGCTTTTTAGCACTAATAAAGAGGACCATTATCAGCGCTTTGTTAGGGCTGATAAAATCATAGTCCATTTTTTTATAAAGTCGGTCGCACAGTGCCCTCGTTTCATCACGACCTAAAGCTCTCGCGGTACTGGAACCCTGCGATTCCCCTCCGCTGCCCGCTGAGATTCACGTTGCCAGACCTCCGCCGCCCTCGAGCTTCTCGTTGCCGGACCTCCACCGCCCGCTGAGCTTCGTGTTGCCGTACCTCCGCCGCCCTCAAGCTTCGCTTTGCCGGACCTCCACCGCCCGCTGAGTTTCGCATTGCCGGACCTCCGCCGCCCGTTGAGCTTCGCGTGCTGGACCTCCGCCGCCCTTCGAGCTTCGCTTTGCATGGTATGAAAAATCTATGAACCCCCCTATAGTGGCTTATCATAGGATGAATGGTTTATTTGGCCCAATGACATGATTTTCCCTAACAATGATCCAACTGTGAACAACCCCCCAAAACCACCAAAATTTCTCAAAATTCACTCAAAACATATTTAGATAATCTCCAAATATAAGGAGACCAAAACAAGGTTCTAGATATACCTAAAATAAGTCAATGATATGTTTAAGGCATGTTTTCCAAATCTTTTTTTGATTTTGGGATTTTACTATTGATGATTGTGATGAATACTTTGCTTTATGTTTGGTAGTTGGTACATGTGAGACCTTAGATTTGTGATTAATCAAATGGGTTCTACTCTAGTTACCCTTGAGGTGATCACTTGAGTCTATTTTTGATGTCCCCAAGAGGCCTCGTTTATATTGATTGTCTGGTCATATAACCAGGTGGTATTCCGTGAGTGATTCAATTTCCATTAGAACCTATAGGTCAGATATCATCCTATGTTTCTCCAATTAAAATTAGTTCTTTCCCATAATTATTTTAATGGATGATTTTGTGATTATGAGTTACTCCCATTGATTACCTTTATTATTTACTTTTTCTACAGTTTAGTTTTTATCTAACCTTGATTATTTATTTTTTCTTTTATCATTACTCCATTATTCTAGGATTTTCTATTAGTATAGTTTTTTTAATGTAAATAAAAATGTGGAATCTTTGGGGAATGTTTGACATGGGTTGATTTTCTTTAAAAGGGATTTCTTAATATGTGTGTTGTTCTTTTTATAAAAGGGTCTCTCTTTTATTTAAAACAAACACAATTTTAATTGAAAACAACAACTGACCTATGAAAATTTGACCAAACACATTCGGATTACCTTGATATTTTATAAGAATGATTCAAGGGTCCTTGGTGACGTGTACGAGTCAACCCCGCCTCAATCCGAGGTACGGTGTGTCCGGTATCACTCAAAGGGTCTTTATTTTGTTTAAAATGGACACAATTTTAAGTGAAAACAACAACTAACTTACAGAAATTTGACCAAACGCATTCGGATTGTGTTGATCCTTTAGGAGAATGATCCAAGGGTCCTTTGTGATGTGTAAGAGTCATCCCCGCCTCAATCCGAGGCATGGTGTGGCCACTATCACTCAAAGGGTATCTCTTTTGTTTAAAATGGACACAATTTTAATTGAAAACAACAACTGACCTATGAAAATCCGAACAAACGCATTCATATTGTCTTGATATTTTATAAGAATGATCCATGGGTCCTTTGTGACGTGTAAGAGTCATACCCATCTCAATCCGAGTCATGATGTGGCCGGTACCACTCAAAGGGTCTCTCTTTTGTTTAAAATGGACACAATTTTAAGTGAAAACAACAACTGACCTATGAAAATCTGACCAAACACATTAATATTGTGTTGATCCTTTAGGATAATGATCCACGGGTCATTTGTGACGTGTACGAGTCATATTTTCCTCAATCTGAGGCACGGTGTGGCCGGTAGCACTCAAAGGGTCTCTCTTTGGTTTAAAATGGACACAATTTTAAGTGAAAACAACAACTGACCTATGAAAATCTGACCAAACACATTCTGATTGTCTTGATATTTTATAAGAACGATCCATGGGTCCTTTTTGACGTGTACGAGTCAACCCTGCCTCAATCCGAGGCACGATGTGGCTGGTACCAATCAAAGGGTCTCTCTTTTGTTTAAAATGGACACAATTTTAAGTGAAAACAACAAATGACCTACGGAAATCCGACCAAACACATTCAAATTGTATTTATCCTTTAGGAGAACGATCCACGAGTCCTTTGTAACGTTTAAGAGTCATCCCCGCCTCAATCTGAGGCATGGTGTGGTCGGTAGCACTCAAAGGGTCTCTCTTTGGTTTAAAATGGACACAATTTTTAGTGAAAACAACAACTGACCAACAGAAATCTGACCAAATGCATTTGGATTGTGTTGATATTTTATAAGAACTATCCATGGGTCCTTTGTGATGTGTACGAGTCAACCCCACCAACCCCCTGGACCGCCCCCACCCCCTTGGACACCAACCCACCCCCTGGACACCCCCACCCCTCTGGACACCCCCCTGTAAAGCCCCTCCGACACCCTGGACACCAGCCCGCCCCCTGTAAAGCCCCCCTGAACACCCCCATCCCCTCGAACACCCATACCCCCCCTTGGACAGCCACCCCAAACCCTTGAATAGCCCCCAACCCCCTAAATTCTGAGTTGAATTCTTTATGTACTTAATTAACTTATGAATTATGTGTTAATGGTGTATGAGTATACTTGTTGTATGGGTATACTTGGTCTAATTAGCTTATGATTTATGTGTTAATTTTGTATGAGTATACTTGCTCTAATTAGCTTATTGAGATGCTGAATTTTTTTGTAGGTGTTTGGGTGTGCTGCTGCAGATTTTTTCGTAGTAGCAGAGAGGGCATTTATCAGCGCTTTTTTAGCGCTGATAAATAGAGCTTTTATCAGTGCTAAAAAAGCACTAATAAACTACACCTTTATCAGCGCTAAAGAAGCGCTAATAAAGGATCAGTTTATCAGTGCTAAAGGAGTGCTGATAAAACACGAATTTATCAGCGCGTTTTTAGCACTGATAAAGGTTTCCTTTATCAATGCCTTTTTAGTACTGGTAAAGTACCCCTTTATCAGCGCTCAGTAAGCGCTGATAAAGGGTACCCCCCTTTATCAGCTCTGAGCTTTACATTGCTTTTTTAGCACTGATAAAGCCCGTTTTAAGCGCTGATAAAGACCGTTTTTGTAGTAGTGATAGTATCTTTCATTTCCATTTATTTGGTTGAATCAAATGTAAAAAATAAAGGAATCCATCTTATTTCTCCTTCATAGAGGTGGAATTGATTGTAAAAGGGACCATACCATTTTTAAAAACTCATAAAAATACAACAAGACAAAAAATTCAAATGATGAGGCTAGAAGAATAGAAGTATCTTCCCTATATAAGGGTCACTAATATCAAATAACTTGCATAAAATAGGAGAAGTCATAAATTGAAACTTCTCCCATTTTGGGTAAGGTTTCTTTGTTACTAAATCTTTAGCCTTTTAAACCTGTAGTGCTTGGACATAAGGAAACACTGGCTTGAATAAAGCACTAAAAACCAAGAAAAAAAAGGCTAAACCCTTTCTTAAAATAAAGAAAAACAACCCTAAGTCACACACCGCTGCACTTCCAGGGGTGAACTGCATTACAAAAGTTGGTAAGATGTATTTATATTTGTGGGTAGAAGGATCCTTGACCCATTTACCTCCCATAATTATCTCAACAGTAGAATCGAAGATTAATCTATCATGAGTATGAGTATCTTCAAACTTGTTACTAGCTATGTAAGAATCCATATAGTGTAACCCTACATGATACTTCTCTTTGAGAAATAGCTCAATTATTTCATGCATTATAGGGTAATCAAAAAAAGGTTTTGTTGTTTATATCAACTCATACTAACCCCCAAAGGAAGGAAATTAGTGAATAGTTGAATGAAAATTCATAGTCAACTAGACAATGATCATATATCCATTAAAATAATTTAAAAATTATAGTAGCAATAGGAAGATTGAAGTAGTCACATGAGATGTAGGTTTAGTAGATGTATTTGAAAGGTTGAATTGAAGGTGTACCGAATCTTTATAAGAAATGGGTGGATTTAAATGTTTAACACTTCTTTTAAGAGGACGTTTCCCTTATATTTGGACTGGACTCTCTACTGTCAACTTTAACATATTTTGAAATGATTTCCCATCAAGCCATGGATTATTATCGTGATGAATTTACTACTGCTCCCAGATCTCACTTGCATAATAATCATGGCCATATCACTATAATAAAAACCAGTTTTATTGGCGGTTTTGTGGCGGTGGTTCACAAAACCGCCGCTAAACGTTTTCGCCGAAAGGTTTCGCGGCGGTTTTTAATAAACCGCCGCAAAACCCATATTTTTTTAAAAAACCCGACCCTTCCCTACCCCCACCCCGCGTTTCCCCACAAACCCTCGCGACCCCTTCTTCCCCTAACCCCCCCGGCCCCGGTGACCCCCGTGGCCTCCCTTCTTCCACTAACCCCCCGACCCCGACGACCCCCAAGCATTCGGCGACCCCCGCGCCCTCCCTTCTTCCCCTAACCCCCTCGGCCCTGGCGACCCCCAACCGTCTGGCGACCCCCAACCATTCGGCAACCCCGTCCTGTCACGACCCGCCCTCAGGGTCCGTGCCGTGACTACCCCAAGCCCGCCTTCCATAGGCCAGGGGCTGGCGACTAGCACCAAGGCGTAAATCCCGATAAAAAGGGAAGGCATTGCCTTTGAAAAGTAAACACACACCACAGAGTAAACAAGCGGAAAGTAAACACTAAGCAAACAAAGTACAACTGAAAGTGCGGAAAAGTAAATGGGCCAGTATACAAACCCAAACTGAAAGTAAAGTACAACTCGAAAAGGGAAAAACAGCAACTGAAAAGTAAAGGCCGCAACTCCGAGCTGTCCACCGGAAATCCCACCTGAAGGGTGGGTACAGATAGCTCCTCTGCTACACGGGTCCCGTCGTCCGCTCCGAGCACGTCCCGCCCGGTGGTCCACCTCCGGGTACCGACCCGCTCTGCAAGCCTCAGCTAAGGTCAACGCTGTCCGTCGTCTGCAACCAACACAACGTAGTGCGGGCGAAGCCCGTGCAGGGGTGAGTATAAGCTACTCAGTAGGGACCCCGAGACCCCTGAAGGTCTCTCAAATCCACAAAGGATAAACCACGAAGAAAAGTACAATCACGAAGTAACAACCGACACTGCTTAGGTATATGCCCATACATATACCTAAGTCATTAATTAAAATACGCTCCAACCTCCGAGCCCAAGTACAACTCAGTCCACGCAGGAAAGTATACGTATTCCACATAGGAAAGCAAAATATAATCCACACAGGATTGCACAACACAATCCCCACAGGAAAACAACAGGATTCAGCTCGCACAGGTATACTTCTTCAAGGACGATAAAGATGATCACTGATCCATCTAAGTCGTCGGACCCACGAAGGATCGATAGGTAACTAACCCCCGCAGAAGACCCACACAGGATCGGGCTCACACAGAACCTGTAGGCGCTGGCTCACACAGAACCGCTGAGCGCAAGGACCCACACAGGATCGGGCTCACACAGAACCTGTAGCACTGATCCACGCAGGATCGCTGTGTGCTGTAGTCGTCGTCGTCGAATCCACACAGGATCTCTGTACTGTCGTCGTCGAATCCACACAGGATCTCTGTACTGTCGTCGTCGCAGTCACAGTAGCAGTCGTAGCAGTAGAACAGTCGCAACCAGCACTAGGGTTCCCGCACACAGCTAGCTCGTTCGGAGGGTCCGCTCCACGAGCCGAGAGACTGATACATCAACTGTCACAAAGACCAGAGTTGATGTATCAAAAAGTTCCGTATCGTCAACAGGAACTCAACACAACAGACGGCGCGTCGATCGGACGCCCGGTCTGAGAGTTATTGGCATTTTCGTCTCCGGGGCCCGGTTGGTTTTTAAGGCAAAACCAACCCGACCGTACTCCACCTGCGTCCAAACCTCGGGCGGAGTATGCCAAAAGATCCGTCTCACTAAGAGGAACACTACGCGACTGACGGCACGTCAATCGGACGTCCGTAGCTCAAGATATGAGCGTTTCCGCTCCGAAGGCCCGGTTGGTTTCGTGAACGAACCAACCCGGCCGAACTCAAAGTAAACCGAAACCTTGAGTGCGATATACCGAAACGACCGTCTCGATCCAAGGATCGCGTTGCCGCAGACGGTTCGTCATTCGGAGGTCGGAGGCTCAAGTTATGAGCCAAAAACCGAAACTGGTCCGAAACGGGGGGGTCCGGGTCCGGGCCGACCCGGCCCGACCCCCCCCCCCCCGGGGGCGGCGCGGCGGCGGCGGCGCGGCGGCGCGGCGGCGCGGCGGCGGCGGGCCGCGGTGGCGGCGGCGGCGGCGGGCCGCGGTGGCGGCGGCGGCGGGCCGCGGTGGCGGCGGCGGCGGGCCGCGGTGGCGGCGGCGGGCCGCGGCGCACGCGGGTGGCACGCGGGGGGCTTGATTGCCCCCGCTGCTTTGTCAAGGCGGCACGGCTTTGAGCCGTGCCTTTGCAAAAAAAAACGGCCCCCGCAAGTGGGGGCCGGCTGGACAAACCGGGGGGGCTGTTGCCCCCCCCCTCCTTTAATGAACCGCCCCCCTCATTAAGAGGGGGGTTTGATGAACCGGCCGGGGGATTTATTCCCCCGGTTTTTATGATATCCGGCCGGCCCGCTGGCCGGCCGGTTTTTACCAACGGGACCGGAAATTCCGGTCCCGCCCTCGACTTCCGACGCCGGCGGCCCGGCCGCCGGTCTTTACTTCCGCCGCGGCCCGGAACCGGCCGCGGTCTCCTCGTCCCACCGCGGCCCGGAACCGGCCGCGGTCTTCTCGTCCCGCCGCGGCCCGGAACCGGCCGCGGCGTTCGTCATCCGGCGCGGTGCGACGACACCGCGTCCCTTCGCCGTGCTTTGATATTATTCATCGCGGCGCGACGGCGTCGTGTTCTTGTTGTTTCTTCAAAGGTGCGTGCGACGGCATCGCATAAGATTTTCGCACGTTCATCCGCGTGGTGCGACGGCACCACGCCACTTGCTTTCCTCCGCAAAATAATTAAACAAGAACGATGGAGGGGGGGGGGGTTCGGCCGTGTTCGTGCGGTCCGGCCCCCCTCACGTTAAAATTAAAGACGCAACTTAAAATAAATCAAGTCACACGTTAGTCTTGATATAATCACGATCAAGAATAAAGTAAGAAAACCAAAAGGAAACGACAACCCCTACCTCGGGTTTAAGATTCGAAGAATCGACTACGTCCCGCGGAAGACGGCGTCGCGGAGGTCGGGCGTCGCGGTCGTCGTTCGTCGATTCCATTGACGAAGTGTGATGTCCGAAGAGACACGTCGTTGGCGGATCTTCGATTGCCGACGAAGAAGGTTCGGGGAGGAAGAAGAGGTCCGAAGATATCGGGTCGCCGAGTCGATGATCCTTGACGAAGTGTTGTCGTTCTTCTTTGAGGATGAAGACGTTCTTCGCCGGAGAAGATGAAGAGGAGCTCTCAAAAGCTCTCAAGGGAATAAACCAACAACCCATAAACAAATAAGATTACATCTTATTTTATTAACACATAACTCAAAAGAATTTCAAATGTTTGAAATTCAAAAGAGTTAACTCCCAAAAATTAATTAAGGGTAACCTAAGCCATTAAAAGAGGCGTTAAAGGAGTTGGGAGGATTTGAAATGAAAAAGGGGGGTTTCGTGTGGGCCCCACCACACTTAATCCTCCCAAGGGAGGTTAAGTGGGTGTGGGTCCCACTCCCAACCTCCTTTGGTAGGTTTTTAAATAAGTTAAAATAAAATTTGTCTTACACAAATTTTATTTAACTTAACTGAAAAACCCCAAAACGTAACTTTCAACCCGCAACAAACGCAACTCCCGATAAGGTCTCATTAAGCGAATATCGGCGCTGCGAGTTCATCGGTGCCCTCAGATTTCAATTCCGAGCACCGGATCAAAAGTTAGGAATTCCCGCTCGTTCGTTTACTGAACGTACCCGAGCCAAACTTCGGAAATTAATTCCGGGCGCTCCGGGCCTCGGAATCAGGTGCCGTCTGAAACCGCGCTCTTGTAAAATTCTAAAGAAAATTAAGAAAAAAATTCCCTTGAATTTTACGGGTCTTTACATTACTCCCACCTCAGGGCTTTACGTCCCCGTAAAGATACAACAAAAACTAGGGAAACAAATGAGGGTACTGAGCACGCATCTGAGCCTCCCGCTCCCATGTGCTCTCCTGGAGATTCCCGTGCTGCCATCTGATGCGCACAAGAGGAATCGATCGCCCACGCAGGACCCGATCCTGTCGATCCTCTATCTCCACCGGGACCTCCGTAAAAGTCGCCCCATCGTCAACGTCAAGCTCCCCATGGTCAATGATGTGCGTCGGGTCGTGCACGTATCTCCTCAGCTGGGAAACGTGGAAGACGTCGTGCACCCGGTGCAACTGAGGTGGTAGAGCCAGGCGATAAGCCACCTCGCCAATCCTGCTGAGAATCTGGAAGGGTCCGATGAAGCGCGGAGATAACTTGCCGCCTCGGCCAAATCTCCGAATACCACGTCGAGGTGAGACCCGCAAGAAGACGTGGTCGCCATCTTCGAACTCCAGTGGCCTCCGCCTCCTGTCAGCGTATGACTTCTGCCGGCTCTGAGCTGTCCTCATCCGCTCCTGGATGACCTGGACCTTCTCTGTCGTGGCCTGGACCATCTCTGGTCCTACCAGCGCTGACTCCCCAGGGTCTGTCCAGCACAAAGGAGATCTACATGGTCGGCCGTACAACGCCTCGTACGGTGCCATCCCGATGGTGGAGTGGTAGCTATTGTTGTATGCGAACTCCACCAAGGGTAGGTGGTCCTCCCAGCTACGACCAAAGTCGAGGACACATGCGCGGAGCATGTCCTCGAGAGTCTGAATGGTCCTCTCCGTCTGACCATCTGTCTGAGGGTGAAAAGCTGTGCTAAGACGTAGCTGCGTCCCGAACGCCTCCTGTAACCCCTTCCAAAGCCGGGAAGTAAAGCGGGCATCTCGATCGGAGACGATAGATGATGGCACGCCGTGGAGCCGCACAATCTCCTGAACGTAGAGACGTCCCAAGCTCTCCACTGAGCCCTGCTCTATGATGGGTAAGAAGTGTGCCGACTTGGTGAGTCGGTCAACAATCACCCAGATGGAGTCGTGACCTCTGGAAGTGCGTGGAAGTCCAGTCACGAAGTCCATAGATATGCCGTCCCACTTCCACTCCGGAACCTCCAAGGGCTGTACCAAGCCCGCTGGTACCTGATGCTCTGCCTTCACCTGCTGACAGGTGAGGCATCGAGAAACGAACTCTGCTACTGCCTTCTTCATGCCCGGCCACCAATGCTGTCGTCTGAGGTCCTGGTACATCTTCGCCACTCCAGGATGTACCGCCAAAGGAGAAGTGTGAAACTCCCTCAGCACTTCCTCTCGCAAAGCGACTGGTACCATGGTACGTCCTCTGAAAAGGATGTCGTGCTCTGCTCCAAGGGAGAAACCATCAGGTGCCTGTCCCGAGGATATCTGTGCACGCCGTGTCTCACAGTCAGCGTCCCCATGCTGTGCCTCCCTGACCCGCTGCAGTAGTGGAGGAGTGACTGTGAGAGACTGAAGAAAGGCTGCTCCATCTCTATCCACGAAGGATATCTGCAAAGAGGCTAGCTGCTCCGTCGCCTCCTCAAGTAGCTGAATGCCCGTCCTCCTGCTGAGGGCATCGGCTACTACGTTCCCCTTCCCAGGAGTATAGACTATCTCAAAGTCATAGTCCTGGAGGAACTCGAGCCATCGTCGCTGTCTCAGGTTCAGGTCCTTCTGCGAGAAGATATACCTGAGACTCTTATGATCGGAAAAGACTGTAAAGCGCTCTCCCATCAGATAATGTCGCCATGTCTTCAGAGCGAAGACCACTGCTGCTAACTCCAGGTCATGGGTAGCGTAGTTCTGCTCATGCGGTCTCAACTGTCGTGATCCATAGGCGATCACTGCCCGCTCCTGCATCAGAACACATCCGAGTCCGGTCCCTGATGCATCGCAGTAGACTACGTACCCTACTCCTTCCTCAGGCAATCTCAAGATAGGTGCGCTAGTCAATCTCTGTCTCAGCTCCTGGAAGCTCTGATGACATCTGTCTGACCATACGAAGGGTTTCCCCTTCTTCGTCAAAGCTGTGAGTGATGCCGCAACTCTGGAGAAGTTCGGCACAAAACTCCGAGAGCACCAGCTTTATGGTAAGCTCTCGGAGTGTGTCAAGAACAACTCGCAAGTGATAGGCGTGCTCCTCCTCTGTCGTAGAGTAAATCAGAATGTCATCGATGAAGACCACGACAAACCGATCGAGGTATGGCTGAAAGATCCTGTTCATGAGAGCCATGAACACTGCTGGAGCATTGGTTACACCGAAGGGCATAACCAAGAACTCATAGTGGCCATACCGACATCTGAAGGCCGTCTTCTGCACATCCTCGTCTCTGACTCTGAGCTGATGATAGCCTGACCTGAGGTCTATCTTCGAGAACCACCGTGCTCCCTTGAGCTGATCAAAGAGGTCATCAATCCTCGGTAGCGGATACTTGTTCCTCACTGTCACCTGGTTTAGGCGACGATAGTCAACACAAAGTCGCAAGCTCCCGTCCGCCTTCTTGGCGAACAATATCGGGGAAGCCCAGGGTGAAACACTGGGTCGGATGAACCCCTTGCCCTGCAAGTCCTCCAACTGTACCCGTAGCTCTCGAAGCTCGGCGGGGGCCATCCGATATGCTGGAGTGGATATCGGGGCTGTCCCGGGGTACAAGTCAATATAAAAGTCTACCTCTCTGCGAGGAGGTAGCCCTGGAACGTCGTCGGGAAAAACGTCCGCAAACTGATCCACCACTGCAGGAAAACCAGGACTCCGCACGCCAACTGCTCCAAGGATAAGGCTAGCCAACTGATGAGTGATGGGCTGTCCTCTCCTCCGCGGAAGTCCATCCTGTGCTGCTAAGGCTCCCTTCTCGCCGGTGAAGGTGAACCTGCTCCCGTCGGTGCGTACACATCGCACCTTGCGCCTAAAACAGTCAATCTGTGCATGGACCGTAGACAGCCAATCCATGCCCAAGATGACGTCGTAAGGCCTCGACGCTGCTACAAGAAGATCCCAGCCGAAGCTCTCGCCTCCTAGAGTAAGCTCACACTGCCGGCACCAGTGCGTAATCGTCGAGTCTGCTCCCGTAGGAGTCTCTAGCCGTAAGGATCGAGCCAACGGCTCTGTCGGAATCTCCGAGCTCCGAACAAGGGCAGCGGCTATGAAAGAGTGACTCGCTCCTGTGTCTATAAGAACTGCAGCAAGGGTGGAATAGACACAGATAGTACCTCGAATCATCTCAGGTGCGCCGTGGTCGTAGGCCTCTGCTGCCTGGAGCTGTGCCTGTCGCTGCCCGCCAGCTCCCTGTGGTCGGGGTGGACCTCCTGGTGGTGGTGGTGGTAGAGCCTCAAAGCGTCGGCCACCACCAGCTGCTCGTCCAGCTCCTCTGCCTCGTCCGCCTCCTCCCTGCGGACCGCCACGGTCGACCCTCTGCCTCTGCCTCGGTGGTCCATCAACTGACTGCTGCTCCTCGGCACGGCGGGTCGGGCAGTCGCGAGCCATGTGGCCCTGCCCGCCGCACGAGTAGCACTGTCTGCCTCTCGTAAGACTGGCTCCGCGCTGTGTGCCCCGCACTGCTGAGCCAGTGCCCTGAGGTCGTCTGCCTGAAGGTCTGGTCTGTCTGGACCCCTGAGTCATCCGTCGACTGCCTGCTGCAGATGACTCTGCCACGTGCCGCCCTGCGGTGGGTCGCTGTGCTGGTGTAGACTCAGCAAGGAAGCTCTCGATCAGAAGGGCCCGCTCCAGTACTCCTGTCTGAGTCGGTATGCTGAGGGAGATCAGCGATGCCCTGATCTCGTGTCTCAAACCCTGCTCGAAGGTCCGGGCCCGGAAGAATGGGTCCCGTACCATGTCGGTCGAGTAGCGCGAGAGATCGGTAAATCTCGCCGAGTACTGGGCGACCGTCATGCTGCCCTGCCGCAGCTGTAGAAGCTCCTGGATGCGCACCGCTCGGAGGGTGGCCGGGACGAACTCAGAGCGGAAGAGGCTCTCGAAGTCCGTCTAGAGAAGAGATGCCTCATCGTGCACCTGGAGCATCAGGCTCCACCATCGTCCTGCTGCTGCGTGTAATAGGCTCGCAGCGAGGATCACCATGAGGTCTGCTGGTGTCCTCACTAGCCTAAACACTCGTACTACTGCCTCCAGCCAGTCCTCTGCTGCCTGGGGATCCATCTCCCCGCGAAACCTGGGCGGTCGCTGGCGCTGAAACTCATGCAGTGCGCTGAGGCGACGTGCATCGTCAGCGGCTGCTGCTGGAAGCATCGGGGGCTCGGCGGGTAAAGCTACCGCCGGTGCCACTACTGGAAAAGGGCCCTGCACCGAGGCCTCGTCGCTCGGTGGGCTGTCGTCTCGCTCGACTCTCGGAACCCTAGCTGGCTGCCGTCGTGGGGCCATCCTGAAAAGGAAACAGGTGCGCCACGGTTAGAACAGTATACCTGGTGAGCTGATATAAGTAATCACAAAGAAAACTTTGAAACACACACGCAATCAATGTTTTCGTGCATTAAGTCGGAAATCAGAAGTCAGGGTCCTGGTGTACGGATACGTCGGCCGCCGAACCAACACTGGACTCCCTGGACTGATAACCACACTCAATACGCTAAAAATTATTGCTTCACATAGAAAAGATCAGAGTTCGCGGTAGAACCGAACTCCTCTGATACCAATTTGTCACGACCCGCCCTCGGGGTCCGTGCCGTGACTACCCCAAGCCCGCCTTCCATAGGCCAGGGGCTGGCGACTAGCACCAAGGCGTAAATCCCGATAAAAAGGGAAGGCATTGCCTTTGAAAAGTAAACACACACCACAGAGTAAACAAGCGGAAAGTAAACACTAAGCAAACAGAGTACAACTGAAAGTGCGGAAAAGTAAATGGGCCAGTATACAAACCCAAACTGAAAGTAAAGTACAACTCGAAAAGGGAAAAACAGCAACTGAAAAGTAAAGGCCGCAACTCCGAGCTGTCCACCGGAAATCCCACCTGAAGGGTGGGTACAGATAGCTCCTCTGCTACACGGGTCCCGTCGTCCGCTCCGAGCACGTCCCGCCCGGTGGTCCACCTCCGGGTACCGACCCGCTCTGCAAGCCTCAGCTAAGGTCAACGCTGTCCGTCGTCTGCAACCAACACAACGTAGTGCGGGCGAAGCCCGTGCAGGGGTGAGTATAAGCTACTCAGTAGGGACCCCGAGACCCCTGAAGGTCTCTCAAATCCACAAAGGATAAACCACGAAGAAAAGTACAATCACGAAGTAACAACCGACACTGCTTAGGTATATGCCCATACATATACCTAAGTCATTAATTAAAATACGCTCCAACCTCCGAGCCCAAGTACAACTCAGTCCATGCAGGAAAGTATACGTATTCCACATAGAAAAGCAAAATATAATCCACACAGGATTGCACAACACAATCCCCACAGGAAAACAACAGGATTCAGCTCGCACAGGTATACTTCTTCAAGGACGATAAAGATGATCACTGATCCATCTAAGTCGTCGGACCCACGAAGGATCGATAGGTAACTAACCCCCGCAGAAGACCCACACAGGATCGGGCTCACACAGAACCTGTAGGCGCTGGCTCACACAGAACCGCTGAGCGCAAGGACCCACACAGGATCGGGCTCACACAGAACCTGTAGCACTGATCCACGCAGGATCGCTGTGTGCTGTAGTCGTCGTCGTCGAATCCACACAGGATCTCTGTACTGTCGTCGTCGAATCCACACAGGATCTCTGTACTGTCGTCGTCGCAGTCACAGTAGCAGTCGTAGCAGTAGAACAGTCGCAACCAGCACTAGGGTTCCCGCACACAGCTAGCTCGTTCGGAGGGTCCGCTCCACGAGCCGATAGACTGATACATCAACTGTCACAAAGACCAGAGTTGATGTATCAAAAAGTTCCGTATCGTCAACAGGAACTCAACGCAACAGACGGCGCGTCGATCGGACGCCCGATCTGAGAGTTATTGGCATTTTCGTCTCCGGGGCCCGGTTGGTTTTTAAGGAAAAACCAACCCGACCGTACTCCACCTGCGTCCAAACCTCGGGCGGAGTATGCCAAAAGATCCGTCTCACTAAGAGGAACACTACGCGACTGACGGCACGTCAATCGGACGTCCGTAGCTCAAGATATGAGCGTTTCCGCTCCGAAGGCCCGGTTGGTTTCGTGAACGAACCAACCCGGCCGAACTCAAAGTAAACCGAAACCTTGAGTGCGATATACCGAAACGACCGTCTCGATCCAAGGATCGCGTTGCCGCAGACGGTTCGTCATTCGGAGGTCCGAGGCTCAAGTTATGAGCCAAAAACCGAAACTGGTCCGAAACGGGGGGGGTCCGGGTCCGGGCCGACCCGGCCCGACCCCCCCCCCCCCCCCCCCCCCCCGGGGGCGGCGGCGCGGCGGCGGCGGCGGGCCGCGGTGGCGGCGGCGGCGGCGGGCCGCGGCGCACGCGGGTGGCACGCGGGGGGCTTGATTGCCCCCGCTGCTTTGTCAAGGCGGCACGGCTTTGAGCCGTGCCTTTGCAAAAAAAAACGGCCCCCGCAAGTGGGGGCCGGCTGGACAAACCGGGGGGGCTGTTGCCCCCCCCTCCTTTAATGAACCGCCCCCCTCATTAAGAGGGGGGTTTGATGAACCGGCCGGTGGATTTATTCCCCCGGTTTTTATGATATCCGGCCGGCCCGCTGGCCGGCCGGTTTTTACCAACGGGACCGGAAATTCCGGTCCCGCCCTCGACTTCCGACGCCGGCGGCCCGGCCGCCGGTCTTTACTTCCGCCGCGGCCCGGAACCGGCCGCGGCGTTCGTCATCCGGCGCGGTGCGACGGCACCGCGTCCCTTCGCCGTGCTTTGATATTATTCATCGCGGCGCGACGGCGTCGTGTTCTTGTTGTTTCTTCAAAGGTGCGTGCGACGGCATCGCATAAGATTTTCGCACGTTCATCCGCGTGGTGCGACGGCACCACGCCACTTGCTTTCCTCCGCAAAATAATTAAACAAGAACGATGGAGGGGGGGGGGGGGGGGTTCGGCCGTGTTCGTGCGGTCCGGCCCCCCTCACGTTAAAATTAAAGACGCAACTTAAAATAAATCAAGTCACACGTTAGTCTTGATATAATCACGATCAAGAATAAAGTAAGAAAACCAAAAGGAAACGACAACCCCTACCTCGGGTTTAAGATTCGAAGAATCGACTACGTCCCGCGGAAGACGGCGTCGCGGAGGTCGGGCGTCGCGGTCGTCGTTCGTCGATTCCGTTGACGAAGTGTGATGTCCGAAGAGACACGTCGTTGGCGGATCTTCGATTGCCGACGAAGAAGGTTCGGGGAGGAAGAAGAGGTCCGAAGATATCGGGTCGCCGAGTCGATGATCCTTGACGAAGTGTTGTCGTTCTTCTTTGAGGATGAAGACGTTCTTCGCCGGAGAAGATGAAGAGGAGCTCTCAAAAGCTCTCAAGGGAATAAACCAACAACCCATAAACAAATAAGATTACATCTTATTTTATTAACACATAACTCAAAAGAATTTCAAATGTTTGAAATTCAAAAGAGTTAACTCCCAAAAATTAATTAAGGGTAACCTAAGCCATTAAAAGAGGCGTTAAAGGAGTTGGGAGGATTTGAAATGAAAAAGGGGGGTTTCGTGTGGGCCCCACCACACTTAATCCTCCCAAGGGAGGTTAAGTGGGTGTGGGTCCCACTCCCAACCTCCTTTGGTAGGTTTTTAAATAAGTTAAAATAAAATTTGTCTTACACAAATTTTATTTAACTTAACTGAAAAACCCCAAAACGTAACTTTCAACCCGCAACAAACGCAACTCCCGATAAGGTCTCATTAAGCGAATATCGGCGCTGCGAGTTCATCGGTGCCCTCGGATTTCAATTCCGAGCACCGGATCAAAAGTTAGGAATTCCCGCTCGTTCGTTTACTGAACGTACCCGAGCCAAACTTCGGAAATTAATTCCGGGCGCTCCGGGCCTCGGAATCAGGTGCCGTCTGAAACCGCGCTCTTGTAAAATTCTAAAGAAAATTAAGAAAAAAATTCCCTTGAATTTTACGGGTCTTTACACGTCCGGTGACCCGTGACCCCCAACCGTCCGACGAACCGTCTTCTGCGACCCCTGTATTTTCCAGGTATGTATCCATTTAAGTTTGGGGTGGTTTTATTGTGGCACCTTAATTAATTTTATGAGCTATTGGGTTTTGCAGACTTATATGATATATCATTGACTATCAGAACTCTTATCTTGGTCATGTTATATCCATTGTGTTTGGTTGATTTTCTATCATGCATCATATTTATGTTATAACATTTTGTTTGGTCTAATTCTGGTTATGTTGTGTTTGAGAGTAAACCACCACAATGATTTCATATACCATTGTAATTTATAGTCATCCTCTAGTGTCTGTGGGATGCACCTACATTTAGTAGAATTTTGGCCCTACCCAAGTCAATAGGTTGGGGTCGAGATGTTGTAGTGGTAGTCCTTCCCATTCAGGTTTAATTACCCTCAATTAAAATTTCCATTTTTGATCAGTTGTTTAGGAATGATAAATCTCAACTCTGACTTGATGAATTAGAGAAATTTGATGAAAACTATTTTCACACACTTCACATCCTTGAGTTAAATAATAATAATATTATATGATAATTCCATAAGAAGGACCACATATGATTATTCATCCAAGGAGAACTAGTATTATCTATGAGAACACCTATGATACCTAGGAGGAAACCTATAAATCTAGAGTAAAATGGGAAGGGCCGTATAAAATACAAAATTTCTACTCCAACAATGCCTACTCCATGATTATAATGGATTGAGAGCATATCATGTCTACCACCAACATAATTATTCTCAAAGAAATACTTTTTATAACTTCACAATGGGGATTTGAAAGTCCATTTTTAATGACTTTAAACTTCTTATATATGGTTCCATTCATAAGACCACAAACTGCAAGACACGAAGGTCCTTGGTGTAGGACCATAAATTGTATGAAAATCATGTCATTTTCATATAACATATGATCCATCCTATAACAGTGTAAAATAACTTGAGTGGTATATTTTTTTATGAACTTATTCCCTTTTATATTAGACATATCTATGTAATAGTTCTTAGTGTAAGGGCTTACATGTTTTCAGTGGGTCTTCACCAACAAATTTACACTAGGATGAAACAATTTTATTATCTCATATACATAATCCAGATCTAAATAGAGACTCCTTTTCCAGAACTACATATGGATTGATTCCTATTCTTATAGGATACATAGTGGTTTCCATATCTCTTATATGAATAATGGTTAATGATATATTTCATTTATAATATTCTATACTATCCTAGTTTATGTGTTTTTTCATTCATGTCAGGTTCCTCCTATTTCCATACACATGTATGAAACAATACTATATTAAGAACTGTGTGTGGATTAATTCAAGTTAAGTCCATATATATAGTTATGTCCAAATCATTTATATTGGACCAAACCACAAATTTAATTCCTATAAAAAACCAACCTCATCCTACTATTCATGACTTCATCTATTCAAATAAATTTTTCTTTATTGACTCGACACTAAGACTCAAGAATTTCATTTTTAATAAAATCCAGATATACACAAAGCCTTCTTCACATTGATCATATTCATAGGAACTTAAAATGAATGACACAAAGTTCCTCACCATACCACATTATACTACATTTCACAAAAGTCATTTTTTAATTATATCGTTAAACTAAATGACATATGGTCTCCCTTAAATTACATTTAAAACTATTTCATAAATTCAATATATACAATATAATTTCCTTACATGAGATAAATATCCATGTAATAATCCTCAGTGAAGAGTTCCTTCTCAAAAAACCTATGCAAAAATAAAATTCCACAATTATTTCCTTGGATTATATCATATGGGATTCATGGATTCGCATCAAACCTTCCTTTATGTAGATTTACACTGGACAACATCATTTCCCCCTTCACAAGAGATAGATTTGTGAAGATATATTATAAGAACAACATGTGACATGATTCTTATTGTTATGGGATATATAGTGACACACGAATTTACCATCCTAGGACATTATGTAGTTCCCATTTAATTTCCCAATTCTTACCCAATGAAGATACATTTAACAATTCAAATCAGTTTTCATCCTTTCAATTCCCACCAGGGCACCCATAAATGTCTCCCTTTATCTCATATACAATATCTAGATATTTTTTGAGACCTTATAGAAACTACATGTGTATTTATTTCTATTATTACTGGATATATAGTGATGTTTGAGCCACTAAACCTGGACCCAAAAACACATTTCATCACCATAAAAGCTGTCTTAGTGTATAGTACCCTCATTCATGTTGGGTCACTCCATATTTGAATCTATACTATGATAATATATTTTCTTCCAAGAACTACATGTGTCATGATTACTATTATTATAGGATATATAGAAACACCTAAACTATCCATATCGGTATTAGTCACAATTCATCATCTACTTTCACTCCCCCTCAATATTCTATAATTTCATAACCTTGGATAGATTTGGACTGGAGTGTTTCGGTTACCTTCTATATATCATATTTATATAAGAAACACTTTATACATTAACTATTTTAATAACTCCAAAACTCTCATGGCTATTGGTAGTGAGTGTATCTAATTTTTAAATAACACCACTATTTGGAAATGACATTCCTAACGTATATCATTCCTACAAACAAGATATGATTTGTGTATAATTCACAGAGGTGTAATTTCATGGTAATTCATACCTTTTTAGTATTGAATCCCCCTTTCAAAACTCCCTTCATGATTTCCATTCTATAGATTCATTACAAAAATTCATATATGAATGGGCTAAATTCAAATAGATAGTGAAAAGATTAAAAAACATAAAGAGCGATGAAACATGACCAATTTTCATGAACTGAACTAGGCTACCCATAATCCGGGTACCCAAGCTAGCCTATGATAAGTCTCAAAGGGTGTCATATAAGGGCTAAATATTTCTAGTAATGCCGTTGTACTAATGGTATGAAAATCATGTATCTTTGGTGTGTTCAATGACATCACTTTCAATGGGGTGTTGTTTGAGGCAACATAAATGTGTGATTGACAGTGTTATGATAAGTGTGTAACCTGATATTCTTACTACTCCTCAATGAGGTGTTGATGCTGTCTCCGAGGGACCAGACTTGTTCGGTTTGTCTGGGCATGCTAAGTAAGTGGTAAATGTGATCAATGTATCATCTTTATTATATTATGCATACTTTATGATCAATGATTCATCTTTATTATATTATGTTTCTGTAATCTTACACTATCATATATATGAAACCTTTTCTCTATTTAGTAGTAACTACGTGTTTTAATTTTTTTTATTATTGTGTAGGCACATTGTGATATACATGGATAAAAGCTGGATCACATTACTGAGGAACACACCTCAATATGTTAAGGGTTGGAATGAGTTTTTAGATTTTTCAATTTATAATCGATCCGTTGAAGGGAGAATAATATGTCCATATCCTAAATGTAAATTTAGAACATGGTTGAAGAGAGATGAAGTTTATGAACATTTAATACTGAAGAAATTCCCTGATCAATATTTGTGTTGGATTTGGCATGGAGAATCGAACAATACAGAAAGATTGAAAACTGATGTTAATCCACAGAATGAGGTCCCAAGTTCATCGAAAATGGAAAATGAAATGCAAAACCTCATAAATGATGCATTCGGCACTGCAAGACACCACTCTGAGCATCAAAACATATCATAAAAACCATAAGAGGGTGCTACAAATTGCAACATGACAAGTGATGTTTTTGAGATTGTAACACAAGCAGATCAAGATTGTAACATATCATTGGATCCTTCTCTTGATTCTGTGGAGCCAAATGTAAGGGAAAACTTCAGTGAGGAAAATGCATTTCATGATTTAGTTGACGATGTAAATCAAGAGTTGTATAGTGGATGTTTGAAATATTCAAAGCTTTCATTTCTGCTGAAGTTGTACTATATCAAATGTCTATGTGGAATTACAAATAAGGTAATTTCCATGTTATTGGAATTGATTCGTGATGCATTTCCTGAAGCAAAAATCCTAGAATCTTTTTATGATATGAAAAAAGTGGTTAACAAGCTTGGTTTGAATTATACAAAAATACATGCATGTCCCAATGATTGTATGCTTTATTGGGGAGAGGATTCAAGTAGACAGAATTGTAAGAAATGTTCTTCTTCTAGATGGCAGTCAAAGGGTGATGTTGGAAGTCTGACTGAACATAATTTCATGGAGAAGAAGAAAAGGAACACACCTGCAAAAGTTTTGCGTTGCTTTCCTTTGAAGCCTCAATTGCAAAGATTATTCATGTCATCAAAAACCGCCGAACACATGAAGTGGCATTCTGTAGATAATAAAAATGATGGGTTAATGAGACATCCACGAGATTCCCAATCGTGGAAGACATTTGATTCATTATATCCAGATTTCTCAGCTGATCCTAGGAATGTTCGATTGGGATTGGCTGCCAATGGATTCAACCCATTTGGGACTTTGAGTACCAGTTATAGCATTTGGCCAGTTGTTTTGATCCCTTATAATCTGCCTCCATGGATGTGTATGCAATAAACATCTTTTATCATTTTGATGATTATTCCTAGAAAAAAATGACTGGAAATGATATTGATGTATACCTGCAGCCTTTGATTGAAGAATTGCAGGAGTTATGGAGCAACGGTGTTGAGACATTTGATGTTTATTCTAAAACAATGTTCAAAATGCATGCTGCTTTATTGTAGACCATTAGTGACTTCCCTGGGCTTGAGAATTTATCTTGTTGGAACACTTATATGGGTTTGGATTGTCCCGTTTGTAACTTTGATTTCGAGCCCAAACGACTACCTCACAGTAGAAAATGGTGCTTCTTGTGCCATCAAAGATTTATTGATGCATCTCATAGATTTCGGCTGAACAAATAAAAATTTAATGGTTCCATTGATCATAGACCACCTCCAAAGTTGTTAACCAGTTCTGAAATATTGACACAGCTTGGAAATGTTAAAACAGAATTTGGGAAGGTTCATCATTTGAATGATAGCAGAAAATGAGTGCTAAGTGCATCGTCAAGTGAAATCAGAACGCAACAATGGAAGAAAAAAAAGTATATTTTTCAAACTTCCGTATTGGGAATTTAATTTTTTGCGCCACAATCTTGATGTGATGCATATTGAAAAGAATGTATGTGATAATTTGATTTTCACATTACTTAATGAGCATGGAAATTCGAAGGATCATCTCAATGCTCGCAAAGACTTACAAGTAATGAACATAAAACAGGATCTCTGGCCAGATGAGAATGAAAAGTATGCTCCGACCATTTTTTCAATGAAAAATAGGGATAAAGATACGTTCCTTCGAATTTTAAAGAATGTGAAGGTATCTGATGGGTATTAGAGTAACATCTAGAGGTGTGTTGACTTGAATAATCTTAAGTTATATGGATTGAAAAGTCACGATTCACATATTTTGTTACAACAATTACTACCATTGGCATTACATACATTATTACCTGAAAAAGTTACTACTGTTGTACTCCAATTCTGCACAATTTTCAGGCAATTATGTGAGAAATATCTACATCCATTTCATCTTGACAACCTCCAGGATAGGTTTGTATTGACCCTTTGTGCAATGTAGATGATCTTTCCTCCATCGTTTTTTACTGTCATGATGCATTTAACTGTGCATTTGGTTGAAGAAGCTAAATTAGGAGGCCCTGTTCATTATCGATGGATGTATCCAATTGAGAGGTATTTTATTTATATGTTTCCAGTTAAGTAAATTTTTTTTTTCATTTAAATAAATGCATAATAATATTATTTTATTTCACAGATATCTTGGGCATTTGAAATCATACATGAGAAATAAAGCTCAACCAGAAGGCTCTATTGCTGAAGGCTATTTGGATGAGGAGTGTCTCACCTTTTGTTCCAAATATTTGGATGATATTGAGACAATATTTAAACAAGTTGGATGTATTGATGACACATCAACTCAATCTCAAATGCATCAGAAATCAAAAATATTTCCTGCTATTGGCTGATCAGTTGGGAGAACCTCATATATGACACTGACAAAATTGGAATTATTACATGTACATAGATATGTGCTGCTGAATAGTGAAATTGCAAATCCATTTATTGAAGAGTTGATGATACAAACAAAGAGATGAATGAGAGGCCGAACACAAAATGAGAAAGATATAACGAAAGCTGTGAATAAAGAGCTGATAGAATGGTTTGCACGACGTGTAAGTTTATAAATATTACAATAAATATGAATATTAGTTTGACACATAAAATTTGTAAATCTATTAAATTATATTTCTTTTTTCAGATCATGAATACTGATACTCGAGCAGACTTGTCAGAAGATTTGAAGTTTCTTGCTAGAGGTCCTATAAAACAAGTTAGAAAGTTCGATGCTTATAATGTGAATGACTTTAGATTTCGTACAGTCGATCAAGAAGTGGGTTTGAAAACACAAAATAGTGGTATATTTACATTTTCCAAAGTGGAATACTATGGAAAGATGCATGATATTATTGACTTAAACTACCATGGGCATTTTTTTGTTGTTTTATTCAAATGAAAATGGGTTGATATTATCAGAGGTGTTAAAAGAGATTCCTTGCAATTTACTTCTGTAAACTTCTCTCGCTTGATGGATGTTAGTGATCATGAACTGCATGATCCATATATCTTAGCATCGCAAGCAAAAATGGTATATTATGTGAATGATGTTGTGGATGAAGTGTGGAGTGTAGTTACTCACGTAATACAAAGAGATTTGTATGATATGGGTGATGAAGTGGAAGATTTGACCTCTGCAATTGAATTTCATCAACAACATGAAGCATAATTATTTGTCCATCATGATATTGAAAATATTAGTCTAGAAAGGATGAATGAAGTGGATGAAGCAATGGAGCAGGAAACCAACATGATTGAAGGGTAAAATGATTGTATGTACAATTATTTATTCATTCAGCAACTACTTGTTTCATTTCTGCAGTCATTCATTATCATTGTTATATATATTTTGTTTGTTAGTACTGGGCATCTATTATCATTTTAAATTTTTTTTTTCTGCATAATTTTTTTAAAATATATATTCTGAACTTAATTTTATTTGATTAAATGACAGGAATGCCAAGGAAGAAGTGGTACACTATTGTATCTAGTTATGCGACAGATGACGATCCGTCGGTCCCCATGGCATCTGAGGCACCAGCCTACACCCCTGCACCATCCCCCCCTACACCATCTCTGACACCATCTGTGGATGTCTCATTAGAGGATGAGTCATCGACTCCCCCTACAGGAGCCTCAGCAGTGGGGCAGCGACATGCCCCTTCTAGTTCATCACAGACATTCTGGAGGGTCACAGTCATAGGTACAAATTTTAATTAAATAAATTTATTGCATTTTTTTATACTAATTGTTTACTCATTGCAGATGAAAAAAATGCAACCGTGGAAAAACACATAAAAAGTTCAGATGTTTGGAACATGAATGGCGAGAAGATAGTCATGCCATTTGATTCTTATGGGGTCCTTACGGATAACGCCGCGGGGTTACTTGGCCAGATTATAGGTCAGCTGGAAGCAGAGCCCATTTCCCTACCTATTTCATATGATGATTGGAGGCATATGCCTCCAGACTAGAAAAATGAAGTTTTTTATTCTCAGATAAAGGTAATTTTATTACTTTATGGTTTAATTGAATGTCATGTTACTAATATGTTCAAAATGAATTTTTGTATACAGATGTTCTTCCAATTTACCATTGCTGATGTGATAGCACAGAAGTGGACATTGAAAAATCTTGGTAAAAAATGGAAATATTTCAAATGGAGGTTGTGGTGTGATGTCAACGATACTTCATTGACCATGTAGCAAATGTATGAGAAGCTACCCAGTGGGGTACCGAAAGAACAGTGGAAAGTTTTTGTTAATAGACATCATGATGAGAAGCAGATGATATTGAAATATATATTATTATATTATCCTCATTTTACATTTATACATGTATATGAAGAGGAGATGACATTGAATGCATTACTGTTATATTGAATTTTATTTATTTCAGGATCTCTCAAGACAGAATGCATCAAACCGGGCAAAGAAAGTCATCCCGCATACTGCGGGCTCAAAAAGCTTTTCTAGAAGACGAAAGTCATTGGTAATCTTTTAATAAGTTTAAATATTTATAAGAAAATATTATCTATTTAACATATTGAATTGTTGATTTATCTTTGTTTAATGCAGTCACAGGGTTTAGGCATGAAGCATCCCGAACTGAACTGTGGCTGGATGTTCATAAAAAAATAGATGGAAGTTTTTTTAATGAGCCTGCCAAAGAAGTTGGGGTATGAAGTCAATTTTTTATTATAATAACTTATTATAAGTTTTTACTCTGTTAATATATATTGATATTTGATTTATAGGTAAAAATTAAAGAAATATGGGATGCCAATCCTGGCCAGTCCTACTCAGTCTCCCAGGATGACCCGATTGCTAAAGTCCTTGGGAAGGAGCATCCTGGTAGAGTGCGAGGGATGGGTTTGGGACCCGTACCATCTGAGGTCTTTAGAAGGCCACCAGGGATTCCAGCAGCATCTACTCCTAGTTATAGTCATTTCATACCTGAAGATGCTTAGAGGGAGATGTCTTCTCTACGAAACACAGTTCACCAGCAGGGGGATCAGATTTCTGCTTTGCAGAAAGAGTTGCTTGAAATACGTCAGCATATGAGCAGATATGCCCCCAGTGGTAGTGCATCGACTAGTGGTGAGCAGCTAAATCAAAAAAATCAAAATCATTTAGTTTGAAAACTTTTATTGATTTTAAGTTTAATTATAAATATGCAACAATATTTAATTTTCAATATAATGTTCTTACAGGTGGCAGTAGGTAGTGGAGATGGAGGTGGAGAGGGTGACGATGCATCATCAGACCATGAGTAGTAGTATTGTTGATGTGCTGAACAAATATGAGAACAGTTGGTTTGTATATGTAACATGTATGGCACATAGTTTCCACTAAACATTTCCACGTCTTAACATTTTCTTAATTTCTCATGTTTCCTTCTATGCATTTTTTTTGATTTATGATGTTTCATTTTATGTCTCGATTTATCGAGTGTGGTATACATCATTCCATTTAGGCCTATGTTTGAATTGGCAGTCGAGATTTTGGATGACTAAAGAGTGATCCTTTTGTTATTTTGTTCTGGTTATATAAATTGGAACCTAGTTGGCAGTATAGAGACCAAACATAAGAGGATGATGGGAATGTGGTTTAGCCTAATCATGTGATACGAATCATATACTCACCAGTAAAAGTAGTTGGAAACAAAAATGGTGAACCTAACATGGAACCTTAAACAAAATGCATGAGTCACCCACATGTTAGGCTCCTTTTTCTCTCTCAAAATATGAAATGTCGACAAACATGGATCCGATACAATTGATTATGCATGTGTTTATTTATTGATATGCTGATTTCACGAGGATTTCTTGTAAATATTTCTCATAAGTATTCTGGGACTTTCAACTAGAACCCCCTTTGATCCAAATGACATTTTACTACTCTAAGAACACATATGCTTTGACTACTGCACAAGTTGGATCCTCATTTAAAACTAGGGCTCTATTATCAACCTTGCACCCTTAACATTGGATCTCAAATTCACTAGTTTGGGGGTCACACCTAAATGGTACCTTTTCATCTTTAGAGGAAGCTAAAAAATCCATTCATCTCAAAAATCCCTACTAGATGTCTACTCGACAATGACTAGTGGAACATAATTTGTTGTAAATAGTTTCCATATCAAACCATTTCATGGTCATATCCATGGGAGGAAATAACATGTTCCTCCCTTATCTATGGAGGTTGATCAAGAGGTCACTGATGGACTCATCTAGATAGCATAAGGGACCCTTCAAAGGGATCCTTCTAGCATTCACCATCACCAATGCTACAAAGCAATAAAACCTCTATATGATGTGTGTGTTTACCTCGGGAGTCTGACCTAAGTCTCCCAAACCTAGGTAGTCAGGAAAACCCACTGTGGGTAGTGAACAATCAACCAAGAAAATGTCCCTACATCTATACCCTTCAAATAATCCCACTAACTAAATATGGTGGCAAACTATGAGAAAGAGGACACATTTTCCCACATTTACTAAGCTTGTTGGTATAATCTGGTATTATTCAAAGAAATCACCAAGAATATTTTGGTAAAAAAATATAGGGAATAACCATATCCTTTCCCACTAACTTGATTAACATAAGTATATACCTATATGAAATGGAGGAAAAGATCAGGTCCATACACATTCTCCAACAATAGAATAAGAAAATATGCATGTTTTGGTCACTTAAGTCACCTAGAATATTCTAAAAATGGTTAAAGGGAAGACACACAATTATTCTACCATAATTTGGGTGACTTATTAACACAATATGAGGAGATTTAGAGAAGATACACATCTTTTCTCCCAACGTACGGTGTATCTAGTTGAATGCTGAGGTTATAGGAGTTTGGGTCATATCTTGCACATCTTCAAAACTTTTCCACCAGTTCCTCCTAGGGGGATAAGATCTTTACATATTCCAGATTATTATGTGGGTCCTCTTAATTTTTAGTAGGGATGTAACTATAATACCACATACTGCTGAGGCCAAGGTGATAGTCGACATAGTTTATACTAGACTCAGGAATTAATGTGCATGAAATGTAATCCCACTCAGAATAGTCAGGATGTAGCATAGAGTCATGGTATGGGAAAACTAAATGATGTTCAAAATATGATAGGGAGAATAATTCAAATTCATCTATTGTTTGAGGTACTAATCTAGTAACCTCTACTATAGATTCTGCATTATTTGACACAAGTGCATCATACAATGTTATATTTGATACATTTCTAGTGATTCTGGTCCTTGATATAGTATATTTATGTGTCATTAAGAATTTTTAAACCACATTGGTTATTCGATCAATGATTGTTCACTGATGGAATTATTTTCCCCATCAGTTAGGAAAATGTTTTTTTATATAGAATTCATTCTTTCCCATCATGTAACTGTATGATGTAATTATTGGAATGGATTTCATGCTTCCCTATAGTTCCATTATTGATTATTATCACTATAGAATTATGGTCGATTGTTTGTATGATGTCTCCTGTTTCATCATGTTGGAGATACCAAGTTTGAAGTAACATTTTATTTGTTTGTATGATGTCTCCTGTTCCATTTTCTGGTTTGATTTGTTTTTCAGGGCAGTGGGGCAGTAGAAGCAAAACTTCATTTTTTTTCTGGTCAGCATTTCGCGGTGGTTTTAACTGCCGCTAATGCTTTACTGGTCAGCATTTCATGACAGTTATAACCGTCTCTAATGCTTTACTGGTAAAACATTAGCGGCAGTTAAAATCGCCGCTAAATGTAATCAGTATATATTTAGCGGTGGTTTTCAATGCCGCGATATAGGCGCATCAAACGCCTGAATATTGTGGCTGTTAAAACCGCCGTGAATAAAAAAATATCTGGCATCCGTCAAACCGCTGCTAAAGTCATGAAAACCGCCGCGAAATGACGCATCTACGACGCTTCCTATAAACCGCCGCGAAATGAAAAAAAACGCCGCTAATAGATTGCCGACGCCCAGTTTAGCAGCGGTTTCTGTAAACCGCCGCCAAACCATATAGTGGCGGTTTAAACCGCCGCTATATGAAACAAAACCACCGCTAATAGCCAGTTTTGTTGTAGTGTATCCCCTGGTAAGAAAAAAATAAAGGTTTTTACTAGTGTTTTTCCCTGAAGAGTTCTTCAAATAGTTTACCATGAAGATCTACTAATATTGAAACACCCTCAATCAAATCATTTATACTATTTTCATCATGTGGAGGAACCACATGTGGGTGAGGATCATTAACTCTGTAGCCTCGATCAAGAGGGGAATAAAATTTATGGCAGGGTTTAAATTCTATTGGAATGATAAGAGGATCAAATCTTGAAAAAATGTATGGATGACAATTGGAAATTTTGGACAAAATACAAATATTACTATAAGATTTTCAATACTACATGAATTTTATTTTAGGAAAAATAATATATTAACATGATGATACTAATGATTCAAATCCCAAATTTATCTCTAAGGTAATATTCTATAATAGATAAAAAAGGTAATCACATCAACTTGATATCAATAAACATTATGACATTACGTACTCTGACCACTCATCTCTAAACAAAATTACTTCTTATTTTGAGTACATAGACTCTCAGAAATCCTAGTAGTATTGAAAAAATATAGAGAAACAAATAATTAAAAAAATAAATCCTAAAATCCATGATGATATCTCACCAACCATCACTCTTTATAGAAAACATGACATCACCATTTTGTATTTCTAACCTAAACCTAATAGGTCCTCCTACAAAATAAATCCTAACATCCATGTTTTTTTTCATACTTAAATATGAAATATCCTGTTGAACAAGATCAAGATCAAGAACACATATCTCCCATATAATAATGATCACCACATAACATGAACCATTTTCATAAATTAATTATTTCTCCTGCTCAACATTCTTCGAGTTCCAGCGCATCAACTTGATAGTTAATTTTAATTATTTCTTCACTAGTGGTACTATGTGAAGGAAAAAAATAGATGAAGACCCAAAACATCTCACCTGACCTTCTTATACTTACAAACATTATTTATCCTTGTTGATATTTTTTGATTCATGTGTGACAATTTCTATACCACAAATACGATGAAGTCCTCTTTGCAACTACATTGGCCACTTCGCTGCACCTTTACATTATTCATGTAAGGAATTTAAATAGTTTTGTCTCGCGCATATACCATCGACCATCTTGAAAATGTCCAATTTTCATTATCCAACGAACTCCTGAACCTATTGTTATCAAGAGTGAAAATAGATAAAAAATTATGGTGTATATCTAGCACATGAAATACATACCTCAATACTAGAAAACAACCTGTAATCACAGTGATACAAATATCATCATCCCCAATGACACTAATGGAATCTTCATTGTCCATATCAATCTACCAAAGTCACCTTCTTCATAAAAATAAAATAATCCTATCTTCAGTGTAATATGGTATAAAGGTACTGAATCAATCACTCACTCATTGTACAAATTTGACCCACGACATTCAACACCAACCGAAAGTGAATTTCCCTCACCCTTTATAAGACTCACACTGATATCCTCAGAATCAATGTCATGCCTATTTTTCTTCTTTAAGCTTATTTTTTCTTAACTTTACACACTATTATAGATTCATGTTTATTAAGTGCTAACCTTTATCACCACTAATTAAAAAACTAATAAAGAAGTGACTTTTATTTTCACTAGCTTAAAGCAATAATAAAATGGTACATTTTGCCAGTGTTTCTTTCTAGCATTGATAAAATCCCCTCCTTTAATAGCACTTGAAAAACATTATTAAAGGGGATTGTGAATAATTTAATTTATATATACATTTTTATATATTTTTAAATACGATTTATATAACAATAAGTATATATATATAAATATAATATATAAATATGATTTATATAACTATATTATAATAAAAAACTTATTATCAATCTTATTTTCATAACTTTATATATAAAAAATATTTAATTTATATTAGTCAATAAAAATGTTTAATAATATATTTAGGTACACTGGTTACAAAAATGTATATATAAATAAAATAGATTAATAATTAATTTAAACAATTATGAAAATATATAAATGAATATATATTTATTTAAATATAATTCAAACTTAAATTTTTATATTTGTATTCATATTAAATAATTTAAAATATATACATATATTTGTATGTATTTATATGCATGTGGATGTATGTGAATGCATGTGTATGTTTGTATGTGTGTGTATGTATGTGTATGTATGTATGAATTTGTTTGTGTATATATGTGTGTGTTTGCACATGTTTATATAGATTCATGTTTGTATATGTGTATGTTTATGTTTACATGTATGTATGTTTGTTCATATTTATGTGTATGTGTATGTGCACTAAAACAAACAACATCAAAGTCAGCTCTAGAAATAACCATTGTCTGTGCTAAAAATCATCAACAACCTAAACACTCTAAAAAGCGCACGACCTTTATTAGTGCTAAAAAAACCACTAATAAATATAGCCTTCATAAGTGCTTTTATTAGCACTGATAAAGATGACCTTTATCATTGTTTTTTTATTGCTGATAAAATCCATATAAACTACTGTATATATGCAACCCTAACAAAAAACCAGAAATTAGGCTAGCATAGAGAAAATGGTTTAAATATTACAATTGAACACAATTGCAATACAAATATTACATTTCATTATCATTTTAGTTAAAAATTTACATTAAACAATTTCATAAAAAATATTTAGATTGATATAATATTTACAATTATTAATCATAAAAATTAATAATCTATAAAAATTATATTGTTAATTATTGAATATATTAATGATATTATAAGTTATTAATTATAATAATTACTTAAATAACTATTAATAACTGCCCCTAGTGGTGCAGCCTAGCAACTGCGTCTGTGTGGGTCTCATGGGAGGTCTCAAGATCGAGTCTCCCTGAGTACTTGTAGGCATGAAAATACCTTTTGTTTCTTTGTACCCCCCTCCATGAACTATTGTAATATAAATAGTTGCTAATAATTATATAATTAATTATTAATATTTTAATTACATTACTAATTATTAATTATGTTAATAATTTTATTATTATTTATTAATTATATTAATTAATTATTTTTATTTTCAGATATTGATATAATTAGTTACATTAATTGTATTTTTTGTTATTACTGGTGCTAGGTTGGGCCCAAGAAATGTGTGGTGTGGCGCCTGACAATACCGCGTTACCCAATATCCTTTTATCGATCAGGGGATGCTCAAGTGGTACCGTGCAAGGCAGCCACTCCCGGGAAATGAAACTAGCTCAGGTTTGAGTCCTGTCATGCTCAAATTTAGATGGAAAAGGATGACATGTAGGTGTTAGGTTAGGCCCAGAAAAGACATGGTGTGGCGCCTGGCAATACCTCATTGCTCGATATCTTTTTGTAAGTCTACCACTCCCAAGAAACAAAACTGGATCTCGTTTGATTTCTGCCATGCTCAAATTTAGTTGGGGAAGGATGACATATAGGTGCGGGGTTGGGATCAGGAAAGGCGTGGTGTGATGCCCAATAACACCTCATTACCTGATATCATTTTCCCCACTGTTAGTGGTGGGGTGGTTTAGGTTTGGGGGGGGGGGTGTGGCATGTTTTGGGGTATGTCATCGGGTCTGTGTGTATACACCAATTCTCTTTCCTTATGTTGTATTCCACGATGATGGATGTAATTGACCATATATTACAGCCTGCAAGATAGACATGAATGTGGTTCACGCTTTCTATTGAGGTCTCCATTTATTCTTTATGAGACTCTTTTTTCCATTTATGTGTAACGTCCCGGCCCGGCTGACCATCAAACCGGTGGCCGGACCGGTATGTCACATGGCCTCAAGCGCGTATCCCCGTACGCCAGAGGCTACCGACTAACAGTGAGGGTCTCAGGAGGTGATATTGGGGAGAATATACCCTCATATCAGAGTAACACATTGGTATTATCAGAGTCAATACTAATCAATAGCAGAAGAATTAAACAATTTAAAGACAGTGGTGAAAGATATTAACATCCATTTTATAAAAGGTGGCCAAAGCTAGTTTACACAAGGATGATGAATGGTATAATGTGAAAATAGAAAATAGTACAACATGCTTTCAATACAATACAAAATAAATGAAGAAAAGACAGCAAGGCCCGACGGGAGATCTCCTGAGCTTCCCAAGCTCCCGCTTGGTCCTTTGCTCCTAACTCCTCAGGTACAAACCGCACAACACACAACCTAGGTCCTGCAAGAAAGAAGGTCTACTCGGGTACCCCAGTGCAATGACGGCCTAAGTAGGGTGTGAGATATAAATCTTAGTAGGCCGACACCACTGGTGTCAAACCCAATCCAGATAGTGTATAATAATTTAACAGTGAGCAGGTATAACAGGATTCAATAAGCAGAACAACATAGAATAAAAACACCCATCCAGGTTCCCTAAGGACACCCAACAACTCTACCAGCTTCGGCTCATTGCCGGTAAAGTAACCTGATCATGTCACCATATATATATATATATATATAAATATAGAAGCATTTAGATCATCGATGGCGTGGGTTAAGAATGCCTCCCAACCATTACTCGAGAGTAGCGGGCATGAGGTAAGAATGCTTCCCGTCCCTATAGGTCAACTGACAGGTAATAATGCCTCCCTTCCATAGACGTATCGAGAATAGCGGGCATGAGGTAAGAATGCATCTCATCCCTAAATAAACTGGAAAGGGGTAAGAATGCCTCCCTTCCATCACGTTCATAATACTAGCATGGGGTATAACTTCCTCCCATCCAAACATGTAAAACATCACTAGAAGTCAACTGGAAAGGGGTAAGAATGCCTCCCTTTCAGACATGTACTATCACACTAGCATGGGGTATAACTGCCTCCCATCCAACCATGCATCTGTCACACTCATCACTCTGGAATGGGGTATAACTGCCTCCCATCCAGACACGCAATCATCACCAGGTGGCATCAGCATGTGCGCACTCACATTACAACCATGTTTATAGTATACTACTTATGGAATTACCTCATAAGCATTCAAAGAATCATATTGCAATCACAAAAAATCATACATCGCATATCCACGTAAATGGTTATAATCATGTTCATACAAATATACCTAAGGCAAACCATCTCAAGTATCATTATCACATTTATATAAGGTACATGAGGCAACCCACTCATGTACGGTATTGGATAACCCCCAATTCATTCTTCATTCCTCTTATATCATTTCAAAGACATATAGGGATTTACAAAGCATAAAGAGGTGCTATGGACTACCCCTCTTAGGTAAGTCCCATTCACTAGATCCATTACATTAACGTAAGCCGTGCTTATTCCATTACCCTAAGGCATGGTCTTACCACCCTAATCCATTTCATTCAAGTTTAACCATTTCATAAAAAGAGCACAACTGTCATGTTTTAACCATTTTGTACAATTCAGAGGAAACATGACATCATCAATCAACACCAAATCATAACAAGAATTTAGAAGGAAAGCATAAGAATCTACTTTCTACTTTTATCTTGAAGATAGCACACCTCTGATCAAGGGGTTTTATTATTAAATCGTTAGTTTAGTGACCAAGAAACCATTTTAATCTTGTCCCTGCAATTTACACTCTTTGCACAAAAGAATTTAATTGAAACTAAACTTGCATAATTAAAATAATAAAACAATGCAGTATTAAACTCTTTAAATGATTCACTTTAAATTAAAGGCAAGGAGAGGGACCCTACCACAAGGTGGATCCATCCGTCCACTCCAGCTCTTGAAGCTTTCTAACTAAGAGCCGCTACTGCTCCCCCACATGGCATAGGTGATTTCACATTCAACCTATGCCTCCACAGGCGAGTCGCCTAATATCCAGAAAAGAAAAACCATTCTAAAAGCCTAACGTACAAGGAAAAACATACCAGGATCTCTTTAACAACCTAAGAACTTAATTGGAAGCTATGAAAACCAAAAACGTTAAAACCCTTACCTCAGAATCAAACCGGCGGATCAAAACCACCGCAAACTGCCTCGCCTTTGGCGGTGGACACCGAATCTCACCCAAAGGAGTCCCAACAGACCCTTCACCTCAACCTAGAACAAGAGAAACAAAGAAGGACGTGAAATCAAAAACCCATCCTAACCCTAGGGTTCGGCTGAACGAAAAATAGGGCAAGGGGAAGCCCTAAAATCGGCCAAGTAGGGAGGAGGAAGGAGGGAGGAGCTTACCATGGAGATTAGGAAGAAGAAAGACCAAGAACAAAGGAGAAAAAAGGTGGAAGGAGGTGCGGACGAGGGGGATTGAGCTTGAGGCTGGCAGCTCCAAGGGGGAGGGGTTCGTGCGGGTTCTATGAGGAAGAGGAGAGAGGTTTAGTTAATTAGGTTTTAGTTTTTTTTAAAATCATTTTAAATATTTTAAGAACCCAAAACAGGGCACGACGCATGGCTTGGGCTGCATGGTTTGGTAAACCGTGCACCAACCGTGCGTCCCCCACTGGACACCCAAGACACCCCGCACGGTCTGGCCGCATGGTTTGGGGAAACCGTGCGCAGGCTGTGAAGACTCCTCTGTCTCCCTATTTTAAGCCGCACGGTTTGGGCCGCACGGTTTGGGAAACCGTGTGCCTTCTGTTGTTCTTTAAAAACCAGCCTCCTTCAGGTACGACGCACCCGAAACACCTCGAGACACTCTGGAAACTTCTTGGGCCTTCTCCCAACCCCAAAAACATTAAAGAGAAGGGTTCAAACGTTTGAAACCTTGTTCTGAAGCCCAATTATAAAAACGACCGGTTCAGTAATTGAAAAAGTTCAATTTCCCCCACCTTTTAACCTGGTTCAAAATGCGGGTCATTACAACCTTCCCACCTTAGAACTTCTCATCCCCGAGAAGCCATCGGGAACAACACACACCTCACTCTACCTACAAGGTCCGTGAAGCTTCGTTCAAACGATCACATTACATTTCCAAACGTCCCACGCACCAACAAACATCCACTTAAGCACATGACACTTAAGATGTCAAAACCCGATCCAACGCTCATTTTCCAACCGAAACACAAAGACGACTCTTACCTGAGCCCGTCATACCAGAGACACAAACTCATCATCGTCTCGCCAAGCAACCAATCAAAGGTACTTCCCACCTTATATTTTTAACATTAAGCGGTCAAAACTCAAACCACATCTCCACCACCTTTCAAAAGGACTTTCAAAAGCACGCTCCAAGTGCTCCAAAGATGCACCTAGAATGATTTTGAAATGATATAACAATCAATTTACCCATCAAACTTGAGGCCCAAGTCACGCCGGTTGTTCATATTAGGCACCGGCCGACACAAACCGCACTCGCCTCTACCTGACGATGTGCCAGAGAACGGTATGTCACCGACAGCAGACATTAAACAAGAACCCCGAGTCAAGCCATCTCCGACTGACTATTCAAGAAGATGTCCAACTTAAACATCCAAGGCTTTATAAGATGAACAACGATGCCTTCTACGGCTTAAACGGCCCGACTCCCGGTGACGTCTCTAAGATCAAGCCACGAGAGAAACCACACATCCCACGTGCAACGCTGAAAGAGAACAACCAAAAGAGCTCAACAGCTTTTAAAAACATTCGCGCGACGTAAGACCGACGCTCTCTTAGTGAATCCAGGACGAAGTCAAGATAGGGAACATGCTTGTCACGTAGCAGAGTACACTAAGAGGATTGAAATATATTTCCAGTTATTCATACCCAAAAACTGGAAAGGCGAACAATCGAACCACCCCTGGTCGACTCTAAAGAGGAAACTCGGCTTCACCTTCCAACACAACAAGATTTATAAACCAATCACAATGCCTTTTTCCCACACAAGGCATTCCATGATCGTTCACAATTTACGACCAAAGTCCTCCACGACCAACGATGTTTCTTAAAAGGGGGTTGCATACACCGCCAACCAGATCAAGTCGTGCTGTCAAGCAAGCATCGATGCATAACGACACCTGCAAGCCTCAAAGGCACTCAAACAAACCCGACCATTCCCAAATGGTCTTTCTTGATGTGTTACTTCTACCCAGAAGAACACAATTCACTAAACCAACGTGATGCTTCCCACCTTAGAAGCGTCGGTGTCCCCAAAAGAAGAAAAGACCAGATTCTCATAAGTGGTCTAGTTCATCAACAACTAAACGGACGTATGTCGCTCCTCTAAGTCATGATCACCACGCATAAATGTACAAGGAATCAAAAACAACAAGACCGGCATGTCAACCACCCGAGTCTTCCGAAAATCATCCCGAGCATGGGGACAACTTGATTCTCAAACGCTCAGGTCACTCTACCATGGATATGACCCAAGACCGCACAGAGCAGCACAAGAGATTTAGCCGAATGTTGTTTTTCCCTATATGACCGTTTACAAAGCTGACAACATACCCATTCATCCATTACTGTGAATAAGAAAAGGTCAAACGACCGACAAGGCAACCGACCATGCCAGAGGCATGTCTAACCAACTGATACAAAGTATCACCTGATTCTCTCACCCACGACAAGGTCAAGAGTAACATGAACACCCGTCTGAACAAGGGTGTAATTGGAAACCAAAAGTCTTACGAGGGACTATGGCACCCGAATGGTACCCAACATCAGAAAGTTCACCGTACAAGCCAATCACATAAGCTCTAAGGGCGCTACCTACCATGGTCTATCCCCTCACGAAGAACAAGCGTTGACTCAAGCACTTGTTCATGCCAAACAAATGTCATCGGGCTCAAGCCTAACATTCAATTCATTTTCCAAAAGAAAACAAACACCCACGGAAAACACCTACGGTTCTGTCTCAAGGCACTCGCAAGAAAGACTTAACTTACCCTCACATGAGGTTTCAACAGAGGAAACCACTATAGGTTCCTTTTTAAATACCTTTATATTTAATCACGTTCATTCTTTTAATAACTCTAAAATATTCAATTCAAAACTTAAAATAACCTTTCAAAACCAAAAATCACTAGGCACTTGATCATTTTTAATAAACAGCTCAAAGCAAAGCAGGAAAGTCTCAACAGACTTTATCTTAACCACTAAACATTTATCAGACACCCCATCTCTCTTCAGGCAATTTATCATAATAAATTCCTTTTAAACAATTCAAGCGACCTACGAGGGTCCCAAAAAGCCAAAACACATCAGGTCAAAATCAAACAACTATTACACAAATAAAAATCTCACAATGGATCCTGTCATACATTCATTATGGGTTGCCATTTTCCAACTCATGAAGCGCCCATACACTCCATGGGTTGAAATTTGGCCCCCATTAGACAAAATAAATTACATTCCATAATTAAACATGCTCAGAGCAATCATCCAATCATACGGGTGGACACCTACCAATCTATAAAGTGCCCATACACTTTACAGTTTGGAATTTGGCTCCCCCTTTTTTTTTCAAAACCAACTCCATTCATTTTACAATTTAAACTTTATCAGCCCTTTTTCAGAAATCTGATTACACAGCCTTTCCCAGCCATAAGCCGCCCATACACCTTACAACTGAAAATTGGATCTCGTCATAATTGCAATAATTTAATTTGGTCAAAGCAACCAATTCCATATTAACTGAACCTAGCATGTTATCGAAAACAGTAATACAGAAACATGCTATATCACAGAATCATGGAATAACTACCACAACGCCTATCACAACAGCATGCATCAACTAATGCATCCTAGATGGCAAGGCATAATGAATGGTATGAAATTTATTACAAGGTGCCTATATGATTCATGGGAGGGCATACCCTCATCTCATCGGGTTGCAACTGAAATAGAACCCACAATTGCATCAACAGTATCAGGATAAATCATGTGCGTCACCCAATGGTGAAATCAAATCAACTGTAATAATCAAAATCATCTAAATAACAACTACATTCGAGGTAATTTGGATTTTCCCTATACACGGGGTAGCCAATCCCAGACACAACTTATTACCAAATTCCCAGTTTCTTTCTATCCCTTTCTATCGTCGTCAAATAGTAAAGCAAAGCAGAAAAAAGAAACTCCTCTGATACTACTTTGTAATATCCCGACCTAGATGACCATCAAATCGGTGGCTGGACCGGTAGGTCACATGGCCTCAAGCGCGTCTCCTCGTACACCAGAGGCTGCCGACTAGCAGCGAGGGTCTCAGGAGGTGATAGTGGGGAGACTATACCCTCATATCAGAGTAACACAACAGTATTATCAGAGTTAATACTAATCAATAGCGGAAACTAAAACAATTGAAATACAATGGTGAAATATATTAACATCCATTCTATAAAAGGTGGCCATAGCCAGTTTACACAGGGATGATGAATGATACAATATGAAAACAAGAAATAGTACAACATGCTTTCAATACAATACAAAAGAAATGAAGAAAAGACAGCAAGGACCCAGGCAATCTCCTGAGAATACCAAGCTCCCGCTTGGTCCTTTGCTCCTAACTCCTCAGGTACAAACAACATAGAACACAACCTAGGTCCTGAAAGCAAGAAGGTCTACTCGGGTACCCCAGTGCAATGACGGCCCGAGTAGGGTGTGAGATATAAATCTCAGTAGTCTGGAACCACCGGTGTCAAACCCAATCCAAACAGTGTATAATAATTTAATAGTGAGCAGGTATAGCAGGATTCAATAAGCAGAACAGCATAGAATAAAAACACCCGTCCAGGTTCCCTAAGGACACCCGACAACTATACCAGCTTCGGCTCATTGCCGATAAAGTAACCTGATCATGTCACCATATATATATATAAATATAAATATAGAAGAATTTAGATCATCGATGGCGTGGGGTAAGAATGCCTCCCACCTATTACTCGAGAGTAGCTGGCACAAGGTAAGAATGCTTCTCGTCCCTATAGGTCAACTAGCAAGGGGTAAGAATGACTCCCTTCCATACATGTATCAAGAATAGCGAGCACGATGTAAGAATGCCTCTCGTCCCTAAATAAACTAGAAAGGGGTAATAATGCCTCCCTTCCATCATGTTCATAATACTAGCATGGGGTATAACTTCCTCCCATCCAAACATGTAAAACATCACTAGAAGTCAATTGGTAAGGGGTAAGAATGTCTCCCTTCCAGACATGTAATCATCAATAGAAGTCAACTGGAAAGGGGTAAGAATTCCTCCCTTCTAGACATGTATTGTCACACTGGCATGGGGTATAACTGCCTCCCATCCAGACACCCAATCATCACCAGGTGACATCAGCATGTGCGCACTCACATTACAACCATGTTTATAGTATACTACTTATGGAATTACCTCATAAGAATTCAAAGAATCATATTTCAATCACAAATAATCATAAAACCCATATCCACGTAAATGGTTATAATCACGTTCATACAAATATACCTAAGGCAAACCATCTCAAGTATCATTATCACATTTATATAAGTTACATGAGGCAACCCGATCATGTACGGTATTGGATAACCCCCAATTCATTATTCATTCCTCTTATATCATTTCAAAGACATATAGGGATTTACAAAGCATACAGAGGTGCTATGGACTACCCCTCCTAGGTAAGTCCCATTCACTAGATCCATTCCATTAACGTAAGCCATGCTTATTCCATTACCCTAAGGCATGGTCTTACCACCCTAATCCATTTCATTAAAGTTTAACCATTTCATCAAAAGAGCACAACTATCATGTTTTAACCATTTTGTACAATTCAGAGGAAACATGACATCATCAATCAACACCAAATCATAACAAGAATTTAGTAGGAAAGCATAAGAATCTACTTCATACTTTTATCTTGAATATAGCGCACCTCTGATCGAGGGGTTTTATTATTAAATTTTTAGTTCAGTGACCAAGAAACCATTTTAATCTTGTCCCTGCAATTCACACTTTTTGCACAAAAGTATTTAATTGAAACTAAACTTGCATAATTAAAATACTAAAACAATGCAGTATTAAACTCTTTAAATGATTCAATATAAATTAAAGGTAAGGAGAGGGAGCCTACCTCAAGGTGGATCCATCTGTCCACTCTGGATCTTGACGCTTTATAACTAAGAGCTGCTACTGCTCCCCCACATGGAATAGGTGATTTCACATACGACCTATGCCTCCAAAGGCAAGTCGCCTAAGATCCGGCAAAGAAAAACCATTCCAAAAGCTTAACGCACAAGGTGAAACATACCAGAAGATCTTTAACAACCTAAGAACTTAATTGGAATCTACGAAAATAAAAAACATTAAAAACCTTACCTCAGAATCAAACCGGCGGATCGAAACCACTGCAAACCGCCTCGCATTTGGCGGCAGCCACTGAATCTCACCCAAAGGAGTCCCAACAGACCCTTCGCCTCAACCTAGAACAAGAGAAACAAAGAAGGACACGAAATCAAAAACCCATCCTAACCCTAGGGTTCGGCCGAATGAAAAATAGGGCAAGGGGAAGCCCTAAAATAAGCCAAGTAGGGAGGAGGAAGGAGGGAGGAGCTTACCATGGAGATTCTGAAGAAGAAAGGCCAAGAACAAAGGAGAAACAAGGCGGAAGGAGGTGTGGCCGAGGGGGCTTGCACACGAGGCTGATGACTCCAAGGGGGAGGGGTTCGTGTGGGTTTTATGAGGAAGAGGAGAGAGGATTAGTTAATTAGGTTTTAGTTTTTTTTAAAATCATTTTAAATATTTTAAAAACCCAAAACAGGGCACGATGCACGGCTTGGGCCGCACGGTTTGGAAAACCATGCACCAACCGTGCGTCCCCCACTGGACACCCAAGACACTTCGCACGGGCTGGACGCACGGTTTTGGGAAACTGTGCACAGGCCGTGCGAACTCCTCTGTCTCCGTATTTTAAGTCGCACGGTTTGGACCGCACAGTTTGGGAAACCGTGCGCTAACCATTCACCTTCTATTGTTCTTTAAAAACCAACCTCCTTGAGGTACGATGCACCCGAAACACCTCAAGACACTTGGGAAAATTCTCGGGCCTTAGCCCAACCCCAAAAAAATTAAAGAGAAGGGTTTAAACCTTCGAAACCACATTCTGAAGCCCGATTCTAAAAATGACCGGTTCAGTAATTGAAAAATTTCAATTTACCCCACTTTTTAACCTGGTTCAAAACACGGGTCATTACATTATGGATCATTGTCTTAAATTTTGAAAACAAACCAAGCTTGTTTTCTTAATTTTGACAATGTGACATACATTTTAAACAAAAATGACACTTTTATATTGAAAACACGCACTTTGAGTCATACCAGACACATCGTGTGTCAGATTGATGTGCAAATGATTCTTGCACACTACGAATGAATTTTGGATATTTTTCTTTCTAAAAAATCAAGACAATCAGAGCTTGTTTTCTTTCTTTTGGATACATGACATGCATTTTAGACTAAAATGACACTTTTATATTAAATACATACACTTTGAGTCATATAGGCCACATCATGTGTCATATTGATACACGATCAATTCCAACATGTCACAAATGAACTATGGATTATTTTCCAAAAGTATCATGACAATCCAAGGCCGTTTTCTCAGTTTTGTCTATATGAATTGTGTTTTAGATTAAAATGAAACTTTTATATTGAAAACAAGCACTTTGAGTCATATTAGTTATGGCATGCATCGGATTGAAGTACAATCAATTTCTACATTTCCAAAATGAATCTTGGATCATTTTCCAAAAGTATAAAGACCATATGAGCTTGTTTTCTTGACTTTGTCTATCTAAATTGCGTTTTAGACTAAAATGACATTATTATATTGAATACAAAGTCATACCGGTCACATAATGTGTCATATTGACGTGTGGTTGATTCTAACATGTCATAAATTAATTATGGATTGTTTTCCTAAAGTATCAATAAAATATAAGGTGATTTGATTGGTTTTGGCTATGCGAATCACGTTTTATAGTAAAATGACACTTATATTGAAAACATGCACTTTGAGTTGTGTTTGTCACATCATGTGTCAGATTAATATGTGATTGATTCATACACATCACAAAATGAATTATGTATCTTTGTATTAATGTATCAAGTCATTCCAATCCCATTTTATCAATTTTGGCTATGTGAATCATGTTTTAGACCAAAAATGACACTTTTATATTGAAAACACGCACTTTGAGTCATGATGGCCACATTGATGTGTAGTCAAATCCTAGACATCAAAAAATGAATTATAGTTCATTTTTATAAAGTATCAAGACAAATTGAGTTTGTTTTATTTTTTTTGGATATGTGAATTATATTTTAGACTAAAACGACATTTTTATATAAAAAACATGCACATTGATTCATAATGGCTACCTTATATGCTAGGTTGATGTGTGGTCAATTCCTACATCTCACAAATGAATTATGGACCATTTCCCCTAAGTATCAAGACAATCCATGCTTTTTTTCTTAGTTTTGGCTATGTGACATGCATTTTAGAGTGAAATGACGCTTTTAATGTGAAAACACACATTTTGAGTCATATCAACCACATCATGTGTCAGATTGATGTATGGTCAACTATCACATATCACAAATGAATTATGAATCATTTTATTAAAATTGAAAGATAATTTGAACTTGTTTTTTTTGGTTTTGGCTATGTAAATCTCATTTTAGACTAAAATGACACTTTTATATTAAAAACATAAACTTTAAGTCATACCAGCCATCTCATGTGTTGGATTGACATGCATTCAATTCCTACATGTTAAGAATGAATTATGGATCATTTTCCTAAAAAATCAAGACAATATGAGCTTGTTCACTTAGTTTCAGTTATGTGACACCTTTTTAGTGTTAAATGACACTTTTAATGTGAAAATAAACACATTGAGTCATACCGGTCACCTCATGTGTTAGATTGATGCGCAATCAACTAATAAATTTCAGAAATGAATTATGTATCATTTTCATAAAGTATCAAGATAACCTCAGCTCATTTTCTCATTTTTAGCTATGCGACACATGTTTTAGAGTAAAATGACACCTTTTAATGTGAAAACACACACTTTGAGTCATACCTGTCACATCGTGTGTCAAATTAATGTATGATAAATGATCATACATAAAAAACATATTATGGATAACTTATATAAATTTTCAAGAAAATCTGATCACATTTTCTTGGTTTTGGCTACGTGAATCCTGTTTTATACTAAAATGACACTTTTATTTTGGAAACATGCACTTTGAGTCATACCAGCCACCTCATGTGTCAAATTTATGTATGACCAATTCCTACATGTCAAAAATGAGTTATAGATGATTTTCATAAAGAATCAAGATAATCTAATATTGTTTTCTCAATTTTGGCTATTTGATGTCTGTTTTATAGAAAAATGACACTTTTTTAATGTGAAAACCTACACATTGAGTTATACTAGCCCCTTGTGTGTTGGAATGATGTGAGTTTAATTTATACATGTCAAAAATTAATTATGGATCATTTTTATGAAGTATCATGACAATATCAGATCATTTTCTTGGTTTTGTCTATGTGAGGCGTGTTTTAGTGTAAAATGACACTTTTTTAATGTGAAAACACACACTTTGAGTCATACTGGACACATCACATGTCATATTGATGTGTGGGAAATTATTACACATAAAAAAAATTATTTATAATTTTCTTAATGTTTCAAGACTATCCAAGCTCATTTTCACAGTTTTGGCTATGTGGATTGCATTTTAGACTAAAATTACACTTTTATATTGAAAACATGCACTTTGAGTCATACTGGCCACCTTAAGTTTTGAATTGACATGCGATCAATTCCTACACATCCAAAATGTATCATGAATCATATTTCTAAAGTATCAAGACAATATGAGGTTGTTTACTTGGTTTTGTCTATGTGATGCCTGTTTTAGAGTAAAATGACACTTTTTTAATGTGAAAACATTCACATTGAGTCATACCAACCACCTCATGTGTCAGATTGATGTGCGGTTGATTCCTACATATCATAAATGAATTATGTATCATTTTACTAAAGTATAAAGAGAATATGAGTTTGTTTTCTTGATTTTGTACATGTGATGCATGTTTTTGATTAAAATGACACTTTTTAATGTGAAAGCATGCACTTTGAGTCACACTGACCACATAATGTGTCATATTTAATTATGATAGATTCTCATATATAAAAAATAAATTATGTATAATTTTATAAATTTTTTAATGTAATTCAAGAATTTTTTATCAGTTTTGGCTATGTGAATCACATTTTAGACTTAAATGACACTTTTATATAGAAAACATAAACTCTAAGTCATACCAACCACCTCATGTTTTAAATTGATGTGTGGTAAAATCCTATATGTCAAAAATGATTTATGGATTGTGTTCCAAAAGTATCAAGATAATACGATCTTGTTTTATAGGATTTGGATATGTGACACTTTTTTAGAGCAAAATGACACCTTTTTAATGTAAAGACACGTACTTTGAGTCACACCAATCATATCATGTGTTATATTGATATAAGGAAAATTACTAAAAAAAATGAATTGTGGATTATTTTCCTAAATTATCATGATAATATGAGATCATTTGATTAGTATTGGCTATGCGAATCATGTTATAGACTAAAATGACACTTATATTGAAAAAATTTACTTTGAGTCATACCGACCACATAATGTGTCAGATTAATGTGAGGTAGATTATTATATGTCATGAATGAATTATTGATTGTTTTTATAACGTTTAAAGATAATCAAATCTCGTTTTATTGGTTTTTGAAATGTGAATTATGTTTTAGACTAAAATGACACTTTTATATTGAAAACATGCACTTTGAGTTATACCAATCACCTCGTGTATCAGATTGACATATGGTTGATTTTTACATATGAAAAATGAATTATACAACGTTTACTTAAAGTAAAAAGATAATTCAAACTCATTTTATTGGTTTTTGGCTATATGAATTATGTTTTTGACTAAAATGACACATTTTTAATGTGAAAACACACATTGAGCCATACTGGCTACATCGTATGTCAGATTAATGTGCGGTAAATTCATACATGCCAAAAATGGATTATGTATCATTTTACTAAAGTATCATGACAATATGAGCTTTTTTCTTGGTTTTGGACATGTGACGCATGTTTTAGAGTAAAATGACACTTTTCTAATTTGTAAACATGAACTTTGAGTCATACGAGCTACATTGTGTGCTATATTGATGCGCGGTTGATTCATGAACATCAAAAATGAATTATGGAATTTGAAAAAAATTAAAAATGTTAGATTTACCTAAAAACAACATAAAAGGAAACAAACTACTAATGATATATATGCGTAATACAAAAAATGATAAATGAAATAATTACCATGTAGAGATCAATCGACCTCTCAAAATTTCTAACTTCCAACCCCAATTAAACTTCCTTTACAATTAATTTATTGTTTTTATTTTGATAATTTGAATGAGATATTGGTGGGGAATCTCTATTAATATTTATAGTATCTTTTATTTCTAAGTATTTGGTTGAATCAAATGTGAAAATAAAGGAATCCATCTTGTTTCTCCACTGTGGAGGTGTAAGTGATTGTAACTGGCCCAAACCATTTTTACAAACTTGTAAAAATAAAACAAGACAAAAAATTCAAATTATGAGGCTAGAAGCATGTAAGTATCTTCCCTATATAAGAGTCATTAATATAAAATCACTTGCATAAAATAGGAGAAGTATTCCATTGAAAATCCTCCCATTTTGGGTAAGGTTTATTTGTTACTAAATCTTTATCCTTGTAAACCTATAGTGGTTGGACTGAAGGGAAAACAAGCTTGAATAAATTACTAAAAACCAAGAAACAAAAGGCGAAATCCTTTCTTAAAATAAAGAAAAACAACCCTAAGGCACACACCATTACACTGCTAGGGGTGAACAATATTAAAAAGATTGATAAGATGTCTTTATATTTGTGGGTAGAAGGATCCTCAACCAATTTAACTCCCACCATTATCTCAATTTTAGACTCGAAGTCTAATATCTCATGAGAATGAGTAGCTTCAAACATGTTACCGTCTCTATAAGAATCCATAGAGTATAAACCTCCACTGTAAGAACCTGAAACTTCTTTTCAGGTATGTTTTCCTTTTCTGGTCATTTTTGAGAAAAAAAGGAAATTTATGGAGGTTGTGTAGGGGAACACGGTTTAAAAAAACCATGCATCCAGCCCAAGAAACCATGAACCCTTGACAGTGGGCTCCGCACGGGCTACACACGGTTTGTCAAACTGTGCGGGAAGTCGTGCGTAGCCCCTAGATGAGACAGTGGGATCTGCATGGACTGCGCACGGTTATCAAACCATGCGGGAAAGCCGTGCAAAATCCTTGTATGAGACAGTGGCAACCACACATTTGGCACATGATTTTCCAAACCATGCAAGGTAACCGTGCGACCACTTAAAGTTTGGGTTTTTAAGTCCCGGCCCACTCGAGATTTTTCATTCCTCTACCATTCCTCCTCCTACTCATGGCTCACATGGGAGTTTCAATTTTTGGAGGTTGGGGGATCTCCTTGGCATGGTTTGGAGGCAAATCAAAGGGGTTTCTTGATGGATCGAAGGTGGTTCTCCTCGGGTAAGTCCCTCTTTTGTCTCTTTAAGGTTTTGGTTCGGGTTACCTCTCTCTCCCTATCTTAAATTCCTATATCTACAAGGTTTGCATGTAGATATAGGGTTGTGTTGCCTTTGTGTTTTAAAGGTTGACCTTGTTGATGTTAGGGAAGGGTTTTTGAGGTGGTTTCGAGGAGGCGTCCACCTGGTTGGAGCGCGTTTGGGCAAAGAGGCCGTTTTCTCCAAACCCTAAGAGGTAGGTGGTTTGTGCCTTTCGGTTTAAGGTCCTTGAATATTATGTGCAATTACAACAATTCCCTTGAATGGGGTATTGTGAGTTTACCGTCTTACCCCTGTGTTTTTCCTGCCATGCTTGTATGCTCGTGTATAGGTGAATTGGATGTAAATAGAATTGATTACCATGCTTGGATGTTTTTCCATGCATGTCCTGTTTATGACCGTTTGGTCCTGTATTGCCTGTTTTCCCATGCCTAGTGATTGTAGGATGAAGTTTTGTATTCTGAAATGTTGAGATGCTATAGACTATTTAGCCAAGTAGTTCTATAGGTTTACTTTGGACTTATATCATTCTATGCGTTGAATTACATGGGGATGTGAGAAGTTGATGTTGTAGACTAAAAGGGGATAAACCGAGTGAGATTCCTTAGAGAGTCTTTGAGCATTATAGATTATAAGGGGATAGACTGTGTGAGCTTCTTCAGAGATTCTTTGGACATTATAGACTATAAGGGGATAGACCGAGTGAGATTCCTCAGAGAGTATTTGGACATTATAGACTATGATGGGGATAGAACGAGTGATCTTCCTCAGAGAGTCTTTGTTTACTTTGAATTTACCTTAAACCATTTTAGGCTATAAGGGGAATTGACTGTGTGAGCTTCCTCAGAGAGTCTGTGAATGACCTGGGTCTATAAGAGGAATTGACTGTGTGAGCTTCCTTATAGAGTCTCTTGACCTTGGGGCTATAAGGGGAATTGACCTTGTGTGCATCCTCAGAGAGTCCTTGACTACCTTAAAATATAAGGGGAATTGACTGAGAGTGCTTCCTCAGAGAGTCTTTATGAATGATTAAGCTGAACCAGAGGGGTTAGACTGAGTGTGCTTCCCATAGGGTTACTTGTACTTGCTAGGAATGACCAGAGGGGATAGGCTGTGGGAACATCCCAGGGGACTGCCTGTTGGTGTTTAACTGTTCGATTAATTGTTTCTTGATATTGGAACTATGGATTGTTTATTATTGAGTACTTTCCTGTTTACTTCTTTCTGTACATTACCTTCCATATATTCACTGACTGTTAAGCATATATCTTTGGGTGGTTTCCTACTAAGATTTATTCTCACACCCTATTTGTGTCATGCTTTTTAGGCCCAAACAGATTATATTACTGTAGGTATAGATAAGGGTAAGCGCCCTTCTACTTCAGGTACTTTATTGCATTGGAGCTGGAGGGCATGGGACCAAGATGAGGCTTGCGATGCTGAGGAGTTTATATATTTTCCTTTTGTACTTTTATTTAGTACTATACTCATAATTATGACTTGTTTTTCTTTATTTCCTAGACATATATGTATCATGCATCATTTATATATATATGTATTCTCTAGTTGTTTCCTTATCTCAGTCTTTTGCTGTTTTCTATTATTGGATGTTTACTACTTCCACTATTGTATATTTGTTTATCTTCCGCTGTGTCACTCTGCCAATGAGGGAATAGTTTCCCCATTATTACACCCAAGGCCCTCACTGCTAGTTGACAGCCTCTGGCATTCGGGGAAATGCGCTTGAGGCCATGTGACCAACTGGGTACGGGGCACCTCTGGGTGGGTTCTGGAACCGGGACATTACAAAGTGGTATCAGAGGAATTATTTTCTCTTGTTTTACTATTTGGAGCCTTTAGCCAGGGATAAGAAGGAATAGGTACTTGGTATTAAGCTGTGCCTGGGAGTAGCTAACCCATGTACAGGGAAAAGCCAATCTACCTCGTTGATGCAATTTTTTGGTTTTTCAAGTTTATGGTTGCCTTGATTTTCACCATTGGTGACTCACATGTTTTTTGCTGGTTATTATTTAAGTTATTGAGGCTCTATTTCTGTCACAACCTGATGATATGAGGGTATTCCATCTCATGCATCATATAGGCACTTGCTAGAAATCACATGTCATGCATTCTTACCATGTCATCTAGGATGCATTAGCAATTGCATGTTTTTGTGATAGATGTTGTGCAGAATATGCATGTTGTTGTGATATATGACTTGATAAAAATATCTTCTTCTTGTTATAGCATTGATTGTGTAAGGTTTTGTTTGAATGAGTGCCAAATTTTGGTTCTTGAGGTGTTATGGGCCCTCATAGACCAGAATTTGGTGGATCATTGCTTGTTTCCTTGTTATAACTCGTATAAGATGCCAAAATTTGATTCGTGGGGAGTATGGTCCCTCACAGATCATAATTTGGAACTTTCAATGTTTGTTTCAGTGTTCTCTGGGTTCCAGAGTAGTTTCTGAGGCTTACTGTCCAGAAAAACCCAGAATGTACACTGTGTAGTTTTGACTACATGTCATGTGTTCTTCTGTTCGGGAAGAAACAATCTTTCATACGTACATGCTGTGTACTCCTATATTTCAGTACCTTTTAATCTTGATCTGAGGTGTGAGTATGACCTTGAAGAGTCATGCCCCCGAGACGTCCTCCAGTTGTATGCTAGCCATAAGGTGGTGATTAGACACCGGATACGGCTGATCAGGGACTCCCATAAGATCCTCCTACTGTGCCAGTCTTGGAACCAGTAGTTATACCTGACCTAGGTGCTGATACACATTTTAGGGAGGGTTTTATGAGGATGATGCAGACCATCCAGGGAGCGCACCCTCCTACCCTGTCAATGGCTGATTTGACACTAGTTATCCAGTAGTAGCATCCTCCCACCTTCTCAGGGGAAGGAGGACCTTAGGCTACAGAGTTGTGGCTCGAAGCCACGCTGACGATCTTCGAGCATATCAAGGTACCACCAGAGTGGAGGGTGAAACTTGCGACCTATATACTCCGAGACTCCACAAAGAGGTGGTGGGATGTCATCTCTCAGGTGGGATGCCATCAGAATATGACTTGGGAGGAGTTTCAGTGTATTTTCTACAATTACTTCTACCCGAAGACCCTGAGGGATGACCGAGCCTGTGAGTTCATGAGTTTAGAGCAGGGTACTCTTTCGGTGATGGAGTATTCATCTCATTTCATGGAGTTTTAGCATTTCACACATATCCCAGTAGGTGATGAGTTGTTCTTGGATGGGAAGTTTGAAGACGGTCTTAGGCAAGAGATCCGTTCCTAGGTGAACATCTTTAGGTTGACTTTGGTATCCTCTATCGTCAACCAGGCATTGATCACCGAGCATAATCTAAGGGATTCTGGAGTAGTGATCCAGGGTGGTTCAACATCCAGAATTATTGTTCCTTCTTCTGATAGCAGAAAGTTCCGTAGGGAGCTTTCTCAAGGAGACCAGAGTAGGCAAGATGCATCTTCTAGTAGCTAGGTGGTGTGCTACCAGTGTGGAAGAAATGGGCATACTAGGCCGCAGTGCCAGAGAGACCCGATGGAGTGCTGATCTTGCAGCAAGATGGGCCATCTGTAGCGTTTATGTCGGATTTTCTCACCAGCAGCTGGTGACAGTGGTTCGTTTATGAATCCTCGTACAGGATCAGCCCCACCATTTTCTCACCATTCTGAGAACTGGAGTTCTTCAGGCTGTTCAGGTCTAGGTGGAGGTTGCGGCCATGACGTTCAGTCACTAGGCTACCAGAAAAAACAGGGTGGACTCACTCAGAGTAGTCAGGCAGGGTCACAGGGATGCGAAGCTGGCCAAAATTTTTCAGTGGAGCAGACCCATCAGGAGTAGGATCCCGGCCCCTCTACGGTTTGAGGTACGATCCTAGTATCCTCAGTTTTATCTTCAACTCTTTTTGATACTGGTGCTACACATAGCTTTATACTTGTTGCTATCATGGAGAGCCTTGGGCTCTATATCCTTTTGTCTACTGATGTCTTGATGTTAGAAAATACATTGGGGACTAGAACAGATAGTGTACGTTAGTGCAAGGAGTTCCCTGTCGAGGTTGTTGGGTGTCACTTCCTTTGGAATTTTTATGTTCTAGAGATGACCGACTATGATGTCATTCTCGGAATGGACTGGCTAGTTCCCTTCCAGGCAGTCGTCAACTGCTACCACCGAAGGGTGAGTTTTATATCACCGGACGGTGAATATTTTCTTCATAAGGGAGAGTGGGATGTCCAGGAGAGAAGAGAAGGACTATAACATCATGGTTTGGGAGCAGTTACAACTCATATTGATAGTCTTTATCTGGATGACCTGGGGGCTTCACAGTTAGACTTTCCTCCAGTAGTGGATCGTTTCAGGGATGTCTTTCCAGAGGACTTTTCAGGTTTGCCTCCAGAGCGTGAGGTAGAATTTTCTATTTATCTCGTTCCAGGAGTGGCACCAGTGTCCATTCCTCATTATAGGATGTCTACACCTGAGTTGCGGGAGCTCAAGAAGCAGTTGGATGAGTTGCAGGCCAAGGGTTTCATCCAACCCAATACTTCTCCTTGGGGTTCGCCTGTCCTATTTGTGAAGAAGACAGACGGTACCCTCAGGCTTTGTGTGGATTATCAGAAGCTAAACCAATTGATAGTCAAGAACTGACATCCCTTTCCGAGGATCGATGATCTCTTCGATCAGCTTCGAAGAGACCAAGTGTTCTTGAAGATTGACTTGATATCCAATTATCATCAGTTGTGTGTTAGACCATATGATATACCTCTTACATATTTCCAGAGCAGGTATGGTCTATATGTGTATATGGATATGCCATTCGGTCTCATGAACGTGCCTGCAGTTTTCATGGAACTGATGAACCAAGTGTTCCATCCATACTTGGATTCCTTCGTGGTGGTTTTCGTGGACAACATCTTGGTGTACTCTCACACTCGACACAAATATTCTAACCATCTTGAGATCATTATAAGTACACCGAGAGAGCATCAGTTATATGCTAAGATCTCGAAATTCCACTTTTGGATGGATCATATTCACTTCTTGGGTCATGTTATCTCAGAGACATGAGTGTCAGTGGACCCAGAGAAAGTGAGGGAAGTTGTTTTCTGGGAGCATCCGAAGAACGTCTTTGAGGTACGGAGTTTCCCAGGGCTGGATGGATACTACAGACGCTTCATACAAGACTTTTTATGCCTAGCAGCACCACTGACGGGTCTGACCAAGAAATGGGAAAAGTTCTTATGGTCATATTTCTGTGAGTCAGCCTTTCAGGAGCTGAAGGGGAGGTTTACTTCAGCACCGATACTAGTCTTTCCAGAGCCAGGCAAGAGCTACACTATTTACTGCGATACTTCAGGTATCGGGCTAGGAGCTGTGCTTATGCCGGGGGATGGAGTCATTGCGTACGGGTCTCGGCAGTTGAGGCCACATGAGAGGAATTACCCAATGCATGATCTGGAGTTGGTAGATATTGTTCATGCCTTACACTATTAGAGACATTATCTTCTGGAAGATCATTTTTTGGTTTTCACTGACCACAAAAGTCTCAAGTACATCTTCACTCTGTGTGATCTAAATCTGAGACAGCACAGGTGGGTCAAGTATCTTCAGTCCTTCGACTTTGAGCTTGCCTATATGCTGGGAAAGGGAAATGATGTGGCTGATGCATTGAGAAGGAGGACTCAGATACAAGTAGTTCAGGAAGCCAACAGTGAGTGGAAGCTTATGGATCTATTCTCTGAGATACATCTGGAGGTGAACGACAGACAGGGGCAGACCTTTCTATCTTCTGTAGCTGTTACCTCTACACTTCTTGACCGAGTTTGAATGAGGCAGCTATCAGACTCTGAAGGCCTAGTCCTGTGGTAAGGTGTGTCAGGAGAGGACCCTCTTCCTGGATGGACAGTAGGCGAGGATGAGATCTTGTGTTTCTAGGGATGTGTATGGGTGCCAGCAGATATACGCCAGAAGCTGATGCGGGATTTCCATTCCTCAGTTTGGGCAGTTCATCCTGGCATCACCAAGATGTATCGGGATCTACACCTTCAGTACTGGTGTCCAGGTATGAAAAGGGATGTAGATGGTTTCTTCATGAGGTGTTCCACTTGTCAGCAGGTGAACATGAAGCATCAGCGACCATTAGGTCTTTTGCAGCAGTTAACCATTCTCGAGTGGAAGTGGAACGATGTCGTGATGGACTTCGTGAATGGTTTTCCGAGGTCGCCTCGAGGGAATGATGCTGTTTGGGTTGTCATCGACCGAATTATTAAGGTTTCTAACTTCTTGCTGATCAAGGAGACCTTCAGTGTTGATGAGCTGGGATGGTTGTATGTCCGAGAGATTGTATGACTACATAGAGTTCCACACTCCATTGTTTCAGACAGGGATGATCGTTTTACTTCTTGGGTCTGGCAGGGGCTTCAGAAGGCTTTGGGTACATAGGTACTTTTGAGTACAACTTACCATCCCTAGACAGATGTCCAGTCCGAGCATACGATTTAGGTGATTTAGGACATGCTCTGAGCATGTATTCTAGATTTTGGAGGTTCTTGGGAGAGACAAATACCTCTTGTGGTGTTTTCCTACAATAATAGTTTCTAGGAAACTATACAGATGACACCTTATGAGGATTTGTACGGTAGGCCATGCCGATCACCCCTGTGTTGGTTGGAGGCAGGTGAGGCAGCTATGCTGGGACCTCATCTTTTCCAGGAGACCATGGAGTAGATTGAGTTGATTCAGAAGAGGATGGCTACTGCACAGTCTCGTCAGAAGTCTTATGCTGATCAGCAAAGATGACCTCTAGAGTTTGAGGTTAGGGATCAGGTTTTCCTGCGTGTCGCACTGAGGTTGGGGCACAGGAGGATTAAGAGACAGGGTAATCTTTCTCCGAGGTACGTCGGGCCGTTTGAGGTGTTGGAGAGAGTTGGGTCAGTTGCCTATCAGTTGAATTTACCTTAGAGGTACCGGGATATGCACAATGTCTTCCATGTTTCTCAGATCCGACGTTACTTTTCAAACCTATCTCATGTTTTTCAACCTGAAGAGGTTGAGCTCGAAGAGGATGCATCATTCAGGGAGCATCCTATCTAGATTTTTGATCGCAGTACAAAGGTTCTCCGTGGCCGGTCTGTTCCTCTAGTACGAGTGCTATGGAATCACGAGTAAGTATAGGATTAGACTTGGGAGAGGGAGGCCGATGTACGAGCACAATGGCCAAAGCTGTTTGGGGTTGCTTCTTCTACGCCACACTAGGGACATTTGGGGACGGATTTCTTTAAGGGGGAAGTTTGTAAGAACCCGTACCTTCTTTTCAGGTACATTTTCCTTTTTTGGTCAATTTTGAGAAACAAAAGGAAATTTCTAGAGGTTGTGCAGGGGTGCACCATTGGCGAACGGTTTAAACAAACCGTGAGACCAACCCATGAAACCATGCACCCATGACAGTGGGCTCCGCACGGGCTGCACATGGTTTGTCAAACCGTGCGGGCAAGTCATGCGAAGCCCCTGGATGAGACAGTGGGTTGTGCACGGGCTGCGCATGGTTTTTCAAACCGTGTGGGAAAGCTATGTGAAATCCCTGGATGAGACAATGGCAACTGCACAGTTGGTGCACGGTTTTCCAAAACGTGCAAGGTAACCATGCAACCACTTAAAGTTTGAGTTTTTAAGCCTCGGGCCACTTGGGATTTTCTATTCCTCCACCATTCCTCCTCCCACTCGTGGCTCATGCAGGAGTTTTAATTTTCAGAGGTTAGGGGAGCTCATTGGCACCGTTTGGTGGAAAATCTAAGGGGTTTCTTGGCGGATCGAAGGCGGTTCTCCTCGGGTAATTACCTCTTTTGGTTCTTTAAGGTTTTGGTTAGGGTTAGATCTCTCTCCCTCTCTTAAATTCCTAGATCTACAAGGGTTGCATGTAGATCTAGGGTTGTGTTGCCTTTGTGTGTTAAAGGTTGACCTTGTTGATATTAGGGAAGGGTTTTTGAGGTGGTTTCGAGGAGGCTTCCACCCGGTTGGAGTGCGTTTGGGCGAAGAGGTTGTTTTCTCCAAACCCTAAGAGGTAGGTGGTTGGTGCCTTTCGGTTTAAGGTCCTTGAATATTATGTGCAATTGCGACAATACCCTTGAACAAGGTATTGTGCGTTTACCGTATTACCCCTGTGTTTTTCCTGCCATGCTTGTATGCTCATATAGAGGTGAATTGGATGTAAATAGAATTGATTACCATGCTTGGATGTTTTTCCATGCATGTTCTATTTACGACCGTTTGGTCCTGTATTGCCTGTTTTCCCATGCCTAGTGATTGTAGGATAGAGTGTTGTATTCTGACATGTTGAGATGCTATAGACTATTTTTCCAAGTAGTTCTATAGGTTTACTTTGGCCTTATAGAATTCTATGAGTTGACTTACACGGGGTCGTGAGAACCCGGTATTGTATACTAAAAGGGGATAGACCGAGTGAGCTTCCTCAAAGAGTCTTTGAGAATTATAGACTATAAGAGGATAGACTGTGTGAGCTTCCTCAGAGAGTCTTTGGAAATTATAGAATATAATGGGATAGACCGAGTGAGCTTCCACAGAGAGTCTTTGGACGTTATAGACTATTATGGGGATAAACCGAGTGAGCTTCCTCAGAGAGTCTGTTTACTTTGAATTTACCTTGAACCTTTCCAGGCTATAAGGGTAATTGACTGTGTGAGATTCCTCAGAGAGTCTGTGAACGACCTGGGGATATAAAAGGAATTGACCGTGTGAGATTCGTCATAGAGTCTCTTGACCTTGGGGCTATAAGAGGAATTGAACTTATGTGCTTCCTCAGAGAGTCCTTGACTACCTTAGACTATAAGGGGAATTGACTGAGAGTGCTTCCTCAGAGAGTCTTTATGAATGCTTAAGCTGAACCAGAGGGGTTAGATTGAGTGTGCTGCCTAGAGGGTTGCTTGTACTTGCTAGGTATTACTAGAGGGGATAGGATGTGGGCACATCCCAGAGGGATACCTGTTGGTGTTTAAATGTTCGGTTAATTATTGCTTGATATTGGAACTGTGGATTGTTTACTGTTGAGTACTTTCCTATTTACTACTTTCTGTACATTACCTTCCATATATTCACTGACTGTTAGGCACAGATCTTTGGGTGGTTTCCTACTGGGATTTATTCTCACACCCTTTTTGGGTCATGATTTTTAGTCCCAAACAGATTATATTGCTGCAGGTATAGATAAGATCAAGCACCCTTCTACTTCAGGTACTTGTTTGCATTGGAGCTCGAGAGCATGAGACCAAGATGAGGCTTGCGATGCTGAGAAGTTTATCTGTTTTTCTTTTGTACTTTGATTTAGTACTGTACTGGACATTGTGACTTGTTTGGATGTTTTTCCTAGACATATATGTATCATGCATCATTTATATATATATGTATGCTCCATTTGTTTCTTTATCTCAGTCTTTCGCTGTTTTCTGTTGTTGGATGTTTACTGCTTCCGCTATTGTATATTTGTTTATCTTCCACTGTGTTACTCTACCGATGAGGGAATAGTTTCCCCATTATTACACCCAAGGCCCTTGCTACTAGTCAGAGACCTCGGGCATTCAGAGAAATGTGCTTGAGGCCATGTGATCAACCAGGTATGGGGTGCCTCTGGGTGGCTTCCGGAACCTGGATGTTACATCCACGATACTCCTCTTTGAGAAATAGATCAATTATTTCATGCATTATAGGGTCATCACCAAAAGGTTTTGTAGTCTCTAGAAACTCATAGTAACCCATAAAGGAAGTAAATTAGTGAATAATTGAATGAAAATGTATAGTCAACTTGGAAATGATCATATATCCTTTAGAATAATTTAAAAATTATAGTAACAATAGGAATATTGAAGTAGTAACATGAGATGTAGGTTTAGTAGATGTATTTGAAAGGTTGAATTAAAGTTGTACTTAATATGTATAAGAAATGGGTGGATTTAAATGTTTAACACTTATTTTAAGAGGTTGTTCCACTTATATTCAGACTGGACTCTCTACTGTCAAATTCATCATATTTTGAGATGATTTACCATCAAGCTGGGGCTTATTATTGATATGTCTTTACTGCTACTCCTAGAGATTCCTTGCATAATAATCATGGCTATATCCCCTAGTAGGAAAACAAAATAAATGTTTTTACTAGTGTTTTACCTGAAGAGTTCCTCAAATAGTTTACCATAAAGATCTATAAATGTTGAAACACCCTTAATCAAATCATTTATAATATTTTCATCAGGTATAGGAACCAAATGTGGGGGAGGATCATCAAATCTATAGCCTCGATCAAGAGGGGAAGAAAATTCATGGAAGGGTTTAAATTTTATTGGAATGATAGGAGGATCAAATCTTGAAAAAATGTTCGAATGAAAATTTCAAATGTTGGACCAAAATAAAAATACAGCAAATAGATTTCCAATACTACATGAATTTTATTTTAGAAAAAATAATATATTATCATTATGATACTAATTATTCACATCCAAAATGTATGTCTAAGATTATAGTCTATACTAGATCACAAAAAATAGGTAATTATGTCAACTTGATATCAATAAACATTCCAACGTCGCGTACCCTGACCACTCATATCTAAAAAAATCTACTTCTTCTTTTGAGTATGTAGACTGTCATAAATCCTAGCAGTATTGAGAAAATATAGACAAAAAAACAATTAACCAATATTTTAAATGAAATTGTACTTATCTTAAAAAATACTTGTTTGGGGAAACTAGTTTGTTGATGGTATATAATATCTCTCATAAATTTATAAATGTAATATGTACAATCATTGTCATTATTTTGTTTCATACATTGCATTAACATTGACCAAAATAAGTAAATTATTTTAAAATAAATTTTGATAGGTAAATATTACTATATATACCTTAATCTATCTCCATTTTAAGTAATCCATAGACTTCTTATGTCCAGTCACCGACCTCATACCATGATTTATGTGATATTTAAAGATCACCCTTTCATAAACAAATTCTCATTAAAACATAAACTAAAATGTATAATTTTAATTTATCTATAATATTTTTATTTTAGTGAATTAAAAATTCACAATGAACATTATGTGTTATTGATTTGTTGGAAATACATGATTTATATTCAAAAAATAAACATCCAGGGTATCCAAATTGAGTGCGATGAGAATCCATTGATTCTAAAAAAACAAAAACAAATAATTAATAAAAAAACACAAATATATTTTATTTGATTAGATTGTAGAGTTTTACACTTGCATTGTAGGAATCAAGAAGAGTTTTCGATCTGTTATTTTCTTTTCAAACACCATGCTTAGTTAATCTTTTTTTGTTCAAATTATTTCCTTTTTAAATTAAATTCTGGTGTAGAAATTATATAAAGATTAATGAATTCAAAATTTTATTCACAGGGTTTTCCCTTTATATAGTAGTAATATACACGGCTATAGAAAATATGAATAATTATTAATAGTAATGAACATAGTAGATCATTTTTGGACAAAAAAACAATGAAAATTTACCTCATGTATTCATTCACAACTGTGTCTCCTAACCATTCAAACTTTATTTTTTCATTTATTCTCTTGAGAATAATCATGTCTATAATAGATTCTAAAAATATTTTTTATTTATATTAAATGTAGGACACATTTCCATATTGGAATATTGTGTCCTCATGAACTTGTAATGTTAATATATATGGTAGTGGAAATGATGGGGTGAAGGTACTCTCAAAATTTCCTTTTGATTTTTTAGTTGATCCACTAGATTGTTTTGATCATACCTTTTGTTTCCCCTAATTTTTTTCCATCTGTAATACCACACCTCATTTTAGACCTTTTTTCATCAACTGTTAAAGGTTATTCATTTGAAAAAAATTATAAAGGATATACCTCATTATCTCTATTTATCTTTATAATATTAAACAACTATTATTTCAAAGTTCCAATAGCATTATTGACTATATTGAAATCCAGATCTTTAAGAGGACTGAGAAACTCAGTGCTTCACTCATGTACTACTTCAATCCCTATTCTTGAATGATCTTTTGGGAGTTTTTTTAATTATATATCATGTCTCTTTGGATATTTTACACCATATACCTCAAAAAAAGTTGATGAGTAAGTGTTGATATATATAAATCCCATACAACTTCACCCTATAAAATTTTAGTAAAATAAATTTATCGATAGCTATTTGATTCACATTTAATAGACTGTGTTATAAAAAAATTGATTACCTTAGGTAAGGTATGAGATTGACAAGAATGACTAGCCTTAAATCTAGTTAGTCCATGTGTATATTCATTTAATGGTTTTTGTTCTACATAATTTCCTTTGACCCTTTCGTATATACTGATCCACTAAAATAGAACAGACAATAATATCTTTTAAAAAATTTATTTGCATCTTCACGTATTTCATTATCTCATATGTATCTTCTTATGAATTTGTCTTCTTAAAATATTCTTAAGGTGAAACTCCAAAACCTACACTTCTAATGTGACCATATTGTTTTGGTCGCTTTAATGCTGCTAAAAGTAGCTATTCTTCAGGTAAAATTGACGACGATTCTTATGTCCAAACCATATAAAAACATATGAAAATAAATAATTTTTTTATTTAATACTATTATAAAACATAGAAAAATACTATTATTTCATAATTACACATGATCCTTATACTTATTGTTTGTTTTAATCTACTAGTTTTCCCTCTTTATTTTCAGAATCCTCTTTCCATAGTACATGATGTGGGATAGAAGTGGCTTTGGATTCTGATTCATTAAAATTTATATATATATACCATTTTCTTATCAAGTAAATCATACCCCATACTTACTCTATGGTATAGGTACATTTTTTTTGATGCATTCTACTTATTTCTAGCACTCCTTTTTTTTGTTTCATAAATTATTAATTTTAAATAAAAGTGGATAAAATAAATAATGTAAAATAAAACATTATCGATTACAATGCACCTGAAATGATTCCCCATCATGGTGACTAATCAAATATTTCCATGTTTCTTGGTTTATAATTTGTTCATACATAGCTAGTGGGTGGGGTTTTACATTCCCCTCAGTATCCGAAAGACATTTCTTTATTATAAGTGTCTAAAAGGCTCTATGAGCTTTTCTAGTGACCATTAATACAAATTTATTACAACAATCATCTAAAATAAATGAATTATATAAGGGATAATGAAAAGTAGATAAATGTTTCATTATATAATTTTTTGTTAAAATGGAGAAATTATATTATAAAATTACCCCAATATCTTCCCAAATAGTTTCCCTTAATACATGCATGACATTGTTCCATGTTTCTATATCAATCATCACATGAATTTAAGTTGTAACCCCAATGTAACTACTGAACATTAACTTTTTGGGATAAAGAAGTTGACCGTATTGATTCCATCCAACCTCAAATTTTATACCTTTGATTCTTTACTTAATAAATTTAGTTAACATGGTGATGATACACCACTATTTGTTCATCCACATGTTGTTGATCCCATAATAATTCCCCAGTTTCAGCATCGATGGTGTGTTTTTCCTCGGGATTGGTAACATCAGTGTGCAGAGAAGTCATTATATTCAAGAGTTGTTAAAAATTTAATTTAAATTACAAAAATGAAGTAAATAACCCATATTATTAGGAGGAAAAATATAGTATATTAAAAAACACCTATATCGAGCACCAAATCCCCTCCTCATGGTTCAATATAACATAAAAGATACTATCTACATTGGGATCACTGTGAAATTATTGTAATCTCCCAATGAAAGGGTCATACTCAATTGAATTTTCATCTAAACCTACAATTGTTTTAGTCATCAGTAGAACAATTGACCAATTCATGTTTTCATGATATGGGACATAAAATACTTGCAGTACTTTGTGATTCCATTATGAATGATTCATATTTATACTCATCTACACTAAAATTCACCTTCACGAATCCAAATTCATTGACTTTAAAAGTTATCATATTCCCAACCCATTTTCAATGGGAAATCAACACTTAAAACATTGTATAATCCAACTCGTATATTTATTTGATGAATTTAAAGTTTGACATATTCTCATAAATTGGATTCATATCCTTGGAACCAGATACATGCATCCCTTCCAACACAAGCATAAATTCATTGTTTTCCATCATACCGTGTTCATATTATTCCTTCATATATAATATATAACCATTAATTAAAAAACCATTATAAGATAATACATTCACATTTGGTCATATGGCTACCCATCGAAGTCATTAGACAATTGAATTAAAATTTTAAGATAACTCCTTATAAATATGATATCAAAAACCATCCTATAAACTATTTATTATGTGTATTTGATTTCCATATTTCAACCTTTGATGAATTCAAATTTATAATAATTAATTTATGGGATTCAACATATGGATAAACATATACAATATAATGTAAAATATAAAGGTGATATTTATCCCACTCTGTAATGGTAATTGTAATAACATATCTTCCAGAAATCCCTTTGATCATAAGACATCAATTCTGATGAGATTTTGGGAGACCAATTCTATCAACATCCAATAGGTAACCTATTCAAAATTTTATGACTTATTTAATAATAAATCACTCTATAATATAGCCTTCTGGATAACTTTTATTCTTAAATCACCGTTTCAAAATCTTTATACACCGTTTAATAGAGTAAATCCATATGTAATATATATAAACACAAAGTTTAATCTATCTAAAAAATTGAACCATTATATCAAAGAATGATAGTGGTGAGAATATATTTAATTCACATAATATAACTACAATTTAATTTTTCATGATTGGAAAATTCACCAGGTCTATAACTTTACTACATATGGATTTGAAAAAGAAGTAAATTCTGGTCAATGTATGTTGTAAATTTTTATGTAGAATATGTAAATCTACAAGAATTAAATATTTCATCAAAACATGAAAGTTTTGTGATTTTGACCCTTTAACTTCAAATTAGTCATTGACATGACATTCTTCATATTAGATGAATACCACTCTATAACTTTTACACCATTAATGAATATTCAAAATGAAATTTTTTCTTGTTTGGATAGAGTGTAAGCTATTGGAGGAAGAAAAGTTCTTCTTTTACCCTTCACTGGTGCCAAATATTCCCTTATCACCATGTTAATCATGTCCAACCTAGTCTTAATTTTATATCTTTTTGTATGGTGCATTTAATAATGCTCCAATAACACTATCAATTTATTTTTCTACGTGTATGTCATTAATAAAATGACTAACATACAAACAATTCCAATACTATAATTTAATGAAACTAATCTATTTTTCCAACCTAATTTCATAAATTTCATTGAAAAAGGTTTACAGAAAATAATATCAATATCTTTTACTTTCTCAAACTATTGATCACCCATTATTAGAGATGGTGTTGTACTTTTTTATGTATTTCTATCAAATGTTTTCATCCAAGATTGGTATTTATATCATTGTGTAAAATATTTATGATGTTCTAAAAACATATTCTTTGAGTAATGTTTGTACCTAACCGAGTGCACACCTTCTTCAAAAATGGTACACCCCAATATTCCTTTAATTCTATAGCCTGAAAATTTTCCATAATCAAGAAATTAATTTATCATCCAATACAACACGAATCTCAATATGAACTCTTCACTTCCATGAGAATCATACAATATAACACATGTATCCCATGTTAATTTTAGATCATCGATCAAAGAATCAAAATAGACATAAATATCATTACTGGGTTGTCTTGGTCTAGATATAAGTAGAGAAAATTTTCTATATTTAGTACAAATAGTATACAATGGTCTCTTTTTACAACTGTATAACTTCTCAAAAAACTTTGGACAGTCATGAATGTCATCTCCAATTACCCCTATCATTTCTTCCATACGATCTCCACACTAGTACAAAAATATTTTTTCACATCAGCCTTATCACATCGGTTATTCACTAATGATGTGAAAAGGAATTTAACTAGATTTATTCCATCAGTTATATAATAAACAACATGATAAATCAATATACGTTCTTTTTCATGTCGATTATTATTTAACAAAAATGATAAATATAGATATATTGCTTTATCATATTGGTTATATAATAACCTACGTGATAAAGGAAGTTTCCCCGGGTTATCATGTCGATTATTATCTAACTGGAATGATAAATTGGCTTTATCATGTTGGTTTTTATATAACCGATATGATAAAGTTATTTTCATTACTTTTTCACATCAGTTATAAATTAACCGACGTGAAAAGGCTGATTTATCACATCAGTTATGTAATAACTAGAGTGATAAATCATTTAAAATTTTATGAATCTTCATTTGAATCATTTTAGTGTTGTTTCTATTCTCGTGAAAGTCGACTCATATCTCTCACATGGAATCCATAATCCTTGTTTTATTTAGTTCGGTCAACTTGAATCTCGGTTTTCCATCTTCTTAGATCCTCAGGTTTCATCAGACTCATTGTCGCGCATTTGTTTTTCCCCACTCTCAGGTAAAACTCACTCATCCATCCTATCTTTTAGTCTTTCAATAGAACCATAACCATAACTTTAATTTTTATATTATGTGTACTCAAATATCACATTATCATCTTCTTAAATAATCATATTTCATTGGTTTTATCTTTTTATGTCAATATTTTTGAAATTAGATCCCATGGATGTTTATATAGTATTATTCCTAAGAGATTTTGATAAATTAAATGATGATTACCTATAGTGGTTTTAACAATACACCCTTGATGTATATATTGAGTTCATGATAGAGTTTCAACTATAACGTCTCTTCAATTTCATTAAATCTATATATGATTGCTTCTTTGGAGTTACGAGAGTCATAGATTTAGATTAATGATCAATTATAGAAGGATTTCATCTAGGACAATGTACCACCATTGGGTGCTTTATTGTTTTTCATGAGTAAGGTATATAGTATTGTAAAGTTGTGCATTTATTACCATTGACTAAATAAATAAATGAAAAAGAAACAATATACCCTCCCGATGATTGATAATTCTTTTGATAAGTTGATGGGCTATTGTTTGTTCTAGAAGAATGATATTTGGTTTTCCTATCATTAAATGATGGTGAAGGATGAAAAGATTCTATCGAATTCATCCAGGTGACATTGGATATTTTGTGTTTCTAGTTATGTCTTTCATTATAAGAAATATCCCTATATTCATGGGACTTATGAATTACACATGCATCACATAGCATTCACACTAAAAGAATTTTTTATCTCTATAAATTTGGATTTTTATTGTATCAAAGGAAGTAGATTGTAAATTACTTCCATGCATATATTTTTATGATTTACCATTTATATTTAAACTTATATTCCATTATTTTATATAATTTATAATTATATATTTTTCAAATATGCATATATTTGTTTCATATTTCAAAATTGTGTTACTTTCAAATTAGGATATATTTGATAGAAATTTTAAATTGTTTTATCTTGACAAGATATTTGTTTTTGATATTTGTTATAGATAATAATTATTTGAATCTGGATTACAAAACTTTGAATAAGTGTTGAATATGAGGATGGTGTTGATGATTTTTTGGAATTTTCTAAATGAAATGTTCCAAAAAAAGACATGTTTTTTCCATGTTTGAAATATTTAAATATAAAGAATTTAAAAACCAGAGAGATCAAAGATCATTTAATTTTTCATGGTTTTAATTTGAGTTATAGCCCTTGGATTTGGCATGGGGAAACTAGGAAGAATTTATAATCTATTGATGATGATGCTTTTTAAGATGATAAATCTAATGAAATTGAAGAAATGATTCATGATATTGAAGTAGAGGTAATTGAGAAAAACTAAAAAATGAGCATCTATATAGTGATTTAGAAAAACCATTGTATCTGGGTTATATGAAATATATGGTTTTATCACTAGTGTTAAGATTGATTAACTTGAAGGAAAAACATGGATGGAGTGAAAAGAGTTTTACTGATTTTCTACAATTGTTTAAAGATATTCTTCCTAAAGAAAATGATCTTCCTAATTCACATTATAAAGTGAATAAAATACTATTCCTAATGGTATTAGGGTACAAAAAATACATTCCTTCCTGAATGAATGTGTGCTATATAGGAAGAAATATGAATTTCTGTCAAAGTTATCTAAATGTGGGATGTCACGATATTAGTTGAAATAAAAATTACATACTAATTTATCATTTATAGAGACCCCTTCCAAGGAATTTTGGAATCTTATTATAATTACTTGTTTGAAACATTTATTTAAAAATTCACATGATGATGTATATGAGAAGATATGTGATGAAAAATTATGACATCTAGCTGATTATCCATAGTGGAAGAAAATTTATCATTAGTTTCCTAGATTCATAAATGAAGATAGAAATATCAGACTTAGACTATGAATGTATGTAATGAAACCATATCAAATACTTAGTAGCATACATAGTTCATGGCCTATTTTATTGAAAATTTACAATTTAACTCTTTAATTTTGTATGAAATGAAAATATGTCATGTTGAGTTTAATGATCTATGGACCAAAAAATCTCGAAAATGATATGATGTTTTATTGTCACCATTAATTGATGATTTGAAACTCTTATGGGAGGATGATATTAGGGTGTATGATTCTTATAAAATGTAATATTTTAAACTGCATGCAATGATTATCTTAACTATAAATGAATTCCTAGCATATGGAAATTTTTCTGGATATAGTGTTAAGGGGTATAAATCATTTACAATTTATGAAAAAAATATGTTATATTATCAACTTCATCATGGGAGAAAGATAGTATACATGGGTCATAAAAAGTTTTTGTCTATGGATCACTCTTATAGAATATTAAAAAAGACATTCAATGGATCACAATAATTTTATATTGCTCCAAAACCTTTATCCACTGATCAGTATTTTGAGAGGTTAAAAAACCTTGATTTGACATTTAGAAGGACACATAAATCTAGTAATGATAGAAATATTTGAAAGAAATGATCAATATTTTTTGAGCTACCGTATTGGAGATATCATGAGGTCAAACATAAAATTAATGTTATGCATGTAGAGAATAATATATATGACAGCTTGATTGGAACATTATTATATATTAAAGGAAATACTAAAGATGGGTTGAATGAAAGATTGGACTTACTCTCAATGGGAATATGTTTGGAGTTAGTTCCCACTCTTGATGGAAGGTGAACATTTCTACCCTCAACTTTTCATACATTATCCAAGAGGGAGAAAATTATCTTTTGTAAGTGTATTCATGCTATCAAAGTGTCACAGGTTTATTATTCAAAATGTAATTTTTTTGTGTATTTATAGGATCTGAAGTTGACATGTATGAAATATCATTATTTTCACATCATGATGTAAAAAATCCTATAAGTTTCATTACGTGGAATATTTTCCAACCATGTTAGAATTACTATCATGAAGGTGTGTTATTTTTTCAGTTCAATTTTTAATAGGGTGATTGATCTAAATGCTTTGAATAATTTGGAAAACAAAACAATTTATATACTTTTTCAATTGGAAATTTATTTTCCTCTATATTTTTTTTATATCATGGTGCATTTAATGGTTTATTTAGTGTGAGAAATAATGTTTTATGGACCTGTATATCTATGTTGGATGTATCCTTTTGAAAGGTATATGAAGATATTGAAGGGGTATATTAAGAATCTATATCTATATGAATCCTACATTGTTGAGAAGTATATTTTTGAGGAGGTTATGAAGTTTTGTACCAGCTACTTGTCTACAGTAGAGCACATAGATAAAGAAGGTATATTTGTACATATTGAATAATATAGATAATTATCAACCATATATGAAATTGAATATTAATGTGTTGAAACAATGTTATCCAAAGAAGAAAGATATGTGTATTTTGAATTAGTATAACAAAACTTTTTTTTTCATGGTTTAAATAGACTGTTCTTGGTAAACCAGATGCATCAGAAACATTGAGATGGTTACTGGGTGGGACAAGTTTAAATTTGATAACATATTATGGGTATGAAATTAATGGATATATGTTTCATATGAAAGACCAAGACAACATAGGTGCAGTTCAACATAGTAATGTATTGGTGTTTTCTGAAACAATTCATTTTTCAAGTGCTAAATAAAATAACCCAATTTCTACAACAAGTGCATATTATGGAGCCATTAAAGAAAAAAATGAGATTTTTATTACAATAAATTTCAAGTTCCGGTGTTTAAATACAAATGGTTTATCAATAACAATAGTGTCAAACACAATGAATTTGGAATGACACTTGTTAATCTGAATAAATTAGAATACACAACTAATCCTTTTAAAATGAAAACACATGAAAATTTTTTTATCTATGACACTTGTTAATCTTGATTTATTATTGTTAATTTTTTAATTACATTTGTATATAATAGTATTATTTTTATATTTGTGTACTAATTGTTTTATTTTTTTTTATTTTTAGGATAACGATAGATCAATAATTTGATCCACCACATGTTTCTAGATATGGTTGTACTCATATGTTTGGGGAGGAACATACACATTCTCCTATTGATAATCCTTATTAGCCTTCTTTACATGAAATAACTATGTCCAGTATAGTACAAAAGAGTTCTAGGGTTGGTAAATGTGGTACCAAAAAATTACCAAAATTATCAGTTACACATAGCCAAGACCAGAGGATACATGTAGACTTTTATGATAATGATATTCCAAAAGGTCCGTATACAAAACAATTTAATACTTTTTTAGTAGTTAAGGGTAAAATAAAAGTTAGTATTTTGTTTAATGACTGGAGAAATATTGAAAAAGTGACATTATCTTAGCTGTGGGAGGCCATTTTGGTAAGATTGTTTTTATTTTACTTATCTTGAAAATTTTATATTAATATATATTTTCCCACTTCTTATCAGATTACATATGATGTACCTGATACTGGATGAGTCATGATGAAATTTTTATCATTGGATTCTAGCATATGGAGGGATTTTAAATCATCCCTCACATCATAATTTATTTTTAGAGATAGAAAACATCAAAATCCATGTGATATATATCCATTTATAAATGAATATACATGGAAGTAATTTTTTGAAAGTATATTACGAGAATCATTTTTAGTAAGTTCAATGTTACATTTTATAAATTTTTCTTGATTTTAATGACCATGTTAATGTTTTATTTTTTCTTAATCCTTAATTTACAACAATCAAGGAGATCTCATCAGGAGATCCAATATAAAAATTTATACCCAAATATATTATATCAGGGAGGGTATATGCTATTGGAAGAACAAATGACAGCAGAAGAACTTAAAAATTTGAGAGAGGTGTCTTCATGGTTTGTAGAGGTTTCCCCTCCCCCAATAAATAGAATAAACATAGAAGGGTTTAAATGAGAAAAAGGACAATATCTTATGAAAGAGTCGAGGCTTGTAACTGAGAGTATTATAATATGTTTACTTTAATTATTTCTATTAATTCAATTATTTACATATTGTGATTCATTATGTATTTTTTCAAATATTTCATATTGGATTATTTTGAAGATCAGAGCACACATATGGTCTTTATAGTTGAGTGTAGAAAGGATATTTTAGCTACAACATTGGGAAAGACCAAAAACTCGGTTCATGTACGAGGATACCCAACATGTGTATCAGTGAAAAAAGTTTTTCCACATTATGCAGTAGTATTGGATGTTTGTAAAAAGAAAATAGAAACTTTGGAAGATATAGTTCATGATATTCAGGTGATTATGGAGGATAGGATCAGTGCTTTAGTATAGTTGATGTTTGTAGACATGGAAAGATATTTTCAGACAACAACTCCCACTTCTCCACCTCCTCCTTTTAACCCCACTTCTTCTTATCACACTCCTACACCCCCTCCTCTACATCTTCCTAGATTCTATGAGTTATATTTTGATCATCCCCAACATTATATTGTTGTATATGGGATGATATTTGATATTGTAGATACCATTCATAACCAATATATATACATAGAGAATCATAGAGTTACTATACAAGATATTATAGATAGATTACCAGGAGTGCCATTACATATAGATGAGATGAACATAGTTGGACACTGTATCAACCACTTTTTAAATTGTATATCTAGACTTGTGCGACATATTACCATTGAGGTATGTGTATATTTTTTCATTTATTTAATTTTGATATTAAATTTATTTTAACATTTTAAAGTTTATATACTTATCTATTTTTTATAGGAATAATTTAAAGGTAAATAAATATTTTATAGAAAACAAAAAATACAAAGTGATATGACTTTAGATATAGATTCTAGTAGTCTTGATAGATTGTCAAAAAATTCAAAATTTTGTTGAATGTTTATGAGATTCCATTTGAAGTTGGTGTTTGTGGGAATGGAATAAATGTGGGGCTTTTGAAAAATTATATCATGGAACTTGTGAATGGAGATATATTGGGCATCAGCATGATGTGGGATTTTTCTTTGTAAGTCTTAAAATAAATCTTTACATACGTTTAATTTATTGAAAATTTATACTTATGTTCGTTTTATATTTTGTATCTTTATAAAATTTGTAAGGAGCATGATAATACAAATGTATATAGATTTATATACCCACAATTTATTTCACATATAACAATGACAATAACCGAAGCAGAAAGAACAATGTATATTGCTGAAATATTTCAATAGAATGCAATTATTCAGTGTTGGATGTTTCCTTATCTTCAAGAGTATGAAACATATATATCAAAAAGTTATATATAAATTTTAACTTAATAACCAATAACATTAAATTTTCTTTTATATTAGTGATCATTATATGTTAGGTGTATTTTTTCTAAAGGGGAAGATACTTTATTGGTTATGCTCTGTCCATGGTGAAGTGAGAAAAAATTTTATGGTTGTATTGAACACATAAGTTTTATTTTTTTAATACTTGTATATATTACAAATGACTTAAATTTATATCATTAATATTATTTTCAAATAGGGCATGTAATTTCTTTTAAGAGACCATAATAAAGAAGAGCACCAAGATCAAATATGTAAAAGAAAAGGTAAATTTTATTTTACAATTACTAATTTTTTAATATATTAATTAATAATGTTATTTTGAATTAAAAAACTCTTTTAAAAAAAATTGTCATAAAAAAAGGCATTAAATAATGTGGATATTATGTTTTAAGATTTATGTATGAAATAATTTCAACTTTTACAGTTATGAACTTCAACCAGGTTAGATTTCTTTATAAATTTCTCTTTATAATTTCATTCATTTTATTCATAATAAATGTTAAAAGATTTCCTTTAAAATTTTATCTTTTTTATGACCCACATCCTTATAGTTAAAAGGACCTAAAACACTTGGAAGTGGAATGGGAAAATTATTTTAAAAGTTTGGTGGGGTTTTAGTAAGTTTTCACAATAAATATTAATTTTGAATGTTGTAATTGAAATTATATTTTTTCCACTACTGGTGCTTGTCTCTATTTTTTTTCTGTTCTGGCCAGCTGTTGAGAGGAAGGGAGTTTGAAAATAAATTTATTATTTTTTTATTTTTAACCTCAGTTATTTAATAATCGACATGAAAAACCTATATTGAATAATTCTCCACATCAGTTATATTATAACCGATGTGAAAAATGTCTTTTCATGTCGGTTATAAAATAACTGATGCAAAAAATCCATTTAGATTGGTTTATCATGTCAATTATAGGATAACCGACATGATAAACCATTTTTCACGTCGATTATCAAATAAACAACGTGAAAAATCAATTCAATATTTTTTATAACATCTATTTTTTCCAAAAAACTTTAAAGACATATTTACAACATCACTTTTAATAAAATCACCTAGTAAATGACGTGAAAAATAAAAAAAACTGACATGGAAAATAGCTTTATGTACTAGTGCCATTATCATTTATATTGGTATTCATATCAAATGATCCATTAATCATAGTATCACCTTATTCAGTATGTACATTCATTTTTTTCCATATTTAGTATAACATTTATAACTTCCATATATTCCATAAAAAATAAAATGTACTTCCAACTCTTCTGTATAAAATTTTCTTAAATTAAAAAACATAAACATAGAAAAATGATTTGAGAAGGTAATATTCATGCTCTATTGAAAACTTTTTGAATTATTTAACTCCATACTCATGCTCCATTTTTATATGATTAACATAAATTTATTTTTGATTCATATCCATCCCATTAGGTTAAAAAATATTCATTTTTTACAATAAATAAAGAAATAAATACACATAAGGTATGAATATAATGTATATATACATTGATATGTAAATAAAGAACCAGAATTTGTGTGTAAATATAAAATTATATATATGTGCGTGTTTAGAAATATTTGTGTATAAATATATAAATATTATGCTTTAAATAAGTAAGAAATATTCATAATAAAAGGATAAAGTTATTGATAATTCTATGAAATTTGGTTATTTTCTTAAGAAAAAAGTCATACTCACTTTGGGAACTCAAGGAAGAAATAAAAACCAAATTTGTAATGAGTTCTGAAAAAGTAATTTGTTAGTATTTTATTTTCTTGTTATTTGATCATTTTGATGTTTTTTATTCCCCAATAATCTTTGAGACCTTAACCAAACATCCAAACATTATGATTTTTTATAACCAATATATTTCCTCTACTCACCCTCCCATTAATTTTTTATATTCTATAATGATAATGATATGGTAATGGGATGTATGTTTTCCCATGGGACGTTTTCACACACTTATAATAATGACTATGTTGTTTAGTTTATGGGATATGTATATTAATTTATTGATATGTTCAAAAGATAAATGAATGTAATACTAATGACATTAGAAGTTTTCACCAATAGAAATTATTTGGTTAGTGAATGCCTGATGAAGTCCTTATCGATGAATTTTGCTTTAAGTAATATTATATATATATGCATATATATAGTGTGATTTAGGAATACTTATTATCATTATACATGGTGTTGATAGAGTATTATAGTCCTAACTAGAGGATGGTTGGTAAGTTATTTGGTGAAATATACTTCATTTATGCGTGTATTGATATTCATTATTCTACTACACACCCTAGAGTTTAGTATAATAATCTATCGAATATATTTATATGATCACCCGTAATTTATGAATTTTATTTTCATATTTATCAAATGAAGTCAAATGTGGTGTCCAGGGACATTTTATTGAATACAACTAGTTAATTTGTTGATTGACCATTGCAATATGTTTTATTCACACTCCCCGAGGAAATAGATTTTGACTATTCTGAAACAATTTATCTTGGGATTTGGTGGTGTTTTATAGCATTTTTTCATTACATATACATTAATATTAGTTTTGAATATAGATTTATTCATTTATTCATTATTTTAATTTTTTATATATGGTTGTATTAAATCTAAATAATGGGTATCATTTTGCGTATGTATGATTCTTAACATTGATTATTATCATTAACCTCTGCAAAAAATTGAAAACAAGCTTGGGGTTTCATCATGTTGTCTCAAATTTGTCCTAAATATAAAAAATATGTTTCACTAAAACTTTTAATATTTTATATTTTTAATAATTGTGCATTGTGTTTCATCCTTTCATAAATAATTATTTTTTGGGATTATCATTCGTTCTTTTTTTAAGTTAATAAGAACATGGAATATGATACTTCAAAGTGAGAGATATAATATTAATTATATTAAGAATAAATGTTCACAACCATATTTTATCTTTTATGGAGGCTCAAAACTTATGTAAAATTCTAATGGAGAAAAATAATGGTATATACTAGGACAAAATGACCCAAAAATTCATGTTTGGAGCGAAATATAAATTATTTTAGATGTTACATGTGAAAATAATTTCATAAATGTAAATTCTTGAGCCCAATTTATTGATAAGTAACTATAACCAATGGACACATGAACTTAAGTGTGCCTCCCCGTACGCTAGAGGATATTGACTAGCAATGAGGGTCTAAGGTGGTACGACAGGGAGACTATACCATCATTATCAGAGTGTATCATAGTGGTGAATAAATCATAAATTAGTGGAAGCAATAATAATGGAAATAATAAAAGTAAATCATATAGATAATAATGAAATATAAAAGAAATAATACCCAATATTATATAAATAATGATGATGTCACAATGCTATACAAAAAAAGGAGTAAGGTAACATGACAATAGAAATATAACAGTACATGTTATACAAAAATATAAAAAAATACCAAAAGCTAAACTCTAATAGAATCATGAGTACTAGATCTATCCTCTGCTTTCATACTCCATACCAGTATAGAAAGTCAAGCATCCATAGTGGGGTTTTTATCTTTTCCCCTACAAGCATCCATTAATTATATCTAGGTACCAATCGCTGGTCTGAACAGGGTGTGAGTAAAACATAGTAGTCTACCACAAATGATGTCTAATATTGTCTAGTCTATAAATATATAATGAAGCAGTGTGTAAGTAATAACAAAAGTGGTAAATAAAATAAATAAAACCTCTATCAGCTCAGGTTCTTTATGGGATACCCATCCAAATCTACCTACTTCATCCTAAGTCAGAGTTTCTCTAATTATTTATTATTTTATGATATTGGATTGGGACCCACGATACACAAACAAGGTGTCCCTACATAATTAAAAGTATATAAGGGATCACAAATTACCATGGAACCTAATACTTATAAGTCATAGTTAAACCAAGACACATTTATATAGTTAATTTCTTAATGCATTTATAACATTGACAGAAACCAAGTTTGTTATTTAACTTGGAAGATGCATCATTTAATAAGTTGATGTACTGAGCTCATCCATGGCATTCCATGTAAGGAAACCATATATCGCTCCAAAAAAATATAACCCCACTATCTTATAGGACCATTCATGGAATACTGAATTATAACCCAAGTATTACCCAAGGCAGGGTATAATTGTAACTTCCCTTTGGGCCTATCTAGTGCATTCTGTGTAGGACCCCACATATATATCATCACAAGACATAAATCCATAATCCTAGTGATCCCATCCAAGGTGTTCCATGTATAAATACAAGTATCTCCCCCAACATGGTATAATTTTATTTATAATTTTTTCAATTCAATATACTCAATGATCCCATCCAAGGCATTTCGAATCAGAACCCAATTATTGCCCATGAATTAACATTTTGAATGGTCATGGGGAAGATAACTATACATACCATTTAAAATTTCACTTAATTCAAATATTCATTTAATCTATAAGAGACAACTCAAGAATAAAGTAAGAAGAATCAAGGGGCCAAGTGATTAGGTCTCACTATTCAATTTTCATTCATTTCCTTTAGACATTTAATTTGTAAGGGACAAGACCAAAACTACCTAAAAGGGTTTCAATTATATAATAAATGAATTATGGTCATGGAATTTAATAATATCACCTTAGGGGGTGTTTGATCTATTTAAAATAAGGTGAAATAGTCAAGGAAAATAAGTGACACAACCTAATGGGTGGCTTGAGTCAGGTTAGGAAACCTCCAACACTGTAATATGGGGTACAAGGACGAGATAAAAAAAGGCATAGCAATTTATTTATTTAATTTCAAATTTAAGAGGCAACACATGGAAGGCCCGGTGCATGGAACAATAGTGCATGATATCAACATCAAGAATTTTAGGAAAAGGTATTGGAAAACCCACCTTATACCGGTATAAAACTCCTCATCTAGTATCAAACTTTAATTTTTCTAGAATAGGAGAAATTGTAGAAATAAACAAACATCATAAAAATAGGGCATATGATCTTTCATGAAGATAACATTCAATATGGTGATAAAAATAGATAAAATTATCAAGGGGACTTGTATACTTACCAAGGGTGATCAAACATGACTGAAAATATTTGATTCTGAGTCCAAAAGAGGGAGATCTCACCAAGCCTAGAAGGAGAGCCAAAGGGGAGATCAAGTGGAATGATGTGCGTGAAATAAAGGAGAAAAAAATGATGGTTAAGGGTTAAAATTATAAGAGGGGAAAACTGGAATTTCAACCTTTTTAAAGGGGTTTATGGTTTGGAATCATGGTTTTCCAAACTATGCACTAATAATATAGTCTCCACTATCTAGGAGACCACATCCCGCATGGCCTAGGTGCATAGTTAGAAAAACCAAGCACACAACATATGAAATACCTCTGTAATTTATTTCAAGTTTTTCATGGTCGTTCAGATCCTCTCACATGATTTCACAAACCATGATCCTCCCTTTACTGGGCCACATGGTTGAACCATGAAATTATTACTAACTATGTTTTATCCATTCACCTCAACTTGTTTCTTTAAAAACCAGAAATATGAGCTCTGAACCATGCCTTAATTTTCACAAAACTCTATGAGTTCCTTAGACACATTTATTTAGATAAAAATAATAGTTTTAAATATATTTTTAAATAATAAATACCTCCAAGAAAAATTGGGATCTTACAACCTCCCCTCCTTAAAACAATTCATCCCTAAGTCCTTCTGAGGGTGGTTAAACATCATTTGAGAATAATTCTTGAAACTGAGCATGTACATCAACCCATCTCTCCCAGATCTCATCCTATACAATTTCATTCTTCTATAGATCCCAAACTAGAGGAACTAAACTCCCTCAAAGAGCCTTCATTCTTCGATCAGAAATATGAATAAGATATTTCTCAAAAGAAGCATCAACATCCAACTCAACCTCATCAGGATGAATGAAATGAGATAGGTATGAATAGTAATGATATAGTTGAGAGACATGAAATTCATCATGAAAATCCCTATATATATGACGAAGATATTTTTTATAAGATACTGGTTTGACCCTCTCCAAAATATCGAAAGGTCCAACGAATCTAGGTGATAACTTTACTTTCCTCAAAATTCATCGATGACCTAGTCTTAGTGAAACACACAAGAAGACCCAATATCCCACCTCAAACTACAAAGGTCAGAATTAACTATCGACATAAGACTTCCAACTAGGCTGATGTATATCCATACACTTCCTAATAAGCTACACCTACTCTGATGTATCCTGAATGAGACATGGTCCAATTAGAATTTCCTCCCCTACCTCTAACCGGTACAGAGGTTTTCGACACAACCTACTATATAGGCCCTCATAAAGATCCATCTGTATAGTCACTTGGAATCTAATATTGTAATAAAATTTTATAAGGGGTAAATATTTCTCCCAAGAACCTCCAAAATCAAGGAAACATTCTTGGAGCATGTATTCTAAAAATTATATAGTATGCTAGGATCGACCGTCGGTCTGAGGGTGGTAGGATGTGCTCAGAAGAACCTATAAACTAATATATCTTTATAACCTATACCAAAACCACAATATAGAATGAGGGGACCTATACAAAATGTTAGTATGAAGAACACCATGAATATTTATAATCTCTAAGATGTAAATCCTTCTAAGATCATCCACTAAGAAGGTCTGCCTAATAGGCAAGAAATAGATGACATTCATCATTCTATCCACGATCACCCATAATGCATCATTTCCTTGAGGGGATTTTAGTAATAATATCACAAAATTCATTGTAAAGTTATCGCATTTCCACTCTATAATGGGTAATGGATGTAAAATAACAATAGGTCACTAGTGTTCCTCCTTCACCTACTGACATGTAAAACACAGAGTATAAAAACCTTTTATCTTCTTTTTTATACTAGGCTACCAATACTAGTAGTGTAAGTCACAGTGTAGATTGGTAAGATCAAGATGTACTATCTATTTGGAAGAATAAGATTCTTGCATCAGTTCCTCTCACATATTTGCATGAACCCAGACACATCCAAGAATGTGCAAGATCTCATACTCATCAATGACCCAACTAGGTGGTATGTTATCACCTAATATGCTTTCCCTTAAGACTAAGCCTTCAGGATCAGAAAGATTTATCATCTTCAATCGATCCAAAAGTGAATAAATCACTATTAAATCTATAAGATCAGTCTTACCATGAAATTCTTCAACCTCTATATGCATCCCATAAAATAGAGCCATCAACTTCCACTTGCCACTGGATTCCTGAACTGCTTCTGTTTGAGTCTTAAAGATCTATGCATAATCCATTGAATTTCCTTTACCAGGTGTATAATAAAGATCAAAACTAAAATACTAAATATATTCAACCCATATTCACCATATGAGGTTAAAATTACACTGATTTAATATGTATTTAGGACTTTTATGGTCTGTGTATACTATAAAATGATCTCCTAGAATCTAATGTGTCTAGATATATAGGTAGTGGACAACAACTACAAACTTGAGGCCATTCATCGGGTAATTGAGATTCTAAGGCCTCAACTTTTGAGACACACACACCATGAATTATTCCCCTTACATCAAAATGACTCCTATCTCGTTTGTTGAAGAATCATGATAAACTGTATACCCTATACCAAAATTAGGTAAAATCAGGATCAGTGCTGGGGTCAGCCTTCCTTTCAAATCCTAAAAGTCCTTCTCACAAGATTCAGACCATGTAAACTTAACACATTTCTTAGTCAATCCTATAAAAGGTGATATAATGCATGAGAAATTTAGAATAAAATTCCAATAATAACTAGCTATCCCCAAGAAACTATGAATATCAAGAATATTATTGGGATTCTCCCAGGAAACTATGACTCACCTTCTATGGATCCACATAAACCCCATATTCTTATATGATGTTTCATAGTAAGTGAACTTTATCAATACAAAAGTGGAATTTTGTGAGATTAGCATATAGATGTCACTCTCTTAGTGTATCCAATATGATTTCAAGGTGTTTTTAATGGTAAAGTCAAGTTTGAGAATACACCAAGATATCATTCAAGAGAACTACCACAAAAGAATCCAGGTACTGGTGAAATACCTGATTCATCAAATCCATAAAAACAGTCGGTACATTTTTGAGACCAAATTACATTACAAAATACTCATAAAGGACCTATTTTATTTATAAATATTTATGTGGTATGTACAAGGTCCTAAATCTTTCATGATGATATATTGAACTCAAATAAATCATTGAGAAAACCTGATCTCCTCAGAGATGATCAAATAGATCATCTATATAAGGTAATGGATACCAATTCGTAATTGTAATTTGATTCAAATGCTAGTAATCTATGAAAATCCTGAGGATCACATCCACCTTCTTGGTGAAAAGCATGGGTGAACCCCAAGGAGAAATACTAGGCCAGATATATCCTTTCGTTTCCAAGTCCTATAACTATATCTAGACTTCATAAATCTCAGTAGGCTCTATCCTATATAGAGGAATAGATACCAATACTACTCATAGAACAAGCTCAATGGTAAAATCTACCTCTCTCTCAGGAGTTAGTCTAGAGAATTATTCTGGGAAGACATCCCTGAAATGATCCACTATTGGAGGGAAATCTATATGGAATGTTCCTTGATCATTTAGAAAAAGACTAGAAATATAGGCTGACACTCTGCCCAACCCCTGATGCTCAGGTCCATATTAACTCACCTAGACATCCCATTATCCTTCGTAAACATAGATACCACCCTCACGTGATACGAAGAACACCCATTGATGATATAAATCGATACGAGTTTGATAAGGGACCAACCAATCCTTCCTTGAAATTACATCATAACCATTTTTTTAAGTATTAAAAGGTTCCATAAGAAATGATAGCCACCTAGCTCAAGGAACTACAACAAAAAGTCCTTTAACAATGCTAGAAAAGGAATTTTAAAAACACTAAAAAAAACACTAATAATCAAAGCACAGTTAAAAGACCGAAACTTTTATCAGTGCTAAAAAAAAGCTGTTAAAGTCACCCTTTAACAATGTTTTTTTATCACTGATAAAGTCAACACTGTTATAGGGGATAATTTTTTTTTCCGGACACCTATACACCCATCCCCTTTAATAGTTCTTCCACAACCCCTTTAACAATGCTCCACACCCCCTTTTATCCACACTTTTCAACCAATCACCCCTTTTATTAGCGTTTTTCAAATTTCTAGCCTCATGCATGCCCACTTGGATTCGAACCCTGCACCTCTCCTTCAAAGAAGTAAGGCCTTCACCACTACACCATATTGTTTTTCTGTATGTTTAATGACATTTATATTTATTTTTATATATATTTACATACATATATATAGATACATTATTATTTTTCAATAAATTTATACAATATGTGTGTGTGTGTGTGTGATATATTATATTTATTTAAATATATTATATATTATATTCATTTATATATATTTGATTATAATATATATATCATTTTATTAATACACATACATGTATATATAAACATTATAAATATATTTTTAAAATGTAAAAAATAGTTATACATTGTTTTAAATACATTTTTATAATATTTATTTATTTAGATATATTAGAATATACTTTTTTACATAAATATGTTGATATATGTATTTATATGATTAATTTATTATAAGTAAATGTAAGAAAACATGCATATATTTATTTATAAATAAAATTAAATTATGAAAATTTTTAAAATTTAAAAACCATAATATCAATATGAATGTAAAACCTGGTAAGAAATTCAATCCCCACTTAAAAATGAAAAAAAGACCCCTTTAAATGGGGTTGAAAGTCCGTCAAATGTTAAAAAATTAGGGTACCCCAACTAAAAACTCAATTTTAAAGGACTTATAGACCTTATTTGGACTCTAAAAATATGACATAGGTTTACCTATGTCACTAAGAGTGTAAATCTCATTACAGGATTCGATTTGATATATTATAGAGCCTAGACGGACACCCATATCAAAAGTTATGGCTGTTTTAAGTTTGAGTTATAATTTCAACTTATTTTAGATATTTTTTTTTATCTTCAAATTGATATTAAATGACTATTACTAAATAATAAAAAGCAAATTATAAATTAAATATATTTTTTAGTTATTTTAGAATCCATTTTCTCTAAATATATTATATATTAAGTGTAAATGCCTATTTACCTTATCTAAAACATATTTAGAAAAATATGTATTATATTTATATCAATATAAATATATTTATATATTATTTTTAATGAAAAATATTTTTCTTTAAGTATAATTTTATCAGCTCTTGTAAAAAATCGCTCATAAGGGTGGGGGTCTTTATTAGCGATTTTTAAAAAGTGTAGATAAACACCCCCTTTATCAAAACTTTTTTACAAGTGCTGATAAAAGACCCCATTTATGAGTGATTTTTTAAAAGTTTTGATATAGGGTGGGGCTTTTTTAGCACTTGTAAAAAATTACTAATAATGGTGAGTCTTTAATAGAGCTTTTTAGAACTGTTAGCACTGTTAAAGCTCTAGCATCAGATAAGCCTAGTTTTGTATTAGTGAGGGGACACTCCTTGTGTTGGTACACACTCTATAATTGGACTTCCAATGAAGTATCTAGAGTCATAATTCTATGTAAATACTCAATTTCAACCCTAAGAATTTCCATGATAGATAGAGAGATAAAATAATGTGAAGTTCCTATGTTAAATAAAGTAGATATTAAATTCAAGTCTATAAGAAATATAACTCAAACAATAGATAGACCAAAATTCTTATCCTAAGGTATAGGATATACTTCTTATATTTGGCCTTGAGCCACAACCTAACTACCCTGAGTCGATCGACTCTAGGGGTGCTTCATATCATAAATATGGCTTCATCGACATAAAAAAATCCTCAACCTAAACCTATGGTGATAATAAAACTCCCTACCTGATGTGGGGCTATTGAACCTACTCTAGAACTTGGAGCCAGTGTATACCCTGTATCATTAATGATTGTAGGAAACGTTCTGTAAAATCACTGAAGATGACCCATCATGCTGTAAGAACAACACTCCACTAGGTCTTTGATACACTAGGGATTTGTGTGTCCCAACATACCACATTGATGACATACTACATGGATTCCTAGGTGCATAATTTAACTACTATTTCCCCTATAATAAATCTCAAAGTGGTGCATCCTACCACCAAACAAACTGCCACCCTATCTAGGCACTGAACCACTATGCCCCACACCCTCAACCTTACTCAGGCTATGCTTGAAGATACACTCCTGGTTCACTATCTCAAAAATAGTATTCAGACATAAGACATTCACCTGGGATCATATGACCTACATAATCCTATCCTCAAATCACCTCACTCTAGTTAATTAATCACCGAGAACAACATGAAATATTGGAGATATATTAAATAATATGAGTAGTCCATAATGTATAGATTACCCTACTCCAAATTAATAAATTCCCTATCTCATTTGAATATTAATGTCTCTGGGTAGAAGTAATCTTTAAAACTAGTCTTGAAGTCCCTCCAGACCATACCTTGATATTGATCTACCTTGTCTAGAACATCCCAAAAATGTCTAGTGGATCCATGGATCATATAAACTATGAGCTTGTCCCTCCTTTCTAGAGTAATCTCTAGATGATCTAAGATGTAAAATATAGCCTCTATCCAAGAATCATCATCTTAGGGACCACCATCCCCTCAAAATGTTGGTGGATACTACTACTGAAAATCCCTATTAAACTCATACATCATTGGTGTAGGCCATGGAACACCTTGTATAGACTACACTAATCATATAAAACCCTATTGAATATGAGAATCATTTTTTATATTAGGTATAAATGGAGGTACTAAAGGTGGCACTACAGGTGCTAACACTGGTGGTTCAGGTTCGACCCCTTTCAGATCATGGTCATCACCACCCTCCTAGAATTTGACTTGAGGTCATCATAGAGGCATATATTTACAATTCCAAGAACACACCTTAAACACTATAAAACTATTAGATATTTAATTATAAAAATAATATAGGTATAAAGGGTCACCACCTGTGATGTACTAACCCAACTACCTGCTACTAAGGCCCGGGAATTGGTAAGATTTTAAGTTTCAATCATAGAGGTTTATTTATATAGTATCAATTGAAATTTATAGAGGAAAAAACATTAATTTATAATTATAATACCTATTTAATATAAACCATTTCATCTAAGAATTATAATTAAACAAAATTTACATTTATACCATGGTCAAATTAGATGAGTTCCCATTTCCAAGTTATAAAGTTATAACCTTATAAGTTACAATTAACACTTCATGTAACTATAACCTGACCTTTACATCTGGTATTAGGATGTAACATGTCTATATTAAATGATTATATTATATGGATCAAAATCCCTAATTTATAGAGGTACATTATTTATAAATTAAAATCATCATCCATTTAATCACAATAAACTAATGTTTCAGGCCATATAACTAAAGTTTCATAGCTCAAACATTTTATCATTGGTTAGTTAAGGTGACACCATCAATCTATGTAAAAAAAACAATTTAGGTTGATGTAGAAACTTTATGCAACCAATTATTTTTCCCTTTTAATATAATAAATTCCAATTACAAATATAACTATCAAGGTACCACAAATATACATTTGGGGATGCGCGTAGTAAATAAACATGGCATGGAACATGCATGAAATATAAATCCTCATGCGCCTATAATGATGCATGCACAATGCTTCCTTTTCATACCAGGTCAAGTGAAAAAAGAAAATACATAATGATAATAAATACCATAAGTAATGTGCATCACCAAATAGTGAAATTTGTAAAACTGTAATAGAAAAAAAACCCAGAACAATAGGTCCCATACCAGGAAACTTGGATCTTTACCTATATTTGGGTTAGCTACTACAAATCAAAGGTTCATTAACAAATTACAACATGTCCAAACCTCCTTTCTGTTATCTCAAAAAAGGAAGACAAAGGAAAAGAAGCTCTAATACCACTTTGTGATGTCTTGAGCCCAGTTCATTAATAAGTAATTGGACTTAGTGACCACATGGTCTCAAGCACAGCTCCACGTATGCTAGAGGCTACTGACCAGAAGTGATGGTATAAGGTGGTATGGTGGGGAGACTATACCCTCATTATTAGATTGCAGGAAAATAGTGAATAAATCATAAATAAATAAAAGCAATAATAATGAAAACAATAGAAGTAAATCATCATGATAATAATTATAGATAGAATTAATAATACCCGAAATCATATAAAAAATGATGATGTCATAATTCTATACAAAAAAGGAAGTAAGGGAACATGGTAGTAGACATACAATAGTATATGCTATAAAAAATAAAAAAAATTAAAAAAATCTAAACCCCAATATAATCATTAGCACTATCTCGACCCTCTTCTCTCATACTCTATCCTAGTATAGAAAGTTAAGTGTTTATAGTGGGGAACTTCCCTTTGTCCCTACCTATATCCATGAAGTCTATATGGGTACCAATCAGTGGATTGAATATGGTGAGTAAAACTTAGTAGTCCACCACCAACAGTCTATAATACTACCCAATCCATGAATATATAATGAAGCAGTGTGTTAGTAATAAGAGAAGTAGTAAATGAAATAAATAACACCTCTATTGACTTGGGTTCCTCATGGGATACCCATATGAATTTACCCACTTAGACCTAAGATGGAGTGACTCGAAGTATTTATTATTTTATAATATAGGATCAAGACTCGAGGCACAAAAACAAGGTGTCCCTACATAATGACAATTATATAAGGGATCAACAAGTCCCATGTAATTTAAGACTTAACAGTCATATGTAAACCAAGACACATTTATATATTTAATTCCTTAATGCATTTATAACACTGGCAAAAACCAAGTATGTTTGTTGAATTTGAAAATGTGTCATTTAATTAGTTGATGTTCTGATCCTATCCAAGGAAATCCGTGTAAGGAATCCATGTATAAATACAAACATAATGTAATCCCATTATCCTATGGGCTCATCCATGGCATCCCAAATCGAAACCCAAGTATCTCCCAAGGTGGGGTATAACTATTACTTCCCTTTGGGTTTTTCTAAGGAATTATATGTATTAACCCATGTATAAACCATGTAATAATATAAATCCATAATACTAGTGAGACCATACAAGGTGTTCTATGTAGGAATCCAAGTATCTCCCCCAACATGGCATAATTCCAATTATAATTTATTCTATCCAATATGCCCGGTGATCCCATCCAAGGAATTCCAAATCAGAACCTAAGTATCTCTTATTACATAACATTTTGAATGGTTATGGTTTAGATAACTATATATATAGTTAAAATTTCACTTAATTCAAATATTCATTTCATTTATAGGGGTCAAATCAAGTATAAAGTAAGAATAATCAAGGGGCCAAGTGATTAGGACTCACCATTCAATTTTCATTCAATTCATTTGGACATTTTATTTGTACGGGATAATCCCAAACCCACCTCAATGGGGTTCAATTACATAAGAAAGGAATTATGATAATGGAATTTAATAAACTCACCCTAGGGGGTGTTTTATCTCTTTAAACCAAGATGAAATGAATAGGGAAAATAAGCCACACACCCTAAGGGGTGGTTCAAGTCAGGTTAGACAACCTCCAATGCTGCCATTTTGGATGGAAGGACTAACTTAAATAAGGTATTACTAATTTAATTAATTAATTTCACATTTAAGAGGTAAAACATGTAAGATCTAGTGCATGAAATAATGTCACAAGTTATACAAAACAAGAATTTAAGGAAAGGTACTATACCACCAACCTTACACTAGTAGATGAATCCTCATACAATATCAACCTTTAATTTGGGATAGAACAAGAGAAATTTTAGAAATAGAAAAATTATATAAAAATATGGAATATGACCTCACATGAAGATAAAATTCAATACAGAAAGAAAAACATAGAAAATAATCAAGAGGACTCGTAGACTTATCGAGGGTGATAAAATGTGACTGATGGAATTTGATTTCGTGTCCATATAAGGGAGATCTCACCAAGACTAGAAGGATATCCAACAGGGAGTTCAAGCGGGCTATTGTGAGTGGAATGAAGTGTAAGAAAAGAGGTTTAAGGGTTAAAAGGTTAGGAGGGAAAAACTAGAATTTCACCCTTTATAAAGGGGTGCATGGTTTTGCTGTATGTTTTTCCAAACCGTGCTCTATCCATGTGGTATCCACTATCTGAGATGTTGCACCCCGCATGGCCTAAGAGCATTGTCAGACAAAGAATGTGAACACCATATGAAATACCTCTACAATTTGTTATAGGTTTTTCATGGCCACTTGACTCCTCTCACATGGTTTTTCTAACCATGCTCCTCCCTTTACAATGTTTCATAGTTTATCCATGTGATTACTACTAACCGTTCACCAACCATGTGCCTTAGACCATTTCTTTAAAAACCAGAACTCCAATCTTCACACCATGCCCGAACACTTCCATAACTTCTGTGACTTCCTTAATCCCAATTATTTAGATAAAAACATGTTGTTTTAAATAATGTTTTAAAGAATCCATACCTCCAAGAAAACCTGGGATCTTATAATAAATTTTACAATAATTTTCCAATGTTGTTAACAGTTTTGAAGCTGTAGGTGAAAAATATTATGTCGAAGGAACACTTGGGCATAAAATCATAGAATCACATATAATAGAATAATAAAAGAAGAGGACAAAAACACTTAATTATTCTAGGGATGCAAATAAAATATCAATCTATGAGGTGACTAGTTATCAATTTTTATATGAGATAACAATGTCGATATATAATGAATTTGTATTGAAAAAGAAGAGAGTTTCATTTTAAAAATTTAACTATTAATATTTCAAAATAAGAAGATTAGGATTTTTCTAAGAGATATTAGGATATATTTTGATAAGAAAGGGATGCTTATTGAAGGAACCAAATTAAACAAGATTCAATTATATATACATGATTTCCATTGAGTTACCATAAATGAAATTATTTAACTAAATCAATATTCATTTCATAGTGTTAGTCAAAATGGGTTGACCATTGGGTTCTTAACTATGTAATATTTTCCCAATTTGAAATTATTGATTAACTACACTATATCAACTCAATGCTTAATAGAGTAGAGAAAAGGAAACAAATATAGGAAAAAGGGGGACATGTGATACCACTATAGGTGGTCTCAAATATTGAATATTAGTGACCACCAAATATATCCATCATATTTTTTTTTAAAAATTCAAGTCAATTTTCACCTTCACTAACCCACCCCAACAAACAAACCCCAACCTAACTTATACCATAACCATATTTTCACTCCCCACCACTATTCCTCACATGATCATCCTATGCCACTATATATACATAAAAACATGCAAGAAAAGTCCTACAAATCAAAGTGAAGGGAAACCCCCATTCCAAAATACCAAAATGAAAAGGGGTATTCGAATCTAGAGGGGACCCTAGAGATCTAAAGTGGAAACCCATTGGATTTAGAAAAACGATTTCTCAACACAAATTGCAAAATATTATTGAAAAGAAGGATTCAAATTTGGGGTTTTAGTGATCAATTATAGGGGAATAGAAACTAAAAAAATGTGAAATAAAGTAAAATTGAATAAATATGTGTATAAAGAATCAAATACCTTTAGTTTTGGGAGGGTCGATTCATTCGAGAGATTCAAGGGAGAGCACTGGCAGAGGTTGAGTTTCGTGAGAGCTTGAATAATGCAAACGAGTGGGGATTCCATTAGGGTTGATTTTAGAAGTTCGGAAGTTCTTTAAGTGTGCTTTTTTTAAGAACTGATAAAAACTGTCTAAAATAAATTAAAAAATTATTAAATAAATAAATATTAAAAAAGAATAAATTATAAAAGAAGTGAAAAATAATTAAAATTATTAATGAATAAATAATATTAAATGAATTCATGTTAAAAATGAGTGAAATTTAATAATTAAAAAATAATATACTTCATAAATATTTTAAAAATGAATACGTTTTATTAATTATATAAATTATAAAAAAAATTAAAAATGAATATATATTAAAATGAAAATGAGTACATATTAATTATTTACATTAAAACCATATTAAAAACCTTAAATGTTAATGAATAAATAAATAAAAATAAATTATTAAAAATGAAAAAAAATTATAAATATTAAATGAATAAATATGAAAAATGAATAAAATTTAACAAAAACGTAAAAACTAATTAACATTGTTAAGGAATAAATAATATTAAATGAATGAATCTAAAAAAAGAGTAAAATTTAATAATTAAAAAATCAATAGATTGGAAAAATATTAAAAAAAGAATAAGTGTTATTAATTATATAGATTATTAAAAAAAATTAAAAATGAATATATATTAAAATGAAAATGAATGCATATTAATTATATAAATTACAAGCTTTTAAAAAAATTAAATGTTAAAGAATAGATATGCAAAAATAAATATAAAAAATGAATAAAATTACAAAAATATTAAATGAATAAAAATAAAAAATGAATAAATTACTAAAATATTAAAAAATAATTAATGTTATTAGTGAATAAATAATATCGAAAATGAATAAATTATAAAAAATATTTAAAAGTTATAAATATTATATATTAAATAAAATAAAAAATGAATAAAATTTAATTAACAATTAAAAACATAATATATTAAATATTAAATATTAATAAATAAAATTATAAAACGAATATTAAAAAATAACTAAATTACAAAAATATTATAGATGTATGTGTGTGTTTCTATATAAAATTGTATTAATTACATTTATATTTGTGTGAAATTAATGTATATATAACATAAGTTTGTTATATGTCAAATTGAAAAAAACAAATAACATCTATGTAATATGTTATTAAATATATATTACTCTATACTAATTATCAAACACTTTTAATTAATATTATTTTTTAATTATTTTAGAAATAATTTTTCACTAAATATATTGCTTATTAAGTGTAAATATATATATTTTATTATATAAATCAGATTTAAGGAAGTATTATATATATATTAATATAAAAATATTTATATATTAAAAATATTAAATATATTAATGAATAAATTTGTATAAAAAAATATTAAAAATGAATAAATTTAAAAAATATTAAACGAATACATATAAAAAATAAATTAATTTAAAAAAAATTAGAAATAATTAACATTATTAATGAATAAATAATATTGAATGAATGAATGTTAAAGAATGAGTGAAATTCAATTAAAAAATTAATAGATTGAAAAATAAATTTAAAAAACGAATAAGAGTTAATAATTGTATAAATAAAATTAAATTAAAAAAAAATAAATATTAAATTGAAAATAAATACATATATTAATTATAAAAATTACAACTGTATTAAAAATAATAAATGTTAATTAATAAATAAGTATAAATAATTATTAAAAATGAATAATATCAAAAAAATATAAAACACATAAAAATTAAAAATGAATAAATTACAAAAAAATTAAAATATTTATTAATGAAATAAATAATAATAAAATTAAATAAATTAATTAAATAAATATATATATATATATATTAAAAATTAATAAATAGTAAATATTAAATAAAAATATAATTAATGAATAAATTTTAATAATTAAAAATAATATATATTAAATATTAAATATTAATAAATAAAAATCCAAAATGATAATATTAAAAAATTTATTATCTGTGTATGTGTGTTTCCATATAAAATTGACTTAATTTCATATATATGTACACGTGAAATTAATTATTCATATATAAAAAGGTTTAATATATGCCAAATTGAAAAAAATGACATTGATATAACGATTTTTTTTAAATTTATGCTAATTTTAATTTTTAATATTTTTTAATTAATATTAATGTTTAATTAACTTATAAATAATTTTAACTAAATATATGACATATTAAGTGTAAATACATATTTATTATTATATAAATCATATTTAAGAAAATTATATATATATATATATATAATCAATATAGATATATTTATTTATTAAATATGATTTTTAATAATATATATTTTTTCAAATATATCCTTTTACCAGCCCTAAATCATGCATTGATAAAGGACATTATTATCTGTGCTATACAAAATCACTAATAAATATATCCTTTATTTAAGTTAAAAATACAATGACAAGGGTAAAAAATTTTCAGTGTTTTTTTAGCGCTGATAAAGATACCCTTTACCCGTGCTTTTATATAACACTGATAAAACCACCCCATTATCATCACCTTTTTTAGCGCTAATAAAGGGAACTGCTCAATATTCATGATTTTATAGTAGTGGTTTATGTGTATGTGTCTGTGTATGCATGTGGATGCACATGCATGTATGTGTGTTTGTTTGTGTATGTATATGTGTATATATATGTGTATGTATGTGATGTATGTTTATGTGTATGTTTATATTGTATGTGTATGTTTATGTAGTGTGTGTATGTATGCATATATATGTAATTGTATGCATGTGTATGTGCAGACATATGTGTTCGTGTATGCATGTGTTTATACATGTATGAATATGTATGTGTATGTGTATGTGTATGTGTATGTGTATGTGTATGTGTATGTATGCATACATGTATGTCTATGAATATGTATGTATGTATGCATTTGTATGTAATGTGTATGTCTGTTTATTCATTTAATATTATTTATTAATTTTTAATATTATTTATATTTAATAATTTTTCAAAACTAATTAATTTTTTTTAATATTTATTCATTTTTAATATTTGTTTTGCAACATCCTTCCCCTCCTCATTAGCTTGAGAAGAGGAGGGGATGCTTGGCCTTATGTGACATTTCAAAGACACCAAAGGCTAGCAATAAATGCCAAAGGTCTTAGGAAAATGTTGGGGGATGATTTGACCTTAAAGATAAAATAATCTGTTAACACTGGTCTAAAAAATCCATGAAAAACTAGAAGATGTATGAAAAAAACACGTGATCTCAAATACAAATCAAATAAACTAAAATATCAAAGTGATAATGGAAACAAGAAAAACAAACTAAAAATAACAATGGACAAAAAGACCAAAACCAATAAAATACCCCATCCAACCAAATCCAAGATCTAAATCCACCTTTTATGCCCAATGTATCACAATTCATCACTAGAGAAGTATGATACCTTTCCCTTTCCTATGTCCTGATAGATGACATATGCAAACACATCGAGGTGTCCAAGAAAGGGGTGAGTATAAACTCACCAGAATTTACCCAAAAACATCTCAACAAATTCTACTAGGATAAGAACTAGGTATCACATTTTATATAAAAGAATTTAAAATCATTTAAAATAGTTTATATCAAAATCATAAGCAAGTTCTATGGAAATAAATAAACAAAACCTTTTGAAAATTTCTCATTTATTTAGTATACCCATGTCTCCACACACACACCCATGCATGCCAAGTGATAGTTCCATTCTCATGCAAGGTCTCTCATAAATCCACTGAGGTATCACTAGATTTCCAATCTCCTTGTACCCCAATGACACACACCCCATATTCTGGGTCATGTCTCATTACCCTAATGGTACATGCCACTTCCATAGGGTTATATTAGAAGCAAAAAACTCATTCCAACCATATATTCTAAACTTCATGCTAAACCATTTCATATGAAAACCAATATCTCTTGAATTTTTTTATCAAAAACCTTATGTTCATCAAAACCATTCCATAATTTTAAAAACATCATTTTAAAATTATAAACAAAGGGTTTTCTAAAATCCATCCAAAATTCCAAAATTTCCAAAGACACAATGAAATGGGATTTCTATTAAGAATCACACAAGGATTTCACAGAAATATCAAGAAAATATTTTTATCAAAACTAATCCTTCAAGTTCTATAATGATGGAGGTGAGAGAGAAGCTACCTAACTCTCAAAGATAGGTAAAAACGAATAATGTCACTAATATATTCTTGATCTAACTTTGGATCTTCTTTAATTCAAAAGATTCAATCATATCTCATCAACATTATAATAGATATATCCGTAATGGACTATATATATCATTATGGGAGAGAGGATAATAATATATCTAAGAATAACATAGAAGAATAATTACTTACCCATGAATCCGGATCTCCAACGTGCTTCGATTCGACAAAAGTTCTATCCAAATAAAAATGAATCTCCAAATGAGCCTTGGGAGAAATGGGAATTTGAGTTCCATAGGGATTAGGGGACTAATGAGGGTCTTGAGCCTTAATTTAGATTAAAAACACAAGTTTTGGACTATTAACTGTACATTGCATGTCTAGGTCTCACGGTTTGGAAAACTATACAGTGCTACTGCCTAGATCCAACGCCTCGCACGACTAGCTGACCTAGTAAGACAAACCATGCACCAACCATGATTTTCCCTATCCTTCAATTTTTATGGTTTCCCCTAGACACTTTCATGGTTTGGAAAAAACCATTCACTTTACGAGTATACCCCAAAAAATGTTACACGATTTTCTGGAGGTGGTTCGCAGTTTCTTTGTGCACCTCCCAAAACACCTCCAAAACGTGTCAAAACCTCCCCGAACCTCCCAAAACTTAACCAACACATTATATAAGCTCAAAATACATAAAATAAAGGTAAAGTACCTGAAATAGGGGGTTTTAAATTCTCCCCACCATTATTATTTATGTCCTTAGAAAGTAGAAAACTGGTGTTATCTTGGAAGAGTTCAGGCCACTGTTCCAAAATATCCTTCTCACATTCCCATGTCTCTTCCTAAATCTAACCATGTTTCCACAAAACCCACACTAAATTGATGATTTTCCCTTGCAATATATGACCTTGCCTATCCAAAATATATATCGACACATGAATAAATATAGAATCCAGTTCGATATCAACACGGTCCCACTGAATAACATGGCCAACATCAGGTTGGTACTTTTTTAATTGAGATACATGAAACACATTATGCACTAAAATGAACCTTACAGGTAGATCCAAATGATTTTCTACCACACCAACCTATTTCAGTATCTAAAAATGGATAATGTACTGAGGAGAATACTTTCCCTCCTTACCAAAATGACGATGACTAAGCATTGAAGAGATACTAAAAACACATGATTACCCACCTCAAATGACAACGGTTGATGATGGTGATTTGCATACAATTTTTGATGACTCTGATCCATCAACATTCTATTTCTGATCATATAAATCTTCTCCATTGTTTCTTAAACATGACTTGCCCTGATAAGTAAAGTATCACATGTTTTCACCCAACAAAGTGAAGAATGACAAGGAAAACCATAAAATGCTTTAAAATAATTCATATATATAGAGGGTTAAAAACTATTATTATACAAGAACTACACTAATTGTATGTGATATTCCCATGTGCCTCTAAAACCCATCATAAAAGACCTAATAATGTACTTCTACATTTGGATCATCCTTTCTGATTTTTCATCTGTTTGAGGATGATAAGATGTAATCATAGTCAACTGGGTTCCAAGGGACTACTACATGGATTTATAAAAAAAATATGTAAACCTGGTGCCTTGATTAGATACAAAAAAGACTAGAATACTGTGCATCTTTATTATTCTCTAAATATAGATTTTTTAATAGTCTTCCACCATATTAGTTTCATGAATAGCAATGAAGTGAGATGAATTTGTGAGCTGATCCACAATCACCCATATGGAATCATGCTTCCTAACCGTTCTTGGTAGATATGTCACTAAATCCATGGATATTTTATCCTATTTCCACAAATGTATAGGTAAATATTTAAACATAACAGTTTATTGTTGATGTTATTCCTTGACCTATTGATAGGTGAGGCATAACAAGACATACTCTTCCACTATTCTTTTCATGACAACCCACATAAACTACGCTCTAAGAACTTTATACATATTCAGTATTCTTGGATGGACAACCCATCTTGAACGGTGGTAGGAATAATGGAGATATTCTTAATAGGTTGGAGGAACCACCATATGGTCCCTAAATCACACATATATTTTCCATTTGTCTTCCATCCATCAATTATCTATAAACTATTGAGTTGTGACCTCAAAATAAAACATTATGAATTAGATTCCTGAGCATGTCTAACCTGCTCAACTAAAACATGAACAAATGAAACTAAAAATAAAGTTATAATGTTACCTTGATCAACACACTCCATATGAATATCTATTATGACTGAAATTATCTACCACTAATTTGGATCTTCTTTAGAAAGTTGATTATATGACTTCTTAATTCATGCATCAGCCACGAACTTCACTTTACTTGGTGTATACATCAAGTCAAATTCGAACATTTGAATATATTCCATCTATATTCTTTGCATTATATTCAAATCCCTTTGTGAGAAAACATGTTTCAAACTTTTATGATCCATAAAAATAAAAAATTTCTCACCAAAAAAAGAATGACACTAAGTTTTCAAATCATGGACTACAATAGCTAATTCTAAATCATATATTTGGTAGTTCTTCTCATGTAACCATAATTTTTGTGTGCCATAAGAAACTAAATGATCCATATACTTGAGAAAACAACCCAACCCATATCCTGATGCATCACAATAGACCACATAGCTCTATATTATTTCTAGAAATATCAGGATAGCTACTGATGTAAGTAAAACATTAAGTTCTTAGAAATATTTCTGGAATTCATTATTCCATTTTAAGGGGATTACCTTCCTTGTAAAAGTTTTCCTATGTGAGGAAAGACATATATAACCATGAATAAAGAATCAGTAGTATACCGCAAATCTAAGAAAATTGTGTATCTCAAAGAAATTATTTGGTGGTTTCTAAGAGATAAGATCTTATATCTTTTCAGGATATATAGAAAATTCATTTACAAGTTAAGTATTAAAAAATAATACAATTTATAACATCCTTCCCTTACTCAATGGCTTGAGAGGAGGAAGAGGTGCTACTGGGCCTTAGGTGATATCCTCAATACACAAAAAGCTGGAAATAAATTCCAAGGTCTTAAGAAAATGTTGGGGGATGATTTTACCTTAAAGATAAAACTTGTCAATACCAAACCAAATCATACATAAAAAACTAGATGATACATGAAAAAACCATGTGATCTAAAATAAAAATAAAAAACAAAAAATATTAGAGTGAGAATGGAAAAAAGACAAAAAATAAACAAGACCAAGGGATAATAAGACCAAAACCAATAAAATACCCCATAAAACCAACTCCAAGCTCAAACTCAACCTCTATTTCCCAAGGTATCATGGTGATTCACTAGAGAATTATGACACCTTTCACTTTCTTGTGTCCTGATAGATGAGATTTGAAAATGCACCGAGGTTCCCAAGAAGGGAGTGAGTATAATAGGATTTCCCCAAAGACTTCCCAACACACACCACTAGGATAAGAGCTGGTTAGCATATTTTATATGAAAAATTTTAAAATAATTTAAAATAGTTTATATAAAAACCATATGAAAGTTCCATATTGGGAAATAAAAAAACCTTTGAAACATTTCTCATCTATTTGGCATACCCATGTCTCCACACACAAAAATACACCCATGAATTCCAAGTGATAGTTTCATAATCATGAGATGTCTCTCATCAATCCACCAAGTCATCAATAAATGGTCAATATCCTTATTCCCCAATGGAACACACCCCATCTTTTGAGTTACATACCAATACCCCAATGGTACATGCCCCATCTACAGGGTCATGTTGGAAGTAACGAATTTACAATAACAATGTATGAAAAACTCCATTCCAAAACATTTCAAACAATCGTTTTAAAATTATAAACAAAAGGTTTTCTAAAATCCATCTAAATTCCCAAAATTTCCAAATCCATAACCAATTGAAATTTACATCAAGAATCAAACATGTATTAGAAAATAATATTAAGAAAATAATTTTATCAAAACTAAACCCTCAAGTTCTATAATGGTGGATAATAGAGATAATCCATTTACCTCTCAATGATTAGTGAAAATGAAGAACGAAACTAAGATATTCTAGATAAGACCTTGGATCTTTTTTCCTTTAATAGATTCAATAATATCTCATAAAGATTCTCATTATAGAACATAGATCTATCCATAAAAGACTAGATATTTCATTTCAGTAGAGATAAAAATAGTAGATCTTAGAAGAATGTAGAAGAATGATTACTTATCGATGAATCCAGATCTCCAACATGCTTTGATTCAAAAAAATTTACCACTGAATCAAAAGGAATCACCAAAGGAGCCTTGGGAGAAAAGGAAATTTGAGATTATGAGGTATTAAGTTATTAATGGGGGTCCCAAGACTTAATTTGAATTAAAAACAAAATTTTATGGGAATTAAATATACTTTGCATGGTTAGGTCACACGGTTTAGAAAACTATGTGCAATAAAAAAATTTACATGGTTGGATCGCACAGTTAGACAAACTATGTTCTAAATATGATTTTACCTCTATTTCACTTCGCACAGTTTCCCCTAGACACTCACACAGTTTAGCTAAACCACACACCAACTGTAAACCTATCCACTAACTCCAAAACATGTTTCATGATTTTATGTATGTGGTTCAAGGTTTCTACTAATCGTACACTAATTATGCACCTCTAGAAACACTTATAAAACATGTCAAAACCACCCTGAACCTCCCAAAACTTAACCCAAGAATTATATATGCTTAAAATAAACAAAATAAGGGTAAAGTACCTAAAACTAGGGGAACTAAATATTTATTTAATATTTTTTAATATATTCAATTTTGATAGTTATTTATAAATTTTTAAATATTTATACATTTAATTAAAAAAATAATATTTTTAATTATTAGTAAAAATTATAATGGTTAAGAATTTATTATATTTATTATATACAATCAATAAAATATGAATATTAATAATTACTAATATAATTATTATTTATTTATTCATTTTTATTCCAAATTTTATTTGTTTGTAATTCATATAAATAATGTTTTTAATTAACCTTTTAAAAATATTTTTGTAATTTATTCAATTTTATTTATCCAGTTTTAATATACGTTCATTTAATATTATTTTTTCATTTTTTATATTTATTAATTTTTAATATCTTTGGATTTATTCATTTTTTAAAAATTTATGCATATTTATTTACTAAGTTTTAATATTTTCAATATGTTTGTAATTTATATGATAAATTTTTATTCATATTTATTTATTAAGTTTTAATATTTCTAATATTTTTAAAATCTATATAATTAAATTATTCAAATTCATTTTAATTTTAATATTTTTGTAATTTAAATAATTAATATAATTCATTTTTAATATTTTTGTTACTTGTATATTTAATATTATTTATTTAATCATTTTTAATCATTTTTTGATGTATTTTTAATTCATGTAATTAATGTTATGAATTCACCTTTTTAAATATTTTTATAATTTATTCAATTTTGTTTATTCATTTTCATTATTATTTCATTTAATATTATTTCTTAATTTTTAATATTTATTTATAAATATTTATTTTCTAAGTCTTAATATTTTCAATATGTTTGTAATTTATATGATTAATAATTTTTTATAAATTTTTTATTTATATGATTTATATTATTGGGTGATGGTTGGGAGGGTTTCTCTAGCATTTTAATGAATAATCCCTCTATAATCTTTGATGGGAAATACAATCCATTATTACTTGAATCCTGATAAGGTCTTCATTCTACCTTTGAAGGTTAAAGTTTTCAGGAGAGATGTAGAATAAGTGAACCTTACCTCAGAGGATCATAGCCGTTCAGCTATTCCAAAGGAATTGATCGGCCTTTTGGATTCTAGGTCTAACCTTTATTGGGTTTTTGTGGATCTCAAAGAAGGGGATCCAGGTTTACCGCAACACATCACAAATAACAAATTCATTACTATTATTGAAGTGAATAAATATTTCCTTGATGAGAGAATTGAGAAATGTAGTTTTTTAGTCATCAGTTGAAAATTTTTATCAAGAGACTTGAATCAGAACTTTGATGCCCAGAATTGAAGGCTTGATGATTTTTGGAGGTCAAGGGATCAGATAATGATATCCATTGGTAAGTGTTTCTTCGATCTTATTTTCCCATTAGCTTCCATGCCTAGGGCTCTGGGTTTATCCATCTCGATCTATGTACATTGAAGCATAAAGAATGGAATCTTTATTCAATCTAGATAAATTAAATAACTTGACTATACAGGTATGGATCATAATTAGTGTTCTTAGTTTCTTTTTTGGAATCCTAAAATCTTATGGGAAATTGTATATATTTCTGGTGTTTTGGTCAAGATTGAAAATGAAACTGAAAGAGAAAGATATGGGTATTTTTCCAGAATCCTTATAGAAATTGATCTTAACTCAACCTTAATTGAAAGCATTATTTTGGAAGATAAGGATATTTTTTAACTTACAATTGAAATTTAGAAAAGACTATGTCTTTCATGTCCTGCAAATTCATTGGTCATACCAGTGATAAATGTAGAAAATATTTGTTTTACACCCTATGAAATAAATTAGGTCATGGGTTAGAAAAATGTAGAATGGGGTGTAAGTCCTTGGTTAATAATGTCACTGAAAATGATCTTAATAAAGGAAATAAGGATAGTTATGATTATGTTTTGGCTGGGGGGTCTCCTCTAAATACTCCTTCTGAGAAGCTACCCAACCCAAACCATGTGAATTATGATAAAAGGAAAGATTTTTCTACCTCCTATTCCAATATGGTTCCTAGTGATGCTGCCCAAATTCCTATTATTGGTGATGCTAAAACTTCTTCATTGAGGGATATGATCTGGATATCCTTAATTATATAGCCTAAGGTGGGAGAATTATACGAGGAAATGTGGTTGATACACAAACTAAGAATTCAGATTACAATGAAGCTACTATGGATGATGCTGACTTACTAGAGGAACAATATTGGTCCTCTAGGAAAGGTAACAAGTTGTCTGCTATCTCAGTCACATTACTAATTTATCCACTAATAGAAATAAGGAATCTATATAGGATATAAATATGAATCCTATTCAAAGTCATAGTGTATAGGTGGATAATATCTCTGAAAAAGAGTTAACGGAAGAGGATGCTGGCCATAAATAGTGAACCCAATCAACTGAGGTGATCAAGGATGTTGTATCCAAAAATTTTATTGATGCAATGGAAGTTGGGATCAAAGGAGGCACTTTCACCTAGGGGTAGAGCCCATTTATAATGAAGGGGATGGCAGATATAACCATAGATATTTTAGGAATATCTAGTTCATGCACTAATGGGTATCTTTCTTGACTTGGGTCTTTTCCAGCTCCTTATCCACTATCTTTAATCAAGAATGATCTTGATCATTTAGGGAATTTTAGATATAGTTAAAAACCAAGCAATGATAAGGAATTATCTTTCCACTCTTATTTTGTTATTATATCCATCATTAAAGAGGGTGGTAAATCTATTTATGTTCAGCATAAGGAAGATAAAAATATTAAAGTTAGCACATGGATTTACTCCACACTCATAACTTATTTGAGCTACTTGGTTCTAAATTCTACGAGGAGGATCAAAAAGTAAGTAAATACAAAGTTTATTTGAAGGTGGATGATGAGAAGATTATAGTCAATAATAGTGTTTATACACTTGCTAATTTGGAGTCTTTTAGTAGAGAATTTTTCTTGAGAAAGTCAATGGATCTTGGACTATGGGCACTTAATACTGGATCACTACCAATATTTAAGGACAAATCAATTTATTTAAGAAACAGGGAGGATGGTATCAAAGAACATGTTGCTAAGGTGTCTTTAGATGAAGAAAGTGGGTCATGGAAAATTCCCAAGACTTGGAGGAGGTGGAAACATCCTCATGGTAGGGGAGGATGAGTTTCCCAACATAACATGGTCATTATATCTCAGTTGTTGATCTTGATACATGAAGACTATTTTAGGTGCTTGTTTCATTGTATGTTATCCATATTTTTCTAATGAGGTCAGATATTGCCATTTCTAACCCCATTTTGTCCATTATATCCCTTTCCCTTTTCCTTAGTAAAGGGTTCTAACCCTAGATCATTTCCAATATTTATTTATTTATTTATTTTTCTTCATTTTTATGGGTTGGTAATTCATTTAATTAATCTTAAGAATTCATTGTTTTATTTTTTATAATTAATTAAATTTTATTTATTCTATTTTAATATTGTTTCATTTAATATTATTTACTCATTTTTAACATTTATTAATTTTTTTACAATTTATTTATTTTTCTAATATTTATTTACTATGTTTTAATATTTTCAATATGTTTATAGTTTATATGATTAATTTTTATTAATTTTTATTATGTTTTAATTTTTTTAAAATGTTTGAAATTTATATAATTAATTTATTTAAATGAATTTTTAATTTTTTTGTTTAACAAAATTCATTTTTAATAATTTTTTTATTTATATAATTGATATTTTTTATTTATTAATTTTTATTCATTTTTTATGTGTTTTTAATTTATGTAATTGATGTTATGAATTCAATTTTTTTTAATATTTTTGTAATTTATTAAAATTTATTTATTCATTTTTAATATCCATTCACTTAAAATTATTTATTAATTTTTAATATTTTTAGAATTTATTTAAATTTTAATATTATTTGTATATATATTTATTAAGTTTTAATATTTTCAAAATTATTGTAATTTAAATTAATACTTTATTTATAGGCATTTCTTAATATTCATGTAATTTAAATAGTTAGTATAATTCATTTTTAACAATTTTTTATTTATATAATTAATATTATTTATTTATCCATTTTATTAATTTTTACATCTTTTGCAACACCAGAATAAGAGATGATAAAAGTGTATTAGATTTGTGTTAAAAATTAAGCGTTGAGAAATATCACTTTTGTCAGCGATTATATTTTTAGCGCTGATAAAACAAAATTTTATCAGTGATTTTCAATGAGTGGTGATAAAACTCTTCACCCTTTTTAAAATGAACCCAATCATATCAATTCTCCACTCACCACATTCATTCTCTTATATAATCGATCATATATAGTAACTGAAGTCATTTTTTTGAAAAAACTGAACCTTAAACCCGTAGGTATGAAATTCCAAACTTTTTTTTAGGGATTATTAATTGATCATTCATGTGTTTTTCATGATTTTTTTCGGGTTTCTTTCCATGTTCATCTATAGATACTAAACTCATTTATTTTTAAAAAACCAAACCTCTTAACAAAATGTATGATATTTCTAACTTGTTTTTAAGGATCCACATATGATCTTTCATGTGATTTTTAGGGTTTTTTTGAGTTTATCTTCTCCTATTTTTCTGAAACCGTTTTTCTTCTATGTTTTCATCTATAATTAGTTTTTTTTAATTTTTCTTCCCTATTTTTTGTGTGGAACTGACCCTTTTAGGCCATTTTCAATTTTAGTTTGTGGATCTTGCTTGAATTTTTTGATTTTTAGGTTATTATAACTATTTTTATATATAAATATAGACTATAGATAAGGATTGATTTTAAAATAATTAAAACATTTTATTATTTGATATTAATATAAAATTTAAATGGGGTTCAGTGTAATGAATATGTATTTTATTGATTAGGTGGAGAATTAATAGCTTGGGTAATTTTTAGATAATAAATCAATGTTTGTAATGTTATAAATAAGTGGAGGCCCTATAAATATTAATGGATTCAAGATTATTCATTGGGTTGTGGTTTGGGTCAAACTAGTAACTATATTTGAAATGAGAATGATCTAAGAGTATTATTAATGATTTTTTATATAAATATAACATGATATATACAATTTTCTTATATATATATACATATATATAAGTGTGTGTATATGTGTATTTATATATATTTATGTATTTATATATTATTATTATTGTATATTATATTTAAATAATTAAACATCCATGAAAAAACCATCACATTATATCATCACATTATGCGTGAAGTTACCTACTCCACACTAGGAAAAAAAGCTACACCAAGAGAGAAGGGTTAATGATTTCCAAAACACAGGCTTTGTTATATGATCACATATATGTGTAGATTAATAAGTACACAAGAAAGTTTTTGTTTATAGTACTTTATTACCTTTATGGATGAGTTCTGTATATATAAATATTCATTGTTAATGAAACAAAAATATTGAATCTTTGAAATGCTAAAAAATATCCAATAACTATGTAAAAAAATAATCTTAAAAATTTTATTCAATTTTTTAAAGCAAATTGAGGGAGTAAATATCTAAGTGAAGAGTTTACCAACTATTTAAGGGGGTGTGATATTTTATCATAACCCACTCATTTGGAAATACCATAATATAATGTTGTATTAAAATAAAAAAACATTGCGAAACGTGGTTTAACCAATGAATATTTAAGAACGAGCTTCTTATATTAATTTGGTATTATTATATAGAAATAATAACATTACCAGTTAACCAAGTTCTATGTATGAAAACTAAAAATACCCTATATGAGGTGTAGAATTCAAATCATCCAAATTTTTTAGAAGTATTTGTTCATCAAGGAGACCTCCAATTAATTCTAATGACCTTGATGACCTCTGATAAAGTGAACTGATAGAAGGTGGTAATATCTATTTTAAAAGTTTATATATTTATCTCCCTCGATGAATCCATTTCAGAAAAAGAGAATGATATATGATATATGACTTCCTGTAATTTAAAAAATAAGTGTTATAATAATTTAAATTCATATAATTCTTGGTCTTTATATTTTCTTACATGTTGTTGATATAATGAAAACTTATATCAATATAATGAATACACGTGTTTATATATAAATAATATACCTTTTAAGATTCTAAGATCATATTGTGACACCCCAAACTGTCACTTTAATAATTTTTTTATGTGATTGATTTCTCCCTTGAGTTCGGGGTGTCTCGGGGTTGATGTTTTGAATTTTGGAGTCTTTTCTAGGGCTGTAAGATTAGGAAAAATGTTTGGGAAACCATGTAGTGGAAACCGTGTGCCATATACAATTTTGGGTAGAATTAACTACATGGTCAGTGCATGGTTTGGTAAACCATGTGACCTATGAGGTTACGGGGTAGTAGATCCACATGATTTGGAAAACCATACAAAAAAATCATGGTACCCTCTCAATTTGGGATATTTTTTTCGTTTTGGGCCATTTTTTAATTTTAGGTTCTTCTATTACTCCCCCCATTCAAACCCCTTTGATCAAGGTACCACTACCCTCCCTCTTTGGCTCTTTTGAGCTTCTCCAAGTGGATTTGGAGTGGTTCCTTGGTGTTTCTTCATCTAGATAAAGAGGTAAGGACTTAAAATCTCTTCTTCTCTTGGTTTCTTTTTTTCTTTCCCTATTTTCCTATAACTGTAATGTCAATGTGGGATGATTTTAAAAGTTACAGTTATTCTAAAATTAGGGTTTTGGTTTATAAAGTTTGTGATTCATCCTCATAGACCTTTCCAGTGGCTTCCATCAAAGGTAACATGATTTAACCACTTGAGGTAAGTGTTTTCATTTCATTGCCTTTTAATAAATATTTCCTTATTTTCTTGACATTTTAAATGTTTTTATGAACTAAATCAATGAAGTTCATGATTCCAAGACTTTTGTTATCAATGGTTTTCCATGTTTTTTGATTTTTACTTTGGAAAAATCGAGTAATTTTTTTAGTTCAATGGAACATTGGTTTTAAGTGGCGCTTTGTGAATTCCATGTGTTTGATAAAATTCCATTAGAGTTTTTTATAAGAAAAATGGCTGGTTCATGATGTTTTGAACCAATTTGGTTTTATATAGTGAATTATTCTTAGTTTAAAAGGAGTTTCCTTATTTTAATAGGTTCAAATAATTTAAAAATTAACTTTCTTGTTTATAAGTGTAACTTCCCTCGATCTGTCACTCACTTACTTGGACAAAACAGGATGGTCAAGAGACCTCAAGAACACCTCCCCATACACCATATTCTTATGACTAGTAGTGGTGATGTGATAAGTATAGCTATGAGACTATACCCCTAGTTTAGAATTACAACATAGTGGAAATAAACAATATAAATAAATACCAGAGTAGAAAAAATAGTAGAAACTATAAAATAAAGAGGAAAAACAAACAAACAATAAAAACCAACTAAATAATTCAATAAATAAGAAAGGAATAATGTAATGATATATTGAAATGTAACTAAATTTCATTCCATAATTAATACAAATAAAATAATAACAAACTCAAATAAAGACTCAAAATTACCTGTTCTCGAGCCGAATGTTAGTCCCATACCCAAACTCTATCCCATCAAGAAAGAAACACTAAACAATAAGGTCCATTTCCTTTGTCCAATCCTGCATCCATGTAATATGCTCGGGTACAAAATAGTATCCCGAGTAGGGTATGATTATAACTTAGTAAGTCAAAACCTCCTTGTCTAAACATTACCAATATGATAATAAGTTAATGTAATAATTCAATAAATATGTGTATTAATTAATTACACATTTAAATTAATACCACATCAATCTACTTAAATACTATACCAGAATATATCTGAGCATGTTTCTAGACCATGAAAACCCTAACCATATAACCATGGTAAAACATAACCTCCTTCAGTGCCATGTTAGAATGTCTCTGAGTATGTCTCACAACCACGAAAACTGTAACCATATATCCATGGTATAAACCATACAAATATGGGTCAAGCCTACTATATAAGAATTTTAAAAACAAATTAGGGATGAACTCAATATATAATCATTATAACATATATTACGTTTAAACCTAGTATATTATCTTTTTAGCTTGTGTTATTGGGAATAGCCCACTATATATGAATTTCATCATGTTTCAATTAGCATAGCCCTCTATATAAGCATTTAAATATGTATTAATGGGTATAGCCTGCTATATATGCATCACAATATGAATAATTGGGAATAACCTACCATATAAGAATTAAAAAACGAATAACTTGGCACAACCTTCTATATAAGCATTACAAAATTTAAAACAATGAGTCATAACAGTAAGGATATCAAAATATCACAAAATAAGGCACACTGGTAAATTATGAAAATTACCATTTATATTTCAATTTCACATTTCATTTATCATTTGGGAATAAACCAATAACATGCCTGCCATTTCAATATTCAAGTCAATCCAAGGTGAATCTATATCAAGCAATCACAAAAAAATCATGTCATACTAAACATACTTTAATCCATTTGTCAATTCATTTATAATAAAGGGTTATCTCACTCAAACTTTGTCCATAATTCAAGTTATAAACAATTGTATCTAAAGGGATTCCAAGGAATAATCCAATTCTTTATTTAATTAAATTAGGAACATGTTACTTTAGTGAAACTGTAATAATTCACATAATTTTCATTTAAAAAGACTATAAGGTTAATTTTTAAACCCCCTACCATTAACCTATGAACAAAGAAACAAAAAAATAGGTAACACCAATAGAAAAAGAGGCATAAAAGATCTCTAGAAGAAACCTAGATAAAAAATATCAATATTAACACCCAACCCAATGTGATCCAAGGATTCCACCGCCCTAATAGAGAACAATGAAAGAGGAAGGGAAACCAATTCCAAAGACTTACTAGGGACCGATCACACAAATGGGACATCCATAATGGAGGAAAGGCCCCCAAAATTGTCTGGAGAACTTCCCAAGGTCAAGAGGAGAAAATTTTACCAAATAAATGAGAAAATATCAGGCATGAAACTTTTTAAAACTTATGTTCATGATATTATATGTTTTGTAACTATATTAAACATCGTTTATTTATTTTTAAAGGGATACACTGAAAAAGTAATTATCTTAGATGAATTTTTAGTTTTCCCCAACATTACATGATGTGAACTGGGTTTACTATGTGTAAACACTTCACGTCATAAACTAGTTCATGACATGTGTCAGGTGGAATTTACATGTTGTGTAATAAATTTACACGGAGTGTATTTTTTTCAGACAATTTTTATTCTAGATTACAAAAAAACTAAAAACTCCTCCAAATACTTCCCAACCATGGAAAACCCTCATATTCTATTTATCATGCTCATATTCAGACTCCATTAATTCAAAAAAAAACATAAATCCTTGAAATTTAGGTCATTTTCACCAATAAAATCTCTCCATATCCAAAAAAGTCTCAACCACCAATACTTAAAGACAAAGGAAAACCATACGAAAGAAATTTAACACAAAAACTCAAAGAGGGACACACCTGAAAAAATAAGGGATCTTAAAACAACACCACTATATAACAGCTCATCCCTGATATGCTCCAAGAATCACTGTCAGGTCTCAGTGAACAAGTATGGCCTCTGTGCTCACATATCAAACTCTATACCAGGTATCCTCCTAAACATGCCCATGATGCCACTACACTATAACCAATGAAATCATCCTGACCCATATATACTTCTCTAGATGGTCCAAAATCTGTATCAGATTCTCCTCAAAGGATGCATCAACAAAAATCATGACATCCTCAATATCAAACACATGATAAGGGTTAGGATATTATATTTGAAGCTACAACACATGAAACACATCAGGCATGGAATTATATCATTTTTGAAGGACTAATAAATACACTACTAGACTGACCCTATCCACCATCTCAAATAGCCTGACCAACCTGGGTACTATCTTTCCCTATTTCCTAACACGGTGTTTCCCCAAACTGGGTGACACCTAAAGGAAAACATGATGACCAACCTAAAACTATAGAGGTCATCTCTAATGGTCTTCTTAGGATTTCTTCCTACTTCATGTAGTCACCAACTGGCTCTTGATCAAATGAAACTACTCATATGTCTCTTGCATGAGACTAATACCAACAAGTGCCGACTCACCTTCCTCTCTCCAGCAAATAGGTGAATAACACAACCTTTAATATAAATCCTTGAAAGGTTCCATTTTTGTTGATTCATGGAAAATTCCATGAGTTCTATATAATTATCCCATAAAAAATCAAAATTCAAAACATAGGCTTGCAACATATCCTCCAGAAATGTCATGTCAGAAGTAATACAGAATAAAAGACTAGAAGACTCAAATAAAGACTCAAAAGTTCCCGGTCCCAAGCCCCATGTCACTCAAATCTCCAAACTCCAACTAATCTAGCAAGTAAATAATCTATAGTAAGGTCCCTTTCCCCCATATAATCCTACATCCATGCAATTTTATTGGGTACCAAATGGTGGCCTGAGTAGGGTGTAAGTATAACTCAGTAGGTAGACACCACCAAGACAAAACATAACCAGTCTAATAATAAGTGCATGAAATACTATAAAAAATAGGTGTATTAATTAATTAAAAAACTAGATTAATAACACATTAAACTACTTCAGAAGCATGCCTTAATATATCTAAGCATGTCTCATGAAAATTCCAACCCTAACAATACAACCATGGTAAAATATAACCTACTTTGGTGCCATATGGGAATGTATCCAAGCATATCTCACAATCATGACAATCATAACCATACATCCATGGTATAAATCATACAAATCTGGGTGAATCCTTCTATATAGGCATTTCAGTAATAAATTAGGGCACAACCTAGTATATAATCATTACAACATGTATTAGGGAAAAGTCTAGTATATAATCATTTTAGCATGTTTCCCTGAGCATAGCTTGATATATAAGAATTCCAGTATGTGTCACTAGGAATATCCCACTATATACTTATTTAAACATGTGTCATTGGGAATAACCCTATATATAAGCATTACTACATCAATTACTGGGTATAACCCACTATATAAGCATTACAACATGAATCATTAGGCATAACCTACTATATAAGAATTACAACATTTAACACAATAAGTCAAAAAATCAAGGATATCACAGTATCACATCATAATTCTCAATGGTTAATTATGAAAATTACCATTTATCTTTTAATCACACTTTTCATTTATCATTTGGACATAAACCAATAACATGACACTAATTTCAACAATAAAGTCAATAAAAGGTGAATCTATATCAAGAAATCTCCCAAAAAATACTATATGGTTAAGGTTTAGACTCCCTACCTTTAACTGGTGATAAAAAAACACCAACAATGAAAAAAATAATAGAAAAAAGGCATGAAATATCGAAATAAGAACCTTAGACTGAAAAAATTCAAGATTAACAGACTATAGGGTTATGGTTTGGAATCCCTACCTTTAACTGATGATCAGAGAAACGACAACGAGTAAAAAAAATAGAAAATGGCATGAAATATTGAAATAAGAACCTTAGAACAAATAAAATCAAGATTAATACTAAACCCAATGCAGTCCAAGGATTCCACCACCCTAACAAAGAATAATGGAAGAGGATATAAAATACTAATCTAAAGAATTACTAGGGATCAATCACACAGATAGGATATCTGGAATGGAGGAAAGGCCCACAAAATATCTTGGTGAACCGTTCTAGGTCGATAAAAGGAAGATATAGTGAAGGAATGAGAAAATATCATGCATAATGCTGTTTAGAAATATTTTTTGAGATATGACATGGTATCAAACTATTTTACATGTCGTGCATTTTTTAGAGGGATACACTGAAAAACACATCTTCTTGGATGAATTTTTAATTTTCCCAAATATTAAATGACACGAACTAGGTTCACAACATGTAACCACTTCACACCATAAAATAGTTCCTGACATGTGTTTGGTGGAATTTACATATCATGTAATATATTTACATAGTGTGTAATTGTATTGCAGACAATTTTCACCCCAGATTCAACAAAAGGACCTAAAACATCTCCAAATCCATCCCAAGCATGAAAAAACCCCCATAAACCATTTAATAAATTTATATTCATACTCCATTAATTCAGAAAAACACACATCCCTAAACTTTAGGTTATTTCCTTAATAATGGATCTATATATTTGAATAAGAATCAACCACTAAGGATTAAAGACAAAAGCAAACCAAATAAAATACATTTAATAGAAAAACTCAAATAGGGGCATACCTAGAAAAATAAAGAATCTTAAAATATGGGGGTTTTATTAATTTTATAAAGAGGTTACATTTTATTAAAGAAAAAACATTATTTTAAGAAAGGATTGTGTATTAATTTTAAAGGATTTACATGTTTTAAAATGAGGTATGTATGTCCTCTTGAGTTGGTTGTTTTGGGATGAAGCCTTTATATTATTAAACATGTTTTTTATTTGATTTTATTGTGTGATTTCACTTGGAATGAAAATTGGGGTTAAAATGGTTTTTAAAAAGGGTATTCCAAAGCACATACTTTATATATATAAAGAGAAGGATTGTTTATCACCTAAAGGGAAGGTGGTTTAATAATCAATTATTACACCCTAATTTATCCTTTTTTATCCTTATTTATGGTTGTATGCATGTGTTAATGTTATATGAATTTTGATTCATGATTATAATGTTTTTCAGGGCTCATTATTAGGGGGTGGGCGGTGGAAGGTATGTGATTAATATGTCAAATATCCTTTGGGATTTATGTTTTCATGTGATTGACGTTGGTTTTATAGTATTACAACTATATTATCTACAACATGAGGAGTACTACATTAATAAATGGTGATTCATGGGATGTTGTCTATGATAGTTGAGAATTAGGCATTGGCTAGTAGACCCTAGTTTATTGTTGTGACCTAGCTAGGGGGTAGTCACTAATGAGGCTAGTTGAGAATGACTCATGTGATGATATATATGACTATTAAAAAACTTGAAGTTGGTTACAGTTTTGCAGATCTAGTACTCATGTCATTAGTCCCTTGGTTTTTGCCTCATGCTATGTATCCCATATTATTCTTTTTGTGTAATATTGACAAGTAAGTTTATTATCCTTTTATTGAACCTATTTTTATGTGTTTTTTATCTATGATATAGAATTATTATGGTAAGGATTTACTTATTTACTTATTTTTATTTTCTTATAATTTTTATGGCTTTTCATTTGTTATATTTTCCCTTGATTATACTCATATTTGAGGTGTGGGTGTGTATTGAGTTTTAAAAATGGAAAAGAGATGTTTAATTTAAATTCAAGCCATGTAAAATTATTATTTTGAAAATATTTCAAATAATATGATGGTTTTTTTTAAAATGGATGTTTTAAATCTAAATTAGGTTTTAACTTGTTTTTTAAAAATGTATATTATTTTATTTTGAAAAGGTGAATGGTTGGTTTTTGAAAAAAACTTTTCCTCATTAAGTCTTCTTTGAAGAATATTTTACAGATGAAATGTTTTTGAGAAATGAAATATGGTATTTGTTTTCTATTTTTTATAAAGTAAACGAAAATCTATCTTGTTATTAGTTTCAAACTAGTGGAATTGGTCTCTTTATAGAAAATGATTGCAATCGAATCATTGTGGTATCCTACTAATATATGGATCACACCCTACATACTCACATAAGTGGATGTGCCACCTTCATGTTTTTATAGGTTATTAGGTTATGACATTAAGGTTGGTTTTTTATAGCTCTCTTTTGAGAAGTGGGTGATGTTAGGGTTATGGTGGGGACCAGAGAGTTATAAAGAGATGCTAGGGCCCATCACCAAAGTTCTTTAGACCATTATTGGTCACGTGATGTATCATCCTTTTAGGCATCCTACTTTATTTTATATTTTAGTTTTGTTTAATTATTTTTGAAATGTAAAATATTTGTATTAAAATGGTTTCATTTAGGCGGAATTTTTTTTGTAAAATAATTTCATCAACATTGAGCTACATGATTTGTTTCTTGGAGTTTATTTTATCTCTACTTATCTATTTTGGAATTTTCATCCACTATAAGGAGATATCATGTCGAGTTATTGGTTGGAACCATTTTTGATTCTTGTTTTATTATGGTTGAAATTATTCCCATGTGTTCAATTATGATACAATGTCGCTTGTTTCATTCTCATAGAAATTGTGAATACACCTTAAGTCACGTGGAAGAATGATTTGGGTGATGTGTTAGGTCATCCCAAGTTGGTTTACTATAAAATAGTATCAAAGGACACTTATTATATGGGGTTAAATGTATATTAGAGTTTGGACTATTGGATCTTGAGTGGTGGGTGTGGATTAGTTCTTGGGCAGCTCTTCCTCATGTTAAACCTCAGGTTTTCATGGGTGGTTGGGGGTATTCCTTTAATTTTTGGATTTATGGTGGTTTGTTATTGAGGTAGTTTGACATTATGTGTTTCTAATATGAGTCATAGGAATACCTCTGGTTATGTATTTTGAAATTCATAGTTTTAGAGTGAAACTAGAGTGAATTTAGTGGGAACATGTTTGGGGCACATGATCGATCAAACCGTGCATAGCCCATAGAAACTATTCTGGATTACTCCAGTGTAACCTGTATTGTTTGTTTATGGTTTGAAAATCTCTTCGGCCAAACAATTTATAGTAGAGTAAGTTGAGTTTTTTAACTCCTTTTATTATTTATCCTCTATTATGTTTGATAGGGATTTTTATGAGTGTTTTTGTGAATTTCTATATATTTTTAAAGTTTTTTTAACCGTGTATTAAAGAAATGTTCTAAGATTGGGTATTTAAGTTTGTTTTGAAAGACATGTATTTAGGTCCTATAGTTAATTTGGTAAGACATTTTTAAGCTCTATCACTAATGATTCAAGTGTATAAAATTATTTATAAGCAGTGATAGTTTTTAAGGAAATAATTTCATGGGTTTTATGAGGTGAAATTATTGAAGTATTTTAGTATGTGTGGTTTAAAATGAAATTGGTTTTCAAGAAATCATTCCATTTTTATTGATGGGTTTGAACTATTTTTGAAATTTTTGAACTCATTTTTTGTTTTGAAATGGTAATAGGTTCATGTTTATAAATTTTTAAAATGATCTTACAAAGGGTGTTTTGTAATCTTGTTTTGTTCAATTTATGCCTTTTATCCCCTATGTTATATTTTTGGTGATTTGATTAATTTTTTGTGTTTTTTTTATATTTTATAAATTGACCCCTAGATAGGATCCATAAAGTCAAGAGAGAAATATCTTGGGTAGTTGTACCTGTGATCAAGAAGCAATGTTTCTTGATTGAGACTCTACCCAGACTCATGATAGAGTGGAAGGGTCATGTTCCTCTTGGATTGTGGATCACATGTAGTAGTTTTTGAATCTTCATCCACCAAATTTTAGTATTGATCAAGTATATCCTGAGGTTAAAGAGTGGATATATAATATCAAAGAGATATTTATGTCTCTAAGAACTTCAAAATCATCTAGGGTGAGGTGCATCACTCCTTTGTTCAAAGGGCCAAGTTTAAATTAGTGAAGCCACACTATCCATGACCAACCGTTTGAAGATTTTTCTTGGGAATATTTTAAGGACTCTTTCATCTTGAAGTTTTATCTCTAGGAGGTGATAATTTCCAAGGTTTTATAATTAATGAGTTTCCATTAGGGTGATCAGTTAGTGAAAGCATGTGTTGAGAATTTCACTAGACTAGTTCCTTTCTATCTTGAGTTGGCTACTACTGATTCTAATAAAGATTTGTTATTTATTAGAGGACTTTGTCCAGATCTCAGTTTTATATTATTTTATTCCCACTTGACTAAATTCATGGAGGTGTTCTATAAGGACATTTTAATGGAATCATTTTCAGTAGGGTATCCTGTAATAAGAGATGTGGTAACCCATTTTTATATTGGAAAGGGTAATCCAACTAGTAAAAAGAGAAATTTAGTTGAGTAATATAAGTGTAGGAATTATAGGTATCTTAGGCCTTCCTTTCCAAAAGATTCAATGGTATATCATTGATGCAGACATCCTGGTCACCTCTATAGGTTTTACAAGATGAATGATCATTAAAATAAAAATATTTCTTAGACTCAAATTTTATTTGATTAGTGTTTTCTGATATTTTTCCACCTGGAGAGTCAGAATATATTTTGTGGTTTTGGGAGATTTATCTTCTATAACCTCTATTTTTAAACCCTGTAATATATATTTTTTATACCATATATATAATTTTTTTAATGGATGATAGATCTTTAGGATTTTGTTATTATCTTTTGAGATGTTCATGACTCACTTACTTCTTGCTTATTATTGTTTCTTCATGGTCAAGACTATGGTTTAAGGTTTTATTGATAGATTTTACGAGAATGAATTGGGTGAGGGATATGGTGATAAAGATAATCTATTGGTTTATAGGTGTACCATGAGAGATATCGAGATGGAGTTTTATTTTGGGATCATTGATAGCGAGTGTTCAGTGAGTTTGGCCCTGAGTTACCCTTTGTGTAGTTCCTGATCAAAAGTCTGAGACGTGTCATCCATTATTGAGGTGTATTTCCTTTATGGCGTTTCTCATATTTTTAGGAGTGTGTTTCCTTGGTTATTTTGGTTGTTTCTTGAAGTAGTGCTCTTAGTGGTGCTTAGAGATTACAATTTTGGCTTAGAAGATCACACCTATCTATAAAGGATTGTTCTTTTGTGTTTATCCCTATAATGTTACACCATTATAGATTAATTATAAATTTTAGGGATAACTAAGTCCAATATTCATGTGTTTATATTATTTTTTGGGTGTTTTCTTCCCAAATATTTGTGTTGGAGATTTCTATTTCATGCACTTATCATGACCTCATATGTTCTAGAAGAATTAGTGTTGTTTTTTACTTTGGTCTAGTTATATACTCAAAAAATACTTATGAGTTTTTTTTATGTGCATTTAGTGTAGTTATTAAATTCAAGGTTGAATATGGGAGTGGTTTTCCCAAAATTTCATTTTTTAAGAGCCTTTTCTTAGGAATCATTGGTCATTTGGGTTTTCCAGAGAAGCAGACTGTTCAAGTTCTACATTTATGGTTACATGTTTGGGAGTGTATTTTTAGTTGGACCCTACTTTATGATGAGTATATCTAGACCTTTCATTTTCCTTTATTTACCAATGAATTTCTAGGAGTATAATTTTTTAGGGAAAAAATTAGCATAGTGGGGAGAATTCAGACACCCTAAAATGTCACCTTTTTACTTTTTTTATGCGATTGGTTTATCCCTTGAGTTTGGGGTGTCCTAGGGTTAAAGTTTTTAAATTAGGAGGCTTTTATAGGGTTTCAGTTTTAGGTGCTTGGGTTGGGAGACCATTTAGCAGAAATAATGCACTATCTATAGTTTTGGACATAGGTGAATTCCTAGTCTACACACAGTTTGGTAAGCCGTGTGAGAAAATCGCGTGACTAGCTTGAGTTGAGGTATTTTTTTTCATCTTGAGTTATTTTTAATTATGGGATATTATATTCCTCCCCCATTCAAAACCCTTTGACTGAGGTTCCTCCCCCATCCCCATTTGTCTCTTTTAAGATTCTCCAAGTGGATTTAGATTGGTTCATTTGTGTTCCTTTTTTCTAGATCAATAGGTAATAGATTCTACTATCTTATCTTCTTGGTTTGTTATCTTTTCCCCTCATTTCATTTAACTCTAATGTATATGTGATTAGATTATAAAGTTTACGTTTTTGTTAAAATTTGGGTTTTGGTTTGTAAAGGTTACAATCCATCCCAGGGTACCTTTTTGGTGGTTTCCTTCATAAGAAACATGATTCCACCACTTGAGGTATGTGATTCTATTACATTGAATTTTAATAAATATTTCCTTGGTTTCTTGATGTTTTAAAAGTGTTTTTAACCAACTTAATAATGTGTGTGATACCTATCTTTGTGTTATTAATGGGTTTCCATGTTTATTGTTTTTTACTTTGGAAAAAATGGGTAAAGTATTTATTTCAATGTCTCTTTGGTTTTAAGTTGTTTTTTGTACATTAAAGGTGTTTAATTAAATTAAATCGAATATTTTCAATAAGAAAAATGGTTAGTTCATAGGGTTTTGAAAAAATTTGGTTTTATAAATTAAAGCATTCTTGGTTAAAAATGGGTTTCCTTATTTTAATAGGTTTCCATGTTTTAAAAATAAAATTCATTTTTTATAAGGGATTTTCTTGCATTTATAAAGGGGTTTCCTTAGATTAAATAAAACACCTTGTTTTAATAAAGGGTTGTTTGTGAATTTTAAAGTCTGTGTAAGTTTTAAAATGTGGCGTGTGTGTCTTTTTGAGTTAGTTATTTTGGGTTGAATCCTTTATTTGATTTAATATATTTTTTCTTTGATGTTGTTATTTTATTTCACTTGGAATTACATTTGGATTTAAAAGGGTTTTTAAAAATGGATTTCCAAATCATGAATTTTCTATGTATAAAGAGAAGGTCTGTTTGGAACCTTGAGGGGATATGGTTTAATGATTGATGTTTACACCCTAATTGATCCGTTGTTATCCTTATTTATTATAGTGTGCATGTGTTAAAGTTATATGAATGTTTATTCATTGTTACGTGGTTTGGATTGGGGAATGATATTAGAGGGGTGTGTGTGGGAGGTGGAAAGTATGTGACTGATATATTATATTACCTTTGGGATTTATGTTGTTATGGGATTAATGTTGGGTTTTTAGCGGTCCACATTCATTGTCTAAGATAAGAGGAGAACCGAGATACTAAGTGGGAAGTAAAAGGATGTTTGATATGCTAGTTAAGAGTTATGAACTGGCTAGTGGCTCCTAGTTGAATGACATGACTTGGAAAGGTGGTTGTCACAAATGAGGCTAGTTGAGAGTGACTTGAAAATGAGATATGTGACTATTAACCTACAAACGGCTGGTTCCAGTTTATTATATACAATACTTGTTCCATTAGTACCTAGTTTGTTTCTTCATGATATGTATCCTATGTTATAAATTTTGATGTATATTGGAAGGTGATTTTATTATCATTTTCTTGAGCTTATTTTGATGTGTTGGTTATTTATGCTTGAGTGTTATTTTGGTAAGGCTTTCCTTGTATTATTAATTTTCTTTTCTTATGAATTTTATGAATTTTTATTTTTTATGTTTTACCTATATTATACACATGTTTGAGGTGTGAGTGTGTGTTGAATTTTAAAAAAGGTAAAAGAGATGTTTGATTTAAATAAAAGCATTATAAATTATTTATTTTGAAAAAATTTAAAACCACATGAGGGTTTGATTTCAAAAAGGGTTGTTTTAAATCTAAATTTGGGGATTAACTTATTTATTTTTAAATGAAAGTTTTTTTTTATTTTGAAAAGTTCAATGGTTGGTTTTTCAAAATGACTTTACCTTAGTATGTCCTATATGAGGCATGTTTCATAGATGACATTTTTTTGAGAAATGAAATATGGTATGTTTATTTACATTTTTCATAAAGAAAATAAAAACCTATCTTGTATTTATTTTTAAAATATCGAACTTAATATATTTATTTAAAAGGAATGCAATGGACTCATGGTGGTATCATCCTATTCTATGTATCACACCCTGTATACTCACATCAGTGGGTATGTGACCTTTATGTTTTCTGAAGGTTCTCAAGTTATGATATAAAAGTTGGTTTGTTACAACTATTCATTGAGAAGACGGTGATTTTTGGGTTATAATGGTTACTTTAGAGTCACATGAAGATGTTGGGGTTTTTCACTCGAGTTATAGAGGCCATCATGGGTTTTATTATGTATAAATCTTTTAGTCTTACTACTTTATTTTGCAATTTAGTTTTATTTTCTTATTTTTTAATTTTGAAATATTTTTATAAAAATAGATTTATTTATATAGATTTTTTTTATAAAAACTTTTCATCTACTTTGAGCTGCAAGTCTAGTTTTATTAGAATTTATTTTAGCTCTTCTTATTTATTTTGGAATGGTAATCGAGTATAAGGATACATCATGTTGGGTTCCCAGTTGGAAAAATTATTGATCCTAGTTTTATTGAGGGAAAATCATTTCCATATGTTTAAATATGATACCTTGGGGCATGTTTCTAGCCTGGAGTGATTAAGAATGTGCCATTGGCCTTATGGCAGAATGACTCGGGTGACATGTTAGATATGTCCTATTTGTTTCTCTACTCATACCATCTGTATATTTATTTATTTTGTTAAATATGAATATTATTGAATTAAATAGGATGGATATGAATAAAAAATGGATGGATTCAAATCATATGACAAAATATTATGAGGGTGAGGCTAGATATTTCACCATGTTTATAAAAGATCATACATATGAACCTTCTAAAATCCTTTTCCTATGTTTAGATTGTTGTTATTCAAGAATAATTAGTCTATAAGAGCTATAATAATGCTTAATTTTGTCATGGAATAGATCAAAGTTGTAAATATTGGACTAAACATGAGGAAGAACTCAATGTTGCTAGTGACTAGGATAACATTTCATTTTATGGACCATCTAATATGATTAAAAGTGTGAATAGTGATGAATATCATATTGTGGATTTGACTGCAGGTGTAAAGGATGATGAATATTATATTGAGAAAATGAAAATGATAGTTTAAGATGAACTGTGTGATTGTCCAAATCTATTTCAGAAGTTAAAGAGCTATAAAAAGATGTCATTTTATGTTGGTTGTACTAAATATATAACATTTTCAGCCATACTAAAGCAATATAATGTAAAATTTGGAAAAGGATCGTGTAACAACCTAAGGTTTTGAAAATTAATATTAGATGCATGAAACACTAAGTCCCTATAAAATAACACATTTTATAATCTAGTTGTTAAACAAAACTTTTCCTCTACTATGTTTTGAATTTAGAAAAACAGTCATATAGAGTTGTGATCAGTAAGCCATTTGGAGCCTGATAGAACCAACTTGATTTTTTATGAATAGTAACATAATCTTATGAATAGTAATATGAATAGTAACATGAACCTTATGAATAGTAAATAAAGATATTATTTTTATTTTCTTAAGGTAATAAGATAACAAGATATTAATTAATTTTTCAATGTGACATAAAGCTAATTATACCTTTAAAATTGTTATTTTTTGAATTAAATATAATTTTATTTAAAAATTAAAATAATAATATTTAGACAATTATTTTTGAAAAATGGAGTTTATTTTTGAATTCTACAGGTCATAAAATGGTTAGGGTGAATTTTTGGGTTTTTATGAAATTCTTGAATTTTTGATGAATAGTGAAAAACGGTAAAATACCGTATATACAAATTATCAGTTAAATACAATATTTATGAAATCATGAGTTATGAAAGTACACTTGGTTCAAACTCACATAAACTTATTACTATTATGGGTCACATGAAACAACACTATTGGTTGTCTTGAGGGAAATAATAAAATAGTGAATAAAATATTCTAAATTCACTCCTCTCCTCCACTATAACCCCCCTCACTCCCTCTTCTCTTCACTACTATAAGCCTTAAATATCCCCAAATTTCTACCCAAATACCCTTAACTAGTCACTTTCTACGTCTAATAAGATATTGGGCTTGCCAAAAGACCAAAACCCCTACCCTTAAAGAGATTCTAAAAAAGGTGGATTCAAGAGGTAAATTCACATTTTATTTCTTTCATTTTCATTTCAAGTTCGTTCATATTGTTATCCTATCCTCACTTAATCTTTCCAAATTACCATGATAACTCCATTATAATCTATATAATGTAATTATATCATGTTAATGGAAGAACCATCATCAATATTATTACTCTCTCTATTTTATTTTATAAACGAAATCATCGTTCGTGGGGGTTCCAATTTAAAACCTTCGTGGACGACGAAGTTTCATTCTTTAATTTATCCTTAATTACTGGTCATTAAACCATTTTTATGATTGAAATAGAAAATAATATATTTATTATAACCTATTTAATATCCAGGAACCATTATATGCACATAATATTAAATAATACGACCAAACTAGTTCCTAATAATCAAAATACCGCTAAAGTAATCTAAGTGATTATCATTAATATTTCATCTAATGATTCATCCTCATTCCATGTAACTAAATGATATAAATGACCATTAAAACCTATTTATTTTTATAAATAATATATAAATTCATTTCTTTAGATTTACATCCATTCCACATGAACTCCATTACATAAAAACAAGTGAACTGATTATGAAAATCAAGAAAACGAACACTCCCAAACGACATAATTCAATCTTATAACTAATAAATAAAGAAATAATGGAATTAATAAAATCATGATAAACTAAATAAATGTCTAATAGGTTATGAAATAAGTTATTAATAAGTCTAATTTTATATTCCATGACCTTAAGTTCAAGAGAAGAACACATTCATACTTAAGGTAAGGGTTTTCTACCAGAAACTCCATTTTCATTTGGGTTCCTTTTATTATCTACTTTCCTAAATTAAATTATTATTCATTTATATTTACTCCTCATAATTTCTGTTTGAATGTTTTATATATGTATCTCAACCATAATCATACATTATTTTTTGGGTAGTTATATTCTTTTTTAAAGGATCTTTTAAAAATTCTTTACGAAATACAGGCCTGTTTCAAGGAAATTTATCAACCTTTTACCTATTTTCAAGGGAAATATATTATCTATTTTTGGAAACCATTATATTTATAAAAGCATTCATTTTATTATGAAAATAATATATTACTTCAATTCTGGATTTATATAAATACTTTTCCAAAAGAACTTTTTTTCTCAAAGTAAAAGAGTATTTATATCAAGAATTGCTCGATGATTTTATAAGAGTATATTCATCTATTTCAAACCTCTTGTTGATTATTATTTTTAATACCATATACCATATTTAATTTAATGTTTTATAATTATTTTGACTGTGGATTTTCAACCCTAAAACCATTCACCAATTTACTCTGAATGGTTAGTGTTTATGCTTAATGTTCAGGTTGCCCATGGGGTGTTAGCCGAGGGGTACCCACCGGTTATACCCCTCGCTCTCCAAGGGAACTGGCCCAGGCTTGAGTCCCGCTAGACTAGGACATTGTGCGTATTATGCACAGGGCGATTCAAAGCCATCTACCAAGCTGAGAAACGTGCGGCATGCTCTGGGGCCTGGCGGGCCCACCTCAGTGAGAGTCGAGCATTAACCTTACACACGTTTTTGAGGCTCAAGTCCCGCCAGACTCGGACACTGTGCGTTTTATGAACAAGGTGATTCAAATCCATCTGCCTAGCTGGGGAACGTGCGGCGCGCTCTGGGGCCCGGAGGGGCCCCCTCAGTGAAAGTCGAGCATTAACCTTACACACGTTGAACCTATATTGTTGCGGATGAGCCCGTAAAGGGCTTGTGGCGATAGGGTTTCTCCCATCACCACCTTCCTCTTCACCATGGTGGATTTACTATGGTCTGTTATGGCGCTCTCCGTGTCATGTTCACGGATCTCCCTCCTGCTATGGTTCAAGCTACGGGCTCTACGGTGCTTCGGTTCACGATTCTCAGGCGTAAGACCGGTTTGTGACGAGGTTGCTTCATTTTCCGGCACACTCTTTGGAGAATTCGTGGGATCACGGTTACTAGGGGCGCGACATCGTCCTGGTCTGTCGGAGCTTGAGGGTTGTGATCATGATATGCGGCAGATTAAATGCTTTGAAGGTTCATGGTGGTCTTCTCCGTACAGACTGTTGGCGGCGACAAGATTTGGTTTGTTGATCTATGGCGTCCTGACATGGTGATGGGTTCTATTTCTCGTCCTCTTTTTTTCTTTTCAATTTTGGATTTGCCTGTTGCTGTGCCTTTCATTTGCTGCGTTTTTTTCATTGGGATGTTTTGGATGAATCTGCTCCGGAGTTTTAGGGTAGAGTCTTTTGTGGGGAAAAATGGAAGTTCTCAGACTGGAATGAAGGATGAATACGGTTTGGAGTGAATCAGTTTTTGGCTCAAGTTTTGAACTTCTGTGATGATTCAGTGTTTCTGGTGTGGTGCAACGGTTCCGAAGATGATGGTGTCAATGTTGATGAGTTGCGGTGATGATGAAGATGGCGTCGTGTGACATTGATTTGGGTAAGGTGTAGGGCTGGAGGAGTGCTTCTAGAATTTTGAATGTGGAATTCTGGGTGGGTTGTTTTGAAGGTTGAATGTCAATTTTTGGGATGTTTTGATTTTTGAATCTAGAATTTTGTAAGGTTCCCACTTTCCCACAAAGTGGATATTTGAAAAAAATGGTTTTGGAAATATGATTAATGTTTGGGGAAAGTTATTTACATTTTATATGTTAGTTTTTAATATGGATGTATATGTTGTTTATGTTTATCCCCACTCATATGAGGAATTAATTGGACTTATTATGTGATGGGTGGGGCTCAAAATAGCCCCTAGATGAATCGGTAGGTCTCATGAGACAAATAGATGTGGACTTGGCCGAGGCCTTTCCCATTTTGAGATATAGTTTTGGCCGAGGACTTAATTATTTTAGACAACTTGGACGAGGCATTGATGGTATGTTTCAGAATGTCCAAAATATGCACTTAACTTATTATAAATCTAGTAATTGAAAGTTCATATGGTTATTTGAATAGTATAGTACCAATGATTATGTTTTATTATGAAATTATTTACTCCACTCATATTCCTTCTATAATGTGTTCAAGTTTATTATTTGTAAAGGCATGTGTTTAAATTATTCACCAGGCCTAATTTTTATGTTTATGATATCTTAAACCATATTACTTAATCTTTTGGAGAATTTGAGATCACACCTTTCTTATGTTTCATTTTCCAAAGATATGAAGAAGTAAGTTATGAGTGACTTGTAGGCATAATCTAGGAGGCATGGATGTTTCTAATGGAATAAATTAGTGTTCTATTTAATTTTATGATGTAATTTTGAACTTATATATGTATATTGTTTATAGAATCTACTAAAATACTTAGTCCTTCTGGATGCATATTCCTTGTTTATATTCCAATGTAATGAAATAAGGCACCAGATCCGGGAACCTGAGGTCAGGTCCTTACAATTTGTATCAGAGGAAGTTTAGTAGAAAACTTGGAAACTATATTTAGAAAACATAGATTAGGGAATAAATCCATAATATGGTCTTTGAGGATAAGAATACAAGAACATCCTAGTATTTTGTTAAGGAATAGATTATGTTTATATTTCTATAAAATACATCCCTGTCTGGATACTACAAGTAGACGTGGTTATGGAACAGATGTACCTAGGAGTGAAAAATCTGACAAGGTATTTCGATCTTGACCCAGGGTATCCTGGTACATGACAACGATCCTTACTGCACACCTGGTTTGAAACTCCCAGGGGATTTTCTTAGGATAATTCACATTTTCTTTACAAGCCATTATGAAGGATTTAAATGTAATTTTTTTCAAAGAAACCATTTTTGTGATTATGGGGTTAGCCGTGCATAGGATTTCAATTTATGCTAATTATTTTTCTAAGTTAAGATTATATATTATGATTCATAATATAATATTATGTATGCCATTATCTAGAAATGGAATCTAGTGGAAGAAATGGAAACCACATGAGCACGCATATCCCATGTAGGTATTTCCCTTCGATGCAAGATAATAATGTTGGCTATGGAGCTATAACTGGTGAGACGCAACTTATAACTATACTAGGAAAACTTACTCAGGTTATGAATAATAAACTTACCCATATGGAGTATCCGGATCCACCATGTGGATGAGCTTTTTTATATCTCTTTATACTATAACAACCTCTATAATTCAATGGGACTAAAAACCCATTTGTAGATGAGCAATGGATAAGTTCCCTAGAGAAGATATTTATCAATTTGGGATTTAATGAAAGAGAGAAGGTTTTCATGTAAGTTTATCATCTATCGAGAGATGCAGATCAGTACTGGTTGTTAATCCAAAACACAAAGGAGGAGGAAGATATATAAGAGATGGAATGGAGGGACTTTAAGGAAATATTCCTAGAGAAATAATTTCCTCTTGAACAGTGAGCAGATATGGAAAGAAAGTTTATAAATTTGAGGCAAAAGTAAGATGATAATGTTGAAAAGTATGAATATAACTTCACAAGGTTATCAAGACATGATGTAGACTACATAATAAATCCAAGGAAAAAAATTGATCGATTTTTTGATGTCCCAAAGTCATTCCTCTGGCGGGCACTGGTCTCCCAAAGTTTTTCAGTATATGAGGATATAATTTCATGTGCTATCAAGATAGAAAAGGAATTATTTATATATTTTGACTTTAAAAGAAATTAATAGAAGAAGAGGGATACTGAAAACTCTAGGAAAGGAAATAAGGAAACAGGGAAAAAGGGAAGAGTTGAATTTCCACTAGTGATAATTGTGGAAGGAAACACCCTGGTTCCTGCTTGAGAGGAAAAGGGGTATTCTAAAAATGTGGATAGAATGGCCATATTTCTATTGATTGAAAGTGTAATAAAGAGACTGTTAATGTTCAATGCTATAATTGTCGGGATATAGGAAAATATGATAATGATTATCCAAATCGTCCAGAAAACATGCCACAGAAAATGACAAGAGATCAGGGACAAACTAATGCGATCAAAACCAATGATATTGAAGTTTCTAATGATGTGGTGGAAGGTAATTTGATCATTTCCTTAAACTTAACCAATGATTTATTTGATTTTGGATCATCGAATTATTTTATATATTCCCAGTTTTCCAATAAAATTATATATTTGTAATTTGATTTAATAAGGGAGTTGTTAGTCAAAACTCCTAAGGGAAGTATCATTGCAACAAAGTTGTGTCAGGAAGTCCCCATTGTAGCATATAAACGTGCTTTATATACTGATTTTATTGTCATACCCATGAATGACTTTGATATAATCCTTGATATTGATTTTCTTTCAAACCATGATGTGGAAATTTATTTCAAGAAGAATGAGGTTACAATTTTTGAGGATGATATGGAATCCCTTATCTTTAGGGAAAAAACCTCACCATCCGATTCTCATCTAGATAAACCCCCAATAGCTCCACTAAATTCAATTATTGGGGTATGAAGGAATTAAATAACTATGGGTGAGGAGAAGAATGTTCAGATATGGGACGTACCAATTGTTCAATAATATGTTGTTGTGTTTCCATAGGATTTACCTAGACATCCTCTTGAGCGGGAAATTGAGTTTTCCATTGACTTAATTCTTGATTCAAGGCCCATATCAAATACCCCTTATAGAACGACCATTGTGGAATTAGTAGAACACAAGAAACAACTAGAGGAATTGAGTGATAAAGGATTTATTCTCCCTTGAGTTTCTCCATGGGGAGCCCCTGTTCTTTTCGTTAGTAAGAAATATGGATCCATGAGGTTGTGCATTAACTACAGGGAGATCAATTCTATAACAATAAAAAAAAGTATCCCCTACCTCACATTGATGATTTATTTGATCAACTTCATAGAGCCCAATGTTTTTTAAAGATTTATCTTCAATTTAAGTATCATCAGTTGCTTGTGAGGAAGGAATACATTCTAAAAATAGCATTTCAAACCAGGTATGGGAATTAAGAGATTATGGTAATGCCTTTTGGAATGACTAATGCACCCTATATTTTCATAGATCTAATGAATAGTGTTTTCAAGGAATATATTGATGAATTTTTGGTGGTATTTATTGATTATATCTTGGTATACTCTAAAAGATATGAAGATCATGAAAATCACTAGCGCACTATTATGAAGACTATTAAAAGAAATGAATTATATGGTAAGTCCAGCAAGTGTGAATTTTGGCTTCAATCAGTTTCCTTCCCGGGCCACATTGTCTCTAAATATGGAATAATTTTTGATCCTACAAAGAAAAAGGCTGTGCAAAAATGACATACTCCAACGAACATAATGAAGGTACATAGTTTTACTGGTTTAGCAGGTTATTATTGGAATTTCATTCAGAAATTCACCCTTTTGGACAACCCAATGATCAAGCTTACAGGTAAAGGGGTTAATTTTGTATGGATAAAAGAATGTGGGGACTGTTTTGAAGAATTTAAGAGGAGATTATTGAATGCTCAGATCCTAACCCTACCATCAGGGAATGATGGGTTTGTGATCTATAACGATGCATCAAAGAAAGGACTTGGTTGTGTACTAATATAGAATGATAGATTTATTGCCTATGCATCAAGGAAGTTAAAAATTCATGAACCAAAATACCCCACTCATGATATTGAGTTAGAAATAGTAATACTTACTCTAAAGATTTGGAGACATTATCTATATGGTAAAAAATGTGGGATTTATATAGATCACAAGAGTCTGAATTATATATTCTCATAGGAAGAACTCAACATGAGGCAATGACGATGTCTCTAACTACTCAAGGATTATGATTGTACTATACACTAACACCTAGGAAAGGAAAAAAAGGTAGCTGATCCATCGAGTAGTAAGGATCATGGGGTTCTCAAGAAAATTAGGATTGAAAAGGATCCTTTGTACATGGATCTAGGGAGGAAAAATATTTTAATTATCAAAGAAGGTGAAAAATCATTAATTTTTTCAAATGGTTGCAGAAATGTATTTATTAGAAAGAATTAAAGATTCTCAGCCTGATGATGAGGAAATTCAAAAGAAAATTAATGTTATGAAAGATGGGAAGAAGTTTGAATTTGTGTGTGAATATGGTGTTCTAAAATTTGGGAATAAGCATTGTGTTTCAGATATACCAAATCTAAAAAAGGAGTTACTAGATAAAGACCATAGTTCAAATTTATCTATACATATAAGAATCACTAAAATGTATAGAGATTTGAAGAAACATTTATGGTAGGATAACATGAAGATGAAAATTTCATATTATGTATCAAGATATTTAGTCTGTCAACAAGTGAATGCTGAAAGAAAACATCATAAAGAAGTCATGCGACCTTTATCTATTCCTATGTGGAAATGGGATGATGTCACCATGGATTTTGTCACTAGATTACACAAAACTCCAAGAAGGAATGATTCGATATTGGTAATTTTGGATTGACTTATGAGTTATGCACATTTCTGCTCTATAAAAGAGGATTTTCTACCAGAGCACCTAACAAGAATCTATATCAATGAAGTTGCGAGACTTCATGGATCACCTCTCTCAATTGTGTCTAATCGTGACCCATTATTTACATCAAAATTATATAAAAGGTTTTAGAATTATTTGGATACCAAACTTCAATTGAGTACTGCTTATCACCCACAAACTGATGGGCAATCAGAAAAGAAGATCCAAACCTTTGAGGACATGTTGAGATCATTTTCACATGAATTTTAGGGTATGTGGGATCAATAATTACCTTTAGTGGAGTTTTCCTAAAATGATCATTTCCATTCAAGTATTAAAATGGCACCATATGAAGCATTGTATGGAAAGATATGTCGTACACCAAGTTGTTCGGATAAAGTTGGTGAAAGGAATCTTGTGGGCCCAGAGCTTTTGGACGAAACAATAGAGAAGGTAAAGACTATTAAAGGTCATATCAATGCAGTTAAAAGAAGTCATAAGAGTTATACTGATAATTTAAGGAAGGATCTGGAATTTCAAGTGGGAGACCACATTTTCTTGATAGTATCTTCATGGAAGGGTTTTATAAGATTTGGGAAGAAAGGAAAACTGATCCCTAGGTATATAGGCCCTTTTAAAATTGTGGATAGAATTGGACCTGTTTCATATCATTTGGCTATGTCGCTTAGCCTATTCAAAGTACACAATGTGTTCCATGTCTCATTGCTGGGAAAGTACATGCCAGACCCAACACAAGTCCTCATTTCTGAAGGTATAGAGTTGGAACCTGACCTACTTTTCTGTGAAGAGCCTATCCAGATTTTGGACACTAAAGAACAAGTGTTGAAGAATTAGATGACTCTTCTGGTAAAGATACTTTTGAGGAATCATAAAATTGAAGAGGCAATATGGGAACCTGAGGATATTATGATGGAGACCTACTCAAATATTTTTGTGAGGTAACGTTATGTGAATTTCAAGGATGAAAGTTTTGTAAGGAGGGGAGAATTTTAAACCCAAATGTTTGGAAAATAAATATTGAATCCATGAAACACTGAGTCCCTATAAAATAAAACATTTTTTTAATCTATCCATTAAACATAACTTTTCCTCTACCATGTTTTGAATTTCAAAAAACAGTCATCTAGAGTTGTGATCAGTAAGTTATTTGGAGTCTGATAAAACCAACTTGATTTTGGGTGAATAGTAACATACTCTTATGAATAGTAATATGACCCTTATGAATAGTAAATAATGATATTATTTTCTTTTCTTAAGTTAATAAGATAATGAAATCTCAATTAAATTTTCAATGTGATATAAAACTAATTATACCTTTAAAATTATTATTTTTTGAATTAACAATGATTTTATTTAAAAATTAAATTAATAATATTTATAAAATTAGTTTTAAAAAATGGAGTTCATTTTTTAATTCTAAACATAAAAAAATGGTTAGGGTGAATTTTTTGTATTTTTCTAAAATTCTTGAATTTTTGATGAACAGTGAAATATGATAAAATACCGTATATACAAATTATCAGTTAAATACACTATTTATGACATCATGAGTGATTAAAGTACACTTGGTTTGAAATCTCATGCACTTATTACTGTTTGGGGTCAAATGAAACAATACTATTGGTTGTCTTGAGGGAAATAATAAAATAATGAATAAAATATTCCAAATTCAATCCTCTCCTCCACTATAACCCCCCCTCACTCACTCTTCTATTCACTCTTCCAAGCCTTTAATCTCCCAAAATTACTAAAAAAATACCATTACCTAGTCACTCCCCACGTCCAATAAGCTCTTGGTATTGACAAAAGACTAAAATACCTTCCCTTAAAGAGATTCTCAAGGAGGTGGATTCAAGAGGTAAATTCACATTTTATTTCTTTCATTTTCATTTCAAGTTCCTTCCTATTGTTATCCTCTCCTCACCTACTCTGTCCAAATTACCATGATAACTCTAGTATCATATATATACTGAAATTATTTCATGGTAATGGAATAAACATCATCAATATTGTTACTCTCTCTCTTTTATCTTATAAACGAAATCATCGTCCGTGAGGTTTCAATTTACAACCTTCATGGATGAAGAAGTTTAGTTCTTCAATTTATCCTTAATTACTAGTCATGAAACCATTTTTATAGTTGAAACAGACTATAATATATGTATTATAACATATTTAATATTTAGGAACCATTATATGTACATAATATTAAATCATATGACCAAACCAGTTTCTAATGATCAAAATACCGCTAAAGTAATATAAGGGATTATCATTAATAATTCATCTAATGATTCATCCTCATGCCATGTAACCAAATTATATAAATGAAAATTAGCACCTATGGACATTAATAAATAATATTTAAATTCAATTAAGAATATTTACATCTACTACACCTGAACTCCATTACATAAAAACAAGTGAACCGATTATGAAAATCAAGAAAACGAACACTCTAGAATGATAAAATTCAATATTATAACTAATAAATATGGAAATAATGGGATTAATAAAATCATGATAAACTAAATAAATTTATAACAGGTTATGAATTAATTTATTAATAAGTCTAATTTCATATTCCAGGACCTTATGTTTAAGAGAGGAACACATTCACACTTAAGGTAAGGGTCTTTCTACCCGAACCTCCATTTTTATTCAAGTTTCTTTTATTATATACTTACCTAAATTAAATTCTTATTAATTAATATTTAAACTTCATAATTTATGTTTTAATGTTTTATATATGTGTCCCAAACAGAATCATACCTTCATTTATGGGGAGTTATATGTTTTTTTAAAGGATCTTTAAAAAATTCTTCCCGAAATACAAGCCCGCTTCAAGAGAATTTCTCAAATTCTTACATATTTTAAAGGGAACTATATAATATGTTTCTAGAAACCATTTTCTTTCTAAAATAAATCATTTTATTATGAAAATACTATCTTACTTCAATTATTGTTTTATACAAATAATTTTCCAAAATAACTCTTTTTCTCAAAGTAAAAGAGTATTTATCTCAAGAATTGATCGATGATTTTATAAGAGTATATTAATCTATTTCAGAACTCTTATTGATTATTATGTATGATATAATACACCATATTTAATTTAATGTTTTATTATTAGTTTTAATATGGATGTTTTATCCCAAAACCATTCACCAATTTACTCCGAATGGTTAGTGTTTATGCTTAATGTTCGGGGAATGTTATTTACATTTCATATGTTAGTTTTAATATGAATGTATATGTTATTTGTGTTTATCCCTGCTCATATGAGTGATGTATTTGAATTATTATGTTATGGGTGGGGCCCTCTATATCTCTTCTATTCATTTATAGGTCTCATGAGACAAATATACGTGGACTTGGCCAAGGCCTTGCCCATTTTGAGATATGGTTTTGGCCGAGGCCTTAATAATTTTAGACATCTTGAAGAAGGCCTTGATGGTATGTTTAGAATGTCTGGCATACAAACTTCCCTCATTATTAATATAGTAATTGAAAGTTAATTTAGTTATTATAATAGTAAAATAACCATGATTATGTTTTATTATGATATTCTTTACTCAGCTCATATTCCTACCATGATGTGTTCAAGTTTATCATTTGTAAAGGCATGTGTTTTAATTATTCACCATGCCTAATGTTTATGTTTATGATATCTTCAACTATATTTATTACTCTTAATAAGTGTTTGAGATCAACCCTTTCTTATGTTTCATTTTCCCAGGATATGAATAAGTAAGTTATGAGTGACTTGAAAGCATAATCTATGAGGCATGGATGTTTATAATGGAATAAATTAGTGTTGTATTTACTTTCATGATGTAATTTTGAACTTATATATGTATCTTGTTTCAAAAATCAACTAAACTACTTGGTACTTTGGGATGCATATTCCTTGTTTATATCCAATGTAATAAAATAAGGCACCGACTCCAGGCAACTGGGGTTGGATCCTTACAGATTGAGTGGCACCACATTTAATGAACTAATTTTTCTCTTGAATGATATGGTACTAGAATATAATGATCTTATTTTATAAAAATATGATAATGAATGAATGATACATTTAGTGGGTATGATATCTGATTGAATACATTTCTATCTAAATGGATATATATTTCTTAAGGATCATGAATCACTTAAAAAATTCCCAAAGTGTGATGTGTCTCAATACAATAAAGAATAATTGAGTCCTCTGAAAGTTATATGGTAATTTCCAATAATTCCAATGTTTAGTTACATATTTGAAAGTAATGAGACTATATGAAAATTAATTTATCACATAGATACAAATTATCACACATAGTACATGGATAGTTATGTTGGAAAATTATAACTTTCCACTGTGGTTATATATGAAGTGAAAATAAATTATGTTTTATCTTGTCATATTAGGTTAATAAAATAGGGTAATGATATTATTGTTTATTTGGATATATTGATATACTATATGAAATTAATATGGGATTTAGTTATTACATTGTATAATGCTTATAGAAATTAATATTTCACATTGAGAGCCATGTTTTATAGGATGATAAATTACTTTCTCGATTATGAAAATTTTTCAGGATATAAAATTAAAGGAAATCAGGGGTATCCAATTTGAGAACAAGGTACAAAATTCATTAGGTCTAAACATTACTCAAATAAATTTCCTCTATTAAATATCAAATTTATACCCTGATGACATAAATACTGATCTTAGATGACATCATTCAATGGGAATTTAGAAGAAAGTAAAACATCATCTCCACTAATAGGTGATCAAATATTTTAGAAAGTAAAGTACATGGTCATTACTTTAGGTAAACCATATTTAGAAAACCTTATGAAAGTCATTTGAAAAAGGAGAACATTTTTTTGGGTTTCCATATTTGAATTGTTTATATATCATAAATTTTTATGATTTCATGCATGTAGAAAAAAATGTATGTGATAGTGTCAATGACACGTTACTAAATGAACCTAGAGAATCAAATAATGATATTAAGGCTAGGTTGGACATGATTAAAATTGGTATACAAGAAGATTTAACACTAGTGAAGGGTGAAAAAAACATTTTCTTCCTCCAGCTGCTTACACTGTTTTCTAGCATGAGATATATCAGTTTTTAAACTTCTTGAATGATTTAAAGGTTTTATCGGGGTATTAATAAAATATCAAGAATATCACCTTAATGACTGGATTAAATTTAATGTTCCTAAAATCCTATAGATGTCTTGTTTTGATGTAATATTTAATTCCTATATATTTATGTTGCATTTTTCTTAAAAAATTACACCATACATTAACCAAACTTTTTTTCTTTTTAATGGTATATCTAGTAAAGTTATAAAACCAAAAACTTTCAAACTATGGAAAATGAAATTTCTATCATATTATTTTAATTTGATATGTTCTTCCCACTTTATTTCATTGATAAAATGCTTTACTTGATGGTTCACTTGGTTAGATATATTTAACTATAGGGTTCCATATATTATAGATGGATACACCCCATTAAAAGGTATATAAATATTTCAAAAGGGTGTGTAAAAAATCAATGTTAACCAAAAGGTTTTATTATAGAGTGATATATTTTTGAGGAATACATTGAATTATTTACCAACTACTTATCAAATATGGAGAGAATTGGTCTACCAAAACCACATCATTTTGGGTGATTTGTTGGTGAATGAATTTCCAAAATATATTTTTTCAAAATTTCTATTACAGAGTGGGATAAGGAACACATTTATACATTAAATAATATTTTAGAGGTTTCATCATATATTGAAATCCACAAAGTAATTCTTAGGAATTTGAATACATCAAGTGCTAAAAGATGGATATTAAATACATATAATCAACAGTTTATAGTATGGTTTTAAGACCATATTTTTATGGAGTCAATTGATAATCTAAATTCAATTTTAGAATGACAACAATGGATAGCCATAGGATCAATTTCATGCATTATCTTATAATGGTTATGTAATCAATTGAAAAATATTCTATAAAAAGGAACATGGAGAACACTATTCCATGAAAAATAGTGGATTTAATCTTATGGTAGTAGGGATGAATGTATATGGTACAAGGAAAAACATCTAATTCATGTGTATATGTATTAATTTTAAATTATCGCAAAAATATGGGAGTTGGATTATACAACATTCCAAGTTATGATTTTTCAATGCAAGTTAGTTGATAATAGGAGTTCAGTTAAAATCGATGAATTTGAATTCATGGAAGTGGATTTTAGTAAGGGTACAAGGATAAATTGTTCATAATTATATCATAGTAATTACATGAATTATATGTCCAAGATCCTATAAAAAAGTGGTCAATTGTTTTGTTATTTACCAAAATCACTGTAGGGTCAGATGTCAATTCAACTGAGGATGACCCTTTCATTATGATGTCATAATAATTTCATGGTGACTCTAATATATATGAGGTATTTTTTTTGGAGGAGAACATAATTAGGGTATTTGGATACTTGATAGAGGGGTCAAATATCTTCAAACTTTAAACAAAAATAGAGATTTCAATAATCAGGTTAAATGTTTTTTAATTTATATAATGCTACCTCATAAGATTATGTGTTCACTAATACATTTATGTAATCTAAATTAAATGTTTGACCACTTATGAAGATAATGGATTCTCCATATGTTGATGCCCCCAATACCAAGGATTAATAGTTTTGTCAACATGACGATGTTACCAATACAGAGGAACAAAAAGTTTTTACACATGATGATGCTACCAATCCTAAGGAATAATATATTGATAATGTTGAAAATTATGAAATGGTAGAAAGTGAATAACCTATGTCTGAGAAAAAATAGAAGAATTGTAGCACAGTAGTATCAACAAAAATTATTAATGTAAGAAACAAGTGCATAAAATTAGAGGTTGGTTGTAATTCACATGAAAAACCTATTAACCCCAATAAGTATATTTTCATTAGTTATATTAGGGTCACCACAAAAATGTATTCTCTGATTAATGTAGATATGTGGAACAATGTTGTGCCTGTGATGATGACACTAATTTAGGATGAGATTAGGGTAACATTAGGATATAATTTCTTTATTTTACTAAAAAAATATAATAATAAAATAATAGTATACTTTTTTTATCCAATACATAATACATTTATATTAGATGACTGTCAAATGAAATTTATATTAATGGTCACTTTAAAGCCTCATAATGCCTTCTAGAAAATTATTACAAATAATCATATTAGGGATATTGAAGGGAATTTAAACCCACACCCACCACATATATATTCACACATGATAAAACAACAAACATAGAATGAATTTATTGTCCATCACGAGGAGGTATCATTTTAGATACATTATAATTGGTAATATTTTACGTGGTAATATGTGCATTAATCACTTTGATTAAGAATTTTTAATTTATAAAACAACAATTGAGTGTTGTGAATAAGCAGTGTTCATAAAACAACAATGAAACCTTAATGTAAATAAATATGGGGTATGATTCACTTAAAAAAAGGATTTTATTTCTAAACTAAATTAATACTTTTATGAGGCATGAATAAACAACACAATTATGTTCCTTTGTTTATATACAGATTTATGAATCAAAATCCAAATCTACTTCTATCCCCTATCATGTTTTAGGGAAGGAGACTCATGTAAATAAAGAATAAATACTATTATATTAAGACACATAAAGAGTATGGGTGTCATGTGTAAGTTTTAAATAATTATTTTTTTGCTTTAAATCGATATTACATAATAATGAATACTTATTTTAATATATTTTTTTATCTTTTTTATACCTAAGAATCTTCATTAGATGTACCCAATAAATGAATATTTTAAGTGGCCTTGATTCAACTAGAATAATATGGTTGTTTCATAGGTGTGGGTTTTGACGTTTCACCTTAAATAGATTTTGCGAAAAGAAATTCACAAGGGGATAAAGATAAGAAAATGGATGAGATATAGGAATAAATAAATATTCTAGAAAAAAACTTAATTAGAAGTATGTGTTGTTAGATAATGTTATGGGAAGGAATAAAAGATAATAGATGACACAAAAAAAACCACTACATTAAGATCCATACCCTAGCTTTAAGGTGAGCCATTCCCCTCAAAGTATTACCTTACCAAAGGCAATTGATTTTTTCAAAACTGTTTATCTGAAATGCGAATCAAGTAGATACTGATACCTTCTCTTTACTAATTTACTATAGGGTAAAAATGATTGTGTTATATATATATATATATACCCAAACATCACATTATTGTGAGGGGTAAAATGTACAATATCCAAGGATATATTTTATACAAAAAAACTTACAAAAGATCATGTGAGAGTGGGTATTTACATAGCTCATGAGATGAGCATCGAGATACTAGTTTCCCTCGATGATATGTATATTCACAAAGTTGAAAATTTTATTGAGACTTTCATAGTATAGTCATTTAATCTTGTAAAAATATATGTCTATAATGAGGTAAGTCCTTTCCAATTTTATCTTTTATGAAAAACCTCTATCAATTAATGAAAAAAGGCATGAACTAGTGAATTTTATTACAGAAATAGAAATGAAATGGGAAACAAAAGGTCAAATAAAAAAAATAAAGGCTCAACCAATTAATCAAAAATAACTTCATAGTTTACCTTTACCCAACTAGTTAAAATACCATATTTAATAATATTACAAGTTCATACAGATAAAATGTTCAAAGATGCTAATATGGCCACAATTTAATTTGAAGAAAAAATATAAGGAGAGGCCATTATAAACTAACTTTTTCGTGATAATTTAGATGAAATACTTAAGGATGGATGGATGGGAGTCACAGTTGTGAATGTATACATTAGTTTCATTTTCACAATATGTTTTTCCAATTTTTAATCAACTATGTTAATTATAGTTAAATACCTTTCATATTTTTTTCAAGAATATATATCAATACTATTTGAATAGAAAATGCTATAAATAAAAATTTGGACTCATTAGTCCTAACATAACTTCTAAAAAAAAGTAATTGGAAGAAAATGAATATTTAGAAATACTGGACCAACTAGCCAAAATGTTTTAAAATAAAATTATAGGTGATAAGCACTTATTAGTACCCATGATTTAGGGGTAAAACTCTACAATATAATCATATCAAATATATTTTCATTTTTTTCCTTACTTATTCCTTTTTGTTTTTGGGGAGCATTGGTTGCTCATTAAAATCAATTTTCATACTCCAAAGATTTATTTTTTGGATTAAATTCATGGATTAACAACAAATTGACCATACATGATGATATTAATCAATTTTTAATACTATAAATTCAATATTTTATAAATAAACCTCAAGTTATTTGTTTTATATTATGTTTTAATGAAAATTTTGATATGATAGGGAAGTGTTTAAATATCACCAAAATCATAGTATGAGTATGGTCTATCAGAACAAAAATCCTATATAATTATATAAATGGATAAGTATTAGGGTATACATAATAAGATTTCACTATCAAATCATATATAAAAAATTAATTAATTTTCTAAATGTTTCTATAGTGTCAAAAATAGACTAATGGAAAAGATTGTGGATATTACATTTATAAATTTATGAAAGATATTATATTCCGTCAACAAACGAGCATACCCAAATAGGTATTTCCAATGATAATTACAATTTCATTTAAAATATTTATCAATCATTTATTTATTTATATTTTTACAATACTATTAGTATTATCGATAGTCCACATATTCAAAAGAGGAAATAATTTTTTTTAGAAAAAAGGAGGAATGCATGTTGTTAGAATGTATACATACATAATAAAGAGGTGAATTTATATTACTTATTTAGTTAATTTTCTTTTCATTCTATCTACTTATTTTTTTGTTAATTTTCACAAATATCACAAAGAGGTGAAAACATCAATAATTGATTCTTCTCTAACCATTTTGTGCACTCAAACACTATTTTTCTTTTTATAGAGATATTTGTTCTTTATTTGATATATTTATGTTCATAAGTGTGTGTTTTAAGTTTAAAAATCACTCAAAGTGCATGTTTTTAGTTTACAAATGATATTTTAGTTAAAAACTTGTGTTACTCACTAAAAACCGACCATAATTTCTAAAATTATATCGATAATTTAGGAAAATGACCCATAAGTCATTTTTGATGTGTAGGAATCATCCACACATCAATCCAAAACATGATGTACCCAATATAACTCAAAGTGAATGTTTCTAGTTTAAAAGTAACATTTGAGTTCAAAACATGTTCCAATCCCTAAAATTGAGGAAACAAACTTAGATTATCTTGAACATTTAAGACAGCGATCCATAAATCATTTTTGACATGTAAAATTTTTTCGCACATCAATCCAAAACATAGTGTGTCTTGTATGATTGAAATAATGTATTTTTATTTAAAAGTGTAATTTTAGTTGAAAATAATTTTCACTAATTGAAAACCAATAAAAAATATTATATTTTCTTAATAATTTATTAAAAATAACCATAAGTCATTTTTTTTGTGTAGGAATAAACTACACATCAATCCAACACACTATGTGTCTTGTATGATTTAAAGTGCATGTTTTTAGTTTAAAAGTGAAATTTCATTTCAAAACATGTGTCACTCACCATAATCCAAAAAAACATGCTTTTATTGTCTTAAAAACTTAAGAAAATGATCCATAAATAATTTTTTAAATATAGGAATTAAATTCATATCAATCTAAATCACATTGTGGATGATATGACTTAAAGTGTGTGTTTTTAGTTTAAAATTGAAATTTTATTTAATAACATGCATCACTCACTAAAAACCAATAAAAACACTCATATAGTATTAATACTAAAATAAAATGGTGTATAAACCACTTTTACACGTTGTAATATACCACACGATGTTCTGGGTATGACTTGAAGTGCATATTGTTTGTTTAAAAAAATACATTTTAGTTAAAAAATGTTTCACTCACTAAAAAAATATATTATAACACCTTGAATCAAAAAATAGAGTCCAAGTTAGTGTTTTACAAATGGTATCAGAGGGAAAGGTTCAATAACTTGTTTCTTATCTTTTATATGACTTGGGAAAGGATAGATATGAGATAGGATGATTGGGACTTAGGCTGGGGAACAATGTCAATTCCTGGATAACACTGTATAGTGGACCTATGAGTTGTCTTAAAGTGAAAGCTAATATTTTTCATGTTTGTTGTTACCATTGATTAAATTCACCTTGGTTTGTACACATGATGTTGATATATTGATTTATAGGATTTTATGTGCAATCAGGTATCATGTTTGGCACACATGTTTACATGCCATAGATACCTATCACTTTCATTAGATATAGCTCAAATAATTAAATTACCATTAAAATTATGATATTTTATTCAGTACATTATTTGTTACATTTATTCATTAGATTCCATTGTATCCTATGCTTGAGTGAATTTGCGCGGATGTGACTAATGTGCTGAACTAGAGGCTTGACTTGGGTTTTGGGTAGGGGTTAAGTGGTGATTCCTTATTCTTTTGAGTAAATTTTTAGGTTGAACCTTGTTTTAAGTCCTTAGGATTTATTGTGAACTGTTAACAATATTATTATTCTATTATTTTTATTTAGGATACTGTATTTTCTAATGTTGGGTTAGAATTTTAGAAAATTCCACACTCTAGACATCTCACATAGCCTGTTGCACCACCTGTTGAGAATGAGGATGTGACCGAGTGTTATCCCTTAATTGATCCACTATATCAAGCAATTTAACTAGTCCAACCAATAATCTTTTTTATGGTACCTATTAAGGGTGGATGATCCCATAGGGGTGGGACAATAATGGTTGAATCTGCATAGTACTTTTAGTTCCAACACCCCCATCTGTCCAGGGAACTAGAGGTCCCCAGGATGTGGAGGTCTGGATATAAGTTATAGAGAGGAGTTTTGACTTGGTGGAGACCCTAGATGATCATACGGTTAATATTAAAACCATTATTATTTAAGGTGTAACTATCTGATGGTGGATTCTATCATTGATAATGTTTGGAGCTTCAAAATTTAAGAGATGACAAGTTCCAATGTGATCCTTTGAATAGACTGGTTAACTAGTTTCCATGCACACATCAATTTCTATTGGAGATAATTAACCTTTTAATTACTCAAAGGGGAGAAGTTTTTGATGAATAGTGAATGAGACATTGAGGTAGAAAAATTGGGACAAGATCCTCATCAGAAATAAATAGTTTTAGTGTAAGTGGATGGAATGATCCTTGTGGTGGATCAGACAACGACTCCCTCATCTTTTCTTCTGATGGAGGAACTATATTGATATGTATTTTTAGAGTATTTATTGGGGTTTCCACTATAAAGGAAAGTTGAATTTTAGATTGAGATTTTGGATGGTGCATGCCTGATATTGATTCCACAGTATCCCATGGAACCATCCAAACTGAAAGAGATTAAGGTAAAGTAGGATGATCTAGATGCTAAATACTTCATTAGACCAAGCACTTCCCCTTGGGGTGATCTATTGTTTTTCACCAAGGAGGATGTTAGTATTTGACTTTGTCTAGACTACTATAAGATGAATTAGATCACTGTGAATAATAGGCACTCATTTCCAAGAATATACAACTAGTTTGATTAGTTTAGGGGAGCCCAATGGTTTTATAATATTGATTTTCATTATGGCTACCATCATCTTTGGGTCAAAGAGAAAGAAATCTTAAATAATGTGTTTATGATCATGTGTAGTTTGTATGAATACCTAACTATTCCTTTTCAACTGAAAAATGTTTTAGCAGTGTTCATGGCTCTCTTGAATATGATCTTTCACCCATACTTGGATTTATTTGTCATTATGTTCATTGATGAAATTCATATATATTCCAAGACACTATAATCACATGATAGACACCTGGATATTGTGTTGAGTATGCTTCAAGAACATTGTATTTATGCCAATTACTCAAAGTATCAATTTTAGATATATGAGGTGCACATTCACAGGCACATGGTTTCTCAAGAAGGTATATAAGTTGATCCAGAGAAAGTTGATGTAGTTATATCTTGGGAATGACTGTGGAATGTATTAGAAATTTATATTTTCCTTGAATTTTATAGGAACTATAGGAGTTTCATTCCATACTTTTCTCACCAATAAATGCCTATGACCATGCTTATCAAGAGGGGAGTCAAGTTAAAATGGATAAACTAGTATGTGTAAGTTTTATTTATTACTGATGTAGAGGTTGACATAGGATCTAATACCGATCCTTCCTGAGCCTGGAGTTGTCCATGCAGTGTATTGTGACACATCTATAATTTTTTATAGTAGATGTTCTGATGCAGGGTGATAAGGTAGTAACTTATGGGTTCTATTAGTTGCGACCCCATTAGCAGAAATACCCTAATAACAACTTAGAATTAAAGGCTATGGTCCATGCATAAAAATGATAGTGACATTACCTCTTTATTGAGAGATTTTTTGTATACAAGGTCCATAGGTGTCACAACCCAAACTGATTAGGATTGAGCTGCAACTACCCCAATACCACCTCCAATTGTCATGGGACTGGATACTTACACTGAGTAGAAATATTACATACATGGGATGAATTTTCATAGAGTACCTATAAAAATGCACACATCCCCAAGCCCATACAATTCTAAAATGTAAAAAAATTATAAAAATACATTAATTCATATATAATACCAAAATTAGAGTATGAAATAAAGTACTAGAAATAATAAAAAGGGTCTAAATATAATCCCATCCAAAACTGGAAAATCAATTATGACTTTCTCAGAAGGTGGGGACTATATAAAATGAAACACCGGTATACACCACAGTCTATCAAGCCCAAACTAATCTCCACCTACTATTGGCCCTCCAATGAATCCACAAAACATTCCACCATCAGCATAAGACAGGACATGTGGGGGAATAGCCTATGTAGGGGTGAGTATAACAACACCTAGTAGGATACCCTGAAATCACCAAGTTTAAAGAATCAAGATAATCCCTTCCATACTTTATGGAAGTCATCCGATAGATATCACTCTATTAGGAATAAATATACTATCCATAATAGAACTCATCCAAGAGATATCATTCCATCGGGTATTTCTAAGATGATGGCACATCCCCACCACTCGAGATGGAATAAATACTAGATAACACATTCATTAGGTCTGGCAATTAAGAAAGAACATAGGAAACTTAGAGGGTCTATCTAAGATACACTCTACATCTGACTAATACCACATCATAAATATCATATATCGGTATATAGATAGTGGGCCAATGACTAGGGATCACAGGGGGGACACCAGATCTAACAGGAAACATCCTCCTAGATAGGGGGTTGCTGCCCCTGTAGTGTTAGTCATGCAAATTACACAAGATATATATAAATAAATACAAAGGAAATGAGAATCAATCTAGGCTTATCAGAGGGATACATGATCTGATACCATGAGGAATCTGGTGAAGTGTAATGAGACTACTCAGTCCAGTATAAGGGTTCTTATCCACATTTTATTGATCATGAAGAAGCTACAAATTTTTCATCTCCTACGATGAGAATGGAGTGCTACACCGAACCCACATAGGAATGGACCAATGGAACACACTCAACCAATAATGGTCCATGGAATCTCACACAAGCACATGAAGAATCTGATATGACAAGAAAGAGTAATCCGAACTATCCTCAAAGGAGTAAAACATGTGTCCCTAGTGGAACATGGCGTGGCTCACACATCCTGGTACTACCCATGTCTCGTTCTCACATGGAATTAATTTCAAAAATTACTTGGCATTTCAACTGATGGTACATGGAATGTAGGTATTGTTCTAGAACTTGGCATTCCATTCTTCCCATGCCTATGTACACTGGACCATGATCACGTACTTAGTTATGTATGAGTACATGGATATTACTGTGTACTTTATCTTGCCCATGTACTTCCCAAGAAAACGATATGTGGGGCCATATTTACACCTAGGAATATACCCCTTTTACACCCTAATCCTTCCACCATTTGTTACATGATTTGTGACTAGATACACACAACTTGTGATACTATATGGACTCCTAGGTGTGTACTCTCCTAAACATTACAAATTGGTCAGCTAAGTGTCACACGATGTGTGATTATTATCTCTATGTAAAAACCCTAGCATCCCATAGAAGTGACTACATAGTGTGTGTTCATAGGACTATATGTTGTGTAGTCGTATTTTTCATAGAACTCATGATATTATTCACACTTATTTACTAATGCCTCCTAATTCATTTGGATATGCCACCAAATTATGAAAAAAGCATCTTAATATGTGTGAGCCCGTCTATCACTAATGACAGAATTTTGGCCATTTCCACCACTCAGGAAATGACCATCATCGTTCCTATCCACTACTGCAGTCCATACATGAACTGAAGTCTCCAATACATCCCCAATTTTTCACCTTCATCATTTACCATGATCACATCACTATTATGGAAGCTGGATATGTGGTAATAATCTGTTGTTCTAAATATTAAACATATAACAATCGCTTTCTATGTATTCATCAAACCACCAAATAAAAGAAACACTGGTGATAATCACACATTGAACGGGGGAAGAAAACCACAAAAAAAGACAAGGAATGAAACTAATCCATTTTTCAGATTGGAATCAATCCTTTTCTATTATAATGATGAAAAAATATCAAAAAAAAAAAATAATTATCCCTCAAATCCCAGATAAACAGACCCATTCCTGCAAAAACTACCGATCTATGAATCAATCCATTAGTTGATTGATTCATTTTCATAATGGGATAAGAAATAAGGGATAAATTCACAAAAAAAATCCTACATGATGTTTTGAATGATTGACAATGAAGAACAGTTCTACATTTCCATCATTGATGAGATCCATAAACACTATTAGTGCACGATCCTTGATCTGACCCCGATATGATATTGTATAATAATAATTTTCTATAGGATCCCCTCAAATATCTAGGGTTATGTGGATAACCCTAGGGATTTTTAATAACCAAATATTTATATATTTTAATTGGTTTTTTCTTTAAATGAAAAAAATTAATAAAAAATAATTTATTTATTTAATTATTTATCCCATGATGGCGCTCAAGAAAAACACCAGATGCTGACCAATGTTATGTCATGCCTAGGGTAAATCCTATATTCAGATCTCAATAGTGGTATCATATTTCCAATCCAAGATCAAATTTTAGAATTATTCCACTTGTTTGATGAAAACTAAACAATAATGATATTAATATACTTAATATTTTTAAAATATCAATTCTGGGCTCACTGGGCCTTAGAATATCACACCATCTTAGTAATCGGATTTGGAAATATTCCTAGAAATATTACAAGGACTTAAAAATAAAAAAACTAGACATAAAATTACTCCCATGTTCAAGTATTTTTTTCCTCTAAAAGTACAAACTAAATAAAAAGGTCGGGATACTAAGATCTCAACTAAGTCTCCTACTCCCACAAGCTCCCCCGATGGTTTCCTTGCTGATAGAAAACATTCATCTAAGGAAAACAATTTCCCATGAAGGGTATTTATATTATAGTTCTTAACACCCTTAGTTCCTTGAAAAAGGAAAATCCACTCTCACAACCCAGCTTAATGAGGTTGATATTGTACTACGAGTTGTGAGCATAACTCCTTAGCTATGATAAGTGGATAACCCCAAACAACCAAAACTACTATGGTTATGGGGTTAAGAAGAACACCACCTATTTAACTCAAATAATAGAAAAAAAGAAAAGGGCCTACAGACCCTGGATATAGCCCACCACCATATCTAAAATTCCAAAACTCTTTAAATTGAAAGGCCTTTATTATTGGTCTGTAAAGAACTCCTGATGGTTCTTGGTAGTCCTCATCCACCCTTGGATGAACTGAACCCTTAATACCACCACAAGAACTAAAACTAGGACCTAATAACTATCAACCCCTTTATTCAACTAGTATAATAGTGACCTATGAGGTCCCTCAGGTAGATAATACAATATAAGTTTAACTTGAAAACTTACTATAACTCCCTTGGATACCTAACTAATTCCAAGAGATATTGGTACATACTCACCTCCAACAAATGTAATTATAAGAGAAAAAAACTTCTTATAATCTTCTCTCACAGCGTGACTAGTGTCACCATCCATCCATAAACAAGGATGACAAGATACACACATTTGTAAAATCCATCAAGATTATATCCAATGGATATTATGTTATGAAACATATCATAATCAATATCCCTGAGTTATACAACCCTAGATCTTTGAAGAAGTGTAGGGGGTAAAAACTATCAATTAGAGGTAAACCACACCACCCTAAGGTGTCTCGCATGCTGCAACTCATACACCAATCACACGTGGTTGTCACTAAAGAATAATATCATGAATTAATCCAATAAGGGTTAAATATCCAATACACAAGTCTTATAACTATATTTTTGTGTAAAATATGTTGAAGGGAATCACCACAAATTCAAAACAACCATAGTTTATTTGTAGAGACACTTTGAGTACATCCTGCTAAAAAAACAGAGATAGTGATAACCATTCATTAGGTCAACTCTAAGAACCACTTTTCTCCAAACCTATAGTTGAGGAACTCAATGATGAAATTTGATAAGTTTCCTCATGTCATGTGGTTCAAGTGATACCAATTCACACCAACCTCAAGAACTTATTCAACTCTCAGGCGAACAACACTAGGATTCCCAGGTGAACTCACTAGGACTTAAAAAACCCCTTCCACTACAAACTTCTGGCTGAACCTTTAGCCTATGAAGATCAATGGGTTCCATCTGAAATGATTTCAAAAATATTAGTGGTGATATCTGGTGCTAGTACTTTCATAATCCTAACTCTCAGTGAGGAGATAATCCTAGAAATTCCCTAGTAAATATTTCCTCATACTCCACCACCACTATAGAAAAAAAGATCATAGAATCCACTACTCCAAACATATCACTAGCCAAAAGATAAAAAGTCATTCATAACCTCCTGAACATGAGGTCTCCCTACTCTTTTTGGGATTAATCCTTAATAAAGGAGAGAAAATACACCCCAAAAATAAAAATGAACCATCACACACACTGGATGAAAAAAACTGAGCATCGATGGTAGGGAACTTGTCCATACTTAGGAAAACATCATAGGGTCTCACTACTACTATGAATAAATTCCACGGGAGGCTCTCTCTCCTCCAAGAGTCAGATCACACTATTAGTAGAAGTTGTGATCACTGATCCTCTATACAGGATCCTCTAACATAATGGTTAACCAAAAAGACTTCACTTGGATAACCATGTCTTGAAAAGGGGATATTCTTAGGGATAAGTGGCTCATAACTTCTTGTAAAAACTGAAAACAGGGAAGTGAAGTCATACTCTATACCTCAAAACACACTCAAAGCCTCTAAAATATCATACTTCCTAGAATTCACCCTTTCCCATTACCTCATGTTCACCATGACCAGGGCCTACTCTGATACCTTATAATAATAAAAAACCTCAAACACACTAGTTAGAAGATCTTATCCACCACACATCAACAATATTTTCTTTGGGTGACATTGACTCACCCACATGGTTTTTGGGTCACATATTAAGGAATTGTCTCAATGGGGGAATTTTCCCTCTTCCTTTCATGTCAAAAATTCATTTAAAAAAATCATGAACATAGGAATCTACCAATTCCCTACATCTCCCTGGAAAAGACTCGAACAAAGGAGGAAAAAGAGTGGATCATACTTGTGTCTAAAAATACTAAAAAAGAGTATAAAGAACACATATCATACCTCAAAATACTCCTAGAGACACTGGGTAAAGAGAATCCATAACCTACAACTATCCAAGATTCTGACCAAAAGATTCCCAAGTCTGGATTGGTCTATCTGGGGGTGGTGGTGGTATCATCAAAGAAAAGTTCCCACTACCTCATACTAATCCCCTAACTCCTCTGTCACATTTTCTACCCATCTATCCTCCTTGGTCATACCACTACCTCTAACTAGGTGGTTCATTAACCACCTCTATGACTGTATCATGATGAGTATGACAATATTGTGTGAGATTTCCAAACCCATCACAAGCATAGAAATGTATTAGCCTCAGAGAAATGATTTGTACCCATGATATCTCACAAAACTTCCAATTTTATGACTTGTTTCACATGCCAACTATCGATAGGTCCTATTGATCCTGCATCCCAGGTGAGTCCTTCCTCAGAAGCCCATGATATGTGATCAAAACCTAAAAATCATCATCCCACACCAATAGATCTATCTATGACTCAGTTTGGAATGATGAATCCACCTAAACCAGTATAGGTGGGTAAAGAAACTAATCAAAAGGAGAAAGAACCATATACTAAACATCTTGAAGAAATACCACCTCATGACTAACCCCATTTAGGGAGGCCTCATCACTCATCAGTTCAAAACCTCAACCCTCTTGTGGAAACCTCACTGGCTGTCATCATGAATTCATCTTGAAATAAGAAAAGATATATCAATGTCAATGACCATATCTGGTTGGAAGACCCAAAAAGGACATGAAAAACACAACCCATTCCTATATTATTCTTGTACCAAAGTTTTTCCTATAACTAGCGACTACATGTACTGAGTCAACAAGAGTGTTATCAGAGTCTGGGTGAATGGATAATTTAGCAATCACACCAACACTGGATTCCCTAGCTTGAAATTCAAACTCGAAATATTTTAACACTATTTCCCTAGTTCACAAAAACAAATATCACATCTTAAAAAATCTTCAAACTTTATTTCTAAAACTAGGAATTTTGATTACACATCTGGATAGGAATCCATCTAATACCACTCTGTCATGACCTGAACCGACAGGGCTTGATCTGTTACTACCCCAAACCCACCTCCAATACTCTAGGGGCTAGTGACCAACACTGAGTTAGCATATCACACACATGAGAGGAATTTTCCCTAAAGTACCTATACACAATCACACATGTCCAACCCCATAAAATGATAAAATATAAAATAATAGATAACAATGTCATGACCTGACCCACTGGGGTATGAACCGTGACTGCCCTAATCCCACCTCCAATAGGCTAGGGGATGGTGACAAGTGCCCAGTAGGAATATCTACTACCATAAAACTGACTTTCCCTAGCGCCACCCTTTATCTTCACTAAAAAAAAGCATTGATAAAGGGGGGAATTTATCAGTGCTAAAAAAAAGTGCTGATAACAACCCCTCCTTTATCAACGTTTTTTTTAGAATTGATAAAGGGGACCCCTTTATCTTTTATTTTTTAGTAGCTCTGATAAAGTTGGGCTTTATCAGCACTTTTTCCTAGCACTGATAAAGTTTATATTTCATAAAAAAATTTCATGAAAAATAATATATTGTTATATAAGTGTATTTATATTGATATAAATATAATATATATATTTTAAATATGTTTTAGATAAGTATAAATATACTATTAAATTTAATATATAATAAATTTAGTGAAAATGGCTTTAAGATGTTTTAAAAAATATTATTAATTAATAATTTTCTAATTATTATTGATTAATAATCATTTAATAACAATTTAAAGACACAAAAAATCAAAAAAATTAATAAAAGATATAAAATAAGTTGTAAATGTAACTTAAACTTTAAACGACCATAAATTTTGATACATGTGTTCGTTTGAGCTCTAAAAAATATAAAATCGAAGCTTGAGATGATCTATACATGATAGTTATTGAAGGGAACCATATGTTACATTTTTCAATTCCCTAAAAGGACCAGAAGGCCTCCAAAACTAAGTTTTTAGTCGGGACACCTTGATTTTTTAACATTCAAACAAGTATAACTTCTAATCCAGATGCCCGCTAGGCCTGTACCACATATCATATCGAATATTGTCTCATTTTCATCAATTTTACTGGTTGTGGAGTTGAAACATACTTCTGTATTAGAAGTTATGATCGTTTTAACATTATATAGATTTTCAAATACACACATATATATATGTATTTATTCATATATATATATATATATATATCTGTGTGTGTGTATCTATCTCTGTGTGTGTGTGTGTTGTATATATGTATGTATGTACGTATTTATTTATTTATAAACACTCATAAAAAAATATTTTATAAATGTATTTAAAACTAATCTTATAAATATATATTAATATGCAAATAAATATATAGATAAAAAATTAAAACTCAATATATAAATATAAATAAATATAAATATAAATTAATATATGAATAAATAAATAAATAAATAAATATACTAATATATGAATAAATATATATGTATTAATATAACTAAATATATTTATATTAATATGAATCTATATTAATATACAAATAAATATAACTATATATATATATTAATATAAATATATATTAATATACAAATAAATATATATATTAATATATGAATAAATATATATGTATTAATATAACTAAATATATTTATATTAATATGAATCTATATTAATATATGAATAAATATGACTATATATATATAAATAAATATAAATATATATTAATATACGAATAAGTATATATATATATATATTAATATATGGATAAATATATATGTATTAATATAAATAAATATATTTATCTTAATATGAATCTATATTAATATATGAATAAATATAACTATATATATATATAAATAAATAAATATATCATTAAATAGAGAAAAAAAACAAAATGGCTTAGTGGTAAAGGTGAAGGCGTGCAAGGGGGAAGGTCGTGGGTTCGAGTTCGGGTGGAAGCAAGGAGGTGTGTGCGAGCATGTGAGGGAAGCACGGGCAAGGGAAGTGTGTAGGAGAGTGGGAGGGGGTCCGCCTAGCACTGATAGGGGGGGGGGGATCAAGCACTGTTAAAAGATCCCCCTCCACATTATATATTCTTTTTTATTTTTTTTTTAATTTTTTTGACTTTTGTCAGTGCTAAAAAAGCACTGATAAAGGAACCTTTTATCAACAATTTTTTTAGCGTTGATAAAAGGGGTCATTTATTAGCCCTTTTTAGTGCTGATAAAAGGGGTCTTTATTAGCACTTTTCTGAGCACTGATAATAGAGACCCCCTTTATCTTCACCTCGATTAACAATGCTTTTTTTAGTGCTGTTAATGCACTTTTCTAGCACTGATAAAGGCCATATTTGTAATAGTGATCTCACACATGGGAGGAATTAGCCTAAAACACCTATACACATGTACACATATCCAATCTCATACACTGCTAAAATGTAATACAACTGAAAAAAATGCATGCATACATCTATGTTCCCATAACTAGAGTATGATAGTAAAGTATTGAAAGTGAAAAAGAGGTATAAATACAAGCCCAACCAAAAAATGTAAAGAGTGCAACATGCTCCATGGGAAAAGAATATGATCAAATGTAAGAACCTAGACAACACCTCGGTCTATCAAACTCAAGATATTATCTATGATCTCCCTGTCTTCCCAGGACACCGTTAAATGGGTCGTCATCTATATAAGACATGACACATGTGGTTAGTGCCGATGTAGAGGTGAGTACAAAAATACCCCGCAGGACACCCTAAAAACACTAAACACAATTCATCAAGAATAATCATCTCATAAAAATGATATAGTAATAAACTTATAATAAGAAAACCCATATATACCCAGCAAAGACACCATACTAGGCGATCACAACCAAACTACCAGACAAAAGATTCTGCTTGAGAGAATACTCATTTAGGTAGAATCCACTCGATGAGCAATGAAATTACTAGAGACACTAATACAAGAGGTAAAGATCACTGGTCCCCACCCAATAAAACTCAGTTGTCTTAGAATACCTTGATACTCATATAGAGGGTCATTCCCAGGACTACTGGGGGACACCAAAAACCCAATATAGATCAAACTACTACATATGGGAATGATATGACAATGATACAGTGAACCCTACCAATATGGATGATTATATGGAGGGTTAAAAACTTGCTCAAGGAGGTCATTAAGATTCTATAAACCCAAACCAGGGTATAAAAATGATAGAAGATCATATTTTAGTCTCATAGAGGGACACGACAAACTCTATCTGAGACTCATCCTCTAGAGGGGATCACAATCCTAAGATGTGAACATAATTCCGCACTGTACCCTCAAAGTAATAGACTAAGGGAACAAACTCAACAAATACTAGTCTACAATGAAGAAACTAAGGGCTAAAAACACACTCAAAGGCATACACGGTGTGTACTATGGGGTACAAAACATGTCCAACAAAACCTAGTCTTCCTATATGGTACTGTCCCACACAACATGTAAATATTCATATACATGGAATGTAAGAATAGTACACAACATGTAGTGATTTACTGACACCTTTCCTGTGCTATCTACCTATGCCCTTGTACCGCTGGCCATGCCCATCTACAAATCCATGTACACCTGGCCGTGCCCATGTACACCTGGCCGTGTTCGTGTACTTAGCCTACCCATTCCCATGTATCCTATGATGTACATGCCAATCCACCAACATGTGTCACATAATGTGTGATAGGGTCAAATGGATTATGATATTTTAATCCTCATAGAAACCTTAACACTACAGCTAGGGTATACCACACGATGTGTAACACTAGATTACACATCATCTATCCTTGGATTTTCTATATCTATTAGTATATATTAAATATAACCATAAAAATTATTGGAGCCAGTGTTCTCATCATAATGCATAGACCACAGGTCGCCTGACCTCGCCGCCACCTACTCACCAGATTCTGGTCTTCGATCTGCTTGGAAAATGTTCTGTCAAGCCAATCTATCACAACCATGCACCACTATAATGTATCCTTCACTGGAACAGAACTCTCGATCCGATCCTGTCTCATTCCTATTAAAATCACCCACCATCATCGCCAATACTCAAATTGAAACTTCCATCGTAATACGTACCCTTAGTATTGATCCGTTGCACATAATAATAGTCACACAATGATCAAATACCGAGTAATAGTTGAACCATAGGCCAAAGGAAATAACCATGATGAAGACACTAAGAAATGGGGGAGAAAAACATAATCCATAAGATGTGTGGAACGGAACTCATCCTTTGTTTGTTCAGTCTCGATCTGTTGTCATATAATTGATGAATGACTAGGGATAGATAAAAAATTAATAACAAAATAAATCCATCAATTTAAATCAACCATTGATACATGAATCAATTCTTGTTTTTTGAATTTGATCCACATTCGACTGGGATTAAATAATGGGATGGAAATCACAAATCACAATCCTACCTAGAGTTTGGATTGATTATTGATGAATAATGGTCTTGAATTATAATCATTGGTGAGATCCATGAACTCCAATGGCCCAATGATCCTTAATTTTGATATGATCTAGTGTTTTCTACCAAGAATTCTCTCAAATGGACCTCTAGGCATCTTGGGTTTAGTGTATAACTCTGATCCATTTTTATAACTATATATTTTTAGAAAAACAAAATGGTCACAATTTCACTTAATAAAATAAATAAATAAATAAATTTATTTTTATTAATTCCACACCCGAGAGAAATTTTTCACAAAAACCTCAAAACGATAAATATTTTGTCATGCCTAGGATATTTTTTTTTGAACTCAAAAATGACTTCATATTTTTTATTAAGTCCCCATTTTAGGAGTTATTAAAACTTTTTTTTGAAAAATTTCATGTGTGAGATATTTAATATATTTCAAAAATTAATTTTGGGCCCACCAGGCCTCAGAATCTCATGCCATATTAACGCCTAGATTAAAAAATAATCCACATAATATGAAAAAGAAATACCTGGAAAATTTGAGTCATTAAATTCTCCCAACCATTGGGATTTTAATCTCATAAAGAGAAACAATTACTCAAAAAGATGAGGGTACATGGTTCACATTTGGTTGTACCGCTCCCAGGTTCTCTCCTAAAGATTCGCATGCCACCACTAGACATGCACTAGGGGAATTAATCACTCATGAAGAATCATATCCTATCAATCCTCAATCTATATCGGGTACTTATCAAAGGTAGATACATCCTCGATGTCCAACGAGCCCCAACAGATAACATGCAATTGGTTGTACACATACCCCCTTAGTTGTGACACATGAAAGAAATTGTGTACCCAATACTACTTCGTTGGAAGAGGCAAGTAGTATTCCAAATTTCCAACTCTAAAAAGTATCTAGAAAGGTCCAATTACTATCATAGATAACTTTCTGCCCAGACCAAATCTCCATAATCCACATCAAGGTGAGAACCTTAGGAACACATGGTCTCCCTCATAAGAACTCCATACATATCTATCTTTGGTCATTATATAAATTATAACCGCGCTTTTTAGTCCTCATATGCTCTTAGATAATCTTCAACCTCTGTATAGAAGTTCACATCAACTCTTGGACCATGAGTACCAACTCTCCTGAATTAGTCCAACAAAGTTGTGACTTGCTGGGTCACCCATACAATTCCTTGACTAGTACCACATCTATGGTGGAATGGAATCTGTTGTTTTATGCAAACTCCACTGAGGGAATATGATCCTCTAAACTACAACCAAAATCCAACATGAAATCTCACATCATATCATCCAAGACTTAAATGGTCTTCCCTACCTAGTCATTAGTCCGGGGGTGGAACACTATTCTCAAACACAACCAAGTACTAAAGGCCTCCTGTAATCCTCTCCATAATCATGATGTGAAGTGAGTGTCATGGTATGAAATGATAATTTATGGAGCTCCATGGATCCAAACTATATTATTCATATAAAATCTCCCTAATATCTCTACTATGCTCTAATCTAGAATAGATAGTAATTGAGATAAGTTAGTGAGTCCGTATACAATCACCCAGATGGAATTGTTTCTCTAGGACATACATTGTAACCCATTCATGAAGTATGTGGATATCCCATATCACTTTCAACATGGAACCTCAATGGTTCAAAATAATCTTGCTAGAACCTAGTGATTAACCTTCTATTACTGGAAAGTGAGGCATCAATATAAAAATTATAAAACATAATGCTTCATGTCTGGCCACCAAAACTGATGTTAGAAGTCATAATATATCTTTTCTACATCTGGATGTATCGTCAAAGGGGAAGTATGGAACTCCCATATTACCTCCTCTCGAAATGTCAATGGTACCATTTTCTATTATCTAAAAAGAATAACATGATCCCAACCTTTAAAATATCCATCAGGAGCATGTATAGTGGATATTTAAGTACGTAAAACCTTATAGTCAGTATCTCCTTGCAGAGCATCCTTGACATGCTATAAAAGTGATGTGGTAATAACCATCGACTGAGGGCATGAAGCACCATCCTTTTTCACTAAGTAAAATTTCAATTAGTCTAAACGCTATGATACCTCAACCAAAAGCTATGAACAAGATATCTTACTGAGAGAATATGACACTATATTCCCCTTCTCAGAAGTTTTAACAATCTCAAAGTCATAGTCTTGAAGGAACTATAGTCATCACATCTATCTCAAGTTTAGATCTTTCTAATATAAGATATACTTAAGACTATTGTGGTTAGAGTAGATTATAAATAACTCAACCATCAAGTAATATCACCACATCTACATTGCGAAGAGTAACATAGATAACTCAATATTGTGGGTAATGTAGTTCTTCTCATGTGGTCTCAAATGATGTAAACCATAGGTAATCACCACCAACCTCTATTTCGGAACACAACCAGGCTTAGAACCTGATGCATCACAGAACACTACATACTCAACACCCTCCTTTGTAAATCAAAATATGAGAGTACTCATCAATCTATACCTCAAGTCATGAAAGAACTGCTGGAACATTTTCATCAACAAAAAAGGTTTCCCCTTTTGAGTCAAAATTGTAAAGGGTGATTCCACTCTAGAGAAATTGGGTAAAAACCTCTAATAGTACCCTTCCAATCTAAGGAAAATCTACAGATCAGTAACAATATTGGGTGACTCCCAAGAAATCACTACCTCAACCTTCACTGGGTCCATCACCACTCCTTCCTTTGAGATGAAATATACCAGGAAGTGGATATCTACAGTACAAAACTAACACTTCAACATCTTCCCAACAAGTTAGTTCTCTCAAAGTGTGTCCCATACCATATTCAAGTGTCTTTCATGCTCTGCCTTGGATGTTGAGAACACCAGTATATCATTGATGGAGACCACCAAAAAACTATCTAAAAAAGGATAAAAGATCTGGTTCATGAGTCCCATGAACAATTCTGGGGAATTATTTATAATAAAGGGAATAACCAAGTTCTCAAAGTGACCGTAGAGACATATAAATGGTGTATTAAGTATATACCTATCCCATAATCTTGGCTGGTGATTGCCTGATCTGAGGTTAATCTTTGAGAACCATTTTCCCCCTCTCAACTAATCAAGAGGTTTTCAATCCTCAATAGCGAATACTTATTCTTCACGGTCACCTGGTTCAAGCTCCAGTAATCCACACATAATCTCAGGCTATCATCTTACTTATTGGGGAAGAACATTGGGGCTAGCTAGGGTAAAACACTGGGTCTCACAAATCCCTTCTCTTGAAATTCTTTTAGCTGTAACCTCAGATCACAGAGATCTATAGGATCCATCTCATATGTTAGTGAAGATATTGGCCCCATCATGGGGTGTAATTCAATACAGAATTCTAACAAACTTCAGGAGTTAATCTTGGAATGTACTTAGGAAATCAGTCCTTATACTCTGACACTACCTTAGGGAACTAATATTCTATATTATTAACTACTTAAAGTGTCATTCTATCCAACTAGTGAGTAATAAAATACAATAACCTATTCTTGATACTATCATACTCTTCCAAGTTTTCCTTTTCACCCACAAAAAAAAAAAATCATCTCATCACTATGGACACACTGAATCCTCCACCTAAAACAGAAAATCTTACCATGTCCTGTGGATTTCCAATCCATACCAAAGATGACCTCTTAAGGCCTTGTCACTACTATAAATATATCCCATATAAATATATCACCTCCAAACGTCAGATCGAACTATTAGAAATTTTTTCCAATCACTGAGTCAAAACATGTCAGAGTCTCCAACCGAAGGGGTCAAGCCAAAGACTCAACTGAAATCTAGATGTATTGAATAAGATAAGTGGAAATAAAGGAACAACTCACACATATGTCTATCAATACTACATCTAAGGTATAAATGAAACAGATCATACCTCATATCATACATGGAGCCTCAGGGTCATAGGCCTCCATAACCTATATCTAACCTCTCCCCTATCCATATGCTCCTAGAGCTTGGTGTGGACCACTTGGGGGTGGTGGTGATACTAGGTAAGACCTCCAACCACGTTCTGTTACTCTACTAGCCCCTCTTCCACATCTTCCACCCTATGTTCCACCATGATCCTATCTCTATCTATGCATAGGTGGTCCCCATATTATCTCATGATTAGCTTTAGTTGAGTCAAAAAATCCCTTGAAAGTTTTCCTTGACATCATAGGAGAAACACAACCACTCCCTAGGATGACTAGACCCATCCTAATATCCCCACACTGCTAACCATCTATCTTGGGATAATCTCTTGAAGTGTCTAGCATGCCTAGATCCCTGCAAATATCACCAAATACCTGATTATTAGGTCTCATTTCATGGGTTCCCACTACCATCCCCCACTCTTAATGCCTGCTCTTCCAAGAATCTCTCTACCATAAAGTCCCACTCAAGCACCCCATCGTAGGTGGGAATTTAGAGAGATATCACCGAATCCTTGATATACGGGTGTAATCCCTACTCAAAGGTTTGTAATCCGAAGAATAGATCTAGAACCATATCCACGGGGTATCATGAGACATAAGTTAACCTCAATGAATACTCCACCATGGTAAAACTTCTCTTCCACATATGAAAAATCTCTTGTAAGCACACTGATCACAACATGGAAAAATAAAACTCCTCCCTAAAGAGAAACTGAAAGTCTGACTAGGAGAGAGATGTATCGTATTGTGACTGAGTCACTAAGATCCACCATCACCTAGCATATCTATGAAGAAGAATTTATATAAGGAACTCAATATTATCTAGAATAATCCTCACAATCAGGAAAACATGAGTTAATTCCTCTAACCAGTCCTTATCCACTTGGGATTCTAGATTTCCCTGAAACCTAGGATCTCGAAACCTCTGAAACTGGTGCGTCACACTCTGCCTATGTGCATCTTCAGCTATAACTACTAGTTCTAGATACTACTAAATGGGTGGTGGTATAGCTGGTAAACCACCTAGAGGTTCTATCTATGGTACAGTCCCCTATAATGAAATCTTTCCACTTGATGGATCATCCTCATGATTACACAGTGGAATTATCGGATAGATGTATTCATAGAGGCATCCTGAAATAAATAAGATGTACCTTGGTCAAAGAGTATATCTCAAGAGATGACTTAATAAGGATATAGAAAACACAACCCATTATTATATGATTTATATACCAATGTTTTCTCTATAACCAATTTCTACATATTCCAAAGATAGGTGATTAGATTCCCAATGTAAGGAAACATTGGCTATCGCACCAATACTGGAGTCCCTGGCCTAGAAGATGAACTCAAAACCCTTAACAATATTTCCCCTAACCAATATTATAGACCCAATACTAAGGTATAATTGACTACGCTTTGAGACCCCTTTGTCACAAACCAACCCACCAGGGTCTGAATTGTAAGGACCCAAACTGTTATTAATTAAAATTCATCTTGATCTAATTAAATGTATTATTATGTAAAATGGATATATAAAACATTTTAACATACTTGTTTTTATGTTTTTGGATTTTAAAATTCCATTAATAAATGTTACCATTGCTAATATATCCATTAAACAGCGATCACATGATTAATATAAATACAGGGCTTTAACAAATCTAATTTAATTAGATAAAGGAAGTGATGGCCTCATCCAATAGAATTGCTCCATACGAAGCCAATTTTTCAGAGCTCAAAAAGGAGTTTGAATCACTGGGCTTCACTCTTGACCATGCCCAAGCCGATCTTCAACATATTAAGCTTAATAAGAACTGCCTACGAGAGAAGTGGAAGTTAATAGAGATTACCACCTGAGCGATGTTATGTGATCCTCCCCAAGAGTCTATCACCATTGCACACCTTACCCTCTGGTCTTATGTGAGTTTTATAACGGGTTATGTAACAAGACCGTAGAACTATGATTATGTGAATTAGTTTTGTATAGAATAAATAATATACATTCATTTTATTATTTTTACTTTGTAAATGGTTTTTAAAGCACAAATAGTATTTTTAGTTAATATTCAATTTAGAAATCCATTTGGATGAATTAATGGATTTTTAATTAAATAATATTTTAATAAAATATTGTTATTACTAAATTAATTTTTATTAAATATAAGTGATCATATATTTTTTCTGAATACAATTGTAATTTTTATTAAGGTTTGAAAACTATTTTTGTAAAAACCCATGAATTTTTAATAAATTTCAGTTTTTATTTTAAAAGTAAAAATTAAAATATTTAGAAAATTATTTATATAAAATGTATATTATTTTTGGAATCAGGATGTTGAAATTATCCAACGGTAATTTTTTTATAATTTTCTAAGACAACTAATTTTGTGGGTAAAAATAAAATACCGTTTAAATATAAAATGTGTTTTATTTCATCATAATGACCAAATAGTGATATAATAAAATAATATAAAAGGTATGTTTGGACAATATATGTTTTAACTTTAAAGAAATGTGATTTTATATTTTTTTGATTAATTTTATGGTGCCTTATTGGACCCTCCAAGACTTATAAAACATTTTAACTTTTTATAATGATTTCCTTGAGAGTGTGACTCACCTCCACATAAGAAAGCCTAATATTTTAATAATATCGGATATTGGACTTATAAAATAATGTTTTCCACTCCAATTTTTCAAAAACCATGGGCAAAAACCATGGGTTGGTTTGTGGTTTTGATTATTTTAATGCGTGGTGTCCAAAACCTAAATAATAAAGAATTACCTCTCCTTTCCTATACAAACCCACTCAATATCCCATTACTCTTCACCCAATCCATTTTGAGATCAACCAAAACCTACCCTAATCTCTCTAAAATTCTCCCAATGTGAATCAATCTCCAAAGAAGCCTCTCTCAAGCCTCTCCCAATCCTTTGGATCAAACTTCCAAGTAAGGGATTTCTTCCTTTCTCATTTTTGTCCAAATTTAATTATGTTTTTGTACCATTGTTTTCAATTATAAATGTTGGGGTATGATTTAAAACCTCCCCCATACTTTCCTCCTTATTTTTAATGATGATATTCCTCTTTCTCTCCTATTAATTCATCCCATGTACACCCGTTACCAGGCCGAAATTTCGTAAGGAATTTGTATATTCTCATTTACATTAAAGCAATTATTTTGTATTATGAATATAAATTATATTACATATGTTGAGAAATGTATCTATATGACCCTATTACTATCCATTTCATGTAAATATGATGAGACACCCCTTTCTCTCTAATCAACAATTTTTATTAATTCTTATGTCACGCCGTTACGCTACCGAAATTGCACCATGATTTTCCAAGCCAAAGTCATTGTGTAGTGAATACCATGAAAATTTATCTATCAAGGTAATTATTCATGTTATTATGTGTTTACTTCCTTAACAGGCTTCATATCTCACCCTTTTATTATGCTTTTCTTCAGGTTATCCCATGCAATGCTAAGTATGAAGGAATGTGTGTCTTCATGTAAAATAAGTTTTCAATAAAGATGTATATTTCATATTTTTAGTTGTTATGTAATGTTCCTAAGTCCCAAATACACTATACCTATCAATATTATATGTTGTATTAAGTGAAGATTTTATGTAATAAATTATGTTTATGTGTGAAATAAAGAGAAGGGTTGTTATAGTTGGTATGAAAGGGAGGTTTAGTTATTTTTGGGATTAGGATTAGAAAACCCCATTGAAAGCCTTAAGTATAAGGCTATGTAAGAGACCCAAGCTTGATGTATATGGAAATTACATTACTTTTAAAGAATACTTAATACATGACAAAAACATATTCCCAAAGACCAATTAGTTTACTATCTTTGGAAACTCAAAACATAATCTTCTAATCATGGAGAAATATCTTCAAAATATCCCATAATGATCTTCCCATTTTTGTTTTCCAACCTAAAAACTTTCTCTATATCCTTGGGAAAAGAAAACATAGAAAGGGTGAGATCAAATTCTTAGTACGGGTAAACATATAGAACATAAAACAAACCATAAACATTTGAATGTAAAAACATGAACATAAAGCTTAAACATAAAAATCTTGAGCAATGACATAAATCTTGGTAGTATGTAAGGCATGGATAATACAGGAAAATTAACTATGATATAATATCATTAGAATAATTTTTTTTTGTGGAAAAATAATAATCACATAACATGATTTCCATAGTATCCAAGGCATTGTTTCCAAGACCATCATAGTGTACAAAGTCTATTACTGAACTGGGTTTACTTGCTGTTCTATCCATGTATTACTGAACCAAATTTACTTAACGTTACAGTCATGACTATCTTATGAGATATAAATATTTACCCAATTAATTGGAGGGAGATGTAGGTCCCACCCATCTCATAATGAAATAATTCTTACATGTTCCACAAAAAATAAATCATTCAGCATATCATAACCCATGAAATAAAATGGGATTCTTAAACATCATGCCATCATAACATAATCCATATAAGATAAATGGACTTCATAAAAATAATTACATTATAAACATAATAAAATAAAATTATTAATAGGGATGGAAAAATAACCATATGTTATCTTATATGGAAAATAATTTTGATAAAAAACTTGAACTTAATTCCTGAGGAAAATATCCTTTCTTCTTTGAAAACATTTTCTTTTCTCAACATGTCATGAAAATTTTAAAATAAAAGAATTTATTTGAAGATAAAATTGAAATATTGTAGAGGAAGATTCATGGAAATAATGTGTTAAGAATTCATAAAAATCCATTCATTCCATATAAGTTCCAAAAACATTCTCTTCCTACTTTTACCATAAAAGTCAAAAAGTACCTCATATTGTAAACAAAAGAAAGATTCCTTCCATACCATGTAGTAAAAGTCAAAAATGGGTAAAAATGACTTTATACATACATAGAAGAATATTAAATATTTTATGAAAATATTTTTATAAAACATGGACATGGATAATAAATATATCTCAAGAAAATACTTATGTATAAACAATCTCAGATAAAAATGAGATTGCAAAATTATCCCTTACCTTATGTCCAATTTCTTATGTACATATCCGAAACTCTTCTATTGTGTTTTTAAACATATTATCAACTTGTAACAGAACCATAATAATATTTATGATATCATATATGATTCACTTATGACTTTATATTACTCGTTCATTTGTTAATTCCATGTTGAAGCAACGTTTTGGGTAATAATCATTTTATTTATCGTACGTGATTGGATTTGTTATTATTGATATTATTACATAGATCATGATTTAATTACTTAAAAAATGTAAAACATTATTTATATATCATATATATTTAGTATATAAATATATATAATAGATCTATAAATGGAATGAAATACACCGTTATTGGAGACGGTAGGCTGTACATACGCACGAATGCTGTTTTCATTTCTTTATTAAATTGAATTGAAGTAATTAAATGATATATATATATATACATACATAAATACAGTATAATTATTATTTAATATATTCCATGATTATTTATTATATATACTTTATAATCATTCTTGAATGGTTAACATGGAGAATGAATCTCATCGCGTCGTGAAGATGGTAAGCCGTATATACGCAAGAGCGACGATATTGTTCCCATAATTGTTGAATGATATTGAATGGGATGGTGTATAATATCTCATAATTAGTATCATGTTATAATAATCATATATATTTATTATTTCCACCATTATACCCTTCCAAGTAACCTGGTGGTGAAAAATAGATTACACCACGGCGTGAAGACGGTAATCCATACATACACACGCATGATGATTTCTCTTTTGGTAGGATGGATAGAAGGTGAAATAGGGTTTTTTTAATATATATAATAACATATCAGTATATTATTTATACTTAGTTTATTACTTTATAATGAAACAACTAAATAAGAGGAAGTAGAAGAAGAAATAAATTGGAAAGAATCGGTAGAAGAGATTACCTATTCCTTAATGTGCCTCCTTTAAATTTCTTCATAGGGAACTATAGTTGGTTTTTTGAGAAGACCAGAACCTCTATATTGTAACTAAGTAGAGAAAAATTTAGGGTTTGGACAAGTTTTAAGGGTCAAAATGGATTGAAGAGGAGATGGAGGAGGTTCCCTTTTATAAGAGAGAAGAGGGTCACTTTTCGAAAGTTCAAAAATATTAATTTATTATAAATTAAATATAAATTTAAGATGATCCAAAAATTATTTAATTATAAGATATTATGATTTTGGTTCTAATACCCATCATCCAATAATTTTTTTATAAGTTTTGAATATTTTGTTATCTTTATCATTTTGGTTTTACCCTTGTTTTACCCATTTTAATCTTACAGTGATATCATGTTATTTACACTTTGTGAGTTAATGTAATTACTATATCATGTCAAACAACCCAAAAAAAGTTATTTATGAAATATTTGGACTTATATTAACCATTTTAAATAATCTTTTATTTTTATGAATTTAATATCATTTAATTAACTATTTTATGTTCTATGTTATGATCTAAAAATTGATTTTTATTAAAAGATTAACGGGTGGCCACAACATACCACCCAACCAAGCATTCAAGGGGGGAAAAATTATGCAAACCAAGGGAATTCCCTCGAATAAAGGACATACAATCCGCTAGCAGGGAGCCAATGCTATTGTAAACAATGAGCCTCTCCTCCTGCATTCCTACCCGTGAAAGCGCATCAGCCGCAAAGTTAGCCTCACTCCAATAGTTCTTCACAATTCGCCCACAATATATTGCAACCACACATTTGCGAATGACATACAAAAGGTCCCAGGGCCGTTCATAAATACCTTTCACCGATCTGACCTGGACTTCTGAGTCTGAATCCACTTCATCCACCTAAAAAACCACCCTTCGGCAAACATTGATCCCTGTTGGAAGCGCCCACACTTCCACCCCCAAGGAGCTTCCCTGGACAAATTATGTGCTGAAGGCCACCAACACTTTTCCACACGAATCTCGCAGAATCCCACCGCCTCTCATAATCCCATTTATTAGGGACCCATCTACATTCAATTTGACACCACTCACTGAAGGTTTCCATCTGATCCATCAGCTTTCCTGTATACCATACCTGTTTGCAACATTTGGCCAAGAATGTCCCAGAATATACTGGCCCCCTTTTAACAACAGGCCCAAATCAAAGAGAAGATCTTTAAAACGTACCCAGATAAAGGTAGGAGGCTTCCCATCTCCCAGCCGAGAAAGGTTTCAAGCTTCCTAGATGGCCCAACATATGGAAGAGAGGATGACACACCTTACCTTATCTTCCAAAGACCTTCCATCCAGATACAGAAACTAGGCTGCCAGAAAATTGTGAAGGGAGGGTAGAGTCTGATCAACGCGTGGCATAGGAGAAAAATGCGACCAAAGAAAAACCAACCAATCACTCTGACAGAAGAGATGCACCCCAAATTCGGCCTGAGGGTTCCTACAGCTAAGGCAACGAGAGACAAGTTGAACTCCCTTTTTTTGGATGCAATCCTCTATGGGAATCACATTATTGATGATGCGCCAAACCAATAGGTTCATTTTCATGGGGATATCATTGCACCAGAACTTCGACCACGCGTCGGAAACTGGCTCCCCCTGAACTAAATTCTTGTAATCCCGAACAGACAGCTTACCCGAGCTCGACCTCACAAAACAGAACCTATCTTCTTCCTTGTTAAAGGAAATTTCATCATAAAGCCTTTTATGCTCCTAGTTCAGAACAGCTTGAATAAGAGGCAGATGTTCTGACGCTTCCTTGAAGGTAATGTCCGGAGTCGGGCACCCTGGAAAAAACAGTCAATTTTGGACACTATTCATAATTGACTTTTTAAAAATTCATAACATTATTACTTCAAAAAAATGAATTAAATCATATATAATATGTAAATTTCATCCATAAAATTTTTGGATGACATCAAAATATTAAAATTAAATTTATTTTAATATATATATATATATATATTCATTGATTTGAATCTTTAATTAATAAGGTAATCACTACATCATAATTGCGTCATAAGTAAATATATTTATCTAATGTCTAAAAATTATAAATAGAATACCATGATGTAGGAAATATTTTTAGATTTATAATTACTATTTATATACATATATATCAGTTATATAACCCTATATTAAAATCTATTTAGTAAAAGATATATGTTTAGGTTATAATTATCTTTACTTTAAATTAATTCTTATAAATTGTCATTTTCACATCCAAGTGAATCCATGGGGTCCCAAAATCTACCCAAGGATACCCATAGTCAGAAATATATCATCAAATAGGATTAGGACATGTGTTAGGGTAATTTTATGTTATTATAATATTATTTTTTACCCCTATTTACCAGATTTACCCTTTAACCATTGTAAATAAAAATAATTACCAAAGTTTCTATTCATAGTGCCCAAAATTAAATTAGACTATTAAAATAATTTGGACCTAATTATTCCAAGTATGGAATCCATTTTTCAAAATTCAAAACACAGAAGTTTCAATAATTAATTTAAAATGAATCCCGTTGTTGAGAAAACTGGTTTTAAATGTTAAAACATTGTGGACTATAGTGGAACAGGGATCAGGGGTGACGACTTTGGGGGAGATGGAATGGCGTATAACATGTGGACTGTAGTGGCAAATGGATATGGCGGTCTTGATCATCTTCTGTGAGAGATTTGGATTCCCAATGGTGGGATATTGCTGGTGGGTTCTTTTTGTGGATCTGAGTGCATGGGTGAAGGCACGTTTGGGTCCTTGGATCTGGCAGGAGAAGATGGTTGTGCCAGCACAATAAGGATTGAGGATGAATTCTGGATCCTGGATTCCGGTGGACATCGTGTGTTAGCATTGGTTTCAGTGATGTTCTTTTGGCCGACAACATCTGGTATATTACAGGTGTTTTTCACGGATCCCGCCTATCAGCGAGGTTGGAACCGACATTATGATGTACCGATGGTGCGGTTGGTTGCGGGTTGCGGAACAGGGGTCTCGAAGCCTTGGGTCGGTGCAGTATCGAATCGGGGAGAGGGATGGAAGGTCCTTTGCATTGATGAATGTGGTTTGGAAATGAAGATGATTCTAGGAGGAAATGATCTTGGGGAGGTGATAGGGATGGTTCGGCCACAGGCTTATGACTGGATACTGGCCAGCGACGGTGGTATTCCGACGATGATCTTGGATGAAGACGATGTTGGGTATGGAAAATCATCCTTGAGATGTGGTGTGACTTCAGGATAAGGGTGTATTCCTTGGGATGTGGAGTTGGATAAGACCTTGGGGAGCATGATAACTTTTGATGCGGTGGTTCACATGATGGTTGCAGAGTGCAGGGTTGACAGCTGTTGTCTGACTTCATAGTGAGTTTAATGTTTTGGCCTTTGAAGTTGTTGGTTTTATAGTTGTTCAAGATTGTGGGTCTACGGGCCATGATGTTTCTATATGCTTGCCTTTACATTTTTAATAAAATTTTGTAGGATCAGGGATTTGGGTTACCAGATCTATGATCGGATCTACCTTCACAAAATAAGAAAGTTATGAAAAAAATATCAAAAATTTATCCAATGTAATTTTTTATATATTGATTACAAATAAGAAGTTTATTTTGTAAAATTGAACTTATAAATGTGTTAAAAAATATATTTAAAATGGGTGCGCCATCAAAAGGCGGTAAATCTACATTTTTTTTTGAAAAATACTTCTTTTATCCAAAAAATTGATTTTGTTCTCATATCATGTGTAAGATGAATGATAATATCATATAAAATTCAAAATGTGGTTAATAATATTCATAACAGCTATTTTATATAATATTTTAATAATATATCATTGTTTAGTGAAACTCAGTATTGCGTACCACACAAGCTTCCGAGGAAGGCCGCTCTTACATATAACACAAGCTTTGTCAATGTTGCATGTAGTATAAGCTTCCTTTGGTGGTGAATATAACATAATCCAAAATTAGTTCATTTATAGATTGAAAAAAATATATACTCAGTGTTGTGTGAAATGAATTCTAGAAAAAGAACTTGAAATTGTGTGCAACACAAGCCAAGAATAGTGTTGTGTATACTGCAAGCTAATACATTGTTACATATAGCGCAATCTAATCTTGGTGTAGTGTACAACACAAGACATCAAAAAATATATCTAATAAAATTATGGGGTGTTACAGACTAAGTATAAAAAAAGATCCCTTAATTTTGGTGAGTATTTAGTAAGTGGTTTATCAAGAAAATACATCCCTGTCTGGATATGAGTAGGTAGAGGCAGCTTTGGCACAAATATATCTAGGGGTAAAACCCGAAAACATTGCTTTGATCTAGACTCGAATTAGAACTTGTGCACGACAATGGGCCTTGCTGCACTCTTAGTTACGACACTCCTAGGAGATATTATTTGGTAAATTCATAAGCTTAGAATGAACCATTGTTAAGGGAATAAGAAAAATGCCCCTAAGAATATATGTTGGGAAGTAGATCATGGATAACATAGATTGAAGCCTATAAATTCATAATTTAAGGTAATAAAAGTAATTTATAAGTGATCCCTTTTTTTCATTTGGATTCCCCTTTATGTGTTACCCCCAAATTTCCTTTTATTCCATCCAATGGCCAATAATAGGAGGACTTGGGCTAACTGATGCGAAGATTAATGTGATGACTATTCTAATGAGATGCCCAATCTAATCAGAGTAGGAATCATGAACTTTTTCATGATAATCTCTCAGTTAACTCAAGTTGTGAATAGAAACATGGGTCAAGTGGAATGTTCAACCCCCCATTAGAAAGAACAAGCCACAAACAAAAGCTTCATGAGACAAATGCCTCATACTTATAATGGATCATCTGATCCCTCTATTGCCGAACAATGGATCAAATCCATTGAAATGATCTTCTCCATCCTTCAATGTTCCAAAAAAAAGAAGGTTCTTATGGATACTTATCATATGGAGGGTGAATCTGATCAATGGTGTACGTTGATATCAGATATGAATCCTAAGTAAGAGATCGAGGAATTGGAATAGAAGTATTTCTAGAAAATATTTTTTGAAAAATATTTTCCTCGCACACTCTGACTTAAGATGGTAAGAGACTTCCATGCCCAAAAGCAAAAAGAAGACAAATCCATCAGAGCGTATGAGAAAAAATTTACAAGGCTTGCACGATATACCTCTGGCTTTTTCATTACCCCCAAATTCATGGTTGAACACTTCTTTGGCGGGATAAAACCTAGCCTACAGAAATCCCCAGCGATCTGTGACTTTGAGAGATATGAGGAAATTTTCTGATGTACCCTCAAAGTCGAAATGGAGATCGTAGAATCTCAGGGGTATGATGGGGATAAGAAGCGTAACAGATAATTTAATTCTGGAGGTCCGATGGATAAATCCAATGGTTCTGAGAAATTACAACACCCCATTTGCCAAAGGTGTGGAAAAAAGAACCCCATAAATTTCCTAAAGGGGATGAGGAACTGCTTTAGGTGTGGAAGAAAAGGGAACCTATCCGTTAACTACCGAAAAGAAAAACCTACGGCTATGAGAGAGGAGAGGAATGCTCCATTCGACCCTCGATACGTTGTTAATTGCTTCAACTACAAAGAACCTGGGCACTTTGCAAACAAGTTCCCTAAAACAAGGGTTTTCAGAGGAAACCGAAAACCTCCAATATAACAAAGGAGATATTTTTCCATCACTACTACAGAAGTGAACCCCTTCAAAAAAGTGGTGATAGGTATGCTATTTAGTCTTTCAAGAGTATAGAATGTACTTTTTGATTCTAGTTCTACAGATTCTTTTATATCCTGAAAGTTTAGTAGAACAATCCCAACACCAACACAAATCATGGAGCTAAAGATGTCTGTGAGAAAAATAAATGGGGAAATCCTTGCATCCCATGAATATAACTCCTACCCTATCACAATTTGTGGATTGAACTTCCCAGAGAACCTATTTATACTCCCTCTAGTGTAATTTGATGAAATTATTGGAATGGATTGGATTTCCCTATATATAAACAAAATAAATTACCATGAGAGGAAAATCACTCTCCATATGGTGAATCGACCCTCGATTCTGTAAAAGTGCAAGGAGTAGGATGAATATTCTTTAGCACCATCATCTCAAGCATGGATATTAATGATCTATGAAAATTCATATCTTGCTCAGATGATTGAGTCTAAGGAATCAACCATCATTGAAGACATGCCTATTGTGAGGGAATTCACTAAATTGTTTCCTGAGGAATTTCTTGGTATTCCTCATAGAAGAGATGCTGAATTCTCAATTAATCTTATACCTAGGGTGTTGTCAATATCCAAGAATCTGTATAGAATGAATGTTGTGGATCTTGAGGAGCTGAAGAAATAACTACAGGAGAATTTGGATAAAGGTTTTATACAACCAATTGCTTCACCATGGGGTGAATCAGTCCTCTTCATCAAGACGCATTTTCATTGATTATCATGAGCTCAAAAAAATCACGATAAAGAAAAAGTATCCCCTTTCACGAATTGATGACTTGTTCTATCAGCTATGTGAAGCACAATACTTCTCCAAGGTGGATCTGTAGTCGGGATATTATCAAGTAAGGGTGAAGAAGGAGCATATCCCCAAGAATACATTTCATACAATGTATGGGTACTATGAATTCCTAGTAATACCTTTTGGATTCAGTAATTCTCCAGAAATCTTCATGGACTTGATGAATAGAGTCTTTAGAGATTACCTTGAAATTTTTTTGGTAGTTTTTATAGACAATATTCTAATATACTCCAAAACCAAGGAGGATCATGAGGAGCATCTTAGCACTATACTAGAGACCTTGAAAAAGTATAAGCTCTATGAAAAGTACAACAAGTGTGAGTCATGGTTGAAGGAGGTCTCATTTTTGGGTCATATCATCACCAGCAGTGGCATATCTATGGATCCCTCCAAGAAAACTACAATTGTGGGATGAATGAGGCCAACATATGTGATGGATATCTATAGATTCTTGGGGTTAGCTAGATATTATAGACGCTTTGTGAAAAATATCTCACGATTGTCTAACCCTCTTACTAGGAAAAATTGGAAGGGAGTTAAGTTTTCTTGGAGTGATGAATGTGAAGAAAGATTAAAGGAGTTGAAAAGGAGGCTTATCACAATGCTTGTGCTCACACTAACCACAAATGGATAGTTTTTTTTGGTATTCAGTGATGCTTCGAAGAAGGGACTAGGCTATGTGTTGATGAAAAATGAAAAACTCATTACCTATGCATCAAGGAAATTGAAAGTCCATGAGAAAAACTATCCAACACATGATTTGGAGTTGGATCCAGTAATATTTGCTTTAAAAATTTAGTGACATTACCTCTTTGGGGAGAAGTGTGAAATATACACCGATCACAAAAGCCTCAAATATATATTCACACAGAAATAGTTGAATATGCTCCAACAAAGATGGCTAGACCTGATCAAAGAATATGACTTCTCAATCCATTACCACCCTAGGAAAGCAAACAAGGTGGTGGATTCTCTAAGTAGAAAGGACCCAATAATTCTATCATTGATGAGAATTGAAAATTATCCAATATTCATAGATTTGATGAATATGGACATGGGAATCATAAACGGGGGAACATCATCAATCCTTTAACAAATTATTACTCAACCGTATCTTTTGGAAAGGCTGAAGGATGTTCAAAAGGATAATGTGAGAATTTAGAAGAAAGTGGAAACTATATGAAAAGGGAAATCCTCATAGTTTAGTGTTATTATGTAGGAATTATGATATTTGGGATAAGACTATGTGTTCCATTAAATCAAGAGTTAAAGAAATAACTTTTGGATGATGTACATATTTCGACTTTATCCATTCACCCAGGAAACACAAAGATGTATTGAGATCTTTGAGAGCATTATTGGTGGGAAACATAAAGAAGGAGATCGCTGAGTATACATCAAAGTGTCTAATATGTCAGCAAGTGAAAGATGAGAGGAAAAAGTATAAGGGGATGATGTAACCATTACACATACCAGCAAGGAAATGGGAAAACATCACCATGGACTTCGTCACTTAGATTCCAAATACATCCAAAGGAAACAACACTATCTGGGTTATTGTGGATATTTTTACAAATACTACATACTTCATTGCAATTAGAAGGATTTCTCATTGGGTCAACTATCACAGATATATATCAGAGAAGTGATAAGTCCACATGGAGTTCCAAAATCTATTGTATCCGATTGAGATCCAAGATTCAACTCTAAGTTCTGGAAGATTATTCAACATTATCTGAATACTGAGCTAAACTTTAGTAAGACTTATCATTCTCAAACTAATGGTCAATCTGAGCAGACTTTCCAAATACTTGAGGAAATGTTGAGAGAATTCTCAATGGACTTCAAAGGAGGAAGAGATCAACATATTCCTATGGTTGAGTTATCTTAAAATAACAATTTCTAATGAAGCATCCAAATGGGTCCTTTTGAAGCACTTTTTGGGAAGAGGTGTAGAACACCGACATGTTGGGATGCAGTTGGGGATCGAAAACTCTTAAGTCCAGAAATGGTTGAAGAAATGGGGGAGAAGGTTAAGACCATCCAGAAGCACATTAAATCTTATCATAGTCAAAAAATAGCAATGATGATAATCATCGATGAGACCTAGATTTTGATGTTAGAGACATGGTATTCCTTCGCATATCTCAATGGAAGAGATTTATGAGGTTTGGGAGAAGGGAAATCTAAGTCCAAGGTACATCGTCCCTTTTGAGATCCTCAATCACATTGGAGTATTGGCCTATCGACTAACACTCCCACTGAACCTATCTCAATTACATGATGTATTCCATGTATCACTCTTGAGGAAGTACATACCTGACCCATTACATGTACTCAATCCAGAGGTGGTACCATTGGATAATGATATCTCCTATGAAGAGAAGCTGGTGATGATCTTAGACCGTATGGAAAAAGTTATACGAAATAAGACAATGCCCCTCATCAAGGTGTTGTAGAGAATCCACAAGTTTGAAAAAGCAACATGGGAACCAGAGGATGTGATGGAGCAGAGTTACCCGAATCTGTTTTAGTATGGGAAAAAGAAATTTTGATGGCGAAATTTCTTAAGCGGGGAAGATTGTAACTACCCAAAATTTTATTAATGAAAATTACTCATGATCTAATTAAATGTATTGTTATGTAAAATAGTTATATAAAACATATTAAATTCCTTGGTTTTATGTTTTTATATTTTAAAATACCATTTATAAATGTGACCATTGATAATATATCCATTTAACAACGAGCACATAATTAATATAAATATAGGGCTTTAACAAATATAATTTACTCAAATAAAGGAAGTGATGGCCTCATCCAGTATAATTTATCTAGACAAATCCCATTTGTTGGATCTCAGAAAGGAGGTAGTGTCACTGGCCTTAGATTTTGACCAATCCCAAGCCGATCTTTAACATGTTATGCTTGAGCGGAACCGTCTACGGGAGAAGTGGAAGTTAATAGATATTACCACCCGAGCAATGTTATATGAGCCTCCCCAAGAGTCTTCCAACATCACACACCTTATCTTTTGGTCTTATGAAGGTTTTATAAGGGGTTATGTAACAAGACCCTAGCAATATTATTATGTGCATTAGTTTTTTATACTATAAATAATATACATTCATTTTATTATTCTTACTTTGTAAATGGGTTTTAAATCAAAAATAATATTTTTAGTTAATATTAAATTAAGAAATATATTTTGATTAATTAATGTATTTTTGAATTAAATAATATTTAATAAAATATTATTATTACTAAATTAATTTTTATTAAATATAAATGATCGTATAATTTTTATGAATACAATTGTAATTTTTATTAAGGTTTGAAAACTGTTTTTTGTCAAAACCCATAAATTTTCAATAAATGTTGGTTTTTATTTTAAAAGTGAAAATGTACATATTTAGAAAATTATTTAGATAAAATGAATACTATTTTTGGGATCAGGATATCAAAATTATCCAATGGGGAATTTTTCATAATTTTCCAAGAGTGTCGAATTTTTGGGTAAAAATTAAATACCATTTAAATATAAAATGTGGTTTATGTCATCATAATGACCCAATAGTGATATTAAAATAATAATATAAAAGGTATGTTAGGATAATATATGTTTTAAGTTTAAAAAATGTGATTTTATAGTTGTTTGATTAATTTTATGGTGCTTTAGTGGACCCTCAAAGACTTATAAAACATTTTAACTTTTTAAATTGATTTCCTTGAGTGAGTGACTCATCTCCACATAAGAAAGCCCAATATTTTAAAAATTTAGGCCATTGGACTTATAAAATAATGTTTTACACTCCACTTTATCCAAAATTATGTGAAAAAACCATGGTTTGGTTTGTGGTTTTGATTAGTTTAATGTGTGGTGTCCAAAACCAAAATAATAAAGAATTCTCTAACCTTTCCTATATAAACACACTCAATTTACCATTCCTATTAACTCAAACCATTTGGAGCTAGACCAAATACTTCCATCCTCTCTCTAAAATCCTCTCATGGTGCCCCAAGATCCCATGAAGCCTCTATCAAGCCTCTCCCAAGCCTTTGGATCACACTTCCAAGTAAGGGATTTCTTCCTTTCTCATTTTTGTCCAAACTTAATTATGTTGTTATACAATTTTTTTTCAATTAAAAATGTTGGGGTATAAATTGTCACCTCCCACATACTTTCCTACCTATTTTTAATGATAATAAACCTCTTTCTCTCTCATTAATGCCTCCCATGTACACTCTTTACAATGCCTAAATTCCATAAAGAAGTTCTCTCTTCTCAATTACATTCAAGAAATTATTTTTTATTATGAATCTAAATTCCATTACATATGTTGGGAAATGTATATATATTACCCCATTACTGTCCATTTCATGTACATTTGATGAAACACACCTTTTACTACTACAAAATTGACCATTAGCGACCACAAAAAACGGTCGTTAATAGTCTTTTGCGACCGCTCAGCGACGGCCAACGACGTTCAGCGTTGGCCCGTCAGTAAAGGCTAATAGCGACCACCATTGGCGGTCACTATAGGGTCTCCACAGCCGACCGTGGTAGCGGTTGCTGAGAGGAGCAGTAGAGACCACCAAAATCGGTTTCTATAAACCAGAAAAATTTGACATCATTAGCGACCACCTAAGGCGGTCACTAGCTTGGGATTTTTTTAAAAAAAACCAGAACATTGAAAGCAGCCAAAGATCCAAAAAATAAAATCCTGCAAATAGAAGCATGTGCCGATGGTTCAATATGGCTGTTTCTTTCAATTAAGTGGATGGAAACTGAAATTAAAATGTACATAAGGTGAAAAAAATTCAGACTTCACCCCGGGCTCATTGTAGAAGGGTTCCTCCTTAAGAACAAGGGCCTGGAGCGACACCATATGCAGTCTCTAGATTGAAAATTTAAAAAAAACCAAACCTGAAATCAGATGCTGCCATGATAAATAAGAAATCCAGGGAAACATTCAGAAGAAGAAAATCCTAGACACCATGTCACCATCAATGATAAAAATTGAGATAAGATCCATTCAAGCTATTTAAAAAAATGATAATAAAATATTCCTGCTGAAGAGAAGGTAAAACAGGAAATTCCCAATCTAATTATAAAGATACATGATAAATCTTCACCATTGACTAAAAGGTTCAAGTAATCTCACTTTACAAAGGGTGGTTATCATTAGATTACAGTGATTAACAGATATCATATTTTTCATAGCAAGTACGTAGGACTTGTTATCAAGCTTCAAAGATAATAAAATCATGATTCTAGGTATATTTTAAAATACTAAACAATAATAACCTCTATGAAGCATTTCTAAATCAATATTAAAGTTTTAATGAATCTTTCCTAATCGTAAGACATCTATATTTCAAGGATCCCATAGAAGACCACACAGACACGAAAATGAAGAAACCAAAATGAATATAAACCAAAGCACAAAACAAAACCTAAAATGGAAAACTAGATATATAAAAAAACCCAAATTGAAAGACCAAATATATAAAATCAAAAAAATAATAACCAAAAGAATGCAATTTCCATTCTTGATCTTTCTTCAAATGCAATCATCATGATATCATCCCATAAAAATCACCATAAATATATGTCATCTAGATAACGAAATCACAATATAAAGAATCTGTATGCAGAAAAATTTGGACCTTCCAATCTCATTTCTCAATCAACCTAAAAATATAATACAGGAAAACAATTAATTAAGGAAAATATAAATAGTCTATTTTATCTCTAGGAAAAAACACAAAATGTGTAATGAGAAATCTCATAATGTAACTTTCCAAGAGAAATTTCAGGAGGTAAATAGTTAGTGGGTTATGGAATTTTACCAGCAATGAATTTTTCTAGGAAACCTACAAACATAAAACCAATAAGAAAAACTTGACATTCCAACTAAAGATTTTTCTAATCCCATGACACCCTACAATCTCCTAGTTGGTCTATAAATCATAATGAATAGTATATTTACATGTCGCTTCAAAAAAGTCTCGAACATATCTAATATTACCTCTATGATTTTTATCCATTACATGGAATCCTATAGCCATCCAATTCTATAAATAGCTGGAAGATATTGGAGATGAAATTCATGGAGATAGTCAACTATGGTACTTTTTAGACCTACTCCATGGGATGTTACAGTCCAAAAGACTCTGATCTAGAGGGTCTCTAATGCCTAAACCACTAGAAAATGTTCGAGAGAATGATATGGTGAATCCTCCTGCACAACTTATGGTTGAATTGGTGTGTCCAACCTATCTCGATAATTTTGGTTATCTTCATAGAGTTTTATAGTCAAGAACCTTGGTGGTAGAATTTTATGATGTTTCTAATGAAATTTTAGAATAACATGAACCACTTTATTAAGGTATTATCTTTACAAGCTGAAGACACATAAGAATATATTTCTTTTATATTATAATCATAATTTCACCACACAAAAAAACAGGAAAATATTTATTTTTTTACCAAAAAAAACTAAAAACCATTATTAATAAATATAACCAAACAAATTACCTCATCCCAGGCCTTCGAGTCATAAGAATGTCGATATATCAATCTTTCCAGCTTCCTCAGTCTCTAAACTCTTTATAAGGTTAAATAATTATGCAAAAAAGCTTGAACATTCCCTAAAATGAAAAGACAAAACCTGTATACATAGAAACATATACTGATAAGCAATACATATTTATTCAATGACCATAAGAACCATTATTTAAAGAGAATTTAAAACAATTCTAGCCCGATAGAAATATCCATGATATCCCCATAGTACCTCCACATTCCTAGTGCTAAATCATTTTTTTGTACATATATGAGTCGTAAAATCCCTTAAATTATTTCCACAACATATACATTTAAAAGATAGAACAATACCATTCCTTTGAATATCCCCATATGTTAAAAGTGTATTCCTCCTAATTCTCCAAATAAAAAAAGATCATTTTTTAGGAACAATTTTATCCCGGAATAGATCGCCCCACAGACATATGGCTTCGAAGTCCTATTGATATTTCAAAATGAAACAAATGAAAAAATACCATTAGCACTAGGTATGTAAACTGACCATATTTAGAAGAAGATATAAAAATATCCTTGGCCTTAGATCTTTGATCTCTATAAACCACCACATGAAGAAAATTAAGGCACCAAACAAGCAACATAGGTTCCAAGAAAATAACTTTCATCACTAGTGGTGAAAAATAATGCATATCTATATAACATCACATTAAAGAATGATTCTATGTATCTTTATAGCCAATCTAAATTAAATTCTAGTTTCAAAAATTCCACTTTCAAAAAGATTAAATTGGATTGAACACAATATGGTGGTAAATAAATTGCATTGAACAAAATATATTCCTATACATTTCAGTGAGATAAAACACACTATGTGGGATACAATGCATGCAGTAATATATTCTTGTACCTTTCAGTGAGATACAATAGTATATAGGAAAACTAATATATTCCCATTTATTCCTAAAACATTTTAGTAAATGGGAAAGATAATAAATCAAAGAAGTATTAAAAAAATTATATTATGATTTATTAGGTATCACAACCTAAAAAATAAATGGACAGGTCCTCCATTGAAATTAATAAATATAAATAGTGCCTGGTATTTAAAAAATGACAGTGTGTAACTATGGAAAAAACATTAAATGGGTGGTTTATAACAGTAGACCATATTTAATAACTTTTTATAACAATAGACAATATTAAATAATATTATATGATAGTAGAAATTGAAAAAATGATAGTGTATAATAGTATAAAGTATAATAGTAGACAGTGTATAATAGTAGACAGTGTCAAATGGGCATGTTTTGATAGTGTATTAATAACACCTAATCAATGCTAAAAATCCAGTAATATCATCATCCATATAGCTACCATGAAAAATAGAGAAAGGATAATCAAGCAATGCATCTAATAGAAGTGGTATCAAGCAATGCAGCCAAAAAAGGAAATTTTAGTCAAAATTAAGACACATGAAATCAAATGCAATAAAAAAAGAAAATAAAATACATACTTGTTTAATATCTAGATTTTGTGCATGATTAACCTATAAAACCAATGACAACATGAAAGATAATCAATTGTGTAGTAAAATAATTTAATAAATGGAATAAAAGAAATTGATGAACCTAAAAGAGGGTAATTTTTTGATGAACATGCCATTAATTAATTTAAAACAGTGAGAGATCATTATATATCATGTGATTGATTAACCTAAGGAGAAAATGGGATGAGAGTTCACTTAATATTGATTAGTGGGATGTAAATATTATTAGAATAATGGCAATTGGAAGAAAAATTATCCACATATTAGATACTTGGAATTAAAATTTTCCCAAAATTAAATAATGATAACCTAAAACCCTAGGATACCGAGATATGAAGATGGGAGATGTCGTAGGTGAGAGCGGGGGCAGGAATGGAGGAGGAGGCTGGGTGAGGTGCGAGGGAGGGGCAGCGATGAGGGCAGATGGGCTGTGGAAAAGGATCTGTGTGTGGCGATGTAGGTAGCGGGCGGAGGCACAGGTCCGATGAGGCCTGCTGGAGGGGTGACGATGGGGGAGGATGGATGGCGGTGGTGAATCCAGGTGCGGCATCAACTACAAACCTTTGTGCGATGGCAGTGACAGATGAGAGGGAGGGGCAGCGACGATGGGTCTCTGCACGAAGGGAAGGATTCGGAGGAGGAGGGTTTTCTAGGGTGTACGAGGATGATTTGGGGAGGGGGGGGGGGTGAGATTGCGCTGATTTTTTTTTAATTCGGGTTAGGGACCGCCTATGGCGGTCGCTGTTGGTAACCTTTAGTGACCTCCAATGGTGGTCGCCCGTTCCAAGGGCCTCAAATGCCCAATTCTCTAGTAGTGTTTATCTGCAACTTCCTAGGTAAATAAAGAATATGATGTTTTCATATTTATTAATATTTTTGAATTAAATTTTAATTTTACTTTAAAGGGGATTCTATGTTTTATGGCATACCCGATACACAATGTTAACGAGTTTCTTTGAAGTATTATTTTACAAACAATGTTGAGTCATACTGAAAAATAATAATATAATATTTTTTAAATGGTAGTTAACGCATAGAAATTGTATTGATGAAAATGAATAGAACTAACTACAATATGATTATACATGTTTGTTAAATGTTTTTACATTTATCCAATAAAATTTATAGGATTAAAATGTGAATGAATCTAATTTTAAGCATAAATACTCTAATATTCTTTAAATGGTTGATTTACCACCTTTTAATGGAGAAACATCTTTAAATATAGTTTTGGTCACTTTTATATGTTCTATTTGAAAAAAATAAAATTCTTCTTTAGATCAGGGACATCAAAATTTACTTTGAGTAAATTTTTGGTATTTTTCTGATAAAATTTATTTTTTAATGAATAATGAAAAATACTGTATTTTAATTCAGAACTACCTTTTAATCCCATTTATTTATATGGTTATATTATCTTTTTAATTGGTTTAAATGTGTAATTAGATTATATTTTTACCATTCAATCTAATGTTGGTTTTTGAAGTTAATTTCATTTTGAAATTGGACATAAACAAGTATCAATCTTTTGATAGTTATTATTTATTAAAAACATTATTTTCTATTTTGACAATGCGAATTAATTTTAAGTTATTTAATACAACTTATATGTTTTGAATTTGGTAAAATAGACATTATTTTTTAGTTCTAAAAATCAAATATTTCTTAGTATTAATTTTTGGTATTTTTCTGAAAAACTTCAATTTTTGAGGAATAGTGAAAACATCGAGTAGTAGTTAAATAACTGAATTTTTCATTTAAATAAAATTTTACCACTTTTGTGAATTGAATTTCGAAAATATGAAATACATGGTTGTTATTAGTAAATAAAATGTGGTTCAATGAGATGAAAATAATTTTTGGTGAATAGTAACTTTTGACTTTTATTTACCACGATTAAAGGTGAATAGGGTAATTAAAGGTAAAAAATATATTATAATAATATAAAATTACCTTAACACTTGTCCTAAACTTATTGGACGAGTAATGGACATCTAATACAATACTTGGGTGATAATTTTGTCATTTGAAAGCCACTTGGGTAGGATAATGATATTAATAATTTTTTTATTTAAAGTAAAAATAAAAATATCATAAACAAGTATTGTTTTCATAAAACAAATTTAATGATGGGTTATATAATTGATTTATTTGACTATAAATATTCATTATAAAGATAAAAATATTTCTTATATCATGGTATTTTTTTAATAATTTTTAGACATCAAATAAATAAAAATATTTGTGACATAATAATGATGAAGTGTTTACCACATTAATAAATGATTTAAATAAATAAGATTATAAGATTAAAAAAATATTTAAATATATCCAATTATTATTTAATGATTTTATTTAGAACAATAGTGATCTTATCTTCTACTTTAATCAGTTTTGTACCTTTAGAAACTGAAAATCATTATATAATAAAATAATATTTTCAAACTTTTCTAAAGATCCCCTCTCCCCTTATAAAAAGCCCTCATCTCTAACCCATTAATCACACCACTCAAGCCACTTTTATCATCCAAAATCTTCTCAAATAATCTCTCAAGATAACTCTATTCCAAGTATAATCCTTACCTTAGGTAGAAGGCACTTCAAGAAATCCTTTTGGTTCAAACCAAAGTGAGTTACCCGATTTAAAGGTAACATCTTCTTTTAAGTTCTTTTCTTTATTTTATTTCTCCAACCCCCTAAAATATTTTTATTATTTTTTATTTTATAACAACACTAGTATCCTAAATATACTAGTTTTTTTTATGAAAATGATTCGAACTACACTTACACACACCTCCATCAAATGGGTAAAGAACATATTGTTTCTCTGGATGACAAACTACTGCCTCACGAAACGATGATTGTTCAATCTTCTCCTACCACATATTATGGTGGACATTGGGATGTAACTATATTTATATGTGATATATATTATATTTAAATTATCTCTATGATTCTGTATTTTTCATTTAATTCAAACCTTTATGGTTTCCATAATTGGTAAACACGATAATTTCATTTGAGGAAGTGCAGACTACCGCCCCCTCAAAGTGATATGACTCATTCATGCCATTCATGGAACATATAAAGGATGTACTAAATGAAATTATATATTATATAATAATGGAATTATAATATACTTATTTATCATTAAGTTTTCATTCCATTAAAAATACGAAATAGAAATGAAAGTAGCATTCATGTGTAAGTACAACTTACCATCTCCATGAATGATGCATTTCATTTCTTACCTCAAAATGTTATGTACTATTATAAAGACATATATATAATGGATATATATGATATATATGATATCTAAATAATGAATATAATTCTATATATAATGAAATTTTGACCACATGGACAACTTGTAAATATAAGAAGTTCATTTTTGACCCAAGTACCAAATATCGACAAAATGACCATTATTAACTTAAATGATTACATAATGTTAATAACATGGAAATAAGTGATATAAAAAAGATAATAAGCTTGAAAAAGTTTCTTAATTAAGTAGAAATTAAATTTAGTTTATTATTCAGAAGATTAAATAATGAACGGTTCAAGTCAGGCACGAGGTAAGGGACTTCATATCAATATCATTTCATTGAGACATATTTTGTTTTATACATGACTTTATTTTATACGGTTTATAAACAAAATTTAATTTTACCTTCATTAAAATGGAATATTTTTCTATGATGTGTTTTACTAAATTATAAAAATAATGTTTTTTAACGTGAGTGGTGACAATGACCTTTCCACCGCTGTGAGTATTATTTGATCTGTGGATTCCTTAACAAGATGTAATGTTTTTAAAAGTAAAATAAATACCAAATATTCTTTTACATATTTTGGTATTTAAAATGGTATTGAAAATGGATTTTTTATGTCAATATATTTAAATAATATATTTTTATTGAAATGTTTAAATTTTATCTTTCTTTATGTTTGTTTTATATGCTATGAATATGTTTTGGTTATTGGGAATTGTTTATGTATATAGGTTGTTCCGTTATAAACCTTTGGTGGGTGAGCCCAAGATAGCTCTCTAATGAATTGTGTAACATGACAGAGGTAAATGTGAATTTTTCTCCTAAGATATTTAGGGAATATACTATGATGGGTATTCCAAATGTGACTCCCTACGTAGCTGTGAAAGCTACAACATAAGTATGTTATGGATTCCACAAGTTACCTTTATGATTTGTGATTAATATGTGTTATTCATAAATCTTATGATTTAATGAGGCTTGTTAAAGAGATTATGTTATGTATGTATTGATGAACTAATGTTTTCTATCTTTGTTTTATAACCATTACTGAGCTTTTTATGCTCATCCCAACTTTTGAAATGTTTTTCATAGGACTTAAAGATGAATAGGGTCGTGGATGGGATAAAGGAAAAGTAATGATGTCTAAAACATAGAACTAGACATGACTGTTTTTTTCAATATTTTTTATTTTATGAAAAAAATCAAAACTGAGAAGTGTCTACTCTGTAATTTTTGTGTTTTAATGTAAAAGTTATGGCCAAATTCTCTAAAACACTAAACCTAAAAAGATACTCAATGATAATTATTCATTTAATTCAAGATTATATAATGTTTTAAGGTTGGGCCTTTATAGTTGGTATCATAGGTCAGTTTATATAACTTTAAGAGTTTGGATATTTTTAAATTAATATCCATAAATTAATTTATGTTAATATTGAAATGATATTTCATTAACAGATTACCATGTTGCTTCGCCTAAGATATTTCTGTGTTCAGAATGATTTTTCGTAGAGGAAACAGAGAAGCTATAATGGGACAAAATCAGGGGGAAGAAAACCTTCCAAATCAGCAACCTGAGATGGTCAGAATTAGAACTGAATAGTTTTTTGTAGGGATGGAATAGTTGACTCAGGCTATAATGGTGGTGGTATCCATGCACAAGATCATCCTGATCAACCATAGAGGAACATGTTAGTAGTGGATCATTTCATGAGGAAATATCCCCCATCATTCAAATAGTCATCTGACCTTGTGCTAGCTGGAGGGTGGATTAAAGCACTGGAGAAGATTTTTGATGTCATTGGGTGTTCAGAACCTCAAAAGGTTAGTCTTTCTATTTACCGTTTTGAAGGTGAACCCGATCAGTGGTGGCCGATGGTGAAAAATATTAGGGATAGTGAGGAGATTGATGCTATTGATTGGTATGAATTCAAAGGTATGTTTCTTAAGAAATATTTTCCTTAGGTGGTTCGTCTTAAGATGGAAATACAGTTCCACGAACTGAGGTAGGAGGATGACTCAGTGGCTGCTTATGATGAAAAATTCACTTGACTGGCAAGGTATTCTCTAAATTTCATATGAGATCTTGATAGTAAAATCAACCATTTTCACTCTGGATTAAAGCCAAAGTAAGGGTTTTATATTCTTGTGAGTTAAAAAGTTATGAAAAATGTTTTTGATGTGAAGAGAAGGTGGAAATGGAGTTTGATTATGATCATATGTTCTTTGCAAAATAATAGAATAAGCGGTCGAGATGGCAGATGAAAGGGAATAAGTCTTCAAAAAAGTCTGATGGTAAGAAACTAAAGTTTACATTTTGTGAAAATTTTGGTAAAAATCATGTTGGGGAATGTATTTTGAATTCTAATAAGTGCTATCGATGTGGTAAAATGGGACATAAGGTTCATAATTGCACTGAAAAAGATCAGGTTAATGGTAAGACAAAAATATGATTTACAGTTTGTAAAATGTTTTAAGTGCAATGAAATGAGTCATTATGCAAAAGAGTGTCTAGTGAAGAGCTCAACTGAGGGAAAAATCTATACTACAAGAATAAAGGAGTAGTGAAATCCTTTGAAACTACTTCAATAGATGTTGGGTCATCAAATGAAGTAGTATCCGATACACTATTTATTTGTTCATATTATGCCAATGTGTTGTTTGATTCAGGGTCTACACATTCATTAATTTCTGAGAAGTTTTCTAGTAAATTGGGAATTCCATCTCAAGATATGAATTATAAACTTATGGTAAAAACACCAGGGGGAAATGTTAAGAAAAAAAGAAATTATAAGAACTTTCCTGTCCTTGTGTGTAGAAAGAATCTACCTGAAAACCTTATTGTTTTTCCTCTAGTAGAGTTTGATGTTATTTTGGGTATGGATTGGCTTTCTATTTATCATGATAATATTGACTATAGAGAAAAAAATGTTTCTTTTTAGAAAGATTTTCAGTTTGTGTACAAGAATGAACCCTTACTTTTGATAACATATCAGGAAGCTGAGAAACTTATAAATGATGGAAATGAATGTTACCTTGCACATATTGTTGAAAAAGGGAACTGTTTAGATTAATGATGTTCTAGTGGTAAATGAGTACCTTGATGTTTTTCCTGATGAGTTTCCTGGTATTATACCTGATCAGGAAGTTGAATTTACTATTGAGTTAGTTAATGATGCTAAGCCAATTTCAAAACCCCCTTATCGAATGACTCAAATTTAACTTTTAGAGTTAAAGAAGCAATTGCACAAGTTATTAGATAAAGGTTTAATTTGGACTAGCACATCACCATGGGGTGCTCCTATCTTGTTTGTTAAAAATAATGATGGTTTAATGAGACTTTTCATTGATTATAGATCATTAATTAACATCACTGTTCAGAAAAAGTATCCTTTGCCTCATATCGATTATTTGTTTGATCAGATCCAGGGAGCTCAGTATTTTTTGAATATTGACTTGAGGTCGGGGTACCATTAATTGAAATTAAAGGAAGCAGATAATCCGAAGGCCATGTTTTGTACTAGATATGGCCATTATGAATTTGTGGTTATACCTTTTGGATTAACCAATGCACAACTGTATTCATGGATCTTATGAATAGAATTTTCCATGAGTTCTTGGATAAGTTTGTGGTTGTGTTCATTGATCATATTTTAGTTTATTCCAAAAGAAAATAGGAACAAGAAAGTCATTTAAGGGTTGTCTTGCAAAACTTAAAATAAAAGAAACTATTTGGGAAATTCATAAAGTGTGAGTTTTGGTTACAAAAAATTTCATTCCTTGGTCACATTGTTTAAAAAAATGGTGTAAATATTGATCATTATAACAAAAATGTTATTGTATAATGGCCAAGACCCACAAATATAACCAAAATCAGTAGTTTTATTGGTTTGATAGGTTATTACGAGAGGTTTTTTGAAAAAATTTCACGCTTATCTATCCCACTAACTAAATTAAATCGAGAAGGTGTTAAGTTCATTTGAAAAAATTTAATGTGATGATTGTTTTCAGGAATTGAAAAGAAGATTGGTGAATGCTTATATTTGGGAATGAACTTCTAGAAATGGTGAGTTTGTAATCTACAGTGATGCTTCGTTGAAAGGACTTGTTGTGTCCTTATGAAAAATGATCAGGTAATTGCTTATGCTTCACGTCAGTTTAAACCTCACGAGTTAAATTACCCTACAACTGATTTGGAATTAGCTACTATTGTTTTTACCTTAAAAATTTAGAGGCATCATTTATAGGGAGTAAAATGTAAAATATATACTGACCACAAAAGTTTGAAGTATATATTCACTCAGAAATAATTAAACATGAGATAGAGGAGATGGTTGGAATTAATCAAGGATTATGATTGCACAATTCTTTACCATCCACAAAAAGAAAATAAAGTGACTGATGCTTTGATTCAAAAAAGTAATGCTACATTAACCTTGTTAAGTTTGGAATGAGATCCTTTGGTTTTTGATTTGATGAACTTTGTTATAGAATTTGTTGGTTCAGGAAAATCCTCTGTTTTGTTTCAGGTGTCAGTGAAATCATCCATATCAGATAGAATTAAGCAAGTGCAGAAGGAAGATAATGAGTTGCAGAAAAAAGTAGAGTTGGTTCAGAAGAGTAAGTTTCCTGATTTTAACATTGATAATGACTGTATTTTTTGATTTAGAAAGAGATTATGTGTTCCTTTTGATTCACAGTTGAAGAAAGAGTTATTATGTGAAGCTCATAATTCTCCATTTTCAGTTCATCCTGGAAGTACTAAGATGCACAATGATCTTTAAGAGTATTACTGGTGGGATGGAATGAAAATAGATATTACTGATTTTACTATGAAGTGTTTGAATTGTCAATAGGTTAAAGTAGAGAATAAGTTACCAAAAGGGATGCTTCAGTATTTACTAGTGCCAAAGTGGAAATTATAAAATATATCCATGGACTTCGTTGTGGGACTACCAAATACGTCTTGAGTTAATAATGAAATCTGGGTTATGGTTGATCTATTGACTAAAACTGCTCATTTCCTTCTTATTCAGGATACTTTTTCTCTAGATCATCTTTCTCGGTTGTATGTTAAAGAGATAGTTAGGTTGCATGGAGTTCCCATCTCCATTGTATCTGATCGTGATCCGAGGTTTACTTCTAACTTTTGGAAAGGCCTTCTGAATTCGTTGGGTACTTAATTAAATTTTAGTACAGATTTTCATCCTCAATCAGATGGGCAGTTAGAATGAACAATTCAGACCTTGGAGGATACGCTACGTGCTTGTTCACTGGATTAATAGGGAAGTTGGGACCAATATATTTCTTTGGTTGAATTTTCTTATAGTAACAATTTTTATTCAAGTATACATATGGCTCCATTTGAGGCATTATATGGGAAGCGGTGTCGAACTCCAGATTTTTGTGATGAAGTTGGTGAAAATAAGCTGATGAGACCATAATTAGTAGAAGAGATGGTAGAAAATGTTCAGTTGATTCAAAAGCACATGATAACTACTCAGAGCAGGTAGAAAAGTTAAGTGGATAATCGGAGGAAGGATCTCTCTTTTGAGGTAGGTGATCATGTCTTTCTCAAAGTTTCTGTATGGAAAAGTATAATGATTTTTGGTAAGAAGGGAAAGTTGAGTCTGAGGTTCATTGGACCCTATGAAATCCTTGATAAAGTTGGATCAGTTTACTAGAGAGTGGCTTTACCTCCATGTTTATCCCAAGTACACAATATTTTTCATGTTTTAATGTTGAGTATGTATATTCCAGATCCGTCTCATGTTTTGAGCCCAGAGATAGTTCCGTTAGAAGATAATCTCTCTTATGAGGAACAACCAATCCAGATTCTTGACCAATGAGATCAAGTGTTGAAAAATAAGGTAATTAATTAAATAAAGGTTTTTTGAAAAACCATATGGTAGAAGAGGCAACGTGATAATCTGAAAATTCTATGAGGGAAAAATACCCCCACTTATTTGATAAGTGAATAAAAATTGTGAGGATGAAATTTCCAAAAGGGGGGAAGGATGTAACATCCCGGGTAAATAAAGAATATGCTATTTTCATATTTAGTAATATTTTTGAATTAAATATTAATTTTACTTTAAAGGGGATGCTATGTTTGATGGTGTACCTGATACACAACAACGAGTTTCTTTGAATTCTAATAATACACACAATGCTGAGTCATACAGAAAAATAATAATATAATATTATTTTAAATGGTAGTTAATTCCTAGACATTGTATTGGTGGGAATTAATAGAACTAACTAAAATATTATTATACATGTTATTTAAATGTTTTTACATTTATCCAATAAAAGTTAGAGGTATAAAATGTGAATGAATCTAATTTTTAGCATAAATACTATAATATTCTTTAAAAGTTCAATTTACTGCCTTTTAATGGAAAAACCTCTTTAAATCTAGTTTTTGTCACTTTTATATGTTATATTTGAAAAAATAAAATTATTCTTTAAATTTGGGACAACAATATTTACTTTTGTTAAATTTTTGGTATTTTTCTGATAAAATTCATTTTTAATGAATAATGAAAAATACTGTATTTTAATTCAAAACTGAATTTTAATCCAATTTATTTATATGGTTAGATTATATTTTTAATTTTTTTTAAAGTATAATTAGATTATATTTTTACTATTTAATTAAATGTTGGTCAATGAAAGTAATTTCACTTTGAAATTGAACATAAACAAGTATCAATCTTTTGATAGTTTTTATTTCTTAAAAACACGCTTTTGTATTTTGATAATGAGAATGAATTTTAAATTAATTAATCCAACTTATATGTTTTTAATTTGTTAAAATATACATAATTTTTGAATTCGTAATATTAAATATATCTTAGGCTGAATTTTTGGAATTTTTCTGAAAAACATCAATTTTTGAGGAATAGTGAAAACACTAAGTAGTAGTTAAAAAACTGACTTTTTTATTTAAATTAAATCTTACCTCTTCTCTGAATTGAATTTCAAAAATAGGACAGACATTTTTGTTATAATTAAGTAAAATTTGGTTCAATAATATGAAAATAATTTTTGGTAAATAGTAACTTTTGACTTTTATTTACCACGGTTAAAGTTAAATAGGATAATTTAAGATAAAAATAATATTATAATAATATAAAATTACCTTAAGACTTGTCCTAACCCTATTGGATGAGTACTATCAAACTAATAAAATCTTTGGGTGTAACTTTTGGCCTTTAAAAGCTACTTGGGTAAGATAATGATAATAATAACTTTTTATTTAAAGTAAAAATAAAAATATCATAAACATGTATTTTTTTGATAAATAAATTGTAATATGGGATTATATAATTTATATATTTGACTATAAATATTCATTATAAATATAAAAATATTTCCTATATCATGATATTTTTTTTCTTCTAATTTTTAGACAACAAATAAATAAAATTATTTATGACACAATAATAATGAAGTGTTTACCTCATTAATAAATGATTTAAATAAATAAGATTATAAAGATTAAAAAAAATCCAAAACCTGTCCAATTATTATTTGATGATTTTATTTTGAATAAGAGTCATCTTGTCTTTGACTTTAATAAGTTCTGGACCTTTAGAAACTGAAAATAATTATACAATAAAATAATATTTTCAAACTTTCCAAAAGAGCCCCTCCCCCCTTATAAAAAGCGCTCACCTATAACCCACTACTCACACCTATAAAGCCCCATGTATCATCCAAAATCAAACCAAATAAGCTCTAAAAATCCATCTATTTTACCTATAAGCCTTACCTTAGGCATAAGGCACTTCAAGAAATCATTTCGGTTCAAACCAAAGGGAATTTCCCGATTTAAAGGTAATGTATTCTTTTAAGTTCTTTTCTTTTATTTTAATTTTACAACCCTAAACTCTTTTTATTACTTTCTTTTATAACAACAACATTATCTTAAATATACTAGTTTGTTGGTATGATAAGGATTCAAACTACACTTACACACACCTCTATCTAATGGGTAAAGAACATACTATTTCTGTGGACGACGAACTACTACCTCATGATATGATGATTGTTCAATCTTATCCTACCTCCTCTTATGGTGACCATTGTGATAGAAATGTATTTATATGTGATATATAATATATTTATATTGTCTCTATTCTTGTGTATTTTTCATTTAAATCACACCTTTATGGATTCCATAACTGGTAAATACAATAATTTCATTTGCGGAAGTGCGGACTACCGCCCCCTCAAAGTGATATGACTCATTCATGCCATACGTGAAACATATAAAGGATGGAGTTAATGAAATTATATATGATATTATACTATAATTATAATATAACTATTTATAATTAAGTTTTAATTCCATTAAAAATACAAAATAGAAATGGAAGTAGCGTTCATGCATACGTACGACTTACCGTCTCCATGAATGGTGCATTTCATTTCATACCTCCAAATGTTATGTAATATAATGAATACATATATATATATGGGATATATATGATATGTATGATATCTAAATCATGAATATCATTCTGGATATAATGAACTTTTGACCACATAAACAACTTGTAAATATAAGAAGTTCATTTTTGACTCAAGTACCAAATATCGAAAAAATGACCATTATTAACTTAAATGATTACATATTGTTTATAAAATAGAAATATGTGATATAAAAAGAATAATAAACTTGAAAAATTTTCTTAATAAACTATAAATTAACTTTAGTTTATTATTCAGGAGATTAAAGAACGAATGGTTCAAGTCGGACATGAGGTAAGGGACTTCGTCTAAATATTCTTTCATTGAGGCATATTTTGTTTTATGCACAATTTTTCTTATACAGTTTATAAACACCATTGAATTTTCTTTTCCTTCAAAGGAAATATTTTTCTACAAATCATTTTAATAATCAAAAAAAATAATGTTTTTTTAACGTAAGCGGTGACAATGACCATTCTGTCACCGCGAGTATTATTTGATCTATGGATTCCTTAACAAGCTGTCATGTTTTTAAAAGAAAAATAAATACCATATACTCTTTTACATATTTTGGTATTGAAAATGGTTTTGATAATGGATTTTTTATGTCAATATATTTAAATGATATATTGTGATTGAAATTTGGAAATTTTATCTTTCCATTATGTTTGTTTTATGTGCTATGAATATGTTATGGTTCTTGGGAATTGTTTACGTATACGGGTGGTTCTGTGATAAACCTAGGGCAGGTGAGCCCGAGATAGATATCTAATGAATTGGGTAACGTGACAGAGGTAAACATGAATGTTACTCCTAAGATATTTAGGAAATATACTATGATGGGTATTTCAAATGTGACTCCCTACATAGCAGTGAAAGCTACCGTGTAAGTATGTTATGGATACCACAAGTTACTTTTATGATTTGTGATTACTATGTGTTATTAATAAATCTTATGATTTCATAAGGTATATTAAAGTGATTATTTTATGTATGTATTGATGAACTAATATTTTCTTTCTTTATTTTATAACCCTTACTGAGCTTTTTATGCTTATCCCAAGGTTTGAAATGTTTTTCACAGGACTTAAAGATGAATAGGGTCATGGATGGGATAAAAAAATTCATGCTGTCTAAAACATGGAACTATAAATTACTCTTTTTTTCAAGAGTTTTTATTATATGAAAAAATGGAAACTAAGTAGAAGTGTCTACTTTGTAATTTTTGAGATGTAATGTAATAGTTATGGCTTAATTCTCTAAAACTATAAACCTGAAAAGATCTTCAATGAGAATTATTCATTTAATTAAATATTATATAATGTTTTAAGGCTAGGTCTTTAATCAACCATTTTTATAAATTCTTATGTCACACCATTATATGATCCATTTGGCACACTTATGCATGAAATGAAATGATTAAGAACGGTGTTCCCGGATAGTGCTCCAATGCATTGGGTAAAGATTAGTATCATTATATGTCAATTATAATGAGGGTTTACTCATGCTAATTCAACTGAAATGAGGGTTTACTAATTATCCATGTTCAATGAGCCTTGTATCATGCTAATATCATGTTAAATGTTGATGCCGCAATTCCTTATTATAATAATCATGCTATATCATGCATTTATGTTCATGTTTCTCTTATGCTCCATTGATATGAATATTTCCTAACATGTACTTTATTATTAATTTTATGCCTTTTTTACTTTCTTATTGAGCTTTATAGATCACCGTTTTCTATGCATGTCCTCAGGTTATCCCATGCAATGCTAAGTATGAAAGAATGTGTGTGGTCATGTAAAAGAAGTTTTCAATAAATATGTGTATTTCATGTTTTAAGTTGTTATGTAATGTTACTAATCCCCAAAAACACTATACATCTCGATATTCTATGTTTTATCAAGTGAATATTTTATGTAATAAATTATGTTTAAGTGTAAAATAAAGAGATGGGTTGTTATAAAAATCCCGACTACCCCAAGCCCACCTCTAATAGTTCAGGGGATAGCTACAATCATTGAGTAGGAATATACCACACATGGATGGAATTATCCTAATGTATCTATACACACACACACATCTACAAGCCCATAAAATGTTGAAATATAAAATAAATTAATATAACAAATGCATACATCTATGATCCCACAATCCGAGTACGACATTAAAGTACTGAAAGAAAAAAATAGGTCCGAATACAAGCTTAAAAAAAACTATAGAGTACAAAATACTTAAAGGAAAAGAACTATAATCAAATGGAGGCACCCAAAAAAAACCTTCGTATGTAAATCTCAAGATATTATCTACAATCTCCCTGTCCTTCCAAGGCACCATCGAATGGGCCATCATCTTCATAAGATACGACACATGCAGGCAGAGCCCTTACAAGGGTGAGTATAAAAATACCTAGTAGGACTCCCCATAAAAACTAAACATAAATCATCCATAATAGTCATATAATAACAATGATATAATAATAAATTCATAATAATAAAACCTAGTTATACCCAGGAAGGACATTGATCCTCTAGGAGATCACAACCAAACTTCCAACCAGAATATCAATGATTTTTCTAAGATAATCTATATTAACCCAGGATTAAAATACATGGATATTACATCATTTTAGATGAATATTCAGTACATTAAAAAAAATACATACCTTAGTAACATAATAGTTTAGTGTCTTTGGAAACATGGAAAAATAATATTCTAACTTGGTGAAATATCTTCAATATCTCTCTTAAAGATCTTCCCCATTAATAATCCTACTTAAAATCTTTCCTCCTAACCTGAGGAAAGGAAACATAATAAATGAGTGAGATCAGATGCTCAGTAAGAGTAAAAAAGAGAGATTTGTAAGCATAACATGATAATAAGGTTATGAAAACATAATCATAACATTATAAGATCAAACTGTGTATATCAAAATCATAATCAAGAGTCATGGAATAAATATTTGTAGTTCATAATACATAAATCACAAGGGAATCAAATGAATAATCCATTAGATAATAACATAATCATAAGAAATGTGATTGTGGTATATACATAAACATATAATTTTTTCCATAGTAGTCAAGGCTTACTTCTAATACCATCTTAGTGGACAAAGTCATTTAGTAAACCGGGTTCACTCCCCATTCTTGCTCTATATTACTAAACCGAGTTCACTTCCTATTCTATCCCTATATTATTGAACCATGTTAAATTACTATTACATACACATATTAATGAATTGAGTTCACTTTTTGTTCTATCAATTTAATATTTAATCTATTTTAGTCCTCATTCCATCCTTGTCATACTAAACCGAGTTCAGTCCCCGTTCTAGCCCTGTCATACTAAACTGAGTTCAATCCTCATTCTAGCCCTACCATATGGAACTGATTTCACTCCTTGTTATATATCTATCATAGTCATGAGATATATATATTTACCCAATTCATTAGAGGGATATATAGGTCCCACCATTCATATAATAAAATCATACATATATATTTCACAAGATAACAAAACATCTATCATATAATGACTTATAAAAAGAGATGGGTTTCATAAACATCACATCCTAACCCATGAAAAAAATGGATATCATAAACATTTCATAATATAATTCCCTATATAAAATAGATGGGTCTCATAATAATTTTATCAAAGCATAACTTATGAAAAGAAGTGGGTTTCAAAATCATATAATCCATGGAAGAGAAACAAGTGTCATAAACATCATTCCATAAAAACATAAACCATTCAAGAAAGAATATGAATGTTATCCTTGGATAATATACCCATTAAATAATAAACTATAAAAGTATTTAATATTATATGGAGAAGTATTTTTAAGGATCACATGGAATATTTATAAAATAAAATAGTTTTTCTTTGAAAATCCATTTCATAAAACCATTTCAAAAATCCTTTTCTTATAAATAAATCTTTAAAATTTAATTTAAAAAATTTCTTGAGGAAAATATATTTTCCAATTTGAAAAATTCTTTTTTAAACATTAATCATTTGGAAAAATTTTTCTTCTAGAATATCTTTGAAAACTTATAAAAAAAGCTTGAAGATATTTTGAAAACCATTTTATTTAAAAATAATTTGAAAAATTAGAAAGAAAGATTGAAATCATTTTGAAATTTTTTTCCTTGAAAACTTATAAAATAATCTTAAGAAAATTTTAAAAACTTTTTAAACATCATAATTTTTTAAAACCTTTTTTAGTGAGCATGGTTTTGAAATAACACAAATTTTTGACCGAAGGGAGAGATAAAGTCATATTTTCTTAAAAATAATTTCTTAATTGTATTAAGTTAAAATGATTGGAAAAATGGTACTAATACATGAATATGTAATGAATAACCATAATATAAGAAAATACATGTGTGTTCTTTGGGTATGGATCATAATATTTCATCAATAAAATCATAATTATAAATAATCCCGATAAACAATGAGATTGTAGGAATAAACAATTGCCACTTTGGTAAATTTAACTCATAATACACAATAGAGAATAAAATTAAATGAGGATTAAAATATCATTAATTAATTTTATTCATGATATAACATGTTAAAGGGAATTATATAAACCACATAGAAAAATATAGGTGCAAAACATGACATGTATCTTAAAGAAGGAAAATTGGGAAAACAATTACTTTACCGATTTGGTAAATCTTTAACCATAAAACCCCTAAAAAAGAGATCCTAAAATTGTTATTTAGATACCCATAAATTTAAGTATAAGAATAATATAATATATTAATGGTAATTATATACACTATACAAAATAAATTAGTGATTAATAAGGCATAAATATCACCGAAATAAAAGTGAGGTGAGAAAACCCTTACCTTAAGCCTAAACTTTCTTCGTACATGTTGAAACCTCTTATATAATAATTATAAGTTTATTATACATATTAAAAATAAAAATATTATTATATATAATACCATATATTATTTTATTATGACTTTATATTACCTATTTATTAAAACATTCTTGTTAATGTTACATTTCAGGTAATATCCGCTTTGTTTTTCGGATATGTTTCACATTGTTATTCTTGATCCTCTTAAATAAATCATGATTAAATTATTTAAAAAATGTAATAAATAATATAAATATCATATATATTAAAATATAAATATTTATTATAATTTTTAAAATATATAAATATGAAATGTAATACACCATACATAGAGAAGGTAGGCTGTACATACGCGTGAATGTTGTTTCCGTTTTATTATCCTATTTAAAGAAAGAAAGTAAATAAAATATATATATTTATATATTATTTCAGTATCATTATTATTTTATATATATAATATCATTTTACTAAACACATACTTAATACATCCAATTTAATTTTAGATGAATCACATTGCTTTGAGGAGGTGGTTTTCCACACGTCCACAAACGAAGTAATCATATTTCCAAAAAAATGGAAAGCATGGAGGTATGTTCTATGTAATAATTAAATAAGCATAAATAAATTTAAAATATCATATATATCATATAAAAACATTATGTATATCTTAATTCCCCACCATGAGAGGTGATAAATGAAAAATGAATGACATCGTTTGGTGAGGAAGGAGTCTATCGTACACACAAACAATAAGTTCGTTACCCATTTGAAAAAAGTGTGTGTTGGTGTATGTCAAAACATTAAAATAAAAAATATAATAATATTGAGGATAATGAGGTTATTATATAATAATGTAATAAGAATAATTTATGGGTGGATAATGAAAATAAAACAAAAGAGCTTGTGGAAGGATGCTACCTCTTCTTTGGGTAATTTCTTTTGGTTTGCACCATAGAACTGACCTGGTTTGATTTACCGAAAAAATGAGGCTTATAGGTTGATAGGAGGTAATTTTAGGTCTTATTTGGGAAGGTTTTGGATGATAAAAAGTTGTTTTATAGGTTTGAGTAAGTTAGGGGTTGAGTTCCATTTTATAGTGGAGGGGGACTGACATTGTTGTAAATATAAAATGGTATACACTATTGTGGGGTCGATCTTACATCATGTGACTTAAATAATTTTCTATTTTATATAAAAGAGTTCATATTGTCTAAATATGGAAAAAAATTTATTTTCAATATGTTTCTATGGTACTTATCCCTTTAATTTATAGTTTAATCTCTAAGTAAACTTGTTTTTACCTTAATCATTGTAATCAATTTTAATTACTTTCACTAACATTTTTGATAAAAAAATAAGTTTAACTTACTAGATATTATAAATTATGTTGATTAAAAATATGGAATCAATTTTTAAAAATTCTAAGCATATAAGTGTTATAAATTAATTTAAAATTAATCTGGTAGATGTGTTGTCAAAGTGTGTTTTTAAAAAGAAAAAGTCCTAAAGTTTGAATTGTTTTTATATCAAATTTCATTGTGAAATTGGTTATAATGAACTAAATTAAATTAATTTATGTATAATTTACATAAATATACTTTAAAACCAAATTAATATATAATTTAACTATACAAATAAGTTATTTGAAAAATCATTTTTAAATTAAACTTTAGTATTTTTCATTAATCATCAAAAATAAAACTTCTTAGAAAAATACCAAAAATTCACAAAAAGTAAATTTCTATATTAAACTTTCAAAAATGAATTTTTTTTTCAAATAAAAAATATAAATGTGTAAAAAGTTATATTTAAAATATGTTCTCCATTAAAAGGTGATAAAATTAGCTTTTAGAAAATAGATCATTTTATTCCTAAAATTAAATTTATTCTTATATTATACCTATAAAATATATTGGATGAGTAATTTTTTATTAAATATATAATATATAAATTTTATTGAAACACTCATCTTAATTTTTTTTAATTTATTGAGATAAAATTGTGTTTATAGATAGAAAAAATAATTTTCCTAGAAAAGTAATTTCTTTATTTTCAAATAGTTCTTATATTCATTTTTAAAAAATTGATAACCAAAGGATTAATTTTGTACACATGTGTAAATCATATTTTATCAATTTATTTAATATTATTCATAACTTCCATTATAATGTATAGGTTATAAATATAATGTCTTAATAAAAATACTAATAGTATATTATACTTCAGTAAAACTCAACATTGTGTGTAACAAAAACTATCGAAGGATCATGACATTGTTTGTAACACAATCCAAAAATAGTGTTATATGCAGCAAAATTTAATCTAAGTATTGTGTGTATCATAATATTATCTTATTTTTGTGTATAATTCAATCCAAACTTAGTTATTTAATGTAAAAAAAATCTATATTTAGTGTTACGTGAAAAGAAAAATGTACAAAAGATTAAAATAACCAGAAAAGAAAATATTTCACAAAATCTATGGATGTTACATTCTACCCCCTTAATTTTTTTCCACGAAATTCATTTGGGTTGTAAAAGGTTTAATACTTTAAAGTTCATTTCTTAGAAACCCACAACAATAAAATTAATACTAAAATATCCTTTTAAAATGGAAATCTGGAATCATAATGGTTACCCAAATTAACTCATAACTTGGTTTCCACATAAGAGAACATAAGTTGGGAGTGAATATTAGACATAGAGGAAAAAAATAAATAATTATATACAGTGATAAGGATTATCGATCACCATTAATTAAATTATCAATGGAAAGTTAAGGGCCACAAAACCATAAATATGTGATGATTTATAAGACCATCATTTCAATATAAAAAAAGGTATCGGGATAAATATTGTCAATATCTTTTTCCTCAAGTTTATGAATATGTTTACCATATAAGAACATAAAGAAATATACTTACTTGATTTTATTCCTTTTCATATGTACAATAACTCCCTTATGTTGTGCATTTCTTAGTTTCCACTTTATCTCTTATTCCAAGAAATGAAGGTGAAATTTTCAACCCTGAAGTACTAACAGATCATGTGGTAGAATTATAAGTCATTCCCTCCATCTTTAGTTATTATCATATTAAAATGGTCATAATAGGTTATCCAATATGCATAAATCCTCATATGGAGAGATAATACTTTAATCACTAAAACTTTATTCAAATCTTAACGTAAACCATTCCATAAATGGTTAACTTATGACCCTTCGAAATGATGAAAGTACAGCTAGAAACAAAGTCACTATATTTAAAATATTCTGAACATTGATCCCCCATATAACATAAAGTATCTCTTATATATCACCTACCAAACATGTAAATACCATCTTAAATTATTCTATTTAAACATGGTAGTGGCCCAAATTAACATAAATAATTATTTAAAATATGCATGCTTATTTATTCCAAAGATTACTGGATATATTTCTTAAATCCAAAAAAATTTGAAAACTTGATCCATGATAATATATATCACTTTTTCAAAAAATTCTTTATTAGTTCTGAGGTCATAAATACTATCCAATTTACTTTATCCATATCATCATCACTTTATACATATAAAATACCATTTTTTTTATCATAAAGAACATGTGAAGGGTCACCTTCCCTTAGGAAACCTTTTCATTAAATTAATTTTCTAGGTAATAAGTATCATTTAACACATTCTTAAAAGTCCTCAAAGACAAATTTCTATATATAATCCTCATATACTTAATGATTCATATAACATAATCTTTGAATTTTAAAACATATACACTTCAATTATCCAACTTTATTCTTAAACCATTACTCAAGATTCATCATCTTATCCCTTAACACACCTTTATGAGAATATTAAATATGAATAATTTTCTAAGGATACTAAACTATAATCTAATCATTTTTCTTATATTTAATGTAAAAGATACTATTAGAACATTTTATACCTTTCAAATATCATTTTCAGTCTATTTATCTTCAACAGTATAACCAATACATGTACCACCTTATTAATTCTCTTCATGAGATTTCCACTTAGGACATCGATGTGTATAATTCCCATACTTTCCACATATTAAAAATTCATTGTTAACTAAGTCCCTTCTAGTTCTCAATATTGACTAAGACTGTAAAGCATTGTGTTAGATACACTTATCAAAGAAAAAACCACATAATCATGAAAAATTACTTATAAAATGCCTTAATTATGACAACTAATTTTAAATCAATAACACCTAAGGATTATTATTAGATACATCACTGCACATATACTTAGAAATATCCCTAGGGATATCACTAATATTTTATCATCCTAGTTTCCAAAGGTTTACTAAACCATTTCTTTGATACCGACTATAGTGACCAAGGATTAACACACAAGGATATTTCATCACTTTAGATGAATATTGAGCATATTATAAGAAATACATTCATGGGGAACATAATAGTTTAGTGTATTTGGAAAATTGGAAACATAATCTTCTAACGTGGTGAAAGATCTTCAACATCTCGCTTAAAGATATTTCCCTTTAGTACTTATACTTATAACATTTCTTTATAACATGGGGGGAAGGAAATATAAGAAAGGGGTGTGATTAGATGCTCAATAAGGGTAAACAAGGGAGATATATAATAATAAGGGCATAATAACATTATATTAACATTAGACGATCATACTCTATATATCAAAGATCATAATCAAGAGTCATGACATAAATATTGGTAGTTCATAAGACAAGAATCATAAGGGAATAAAGAGCATAATCCATGAGGTCATAACATAATCACAAGACATGTGATTATGGCATAAAAATAAAAATATAAAATGATTTCTATAGTAGTCAAGGCATAATTCCAAGTCCATCTTAGTGGACAAAGTCTTTTACTGAATCAGGCTCACTCCTTGTTCCAAACATGTATTACTAAATCGAGTTCACTTCCCATACTAGTGCTATATTACTAAACCAGGTTCAGTTCCCATTATAGCCCTATATTACTAAACCAAGTTCACTCCTTATTCTAGCCCTATCATACTGAACCTATTTCACTTCTTATTCTATCCCTATTATACTGAACTAAGTTGAATCCTCATTCTAACCCTATTATACTAAACTATGTTAAATCCTTGTTCCATCCCTATCATATTTAAATGATTTCAATACTCTTTTGATCCCTACTATACTCATGAGATATAAATATTTTTCTAATTCATTGGAGGGAGATATGGGTCCCACTTATCACATAATAAAATCATACATACATGTACCACAAGTTAATAAAAGATTCATCATATCATGAACCATAAAAAGAGTTGGGATTCATAAACATAATATCATAACCCATTAAATAAAATGGGATCATAAACATTTCATTATATCATTTCCAATAGATAATATATAGGTCTCATAATCATTTTATCAAATCATAACCCATGAAAGTAATTGGTTTTCAAAAGCATATAACCTTTGGAAAAAATAGGTGTCATAACCTTTGGAAGATAAATAGGTGTCATAAACATAATTCCATAAAAACATAAACCATTCAAGAAATAATAAGAATGGTATCCTTGAATAATATCATCAATAAATCATAAACTATAAAAAATTATTTTACATTATATTTATAAGGATTTTTAAGAATAACATGGAACATTTCTAAAGAAAAATATCCTTTCTTTAAAAATCCCTTTCATAAAAATATTTCAAAAATAATTTTCTTATGAATAATGATTAACATTTCATTTAAAACATTTCTTGAGGAAAATATATTTTCTTCTTTAAAAAACACTTTTAAAAATATAAATAATTTTGAAAACCTTTATTATCTTAAAACATATTTGGAAACATATAAAGGAATCTTGAATATATTTCGAAAAATATTTTCTTTGAAAATACTTTGAAAAATTAGAAAGAATGCATGAAATAATTCTAAAACATTTTTGTTTGAAAAATTATAAAAAATATTTAAAAAATTTAAATCAATTTTTAAACATTAAATATTTTTGAAAACCTATTTAAAAAGTCATGGTTCTGAAAGAACACAAATTTCTAACCAAAGAGCGAGATAAAGTCATATTTTATTAAAAACTCTTTCTCAGTTATCTTAAGTACCCAAGAGTAGAAAAATGGTACCGATATATTAATATATCATGAATAACCATAAAATAATAAAATTCCTGAGTGTTCTTGACAGGTGTATCATAATATTTCATCATTTGAAGCATAATCATAAATAAACCCCAATAAACAATGAGATTATATCATAAACGATTAACACTTTGGTTACTATGAATCATAATACCCATGAGATAATAAAATTAAATGTATCTTAAAATATCATGAAATAAGGATATTAATTATATAACAAGTCAAATGGCAGTATATATGCCCTATAAAAAATATAGGTGTATAACATTTCATGTATCTCAAAGTTGACAAACTGTGACAAAAAATACTTTACTAACTTGGTAACTTTTGAACCATAAACCCCATGAAAGAGAGATCATAAAACAGATATGTAAATCCCCATAAATTTGAGGATAATAATAATATAATATATTAATGGGAATTATACAGAACACAAAATAAATGGGTGGTGAATAAGGCATAAATCTCATAGAAATAAAAGTGATATGAGAAAACCCTTACCTTAAGCCTTGAATTTCTTCGTACGCGTATAAACCTAGTGTATATTAAATATAATTTTATTATTCATATTAAAGAGAACAATATTTTTATATCTAATACCATATAATATTTTATTACAACTTTATATTACCCTTTTATTAACAATTACTTTTTAATGTTATGATTTGGGTAATATCTGCTTTGTTTTTCGGATATGGAGACAATAGGCTATAAGTATGCATGAATGTTGTTTCTATTTTATTCCCGTATTGAAAGAAAGAAAGTAAATGACATATATGTATATATATATTAACAATTAAGTAAAATTATTATTTCATATATATCATATACCTTTACTAAACCCATATTTAATACATTCAATGTAAAGTGTGAACGAATCACATCGCTTAGAGGAGGCGATAGTCCACACATCCACAAACAAACTTATCATATTTACATAAAATGGAAATAATGAAGATATGTTTTATGTAATAATTTTATAAGAATAAATAAATCATAAATATCATATATATCATATAAAAATGGCATTTATACCATAATTTCCAACCATTAGAAGTGGTAATGGAAAAATGAACGACATCGTTTTGCAAGACTATAGTCCATCATATAGATGAATGGTAAGTTTATTACCCATTTTATGGAAGTGTGTTTTTGTGAAGGTAAAAAACTTAGAATAAAAACATCTCAGTATATTTAGGATACTTAGGTTATTATATAATCATGAAATAATTAGAATTGAGGGGGTATAGAATGAAAATAAAATAAAAGACCTTGTGGAAGGACATTACCTCTTCTTTGGGAAATTCCTTTTGGTTTGCACCAAAGGATTAACTTGGTTTGATTTATGTACAAATTTAGGCTTATAGGTTAATATGAGGGAAGTTGAGAGATTATTTTGGTAGGGTTTGGAGAAGCCAAAGTGTCTTGAGAGGTGTGAGGAAGTGAGGGAGTGAGTACCCTTTTATAGTGTAGGATGAGTGACATTCTTGTAAATATAAAAAGGTAAACACTATTTAGTGGCATCCCTTATATAAAGTGCCTACAATAATTTTATATTTTGATAAAAGGGATTATATGTTTGAAATATGTCCATAAAATGGATTTTGGACATATATCTAGGTTATTTGGCCCCTTAAGTTAAATTTTAACCACTATGTAAACTCATTTTTACCTTAATCACTGTAATTAATTTTAATTACATTCACAAATATTTTTTGCTAGAAACTAAGTTAAACTCAATAAGTATTATAAATTATAATAATTCTAAATAGAATCCATTTTTACAAATTCTAAACATGGAAGTGGTTGAAATTAATTTTAAATTAATCCCGTAGGCGTGTCGTGAAAGTGGGTTTTAAAGAAAAAAACTCCAAAAGTTTGAGAAGTTTTTATATCCAATTTCAATGTGAAATTAGTTTTTATGACCTAAATTGGATTAATTTACGTATAATTTATATAATTATACTTTTAAAAAAATTAATATATAATTTAACTATATAAATAAATTATAAAAAAACATTTTTTATTAAAATTCAGTATTTTCACTATTCATAAAAAAAATGAAACTTATAATAAAACTACCAAAAAATCACCCAAAGTACATTTTGAAATTTCTATTTCATAAATAATTTTTTTTCAAATAAAAATTATAAAAGTTTTAAAATTTATATTTAAAATGGGTTCTCCATTAAAAGATGATAAAATTACCTTTTAGAAAAATACATCTTTTTATTCATAAAATTTGATTTATTCTTATCTTATACCTATCAAATCCATTGTTTGAGTATAAAAAATATTGATTGAATACATTATATATAAATTATATGGAAAAAATTCATCAAAAGTAGTTTTTTTTAATTTAGCGAGATAAAATTTTGTTTGTACATAAAAAATAGATTTCTTTGAAAAGTAATTTATTTATTTTCAACTAGTTATTACGTTAATTGATAACTAATTGACAGCGAAAGGATTAATTTTATATAAATGTATAAATAATATTCTCACAATTTAGTTAATCTTATTTGTAACTTCCATTCCAACGACTAGGTGGTAACTATAATTTCTTAATAACAATATTAATTATATACTTTAGTTCGTTAAAACTCATCCTGGAATATAACACAAGCTATCAAAGGAAATCGACATTGTGTGTAACATAAAACAAATAAAATGTTGCAAATATCAAAAGTTAATATTAGTGTTTCATAAAGTAGAAATTTAACTTAGTGTTTCATATAATGAAATCCTAACTTAGTGATTTTATATTAAAAAAGATATATTCAGTGTCGTGTGAAATGAAAAATATCAAAATGATTAAATTAATTCAAAAAAATATATTTCATAAAATCATGGGGTGTTAAATAATCCATCCACAATCCATGTAATCAATGGAGACACTCATCCAAGTGTTAAAAGTCATTAGGCCCCACCCAAGAAATCTCACTGGTCTTAGAAGACCTAGATACTTATGTGGTCATGCCTAGGACTACTGGGGGACACCACAAACACAATATGGACCAACCTGCTATATAGGGATCTTATGACAAAGATATCTTGAAAAATAATGATTAAGAAAGATAGATAGAGGATCAATTACCTTCCCAAAGAGGTTACAACAATTCTAAAACCCCACATAGGGTATAAAAAGATAGAGGATCACACTCCAATCTCACAGAGGGACACCAAAAACTCTATCTAAGACTCATTCTCCAAAGGGGATCATAATCCTAAGATGTCGATGTAATGACACACTGTACCCTCATGGGAATGGACCAATGGAACACAATCAATTGATACTAGTCCATAATGAAGAAAAAAGGGCTACAAATAACTTAAAAGGGGGTACACAACATGTACTGGGGGGTATAGAGCGTGTACAGTCAACCCCTGGTCTCCCAATGTGGTGCTTCTCCACATAGTAAGAAAATATACACATAAAATATGTCTGGTAATAGTAAATAGTTTGTAGAGATCGGCCAAAACCTTGACCGTTCCATCTTCCCATGCTTGTGTACCACTATCCTTGCTCGTGTACCGTTGTTCATGCCCATGTACCATTGGTCATTCCCGTCTAATGACAGATTACATTCCGTGTAACTTGAGAATTTACAGAACCATCAGGATCTTTTTTACTTTCCCCTGTGAATGTTTAGATCCACCATTCTAATATAAATCCATATATTAGAGGTTCACATACCTATATGTCACCCTCCCACTATATTTCAGTCCTTTATCTACTCGAAAAAATTTCTTCCATGATGATCTATGACCACCATGATCCATCATCGAAAATCCTTCCTAGAAATGGAACTCTTTGTCCGATTTGGTCTCATTTATCCTCGAATAATCCAGCATCATCACTGATCCTAAAATCTCAACCTCCATCAGAAGACGTACTAGTGGTATTGATCCATTTCATAGAATAATAGTTTCACAACGATCAAATACCAGGTAATCATCAAACCATGGGCTAAAGAAAATTACCATGATGAATGCGTGAAGAAAAAAGGGAGAAAACCATAAGCCAAAAAATGTGAGGAATGGACCTTGAACTTTTTCACTTGGCCTCGATCCATTTTCGTAGAATTGATGAATGGAGAGGGATAGATAAACAATGAACAATAAATTAAATCCATCAATTTAAATCTACCATCAATTCACAGATCAATTATTATTCATAGAATTGATCTATGTTTGACTAGGATTAAATAATGATATGAAAATCTCAAATCAAAATCCAACCAAGAGTTTGGATCAATTTCTAATGAAGAATGACCATGCATCATTTTCCTTTGTGAGATCCATGAACTCGAATGGAATAATGATCACGATTCCCATATGATCCTTTTTCATCTATGAAGAAATCTCTTCAATGGTCCAATAGGTCTCTAGGGTTTAACATCCAACACCATGAGATCTCTATAACCGTATATTTATATAAAAAAATGACCGCTACATCACTTAACAAAATAAATAAATATTTTATTTTATTTTATTAATTCTACGCCTCTAATAACTTTTTCACAAACAACCTATCCTGATAAAGGTATTGTCACACATAGGGTCAAACATATGATCTAAACTCAATGGTTCCCATAGATTTATTATTTGGTCCCTCATTAGGTATTTATTAAACTTTTTCAAGAAAACTGAACATGTATGGTATTTAATATTTTTAATATATTTTAATAATTAATTCTGGGCACACTGGGCCTCAGAATATAACACCATATCAGTACTAAGCTAAGAAAATAATCTATATAATATCCAAAATAAATACATGGAAAATTTTATTGGTTACAAACAATTCATGAATGCATATATAGTCCCACAATCAGAGTACAAAAAAAAGTTATGTAAATCATCAAAAGGGGCCAAATACAAGCCCACACAATATAAAAAAATAAATTCAGACCTGATCAAAAGGAGGGGACCACTATCAAATGAAACACTGATATACATTTTGGTATTTATATAAAAAAATAAGCCCCACCTAGTCTTGTTACTCCAATTTTTTTTTAAAAAGGTCTATCATCTTTATAAGACATGACATGTACTGAAAGATCACATGCTAGAGTGAGTATAACAATACCCAATTGGAAACCCTGAAATCACCAAGCATAAAGTATCAAGATTAGTTATATAATCAAAAAATGTATGTTAAGAAATATATGAGACCAAATGATAACTAATGACATCCCAAATATACTCATAAACAACTCTGAGTTACAATGAGTCTCCACCACTCCCAGCCATTGATCTGGTGTAAGGTTTCAAGGTCATACTCATCTAGAAGATCTCAATCCATGAGCCCTACCATCCCTAATGGAACTCATCCGAGAGATACCACTCCACGAGGACCATATCTTCCATCCATGTTTGTATAGACCCTAGATTTACGTACATGGAAATTACACTACTTTGCGAAATAATTAATAAATGATAAAAATAGATGCCCAAAGACCATATTAGTTTTGTGTCTTTGGAAACTCAGAACATAATATTATAATTATGATGAAATACCTTAAACATCTCCCATAAATATCTTACCCTTTTTGTTTCCCTACCTAAAACCTTTCTTTATATCCTACGGAAAAGGAAACATAGAAATGGTGAGCTCAAATTTTCAGTAAGGGTAAACATGGAGAATATAAAATAAACCATAAAAATTTGAACGTAAAAATATGAACATAAATTTTATTCATCAAAATCTTAATCAATGAACTAAATCTTGGTAGTATATAAGGAATTGATCATAAAGGAACATTAACCCTTATAGAATATAATTGGAAAAAAACATTTAATTCTGGGAAACTAATAAGCACATATTATGATTTCCATAGTAGCCAATGCATTACTGCCAAGACCATCATAGTAGACGAAGTCCATTACTTAACCGATTTTACTTTCTGTTCTATCCATGTCTATATCACGAGATATAAATATTTACCCAATTAAATGGAGGGAGATATAGGTCCCAACCATCTCATAATGAAACTACTCTTATGTGTGCCACAAAAACATAAATCATACATCGTAGCATAACCCAAGTAATAAAATGAGATTCTTAAACATCATGTAATCATAAAATAATCCTTATAAGATAAAATGACTTCATAAAAATAATTCCTTAATAACATAATCAAATCAAATTAATAACATGGATAGAAACATAACCTTATATTATTTTAGATTGAAAATAATTTTGAAAAAACACTTGAACTTATTTCTTGATGAAAATATACTTTCTTCTCCAAAAACATTTTCTTTTCTCAATATGTCATGAAATTTTATAAGAAAAGAAGTTAATTTAAAATAAACTTTAAAAATTGTAAAGGAATATTCCTGGAAATAATGCTCTATGAAATCATAAAAATCCATTCATACCGTATAAGTTTAAAAAAATATTCTCCTCATACTTTTACTGGAAAAGTCAAAAAGTATCTCATATGGTAAACAAAAAAAGATTATGTCCATACCATGTGGTAAAAGTCAACAAAGGGTAAAAATGACTTCAAAAATACATGTAATAATAGTAAATTTTTTATAAAAACATTATTATTAAACATGGACATGGATGATAAATATAACCCCAACAAATATATATGAATAAAAGAGCTTGGATAAAAATGAGATTGGAAAAGTTATTCCTTACATTAGGTCCGATATGATTCATATGTATCTAAACCTCCTATATAAGTGGTTTAAACATATTATTAACTTTTAATATAACAATAATAATATGTATGATATCATATATGATTCACTTATGACTTTATATTACCCATTCATTTTTCAATTCCATGTTAAAGCAACGTTTTGGGTAATAATCATTTTATTTATCGTGCGTGTTTTGGAATTGTTATTGTTGATATTATTGCATAGATAATTATTTACTTATTTCCATAATTTAAAACATGATTTATATATCATATATATTTAGTATATAAATATATATAATATATCAATAAATGGAATGGAATACACCATTCATGTAGACGGTATGCCATACGTACGCATTAACACGGTTTTTGTTTCCTTATTAAATTGAATGGAAGTAAGTAAATTACATATATATATATAAATAAATCTTGTAAAATTATCATCTCATATATTTCATCACTTTTATTATATATACATTATAATAATTCTTAAATGGTTAACATGGAGAATGAATCTCATCGCGTCGTGGAAACGGTAAGTCGTACGTACCCACGAGCGACAATATCATTCCCATAGTTGTTGAAAGGTATTAATATGTATGGTTTATAATATCTCAGAATTAGTATCATGTTATAATAATAATATATAGTTATTATTTCCACCATAATACCCATCCGAGTAAGGTGTTGGTGAAAAACAGATTACACCATGGTGCAGAGACAATAATCCGTACATACGCACCCGCGATGATTTTGTTTTTTGTAGGATGGATAGAAGGTGAAATAGGTTTGTTTCATATTTATAATAATATATAAGTATATTATTGATACTGATGTTATTACTTTATAATGAAACAACTAAATAAGAGTAAGTATAAGAATAAATAAATTTGAAAGAATTGCTAGTAGAGATTACCTCTTCCTCGATGTGCCACATTAAAACATCCTCTTAGGGCACTAGAGTTGGTCTTTTGAGAAGACCAAAACCTCTAGAATGTAATTAGGGGAGTTTAGAAGAGAAATGGGTATAGGTTTGATGAGCCTGAAGGCTCAAAATGGAGTGAAGACGAGAGGTAGGATGTGCCCTTTTATAAAATAGGAGAGGGGAACTTAAGGAAACTCTCCAAAATATTTAGTTATAATAAAATAAAACCCTACCCAAAAACAACCAAAGTGTCCAAAATTATAATATGAGATTATATAGGGTTGTAATATAATCAAACAATAAATTTTGGACAAGTTATTTTGTCAATTTAATCCTTATCTTTTTAATTGACACTTAGTTATTATATTAATTTTTAATTTTGGTAATAAAATTCTAAATATTTAATGGTAATGAATATTTAAATATGTGGGGTTAATTGACCATAAATTGATACTTTATGAAATTTTCTACCTTATAATTATCACTTTTTAATTTTTAAATATTTTTATGATTTTTAAATAATTTAATAATATGTTATTTTTATAAAATATCAATAGTGTGAATTTTGACACTATTCATTTATTTGACTTTAAATAAAATCTAGCCAAAAAATAAATTAGAAAAAAAATATTTAATACACTCCTAACATGTCATAATCACCAATGAAATTAATTGATCACTTTAATTAATTCATATGTTATATGTTTTAATATTTTTAAAACCATTTATTTGATATTTCTATTAATAAAATAAACTTTACATCACTATTATGTCATCATTAATGATAATTAAATAATCTATAAAAATTATAAATAAATTTAAATGATATAAAAAATTTAATTAGTTTTCTAGTGACTATTTACTTTCAAATATTTATGAAGTTTACCACTGACATAAAATTATTACACTTATAAGATATAAGAGAGTGATAGGTTGTCACTTTATTTAGTTTTAATAATAATTACATCAATTTCATGAACCAAATTACATGAAATGAATCTATTAAGACCATTAGGTGATATGAGTCGACTTATATTAATCCAATATAATTTTTTCAGGTGTTATGGTAATTTTATAATATTATTTTTACCTTTAATTACCTGATTTATCTTTAACTATGGAAATAAAATAATTACCAAAGTTACTATTCATAATTCCCAAAAATAAAAGTAATATATTAACATAATTTGGATCTAATAATTAAAAATATGGAATCCATTTTTTAAAATTAAAAACACATAGGTTTTAGTAATTAATTTAAAATTAATCATGTTTTTGAGAAAATGGGTTTTTAAAGTTAAAACATTCCAAAATATTGGAATGTTTTTACTTATGAATTCAATGTAAAATTAATGACAATGAAATAAATTATATTAAATGGTAAAAATATATTCTGTTTATAATTATAACCATTCAACATTATAACTTAACCATATAAATTATCTCTATGAAAAAAGTTGTTTTTAATTAAAATTTAGCGTATTTTTACTATTTAACAAAATATAAAAGTTATCAGAAAAATATCAAAAATTTATCCAAAGTAATTTTTTATATCCTGATTCCAAATAATAAGTTTATTTTTTCAAATTTAACTTATAAATTTGCTAAAAACTAGATTTAAAATGGGTGTGCCCTCAAAAGGCGGTAAAACTACATTTTTCTAGGAAGTACTTCTTTTATCTGAAAAATTGATTTTGTTCTCATATCATGTTTTATATAAAATTAAAAATGTTTTTAACACTATTAATAATGGATAGTTTATATAAAATTTTAATAATATATCATTGTTTAGTTAAACTCAGTATTACGTACAACGCAAGCTGTCGAGGAAGGTCACTATTTCATGTAACGCAAGCCAAGTTAGTGTTGCGTATAGTGAAAGATTACTTTGGTGTTTCATATGACATAATCCAGACATCAAAAAAAATCTAGACTCAATGTTATGTGAAATAAATCCTATCAAAACAACTTGAAATTGTGTGTAACACAAACCAAGAATAGTATTGCGTATAGTGCAATCTAATATAGTGTTGTGTATAGCGCAAGCTAATCCTTAGTGTAGAGTAAAACATAAGATATCAATGAAATTAAAAAGAATCTATCTCATAAAATCTTGGGGTGTTAAATTATACCCCCTTAAATGATTTTTTCCTTGAAATTTGCTGGGGTTATAAGTGTTTTTCTTCTTGGAAGTTTCTTTCATGGAAACCCACATCGTACAAATTGATACTAAGACGTCATTTTAAAAAGGAAAGTTAGAAATGAAATGGTTACCCAAATTAAATCATCACTAGGTTTCCTCATAGGCGAACTTAGGTGGGAAGTGAAAACATGGATATGGAAGAGAAATTTAATGATCATGTTCTTATGGATAGTGATAAATAATAAGGTTTGGTGAAAATTAACTACCAGAAAGCCCTAAATCTGCAATGATTTATGGGACCATCTGATTCATTGAATAAGAAAGTACTAGGATAACATTTTTTGGTTTTTCAGATCCTTTCCCTAAAGTTGATGGATTTTTCATAAATAATTACTTGATTTTGGTACAATTTCACTTTTGTTCGTGCCTTGAACAATTTCCACTTAATCTCTTATTTAATAAAATGAAGTCTAATTTTTCATTCTTGAAGTGTTAGAAGATCATGCGATAGAATGATAGGTCATTCTATGTGTAACAATAATAAAAAGGTTAGCAAAAGTTATTAAATATACATAAGTCCATCTATGGTGATATTAATTATATATGGTTCAAAAAATGGACTTATTCTTCATCTATCATACCGCTTAATAAAACAAAAATAATTTTTACTAACTAGGGACTTCCTATAGGCTAATGGTAGGTGATAAAGGCCGGTCACACTTCAGTTGCGGGTTTGATTCCCGCATCCTTGTCCGACATGATAGGTTTTGACCTCTCCGTCATGTTTTTCTTTTTCTAAAAATATACTGTTATAAAATTCCATAAATAATATAAAAAAATTATAGCCTTAAACAATACTATCTGATGTCTAACTTAATCCATTCCAACCTTTAGTCTTACCAAAATACTTCTATCCAATCTCATAGTACAAAGAAAAAAATTACCAAAAAGATCATATAACAAGCATGTCAATACCATCATTTACCCCCATATATCACAAGATGTTTCTTGTTGGTCACATTCCAAACATTTAAAGGACTTCATCACGCATTGCCTTGAAATACAATAATAAAATAAATTACCGTAGAACCTTAGTGAAAGAATGCATTCTATCAAAATTAACTCTTTCCATACACCAAATGTTCTATATACTCAAACCATGATATCACTTTTTCCTTTTATCAATCATGAGATCATTAATATAATCAAACATATTATTTTCTCCTTATCCATTCATTAGGCGCATAACATCAAATTTCTATAATTATTTAAATCACTTTTAATGCTTACTAGTACCATATAATTATAGAAAAACACAATAGACCAATACATATATGTTCTAATATTCCATAAAACTATAAATGAGATTCCCCAACACTATTTTGAAATCCCATTACATAAAAACTTAATTATTCCACTAATTTGTTGTCATACTAAACATCACTAATTGTGATCACATGTGACTTCCCATTGTCTTTTTCCTTAAAAGGTTTTTAATATCGATCATCATTAACCATTGGATTAGGGAATTAGTTAACATAATTCCCCATTTCATTGAATTTATATCATTTAAGTGTTGGTGGTGTGTTCTCTGTAGTCGTTTCTCCATTCACATCATTAGCAACATTTTTCCAATTACTTTGGCACTCAACTGCTCGATGACCTTATTTTACACACTTGAAACATTTTCTAACCCCTTTAAGACAATATCTACCATGATTCTTTCCACACTTTGATCATAAGAAAACATTTATGTCTCTTATAGCTAATGACTTTCGAAGACTTTGTTTTAAGACATTGAAGAATATATCAAATTTACTTTCAGGTTGGATGATAAAGCCAGAAACAAACCATACAAGTCCTGTAAAATTCACCTCATATGTACAAACAGATTCATAATCCTTTTTCTTAAGCTAAAGGAACTCCTTTTAAATCATTTTTTGAAGAATACAAGGGAAATACTTATTTAAAAATAAGTTCTTGAACTCATCCCATTCCATGGATTCAATTTCATCTTGCTGCCTTGTATTCTTAATTAGAGTCCACCACTGGTTTGGTTCACCTTCTAAATGATAGAAATCCAAAATGACCATTTCATGTTCGGAACAGTGAAGGATAAAAAATATATTTTCAATGGTACTAATCCTTTTTTCAGCAACAAGTGGATTAGAAGACCCACTGAAAGAATGTTGACGTTGAATCATGAAGGACTCAATAGAATGTTGTTCCCTTCTCTACTCATTTGGGAGTCCAGAATGATTCAGATCTTGTGTATGTGTAGCAATAAGATTTTTCATTCCATCTCCCATAACCTTTGGATGTTTAGGAGGACAGTCAATGCATTCCCCTCTGTATTGATCATTAACATGGTTCCTTCAGGTTCCATTCATCGTCTAAAACCGAAAAAGAATAGTGTGAGAGGTAAAAATCATACTAGAAAACAACATAATAAAAGGAGAGTACTTCAAATATGTAACATCTTTGGTTTAATCCAAGGTTATTCTTGATCGTTACCATAATTCTAGGACTGTAACCAATACTTATACTTAACCTTAGGGACATCCATAGATATACCTTATAAATATCTCTAGGGATATTACTAAAGTTTTCTCATCCTAGTTACTAAAGGTTGACTAAACCTTCGCTCTAATACCAACTATAGTGGTCTATAATTATTTACAGTGGACTAGAATTAATACCTATCAGAGAACTCCATGGGCAGCTACACCCCTTCGGTGGGACACACCACCATTCCCAGTGGTATCCATTTCTTCATGAAGCCCTTGGGCGGAGATCCATGCATCGTCCATTGCTCACACGTGAGAGTTACCAAGGATAAGATTCATTCATACCTCCTTTGATTTGATACAAAATATAGAGACCCCATCTTGACATAGATGGATATTACATTATTTTTTGGAATACTTAATAAATTAAAAATACAGACGCCCAAAGACCATATTAGTTTAGTGTCTTTGGAAACTCAGAACATAATCTTATAATCATGGTGAAAGATCTTCAACATCTACCATAAAGATATTACCCTTTTTTGCCTACCTAAAACCTATCTTTATATCCTGGGGAAAAGAAAACATAGAATTGGTGTGCTCAAATGCTCAGTATGGGTAAACAAAGAGAACATAAAACAAACCATAAAAATTAGAACGTAAAAACATGAACATAAATTTTAAACATCAAAATCTTTAGGAATGACATAAATATTGGTATAATGTCAGGAATTTACCATAAAGGAACATTAACCATAATATAATAGCATTGGAATAAAACATGTAATTATAGAAAACTAATATGAACATATTATGATTTCCATAGTAGCCAAGACATTTCTGCCAAAACCATCATAGTGGACAAACTCCATTACTGAACTGAGTTTACTTGCCGTTACCACCATGTCTATCTCATGAGATATAAATCTTTACCCATGGCATTGGAGGGAGATATAGGTCCCACCCATCTCATAATTAAACCATTCTTATATGTGCCACAAAAACATAAATCATACATCATAGCATAACCCATGTAATAAAACGAGATTCTTAAACATCATACCATCATAAAATAATCCATATAAGATAAAATGACTTCATAAAATTAATTCCATCATAAAGGAATAAAATAAAATTAATAATAAGGATAAAAACATAACCCTATATCATCTTATATGGAAAATATTTTTGATAAAACACTTGAACTTAGTTCTTGAAGAAAATATCCTTTCTTATTCAAAAACATTTTCTTTTCTCAATATGTCGTGAAAATTTAAAAGAAAAGAAGTTAATTGAAAATAAACATGAAATTTTTTGAAGTAAGGTTCATGTAAATAATTCTTTATGATAATGTAAAAATCCATTCATTAAATATAAGTTAAAAATTACATTATCCTCGTACTTTTTCCAGAAAAGTCAAAAAGTACCACGTATGGTAAACAAAAGAAAGATTCCATCCATACCATGTGGTAAAAGTAAAAAAAGGTTAAAAATGACTTTAAACATACATGTAAGAATAGTAAAAATTTTATGAAAACATTATTATAAAACATGGATGTGGATAATAAATATAACCCCAGTAAATACTTACAAATTAACAATCTTGGATAAAAACGAGATTGAAAAAGTTATCTCTTACCTTAGGTCCAATATGCTTCATGTGTATCCGAACTTCCTGAATAAGGGGTTTAAACAAATTATTAACTTGTAAAAGAACCATAATAATATTTATTATATCATATATTATTCACTTATGAATTTATATTACCCATTCATTTGTCGATTCCATGTTAAAGCAACGTTTTGGGTAATAACCGTTTTATTTATCATATGTGTTTTGGACTTGTTATTCTTGATATTATTACATAGATCATGATTTAATTACTTCCAGAACATAAAAAATTATTTATATATCATATATATTCAGTATATAAATATATATAATATATTGATAAATGGAATGAATACACTGTTCATGGAGACGGTAGGCCGTACGTACGCATAGATGCTGTTTTCCTCTCCTTATTAAATTGAATGGAAGTAAGTAAATTATATATATATATATATAAATAAATATAGTAGCATTATTATGTCATATATTTCATGATTATTTATTATATATACTTTATAATCATTCTTTAATGGTTAACATGGAGAATGAATCTCATCGCGTCGTGGAGACGGTAAGCCGTACGTACGCACGAGCAACAATATCATTCTCATAATTGTTGAACGGTTTTGAAGTGGATAGTTTATAATATCTCATAATTAATATAATTATATAATAATCATATATAGTTATTATTTTCACCATTATACCCATCCAATTATGGTTGTGGTGAAAAACAGATTACACCACGGCATAGAGACGGTAATCCGTACGTACGCACGTGCGAGGATTTCGTTTTTCATAGGATGGATAAAAGGTGAAATATGGTTGTTTTATATTTATAATAACATATAAGTGTATTATTGATACTTATGTTATTATTTTATAATGAAACAACTAAATAATAAGAACTATAATAAGAAATAAATTTGAAAGAATCAGTAGAAGAGATTGCCTTTTTCTCGACGTGCCTTCTTTAAACTTCCTCTTATGTCACTAGAGTTGGTATTTTGAGAATACCATCACCTCTATAATAAAATTATTGATGTTGATAAGAGAAATGGGAAGAGTTTTTTCAAGCTTTAAGGCTCAAAATGGAGTTAAGAGGAGAGGTAGGAGGTGACCTTTTATAATAGAGGAGAGTGACACTTTAGGAAACTCTCAAAAATATTAATTTATAAAAACATCAAACCCCACCGAAAAACCTCTAAAGTGTCCCAAATTATAATATGAGATGATATAGAGTTTTAATCTCATTAACCAATAAATTTTTGGCTACTTATTTTGTCAATTTAAACCTTATCCTTTTAAGTGACACTTAGTTATTTTATTAATTTTTAATTTTGGTAATAACATTCTAAATATTTAATGGTAATGAATATTTACTTATGTGGTGTTAATTGACCATAAATAGATAACTTATAAAATTTTAGACCTTATAATTATCATTTTTTAGTTTTTAAATATTTTTATGTTTTTAAATAATTTAATAAAATGTTATTTTTATAAAATATAAATAGTGTCAATTTTGACACTATTTATTTATTTGACTTTAAATAAAATCCCACAAAAGATAATTTAGAAACAAAATATTTAATACACTCCTAAAATTTCATAGTCATTTATAAAATTTATTTATAAATTTAATTAATTCATTTTATATTTATTTTAATATTTTTAAAACCATTTATTTGATATTTCTATTAATAATTTTTTTTTTACATCACTATTGTGTCATCATTAATGATAATTAATTAATATCTAAAAATTATAAATAAATTTACATGATATAGAAAATTCAATTATATTTCTAGTGACTATTTACTTTCTAAGTTTATTACTAACTTAAAATTATTACACTTATAAGATATAAGAGAGTGACATGTTGTCACTTTCTTTGGTTTTAATAACAATTACATCATTTTCATGAACAAAAGTCCATGAAATGAAACTATTCCGACCCTTAGGTGATATGGGTTGACTTTTATTCATCCAATAGATTTTTTTCAGGTTTTATAGTAATTTTATAATATTATTTTTACCCTTAATTACCCGATTTACCATTAACCATGGTAATAAAATAATTACCAAAGTTACTATTCATAATGCCAAAAAATAAAAGTAGTCTATTAAAATTATTTTGACCAAATGATTCAAAACATGAAATCAATTTTTCAAAATTTAAAACACATAAGTTTTAGTAATTAGTTTAAAATTAATCTTGTTGTTGAGAAAATGCATTTTAAAAGTTAAAACATTGCAAAAGTTTCAAATATTTTTACCTATGAATTCAATGTAAAATTAATGATAATGACATACATTATATTAAATTTTAAAAATATATTATATTTAAACTCTAAAACCACTCAACATTATAATTTAACCATATAAATTATCTCAATGAAAAAAATTTGTTTTTAATTAAAATTTAGCATATTTTTACCATTCATCAAAATATGAAAGTTATCAGAAAAATATCAAAAAATTATCCAAATTAAATTTTTATATCCTGATTCCAAAGAATATGTTTATTTTGTGAAATTGAACTTATAAATGTGGCAAAAACTAGATTTAAAATGGGTGCACCATCAAAAGGTGGTAAAATAGATTTTTTTTTTGAAAAATACTTCTTTTATCAAAAAAATTGATTTTTTTATCATATCATGTGTTATATAAAATTAAAAATGTGGTTAAAACTATTCATAATGGCTATTTTATATAATATTTTTGTGATATATCTTTTTTTATTTAAGCTCGGTATTATGTACAATGCGAGCTATTGAGGAAGGTCACTCTTTCATGTAATGCAATCCAAGTCCATGTTACGTGTATTGAAAGGTTACTTTGGTGTTGCATATAACATAATCCAAACTTCAAAAAAAATATAAACTCAATTTTTCATGAAATAAATCCTATGAAAACTAGTTAAAATTGTTTGTAACACAAACCAAGAATAGTTTTCCGTATACTACAATCTAATACAGTGTTGTGTATAACACAAGCTAATATTTTGTGTAGCATACAACATAATAAATCAATAAAATTTAAAAGAATATATCTTATAAAATCTTGGGGTGTTATAATGTTGGCACTCATCTGAGAGATATGACTCCACCAGGAATCGATAATCCGATGGTACATCCCCTCCACCCCTGATGGCATAAATCTCAGAGAACACATTCATAAACACTCACCATAAAGAAATAATATAGAAAACTCATAGGTTTCATATGATATACAAACTCAATTATAATAATAACCCATTTTAAAGTTCATACATCGATATAAGGATATGGGGATCAATACCCAAGGGTCACTAGGGGGACACCAGAACCTACTGGAAACATCCTTCTAGATAGGGGCTCGATTCATATGTAATATTAGTCACACAAATTACATAAACCTTATCTAAAGAAATTTAAAGGAAATGAGGATATACATGGGTCACTCAGAGGGATATATGCTCCATGCTATTGGGGAATCTTTCACTCCAGAATAATGATACTCACTAACACTGTACCGATCATCAGGAAGGTGCAAATGGGTCACCCTTTATAAGGGTTATGGGGTGTTGCACAAAACTTTCATAAGAATGGACCAAGGGAACACAGTCAACTAATATTGATATATGGAATATCACAAAATATCACAATTAAGTTGATTTGAGAACAAATAGAACTCCAACATGTGATAAAAGTAGTAAATGACATGTCTCATATAGCCAAAAACTTATCATGTCTCTCTCTCTCACATGGAACACATTTCACAAAGTACACAGTCAGTCCACTGAAGGTACACGACATGTAAGTTTCATTCTCATACTTGGTATTCCATTTTTCTATGCTTGTGTACAACAAGCCGTGCCAGTGTACAACAAGCCGTGCCCATGTACTTAGCTATGTCCGAGTTCATAGATCTATCTATGTACTTACCATGTACATGACATATGGGGCTACATGGGAACTTAAGTGTGTAACCCTTGTATATGATGAGCCGTCCACCATGTATTACATGATGTGTGACTAGAAACACACAACATGTAATTATATATGGGCTCCTAGAAATGAACCCTCTTGTACACATCGAACCAGTTGGATATGGGTCACTTGGCATGAGGATCGTGTCACACGACGTGAGATACTTATCTATGTGTAGAAACCCTAGAACCAAACATAAGGGACTACACAATGTGTATTTATAGGACTACACAATATTTAGTCTAGTTTTTCATAGAACCCATGGGATTATTCATGCTCCATCATGCATGACCCCTAAATTCATTTAGATATGTTTTCAAAATCACTAAAAAACATGGATATTGATCCATGAAAGCCCGTATGTCACTATTGGCCAGATTCGATCCATTCTTATCAGTTGATAAATGGATGACATCACAACCCTCCATTTATATATTCCATATTTGAACTAGGGGTCTCAAACCCATCCCTAATCACTCATCATCATCACACACCACAATCCCATCACTGATCCTGAACCTAGATCCAAAAAATGATCCATTGTTCCAAATATCAAACATGAAATGATCACTTTATGGGTATTCATCTACCCCCGACCAAAAAATACACCAATGATGATCACAAATAGAATGGGGGAAGACAACAAAAAAACACAAGATGAGAAATGAACCTAATTCATTTTTTGGACTGCCTTGATCCATGTATTTTAGAAAGATTAAAGAATATCAAAAAACGAACAATAAAATAATTATCCCTCAAATCAAGGATAAAAAAATCCACACCGACAAAAAAAATGACTTATCCAATAATCGATCCGTTAGTCGATTGATTTTCATTCAGTATGGGATAATAAATAGAGGATAAATCCAAAAAATAAATATCCTAATAAGAGTTTGGATTGATCACTGATGAAAATGGTTCTTTATTGAAATCATTATTGAGATCCATGAACTCCATTGGCGCATGATCCTTGATCCAATCTTGACCTGATTCCATCTACCAATGACTCTCCAGTGGATCCTCCCAAATATCTAGGGTTGTGTAGCTTATCCTAGGTATTTTTAGTAAATACATACTTATAGAGGTTTCAAAGGTTTTGGATTTAAATTAAATAGTTAAATAAATAAGAATTTATTTATTTAATTATTTCACCCATGATGGAACTCAAGACAAACACCCAATGTTAACCATGGTTATGTCACGCCTAGGGTAAAACACATATTTTTAGTTCAGTGGTGGTATTATATTTCTGATCTGAGGAACCTCTTGGGAGTTATTATATATTTTTAGGAAATATGCACACATGTGATATTAATATACTTAGTATTTTAAAAATATGAATTTTGGGCTCACCAGGCCACCAAAATCAGATGACATCCTAGCACCTAGCTTCAAAAATATTCCGAGAAATATTATAAAGTATTAAATGAAAAAATATAGTAAAATAAGATTATGTTGTATATTTTCTCCCAACATGACCTAAATATTTTTCAGAGTTATTAAATAGAGTAATTACATATGTTCAACTTCGATATTGAGTATGATCTTAGAAAATGAAATGTAGTTATAGATGCACTAAGAAAAAATCATAATAGGTGGGTGAATAAATGTGTTATTCTATATAGAAGATCATGGTTTTTTATAAGAATGGAAGGTGATAATATATGGGGATTGAGAGGAAGTGGTTTGTGAACCCTTGGTGATCTTTTCTTCCCTGTTAGAATCAGTGATGTAACATCCTTGGTTTTTGGAGCTATTGTAATTCCTCACCCATTTTGAATTTTCAGAGTTTGGTGGGTAGAAAAATTATTTTCTCGTTTAATGAAACTTAATGTTGAGGGTTTATTTAACCAAAGAACTTAATTTGGGATGGTTTTAGAAGCTTGAAAAATGAATCATTGTTTTGTTGAAATTTATGGTGCATCAGAGACTGAAAACCCAAGATTTTAGAGTGCTCAGATTGAGGTGAACAGTTTGGAAAAACTGGGCGGACTCCAAGGATAAACCATGAACTCTCCAAATGCACTAATCATGGGCTAATAAAGCATAAAGGGTGGGTAGCATAGCCTTGCATGATCCTCTGCATTTTTTAGTTAAAGGATATTCGTGGCCCTCACACAGTTTGGAAAAAATATGTGCACGCTGAATGCTTAGTGCCACTTAACCAGTGGCTAAAAATAGGCTCAACATGGTTTGGCCTAGCTGTGCGAGCTAACCATGTTAGGTTTGACTCTTAACCAGCAGAATATGCACAGTTTCTTTACAGTTTGGAAAACCATGAAACCCATTAAAAGTGTGAAATTATGTTTTTTTCTCAACCCTATTTATTCATTTATTCTCCTTTTTCATCTTCCTTCACCCACTTATAGTATATGGGTGCACCATTTTCTTCTTCCCCTAATATTTAATCCAATCTATTAATTTGGAATCCTTTTTTATTGTCTTCAGGTGCATTGGATCTGTATTAGTATTTCCTTGAATCATCTTGACTATTTTCTTCACTGATCTTACCTCACAGAGCTGTAAATCCAAGCAATCCATTTGACCATATTTTAAGAAATTTATCTAATATGATAATCTTGTCCAAATATTCTTTATTTAGAGGCTAATATAAGACGTGCAAGAATCTACCAAAATTTTGTAGGTAGTTCTCATCCTTCTGAGTGATTTTGTGGTTGTTTAGAGGGTGTGAATTTGAGCGCTCCATTGTGTAGTCCGAGATATACTCACCTAATTTAACTATTGTATTTAATTATTTAATTGAACCCATGGGAGATGCCTATGGGCATGATACTCTAAGTCTAAAAATGATTGAGAATTGGTGAAAGTCCAGACCTTGGGAAGATTAGGCTGGGGTGTTGATCTATTTAAATTAATTTGTTTAGTTTAATCATATTTAATTGTTTTTATTATATAAATTGATTATGATGAATTTTAGGGGAATTAGATAGGATCAACTCAAGGATTGAGGGAGATTTGGATATCTGGTTGAGGCGATGTGATCGTTACATCGAGTATGGACGAAGATACATATATTATTATGATGTTGATTATAGGATGGGTAACTCAGTCATTGAATTGAGGTAGTGAGGTTGTTAGGTTATGGGAAAGGATTTTGTGATATTAGATGGTTATGGAAATAAGTTTGAGAAACACGGTCTCAGGGGAATGAGTCTCTAGATGATGTGAATTAGGTTTTTTCTTGGTGATTTTTCCTCACATGTGTTGTCTAATGCGCCATTTGGAGGTATGTGCACACAATACGGCTCAAATGATGATGTGGTTTTGATTTATCATGTGGGTAGAGGCCTACGATAGTTATGTAATAGGGAATTGGTTGGAGGAACTTTCAATAGAAATCCATGGGGATGTTGAGGAGTCATTGGTTGATAGTGTTGAGACTGTCAGTTGGGGGATGTGGCTTTCTATACTTGAGGCAACTGGAATAGGACATACATCAAGGGATAGACATCACCATTCATCAAGAAATCAACTATTGATTCAATGGTGATATTATTTGAAGGATAGATATCGATGTTTCTTAGACATTGAGCATCGAGATGAAATAAATACTTCTGAGATGGTGTCCGAGGGACCAAGAACATGTTTGGGAATGACTTTGGGAAGTTAGTGACTTAACCTGTACACAAGATGTCAGATGGATTGAGGTGATGAGTGACTTTACTAGAGGTAGAACCTGAGGGTTCAATTGGACTATCTTACATTAGGGGATGGCATGCGATATATGATAAGGATCCTCTCCTATACATTTTTCTAGTATTGACAGAAGCCGGTGATAGCTTCCTAGTGGATGTTGACCACTAGGTAATATTTTGTTTATTAAATGCATGCGATACCTTCCTCTATTTATATTATGAACCTAATAAATCATAGATGTTGGATAGGCACACATTGGTGGTGGCCTACCGATATTATTTCTCACACCCTACAAAGGCTCTTCAAGGGGCATATAGATTTTATGGATTTGTGATCAGGTAAGGGTTCGAGCTATGGATCTGGACCTTAGTATTGGATTGTTTAACATGGGATGGATAGAAAGTGACCCTGAGGTTCCTGCATTAGCTGGATTTTATCTTTTGTCTTTATGTTTGTATCAACATGTTACTTATATGTACATACTGTGGTCAGAAATTAGGGAACCTTCTATTTATCATATTTTATGACTTGATATGTTTTCAAGTTCTATTTTAATAGATGGAAATGGTATATTTGGCATTTTTACTTATTTCACTACTACTTTTTATTATGATTACTTTATTATATGATATCACTTGTGATTTATCCATGGGTGGGTTGCTGGTCCAATGTCTATTTAGTCATTTTATTCCACTGATATATCTATTTATACCATTATTATAACATCACTAGGGGGTATAGTCTCCCCACTATCACCTCCTTACACTCTTGCTGATAGTTGACAACCTTTGGCGTTCAGGGAGGCACGCTTAAGGCCTAGTGGCACTTAACCATGTCACTGTTCGGTTGGAAATTAAGTTCTGGGAACTATAAATGGTATTAAAGGAGTTTCTTTTACCTATTTCTTGGTCCTAATATTTGGTCTATGATAGATTGGATATTAGGATATTGTTATAATTAGGTGTAGAAATAGTGTTTGGGTGCCTATAGCCCCATGCATGGAGGACTGAACAAGTTTCTAGGGGTTGGAATTGTTCTTTTTCTTTGCTCATTTTACAATTGATATGATTTTTCACCTTGTGTGGTTAACTTGGATGCGTTTATTATCTATTGTGACTTTTGACCCTTGTCCTAGTATGAAAAGGGAGGATCTTTGGACTATTGTCCCGGTATAGAAAGGGAGTCTTGTCTATGATTTTAGATGATTCAAATAGGATGTTTTAAATATATATATGCATGTACTATTTACATTTATTGTGATTTTGTTTGGGGACCTGGATTTTGATAAGAGGGGTTTGGCTGTTTAAAGTGTCAATAAAGGAAGCTAAGTGTTATTTTACTACCTAGACTCTCTTTGGTGGCATCTTACTCAAGAAGCACAGGAAAGTGGACCCAATGAAATATGTTTGTGATATGTTATATATATAAATATAAATATAAATATAAATATATATGTATGGGCCTGGATCTTATAGTAATCGGAAGGGATGCTGATATGGGGTGATGTTGATCACTAGGTTGGGTGAGGAGGTTATCAGATTAAGGCAACATAGTTCATCAGGACTGGCGTGGCTCAAGGTATATGTGATACTAGGCTCTGATATGGATGGGTAAGGGGGAAAGAGGCCAGATGTCATGTGACAAGGTTTCTATGGGGAAGAGTAAGGGTAGTGAGTTTACACAACCTATTAATTCTTTACCTATCTAAATTATATATATATATATGTTATATGGGTTGTTTGACCATGGTATTAGTATTCAACGATATGCCACCTATATGGGCTCCAATGAAGTGTCAGGCGGGTGATGGTTTGGTACTGCTTGAGTATGAATAGGTTGAGACCCCCAAGGGATGGGATGAGGCCCCATAGTGTTAGGCAGATCATGATCCATATATACAAAAACAAGTGAATGTGGGGAAGCCGCCAGATTTGATAACTTTTGGGAAATGGATTTATGAGAATCTTAGATAATGTTTAGTATGTTTCATCCAGGGGATTGATAGGGGAGGTTCGGGAGCAGATCCTTCTATGGAATATCTAACTTGATAGTTGTAGTTGTATCACTGACCTCTATTTCACAGTGAGGGTGTACCATAGGAAGATGAGAACTGAATTAAGTCAGTACAGATGATCTTCAAGAAGCTTGAGACACCCCAGGGTGGTGGGTGAACTTGACTATGTACATTATTAGGGGAACAGAAAAGCGCTTGTGGGATGTATAGGTTCATGAAGAAAGACATGAGGGACTATTTTGGAAGGACTTTGATGGTAGGTTATTCAAGTACTTCTTCCCTAATATTCTAAGTGAAGAGAGATATCGGAAGCTATTGATCCTACAGTAGGGAGACATGTCAGTCCTGAACTATGAAGTGACATTAACAGGGTTTTCTTGCTTCACACCTGGTATGGTGGGTGATGAAAAGGGTGAGGTGTTTTGAGGATGTTTTATATAATTCCATTTGAGTTCAAATAAACTTATTCAGTTTTAAATTATTCTTAGAGGTGGTGAATCAGGTGCTCGTAGGTGAGGGAAATATCGTAGATCAGACTTACTCATGCTAGGTGATGGCATGTGGTGATTACAGTGACGACTACTCAAATAGTAGAATGTGAGGCTAAGAGAAGTCTCAATAGGTAATTTAGGCTAGAGACTTGAGAAAACAACCTCAGAGTGGGTCATCGATGGTATGCTTCCAGTGCAGGCATCCGTGACACACTGAGACTCAGTGTGACCCGGCACTGAAGGAGTACCGAGCATGCAGTTAGGTTGGGAATCTCAACGGATTTTTCATAAATCCTTCTTAGATAGTTGATAGTCTGGGACCAAGACACACTTTGGGTTCTGATATTTTTCAAGGAGAAGTACCAAGAGATGGTATCTTGGATTCTGTTTCACAATGAGGTCATGGAAGAGATAGTGGGACGTAATAGTGAGGTCAGTGGCTGGTGCCTGGTGAAGCACCATAAGTAATTTAGGCTTTAGGTAGTTGAGATTTGTGCCAGGGGCACGCCATGGAGCTTCTAGGTTCAAAGAAGGATGGTGGGCCAGTTATTGTTATAGGTATACCGTGGGTGTAGCCGTGTTTCATTTCATTTCATTTTATCATCACCTTTTGGATGAATGCCCATTTTGGGTGCATGAGGTGCACGTGATGTAACTATGGACTAACCAGATGCTGGTTAATAGGTTTATATTTACTTAGATTCATTACATATATATCTATATGAGGTTCATAAAACTATCTTTTATATGTGATCATCAATGGATGCATGAATTATATGAGGAGCATTGGAATATGGGCATCGATGTGATGCGGGATTACTTAGAGTGTGTAGGAATATGGTGTAACGTCCCAACATGGATTACCCTCAAATAGGTAGTCAAACCAGTCACCACATGACCTCAGGCGCATCTCCCTGTACACCACAGTCTACCAACTACCAGCAAGGGTCTAATGATAGTCAGTGGGGATACTATACCATCATATTTATCATGCACATTGGTAACAAATAGTACATTCATATAACAACAGAAGCAGATATAATCAATAATCAACTGTATAATTAAAAGAGGCCAACTCTAGTTTATACAATGCATGCATGTCATGGTGATAAATATCTAAAATCATTAAACAAAATATCATGCTTTACATACCATAACAGAAATAAAAAAAGACTCAAATATCCAAGGGTGATCTTCATAATAATCCCAAGCTCCTGCTCAGTCCTTTGCTCCTAACTTCAAGTATAAAAAAATAGCAACAAGAAAAAGTCCACAATCCTACAAATAAGAAAATCTACTTGGGTAACCCAGTGAAAAAAACCAAACCGTGCAGTAAATAAAAAATTTCAAATTTTTTTTAACCCAGTTAAAAAACATGGGATATTACAATTCATGACTTTGGAATTTTTATTATTGATGTTTTCTTGTACTTGTGAGTTAAGATCAAAATATTGAGCGTGAGCTCAAGATGCTCATATATATCACCCTTGGTAGTTTGAGTCTTTTATTATTTCTATTATGAGATGTGAATCATGCTGTTTTTTTTACTACTTTCAGATATGCATCACCATGACATACATGTGTTTTATAAACTGGTGTTGACCTATTTTCTTTATACTGCTGATTATTTCTTATATCTACTTCCAATTTTATATGAATTCACTATTTGTTACCAATGTGAACTCTGAATAGGAGGGTATAGTATCCTCAATAACTATCCTTAGACCCTCTCTACTAGTCGACAACCTATGGCGTAGAAGGAGACGTGCCTGAGGTCATGTAGCGACCAGTTGAGCTATCTGTTTGAGGGTAAGCCATGTTGGGACGTTACAAAGTGGTATTAGTGGTTCAAGTTTTCATTCTTTTTTCCTTTGTATCTCTATTTTGGGTTAATATATAAGAGACTAGGAATGTATCAATTCTCAGTTAAAAGTTGTGGTTGGGACTAATCACCTCATGTATGGGAATTTACCAAGTGCCCAGGGATGAGAATTTATGTTTATACTACTTGAGATTACAGTTGATATGATTCCACCTTCAGTTATTAGTGTATTTTCCGCTGCTTATTGATTTTGAGAATCTTAAAAATTTTACTTGGCCTGATATGGAAAGGAAATTGCATTACATGCATCATCTTAATCACTTATAGATTCACATCCCATACATATGACATGATATGTAGTTGCATTAGTAGGATTCCTACTATTTTTGATTTTTTGACTTGGGTGGAATTTGATGTTTTGATCTTCTTTAGCATGCCTATTTAGATATCATGTTTCAGTGATAGATTTATCATACTTTACTATTTATATACAATGATACCTCTCTGATTTAAATGCTTTACTATTATTCCATGCTTCTATTTTATACCATAATTCTGTGTTACTACTTGTGATAACATGCTACATATTTTTTGATGTGTAAATGGATTCTTTGGTGAAAACTTATTGTTTTCATTTACGATGGGAGCTATTTTCAATTATAAGGTGTACGAGTGCCTTATAACTGAAGAAACGGTAACCTGTGTATTATAATGATGTAAAAAAAGTTTTTCTAAAGTTAAAACGTTAATTGGAATTTTATTTGATTAAATGGGAAACAAATTACACCAGTAAAGTGTATGGTCACTTTATGGATTGGTATATGGCCACTCATATCACTTTTGGGTTAATTTTTGAAGAAACTGGATTGAATAAATGGGACCCTCAGAGGTTATCTTCTGATTAAAAGTAATACAGATGCTAAATTTTCTATTTATGATGATGTAAAACTAAATGTTAAATATTTAAATATGGAGTTTTTTTTGTTTCCGCTGTGAGATTTTTGATGTTGTTACTGTTTAAGTGTCATTTTCCCTAGTAGTATTTTTTTTTTGTGTTTTAACGAATAACACCCTTCTTTGGGGGGTGTAAATTTTATCTTGACTCATGGTTTGAGATTAAGCATTGGGGAATTCTTGGTTTAGAAGGTTAGACATGCCTTAGGCATGGTCAGACATTAAATACATCCTTGGGTTAACTTTGGAGTAAAGATATTGGGGTGTTAAGGTAAGATCATCTCACTGCTTGGGATGAATTTTTGGAAATTATGAATTTTGACATGCTAGTCGGTTTAAAATTTCACCTTTGAAGTGATATGTTGACATGGTGACCATGGTTTAGGGAACGTCACACACATGTTTAATATATTTTGAACTAGTGTGTTTATGAGAAAATGGTCTTTCCTTTCGATGACATGGATACTCTAAAGGTGGGTAGTGTCACATTGGTTCCGGTAAACATGTCATTGCTTGTTTGGAAGTATGAATTGATAAGGTTGATAGTGTGTGCAATTTTTTGGAAACTACATTTTAGTTTGGAAGAGTTTCAGTGTTTTTTTAATAAACATGGATTCCTTGGATGAAATAAGATTATGGTTTTAGTTGATGTATCCGTAGGTGAAGGCAAGATTTTTGTGAAGAGTTGACCGATGGTGTTTTGTTTGACCTTCTTGGTGACCTGGGTTTACATTTACCATTCTCTTCCTATTGAGATGAGAATGTCCCTATCTTTACCTCTTATTGGAGGAATTAAGATAATGTTGGTCTTATGCCATACTAATGTTTTAAAAGTAATTGGAATTTATAAGTAGTTGTTATCTAGGTGGTACATGGGATGCATAGATCTTTGGGTTAAGACATTGTTCATGCTATGACATGACATTTTTAAAGTAGCCTTATGATGTATTGGCTTGGTAAGGTCACCAGAAGTTGGGAAGGGACTTTCGTATACATGCGATTGGTGTTGAAATCATTCTAAAGGCACATAGTTAGTTTAACGAAGGGTATGGGTTTCATGGGTCAACAATTTCTTTCAAGGAAAGAGGAATAGATTGGGGTTATAAAATGGATCAAGGTGCGTTGGGAATTTGGTAATGGAACACAATCGTTCAAATGAGACTTCTTGACATTGGTGGGTTGGCTGGTGTTCTAGTAGCTCTCGATGGCTTCTCGGGGATGAGAAGTTATCAAGGTAGGCAGATTGTAAGGTACTGTGTTTTTTAACCACGTTAAAATACCTTTTTTAAACTTTTTCATTTACTACATGGTTCAGTTTTTAAAACCAATCTAAGGAAATAAGTTTTGCGATTTGAGATCTTTTAAAGTGTTGATAACGGGATTTGGTAAAGGCTCGAAAATTTTCCCAGATGGCAGGATAGGTTTTGGGAGAACCAGACCAAGGAGTGACGTTCACATGAGTTGCGTACTGTTATTCAAACCATTCAGGTCATCCATGCATGGTAAAACATATTTCTAGTAGAGAATGCATGGTCTACGCATAGTCTGTCAGGTTTAATATAATATAATTAAATACATGGTTGAAAGGAATTAATTAAATGACATGTTGGGGGTTTCATTTAATTAAATTAAATATGAGATAATTTAATTAAATGATGTAGATATGGAGAAATTATTTAATTAAATTGAGGTTAAAATAATCAATTTTTGTAAATGATGATGATTTCGAGTATTTATTTAATTAAATTTAGATGATAGGAATTTAATTAAATGACATGTAAATGAGGAGTTAGGGGTTATCAAAGAAGGGTAATATTAAATGATAATATTAAATTATATGTAAATGGGGAGTCGAGGTTTCATTTAATTAAATTTAAGGTCAAGAGCAATTTAATTAATTAATGCGAAATGAAGGTTTTATTTAATTAAATTCATTGTTAAGAAGAGTTTAATTATTCATTGTGAAGTGAGGGTTATTATTTAATTAAATTTAGGTTGAGATAATTTATTTAAATAATGTTGATGATTTTGAGTTTTTTATTTAATTAGATTTTATTTAGAGAATTTAATTAAATAACATGAGTTGGAGAAATTATTTAATTAAATTTAATTGTAAAGAATTTGATAAATTGTTTATTAATGAGGCATTAGGGTTTTTTGAATATAATTATGTTGAGATAATTTAATTAAATAATAATGGGTTTGAAAATTTATTTAATTAAATATTGTTGGAAATGAATTTAATTAAATGATGTGTTTACTGTGGGGTTTAGGTTTTATCTAATTAAATTCAAGGTTAAGATGAATTTAATTATTAGATGAATAATGGGGGTTTTATTTAATTAAATTTTTTTAAGAGGATTTAATTAAATAATTATGTATTGGAGAATTTATTTAACTAAATTCATTGGTGAAGAATTTAATTAAATTATGTGGTAAGTGTGGAGTGGGAGTTTTGTCTAATTAAATTCAAGGTTAAGATGAATTTAATTATTTGACAAAAAATGAGGGTTTTCTTTAATTAAATTGTGTGTGATAATTTTATTAAATAATGATGAGTTGTAGAATTTATTTAATTAAATTCGGTTGAAAGGAATTTAATTAAATGAGGGTTAAATGAGGTGTAAATAGAGAATTTGGAGTTTATCAAAGAAGAACTTTAATTAAATAATAATAATAATAATATGGGTGTTATTATTATTATTATATTAATTATTATAATTATTAGAAGGGAAATAAGGAGGGAGAGGTGCACAACCTGGGTGAGGTGCGGCCCCCCTCTCTGCTCTCCCATGGGCGGCACACCACCCATCCTTACCAGCTCCCTCTCATTGTGCCGGATCATGGTGGTCTCTTCATGGAAGTTTTCTGTTTTGGTGAGGAGAGTCCTTCTACAAGCATTTAATTGTTTGTATCAACTGTTTTGACTCTCTATCGCCCACGACACACCCATGGTGCAACACCGATGGGTGGCGCACCACCCTTCCTCCCGACTCCTCTTCGTATGGCTATATTCTTCCAGTTCCTTAACAAAATTTGTTTGTATTGTCGAGGTGCATCCTTATCCATGCATTTTTTTATTCTTATCTACTATTTTGTCTCTCTGTCACCTGGTCTCCATTATGATGAAATCCTATATTCAGTTTTAATTCAGTTTCTTCTTTTCTTCTTGTTTTAGGTGGTGCGAAAGATGTCTCAGGACCTGTTGGTCCGTATTTCGATGACCTTTCCCAAAGGTGAACTGGTTTGGATCAATTTGGTTTATCTCCATCATTCTCAGGTAAGTCTATATACTCTATAATTGGTTTATCACCCCTTGAATTAGATGCTTGTCATTTTTTAGTGTTGCGGTTAATGTTTTGGGTGTGCGTTAGTCCCCACCACACAAATTGTGGGTATTAGTATTGTTATTAGTGTGTTTCAATCCATTTTCAAGAGAGAGGGTGTTTATGTTGAAGTGAGTGTGTGCGAGTGAGTAGCGGCTTTCGGTTAGAAAGCATGGCTTGACCATTCTATGAGGTAGGGTTCTCAACTTTTCCTAATTAATAAAATTTAGTTTTTTATTTACTTCTTTTGATAAAGTTAACTTCATTATTTGAATAAATGTAACACCCCAGGATTTCAGAGTGTGTTATTTCTTAAAAATAATTCAATAACTTGCACTACACGCAACACCGAGTTCAATCACACCATTAAAAGAGGTCATGAATAGTATTAAACTTTATATAATCCTTATAATTTTAGAATCCCTATTATGAGTTTCTTAGTCATAATGCAAGAACAGATTCATTTTCAGTATTTCACTTTTATCAACTTCTAATAGTGAAACCTTTTTAAATACAATATTTTAAACTTTTTGACTAAATGGGGACATCAAAAATTTAAAATGAAACACCCCAAGCTTCCACGGTACGTTTCCCTTTGAATAATGTGATAGCGTGTGTTGTACGCAACACTGAGTTCTAACACACCATAACCAATCAAACTAGCCGTTATAAATAGTAATACCTACTTTTTGAAAATATATATATTTTATATTTCAAAATGGACTTCATTTTTGGATTCTGAATATCGAATTTAGCCTAAGGTGAAATTTTGGTACTTTTCGGATAACTTTCATATTTTGATGAATAGTGAAAATTACTAAATTTTAATTAAAAACAACTTTTTTAATCAAAATAATTAATAGTGATAAATTATGAATTTGAGTGGTTTTAAAGTATATTTAGAATATATTTTTACTATTTAATATAATGTTGGTCATTGGACATAATTTTACAATTAAACCGAACATAAACAAGTGTCAATCTTTTGATAGTTATTATCTCTTAAAAACACGCTTTTTGTTTTGACAGTGGGAATTAATTTTAAATTAATTTCTGCCACTTCTGTGTTTTGAATTTAGGAAAATGGATTCCATATTCGGAATCAGGATGTTCAAATTGTGTAAATAGGTAACTTTTATTTTTAGACATTTTGAATAATTACTGCGGTAAATATTTTATTTACCATGGTTAAGGGTAAATCCGGTAAATAAGGGTTAAAAAATAATATTATAATAATACTAAATTACCCTAAAACGTGTCTTAACCCTATTGGTTGATACATGGTCGACCATGGGCATCTTTTTGTCAATTTTGGGACCCCATGGATCCACTTGTAAGTGATAATGACACTTTATTTTAATTAAGTTAAAATGAATACAAAAATGACACAAGCATATATCTTTTAGAAAAATAATTGTTACATAGGGTTATATATGTTGGATTTTAGATTATAAATATTCATTAGAAAGCTAAAAAGATTTACGACATAATGATATTTTATTTATAATTTTTAGACATTAAAAAATTTATTTTATTTATGACACAATGATGATGCAGTAATTACTATAATAGTGAAAAATTAAAATAATTGATATTATAAATACCCAAATAAATATAATATGAAACTTTTAATGAATTAAACTAATTTTCTAGGATAATATGATATATTAGGATTGATTTAATTTACTTTTTTCGAAGTAATAAATCTTTTATGAGTTTCACAAAAATCAACTATTGAATAGTGTCAAAATTGACATAAAAGAGTTCTTAAAACAAATATTATATTATTAATTGATATTAAATTCCTAAAAATCTAAAGTTCGGCCAAGAGACTTATAACATGATAGGTTGATCATTAATGTACCACTTGGGGTCGCTTGGATGTATATAGTAAGTTTATTAACCATATTATATAAAAATACAAAGAGACATTGTAAAAGTGAAACTAATTAACATAGAGTTAATACTTAAAGATAAGGTTAATATAAGTACCCAAACCTGTCTAAATTCTATTGGTTGAGTGGTTTTCGACCTATCCCCACCTTAACCTTTGAATAATAATCTTTGGAGCCATTATAAACCGAATATGAATATATTATAAATTAATATTTCTAACTTTTCCAAAGGTGCCCCTCACCCCTCTTATAAAAGGGCACTCCTCCTTCTCATTTATTCACACCTTCAAAGCCTTTTGGTTCGGCCAAACTCTGCCCAAATACTCTCCCAACATCCCTCACTACAACCTAGATGCCTTAGTTTGATCATAAAGCCAACCTAAGGATCCCTTTTGATCAAATCAAAAGGAAGAACCCGAAGAAGAGGTAATGATTTCACCACCCTTCTCCAAGTTCATTTCTTCTTCCACTTCTTCTTCCTTTGTTCTTACCATTATAAAATAATAACTCCAGTATCTTACATATACTGTGATGTTATTATAAATATGGTACAACCATATTCAGTATTCTATACACCCTTTGAATAACATGTCACCATACGTGCGTACGTACGGCTTACCGTCTCCACGTCGTGGTGTAATTGTTATTCAATATATTATTATTTGGATGGGTATAATAATGATTTGTAACTCATGTAAATAATAAATATAACATGTTAATGATTCTGTATATATGATATACCATCCATTTATATATTATTTTAATATCAAAAGAATGATATTGTCGCTCGTGCGTACGTACGGACTACCGTCTCCACGAACGCGATGAGATTCATTCTCCATCGTATCCATTCAAGTGTAATTATCATTTGATGATTTAAAAATGATGTTTAAGGACTAGATATCATTATGGATATGAATAAGATACGACAACCAGGGCTTATGTAACAAAACATATAAAAGAAAATGAGTAAGTTAACTCCCGAAACAACGATAATTCTAAGATATTATTAACAAATCAATGTTAAAAGATCATATATGATATCATATTATTATATATGATTATTGTATAATTTAATAACAACTATTTCACCATTATACAGGAGGTTAACCTACCCCAACCAAGGAAAAGTACAAGGTAAGGGGTTTTCATCTCACTCCTTATTCCCGTGAGATTCATGCCATATTGCCACCATCACCTTTTGTGTGGTGTATGTACTGCCCATAATTATATTCTTTGTGTAATACACTCTAATTTATGTGTATTTACATATTCATTGTATGATACCTCTTTCAGGGGTTGTATGTTTCATAAGTTACCAAATTGGTAAGGGTTTACTTTACAACCTCTTCATTATCCAAGGTTGTTTATACGTAATAATCTACTGGGATCTCTTTATCATCCACATCCATGTTTCTTAAAAATGCATTTCAAAACATTTTTACTATTTACTAGAATATGAGTTAAAGTCATTTATACCCTTTTTGACTTTTATAAGTGGTTTATAAAGGAATCTTTCGGTCGTTTTCAAAACAAGGTCCTTTTTAACCTTTTCGACAGAATTAAGGTAAGAATGTTTTTTTTAACTTATACGGCGGGTGCGGCTATTTTCCGCCGTTATAAAATCTTCAAAGCTTCCCTTACAAGCTTATAAGAATATTTTCAAATAAAATGTTTTATTTTATATGGATCTTAAATTATTTCAAAATAAAAGGAGATATTTCTTTAAAAAGAATTTTGATTTCATCTATGTCAACATACTTTGATGGATTTTAAGATTATTTGAAGTTGATTTATTATGATACAAAACTTCTATATTGTATTGAAGGTTTTGTGATATGTTTGACTATGGATGTGCTATTTTTATACCATTCATAGTTTATGGTGAAATTATTGACATTTCATATGCTAGTTTTAATATGAATGTTTATGTTATGTTTAAACCTTTTCATATTGGAATGCATTGGACTTAATATGTGACGGGTGGAGCCCGCTATAGCTTTTCGATGCATCGGTAGGTCTCATGAGACAAACTAGTGTCTTGGCACAAGGCCTTGACAAAATCTTATTTGTAGTCTTGGCACGAGGCCTTGGCTATGTGGTTATGATAGTCTGGCATTATGCATTCCAACATTATGAAAGTGGTTATTGATTTTTGCATGTGATTATTCGATTAGTTAAATATCCATGTGAATAAGTAAATGGAATTATTTCATTTTATTTATGCCATACCATGTTGAAAGTTCATATTTAAAAGGCTTTTGTTTTAGTTATACATTTCCTTAAATGTTTATTCTTATTTATGAAATTTTCCGCTATATTGTTATCCTTACTGGGCATTTGAGCTCACCCCTTTTCTATGTTTTATTTTTCCCAGGATGTGAAGAAGTAAGTTATGAATGACCTGCAGGGATATTATGTGGGGATATGAGTGTGGATTATGGAGACAATATGTTGTTGTAGTAGTTTTTCGTTTAATGATGTAATGTAAAACTTATGAATATATCTAGTGTTTCCAAGGCTACTAAACCAATCGGTCTTTCGAGATTTGATCTTTCTTGTGATCATGCCAATGTTACGAAGTAATGCACCGACTCTGGGTAGCTGGGGTCGGGGCGTTACAGTTGGTATCAGAGGAAGTTTAGTACAAACCTTGGAAGCTAGATTTAGATAAACTCTGATTAGAGCACGTAGACCTAAGATAAACTTTGAGGATTAGTATAGAAGAACTTCCTAGAATTTTGGTATTGTAGAGATTTTGTGAGTTTTCCGAGCAATACATCCCTGTCTGGATACGAGCAGGTAGAGGCGGCTCTGGCACAGATGTACCTAGGGGTAAAACCCGAAAACACCGCTTTGAGCTAGACTCGAACGGGAACTGGTGCACGACAACGGGCCTTGCTGCACTCTTGGTTACGACACTCCCGGGGGATATGCTTAGGATAACTATCATTTTCTTTACATATCATTTTGAAGGGATTATGAGTATATACATCCTCAAAGAAAACATTCTTATGATTATGGATTATATCCATAAATAGTTCAATTTATGTTAAGTGTTTTATAAGTATGGGATTATGTATTTTGATTCATAAACTGATCTAGTGTATGCCATTGTTTAGAAATGGCGCCCAGTAGAAGGAATGAGAACTCCATAAATGCACATGATCCAAAGAGAAGGAAGGGTCATATCTTTCATGGTCTTAAGCTAGAATTTATAAGAGAAATAGTCTCCCATGTATTATCATCATATGAAGAAATAATATCATGTGTTGATAAGATAAGTAAAGAGTTTACTGAGTCCTATGGCTTTGAAGGGAAGCAAGAGAAGAAAAGGATGGAAGAGAGAAAGATGGATAAAGGGAAGAGGGAAAAGAAGAATTTTCTCATATGTGGTAACTGTGGAAAGAAACACCCTGGAACTTGCCTGAAAGGAATGGGAGTTTGTTATAAGTGTGGAGGAAAAGGGCACAAAGTACGTGACTGCAAGGGTAAGAAAATGGTTTCAAATGTACAATGATTCATTTGCAAGGAGTTTGGACACTACGCGAGCCTATGTCCCAGTCATCAGACTATGCCGCAAATGATGTTATTGGATAATAATCAAGTTATGATACTACCACAGATGAAGAGGAATGATTAGAGTTCTTATGTTGATTATGTCAATTGAGTGTTGTATCAACAATGTACTTGTTATAATAATTATGGAGTATATAAGGATTGTACTGCAATACTATTTCATTAAGGACTTGAGATGGTGTGGAACAAAGAAAAGTGACTCAGTAGCAGGATAAATTTTTGGAAAATATATGGTTGAGAGAATGATAAATCATAATATAGTTCTGATACTGAGATAGTGATTTTGGAATAATATGTGATTGTTTTGGATAAATTATATTGGATATTCTTGACTACCTTGGAACTAATTAATGATTTGTATATTCCATCATTGTTGGGGTTTAAAACATTTTTGGATTAATGAAGTATATCCAGCATTCTATATGGAATAAGGGAACATGAATGTAATCAATAAGGAATATGGTAATACATGATGAAGGAATTCATATGCTATTACGGGGTAAAAAGGATCTATATTATGTTTACCTTCCTTATAAATGTTGGACTGTGAGTTTGGATAGAAGTATTTTGGATAGTTTTAGTTTGGATTATTTTGGATTTCCATAAAAGGACAACCCGGAGGTCGGGCGGCAACCCGTCGCGTCCGGCAAGGCTGCGAGACTTGAACCCGCAACCGAAGGGCGACAAGGGTGTATCACCTACCACTGGCCCAAGAGATGTCCTGGATTAAATAATGTAGTTTTTTTAAAAGATCTGGTAGATAAATTATAAATTCGTTTATTTTGGAACCCTGTACGAATAGTATAAATATAATTTTTTTTTACGAGTGAAAGATGGGTTTATGGTAGAAATTTATTAATGGATAAAACACTAATTATAAAGTAAGTATATCTCCTTATGATCTTAGCCAATCTCATAAATAAATTCCTCAACATTAAGAAAAGAAACTTAGAACAAAAATATTTTCCTAGATGATACCTTAAATCATCACTAATTTATGGCTTTGGGATTGTTGGCCTTTTCATAGCCATGTTCTCTACCACTCTCCATCAGATAATTGATGGTTAGATTTTTCTTCCATATCCATATTTTCCTACATGGAACCCTAGTATGTGTTATTTTCGGTAATATTCATACTTTCCACTCTTTGTTTTAAATAGAGGCCTCATTAATTCATTTTTCGATGTGGGATTTCAACTAAGATATTTTGAAACGTCAAAAATGTGTTATCCTAATACCCTATGTTTTGTTGAACCGATGGTATTTCAAATCATCATAGATTGATGAATTTAAGGACCTCAATTTTACACTTGTTTGTGATTGATGACCTCAATCACTACCTATAAATATTTACGTTTTTCCTCCAATTATATGTCTCAAATTGCCACCAATGTTCTCCTAATCGAGATCATAATTTGGTGGTGACCCTTTCATTTATCTTTTCCTCATATTAAGACTAAATTTTAGTAAACCAATTTCCGATGTGGGTTTTCCCACAAATATATTATCTATTTTCAAACTTTTATTTTCGAAGAACAATTTCAAATTGCGAGGACGCAATTTATTGAAGGAGGGGAGAATGTAACACCCCAGGATTTCAGAGTGTGTTATTTCTTAAAAATAATTCAATAACTTGCACTACACGCAACACCGAGTTCAATCACACCATTAAAAGAGGTCATGAATAGTATTAAACTTTATATAATCCTTATAATTTTAGAATCCCTATTATGAGTTTCTTAGTCATAATGCAAGAACAGATTCATTTTCAGTATTTCACTTTTATCAACTTCTAATAGTGAAACCTTTTTAAATACAATATTTTAAAATTTTTTACTAAATGGGGACATCAAAAATTTAAAATGAAACACCCCAAGCTTCCACGGTACGTTTCCCTTTGAATAATGTGATAGCGTGTGTTGTACACAACACTGAGTTCTAACACACCATAACCAATCAAACTAGCCGTTATAAATAGTAATACCTACTTTTTGAAAATATATATATTTTATATTTCAAAATGGACTTCATTTTTGGATTCGGAATATCGAATTTAGCCTAAGGTGAAATTTTGGTACTTTTCGGATAACTTTCATATTTTGATGAATAGTGAAAATTACTAAATTTTAATTAAAAACAACTTTTTTAATCAAAATAATTAATAGTGATAAATTATGAATTTGAGTGTTTTTAAATTATATTTAGAATATATTTTTACTATTTAATATAATGTTGGTCATTGGACATAATTTTACAATTAAACCGAACATAAACAAGTGTCAATCTTTTGATAGTTATTATCTCTTAAAAACACGCTTTTTGTTTTGACAGTGGGAATTAATTTTAAATTAATTTCTGCCACTTCTGTGTTTTGAATTTAGGAAAATGGATTCCATATTCGGAATCAGGATGTTCAAATTGTGTAAATAGGTAACTTTTATTTTTAGACATTTTGAATAATTACTGCGGTAAATATTTTATTTACCATGGTTAAGGGTAAATCCGGTAAATAAGGGTTAAAAAATAATATTATAATAATACTAAATTACCCTAAAACGTGTCTTAACCCTATTGGTTGATACATGGTCGAACATGGGCATATTTGTGTCAATTTTGGGACCCCATGGATCCACTTGTAAGTGATAATGACACTTTATTTTAATTAAGTTAAAATGAATACAAAAATGACACAAGCATATATCTTTTAGAAAAATAATTGTTACATAGGGTTATATATGTTGTATTTTAGATTATAAATATTCATTATAAAGATAAAAAGATTTAATACATAATGATATTTTATTTATAATTTTTAGACATTAAAAAATTTATTTTATTTATGACACAATGATGATGCAGTAATTACTATAATAGTGAAAAATTAAAATAATTGATATTATAAATACCCAAATAAATATAATATGAAACTTTTAATGAATTAAACTAATTTTCTAGGATAATATGATATATTAGGATTGATTTAATTGACTTTTTTCGAAGTAATAAATCTGTTATGAGTTTCACAAAAATCAACTATTGAATAGTGTCAAAATTGACATAAAAGAGTTCTTAAAACAAATATTATATTATTAATTGATATTAAATTCCTAAAAATCTAAGGTTCGGCCAAGAGACTTATAACATGATAGGTTCATCATTAATGTACCACTTGGGGTCGCTTGGATGTATATAGTAAGTTTATTAACCATATTATATAAAAATACAAAGAGACATTGTAAAAGTGAAACTAATTAACTTAGAGTTAATACTTAAAGATAAGGTTAATATAAGTACCCAAACCTGTCTAAATTCTATTGGTTGAGTGGTTTTCGACCTATCCCCACCTTAACCTTTGAATAATAAGCTTTGGAGCCATTATAAACCGAATATGAATTTATTATAAATTAATATTTCTAGCTTTTCTAAAGGTGCCCCTCACCCCTCTTATAAAAGGGCACTCCTCCTTCTCATTTATTCACAACTTCAAAGCCTTTTGGTTCGGCCAAACTTTGCCCAAATACTCTCCCAACATCCCTCACTACAACCTAGAGGCATTAGTTTGATCATAAAGCCAACCTAAGGATCCCTTTTGATCAAATCAAAAGGAAGAACCCGAAGAAGAGGTAATGATTTCACCACCCTTCTCCAAGTTCATTTCTTCTTCCACTTCTTCTTCCTTTGTTCTTACCATTCTAAAATAATAACTCCAGTATCTTACATATACTGTGATGTTATTATAAATATGGTACAACCATATTCAGTATTCTATCCACCCTTTGAATAACATGTCACCATACGTGCGTACGTACGGCTTACCGTCTCCACGTCGTGGTGTAATTGTTATTCAATATATTATTATTTGGATGGGTATAATAATGATGTGTAACTCATTTAAATAATAAATATAACATGTTAATGATTCTGTATATATGATATACCATCCATTTATATATTATTTTAATATCAAAAGAATGATATTGTCGCTCGTGCGTACGTACGGACTACCGTCTCCACGAACGCGATGAGATTCATTCTCCATCGTATCCATTCAAGTATAATTATCATTTGATGATTTAAAAATGATGTTTAAGGACTAGATATCATTCTGGATATGAATAAGATACGACAACCATGGCTTATGTAACAAAACATATAAAAGAAAATGAGTAAGTTAACTCTCGAAACAACGATAATTCTAAGATATTATTAACAAATCAATGTTAAAAGATCATATATGATATCATATTATTATATATGATTCTTGTATAATTTAATAACAACTATTTCACCATTATACAGGAGGTTAACCTACCCCAACCAAGGAAAAGTACAAGGTAAGGGGTTTTCATCTCACTCCTTATTCCCGTGAGATTCATGCCATATTGCCACCATCACCTTTTGTGTGGTGTATGTACTGCCCATAATTATATTCTTTGTGTAATACACTCTAATTTATGTGTATTTACATATTCATTGTATGATACCACTTTCAGGGGTTGTATGTTTCATAAGTTACCAAATTGGTAAGGGTTTACTTTACAACCTCTTCATTATCCAAGGTTGTTTATACGTAATAATCTACTGGGATCTCTTTATCATCCACATCCATGTTTCTTAAAAATGCATTTCAAAACATTTTTACTATTTACTAGAATATGAGTTAAAGTCATTTATACCCTTTTTGACTTTTATAAGTGGTTTATAAAGGAATCTTTCGGTCGTTTTCAAAACAAGGTCCTTTTTAACCTTTTCGACAGAATTAAGGTAAGAATGTTTTTTTTAACTTATACGGCGGGTGCGGCTATTTTCCGCCATTATAAAATCTTCAAAGCTTCCCTTACAAGCTTATAAGAATATTTTCAAATAAAATGTTTTATTTTATATGGATCTTAAATTATTTCAAAATAAAAGGAGATATTTCTTTAAAAAGAATTTTGATTTCATCTATGTCAACATACTTTGATGGATTTTAAGATTATTTGAAGTTGATTTATTATGATACAAAACTTCTATATTGTATTGAAGGTTTTGTGATATGTTTGACTATGGATGTGCTATTTTTATACCATTCATAGTTTATGGTGAAATTATTGACATTTCATATGCTAGTTTTAATATGAATGTTTATGTTATGTTTAAACCTTTTCATATGGGAATGAATTCGACTTAATATGTGAAGGGTGGAGCCCTCTATAGCTCCTCGATGCATCGGTAGGTCTCATGAGACAAACTAGTGTCTTGGCACAAGGCCTTGACAAAATCTTATTTGTAGTCTTGGCACGAGGCCTTGGCTATGTGGTTATGATAGTCTGGCATTATGCATTCCAACATTATGAAAGTGGTTATTGATTTTTGCATGTGATTATTCGATTAGTAGAATATCCATGTGAATAAGTAAATGGAATTATTTCATTTTATTTATGCCATACCATGTTGAAAGTTCATATTTAAAAGGATTTTGTTTTAGTTATACATTTCCTTAAATGTTTATTCTTATTTATGAAAGTTTCCGCTATATTGTTATCCTTACTGGGCATTTGAGATCACCCCTTTTCTATGTTTTATTTTTCCCAGGATGTGAAGAAGTAAGTTATGAATGACCTGCAGGGATATTATGTGGGGATATGAGTGTGGATTATGGAGACAATATGTTGTTGTAGTAGTTTTTCGTTTAATGATGTAATGTAAAACTTATGAATATATCTAGTGTTTCCAAGGCTACTAAACCAATCAGTCTTTCGAGATTTGATCTTTCTTGTGATCATGCCAATGTTACGAAGTAATGCACCGACTCTGGGTAGCTGGGGTCGGGGCGTTACAATAAATTGTTTATTTTTGGGATGAGATAATTAATTGTGATCTACTTATATCCTTTGAGGTTAAAATTGAGATAATTATTCGATGGATTAATTATGAAATAATAACTTTTTTAAGATGAGATAATTAATTATGAATAAATTTTGAGATGATAATTAGTCGAGGAATTAATTATGAGATATTAACTTGGTTAAGATGAAATAACTAATTATGAATTAAATATGTGATTTGAGATGATAATTAATTGAGGGATTAATTATGATTAATTAATTTGGTTAAGTTGAGATAATTAATTATGAATTAATTACGTGCTTTGAGATGATAATTAATTGAGGAATTAATTATGAGATACTATTATGGTTAAGTTGAAATAATTAATTATGAATTAATTATGTGTTTGAGTTGATAATTAATTAAGGGATTAATTATGAGTAATTAATTTGATTACGATAAGATAATTAATTATGAATTAATTTTGTGCTTTGAGATGATAATTAATCAAGGAATTAATTATGAGCTATTATTTTGGATAAGTTGAAATAATTAATTATGAATTAATTATATGATCTGAGATGACAATTAATTAGGGGATTAATTATGAGATATTAATTTGGTTAAGTTAAGATAATTAATTATAAATTAATTATGTGCTTTGAGATGATAATTAATTGGGATATTAGTTATGAGATATTAAATTGTTTAATTTGAGATAATTTAATTATGAATTAATTATGTGTTATGAGATTGCAATATAGATAATTAATCAGGGGATTAATTATGAGATTTTTATTTGGGGATAATCTGAAATAATTAATTTTTGAATTAATTATGTGATATAGAGATGATTTCCTAGCGATTATTAATTTAATAATTAATTATGTGGTATTGACATGGTTACCTTATGACTAGTTAATTGTTGAATTTACTAGAGTAATTGTTGTGATAAGTTAATTGTTGAGTTAACTAAATGAATTATTGTGTTTAACTAGTTGTTGAATTAGTAATGAGATTAATGATGATAATTAATTGATGAATTATTTATATTATGAAGTGGTGAATGGTAACATGGACATTTGGGGGTGTGTGAGTATGAAATGGTAACATGGAAATTCATGGGTGAGTTAGTATGGAATGGTAACATAGATGTTCATGGGTGCGTGAGTATGGAATGGTAACATGGACATTCATTGGTGCGTGAGTATAGAATGGTAACATGGAAATTCATGGGTGCGTGAGTATGTAATGGTAACATGGACATTCATGGGGTGTGAGTATGGAATGGTAAAATATACATTCATGCATGCGTGAGTATAGAATGGTAACTTGGACATCAGTGGGTACATGATCATGGAATGATAACTTGGACATTCAAGTGTGTGTGTGTTATGGAATGATAACGTCATTCAAATGGGTGAAATATAAGAACGGTAACATGCTCATTATTTTGTGTGGTTAAATATAGAATATTAAATAATGTGATAAATAGTTAATTATAAATTATTTATATATATATATTTTTCATGTTCAGACACTTATTCCAGCTATGATCCAAAGCAGGCATCTCCGTCAAGTGTCCCTTTAGAACGTGGAAAAGTTTTTGGTTATTAATTTAGTTATGTTATTACAAAATTATATCTACACAATTTCTTTTTTATATTGCATTGTCTATATTGAGCTAGAAAACTAGTGGTCCCAGACTACTGAGATGTATATCTCACACTCTATTTGATCCGCCCTTTCACTAGGGTATATGAGTATATTTTATTATTTGCAGGACTGTGGAATTTTTTTTATTGATGTTTACATTTACTTGGGAGTTAGGAGAAAATGACTGAGTGGGAGACCTGGATTCACATGGATATCACCCTTGGGGATTTGAGTCTTTTCTAATTTCTGTTATGTGATGTAAAGAATACTATTTTGTTTACTACTTTAAGATTTGTATCATCATGAAATGCAAGCATTGTATAAACTAGCATTGGAATATTTTCATTATAAAGTTGATTATTTCTTATATCTTATTTCTCTGTTATCTGAATTTACTATTTATTACCTATGTGAAATCTGAATATGAGGGCATAGTCTCCCCACTGACTATCCTTAGACCCTCGCTGCTAGTCGGCAGCCTCTAGCGTATGGGGAGACGTGCCTGAGGTCATGTGGTAGCCGGTTCGGCTACCTGTTCTAGGGTAATCTATGTTGGGAAATTACATATAGGGATTAATATGATGCAATAATATTTTGATGTGTAAGGCACTAGGACAAATTTGAGCATCTGATGAGATTCAGGACCTCATAGGTGTCATGTGTTACATGGACATGAGGTGGGGATTTGCTAAGATGCAATACTTGATGGGTGTTGGGTATGACAATAGAGCCCCGGATGAGGTGAAGGGGTGACTATGAATCATTGTAGGAATTTGTGTCTAGATATGGTTAATGGAACAACAGATTTATTTGAGTTTTGATGTTGGGATGCGATTGGGGTCGGTAAATCCTAAGGTGGGGATCCCGTGAGAGAGTTTACATGTTCCTTTTTAACTAGGGTAATTTGGGTTAATTTTCAGGATATGGTGTAATGGCTCGGACCTCCTGGCCCATTACTTTTCCAAAAGTGAGGCTCCACCAAAACAGTGGCACCGTGAGGGTGACACCGTAACGGTGGCACCGTGTCCCGTCTCCGAGTACCTGACTTTTCCGCTCCCGCAACCTGAGTTTTGACATAAATTAATTCTTTTACTCCTTTTAAAACCACTTAAAGCCTGTAATTAATTCCTGAAAATCCTGAGAAACATCCCCGATGGGGGATCTTAAATAACACCTTAATATCATCGTGTGTAACTTCCCAACCGCGTGGTCAACCCATGACCCCCGCTCACGTGGTTTCACGTTATTATCTGAACCATTCGTGGCCCTTATAAACTAAAGGGGTTAGGCATGGTTTCTTCTTTCCTGGATCGCGGATTTTCACGAACATCTTTTGGTGCATCGGGCGAGCCGCATCGTTATCCATAAAGTTCCGCGCCCGGCCTAAGCGTCGATCGTCTATCAACAAGTTGGGAATTTCTCCTTCGCCTCTCTTTTTTGTGTATCATGCGGGGTGGGCATGATTTTGATTCTGTATAATTGGATAAACCAGACCTAATTAAAGATAATGAACGAATCCTGTAAAGAATAAAGGGGGGGGGGCTATGATCGTTGATGTTGTTATATTAAAATCATCTTTCTGAGTTGTGATGGATTACGCATTCTGAAAATCGAGGCCGTTGGTGGTCATTGTCTGTGCACTAATGAACCCCTCGTGATGTTTTAAATGGCTTGTTTTGTAATTATAAACTCCTATTGTGAAAATTAAATTGGTTAATCACATATACCCGGCTTAATAAATTGAAAGCACCCGGATCAACCCTTCTGTGATAACTCCCAGTTAAAACACATGGAATTTGAAATCATGGAGTGTGTTAAATCTTATAAATATGAAAATATAGGCATGGACTTGCTTTGTATAGGTGGTAATGGTTTGGTTGTTTCCTTTTTCGGGCTGATTGCTGGAGGTGTGGGAAGGGATGGGATCCCCTATTTTTATACTCTCAGTGGTTGTGAAATTGGGGATGTGATCCCCTGTTGTAATGGATTTAGTGTTTGTGAGTTTTGAGACCGGGTGGTTAGCTTGTTCATATCAATAATTGGGGTGGGATCCTCTGTTGATGAAAAACCTTTTTGGGGGAGGGGACACAGGGCAGTGTCTCGGGGTTTTCCCTTGGTTCCAGTTCTTCGGGGGATCTCACTTCTTTCCTTTGTTGTTGTGACTTTACAAGAGAACAGGTTGTGGATACTTAAATTGATGTTTGGATGGTTTCTTTCCCTTGGTTATGCTTATGGTGTTAGTTTCCCAGTTGTGCATAAACTTATTTGAACGTTATTATTGAACATGAAAACAAGAATGGGACAAATGGGTTTTGTTGGCGAGAGTTGTGACTCGGACTTGAGCACTGTTGTGATCTATAGGCTCTCTGAAGAAGAAAACCTAACTTTTGGTGGGTTCTTGTTACCTATGTATATATATTTGTAGTTTTGTGTTTCTTATTCGCGCCCCACAAAAGTTGAGCACTTAGTGCCGAACACCCCCATTTCATGGGGGGGGGGGGGGTGTTTTTTCCAACACTATTATTAGTGGCTGGTTATTAGCTCCTTTTCTGATCCCTTTCCCGGATATCCCAAGTGTCTTCAGGCATGCTGTGATGGCCTGAGGTCCATTATTAGCCCAAGAACCTTCGGGCGGGGTAGTGTGGTGGTTGGCCAGGTGTGTACAGCAGGTGGTTTCCCAAGTGTCTTCGGGATGAGGCACAGGTGTCTTCGGGCGTGGCAGTGGATTTTCTAGCCAATGTGTCTTCAGGCGTGGTGGTGGTTGTTCTGGACTATGTGTTTGTAGGCATGGTTACATGTGATATTTGTGGCCCAGGTGTTTGCGGGCAGGATTCGGCAGTGGGACTATGTGTGGTTGTGGCCCAGGTGTGTGCAGGCGGGTGTGGCAGTGGGACAACAGTGAGAATGGCGGGATTGGTCCAATGTGTAGGATGTCTCAATAACCAGTGGGAAAGTTGCACGGGGTACCCAAACATTTATGTGCTCTGATTATATTTATTACTTGACTTTTGTTATTTGGGGAGTGTGCCTTGGTGAGGCTTGAGTGGATAATTTACCTTGATAGGTGTTTGGTTTACTCCTTTTCTCACGGGACTTTAGTACGTTTCCCCACTTGTGCATGAGAGTCTTTGGTTTTCCCTACTGAGTGTACTTGTATGCTCACCCTAGGTGTATAAAACTGCTTTCAGGTTTCCAGGAGGACTTCGAGGATTGCACAGGACCATACTAGCTCGGACCTTTGGGGCAGTTGCAGTTGCTGCTTTTCTTCTTTGGTACTTACCTTTGTAGTCACCTTTTGTACCTTGTGGCTTTTACTTTTGGAACATGCATGTGGGAATGGTTTACTTTTGGCTTTACTTTTCTTTTACCTTGGTTTTGTTGAGTTTCATCATCTTATCTCCCGATCCTATAGAACAAAAAGGGGTAATGCCTTCCATTTGTGAGAAATTTCTATACCCTTGGTGCTAGTCGCCACTCCGGGACCTATTGAAGGCAGGTCTCGGGAGTCATTATGTCTCTTAAAACTTAAAGAAGGAAGGGTCTGGAAATCTGCTGACCCTTCCCTCCTTTTGGTGAAGGCGGGTCATGAGAGAATGGTATCAGAGGGAATAGTTGAGAGATAGGATGGAGCCTGGAGTTAGCCACAGTGAGGATTGCATGGGATGGTAGGGAAATAGTGTTTGGTGACCTCGGTGTGTGAATTAGGCCAGGGAAGACCGGCTAGGACACAGGATTTTGGGGCCCCCCGTGATCCGACGCAAGGAATCTGGACCTACCGAACGGCCAAGTGATGCCACTCTGATTGTAGGGTAGAGACCCTAGGAAAGGTACATGCATCATAATGACTTGTGTTCTCGTGTTTCTGGGGTGTTTCGTGAATTGAGAATCAACAAAAAGTTTAAGAAGTTTTAAAGACAATAATCTGCACTACTTGGGATTAGGCATTCCTTGTTTACCTTGTAGCTATGGCACCTGGAAGGCGACCGTGTGTGGTACAGATGATCGAGGACCCACAGAATACCTTGGCCGATCGGTAGAGAGCTGACCGAGAAGAGGAGAATGACCAGTGGCAGAGGACTCTCTAGGCCTTCCAATGATAGACCCTCGAGAATTATGAGGGCATCACCTCCGACATGAAGACAGAAGGCTGGCTAGAGGAGCTAGTGATAGATTTTGTCCTGATTCGGGCCCCGATCGAGTAATCAGTTCCTCTGGCCATCAGCCATATGTGGGGAGCGGCGCGTCAGTGGTGGACGCTTTACCTGGGGGAGGGGAAAGAGGCTGAGGTGGCTTGGGAGGATTTCGAGAGTGAGTTCCGGGCATAATTCCTCTCTTCAATGATGAAGGCGGAAAAGAGATAGGAGCTACTCTCCCTACAATAGGGGAGTGTGTCCATGAGGGATCTAGGGATCAAGTTCAAGGACCTCCTACGTTTTTCTCCAGACCTCTTTCCTGACGAGGAGTCTCGGGCAAGTCGTTTGGAGGAGGCGCTCCGACCCTCCCTCCAGTATGCTGTTACCCCATTTATCCTGCCGATGTACTTGGAGGTCTAGAAGATGGCTGAAGTGGTGGAGAGAATGCACACTCTAGGAGGTGTGTCACGAGAGGGGATCCAGTTGGGACCATCGAAGGGGAAGGCCGTCAGCACCAGGCGTCCAGCGTCAGGACCCTACAGGTTCCGACCCATAGGGAGCAGGCCGCAACATTTTCAGTTTTGATCCCCTGGTCCTCACCCCTTTTCCTCGGGCACAGGGCTGCGGTGCTTCGTATGTGGGAGCCCTGGACATCTCTGGAGTCAGTGCCCGGACCGGGTACAGTACGACGGTGGCAGACATCCCCAGCGCCCGCCCCAGCAGCAGCTTCCAGACCGACCTTTCCAGCAGCATCAATAGGGACAGCGAGCTCCCGCTCCTCCGAGGGCAGATGTAGGAGGAGGAGGCCAACCTCAGGGCGATCCTCAGGGACCTCGACCAGGGCGTGGTTGGGGAGGTGGCCGACAACCGAGGGGAAGAGGAGCTGGGCGTGGACAGCTACATGCCGCTAAGGCAGCAGTTCTAGCAGGTCCGGAGGTTGTTCGAGGTACGATCAGTTTGTTTAGCACTCTTACTTATGCCTTGTTCGATACCGGATATTCACACTCTTTTGTTGCACCCAGTCTAGCCTGTACCTTGGGTCTAGATTCCGAGAGACTTCCAGTGCCCCTGGTGTTGAGCACACCAGTCGGAGGTCAGACCGACTTGTTGTTTGTTTTTCGAGGATGTAGACTGATGATAGGGCCACATCAGTCGGTTAGGGATCTTCTTCTGCTACAGATACAACCATACGATTTCATCCTAGGCATCTACTGGCTATTCTATGTGTGTGACATCATCGACTGTTTCTGAGGAAGGGTCGTGTTCTCAGACTTGGGCGGCTGGCGTGTTACCTTCACCAGTGAGTGGATTAGTCATAAGGGCAGCAGGCAAGAGGAACCCCTCCTCTCCTTATTAGCCGAGCTGTCATTAGAGTCAGTAGAAGCTGAGATGGTGGGGGTGCCGGAGGTTGTCCATGAGTTTATGGACATCATTCCTAAGGAGGTGACGACTCTACCCCCTCGAAGTGATATCGAGTTCGGGATATACCTGCAGCCCGACGCTTATCTGATCTCGATGGCTCCTTACCGGATGGCACCTTCAAAGCTACGAGAGTTGCGGATCCAGATTGATGATCTGATGAAGAGGGGTTATGCTCGGCCAAGTGCGTCACCATGGGGTGCTCCAGTCTTGTTCTCAAAGAAGGCAGATGGTGGTCTCAGGTTGTGCATAGACTACAGGAGGCTGAATCAGGTGATGATCAAGAATCGCTACCCTCTTCCGAGGATAGACGATCTTTTCGACCAGCTGAATGGGGAAGGATGGTTCTCGAAGATCAACTTGCGGTCTGGGTACCACCAGCTGAGAGTGGAGGAGAGCGACATCCTGAAGATGGCCTTCAGGTGCAGATATGGACACTTCGAGTTCGTAGTCATGCCCTTCGCTGTTACGAACGCCTCGGCTGTGTTCAAGGGGATTATAAACTCCATCTTCTGGGAGTACCTGGATCAGTTCGTAGTTGTTTTCATCGACGACATCCTGATCTATTCGAGATCAGAGGAGGACCATGTGGAGCACCTGAGGATGATTTTGGAGGTCCTACGACAACACCAGCTCTATGGTAAGTTTTCAAAATGAAAGTTATGGACACGAGAAGTGCACTTCCTCGGACAAGTGGTGTCCGAGCGGGGGGTAGTGGTGGACCCCTCAAAGGTTGAGGTAGTTGTTTCTTGGGAAGCACCCAAGAATGTGGCAGAGGTCCGTAGTTTCCTCGGGCTGGAAGGTTACTATCAGAGGTTCGTACCTAACTTCCCCCGAGTAGCAGTCCCTTTGACAACCCTAACCAAGAAAGACCAGGTTTTCGTGTAGAGTGAGCAGTGCGAGTCAGCCTTCAGCTATCTGAAAGAGAAGTTGGTTAGTGCCCCATTGATGAAATTACCAGAAGAAGGGGCGGTTTATGAGGTGTTCTGTGATGCTTTAGGACAAGGCTTGAGATGTGTGTTGATGTAGCGACAAGGGGTGATCTCCTATGGGTCCAGGAAGCTACTCCCCCATGAGTGTAATTACGCCACCCACGACCTGGAGCTTGCAACGGTCATTTTTGCGCTAAAGTTATAGAGGCACTACCTCATCGGAGAACGCTTTATGGTCTTCACGGATCACAAAAGCTTGAGGTATATATTCTCCCAGTGGGACTTAAACTTGCGAAAATGGAGATGGGTGGAGTTCCTCCAGGATTACGACTTCGAGATCTCTTATACTGAGGGAAAGGGAAATGTAGTGGCCAATGCCTTGAGCAGGAGGACGCAGAAGGATGCGGTTCGAGAGTCGGAAGATTCCTGGAAAGTAATGGAGGAGTTGGCTGCCTTACACCTAGATGCTAGGATGGATGATGGTAGAGGTTGCCTATATCAGATGATAGTGCAATCTTATCTGTTGTAGCAAGTGGAGGAGTCTCAGTGGGGAGACCCAGAGTGTGAAGTGATGCGTGGTCGAGTTGAGCAGGGCAATGCTCCGGAAGGATGGATAGAGGATGGTCAGAACCAGATGCTTTTCCAGGAAAGGTTGTTTGTTCCAGGAGTGATGCATGGAAAGGTTCTCAGTGAGTTCCACAACTCACCCCTGGCGGTACACCCAGGAGTTCCAAGATGTACCGGGGACTGAAGAGATAGTTTTGGTGGCCCGGAGTGAAGCGAGCAGTGGAAGAGTTTGTGGCCAAGTGCTTAGTGTGTCAGCAAGTGAAGGCTGAACACTGAGTTCCAGTCGACCTACTGCAGTCTCTAGATATCCTCGAGTGGAAGTGGGACGACATCTCGATGGATTTCATCACAGGACTTCCCAAGGTCCAAGGGGCATATGATGCCATCTGGGTGATAGTGGACCGGTGAATGAAATCGTCCCACTTTCTGGCGATCAGGGAGTCGAGTACTGTGGATGCTTTGGCAGGAAAGTACGTGGATGAAGTTGTGCGGTTGCATGGAGTTCCGAGGTCTATAGTCTCAGATAGGGATGCATGGTTTACCTCACGGGTCTGGAAAGGATTGCAACATGCTTTTGGCACACAGTTACGCTTTAGCACTGCTTTCCATCCCCAGACAGATGGACAAACATAGCGCACCATCCAGACCATGGAGGATATGCTTCGGGCATGTGTTCTGGACTCAGGAGGATCATGGGTGCGACACTTGACCTTAGTAGAGTTCGCCTACAATAATAGCTATCACTCTACCATTGGTATGGCCCTGTTTGAAGCCTTGTACGGGAGGCCCTACCGTTCACCTATGTGTTGGGCCGAAGTGGGAGAGGCAGGAATCCTTGGCCCGGAGGTGGTTCAGAGCATGACAGAGAAGGTTTAGCTCATACGGGAAAGGATGAAGGTGGACCAGGACCAACAGAAGTCGTATGACGATACCAGGAGGAGGCCTTTGGAGTTTGAGGTTGGAGACCACGTGTTCTTGAAGGTCTCCCCTCGGCGTGGGCAACGGAGGTTCGGCAAGGGGAGTAAGCTTTCTCCCAGGTTCATCGGACCCTTCGAAGTGTTGCAGCGGGTCGGCGAAGTGTCTTATCATCTTGTGTTACCACCACCGCTACTAAGGATACATGATGTCTTTCATGTGTCCCAGCTCTGTCTGTATCTGCACGACGATTCACACGTCCTTGATTGGGGTGATCTGGACATCGAGGACGACGTGAACTTTGTGGAGAGACCAGTGATGATCGAGGATTGCAAGGATAAGGTGCTTCGTGGGCGAACCATTCCCTTGGTTCATGTGTTGTGGAGACATGGTGGGCTTGAGGAGAGTATGTGGAAGAGGTAATCACAGATGCGTACCCAGTACCCCGAGTTGTTTTGAGTTTTGTTTCTAGTTGTACCTGTTATGGTAGAACATTTTGTCTATTTTTCTGTGAAATGTATGGGTTTTCTTTCCTCTAAATGTGTGTGAAAAGCCCTGGCTATGGGGGAGGAGAGAACCCGCCCCCTAATCAATACGCATTAAGGTGGATGCGATTAAACCCGTGCGGGTGAGTCAGTGCTGCCCAAAGCGGATAATATCTTGACATGGGGGAGGAGACTCTCCAACCCACATGCCTGGGCAGTTTGGCATGGTATGTTGCTTGGTTCTTGTCAGGGAAGTGTTTTTAGTTAGCATAGGTTCACTTCTAAGAGGTATCTTTCGAGGTGGTTGTTCGGACCCTCTCTTTCCTTCTTGGTTTGTTTTGATTATCGAGGATGAGAATCGTTTAAGAGGTGTCTAATGTAATGGCGCGGACCTCCTGGCCCATTACTTTGCCAAAAGTGAGGCTCCACCAAAATAGTGGCACCATGACAGTGGCACCGTGAGGGTGACACCAGTCACGGTGGAACCGTGATGGTGGCACCGTGAGGGTGACACCGTGAGGGTGGCACCGTGAGGATGACACAGTGATGGTGACACCGTGACGGTGGCACTATGTTCCCTCGCCGAGTACCTGACTTTTCCTCTCCCGCAATGTGAGTTTTGACATAAATTAGTTCTTTTACTCCTTTTAAAACCATTTGAAGCCCGTAATTAATTAATGAAAATCTTGAGAAACATCCCCGATGGGGGATATTAAATAACACCTTAATATCATCGTGTGTAACTGCCCAACCGCGTGGTCAACCCACGACCCCCGCTCACGCGGTTTCACATTCTTATCTCAACCATCCGCGACCCTTATAAACTAAAGGGGTTAGGCATGGTTTCTTATTTCCTCGATCGCGGATTTTCACGAACATCTTTTGGTGCATTGGGCGAGCTGCATCTTTATCCGTAAAGTTCCACGCCCGGCCTAAGCGTCGATCGTCTATCAACAAGTAGGGAATTTCTCCTTTGCCTCTCTCTTTTGTGTATCATGCGGGGTGGGTGTGCTTTTGATTCTGTATAATTGGATAAACCATACCAAATTAAAGACAATGAATGAATCCTGTAAAGAATAAGGGGGGGGGGGTTGTGATCGTTGATGTTGTTATATTAAAATCATCTTTCTGAGTTGTGTTGGCTTACGCATTCTAAAAATTGAGGCCGTTGGTGGTCATTGTTTGTACACTAATGAACCCCTCATGATGTTTTAAATGGATTGTTTTGTAATTATAAACTCCTGCTGTGAAAAGTAAATTGGTTAATCACGTATAACCAGCTGAATAAATTGAAAGCACCAGGATCAACCCTTCTGTGATAACTCCCGGTTAAAACACACGGAATTTGAAATCATGGAGTGTGTTAAATCTTATAAATCTGAAAATACAGGCGTGGTCCTTCTTTGTGTAGGTGGTAGTGGTTTGGTTGTTTCCTTTTTCAGGCTTATTGCTAGAGGTGTGGGAGGGGATGGGATCCCCTATTTTTATACTCTCAGTGGTTGTGCAATTAGGGATGGGATCCCCTGTTGTTATGTATTCAATGTTTGTGAGTTTTGAGACTAGATGGTTACCTTGTTTATATCACGAATTGGGGTGGGGTCCTCTATTGATGAAAAACCTTTTTGGGGGAGGGGACATGGGGCAGTGTCTCGGGGTTTTCCCTTGGTTCCAGTACTTTGGGGGATCTCACTTTTTCCTTTGTTGTTGTGAATTTACAAGAGAACCGGGTGTGGATACTTAAATTGACGTTTGGATGGTTTCTTTCCCTTGCTTATACTTATGGTGTTAGTTGCCCAATAGTGCATAAACCTATTTGAAAGTTACTAATAAAAATGAAAACAAGAATGGGACAAATGGGTTTTGTTGGCGAGATTTGTAACTCGGACTTGAGCGCTGTTGTGATCTGTAGGTTGTCTGAAGAAGAAAACCTAACTTTGGGTGAGTGCCTGTTCCCTATGTATATATATTTGTAGTTTTGTGTTTATTATTTGTGCCCCACCCAAGTTGATCACTTAGTGCTGAACACCCCATTTCATGGGGGAGGGTGTTTTTCCCAACACTATTATTAGTGGCTGGTTATTAGCTCCTTTTCTGCTCCCTTTCTTGAATAGCCCAAGTATCTTAGGGAAGGCTGTGATGGCCTGAGGTCCATTAATAACCCAAGAACCTTCGGGCGGGGTAGTGTGTTGGTTGGACTGGTGTGTGCGGAAGGTGGTTTCCCAAGTGTCATTGGGATGATGCCCAGGTGTCTTCGGGCGTGGCAGTGGATTTTCTAGCCCAGGTGTCTTCAGGCATGGTGGTGGTTGTTCAGGCCTAGGTGTTTGCAGGCGTGGTTACATGTGATAGTTGTAGACCAAGTGTTTGCGGGCGGGATTTGGCAGTGGGACTGCATGTGGTTGTGGCCCAGGTGTGTACGGGCGGGTGTGGCCATGAGACTGCGGTGAGAATGGGGGGATTGGTCCGATGCGTAGGATGTCTCAATAACCAGTGGGAAAGTGGCGCGGGGTACCCAAACATCGATGTGCTCTGATTATATTTATTACTTGACTTGCGTTATTTGGGGAGTGTTTCTTGGTGAGGCTTGGGTGGATAATTTACCTTGATAGGTGTTTGGTTTACTCCTTTTCTCACGGGACTTTAGTACATTCCCCCACTTGTGTACGAGAGTATTTGGTTTTCCCTACTGTGTGTACTTGTATGCTCACCCTACGTATATAAAACTACTTTCAGGTTTCCAGGAGGGCTTTGGGGATCACACAGGACCATAGTTGCTCAGACCTTTGGGGCAGTTGCAGTTGCTGCTTTTCTTCTTTGGTACTTACCTTTGTAGTCAACTTTTCTACCTTGTGGATTTTACTTTTAGAACATTCATGTGGGAATGGTTTACTTTTGGATTTACTTTTCTTTTACCTTGGTGTTGTTGAGTTTCATCATCTTATCGCCTGATCCTATAAAACAAAAAGGGGTAATGACTTCCATTTTTGAGAAATTTCTATACCGTTGGTGCTAGTCGCCACTCCGAGACCTATTGAAAGTGGGTCTCAGGGGTCATTATCTCTCCTTCAACTTAAAGAAGAAAGGACCTGGAAATTTTCTGACCCTTCCCTCCTTTTGGTGAAGGCGGGTCGTGACAAATGGGTATATCCGGTACCATCTTGGATTTATTTTAGATATATTAGGGATGAGATATGTTAATGTTGGGAGATTGTAACATCCCATGTGTTTGGGGTTGGTTGAATTCGTCACACCTATTTTGAATTTTCAGAGTTTGGTGGGTAGAATAATTCTTTTCCTAATCAATAGAACTTAATTAAAAGATTTTATTTAACCCAAGTCCTTATTTTTGGATGGGTTTATAGTCTTAGAAAATTCCTCAGTGTTTTGGTTGGGTTTTGGTGCATTGGAGGCTGAAACCCCAAGTTTTCAAAGTGCATAGGCTAAAGTGCATAGTTTGTTCAAATGGTACAACCTCCAAGGAGAAACCATGAACCCTACAAATTCACCGAGTACTATTTGGAAAATAATTTAGGAAGGATTGTATGGCCATGCATGAACCTATTTTGTTTTTTTTATCTTAGGGATATTTATGGCCTTCACATGGTTTGGGAAAACCATGCGCACACCACACACCTAGTTCCACTCATCTAGTGGCTACACATGAGCTCTGCATGGTTTGTACTAACCATGAAATCTAATCATATGAGGTTTTGATCAAAATAAATAGGAGGTTCATGATTTCCATATAGTTTGAAGAACTATATGAGATAACCATGTGTCCCATTAAAAGTGTGAGATTACCTTTTTTCCCACACCCCTATTTCTTTATTTCTATACCTTTTTCTCCTCCTTCACTCATGTACTATGGAGGGGTGTTCCCTCTTCTTCCTCCCCTAGGTATTGATCATATCTATTCTTCTAGACTCCATCTAGACCACAATTCAGTGTGTTGTATACATATCAGTAAACCCTTGAATCCTCTTTTCTCTTTTCTTCCTTACTCTTGGCTCATGGAGTGTTAAATCCTTACGATCCATTTTACTCTATTTTCTAAAACTTAATTTAAAACATTGATTTATTCCAAATCAAATCTAGTTAGAGTCAAATATCAGACATGTGGGAATCTACCAACATAAGGTATGTGGTTATCATCCTTCCTGGTGATTTTTCAGTTGCTTTGAGGGCGCGTCTTTGAGCGCACCATTGGGTAGTCTAACCGAGACCTTAATAAATTAGTGGTTGCATTTAATTAGTTAATTAAACACATGAAAAATTCCTATGATCATGCTCCTATAAGTCTAAATTTTTTTGAGGATTCTTTGGGAATATTAGGTTGGGGTGCTGATATATTTAAATTGAGTTGTTGAATTTAATTATATTTAATTATTTTTATTATATAAATTTCTTGTAGTGAGTTCCATAAGAACTGGATGGGTTCAGGCCTAGAATCAAAGTAGCACTGGATATCTGGTTGAGGCAATGTGATTCTTAGGCTAGGCATGGCCTGATATATATATATATATATATATATATATATACATGTGATATTGATCATAGTTTGGGTGACTTGGTCCTCAGATTATGGAGGAAAGGAAGCCTGGTTATGGGTAAGGCCTATGTGATTTTGGATGGTGATGGAATTTGGTTTGAAAAACATGGTCATAGGGTCACAAGGTTTTATAATTTTCATCTTAGGTTTTTACTTGGTGATTTACGCTCACTCGTGTTAGCCAATTCACCGTTTTGAGTTGTGTTCACATAGTAGGACTCAGATGATAAGGTGGGTTTGACCGACCATGTCGGCAGAGGACTACGATAGTTGTGGCTTAGGAAATAGGTTAGAGGTGATTTATATATAAAACCATAGGGATAGTGAGTAGCCATCAGTTTATAGTGTTGAGACTTTTATTTGGGGGATGTGGCTCACCGTACTTGAGGTCATTGGGCCCAGACATACTTTGAAAGATGGACATCGTTGTTCCTCATGACATCGGTTATTGTGATGAAGGTGGAATATTTTGAGTGTATATATCATTATGCCTCAGATGTCGGGTCTGGATTTTATGGAGCTACATCTAAGCTAGGGTCCAAAGGACCAGGTACATGTTTGGGAATGCCTTCGAGATGTCATTGGATTTACTTGGACATGAGTTGTTAGATGCTTGAGGTATTGAGTGACACTACTAGATGTGGAACCCAAGGGTTCACCTGGTCTATTTTACACCAATATATTCCTTGGGGTATATTATGAGGATCCTCTCCTCTACATTTTTATGAGATTAGAATAATATGGTGATAGCTTCTCGGTGGCTGTTGTGTGCCAATAAAGCTTGTATTTATTAAATGCATCAGTTTCCTTTATTTATTTATAGTATGAACCTTATAAATCACAGATGTAGTATTAGAACACATTTGTGGTATACTACTAAGATTCTTTATCACACCCTACATAGGCCCTTTAGGACTCATGTAGATTTTATGGATTCACGATCAAGTAAGGGTTTGGGATTTGGAGATGGACCTTAGTATTGGGATGTTTACCGTGGGATGGATAGAAAGGGACCTAGAGGTTCCTGTATCATCTAGTGTTTATGTTTTGTCTTCATTTATGAATAAACTTTCTACTTATATGTACATAGTGTGGTCGACCATTGGAGACCCTTATATTTATCATATTGTCTGAATTGGTGTGTATGAATGTTATATTTTAGTAGATTCAAATGACATGTTTGGTTTGTTTACTTATACTATTGTTGTTGTTCATTATTCTTCCGCTATTGTATGATATTGATTGTGCATCCTCTATGGGTCGGTTACTTGTCCAATGTATGTTTTGTCATTTTTCTTCCAATACTATATCTATTTATACCATTATTATATCATCACCAGAGGGTATATTATACCCAATATCTTTTCTTTACACCCTTTCTACTAGTGGTAAACCTTTGGTGTTTGGGGAGGAGTTCTTAAGGCCTAGTGGTAATCGGCCCGTTGCACTATTCGAGTGGCAATTTGGGTCAGGGCGTTTCAAGTGAAGACCAGTCAAGAGATTGAAATGGAGTATATCATGATGTTTGAGTGGTTAAAAAAAATAAGTGGATATCTTTCAGGTTTGGTTTTGGATAGATGTAGAGTGATTTTGGTTCATAGATGGGTGATGGTTCCATATTCAACGATAGAATAAACGATGAGATACTCTCATGGTTCATAGTGGGCAGTGCACTCAGGGTCTACCAAAATCGATATCAAGAGGCCATTCTGGTGGACTGACATGAATATATACATTTCCATATTTTTTTACCATTTCCTAATATGTTATGAAATTAATAAAAAACATCATATAACTAGAGGGTTACTATAGAGACTTTCAATGACCGTATGGAAGTGGGATGAGGTGATGAAAGACTTTATAAAAGGGTTTACCAGGACTATAAGATTTCTAGAAACCATTTGAGTGGTTGTGGATTGGTAGTCTAAGATACCTCACTTCATATCTGTCTGGGATACAAACTCAGTGGATGAGCTAGCTAAGATATATTTTCAAGAGATTGGGTGGATTCACAGTGTCCCTTAAAACATGTTAGCCAATATAGATGCATGATTTACCTCATGATTTTGGAAATGATTATTGAAGGCAATGGGTATCTATTTGAGGCCTAGTATGACCTTTCATTTTTAGACTAAGAGACATTAAAAAGAACAATATAGGCCTTATAAGATATTATTCAAGCATGTATTCTGAATTTTAGAGGTGTTTGGGATGAAAACTTGGATTTGATGGAGTTTATTATAATAACAACTTTTATTATTCAATTATGATGGCTCTATTTGAGGCTTTGTATGGGTGGGATTCTCGTTCACCTCTCTACTGGCATGTGGCAGGTGGGTCCTTAGTTGTTGGGCCAAGTATAGTATGTAAATCCTCTGAGCGGGTGAAACATATTTAAATTTTTTTGGTTAAATATTATAATAGGTACCGGTATTATTCTGAATGAATGAGAAGACCTTCTGAGTTTGCTGTAGGTAATAAAGTTTTCTTTCACGTGTCTCCTCAGTTGGGGCATATACACTTGAGGAGGAAAGTTAAGTTGGAACTACAGTATATTGGTTCATTAGAGATCATATAATGCATTGATATGATTTACAATATATTTTAGCATCCTCCATAGTATCAAGTTATTCATAATGTAATTCATGTGCCTTGGATTTGGAAGTACGATCCAGATCCTGTGCATGCACTCAACTGTGGGGATATTGAGTTGGAACAAGATGCTTCTTTTATCAAGTGACCTGTTCAGACAGAGTAATAAATAAAGAAAGTGATGTGAGGAAATAATATTCCTATGGTTCAAGTTAAATGGTATCCCAATAATTTTCAGTAAGAAATATGGGATCAGGATGCTAACATTTAGGCATAATGGCCCAAGTTTTTTGAGAAGACCCCTGAAGACACTTCTTGAGGATGAGAAGTCATTAGAGGGGGAGATTTGTAACATCTCCAATCTCAAGTTATGAATAATTTTAAGTTTTTTAAAATCCTTAATAGTGTAATTAAATGATTTGAGTCTTGTTTGGGGTTTTCAGATAAGGAAATGACTCAAAGGATGAAAATTGGTTGTAGGAGTGGTTTATGCCATGAATGGAATTTCATGATGTGAATGGATTATGGGTAGGAACCATGAACCTACATTTATGATGTATTTTTTTTCAAAACATGAATGGAAATTTTTGATTTGAATAGGGGTTTTGGGATTTTAGGCAGAGTCAACATGATTTCCATCTTATCATATTTTTATAAAGTTCGTGACGTGAATATATAATTCCCACCGTGAAAGTAGTTGGTTCCAAAAAATTAAAATTTTCACCACTTATTTTATTTATCTTTCACCTAATTTTCTTCTAATATAAACCCTAATCTCTCTCTAGGAGACATTTTACTCTTATCTCCTCTTAAAACTATTCTCTTCAATGCCTAAACACACATTCAATCATGCACATCAAATACAATAAATTTTTATTTGATTGTGATCCATTCTCACATATTCTACTTGATTAAAATAAATTATATCTTTGATATATTATTCAGATAAATGGTTTTTGGAATTATGTAATAAGGGACTTGATAAACATTGATAGAATTAGAATCCAGATTCAAGGATCAGGCTTTTGTGAAATGCTTGGACCACGACTGTTGTCGGCAGTAGATCTTTCTTTGGGAGTTGATAATGGCCTAATATTTTTGGGTTTAGTTACTCCCCTTAATCGATAATATATTTATAAAAATGTAAGAGTAGGAATGGTTCTAGGATCTAATTGTTCTTTTGGGCTTGGATGAAGACCCTTTTCTTGACTTTAATTATTTCATCGGGGGTTGGAAGAACTTGAATTTAGTAAATTTTTTATATGGGATATTGGCATTATTTTTAGCATGTTTTTATATCCCCTAGAGACCTATATTTTATTGTTGATCACATGTGGGTGTGTGTGTAACCCCATGTGTCCTATACTTGTGTTTCTCGCATCTGGATTTTTATAGTTGTGATTATCATTTATTTTATGTGATATTGATTTTTCATTTGTAACTTGTATTACATTATGTTTTCATTCTATATTGTAGTCGAGGATGAAGGTTGATCCCATGAACTACTCCCTAAAAGAGGATGTGCTAGATTCTAAGTTATAATGCTTTGGAATTATCTTCAGTGTAATATTTAACACTTATTTTTGGACTATCCCATTGAGAGGGATGTGACAAGTGAATATTTTTTGTTCCTTATGGCATAGAGATGAAGTAGGTGGAGCCGATATCTGAGGACCCTAAATAAGATGTATTTATGAGATATTTTATTATTATATATCTACACCCTGTTTACTTTAATGTCATTAACTTGTATTTATTATGAACATTTGTTATAATTCATTGGTGGTGTCATACTGGATCTTGTAATCACATCATGTAGAGACCCAAAGCTTGACATACATGGAAATTACATTAGTTTTGTAGAATACTTAATAAATAACAAAAACAGACACCCAAGGATCGTAATAGTTTAGTGTCTTTGGAAACTCGGAACATAATCTTCTAATCATGGTGAAAGATATTCAACATATCCCATAAAGATATTACCATTTTGTTTTCTTACCTAAAACCTTTATTTATATCTTGGGGAAAAGAAAACATATAAATGGTGAGATAAAATTCTTAGTACGGGTATGAATGGAGAAAATAAAACAAACCATATACATTTGAACTTGAAAAACATGAACACAAATTTTAAACATCAAAATCTTGAGTTGTGAAATAAATATTGGCAGTATGTAAGGCATAGATCATAAAGGAAAATCAATCATGATAAAATATAATGGGAATAAAACACATAATTGTGGAAAACCATTAAAAATATGATATGATTTCTGTAGTAGACAAGGAATTGCTGCCAAGACCATCATAGTGGACAAAGTCCATTACTGAACCGGGTTTACTTGCTGTTCCATCCATGTATTACTGAACCAGATTTACTTTCCATTCCACCCATGTCTATATCATGCGATATAAATCTTTACCCAATTCATTTTAGGTAGATATAGGTCCCACCCATCTCATAAATAAATCATTCTTACATGTGCCACAAAATAAACATAAATCATTCATTATAAATCAAAGAATAAAATGGGCTTCATAAACATCATCCCATCATACCATAATCCATATAAAACCAATGGATATCATTTCAATACAATAAAAATTGAACCATTTAAATAAAAGAGACATTATACTTGAAACATAATCATACTAAATAATGTCATCTTAGATGAAAAATAGTTTGGATAAAACAATTGAAATGAATTCTTGAGGGAAATATCCTTTCTTCTTAAAAATCATTTTCTTTTAAAAAAATGCCATGTAATTTTAAAATAAAAAGAATTTGTAGAAAATAATCATGAAATATTATAGATAATGATTCATTAAAATAAGGAATTATGAAATTTTAAAAAACCATTTATGCCATATAAGTTAGAAAAACATTCTCCTCGTACATTTTTCGGAAAAGTCAAAAAGTACCTCATATGATAAACAAAAGAAAGATTCCTTCCATACCTTGTGGTAAAATTAAGAAATGGGTAAAAATGAATTTAAAAATACATGGAATAATAGTAAAAATTTTATGAATTTTTTTTGAGAAAACATGGACATGGATGATAAACATAACCCCCGTAAATACTTATGAATAAACAATCTCAGATAAGAACGAGATTGGAATAATTATCCCTTACCTTAGGTCCAATTTCTTCCATACATGTCTGAAACTCCAATATATTGGGTTTAAACATATTATTAACTTGTAACAGAACCATAATAATATTTATTATATCATATATGATTCACTTATGACTTTATATTACCTATTCTTTTGTCAATTCTATGTTAAAGCAGAATTTTGGGTAAAATCGTTTCATTTATCATACGTGTTTGGACTTGTTATTCTTGATGTTATTAATTATATAATGATTTAATTAATTCAATAATTTAAAATATGATTTATATATAATATATATTCAGCATATAAATATATATGATATATTGATAAATGGAATGAAATACACCTTTCATGGAGACGGTAGGCCGTATGTACGCATGGATGCTATTTTCGTTTCCTTATTGAATTGAATGGAAGTAAATGACATATATATATATATAAACATAAATATAGTAGAATTATTATGACATATATTTAATTATTACTTATTATATATACTTTATAATCATTCTTGAATGGTTAATATGGAGAATGAATCTCATCGCATCATGGAGACGGTAATCCGTACATACGCACGAGCGATGATATCATTCTCATAATTATTGAATGAAATTGGAGTGGATGATATAATATCTCACAATAATAATAATGTTATAATAATCATATATAGTTATTATTTCTACCTTTATACCCATCCAAGTAAGGTGGTGGTGGAAAAATAGATTACACCACAGCGTGGAGATGATATTTTGTACGTACGCATGCGCAATGATTTCATTTTCCACAGGATGGATAGAAGGTGAAATAGGGCTATTTCATATTTATAATAACATATTAGTATATTATTTATACTTATGTTATTACTTTATAATGAAATAACTAAATAATAGGAAGTATAAGAAGAAATAAATTTGAAATAATCGGTAAAGGATATTACCACTTCTTTGATGTGCCTCTTCTAAACCTCCTCTTAGGGCACTAAAGATGGTATTTTAAGAAAACAAGGACCTCTAGTATGTTTGTAGGGAAGCGGAGAAGAGAACTAGATAGGGTTGGGCCGAGCATGAAGGCAAAAAATGTTTTGAATAGGAGAGGGAGGAGGTTCCCTTTTATAAGAGAGGATATGGGAACTTTTGGAAACCTCTAAAATATTAATTTATAATAAACTAAAAACCCACCTAAAAACCTCAAAAATGACTCAAATTATATAATTAGATGAGATAAGGTTGTAATATCATCAGCCAATAAAATTTATACATGTTTAGAATTTATTTTCAACCTTATTAACTTGATTTATCTTTATTTAATCTATTTAATTTTATTTGTAGTAATAATATTCTAAATTTTAAATTGTTATAAATAATTACTTATGTGTTGTGAATTGTTAATAATTGGATAATTTATGAAATTTTAGACTATATTAATTTAAATTTATAATTTTTGAATAATTTTGTGATTTTTAAACAATTTAATAATATGTTATTTTTATATAATAACAATAGTGTTAATTTTTTCACAAGCCATTTATTTGAATTTAAATAAAATCCACACAGAGAATATATTCAAAAAAAAATATTTAATAGATTTATAACATGTCATATTTATATAGAAAATTCTTTTATCACATTAAATAGTTCATATATTATTTATTTTAATATTTTTAAAACTATTTATTTGATATTTCAATCAATAAAATAATTTATACATCACTATTGTTTCATCATTAATGATAATTATTTAATCCCTAAAAATTCTAAATAAATTCACATGATGTATATAATTTTATTATATTTATAGAGACTATTTATGTTCTAAGTTTTATGATGTTTAACACTAAATTAAAATTATTACACTTATAAGATATAAGAGAGTGACATGTTGTCACTTTCTTTAGTTTTTATAATAATTACATTATTTTCACGGTCAAAAGTCTATGAAATTAATATATTCTGACCCTTAGGTGATATGGGTTTACTTTTATTCATCAAATAGAATTTTTAAAGGTGTTAGGGTAATTTTAAAATATTATTTTTACACTTAATTTCCTGATTTACCTTTAACTATGGTAAATAAAATTTTCCGAAGTTACTATTCATAATGCATAAAAATAAAAAGTAGTCCATTAACATAATTTGGACCTAATTATTCCAAATATAGAATCTATTTTTTCAAATTTAAAACACCGAAGTTGCAGTATTTAATTTAAAATTAATCCAACTGTTGAGAAAACAGGTTTTAAAAGTTAAAACATTGCAAAAGATTGAAATGTTTTTACCTATGAATTCAATGTAAAATTAATGATAATGACAGGAATTATATTTAATGGTAAAAATTATTCTATTTATAATTTAAAACCATTAAATATTATAATTTAACCATATAAATTATCTTGATGAAAAAAGTTGTTTTTAATTAAAATTTAGCGTATTTGTACTATTCATCAAAATATGAAAGGTAACAGAAAATTATTAAAAATTTATCCAAAGTAAATTTTTATATAATTATTGAAATGAATAAGTTTAGTTTTTCAAATTGAACTTATAAATGTGTCAAAAACTTGATTTAATGTGGGTGCGCCATCAAAAGACAACAAAACTGCATTTTTTGAAAAATAATTATTTTACCCGAAAAATTTATTTTGTTCTCATACCATGTTCTAGAATATGTGTAAGATGAATTATTATGTAATAAAATTCAAAAATATAGTTAATACTATTCGTAACATCTTGTTGATAATAATATATCATTGTTTAGTGAAAATCGGTATTGCGTAGAAAAGACGTTATCGAGGAAGGTCACTTTTGCGTGCAACACAAGCTAAGAATAGTGTTTGCGTATAATACAAGATAATACGTTGTTGCATACAGAGTAAGTTAATCTTGTTGTAGCGTACAACACAAGAAATCAAAGAAATTAAAAAGAATATTTCTCATAAAATCTCGGGGTGTTACATTCTACCCCTCTTAAAATGAATTTCGCCCTCAAAATTCATCGGGGTTATAAATTGTTTACTACTTGAAAGTTTCTTTTAGATAAACCCACATTGTAAAAAGGAATACTAAAACATAATTGTAAAAATTAAAGTAAGAAATGTAACAGTTACCCAAATTAACTCATCATTGGGTTTCTACATAGGAGAACATAGGTGAAAACATGGATATTTAAGAGAAATCTAACCATAAAGTTTTGATGGAGAGTGGTAGAGAAAATGGCTATGAAATAGACAACAATAAAAAATTCATAAATTAGTGATGATCTAAGGTACTATCTTATTCATTGGATATGAGAGTACTTGGACAACATTTTTGGTTTTCAAGATCATTTCCCTAAAGTTGATGAATTTCTGCATAAGGAAAAATACTTACTTGATTTCAGTGTAATATCATCATTGGTTATTCCTTGAACAATTTCCACTTCATATATTATTTAAAGAAATGAAGTTGAATTTTTCCTTCTTGAAATGTTAGCAGATCATGAAATATAATGATAGGTTATTCCATCTGTCTCAAACAAAAAGTTAACAAAAGTTATTAAATATACATAAATCCATCTATGGTGATATTAATCGTATATGATTCGAAAAATGGACTTATAATTCATCTATCATACCGGTTAATAAAATAAAACTAGTTTATACTAACTTGGGACTTCTTGTAGGCCAGTGGTAGGCGATAAAGGCCTATCTCACATCGGTTGTGGGTTCAATTCCAGCATCCATGTCCGACGCGACGGGTTGTCGCCTGTCCTACATGTTGTCCATTTTCTAAAACTATACTATCATAATATCAAAAAGTTTTAGCCTTAAACAATACTATCTGATGTCCAACATAATCCATTCCAATATTTAGGCTTATCCAAAATACTTATGTCCAATATCAGAGAAAAAGATTACTAGAGAGGTCATATACAAAGCATGTGATTACTATCATTTATCCCCCATATATCATAAGATATATCTTGTTGGTCATATTACAAACATGTGAATAAATTAATCATGTATTTTCTTGAATCATGAATTACCATAGAACCTTTGTGAAAACATGAATGCTGTAAAAAGTTAATTATTTCCACATACTAAAATCCCAAAATTTCTATATACTCAAACCATGATGTAAATTTGTCTTTATATCAGTCAGGAGCTCATTAATACTGTCAAACATATTATTTTCTCCATATCCCTTCATTATGCACATATCATATTCTTTCCAAAAATATTTCAATCACTTTTCAAGGTTAATGGTACCATACAATTGTTGAAAACCAATACATAGATATTCCAATATTCCATAATACTATAAATGAGATTCCACAACACTATTTTGGAATCCCATTACATATACACTTAATCATTCCACCACTTCGTTGTTATATTCAAAATCACCAATAGTGATCAAATGTGACTTCCCTTTTTATTTTTTACTTAATAGGTTGTTGATGTCGATCATCATTAACCCTTGGATTAGGGCATTGGTTAGTGTAATTCCCCATTTCATTGCACTTATAGCATTGAAGTGTTGGTGGTGCGTTCTCTGTTGTCTTTTCTCTATTCACATCATTAGCTACCCTTTTCCAATTACTTCAGCACTCAGATAATTGATGACCTTCTTTTCCACACTTATAACATTTTCTAGTCCCTTTAAGACAATCTACACCATGCTTCTTTCCACACTTTGAGCATAAAGAAACATTATTCTTATTTTCATTATTATTTTGAGATTTTTCCTTGAACTCCATATTTAATTTATTGTCAAAACCATGAGATGTATATGTAACACCAAATTCCAGTTCTACCTTGATAGAACAATTCACGATTTCTTCATAGCTACTTTAGTCTCTTATATATAATTCCCTTTGAAGGCTTGGTTTTAATCCACTGAAGAGTCGATCAAATTTACTTTTAGGTTGGATGATAAAACCAGATGCATACCTTGCAAGCCTTGTAAATTTTGCCTCGTATATACCAATAGATTCATCATCCTTTTTCTTAAGATAAAAGAACTCATTTTCTATCTTTTTTCTAATAATATGAGGGAAATACTTATTGAAAAACATGTTCTTGAACTCGTCCCATTCCATGGATTCAATTTCATCTTGGGGCCTTTTATTCTTAATTAGAGTCCACCACTGGTCTGCTTCACCTTCTAAATGGTAAATAGCCAAAATGAAATTTTCATGTTTTGAATAGTGAAGTATGGAAAATATCTTTTCAATGGTACCAATCCATTGTTCTGCAACAAGTGGATCAGAAGAACCACTGAAATAAGGTGGACGCTGGCTCATGAAGGACTCAATAGAGTATTGTTCATTTCTCTACTCATTTGGAAGTCCAGAATGATTTATCGCTTGTGTATGTATAGAAATAATATTTTTCACTCCATTTTCCATAACATTTAGTTGTTCATAAGGACAATAATTTCATTTCCCAGTTCATTGATCATTAACACGGTTACTTCGGGTTCCATCCATTATCTAAAACCCAAAAAGAATAGTGTGAGAGACAAATATCATACTAGGAAAACAAGATAATCAAGGGGGAGTACGTTCAATCTCTAACATCTTAGGTTTAATCCTAGGTAATTCATGATCGTTATCATAATTCTTGGACTGTAACCTATACTTATACTTAACCTTAGAGACATCCCTAGACATACCTTAGACATATCTCTAGGGATCTCACTAAAGATTTCACATCCTAGTTTCCAAAGGTTAACTAAACATTGCCTCTGATACCAAATATAGAGACCCAAAGCTTGAAATACATTGAAATTACATTACTTTGCATAATAATTAATACATAACAAAAAAAGACACCCAATGACCGTAATAGTTTAGTGTCTTTAGAAACTCAGAACATAATTTTCTAATCATGGTGAAAGATCTTGAACATCTCACATAAAGATATTCCCCTTTTGTTTTCTTACCAAAAACCTTTCTTTATATCCTGGGGAAAATAAAACATATAAAGGGTGATCTAAAATGCTCAGTAAGGGTATACATGGAGAAAATAAAACAAACCATATACATTTGAACATAAAAAACATGAACATAAATTTTAAACATCAAAATATTGAGTTGTGAAATAAATCTTGGTAGTACGTAAGGCATAGATCATAAAGGAACATCAATCATGATAAAACAGCATGGGAATAAAACATGTAATTATGTAAAACCATTAAGAACCTGATATGATTTCCATAGTATCCAAGGAATTACTGCCAAGACCATCATAGTGGACAAAGTCCATTACTGAATGAGGTTTACTTTCCATTCCAGCCCAGTATTACTGAACCAGATTTACTTACCATTCCATCCATGCCTATCTCATGAGATATAAATCTTTACCCAATAAATTGGAGGGAGATATAGCTCCCACCCATCTCATAAAGAAATTGTTCTTAAGTGTGCCACAAAATAAATGTAAATCATTCATCATAACCCAAAGAATAAAATGAGTTTCATAAACATCATCCCATCATAACAAAATCCATATAAAACAAATGGATATCATTTCATCAGAATAAAAATTGAACCTTGTAAATAAAAGAGAAATTATACTTGAAACATAATCATACTTAACAATGTCATCTTATATGGAAAATAGTTTTGATAAAACTCTTGAAATGAATTCTTGAGGAAAATATCATTTCTTCTTAAAAATTATTTTATTTTCACAAAATGCCATGTAATTTTAAAATTAAAGGATTTTGTTGAAAATAATCATGAAATCTTGTATAGGATGCTTTATAAAAGTAAGGCATTATGAAAATGTAAAAATTCTTTTATGCCATATAAGTTAAAAAAAACATTCTCCTCGTACTTTTGCTGGAAAAGTCAAAAAGTACCTCGTATGATTAACAAAAGAAAGATTCCTTCCATACCTTTTGGTAAAAGTAATAAAAGGGTATAAATTAATTTAAAAATACATGGAAGAATAGTAAACATTTTATGAAAACATTTTTAGAAAATATGGACATGTATGATAAACATAAACCCAGTAAATACTTACGAATAAACAATCTCGTATAAGAACGAGATTGGAATAATTATCCCTTACCTTAGGTCCAATTTCTTCCGTACATGTCCAGAACTCCTATATAGTGGGTTTAAAAGTATTATTAACTTTTAAAAGAACAATAATAATAATTATTATATCATATATGATTCACTTATGACTTTATATTACCTGTTTTTTTGTCAATTCAATGTTAAAGAAGCGTTTTGGGTAAAGTCGTTTCATTTATCGTACATGTTTGGAATTGTTGTTATTGATATTATTACATATATCCTGATTTAATTAATTCCAGAATGTAAAACATGATTTATATATAATATATATTCAGAATATAAAAATATATGATAGATCGATAAATGGAATGAAATACAACGTCCATGGAGACGGTAAGCCGTACGTACACATGAACACTGTTTTCGTTTCCTTATTGAATTAAATGGAAGTAAATGACATATATATATACATAAACACAGTAGACTTATTATTTCATATATTTCATGATTACTTATTATATATACTTTATAATCAATTTTGAATGGTTAACATGGAGAATGAATCTCATCACATCGTGGAGACGGTAATCCGTACGTACGCACAAACGTTGATATCGTTCCCATAATTATTGAATGAAATTGGAGTGGATGATATAATATATCATAATTATAATCATGTTATAATAATTATATATAGTTATTATTTCCACCATTATACCCGTCAAAGTATGGTGGTGGTGGAAAAACAGATTACACCACAGCGTGGAGACGGTATTCCGTACGTACGCACACGCGATGATTTCATTTTCTGTAGGATGGATAGAAAGTGAAATAGGGTTGTTTAATATTTATAATAACATATCAGTATATTATTTATACTGATTTTATTACTTTATAATTAAATAACTAAAGAAGAGGAAGTATAAGAAGAAATAAATTTTAAAGAATCGGTAAAGGATGTTATCTCTTCTTCGACGCACCTCTTCTAAACCTCCTCTTAGGGCACTAAAGATGGTATTTGAAGAAAACCATGACCTATAGTATATTTATAGGGAATTTTAGAAGAGAACTGGACTGGTTTTGGATGATATTGAAGGCTCAAAATGTTTTGAAGAGGAGATGGAGGAGGTGCCCTTTTATAAGAGAGGAGATGGACACTTTTGGAAACCTCAAAAATATTAATTTATAATAAACTCAAAACCCACCTAAAAACATAAAAAATGAATAAAATTAAAATAGGATATGATATAGGTTTGTAATATCATCATAAAATAAAATTTAGACATGTTGGGAATTTATTTTAAACCTTATCAACTTGATTTATCCTTATTTAATCTACTTAAGTTTTTTTGTGGTAATAATATTATAAATTTTAAATTGTTATAAATAATTACTTATGTGTTTTGAATTTTCCATAATTGGATAATTTATGACATTTTATACCATATAAATTTTAATTTATAATTTTTAAATAATTTTTTGATTTTTAATCAATTTAATAATATGTTATTTTTATAAAAAAACAATAGTGTCAATTTTGCCACTATTCAATTATTTGAATTTAAATAAAATACAAATAGAGGATATATTCGAAAAAAATATTTAATAGGTTCATAAGATGTCATATTTATATTGGAAATTAGTGTAGAACATTAAATAGTTCATATAATATTTATTTTAATATTTTTAAAACTATTTATTTGATATTTCAATCAATAAAATAATTTTTACAACACTATTGTGTCATCATTAATGATAATTATTTAATCCCTAAAAATTCTAAATAAATTCACATGATGTAGATAATTTTATTATCTTTCTTTATACTATTTATTTTCTAAAGTTTAGGAATTTTATCATTAAATTAAAATTATTACACTTATAAGATATAAGAGAGTGACATGTTGTCACTTTATTTGTTTTTAATAATAATTACATCATTTTCAAGGTCAAAAGTCCATGAAATTAATCTATTACTACCCTTAGGTTATATTAGTCTACTTTTAGTCATCCAATATTATTTTTTCAGGTTTTAGGGTAATTTTATAATATTATTGTTACCCTTAATTGCCTGATTTACCTTTAACTATGATAAATAAAATTTACCGTAGTTACTAATCATAATTCCTAAAAATAAAAAGCAGACTTATAACATAATTTAGACCTAATAATTCTAAATATGGAATCCATTTTTCCAAATTTAAAATACAGAGGTTTCAGTATTTAATTTAAAATTAATCCCGCTGTTGAGAAAATGGGTTTTTAAAGTTAAAACATTGAAAAAGATTGAAATGTTTTTACCTATGAATTCAATGTAAAATTAATGATAATGAAATAAATTATATTAAATGGTAAAAATATATTCTATTTATACTTTAAAACCATTCAATATTCTAATTTTACCATATAAATTATCTTGATGAAAAAATTTGTTTTTAATTAAAATTCAACGTATTTTTACTATTCATAAAAATATGAAAGTTAACAGAAAAACATTAAAAATGTATCCAAAGTAAATTTTTATATACTTATTGCAATTAATAATTTTATTTTTTCATATTGAACTTATAAACATGTCAAAAACAATATTTAAAGTGGGTGCGCCATAAAAAATGACAAAACTGCATTTTTTGAAAAATACTTATTTTACCCGAAATATTTATTTTGTTCTCATAACATGTTCTATAATATGTGTAAGATGAATTATTATATAAAAAAATTTAAAATATAGATAATATTGTTCATAACGGATAGTTCATAATGATATATCACTGTTTTGTGAAACTCGGTATTGCGTACAACACACGCTATCGGGGAAGGTCCCTCTTGCATGCAACACAAGCCAAGAATAATGTTTGCATATACTACAAGCTAATACGGTGTTGTGTACAGCGCAAGATAATCTTGGTGTAGCGTAAAACACAATACATCAACAAAATTAAAAAGAATATTTCTCATAAAATCTCGGTGTGTTACACACCATATTCAGCCATTTTGGTGTGCTTGTAGATTTCATTCTTAGGGATCAGATGAAGGTAATGGGCCCTATTATGTTCAATTGAGTAGGTTAGAATGAGGATGTAGATGATTATGGGTGGAACACCAGATAAATGCTACTTCTTTAATTATTATCTTACCTGTACTTTGGACCCTGTTATTTGGTTTTGGTTTATTTACCTAACATAACATACTACCTCTAAACAGGTCAGGTTTTATTTTTGTTTAATGCTAATCCTATAGTTATCCATTTATTTATTAATTGTCAATTTATTTTTTATCCCTTTATTTATCATACTCATATGTTACCTAATAGTAAGGTCATAGACTCCCCACACTATTTTAGAGGATCTTGCTGTTAGTCGGTGACCTCTTACATATGGGGAGGGGAGCATGAGGTTGTGTGGAACCCCTGGCTCAGAACTAATGTTTTAGGTCATTGTGTTGTATAAATATACTAATATTATAATAATATTTTAAGATAATGATCCAAAAATTATTTGTGATATGTCGGAATTTACCACATGTTAATTCAACACACTATGTGATTGAATAACTCTCAGTACAGGTTTTCCATTTTAAATTGGACATTTAGTTTAAAACTTGAATTGCATAATGAAAACTCCAAACACACACTTTTATTCTACTAATACTTTATAAAAATAATCCATAAGTCATTTTTGATGTTTAATAATCAGTCACATGTCAATATGATATATTGTGTTCCTATTTTGATTAAAAGTGTGTGTTTTGATATAATATAAATTTTTTAATTAAAAACATGCATGCCATACTCAAAACTAATAAAACATTCTTATATTGTCTTGATAATTTAAAATAATGATCCATAAATCATTTTTAATATATAGGAATATAACAACCCTTCTCTTTATTACGCATTAATTAATGATTTGTTATATAATATTACACTCAATAAAAACTAGAATATAAAGAAGTATAGTTTATTTTAGAATTATGTATATTGTATAACGTCTTGAAATTGGGATACAACAAAATTATTGAAAAATTCCTTAACATGATTCTAAAATTCCATGGATTTTAAAACAGCACGGAATAACCTGGGAACATACATAAGAAATGGTCAATCTATAATGCACATTAAGGGAATAAACATGGCATAAAATGAATAAAGTAATACATGTTAGACAATAGTCATATCAAATGGGAATAAAAAGAGTGAGAATCATAAACATGAACAATGAGGCATGATATAGCCTAATAATGTAAGGGAAACATGGAAAATGTGGCAACAAATTAAACCACTTCATCATAAAAGTTGGTTAAAGATAAATACAAAAACAAAATGATGGAATACGTCCTATAAAGGAATCAGGTTCACTTCATGTACCAACTTGATGTCTCATGTGACTAAATATTACCCAATGCATTAGAGCGCTATTTAATTCTGGGTTCACCCATTACTTTTATCTCATTCTCATGTTAAGTGTGTCATATAGATCATACATCATGGATTCAATCAACATTATATTTTATTGAAAAATAAAATAGTATGGAATAAATACATTTAAGTCCTATGTAAAATAATTATAAATCTATAAAGGTGGACACTCTTGATAGTAAATGAGTATGGTATTGACTTTAAAATTGTTTTGGTATGGAAAATCATGGTAAAATTTAGAATGCATAACAACGTCACTTAAAAATTAATAAAATGGGTTAAAGAAATTGAATGAGGTATCTCATCATTTGGAGATCAAATGTCAGTAATAGTGACATGGAAAGACATATACCAACATTAGGAATTGAAAATAGAAGGCATAATATAATAATGAAACTATAATACAAAAGTGAACGATAGGACCCATTACTTGAGTGTGTGACTCGAAATGCTCAAAAGGAGTTTCTTTAGAGTTTGGTGGAATCTTAGGAGGCCTCTAGAGACGGTATGGAAGAGTAAAGATGCGATCAAAGGATTTTGAGTCAAGATAAGTGGGAGCTTGGGTGGTTTTATATTGGAAATGATTGGGGAATTATTTATCATTTCTTAAACATAGGATTTAGACTCTATATAATATAATAACAAAAAACACAAAATTTCAAATGGTTTCTTCCAAATGGGAGTGGTTTTCATTATTTTATAAGTCTATGGGATGAAATTAACAAAATAATACTGTTAGTTATGTGGAAGCGAGTCATAATCTAAAAGAAATGTTTTTCAAACCTTAAAATATATTAATGGTTTTGGAGGATTCATAAAGGATTTATAAATTAATAAAATAAACATAAAATCACATTATTTTAAATAAAAAACATAAATTTGGTCTTTTATACCCTTTATATTATTTATTAAGTTACTTTTGGGTCATTATGATGTCATAATACACATTATATATATATATACACTATATTTAATTTTTAACCGAAAATTCAACTATCTCAAAAAATTAAGAAAAATTCACTATAGGAAAATTTTGATATTCTTATTCCAAAAATAATATTAATTTTATCTAAATAATTTTCTAAGTATGTGTATTATAAATTTTAAAATAATAATAAACATTTATTGAGAAATGTTGGGTATTTTTAACAATAACAGTTTTTGAACCCTTATAAAAATTACTTTTTACTTCATTAAAATAATATTATAATTTATATTTAATAAAAATTATTTAATAATAAAATTTTGTTAAAATTTTATTTATTAAAAAATATATTAATTCATAAAAATAAATTACTTTATTAAATTTTAATATTACCCAAAAAATAGAATTTGTGTTTTATTGTATCAAAATAAAAATAATTTATAAAGTAATAACAATAATATGAAAATTTATTTATTATTATATAAACAATAAGGTATATACTCATATTTCTAGGGTCTTGATACATATCACTTTAATACACCAACAAAAGCCCTAAGGGTAAGGTGCATGACTCCGAGACTTTCATGGGATGGTTCCGCGTACATGTTTTATAACATCCCGACCTTTTCTTACATTACTATTACATTGTTTCAAAGATAAACAACATAATAGTATTACACATTGAGGATCCAATGGTTTAGTGTCTTGCGAAAACTAGGACTATACATAACAAATACAACATCAAGCATAAACATTCATTTAATTTCTTCTTCTATAACTTCTTATTGGCACTTGTCCTCTCCTTAGTACATGTAACCACCTGAGGATATACATCAAAAGGGGTGAGATAAAAGCCCTGTAAGAGGATAGATAAGAACAATATATCATGGGGTGAGCATAATCATAACATATACAAAAGATCATGAACATTAGAGGAGCATAAATAATAGACTTGAAATGTGGCAATGCATAAAAATGAAACATCATGTCTTAGTGGTTAACTACCACACATACTTGTGAACCAAGCTAGAATCTTTTTCACACATCATTTCACATTTACTCATGAGATTAATCACTTTACCAAATGCATTGGAGAGCTATATAATTCTGGGCGCACCCGTCACATTGAAACATTCATATTGCGCTATATAATTCCGGGCGCACCCGTCACATCATAACATTATCATTTATCATGCATGTCACAATGAACATATAACATAAATGAACATAATAAAACCATCAAAGGGAATGAGTTTCATATCAAAAGAAAACATCTATAAACATTGGGTTCCCAAAATAATGAGGGAATAACTACATGTTACAAGAACTGTCAATCTTGAATGAGAAGTAAAAGGTGTGTTCTTGAAGGAAGAGTTATTTTGGAAAACATTTGGTTTTTCATAAATACCAGTGAAAACCATGTATATCCCAGAAAAGTAAATATAATTATGGACAAAATAATTTTAAGGATTAACCATATCAAAAGTGGAGTGAAAGAGGTAGAACCCGAAGGATGAAAGTTGGGTTCGAGAATTTCCCCTTACCTTGTACCCGAATGCTTCCTTCTCTTTAATGTCCTGTATAATGAAATTATATTCATTAATTAGAAATCCAGAACCATTTTTAAATTAATAGGGTTCATTATGGTTTCATTAGGTCATATTATGTTCTTTTGGATGATTTATATAGTTTAAAAAACATTGTTCGGGGATGTTCGTTTTTATGGTTTTTCTTGGGTGGTTCACTTGTATTCTTAAATTGAAGTTCGGGTAGATCATGGGTAAAAATCCAAAAATGATATTACAAGTTATTAGTGATATTAAATGATATTTAATTATTTTATAATAAATTATATTAGATCCATTTGGGTGAATCATTAGATAAGAATTAAATGATGATTATTTGGGTTAATTTGAGCGGTTTTTGGATCACAACGAACTTGTTTTAACTTTTCACTTAGTAATATGGCCATTTGTTATTTCCAGAACTTAAAATAGAACATAATACATATAAAAAATTCTGTTTCAACCATAAAAATTGTTTCATGACCTGATCTGAAGGTAGAAATGGAAGAAGAGAGCATGTCGTTTTTGAAGGTGATAAATTAACACCTCATGAACAACGTTCTCTTTAATAAAATAAAAGGAAGAGGGAAAGGGTGTGGGGTGATATAATATCCCATTAGAATCATAAAATTACATTATATGTATAATAATGGAGTTATAAAACAATTTTGATGAATATAGGTGGGGATATATCAAGAAAGGAACTTGAACTTGAAAGGAAATTAAAGGAGAAGAGGGAGGGAAATTACCTCTTGAATCCTTCACTTGAGAACCTCCTTAAGGTCCTAAGATTGGTATTTTGATGAGACCAGAAGATCTTGGAAGTGGGGTAGGGGATAGGGGAGATGATTGGGCATATCTTAGACAATTATTGAAGCTTGAGAGGTGTGGTTTGGCAAGAGGAGGGGGGAGGGATTATTTATACTTGAGGAGGGAGGTGTTTTTGGTATAAAATATTAAATAAAATAACATATCAAGAGTTAGACTTATAATAGTAGTTTTTTGACATCATAAATCATATATTAATATAATATAATTATTTTTAGGATTTAATTATTCTTTATAATTCGAATTCATTAATTTATTAAAAGGAAAGTGAAAGAAAGAGAAAAAGACACTTTAAGAAATCACCTTTTGACTTTAGGCTTTGGAAAGTTCTTTTTATGTTTGAGAATTGGATTTATTGTATTTTAAGGAACCATTTATGAAATTTAATATAATTTGGCCGAAAATAAAGTTATAGAATGTTTATGTCATCATTACATCAATAATGATGCAATTTAGTATACACCGATTATGCAAAAAACTGTATTTTTTCACTATTCACCCGAAAATTGAAGTATTTCAGAAAAAACCGCAAAATTTACCCCTACCATTTTTCAACGTTTAGAATCCTAAAATGAATTTTATTTTACAAAAATAATTATCTAAATATTATTAATTTAATATTTAATTAAAATCATAATTTACTTAAAAAACAATTTTTAAGATTAAAACTGATTTTATAGTTCTTTCAAAAATTACGTAGGGACTTATAAAATTATCTAAAAACTATTAAGAATTGATTCAATAATTTATGAATACATTTCAGGGAAATAAATATTCTTTTAAATTAAATAATTAATTATAATTATTTATTTATGACTTATAAAATATAAAAAACGTTTACTAAGGTCAAATTGTCACTTTATAAGATGTCTAAATATTATTTTATTATTCATAGGTAATGTTTCTCTTATTTTGGATGATTTACTATTCATAAGTGTCATATTTCTATTCATAAGGGTATGTAACTATTCCTAAGGGTACGTTACTATTCACCAAAAATTATTTTTGTTTCATTAGACTCCAAAAATCATCTTGAACACAACCGTGTATGTTGGATTTTCAAAATTACAAACATAGGAGTGACAACATTATGTTTAAAGGTCACTTATCACTTAGTAGTTCATTATTTTCTATTTTAATTTTATTTTGTGACATAAATATAAGAATATAATTTCCATTGAAAAACATTGGGTTGTTACATAGTTTAGGCCGTGATCTCGAAGAGCTTGAACTTCTCTCATAAATGGTTTCAATCAAGATTAATTTGTTGTATCTCAACTTGGGATTGATCAAGGGAAAATCCTAGTGATGTTATCTTCCTAAAATGCTCTGATTAATGGGATTCATAGGGTATAATCCTACTGGTTAAGGCTATCACTTCCTTTATTCATGTAAATTATTTATGTTAAAAACCTAAATTTATACTAATCATGTGATCATTGTTCAACAACTATACTATCAATAATAATGATACTTAAATGTATTTTAAATCTGATAGGATAAAATCAAAGAAGTTTATGTGTTTTCTATAACAATATTAGATAATAATACAATAAATTAAATTATAAGTGGAATTTTATTTATAATAGTTTGAGTCGTTACAATATCCCCCCTTTTCAGAAAATTTTCCCTCAAAATTTTCATTCCACACAATAAAATAGATGAGTGTAAATCTGTTTCATAACCTCATCTGGTTTTCGTGTTGTTTTTTCAAACTTGTGGTTTCTTCACAACACTTTGGCCAGGTGTATTTTTTTATTTCTTATAACTTTATCTCTACGATCTAAGATCTCCACTGTATACTATTTATAGTAAAGGTCATTATATAATGGTACAACCTCTGTATTGAGTACCTGTGAGGGGTCTAGTATGTACTTCATTAAGACGTATACATAGAATACATCATGTACTTGAGATAAGTTAGGTGGGGTGCTAGTCTATAAGCCACCACTCCGATGCGATCAAGGATCTTAAAGGGGATGAGGTATCTTGGACTAAAATTTCACTTCATTCAAAATATCATCACTTTATTCCATGGTGATATGTAGAAAATATACCATGTTTACAATATAAAAATCTAGTTATCATCGATGATTTTTATCATAGTTCTTCTATCAAATCTGAGCAGCCTTGATGTGCTGCTAAATGGTCTTAACCTATTCCCCCATTTCCTCAACCATATCTAGACATTGCAATTTTCGTTCACCATATTTGTCCTATTATGAAGGTGTTTTCACCTATTCCCATAATGGGATTCATAGGTAGGATTTTGGATGCTTGGGTATAAATTATTATTGTAAGAGAACTCGGAGAGAGGTAGTTTTTGGTCCCATCCTTCTTTAAAGTTCATAGAACATGATCTCAACATATCTTCAAGTGTCTAAATAATATGATCAGATTGAACATCATTTTGGGGATGATAAGCTGTACTGAAGTTTAGTTGAGTGTTCAGATCTTTTTGGAGAGTTTTCCAAAACATATTGGTAAATGTTGGATCTCAATCAGACACAATTCATAGTGGTACTCCATGCATCCTTACGACTTCTCTAATGTATATCCTTACAAGTTGATCCAGGGAAAATTCCTCTCAAAACAAAATGAAGTGTGAATTCTTTATAAAACGATCCACCCAAACCTATATATAATTATTTCCTCTTTCTGTCTTTATAATACTATTGATAAAGTCCACAGTGATGTTTTCCCATTTCCTTGTAGGTATGGGTAATAATTGCATCATTTCCTTGGATTTTTTTCTTTTTTTTCCTTTACTTGCTAACATACAAGACTTCTTGATATATATTATACTCCTTCCTCATATTTTACCACCAATAGTGTTCTTTAAGATCTTGATACATCTTCATGATTCTAGGATGGATAGATAAGGTTGAACTATATCCATTATCCAACAACTCCTTCTTTAGCTCAGGATTTGATGGTACAGATAACCATGAACCAAATCTTACAAATCATTATTCATAAATATTTAACACTATTTATTTCCATTTTCTTATAGTTTACACTTTCTTTTTAATTCTTACATCATTTATTTAATAATACTTTATCCTATCTATAAGGTATGGTTGAGAAATAATTTGTGAAAGGAGTGATGAACTTCCTTCCTTTATGACTACCATGTCTATACATTTCAAATCTAATAAGATTTGATCCCTCTCAATTCACATCAATGATATAATTTCTAGATCCTTAAAACTAAGAGTGTTTTTTACTTTATTTTATTTTATAGGATGGCAGTGGATTGAGCAATCATAGTCCTTGATCATCTCTAACTATCATCATTGGTGCATACTCAACAATTTCTATGTGAATGTATATGTGAGACTTTTGTGATCCAAATATATTTTACACTTATCCCAAAAGAGGAAATGCATCCTTATTTTCAATAGGAATAAAACTATATTCATTTCTAGATCATGCATTAGGTTGTTATATTTGTGAACTTTTAACTGCCTTAAATCATAGTCTACCACTTTTTCATTCTGCGTTAACACACAACCCAATACCTTCTTAAAAGAATAACTAAATACCCTAAAAATTTCTCAAATTATGGGTAGTGTGATTACATGTGTAGTGATAATCCTCCTTTCCAACTACTTGAATATATCTCCACATTCATCATTCCAAGTAAACATGACTCCCTCCGAGTTATCTTGGTTAGAGGGTTTGGAAATTGCAAGGATTTTCTCACAAATTGACAATAATACCCCTATAATCTAAGGAAACTATAGGTATTTGTCCAAAATGTTGTACTCAACCATCCTTCAATTGCTTAAATCATTTAATGGTCAAAAAATATCTCATTTATTGTGATTATATTCACTAATAAAGATACTTTATTTAACCAAAACTCACATTTTCTATACTTGGCAAAAAGCTTCTCCCTTCATAAGGTCTTTAGCACAATGCTAAGATGCTCCTCATTTTCATCCTTGAATTTGGAGTATATTTTAATATCATTAATAAATAATACCAAATATTTGTCAAGGTAATCTCTAAAGACTCTATTCATCAAGTTCATAAAGATTACTTGAGCATTAGTGAGTCCAAATTGAATTACTATGAACTCATAGTGCCCGTACCTTGTATGAAAATCTATCTTGGGGACATCCTCCTTCACCCTAAGTTGGTAATATACTGACCATAGATCCACCTTGTAAAAGTATTGTGCTCCAAATATCTAATCAAATAAGTTATCAATCTTTTCCAGATGATACTTGTTCTTTATCGTGATCTTATTGATCTAATGATAATCAATTAAAAGGCGCATTGAAACATCTATATTCTTGACAAAGAGGACTGATGCACCCCATGTTGAAGCAATTAGGCATATGAAAACTTTATCTAGATTATAAAATAGTTGTTTCTTCATCTCCCCAAGTTCCAAAAAAGACATTCTATATATAGTATTGGATAATAGTAACACTCCAGGTATAATCTCGATTGAAAATTCAACCACTCAGCTAGAAGGAAGACCAGACAGTTCCTAGGGAAACACACCAGCATATTCCCTCACAATGGGAATATCTTCAAGGATGATTATTTTTTTAGACTCAAACATTTTATCTATATATTATTTCTCATAGGGTACTAATATACATTCTTGAGATGTTGGTATTAAACAAGATTGATCATCCTCCTTGCACTAGTGTAGAATCAGAGTACCATTCACGATATGGAGAGCGATTTCATTTTTGTGGAAATTTATGTCGGATCTATATATGGAAAGCCAATAAATGCCCACAATTGTATAAAATTCCACCAAAGGAAGTGTGAAAAGGTTATATGATATGTTCATCCTTAAAATTTTGACAGGGGAGTGCTTATATACTTGGGATAAATAATTTCCCTATTTACCATTTTTACTGGTAGATCTACTTATATTATTTGTAGTGGTGTTTGAATAGTTATTCTAAAATTCTGTGATATTAAGGACTGTGTATAACAATAATAAAAAATTATATTTTCTATTATTGAATGAATAATTAGAATAAATTTCACCACTTTATTTTCAGGATCTAGCTTAGTGGTTTTGATGGAAAAATCTCTCCCTTTCCACCTTGGAGGTTAATGGTTGTCCCTGAAAATCCTTGAATTAGTGCATTGGTTTGAAAAAGTGTCATGGTTTATTATAGTTGAAGTGATGAACAATGTACTCATGGTTTACCAGAGCATTCCTTACCTCTATCTCATTAATAAGTTTATTTTATCTACAGTAATTATCCAGATTTCCTTTTTTCCTTCACCTAAAACATTTCCTCACCCCTTAAGTAATTTCTAGGGTGTTTTTTTCTACACCTTTGACAAGTGGGATGTTGAAATTTCATGGAACTTTTAGATTTATCCATTGGAACACTAGAATTAAACTCAACTTTTCTATTCTTATCCTTATGGTACCCTTGTGATTCTCTAATCTCCATATCGACTTTAAGGTCACATAAGACAATTTTCTCATAGCTATCAAAGTATCTAATCTCTAGGGATTTTCAAATACTAGGTTTTACTCCACCAATTAAGAGGTGAACCCTACATTTGAGGGTAATGAAAAAGTCAGTGGCATATTGTGTAAGTCTTATTAATTTTTCCTCATACTTTCCTATATATTCATCGTCTTTTTTTATTGTGGTCAAGGAAATACCTTTCGATTTTAATTTGGAGAGTATGAGGAAAATATTTATCAAAAAAAAATTTTCGGTATTCCTTGCACCACATTACTTCAATATCTTACATAGTCTATATATTATTGATCAATTTACACCACTAATCAGTTACTACCTCTATATGATAAACAACCAGTAGAAACCTATCTTGTTCGAAATATTGAATTATGGAGAGGATCTTCTCAATAGATTTGATCCATTATTCCACGATTAAGGGATCAAATGATTCATTGGAAGTTGGAGGCCTTTTTCACATAAAGATCTCAAATTTTAGCGTTTTATTTCTTTGGGGTATTTGGGTTCTCCTCCTAATCTAGGTTTCTATTCAAAACCTCAGTGAGCCGGGAGAGTATCTTAAAAAATTTTGTGCTTCCCTCTACCATCGAGTTGGGCATCTCATTGTGGGAAATCATAACATTTCCCATCACATTGATTGTTTACCCAATTCCTCCTATTTCATACCATTGAATAGAATAGAGGAAAAATTAGGGATAAATATTTTTAAACTATTAAACACATAAATGGTAATCCAATAACATTAAATAGATAACTTATATATTACATGCATTTGTTGACTTATTAATTTCTAGGATTCAATCTATGTTATCTATGATATATTTACTAAAATATATTCTTGTGGAAATTTTTTCCCTTAATAATGGTTTGTAATGAGCTTAAGAATTTACCAAATAATATCACCTAGGAGTTTCAAACCAGGTGTTCAGTTAGACCCGTTATCATGCAACCATTCTTTGTTGAGTCTATATCAACAAGATGTTTTTTGGTTTTACCTCTATGTACATTTTTGCCAGAGCCACATCCACTTTTAGTATCTATAAAGGGATTTACTTTACTGATAAACCCCTTACACAATACTTACCAAAATTTAGGGATGTTTTTTTATACTTATATTTATCCTTAAGGCTTTCAATAGAGTTTTCTAATCCTAATCCCAAAAATAATGAATCTTTTCCTTTTATACTAACTATAATAAACCTTATATTTATTAAACATTAATTCATTATTAATTACATAACATTAAACATAATAAAACCTAGAAGATAGATAAGTCTAGTGCACTTGGAAATTAGGTACATAGCATAATATTGTGAACATGGGATATAACAACAGTATTGAAAACTTCCCCAATATGCTTCTAAAATTCCATGAATTTTAAAACTCCATAGGATAACCCAGGGACATACATAAGAAAGGAGTGATATATAAATACCATTAAGGTAATAAACATGTAATAACACGAATAAAAAAAATACATGTTAGAAAATGTTCATATCAAAGGGCCATAAATGGAGTAGTAATCACAAACATGAATAACGAGGCATGATATATAATGATAACATAAGGGAAACATGGGAAATGTAGAAACAACTTAAAACACTACATCATAATCATAGGTCAAGGATAAATTCCAAGACATTATGATAGAAAAATTCCCAAAAAATAATTAGGTTCACTTCCTATCCCAAAATGATGTCTCTTAAGACTAAATATTACCCAATGTATTGGAGAACTATATAATTCGGTGTGCACCCTCCATTTTGATTTCATTCCAATGTTTATGTGTTCCACATAGATTATACAACATTGATTCATGCAAAGTCATAATTTATTACATGATTAAGAAGTTTGGAATAAATAAAATTATGTATCATTTCAAATAAGTATAAGTATACAAATGTGAATAACCTTGATAGGAAATGGGTATGGTATTCACTACAAATTGTTTTGGCATAAAAAATCATGGATAAATTTCGATAACATAACAACATCACCTAAAAATTTAAAAAATGTGTTGATGAAAGTGAAAGGGTTATATCATTATTTTGACATAAAATTTTCTATAATATTGACATGGAAATAAATATCCCAACATCAGGAATTTAAAATAGAAGGCATAAGATAATAAAGAAACTAGAATAAAGAAGAGAATGAGAGGATCCCTTACTTGAGTTTGTGACCACAAATGCTTGGGAGGAGATTCTTGAGAGATTGGTGGAGTATTGGGAAGTCTATAGAGAGTAGAGACCAAGGTAAGGACTTTCTTAAAGTATTTTTAGTGAAGATAAGTTGGAGCTTGGGTGGGATAATATAGGAAATGAGTGGAAAAATTATTTATCTTTTTTCAAACTTATGTTTTGGACTCTATATAATAAAAAAACCAACACCACAAAAATTCCCATGGTTTTTTCCAATTTTTACTACCAAATGGGAGTGGTTTTAATTATTTTATAAGTCTAAGGTATAAAATTAATAAAATAATACCCTTTATTATTTGTAAGTGAGTCATACTCATAAAGAAATGATTTTTAAACCTAAAAATATATTAATGGTTTTGTAAGATTTATAAAGGATATATAAAATTAATAAAATAAACATAAAATTACATTATTAAAATAAAAATCATATATTTGGTCATGTATACCCTTTATAGTATTTTTTAAATCTCTTTTGGGTCACTATGATGTCATAATACACGTCGTATATTTAGATCGTATTTAATTTTTACCCGAAAAACCAACTGTCTTAGAAAATTATGAAACGTAACCGTTGGATAATTTCAAAGTAATGATTCAAAAAATAATATTAATTTTATTTAAATAATTTTCCAAATATGTTTATTTTCACTTTTAAAATAAGAGTCGACATTTATTGAGAAATATAGGGGTTTTTTGAAAATAATAATTTTTGAACCCTTATACAAATTACATTTTACTTGATGAAAATAATATAGTCATTTATATTTAATAAAAATATTTTATAAAAATATTTTCTTAAATTCTTATTTATTTTAAAAAATTCATTAATTTATCAAAACAAATTCCTTAATTAAATTTTAATAGTACCCAAAAAATACAATTTGTATTTTATTGTATCAAAATCAAAATAATTTATAAAGTAACTAGAATTGGATGAAAATATATTCATTATTATATACAAAATAATTTTACAAAAATCATATTTCTATGGTTTTGACACATATCTATTTAATAAAACAATAAACTCCTTATTTATAAGGTGCACGAATGTGAGACTTTCATGGGGTGGTTTGGTGTACATGATTTGGTTCGTGATCTTGATGAGCCTGAAATTATCTAATAAGTGGTTTCACTCATTCTTAAGTTGTTGGATCTTAGCTTGAAATTGATCAAGGAAAAGAGAAAAGATGCCATCTCCCTCAGAAGCTCTGATAAAAGGTCTTTATAGGGTCTGATCCTACCGGTTGAGGCCATCAATTCCTTTTTCTATGTCAATTGGATTTGTTAAAGACCTACATTTATAAAAATCATGTGATCATTATTCAATGGATATATTATTAATGATAATAATACTTACTGGTTTTTTGAAGTCGACAAGATAAAGATAAATAAGTGAATGTGTTTTCTATAACCATATTAAATAATAATACATTAATTTAAATCATAAGGGGAATTTTATTTATAATAGTTTGGGTTTTTACAAGGAATAGAATTCACATCAATCTAATACATGGTCTGTCCAGTATGACTCATAGTGTATGTTTTCTATTTAAAAGTAATATTTTAGTTCAAAATACATGTCACTTAATAAAAAATGATATAACACACTCCTATTTTCTTGATAATTTAAGAAAATGATCCGTAAGGAATTTTCTATTTATAAGAACCATCCTCACATAAATCTAAATAACAATGTGGTTTGTATAACTAAAAGTGATTTTTTAAAATTTATATTTTATCAAAAAAAATTTCACATAATCAAAACTAAGAAAACATTCTTGTATTTTCATGATGATTTATAAAAATGATCCATAAGTCATTTTTGATATGTATAAATCATCATCACATTAATCTGATACACAAAATTACCTGTATGACTCAAAGTGCATGTTTTCAATTTAAAAGTAACATTTTAATTCAAAAAATATAACTCGGTTGAAAACCAGAAAAACACTAATACTGTCTTGATAATTTAGGAGAATAAAAAATAAGTCATTTTTATGTATGGGAATCATCCTCACATCAAATTGACACAATGTGTGGCCAATATGATATAAAGTGAGTCTTTTTTACTTTAAATTTTCATTTTAGTATAAATCACACCCCACATACTAAAAACTTAGAAAACACACTCATATTGTGTTTATAATTTTATAAAATGACACATAAGTCATTTTTGACATGTAGGATTCATGCTCATGTCAATCCAACACATAATGTGACCAGTATGACTTAAAGTGCATGTTTTCAGTTTAAAAGTCACGTTTTAGTTAAAAAGATTCATGACATACTCTAAGCCTAAAAAATACACTAAAATTGTCTTGATGGTTTAGGATAATTATCCATAAGTAATTTTTAACGTATGAGAATTTTTCTATTCTAAATTCAATATATGATGTGACTAGTATGATTTATAGTGCATGTTTTTTTGTTTAAAAGTGATATTTTTGTTAACAATGAACTCCACTCAATAAGGACTGATAAAATTAATTCAAATTATATTTATACATTAGAAAAAATTTCCATAATTTATTTTTGATTTTTATTAATCATCCTCACATAAATATGATACACGATGTTACCCGTATGACTCAAAGTGCATGTTTTCAGTTTAAAATGACATTTTAGTTAAAAACACTCAACAAACCAAAAAACTAAGAAATAAAATTTTAATGTTCTTTATATTTTATGAAAATTATCCCTAAATAATTTTTGATTAGTAGTAATTATCCACACATCAATCAGATACATGATGTGACGAGTATGGCTTAAAGTACATGTTTTCAGTTCAAAAATGACAATTTAGTTAAAAACTTGTATCACTCACTAAAACCAAGAAAACAAAGTTTTATTGTCTTGATACTTTTTTTAAACAATATATATTTCATTTTTGATGTATAATAATCAACCACACATCAATATTACACACAATGTGCCTTTTATGACCCAAATTGTATATTTTTATTTAAATTTGACATTTAAGTTTAAAAGACAAGTGACGTACTCAAAATTTATAAAATGCATTCATATTTTTTAATAATTTAGTAAAATTATCCACAATTCATTTATGATGTATAGGAATCAACCTTAACTTATTCTGATATATGGTGAGATTGGTATGACTTGGAATGTGTATTTTTAGTTTAAAAGTGACATTTTAGTTAGAAATGTTAGTAAAACTACTAATGCTGCCTAATATTTTAGTAAAATGATCCATAGATAATTTTTTACATGTATGTATTAGTTACACATCACTCAATAATAAAGTGTACCCGATATTACTCTGAGTGTGTGATATTTTATTTTAAAGTCACATTTTAGTTCAGAACACACTCCACTTGTTCAGAACCAATAAAACACATTCTAATTATGTTGATACTTTAGTAAAATGATACATAATTAATTTTTGATGCCTATACATTAACCAAATTTTCATACAACACATGATGTGCCCAATATTGTTGAGTCAATAAGGTTTTCCTTATGACTTTTCCATTCCTTCTTGTTTTGAAAATCACAAACACCTTATACTTAAGAAAATCTATATTTTACTTCTCTAAGGAAAATTTCCTTCCTTAAGGAAATTTAACCTTACCTATATTTCCTTATACATATCAATATTTTTTTGATGTATAAAAATCAGATTCATACCTAAAACCTCATAATCATATAATACTTAGATATGAACCATTCTATTTTAGGATCCGAATTCTGGATATGAACTCTAAAAAAGTTTCATTCCGAATTCTGGATACGAACTCTAATGAAGTTCCACTCTGAATTATGGATACGCACTCTTACAAAGTTGAACTCTGAAATTTTACTAGTTCGACTCCGAACTTCTATGAGTATAACTCCGAACTTCTACTAGTTCGACTCCAAACTTCTACTAGTTCGACTCAGAACTTCTATGAGTTCGACTCTGAACTTCTACTAGTTAGACTCTGAACTTCTATGAGTTTGACTCCGAAATTTTACTAGTTCAACTCTGAACTTCTATGAGTTCGACTCCGAACTTCTACTAGTTCGACTCTGAACTTATACTAGTTCGACTCCAAACTTCTACAAGTTCGAATCCAAACTTCTACTAGTTCAACTCTGAACTTCTATGAGTTCAACTTCGAAATTGTACTAGTTCAACTCCGAACTTCAATAATTTTGACTCCGAACTCTGTGAGTTCAGATTCTGAATTCTAGTGAAACTAGACTTCGAATTTCCTTAGAAATTCAGACTCTATATTTCTACAGAATTCAGGTTCTGAATTCTTATAAAACAGAATCTAAATATCTCTTTATTATAGAGTCCAAATTCCATTTTGGGTAGACTCCAAACTTTTATTTTCTTTCATTCTGAACTTCATTTTGATTATGCTTATAGTTGTTTCATTAAAAAAATGATGTCGTGCTTTCAATTATTATCTAATTGTTGGTTGAGTGACACATGTATAGGTCCCTTTGAGATTCAAGGATAAATATGACCGTTGGAGGAGGGAGCTGATCGTTGGAGCTTCACCTATAAATAGAAGCTCATTTGAACGATCTCGACATAGAACATTGACACAAATTGTGCTTATATGCTGTTTAAGTGATTTCTAGATAGAGAGGCTCTTTCAACTCTCAGAGCTTCATGTAGAAAGTTTCAATAGCTTGTTCAACGTTTTCCTTGTATAGACTTTCTTCGTGCGACTCTGATTTTTGGTGATTACAATCGAGGGATTCTGGGGATAGGAAGACAGAAGCTCCAAAACCTTGAAGTTTAGGGCTTCCTTGCTGAGGAAGATAGAGGTGCCGACTACCTGATAGTTGAGGTCTTGTAGGGATAGCAAGACAGATTCTGATCTTCATATCGAGGGATTAACCTGGTGTGGGTTAGACATACTTTCTTGAAAGTATAAATCAAGGGACCTTTATTCAAGGTTATTGGATACCCTTCTCTTTGGGTTAAAAGAGTTATTGTTTGTTACTTGTAGTTTTTACTACTTGACTTTTCTGCTGTATTTTGTATTGTTGAGGAAAGTGTACTTTCTTATACTTCCTTATCTTTGTACTCTGATTTAGTTAGATTCTATACGCTTTGAGGTAGAATCTTAATCTTTGTAACTTTTTTTAAGTTTCATTTTTGGAATCACTATTCCAGAATCTAGAAAGTCTTTTGTACTCATAGAGGTCTTGTGAATTATCTTCTTTAACCTTGTTAAACATAACAATCCTAAAAATTTCGTAAGGAAATTTTAAAAGGTACAATTCACCCCCTCTTTTATATGAGAATATCATTCTTATTTCGATCCTACATTTGGTATCACAACATATATCATATTCAGAGTCATACCATCCTAACAATTGGTATCAGAGTAGGCGAACTCATACCCTGTATAAATATAACACTTGGTAATGGATAATTAGTTCCATATGAATTAATCTCACGATTATATTCAGAAGAGATTTTTCAGATTTGCTTTTTCGGATTCATATTTCCGAATTCATATTTTTTCAGAATCTATTTTTCAGAATCATAGTTCAGATTCACTTTTTCTTATAGTTACAATTTCTTTTTTAGAATATTTTCTCTTGTTTACATACTTATACTACTAATACGTTTGTGTTCCAAATATTTTCTTAAGGATGGAAGGTTTAAATGTTGGTTCTATCAACAACTTAAATACTACCAGACCACCAATTTTTGATGGTAATGATTACGAATATTGGAGAGATCAAATGAAGACTTTCATTATCAATACTAGGGTAGATAAATTTGTAATAATTACTGGTCAATACGGGATCCCTGATAAGGAGGTTAGTTCTTTTACTAATCAAGAAAATCATGAATACCAGCTTAACTATAAGGTATGCAATACTTTACTTTGTTCAATGAATAGAAATATATATATCCAAATTTCTTCTTGTGAAGCAGAAAATTCTATATGGAACAAACTTGAAGTTACACATTTTGGTACATCTAATGTGATTGAGACTAGAAGATCCATTCTCAAAGCTGAGTATCATGGTTTCAATTTTCCCTATGGAGAACCAATATGTAAGGTGAAACAGAGATTCATGACTATCGTAAATAGCTTAAAATATATGGGAGAGAAAGGTCTAGATGATGAATCCCTTGTTGACAAGATCATAGATATTATGCCCAATGAGTGGGAATCAAAGAGAACTGCTATCGATGAAAATAGAAAGGTTACTCAAATTTCTCTTGATGAACAATTTGGAACTCTTCTTCAACATGAGACTAGAATGAAGAGAGATGCTGACAACATAAATAAGAAGAATGGGAATGGTAGTGTTGCTTTTTCTACAAATTCAAACCACATGAAAGCTAAGACTCATGAGAGAGTTACTAGATCCAAGTCTAAGAAGGTTATTATCCAATCAGAATCTAGTGTGTGTGAAGTATCATAAAATGAGTTAGCTAATCTTTCTCAAAGGATGAACAATATAGCTGGACAGAGAAATTTCCAATCCAAGTATAAGAAGAAGGAAAAGAAATATAAGAAATATTCAGAGGTCACATGCTATGAATGTAAGAGAGATAGTCACATAAGACCTGATTTCCCTATGCTCAAAATAAAATAAAGAAAAGAAATACATTCTGAAAGGAACAGAAAGAAGTATTATAAGTCCAATGCTAATAAAGTTATGAAAACTAATGACACCTGGAGTGCCAGTGGTGGTGAATCTTCAGATGAATTTTCTGGACAGAAGAATCTTGGTCTTATAGCCAAACTACCTATTGATAATAATTTCTTGATGGATAAGGAACACAATGCTGAATCTTAGACCAACGTTTCTTTAAATGCTAATGATAGTAAATATTATAACTCTTCTGATGAAGAATCATCTTCTGATGAAGAAAATAATTTACCTACCTATGAAGAAGGTTCTAGGTTTTCTGAACTTCTAGAGATTGAGAACTCAAAACTCATGAAAACCATTGACAAGGAAAACTCTAAGAATACTATTCTTACTAGGGAAATATAAGATCTTTCTAAAGATCTTGATAAGAAAAATTCTGATTTTGAAAGTATTTCAAAAAATCTTGAGGAAGTAAATTCTGAGAAGAATAAACATTCTAGAGAACTATAAAATGTAATTTCTAATAAAGATGTTTTCGAGCCTAGCTTTAGTTCAGATGCTTTTGAAAACAAGAATCTTGCTATAAAACTCAAATCTGAAATATTTTCCTTGAGGAAGTGTTTGTCAAACTTTACCCATGGTAAGGAAAATTTTGATAAAATGTATTCACAAATCCGACCTCGAAGGAATACTTATGGTTTTGGTTACACAAGTTCTGAACCAATTTTTAGTAACAACTATTTTGTTCCTCAAAGTGCCCCATTTTGCACAAAGTGTCAATGTGGTGGTCACTGGGAAAAGAATTGTTCATTAAAAAAAACCCAATCTTTAGGATTTCATAAGGCTTATTTTTCTAAGAAGATGTGGGTACCCAAAATTTTACTTTCTGACATTTTTGAATCCAAGTATGTCTGGATTCTGAAAACCTAACTTTTTCTTATTTTCAGGAAAATAGAGAAAGTAACAACAAAAATACTTGGTACATGGATAGTGGATATTCCCAGCATATGACTGGTAACAAAATCTATTTTGAAAATATTATCAAGATGAAAGGAGGAAAAGTAACTTTCGAAGATAATGCTCAGGGAGAAATTATTGGCATAAGAAACATTATTCTTCTTGGAAAAACTTTGATTTCAAATGTTTTGTTTGTTAAAGGTCTTAAGCACAACCTCATCGGTATAAGGAAATTATGTGATGAAGGCTACCTTGTGAATTTTAGGAATGATAAGTTCTTAGTAAACAATTACAAGGAAGAGTTTATTCTTTCAGCCAATAGGCAAGAGAATGTTCACACACTCACAGATTATGGCTTGAGTTTTACTAAGACTCAAATTTTGTGTGATAACACAAGTGTTATTTCCCTCAGTAAAAACTCTGCACATCACTCTCGTGCAAAGTACATAGATATTATAAATCAATTTCATAGGGATCACACACAAAAAGGAGATATCATTCTTCAATTTATTGGGATGCAAGATCAACTTGCCGACATTTTCACAAAATCTTTTCCCTTCGATAGATTTTAATACATTAAACAGAATTTAGGAATGATAACCATAAGGTAATATTTCTTCATTAACTTCTTGTTGAACCATTCTCCTTACAGTAATAAACTCCTTTTCATAGGGGGAGTACATTTGATTGTAATTCTTTCAAAAATTTTCGTAATGAGTCTTTCAAAATTTTTCATTATGAGTCTTTCAAAATTTTTTGTAATAAAATTTTCAAAATAGAAATTTTCATAATGAAATTTTCGGAATGGAAATTTTTGTAATGATGTTTTTGTTCAGGAAATTTTTGTAATGAAGTTTTTGTTCTGAAAATTTTCGTAATGAAGTTTTCGTACTGGAAATTTTCGAAATGAAGTTTTCATACTAGAAATTTTCGTAATGAAGTTTTCGTACTGAAAATTTTCATAATGAAGTTTTTATACTTGAAATTTTCGTAATGAAGTTTTCATACTGGAAATTTTCATAATGAAGTTTTTGTAATGGAAATTTTTTGTAATGAAGTTTTCATACTATAAATTCTCATAATGAAGTTTTCATACTGAAAATTTTCGTAATAAAGTTTTCGTGATGAGAATTTTCACAATGAGAATTTTAGTAAGGAGAATTTTCATAATGGGAATCGTCATACTCATATTTTTCATAGTAAGTTTCTTCGTAATGAGTTTTTCATAGTAAATTTTTTTTTCAAGAAGAATATTAACTATTACGAATAATCTTCCTAGCCAATCTAAAAGGTATGATTTCCTTACTTATGTTTTCATAGTCATTTTTAGTTGCTAGTAGTTTCTTTTTCTTATAAAATATTTCAGATTAGTTTCTTCTTAAATCCGAATGTTTTTTTAAAACCTCAAAAAGATCGGATTGAAGATTTCCTTGCGGGTATGTTTTCAACTGACAAATGAGATCAGAGAAATTTTCAACCATTAGATTAGTTTTGGAACTTCAAAGGCCACCTCCATCACCTATATAAAGGGAACCCCAATTTGTGTCCCACATTGATTTCAAGATCTTGCGTGTTGAAGCCCTGCCTCTGCTCATAAAGCCCATTTTGAATCTTTCATAGCTCCTCCATTCTGGCTGTCTGTAGAAGTCATTTCCCAAGATATATCTTCTATGAAGCCAATCTCAAAATGGTTAGTCTATAGGGAAGGGTTAGTTCATCCTGATTTCTTCAGTGAGTATGATTCTCTAATTTCAAATAATATCAAACTTAATGGTTGGGAAGATTTCGGCTTATTGAAACCAAGTTTCCAGGATGTTGTTTATATGGATTTTCTGATAGAATTTTATGAGTTTATTTCCTTCGATCAAGAAGATGGAAGAGACAAATTTTCTTTCAAGTCTTATGGGAAGACTTACAAGATTTCTTACACCAAGGCTACAAACTTGATAGGCTTATCATATGATGGTGAAGCATAATTTTGTTGACATAAGCTACCAGATGTGATAGGAAGTTTTAGCAAAGTGAAGGCAATGAAATTCCTTGGACTTAAAGATGATAAAACAGAAAATATTTCTCATCTTTCCACCAACAACTAGATTCTCCAATTGTGGGTTAAAGGGTTTTTCATTTCGAGGAGAGGAGATAAGGATAACCTAAAGAAAAGTGATATTTAGATCTTAGATTTTTTGGTAAATCTAAGGAAGATAAATCTAATGAGGCACGTTCTTATTACAGTTCAGAATATCAAGAATGAAAATATCAAGGATCAAATCATTATGTATCATGCTATTATCTCCAAACTTATTATTCGGTGTCTTGATTCGTTCAAGGTTGCTTGAACCTCCAAGCCGAGAATTTGTAAGGTGATGCTGATAAGTGATGAAACCTTAAAGAGGATGAAAGCTGGTTTTTCAAAGGAATCAAGTGAGTTTTATGATCTGTCAGAAGGAGAGGTAGAAGACGCTCTGGAAAATGTAGATAAGGTTGAGCCAGTGAAGAAGGTTGGTAAGAAGAGGAAATTGAAAGAAGTGGTTTCTGAAGACAAGACTCCCAAAGATAAGGAAACCAAATCTTCACCTCCCAAGCCGAAAAAACAGAAAGCATATCCAGATGAGGTGGATGCTAAATGGATGGAAGATAAGGAGAAAAGGAAAGAAGGGGATCCACAGTTCGGACTGGACCCGGCTGAGGCTAAGGTCTTAAGAGAAAAAGATGCAGATGAGTTAGAGAAACAAGAAAAGGAGAAGAAGATGAAGAAGAAAATGTCTGAAGCCGAGGTTGTTCAATATCTCTTGAAAGCCACAGAGGTAGCCTATGAGAATATTCCCATTCTGGGAACCTTCCTTGTTGATCCATTACTAGAGACCCCTGGAAAGAACTACTTCACTGCAGAAAAGTCTAAAGGGAAAGAGGTTGTTGAAGCAGTAGAGAAAGGAGCTGGGGAAGAAGTAGAGGAATAATTTGTTCATGAAATGGGAGAAGAAGGAGAAGTAGAAGAAGGAAGTGATGATCTCAATGACTTGATTAAACAAGTTTTGGATTATCAAGAAAAGGTCGAATCCTCAAAGCTAGTCACTTCGAGAAAGGGAGATGACAAAGATGGTAAGAAAGATGATGTTGAGGAAGAAGAAAAAAAGAATGAATCATATGAGGAAGTAAGCTATGAAAATCACTTTCTTGAAGAAGGAGTAGAGAAGTAGAAACCAGATGAAGACAATATAGTTCAAGTATCTGAAAGAGAGGACGAATCTCATGATGAGGCAGTTCCGAAAGTTGATAAAGGGAAGAAAGTGCTTATAGACACCCCAACAAAAGATATCATTAGAAATAAAGATGTTGGTGGTCCTTCTAGAAGAATGTTGGTGAAAAATGAATAAGAAAAATCCCCTAACAAGTTATTGGATTCTAAATCATTAGCATTGGGTCATGAATTTGTTGTGGAATCTTTGAAAAACATAGTGGACAACATTCCGATCTTTCCTACCATAGAATCCAGATGCCAGATGCTTCAGCATAGTTTAAATCATAACTCAGATTCTATATCCATGGTTATGGATAAGTGTGTGAAGATTGAGGCTGAGCATAGAAATTTTTCTATCAATTATGATGTTCATAGAAAATCATACAACAAAATCACTCTTTGGTCAAAGAAAGTTGATGAAGACATGACAGAGTTTGATCATTTTTAGAATGATATTAAAGATGCTTTTGACACTGAGGATTAAAAAGTAAAATATCTTCAAGAAAAGCTAAAACTTGAGAAAAATTCTCGGAATCAACAAGTGAAGGACTTGAATGGGAAGGTTAACTCTCTTGCTCAAAATTTTAAAAGGGATAGAGATCTCCGGATTGAGCTCGAAGAAAATATTGTAAAGCAAGATGAAGTTCTTAAGGCACAAAATGAGGCCTTGAAATCTGAAGATGAAAGGATAAAATCTTTGGAGAAGCATGTTTTGGAGGACCAGAAATACTTGAAGAAGCTGAAAACCTTGTTGAAGAAGTTAATCCCCAAGGAAAATGAGGACAAATAGAAAAATCTGATTTTTTTGTTATAATGCTTTTTATTGTAAAAATTCTTTCAACTATAATGAAATATCTGGTTGCTTGTGTTGTTTGTTGTCTTTACTAATATTTCAAGTACCATATTTCTTTTCCATTCCCTTAAATTATTTTTGAAAATCACAAAGGGGGAGAAAGAAAAAGAACTACTCAAAAGGGGAGAAGGAAAAATTTAATATGGAGAGGAAAAATTTCTAAGTGAAGAACTATCCTTAAGTAAGGGGTAGTTTCTCATTACGAAGTTTTTCATTCCCATGATAATGAAAACTCTATTCCGGAAATCCAGAATACAATCCTCATAGTTACAAAGCCTAAGAGGGAGTTAGTTGTATTCACTATCATCCATGAACAAAGGGAGATAAGTTTTAATATCAAAGTCTAATGAAATTTTTTCTAAGACCTTAAATTATTTTTCGAAAGGTCGTTTGTGATTTACAAAAAGGTGGAGATTATTGAGTCAATAAGGTTTTACTTATGACTTTTGCATTAATTCTTGTTTTGAAAATCACAAACACCTTATACTTAACCAAATCTATATTTTACTCCTATAAGGAAAATTTCCTTTGTTAAGGAAATTTACCCTTACCTAGATTTACTTATACATATCAATATTTTTATTAAGTCTAAAAATCGGATTCATACCTAAAACCTCAGAATCATATAATACTTAGATTTGAAGCATTCTATTTTAGAATCTGAATTCTAGATATGAACTCTAATAAAGTTCCATTCTGAATTCTGGATAAGAACTCTAATGAAGTTCTACTCCAAATACTGTTTATGAACTCTCACAAATTTCAAATCTGAACTTTTACTAGTTCGACTCCAAACTTCTACGAGTTCGACTCTGAACTTCTAATAGTTCTACTAAAAACTTCTACAAGTTTTACTATGATCTTCTATGAGTTCAACATCGAACTTCTAATAGTTCGACTCTGAACTTCTATGAGTTCAACTCAGAACTTTTACTAGTTCGGCTCTGAACTTCTTTGAGTTCGACTCCGAACTTCTACTAGTTCGACTGTGAACTTCACTAGTTCAACTCCGAACTTCTACTAGTTCGACTCCAAACTTCTACTAGTTCGACTCCGAAATTCTATGATTTAGACTCTGAAATTTTACTAGTTTGACTCCAAACTTCTATAAGTTCGACTCCGAACTCTATAAGTTCAGATTCTGAATTCTTTAGAAACCAGACTCTGAATTTCCTTAGAAATTCAGACTCCGAATTTCTACAGAATTCAGGTTCCGAATTCCTATAAAAAAGAATCCAAATATCTATTTATTATAGACTCCGAATTCCATTTTGGTTAGACTCTGAACTTTTATTTTATTAAATTCCGAACATCAGTTTTGATTATGCTTACAGTTGTTTCATTACAAAATGATGTCGTTAATTCAGTTATTAACTAACCGTTGGTTGAGTGACACATGTACAGGTTCCTCCAAAATTCAAGGAGAAATATGACCGTTGGAGGAGGGAGCTGACCGTTGGAGCTTCGCCTATAAATAGAAGCTCATTTGAATGAGCTCGACATAGAACTTTGACACGACTTGTGCTTACATGCTGTTGAAGTGATTTCTAGATAGATATGCTCTTATCAACTCTCAAAGTTTCGTGGAGAAAGTTTGAATGGCTTGTTCAAACTTTGCCTTGTGCAGACTTGCTTTGTGAGACTCCGATTGTTAGTGATTACAATCGAGGGCTTCCGGGGATAGGAAGACAAAGGTTCCAACACCTTGAAGTTTAGGGCTTACTTGATGAGGAAGACAGAGGTGCCGACTACCTGATAGTTGAGGGATTACAGGGATAGTAAGATATATTCCAATCTTCGTATCGAGGGCTTACCCTGGTGTGGGTAAGACAGATTTTCTTGAAATTAGAAATCACGGGACCATTTTTCATGGTTGTTGGATACCCTTCTCTTTGGGTTAAAAGAGTTATTGTTTGTTACTTATAGTTTTTACTACTTGTCTTTTTTGCTGCATTTTGTATTGTTGAGGAAAGTGTAATTTCTTATACTTCCCCATCTTTGTACTCTGATTTAGTTAGATTCTATATGCTTTGAGGTAGAATCTTAATCTTTGTATCTTTTGTTAAGTTTCATTTTCGGAATCACTATTCCGGAATCTAGTAAATCTTTAGAACTCATAGAGGTCTTGTGAATTATCTTGTTTAACCTTGTTAAACATAACCATCCTATAAATTTCCTAAGGGAATTTTAAAACATACAATTCACCCCCTCTTGTATCTGAGAATCTCATTCTTATTTCGATCAAACGTTTAGTATCACAGAGTATATCATACTCAGTGTCATACCATCCTAAAAAGTATGACTCAAAGTACTTGTTTTTAGTTTAAAAGTGATGTTTTAGTTCAAAAACATGCATCCCTAATTGAAAACCATTTAAATACTCCTAAATTGTCTTGATAAATTAGATAAAAACTCTTTATGTCATTTATGACATGTATAAACTAACCACACATTAATTAGACTCATAATGTGACCAGTATTACTCAAAGTTCGCATTTTTAGTTTAAAACTCACACATTATAGTTTAAAAACACATGATACTCACTAAGAACCAAACAAACCCATTAATATTATCTTAGTACTTTAGGATAATAATCCATAATACTTTTTTTGTTTTTAAGCATTAATCTCACTTCATTCTGACACACAATGTGGCTTGTATGATTAAAGGTTCATGTTTTTATTTATAATCAATATTTTAGATTAAATTACACATCACATACTAAAAATCATTAAAATGTGCTCAAATTGTCTTGATACATTAGAAAAAAGATTTATAAGTCATTTGTGATGTGTATGAATCAACTACACATCAATATAATATATGGTGTTCTCTGTATGACTCAAAGTGTGTTTTTATTTTAAAATCTACATTGTAGTTAAAAACACATGCCACTCACTAGAAACCCTGAAAACCCATTAGTATTTTTATGATAATTTAGTACAAAAACCTATAAATAATTCGTGACATGTAGGAATCATCCAAACATCACTTAAACACATGGTACGCCCGATATGACTCTAAGTGCCTATTTTCAGTTTTAAAGTCCCATTTTTGATCAAAATTCACATCACATACTCAAAACTGATCAAACATGATTAGATTGTCTTGATAAGTTTTGAAAAAATCCATATGTTATTTGTGAAATTTATAAATCAACCAAACATCAATCCAACACATGGTATGCCCAATATGGCTCAAAATGTGTGTTGTTTTTAAAGTGACATTTGAGTTTGAAAATGTTATTCACTCAGTAAAAACTGAGAAAAACCACTCAAATTATCTTTATACTTTCAGGAAAATGATCGTTATTTATGACATGTAAGAATTAACTTCATGTCAATCTAACACATAATGCAACTAATATGACCAAAACCACATGTTTTTATTAAAAATCAACATTTTAGTTCAGAATAAATAGCATATACTCAAAATTTAGAAAACTTGATGGCATCATCTTGGTAGTTTATAAAAATGATCTATAAGTTATTTTTGACATTTTAAAAATCAGCAGGACATTAATAGAACACACAATGTTCCCAAAATGACTCAAAGTTCATATTTTTAGTTCAAAAGTTTCTTTTTATTAATGAAATGTTTCATATTTATGTTAAATTTATTTATTTATAGTATTAATAAAATAATATATTTTTTCCAATATAGGTAAACTCTTTTATTTAATTAGGTGTGATTTTTTAGCAACAGGTAGCATAATCAGGCTCTTGGAAGGGGATATGAAGACAACATTACAATGTTTTTGAATTTTTTGATGTTTTTAAGGAATTTTATACATACCAATTTAATTGTAGACACAAATTTAATTGTACATAAAAACTTTTTAATTGTTTTTAAGAATTATACAATGGTATTTTGTTTATTTTTTTTTGTAAATTTAGTTGAAATTTATTTAAACCATTTATTACTATAGAATTCTATAAATTACAGTAGCACACTATTTCAATTAATATTTTATAAATGTTATTTCAAGAACTAATATAATCATATTTTATCAGTGCTAAAAATAGTGCTCATAAACCACTATTCATCAGTGTTAAAGAAATTAATGATGAAGGTACACCTTTATAAGTGCTGAAAATTATATTGAAAAGGGGCCCAATTTATGAGTACTTTTTTTAGCATCGATAAAGGCCTTCATATTTTACAGGAACTTTAAAAATATTTTTTTTAAAATAGATGATGAATATTTATTTCATTGATTAAAGTAATATTTTTAGCATTGAAAGAACCTCTAAACATGACCCACTTTTTCATAATAGAAGCAATTGAATTTTCCTTTTCCCATGATCGACCTCCCTGATTTCTACAACTATTTGTCATAGTAGACACAAAACTTTATCTTCTTCTTCCATTTGAATAGGTATCATTTTAACATTATCATCAATATTCAATTCCACCAAAATAATGTCCTTAGAATAATTAATAACTCTTCTATATGGTTACCTAAATCCCCATTCTTTGGCATTCTCAAATGACACAATAGTTTTTTTAAATATAACTGATTTGTAAAGGGATTTGATTTATACTTTCTTTTATGATTCACCTAGATCTCATCCAGATCTATCAGATTGTTCACCTCCTGTAGATTACTATTATCTAAATATATATGAATTTTTCTTTTAGATTACTCTCTCAAATCCCTCCAATCATCATTAGTCATCTTTTCTAGATTATCCAATTTTTTCATTAGCACAATTACTATATTCGTATGTGTCAAAATATTTTATTTACTTTTTGTTACCACAGAGTAAATTAATTTTTCCTTTTAAAAATTTTATGTGGACATGAATCCTTTGGTTTGTATCACTCATAGTATATTTTAATTAAAAATGGATTATTTACCTCAATAGTAGTTTTTGGGGAGAACATGATTAGTCTTAGGATTTTTTTTGGTAAAAAAGATATTTTGAGAATCTATAATGAAAATAGAAGAGAAAATTTGTATAGAATAAAATAAATCAACACATAGATATTTAACTTGGAAAATATATCCTTTAAGAGGATTAAAAAACCTTGGGGTAACTCTGAAAAATTCCACTGTAATTATAGAGTCTATAAAATTTAACCAAAATCTCAAAACATGAATTATAGTGACAATGTAGAAAACCTATGTCAAAACCACAACTCAATACACCTTCACCCTTTTTTGTGATAATATTATCATGAAAAAACATAACCCCTTAAAAGATCAAATTTGAAAACTTATCATTATAGAAATGGTATATCCCAAGTGTGATGTGGGTGTCAGATCCCCAAAATGGGTTGATAAAATTAATGATGGATCAATCAGAGCATATGGATCTGTAATGGTGAATTTTTTAAAAGTATACCTGATAACTAAGGCTATGTGGAATGTCCTAGTGACAAGAGAAAAAATATTTTACACATGATATAATGTTTGGATAAGTTTTATTATTATTTAAGGGGAGATATGTATGTTTGGTCTTTAGTTTTAGGGTAGGATTTTTGGGTGCAAACTTAAATCCCACATTAGTTTCCCTGAGGAGTGGTGGATCAAATATAAAATTGGAAGAGACACTCCTCCTATCCTAAATTGGTTTTAAGATATAACCCCATAATGGAATATATTCTAGACCTAGAAAATATATTCTATAGGAAATGATCTAAAAAAGTGGTATCAGTTCCTTAGTGTAAAAAAGTGTGATTTGGGTGATAGATTCCCAAACTAGTTTGACAATGATAATGGTGTCTCAATTGGAGAATATGAATTCATGGTCGTGTATTGTGTTGAAATCCCACCTAATAATAGTTGTGACACCTAACTTGTCACCATAGGGTTTATTTTATTTTATTTTTATTTTTTCAGTACCCCTCTATTAAAAGAAACTAAAATGAGGGGAGATATATTGTGACTGCCTGAGTCCTTCCTCCAAAAGGCCCTAGGTTAGTGACTAGCACCGAGGGTATAAAAAAAATTAATATGTAGGAATTTGAATCTAATAAAACATGTGGAAGAGAGATACAGGAAGGATAAAATAACCAAAACCCTACTTATAAATATATAAAAAAATCTTAAGTGAAAACATGCAATGTCATACAATACTATAACTGAATGGAAAACTACATGTACCAACAAGGTAAAGACAATAATGACCACATATCCCAAACAGCTCCTAAAAAACCACTATATAGTAATATCCAGCCCAATATCTAACCATATTTAGTTAACCTTAAAAAAAATTTATATATACATAGGGTTATCATGACAGTATACTCAGTTGGATCCTCTCTAGAGCCTCTTGTATAAATGATAAAGATGTTATGCTAAAAACACAGTGAAAAACAGGGAAACTAACTCATCACCTAACATGGTATATTAATTTCCTAGCCTCAACATACCTAAATATCACCAAGTATTACATTAAAAAGAGTATATAATATAACAATTAAACATCAAGGGTACCCCTCTCTCATTTCTCCATTGGTTTTCCGCTCTTCCCTAACATCACACGTCCTATTCCTTATCTCTCCAAAATAGGACCACCTAAAAATACTTGGGCAAGGTATCACAACATGAACCTCATGCATCACATCATCACATCATCCCATAAAAATATCCATATATAGCAGCTGAGTAGTTTTTTGGATCCACCAAAATCCATATGATGTGTATCAAACATCGAGTATTATACCTCAAGCCATCGTAGCCCATACTCTGAGCAAGTACCTATATATATCACAAACTTTACACATCGTACCTGTAATAATCCTTTGGATACTATATCTAGTAACACATGCGTATGAAAAAAAGAATCCATCACAATCCTCTACACACATATATGGTAAAACTAACTGCTATACATACCAACAAAAATTAATTACCAAGTGAGAAGAGAGGTCCTAGAAGGCGTTGTCATCCATCCATCATTCCAGCAATATGTTGGAGAAAACACCCTCCTAGAGTCTATTGGATTTCAGTTTCCTTAACCGAACTAGGTAGGGTAGTGTATGAAATCATATAATATACATGATATAATATATGTCACAACCATACAATGGGAATAACCTAATCCTAATCCCAATTGCAGTTATTGTCGCTCGGACACCCATATTCCATTACTAGGGAATATATATCCTATAAGAATTTAAGAATATAAAAGATATAGAATAATTAATACTTTTATTTTTTATAATTTTCTTTCTGTTAATTTATTCATTAGTCATTAATTAACCATTAAAATTATTCCACATTACATGAAATTATGCATCAGAGTAAAATCTATGCCCTCTAGGCATTGTACAAGCCGAGTCTACAATTTACCAAGCATCACATCTCATTTTCATTTCAATAAAAACCAAATCTATGGGTTGAACATTTATTTATTAATTATTAGTATCATTCCATAAACCAAGTACTCTAGGAAAGCCATCCTAAGCTACCACCATGTGAAACATGCAATCAAGCACCTCCAGCTGCATCAAGAAGTGGAGAAAGGAATGCATATAAAAAAATAAACCAAACCATAATCCATTTAACATATTAATAGGATACATCCCATCTCTCAACATCACATCAATGAGTAAGCCAAGCTTTAAACTGTTCCATCACCTTTAGTTTCATCCCCGACACCCACATTCATATCTCGATGCGTCTCACCATCGTAGACTGATGAAATTTTTTTATTTATTATTTTATTAATAATAAGTGATATAATTTCCTCAAATTATGATAAATATGTTTATTTATAAAATATTTTGAATTAATTAATTCATTTAAAAAGTTTACTTAAATTCTAGTTTTACCATTTAAAATTCACTATAGTATTTCAAACATAAATATTTTTTTTTGAAATATTTGAACTTAGTTTTTTTAACTATGTTCCTAATGTAATGTTCTATAACTTTAATTCAAAATTCAGATATAAATATTTCATTTTATTGGAGTAAATGATCTATGAAGTTAAATATGGGATGTACTCGATCGATTGGACACCGATTCATTATTTGGGCCATAATGTATTTATCCTTTCTTGTATTGGCACAAATTTAAAGAAAGGATATAGGAATTTTTTTTGAACAAATAATTCTACTAAAAGGATAGATGGTTCACACATTATGGCGGTCAAACAGGAGGTGAAATATGGGTTAAGTTATTTGGTTGAATTTCCCCATTCACACTTGAAACCTCTAAAAACATTGCCTCCCCTCCACTATATAAATTGGTGTTTTTCTCATTTGGAAGGGGTTATAAGTGACATTGAGAATTGGGAGTAGATAAGAAGTGGTTCCTTTCAATTTAAATTAACCATTGGAGGAGGGAATCTTTCAAGCTAGGATCTCCTCTAAAATGCTATTTTCTTCCTATTCTTTGTTGTAATATTATTGTTATTTCAATAAACTCTCAATTTATATCCCATTTATTCTGTTATTTTCACTTTTATTATTATTACTTCTTTTAATTCTTTAGAAATTAACTCAATAGTATAAATGTTATTTGAGTATACACTTTCTAAATCTTTTCGAATGAAATTTATTTCTACGATGAATACATCGCCCATAGAATAATAGTTTTCTTATTAATCGATATACCTCTTACCTTATTTATTTATTTATTTTAAATAAATGATACAATTTAATTCATTTAATATGATCTTTGAATTGGGTTTTTAATTTAAAATAAACTAAACAAGTAATTGAACAATTAACAGAAAAACACGTGCGGTTTAGATTTGTGTAAATTGTGAGAGTGCAATCCTAATCTCTAATTTAAAACCACATAGGATCAATTAATAGAGTTAAAATATAATACCTAGACTCAATTAATCCTAATTTCTATAGTTGATATGTTTCCTAATTTACCACTGACTATAGTTAAGCATTATAACATCAATCAAAGTAGAGTGTTGCGATTTCATGTTTTGAATCTATCCTAGCGTTTCATTAACTTCATCTTTTTGGTAAATTTAATTCTTATAGGGATGATGGGTTAAGAAATTTTGGGATCATAATTAAGTGGATATTAATTTAAATAATAAATATTAATACGTAAGTGAATATGTATAGTTAGATCAATTACAATTTCTAAAAATAGGTTTCTAAAAATTATATTCTTATCGCGTTTTCTCAATATCATTTCAAAAACAAAGAGAAAAAATAAAATCTTCTTCTAGCATAATTCTATTAGTTTGAAAAATGATAAAAAATCCCCCATAATTTTTAGTAGTTGGTTTATTTTATTTTATTTTATTTTAAAAATACATTTATTATGTTGTCCTAAATTACTTCCTTCTTTAAGAGAAGGCCTTGGTTAGCCACTATACTACAACCAAATAACCCGAAACTGAACATTATTTGAGAGTGCACATGACAACACCTTTCAAATTGATACCATTATTAGGGAGGCTAGTAATTTTTTCAACCAATTAGAGGTATTTATTTTATATTTATTTTATTATTTTCTTCTTTTATTTCTTTTTTCTATCCCCTTTCTCAATTTTTATATTTTCTTTTCTTCTATTTTTTCTTATATCTTTATTAAACCATTAAATAAAAAATATTTTCTTTTTATTATATACCAATTTTCTATATTAACTTTTTATTTTTACTTGATTTATAACATAAACTAATCCCAAGGATCTCTTAGCTATTGACCCTACGATTGAACACAACCTTATAGATCGAATCAGATAGTTTTTGTCTGTGGAAAGTTTCAATATTCAATCTGATAGAGAATTTCTATATACAATGAACATTGAAATTGGAATCAATTATAATTAAAACATAAAACTAGAACCAATAGCTACAAATAATAACAATTAACTTAATGGTTTTATTTGAGAATGGGCTACGTCAGATATTTACTGTCAACCAAATTGTATTTCATTACCAAATATGGAGTCATACTTCAAACTAAAATAAGGATCGATACACCTTATTCAAAAAATTTATGGCCTCTCTAGATAGGATCAAAAAAAAACCTTAAATTATTTAATATGATTTTATCAACCCTAAAACCAAGAAATGTCCCTGAAGAACAAATAAAACTAAGGGCATTCTCATTCTCACTTGATTGAACTGAAAAAGACAATATGTATTATTTAGAACCTAAAGATATAACATGTTTGAATGATTTGAAATTATTTCAACGTTTTTTCTAGAATTAAGGACCACTTCCATTTGAAAAGAGATCTTAGGGATCATGAAAGACCATGAGGAGTCAATGTATGAGTAATGTGACCAATTCAAGCAGTTATGTTCAATCTTACCACATCACCAAATTAGTAAGCACTCCTCATCTAGTAATTCTATGAAAGCCTCAAAGATATAGAGATTTTCATGGTGGATGTCATAGTTGTATAGGTATTGGTAAAAAAAAACACTAGTAGATGCACGTGCACTGGTTGAAAAAATGGCACAAAACTTCCAACTATTTGGTGATTGAGGTACACTACATCTTAGAAGAGTACACCAGGTAAGTCCATCTTCTCTTAAAAATAATTTAGTTGATACCAAGTTGAAATAATTGACCACTATGGTGAGGCAAATATCTTTGGCTGAAAAGATATTCTGACCCACTTTAATGAGGTTTTGTGGTATTTCTATTGAAACAGACCACCCAACAGACTATTTCCCCCAATTACAAGAAAAGGAGGATTATGCAACATTATTCTCTAGAGGACTATATTAGAACAAAAAAACTCACATCCCTAGAATAAGTATGATTAATTTTAACCTTAATACAACCAATGGTGGAAGGATCAATCAGACATAATGTATGTCTCTAGAAAACCACAAAGACCCCGTTTTAATAATACTTCCAATATCCTCAACCTTACCAACAGAGTTTCTAATAACCCAAATGTTATTTGAAGATCAAGAATCAATAATCAAACAACAAGGGAATTATCAAAAAATCTATATTCTAAAACTAATGATATTTTGAATTTTTTTCTTAATCAACAGAATGATCTAAAGAATCAAGGTTCTGATTTGTTTGATTTGAAGACACAAATGATCCAAATTACCATCACCCTCTATGAATTTGTAAATAAGAACTCGAAAAATATTCCATCCTAAACTACTCAAAATAAGAAGTGGAATGTTAGTGCCATCACATCGATAAGTGAGTAGAAAATGGTTGATACATCTTAACCTCTTATTCCACCGAGATTCACCACAACTATAGGGAAGCCTCATTCAAGACCAACTGATGAACTACCAAAGGAGAAATAAAATGGTAAAAAAATATTGATGGTGTTCCTCTTAAAAACCTTCCCTTTCCAAATAGATTTATTCAAACCAAAAATATAGTTGAAGAAGAAATGAAAAAAGGGTTCTTAGACACATTCAAGTGCGTTGAGATAAACATCCCCTTATTGAGGCCATTAAAAAAAATCAAAAGGTATGATGAATTCTTAATATAAAGTTATAGCTATTGAAGAGGGATAAATTAAAATTATAGGATCAATATTATAAGTAATTTTTTTACACTCATTACTTCAACTCAAATAATGCCAACAAAGTGCAAGGATCTGGGTATATTCACCATCCCATGCACCATAGGGGAGTTTCACTTTTCTGATGCTTTTTTTGATTTGGGATATTCCATAAATATAATGCCTCTCTTTGTATTCTATTTTATACAAGTTGGTGATTTGAAGATGACGAGAGTAGTGGCGTAGCTGGAAAATAGAGCTACAACATATCCAAGGAGAATCCCGAAGGATGTACTTTTTTTGGGTAAGAGAAATGATATTTTGAGTAGATTTCTATGTGATTAACACAGAGTATGATCAGATAAATTACTATTCTCCCATTATATTAGGTAGTAATTTCTTCAAAAATAAAAAAACAAATATAAATTTCAATTAGGGTACACTTTATTGGGATTTTAGAGATGAAGTGGTGATATTTAATGTTACGGAATCCATGAAATACCCATTATAGGATCATTATACTTTTGTTATATCCCTTTTTGAACCACCATGTAAAAACCCCATGAATTTTGATTATCCTATTCTGATGGAGATTATTATAATTGATTCTATTTTGATGTATAAGAGCACTTCAAAAACTATTTATAAAGCACAAACCTCTCTTGGATTTTATTTTGACATGGATTCATATTTTATTTCTAATAATGTTCACTCTGATTATGACATGGCTGCTGATCATAATGATGGATTTGATGCATTATTATCTGATTTTGATTATAACTATTCTAAAACCGATGTTCATGGTGCGCATATTCCAGTTCCTTCAATGTCTATATCCATACAATACCCCTTCCTTAGAACTCAATCCATTCCCACCAAACCTGAAATAGTCATAATTGTTTAGTGGTGAGATATTACCAATTATAATTTCTTACAATATTCCTTTTTAACACGATGAATAACTTTTGAATATTTTGTGGGATAACATTAGGGCTATCGGGTGGACCTTAGATGACATATTCGGTATTAGCCACAATTTTTTCATGAATAGGATTATTTTAGAGGATGGGGATAAACCGGTTAGGAAGCCACAAAGGATACCCAATCCATACTTTATAGAAGTTTTTAAAAAAGAAGTTAAAAAATTTCTTATGGACAGTATAATTTATCCCATTTTAGATTATTAGTGGGTAATTCCTATTCAGTTTGTGCCTAAGAAAAGTAGTGTTACTGTAGTTAGAAATGAGAGGGAGGACTTAGTTCCAATGAGGTTGAAAAACAACTGGCGTGTGTGTATTGATTATATAAATTTAAATAAAACCACTGACAAGGACTATTACCCCTCCCATTTATTGATCAAATTCTTGAGATACTTTTTGGGAGAACACACTATGATTTTTTGGATGGTTTCTTCTTGTTTTTAGGTCCCTATTAATTTGGAGATTCAGAAGAATACTACATTCACTTGTTAATTTGGTACATTTTCCTTTTGGAAGATTCTATTTAGACCTTTCAACGCCCCAAGTACCTTCCATAGATGTATGATGAGAAGTTTTTCTTGATTTTTTTTGGACCTTAAGGGAGGTATTAGTGGATGATTTTATAGTACATGTTTCCTCATTTTATGAATGTCTCTTTTGTTTGGTAAAGGCGTTGAATCATTATATTGAGAAGAATATGGTCTTGAACTTTGAAAAGTGTCACTTCATGGTAGATCCTAACATTGTATTTTGGAATATAGTGTCAAAATATGTAACAGAGGTTGATATATCTAAGGTAAACATTATATCATATCCTTTATGTGTGCATGTTGTTAGATATTTACTAGGTAATGTAGTATTTTATCAGAAATTCATTAAAGATTTAAGTTTGATTTATCTTCCTTTGTATTGATTAATTTAAAAAGATTATAATTTTTTGTTTTATGATTTTTGCAGGTTATCTTTTGATGTGATTAAAAAGAATCTGACCAATCCATCGATCATACATCCCCATGGTGGGACATTTTATTTGAACTTATGTGTGATTCTTAAAACTTTGTAGTTGGATCTGTACTATCATAGAATGTGGAGGGATGTTAACATGTGTTTTACTATACTTCAAGGACATTGGATTTATGCCAATAAAAATACACAACCATGGAAAATGACTTTCTTTCCTTTATATTTTCTTTATATAAATTCTGTTCATATTTATTGGGCTCTAATGTAGTTGTTTTTTCGGACCATACAACACTAAATTACCTATTGATGAAGCCTAATGAAAAAACTAGAATTATCTGATGGATGATCCTTCTTCAAAAATTTAATATTGAGATAAAGTACAAGAAGGGGTCAAAAAGATTGGTGGCGGACCACATGAGTAGGATTAATCACACACTAGAGGTCGACACCTAGGCCTAGGTTCCAATTCAGGACCCTTTCCTTTATGAGTATATTTATGAACTCTTAGGTACACATCCTTGGTATGATGATTTAGTTAACTAACTTGTTTCCTATTTAGTTACTTAAAATTTAAATAAACATCAAGTTCAAAAATTAAATAGTGAGTATTGGTTTTATTTTTGGGATGATCCATACCTCTAAAGCATATGTAGTGATCAAATTATTTGGAGGTGTGTTCTTGATCATGAGTTTGAGTCTGTTCTACATTTCTTACATACACCTTCAAATGGAGGAAATTTTGGGCCACACCGGATAGTTAAGAAGGTATTAGATTCTAGATTATATTGTCCTAGGTTATTCCATGAGGCTCATGTGTTTTTTAAGTCATGGTCACATTTCCTTAACATTGGAAACATTTCAATCATACATGAGATGACCCAACAACCCATATTATTCTACGAGATTTTTTGTGTATGGAGAATTGGTTTTCTAGGTCCTTTTTTCTAGTTTATTTGATTTTTTGTATTTTTTTGTTTCTATTGATTATGTTAGGAAAGGGGTGGGGGCTAAGGCCACTGGGACTGATGATTCTCATGTTTTATTGGGCTTTGTCAAGGCACATATTTTTTGAAGGTTTGGAGTAACAAAGGATATCATCAGTGATTAGAGGAAATGATTTTGAAATCAGAATTTAGATTCCCTCATTCAGAAGTACGGGGTGGCACATAGTACATTAACACCATACCACCCCCAAACAAATAGACAAGATGAGGTTTCGAAATAGGGAGTTGAAACAAATTTTGGAGAAAACCGTGAATTTAAATAGGAAGGATTGAATAAAGTTCTTGGATAATGAAATTTTGGATTATAGGATGACATATAAAACACCAATAAGTCCCCATTTCAGATTGTTTATGGAAAGGCCTATCATCTCCACATGGAGGTCAACTATCAAGCTTATTTTGCTATAATGAAATGAAACTTGGATTTGGACCAAGATGGAATTAAATGGAGGATGAAAATTCAATAGCTTGAGGATATTAGATTTTCATCATATGAGAACTCAATTCTATATAAGAAAAGATAAAAAGAAAATCACAATAGATTGATCCAGAAAAGGGAGTTTTATATTAGAGAGAAAATCCTTCTCTATAGTTCATGAATGAAGATGATGCTTGGTAAGTTACATTCTAGATAGTTAAGTGTATATGTTGTATCTAATGGTTTTCATTATGTTGAATTAGATATTATACAAGAGGACACAATAAGGAACTTTAAAATCAATGGGCAATGTTTAGATCAGTACATTTAGGGACTTCCTACAGATGCAGCTGATTTAATTACACACTATGAACCCATCATCACCTAATAATATCATGCTATTCCTAAACCTTTCAGTTTTATATTATTTTAATATTTAAAATTATGCATTTCATTTGTATATATTATCTTATAGGTTCACATTGAGAAGAATTAAATATTTTAAGTGTGGGGGAGAAGACAACTTTTTTGGTTAGATATTTATTACTTTCATTTGTGTGTCTTTTCTATTAGGTATTCTGTTAAATTAAAAAAAATATATATAAAAAATAGTAATAATAAAAAACATATCATTTAACATGCTCATTTACATGTGGAACTTATATAAAATTCATGTTTTCAAAATTAATTGGTAGCATGATAAGCTTGATAAAGATTTCGTCATCAAGGGTTTATTTTTATAAAAATGGAAGTCATTGATTATGTGATTGGTTGTGTCATTATAAAAAAATTTAGATTTTGAAACCATTCTTTATGATATTAGTTTATAGTAAATTATCTCATTGATTTATCTATACAACTTTTTATACCACCAAGAATTGTGAAAATTTTCATATTGAATTGAAGGTATAGCCAAGTTAGGTAAAAATATTCATCTTATATCAATGGTTGGTCTTTACATTCTTTTATCTTATCATTAGTTTCATTACTATAAAAAATTTACCTATGTGTGTATACCTAATATCTAATAGTTTTACACCCTCAAAAACAAAAAAAAACACCAAAAATAAATATTTTTTATCTTATTAAAGAGGGGAGTGATGAAATATACAAGACATGGGGATATATAGGTGAGGAGCATAAGGTTTGAATTTTGGGAATTATTTGGAGAGTGGGTATTAAAATTTGATTGAAAAGGAATATAGAACTAATTTGGTGAATTAAACTAGTTAATAATAATTGTTTTACATGAACTGAATATTCTAAATAAAGGGTGGAATATGAGATTAAAATGGCTGGCATACACACACATCAGGAATAAATGGCATGGTGGACCCATTACTTGTTTCACTATGATTAGTGTCATAAATCTTACTCGATTTTATTTTTATACTGTTTATTAGAAAATAATTTTAGAATCTGTTAATATTGAATCCAAATGGTATTCTTACTTTTCCTATACTTACAATGTGTATTTAGAATTTTGAACATGAATATCATGTCACAGTTTTCTAGATTACATGATATGAGGTTTTTTCCAGGAGTAAAAAAGGGTAAGTATGGGAGAGTTGATAAAAATAAAATTTATTGAATATTTTATTGACAATAAATTACTTAATTTTCTAACATTGTGTTAAAAATGTTTATTTATAAAATATTTTGTATTAGATCATTCGTTTGAAATTTTGATGAATATTCCAGTTTTACCATTTAAAATTCACTGTAGTATTTCAGACATAAATATTTTTCTACGAATTCTTTGAACTTAAATTTTTTAATCATGTTCCTAAATTAATGAGTTAAAAATTTAATTCTAGACATATAAGCTAAATCATGAATTTGTTTAGAGTAAATGGTCTATGAATTTAAAGATGGTCTGAACCCTTCAGAATAGACACCACTTCAGTATTTGGGACATGACTTCTTAATACATGATTAGATTTTGTCCAAATATGGATATAATATCTAGGACCCAATTTATAAAAAATTATACATCTACAATAATAGATGGTTCAAGACTTTTTGTGGAAAAACAGGAAGTGAAATTTGTTATTAATTATTTGGCCGAATTTCCCGATTCACACTTGAAACCTCTTAAGACCTAGCGTCCCCTCCACTCTATAAATTGGTGTTTTTATCATTTATAGGAGGTTTTGTATGACATAGAGGATTGGGTGGATAGGATAATTTATTCCTTTCCATTTCAATTCACCATTCAAGGATAGAATATTTCAAGCTAGGATCTCCCTTGAAATTATCTTCTCTTCCTCTTATTTGACTACACCTCCCATGAAGGAGTAGTTTTATTTGTAATAGATATACCTCTTACATTTTTAATTTATTTATTTTTAATCAATAAAATACATTAATTAATTTAATATTATCTCTAAATGGAGTTATTTATATAAAATAAACTAAGAAATAAATTTAATAATTAACACAAAAACACTCAAGGTTGATATTTTTGTAAATTGTGAGAGCGCAATCTAATCGGTAATTTAAAACCACACTGGATCAATTTTTAGAGTCAAAATATAATACCTAATCTCAATTTATCCTCATTTACAGAGTAGATATGTTCCCTAATTTACTATTAACCATAAGCTATCCTTACAAAATCATTTAAATAAGGGTACTTTGATTCCATGTTCCGAAGCTAACTAAGGGTTTAATTCACTTAATATTTGTGGTAAAGTTAATTATCATCGGTATTGGGGGTTAACAATTTAGGGGATAATAATTAAGTGGATATTAATTTTAATTATAATGATTAGTAATTCAGTTAAGTGGTAGAGTTTGATCAATTACACTTTCTCAAAATAGTTTTCTAAAAAATATATCCTCGTTGTGTTTTCTCAATCTCATTTAAAAAACAAAAAGAAAAAATACAATCTTCTTCCAACATACTTCTTCTAGTTTGATAAACGATAAGAAACCCCCCATACTTTTAATTAGTGTGTTTAAGTTATTTTTTTTCAAAATTCTTTTCATATGTTATTTTAAATTACCTCCTCCTTTGAGATATGACCTTATTCATCCACTATGTTGCACCTAAAAAAGCCGAAACTGAAAATTATTTGACAGCGCCCATGATAATGCCTTTCATAAAAGGAAACTACTACCACATAATCTGGGCCTCCCTACCCACATATCATATCAGTCTTCCCAGGATCAACCATCGTAGGCTCACAACACATCCGAGCCGCCCCACCCCACATCACATCAGCCATCCCAGGCTTAGCCATATTAGTCTCTATCATAAGGATCATACCCGGAGCACACCAAAAAAGCCGCATGAAATAAACAAGAATAATCCATAGGAAAACAGGGCCCTCAAAACAAGGAATTAAAACTTTACATGAAAACAAGTTCCAAAGGTACCATAAAAAGGAACTCAACCTTCTCAAGAAAAGAGGAAACTCACGTCCTAGAAAATATCATTATAATAAAATGGTTCTTTTCCACCTGGAATTAACTAATTCATTATTCACGAGTTCCATCTATGGGAAATCAAAGGCATCAATCTATAATAACTTATCAAAATCTAAACATGATATCCAACATAAATTTTGATTTAAAAAAACATAGTGAAGTACCATTCCTAATTAACATGAATTTTTTTTATTATTAATAACAATAATTATTTTTCTCCACATTATAATCAATTACCTTAATCACATGGAAGATAATTTTGAATTAAAAATGTATAGTTATATCAATTTTATTATCATAAAATTACAACAATAAACTAATTAAAAACATCCATTTTCATTAATTATTAAGCCAATTAATTATTAATAAATTCTAAGTTTATATTATTTACCAACTCCAATATGATACTCCAAGCATAACAACATTCCAACAAGGCATAACATAGATATCACATTATCTAGAAAATCAAGAGGTACATTGCTATCACGGTATAAAGAATCAACATGTGATCACTAAACAATTATTTATTAATCCAGATAAACCATCATAAGGTTAATTTCATTTCCACCCATAGGGATGAACGATGCTCAATTTTTTGTTCCACGTAAATAATAAAGAAGTAAACAATCCCATACCTCAAAGGAATAAATATTTTTCATATGAGAATGATCCAATATTACAGATCCTAATCACCTCTCCAATAAGAATATTCATCCCTACAAGGACTCTACAAAACAACCAATCTAGTAAAAAACCAAGAAAAATCCATTAGAAACATGGATATTATTCACGATCGCATTGTAAGGAGAAACAATATGAATCACATTGAATAACATAAGAAAAGAGGTAAAACACACCTAAAATCACTATGAAATGAAGATAAGAAGCCAATGATATATCAATATCAAAGAAAATAAAAAACTCCAAACGAAAGGTCATTGGTAGATAGAAAAATGAGAAGAAACATTAGGGTTAGAGAAACCCCATAAGGCACTAAAGTATTTATAAATGTGTCGCATAGGGTATTTACACAGCATGTAAAACATTTTTACACTGTGTAAATGTTGGGTATTAAATAAAAAAAATGAATCTCCTCAAATTATTTAACTATGATTAAATAAACATAATGAATCACCACATAAACCATCATTAATAAGTCATGAAACTCACTTTCATGGTATGTAAAGATTACATGTTATGTAATCTACCTGTTTCCAGCATTCAAAAGTTGAACTCATCCAGACTCACTCCCAGCCTCCTCTGAGAACAACAAGCTTCAGAAACACACTAAGGATTAGAATACATGGGTATGACCCCCTAAAATATTTATTTTTTTGGTATTTTTTGGCTTGAAATTTGGAAAATTTGAAGGTTTTCAAGTGGTACATAGTTTTCATGCATGGTTAGGGAAACGATATGGTGATAATTTGATAGCACTATAGTTTTTGATTGCGGAATTTATCACAATTAGTACACAGTTATTTCAACAATTATAGTTCTCAAAATAAACTATGAATGGTTCCTAGGTGTTTCCAATGAGGGGAACATGGTTACTGCACAATTTGGAAAACCATGTTTCCAAACTATGTAGTCTACCCTTGTTTTAAATTTTTGATATTGTTTGATTTTGACAGAATTTTTTTTATCCATCATGAACTACCTATTTTATAATGCTCATTAAGAAGGACCAGACATGAATTAGGGGAGTTACAACTGTCGCCTTTATTCATTATTGATATCTTCCACCTTGGTTTCAAGCATATTATCCCTTGGAAATTCCCTTAAAACCCCTTCCTATCCTCTATTTCACCCTATTTGCTTGATTTTATTTCCCACCACTAATATTAGAGATCATATTGGAAAATTATAGGGTTGTTAGTGGACCAAATAATATATATTTTTGTGTGTTTAGGGGTTAATGAGTGATTGTTTTGACTCGGTTGAGCATTATCCATTAAAAGAGATGTATTTTGGTTAGTTTATTCTTTATATAAGGTAATTGTTTCTTTTTTTTTATTTATATTAAATTAAATTGGGTTATTGAGTGTTATAAAATTACTTTATTTTTAAATTACTACTATATGTGTGTCCCATGAGGGATAAAAGATGATTTCAAAATGGGTTAAACAGTTGGAATAGAATGGGATTCTATTCCATGTGTTTGTGAAAATTAACAAGTGGATATTCAAGGTATATATGGGTATAAAAAAGGTGTTTGACACATCTTTGTGGATTTGAATGTGTTTTCAACAAAAATGGTTTCCAATTAATGTATTTCATGTTTTCTAGATGGGTTCTTTTATTAAGAAAGGGTTTATTGATCAATGTGAGTTATATTTCGAAACTTTTCATCTTCTTTGAATATTTACAAAGTTATTCTTAATGAAAGTTATGTTTTCCAAATGGATTTCATTGAATGTATATATAAATTCAATTCCAAATTTGTTTGAAATAATATTTTAAATGGTTTAAGACATCTTTTAATACCAAATATATTTTGAAATGGCCCATTTTAACCTTTTGATAAATAGTTTTTATGAAAGTTGTGAGACCCTCTTTTTTTACCTTGTGCTTATATTTAATATTATTGTGGGTGTTGATTCATGTATATGGAGACTAGGTGATGGATCTCATGGGATGTTTCATGTCATTGTGTTAGTGGTGAGTTGAGGTTTATTTCAAATGTTTTGAATTATTACATGTGTTGATCATGTGGTAGAATTTTTGGAAACCACATTTTATTATTGCCACAATATTCCTTGGAATATAATAGAATAAATTTATGAGTGAAATATTTACCCTATATTATGTGATGAATATGAATGTTTTCCTATCTAACTCGAGTTATACAAGACGAAAGAGGTAGCAAAAAGTATAGTGGTCCTTGGTAGTAGTGTGATCGAGGGATGTTTTATCTCTAGAGGGTTTGATGGGGATATCAAGGACATGAAAGGTTCTATTAGTTCTAATATAAGTTTCTAAATTTCAGTTTAGGTCTTTATTACTTGAGTCCTCAGGAGTTTATTATGATGCTAGGATCCTATTTAATATTTATTAGGAGATTTATTTCTTTAAATTGTTTATATCTCCTACAAAATATATGTTTTTTAGAATCTATATATTGGTAATTTATTTATCCTAATCACATGACATTGATATTTTGGTTCCTATTTGTGTTCATTTATTCTTCCATGTGTTATATATTTTTTCAAATGCTTTGAAAAGGGATTTTGGGGATGGTTTTGAAGGAATGAAAATAAAAGGGTGGTTTTTTATTTCATTCAAACTAATATATGATGGGTTTGAAAGGATTGTTCTTTAAATATGAAATTATGTTTTCTAAAGATATTTTGGAATATTTTGATATGAAATAGAAAATGAGTTATTTTTTTTGAAACTTCTATATTATTTTTCATTTTAATGGAATTCAAAGGAATTACTTTAAAAACGTTTATGAGTTTTAAAATAATAATTTAAGCCTAACATGATTGGTTTATTTCTAATGGTTTTTCTTATTTTAAGAAAGTAAATATTAAACCATTTGGTATTTTTTTCCCTATGGTTATTGATGGGAAAAACTATTTTTTTAGTAATTTTTAAAAATCCATTTTCTGGATGTAATATAAAATCAATTTTGTAGACTTGGTGGGTGGTGAACTACTTGGAAATATATCTCACACCTTTAAATTTTTAGGTTCTATTTTATATATGGATAGGTTAATAATCCCTTATTTATTTCTATGATGTTGTTATATGTGATCAAGTATTAGAAGATGGTGTATGGCCACAAGACACATGGAGTTGATATTTTTGATTTGGTTTTGTTTTTAATTTATCTTGGTTTTTTTTATTAAACACCATGGATAGTTAGATTTATTTATTTTAATTTTTCTATATCTTTGGTTTTTTATAACTCATTATATTTAAATTTATGAAAGACAACTTTCATATTTATTATAGTTGTATCTCCAACTTGAATGTTAATATATTTAATCTTTCTTAGTTTGTTATCTATTTTATTTATGTGTATTTTTTTGAAGAATTTATGAGGTTTAAATATTTTCCAACTTGTAATTTATGATTCTTAGACACTATTTTTTATCCTTTCGGGATTGGGAATTCCCTTCGAGCTAGTGGAAGGCTAGGTTGGGTGGTAGTTCAGATAGAAACCCAATATGGTTCATTACAAATGGAATCAAGCATTAGTTTCTTAGTGGGGAATAGGTTATGAAGTTCTCTATTATTATTTATCAATTTGGTATTTTATATATGAGGATGTTGGAACTTATAAGGTTGGTACGAGAAGAGTTTTATAAGATCTTTTTTATTTAGATCCTCAAGTTTACCCGGGTAGTCAGGATATTGAATTTGATTTTGGTTCAATATTTTATATCATTTTAATATTGTGATTTGATTTTTATATTTGTGGTTATTTTATCCTCAATGAAATATCTTGAGTTTCCTTGGGGGTTATAATTGGTGTATTTTTGATTAAAACAAATAATGGAATCAAGGTGTGAGGTTGGATTGAAGCACATGAAAAATCATGCATCATCCAAAAATTTGACTCCAAACATGTTATAGGGTCCATTGCATGATTGAAACGTGGATAGAAACCATGTGGAAAATAAAATATTGGTTTCTTATCCCACTTTGGTTTTTCTACTTATAAGTCTTTGTTATTTTATTTCCTTGTGTTGTTAATGAAAAAAGAATCATGATAGTATTGTGATATATTGCTGACACTGTATTAGGTTTTGGTTGAAATTTTTGTCATATTTTGTCTCATGTGTTTTTAGTGGATTTCAATTTGTGTGGATGAAGAGAATATTTTCCAAGAAAAGTGTTTTTGGTTTGAAATTAGGCCTCAGGTTTCATTTTAAAATGAGATTTGGTTTCATTAAATGTCTTTGAAATGGTTGATTTCATTATAAAATTTAAAAAATTTCTCTTTTTTCTTAATTTTTGGAAGATATTTTTGATTTAAAATTGTATATTGTTTTATATATAAAATAATTTAATCTCTCTAAGGTTGGATTTAATGAGTGGTTGGTTTTAAAGTTTAGAATTTGTATGTTGTTTTTGGTTTTATATTAATTATAGGTTTTTTGAAATGGAAATAAATTTTATATGATATTTTAAGGGAAATTTATATTTCAATCAAGGTATTGCACTATTTTAAAAGATTCAAGTGATTAAGGTGTTTTTAATTGAAGGGGATTGTAAAAGTGTGATTTTATTTTGAATGATTTTTTTTATTTCAAAATATATTATTTTAAAATAGTTTTGTTATGAGTCTTATTGTTTTTTCAAAAAGGAATAATGAAATTTTAAAAGGGCGGTTTCTTATAACAAGAGAAGGTAGTGATTTCCAAAACTATATTTTGGAGTTTATTTAGATCATGGACCTAGGTGATATTTTTGAAATGTGGGTGATTTGAAATTACTTTAAAATATGAATATTTAGATTATTTTTATTTTAGGTGATTATATGCTTTAATTTTTTCTTTATTTTATTTGGGGACTCTTTCCAAGGGGTCTCTAGTTTTAAAAGAGTAATTTTTAGGAGAGTGTTTTGTTGTTTTGGTGAAAGGTGTATTTTTAGATATGTTTATAGATTTTGTTCATGTATCTTATGGTTTAGAGTAATCCTCCAAAAAAGTTCTTGGTGAGGGTATAAAATAATTATACCTAAGGGGTTTTAATCCTTTCTATTTTAATACTACCCACACTTTGTGAATAATGGAAAGTGATGCCTTATCCCATTAATAGAGTGTCATGGAATTATGTTAGGTAGTTTTTTTCCATGTGGATCTATTTAAGAACTATTTTTTTGAGTGAACCTAGTCAGCCTTGGTTGGATAATTGGATTTGAGAGGTTAAATTTTATTAGATACTTATATGTAATCTCTTATTCAGAGTTTTTTGTTTTGGAATAATTGTTCAAATGGTATTGGATATGTTTGAGATTGATGGAGTGGACCCAATTTGAAATATCATTTATATTATTTTCTATTTCTATTTTAAGAAGAGTGTTTTTTAGTTAATGGTATATTTTGTGATTTAGGTTTGATGAGTTAGGACTATTTGTAAAATTGAGGAAATTTTTCATAGAATTTTCCTTGGGTTCTTTTTGGTTGATCATTATTATCGATTGTTAATTTAGGGAGTGTTCATGCCTCACTAATTAGTGATGTTTATTGTTGATTTTTTTTGGTGTAGTCCATGGTTTGGATCTTGGATTTTTGTTTTTTTTCATAGGTAATAAAAGGGTAGGTTCATGGGTAATTAGGAGTGTGGTTTATTTCTGGTCAGACATTGTGATCCTCTTGGTCGAGTTTCACTATTTGGATCACTGTGGGATGGTGTTTAGTGATCTTGGAAATGAGTTAAACTTATATGAAATTCATGAACCTGGTGTTAGAAAAATGTTTTTTGGTGATGAGTCCTGTTTTTATTATTTTTATCTATGATTGTTTGAGTTGTTACAAATATAAGTATCTAGAGTTTTGTTTTTTGGGAATATTTCTTTGAATAATGATTCGTTTATTGATTGGATCCAATTTTTTGGTTGGATAAAATTGATAGAGTTTTAAATATCATTTGGTAGATCCATGGGTTTGAGGTTTTTTTGTTTCACTATCTTAGATCAATTATAAATGGTGTGGATACTAATGTTAGGTCTTTATCCTTTTAATCATTCTAACTGATTTTTTTGTATATTATATTTTCCTTGAGTTTTCGTGATGTGGTTAAGAATTCATCTTTTTATTTGAGGAGTTTTCATTTTGTTCAGGTTTGATTTTAGTTTTTCACCATTATTTCCTTATAAACATCTTTAGGAATTCATTATAGATATCTTAGATTCTTTTCCCACTATCTTTAACTTTGACCTGATACATTATAAAAGAAGAAAGTGGCTTGGTGGTGAGAATAGTGACACCTTCCATATAACAAAAGTGTTTATCTTATAATATTTTATGTTATCAAGTGTTGTTTTATTTTATTAGAATCTTTGGACTTATAATTTGTAAATATTTAAGGTTTTTAAATGAAGTACGATGTTTAAAAATGGTTAGGGGAAATGAATTTGTTACCATACGACAGTAATGAAATTTTTTAGAGTCTTATTTGGTATGGTTAGAACATGGTGATTTAAACTATTAGTAGTATCATAAAAGACATGGGGAGGTTTCTAGGTGTGTCAATTTATGATCACATAGTTGGCACACAGTTTGGAAAACCATGAAATGGGAAAAGGTGTTTAATTTTTGAGATTTATGGATTCACCCTAGCCATTTTTAAATATATTGGCCTGCCTCTTTTGTCCCACTAATTCATATGTACTAGAAATTTATGTATGGAGTCCCTCCTCCATCATTGATTCTTTCTTGTGTTCTTATACCATGTTTTTAAGTATATTCTCCCTATGTAAGTTTCTCTAAACCCCCTTTCCCACTCTATTTCCCTATATTACCTTTTCTTTCCTCCCATTAACCCTATAAGTCATGATAGATGATTTTAGGGTTGGAAGTGGACCTATTATTATGGATTTTTTTTCACATATTGGTTTTTAATAAATGAGTTGAGTGTTTTCCATTGAAGTAAAAAAATTGTAGTTAGTTTATACTTTGGTAGAGGTAGTTTTTTTCACTTTATATTACATTCCATTGGTTGCTTGAGTGTTCAAAAATGATTTTATTTTCAAATTATTACTCTATGTATGACCCATTAGGGATATAATATGATTTATAAAAATATTTTAACCCTTGTTAGGGAATGGGATTCCATGAAATAGTTTCCAATTTTAGTATTTAAACTTTCTATATGGGGTTTTTATTAAGAAATGGTGTGTTGACTCATATGAGTTATATTTTGAAACTTGTTGATATATTTGAATGTTTCATTTTTTTAAGGAATTTATTAGTTTCCCAATGGATTCTATGGAATGTTCTTATAATGATGGTTTCAAAAGTTGTTTGAAATGTAATTTTAAATGGTGTGAGTTGTCTTGGCATAGAAAGATTATTTTTAGAAGTACAATTTGAAACATAATTATAAAGAGTTTTTATAAATTTTTTTAGATCCTCTCTATACCCCTTATTCTCATATTTATTCTTTTTTGGATGGTGCTTCATGTAAGTGAAGATTGGGTGATGGATCTAAGGGTTTGTTTCTTGTGAGGGCTTTGGAGGCGAGGTGAGGTTTTTTTAGATGTTTTTAACTATTACATGTGTTGTTCATGTGGTCAATTGCTTGCTCACCTCCTTTTCTTGATTCAATGGGAGGCCTATAGGGATAATTTTTGACCTGTATGAGTGCAATATCTGGTGTAGATTGTGTGATTAGTAGGGAATGTTTTCTAATCTAAATCTCATCAGACATGTTGAAAGAGGTAGCTGAAATTATAGTGTCCCATGGTAACAATACGCTCATGGGGTTTTTCTCTTCAGATAGATCGGAAAGACAACTAGGGATGGGAAATGTTCATTAATAATGTCCTTGGTTCTTTTTTTTCTAATTTAAGTCATTATTACTAGAGTCCTAAGGAGTTACTCTTGACAATATGATCCTATTTAGGATCACTTAGGGTATTTTTGGTTTTACTTATTTATATCCTCTATTATTTTATGACTTTTTAACACTTATTCATTTTCTTTTTATCTTTATCACATCACATTGATATCAGGGTAATTTTTATTCATTCCTTTTTTATTGTTCTATGGATTTATTTTCAAATGTTTTGAAAAGGGATTTTGAGGAAGGTTTTCAAAGAAGGAAAATAAATGGGTGGTTTTCATTTACTTTGAAACTATTTTATAAAGGGTTTTAAAGGTATTTTATTTAAATTTGAAAATATTTTTTCCAAGGATATTTTGGAATATTTTTATAAAAAAAGGAAAGAATGTTTTTTTAAAACAATTTGAACAATTTTTTTATTTTAAAGGAATTAAAAGAAAAATATTTAAACTGGTGTGTGAGTTTTAAAATTTGATTTTATGTATTACATGATTGGTTGATTTTTAATGTTTGTACCTTGGTTTTAGAAACAAAAAATGGAACCAGTTGATATCTAGGAGTATCCATGTGAAAAACCTATTTTTTTATTATGTTAAAATTAAAATTTTTGTGATGTAATATAAAAGAGATTGAAAATAACAATGAGTGGATACCTACTATGATGTATATTTAATTCCTATATATATTATTAGTTCTAAGTCCTAAATGGATTTGGGTCTTATACCTTATTTATTTCTAAAATGCTATTCCATGGGAGGGGGTATCAGGAGATGGTGCATGGACACAAGCAACAAAGATTCAGTTTTAAAAGTTTAGACTAGTTTTCAATTTATTTTAGAGATGTTTTTTATCAGTCACCTTATCATGTTGTATTTATTTATTTATAGTTTTATATATCTATTGGCTGTACACATTCAATATATTTAAAATTACTAAAGTGAGTTTTCATTTATATTTTTTTTGTGTCTCTAACATGAATGTTTATTTATTGTTTATTATTTTGTTTGTTTTCTATTTTGTTTCTATAACTTGTTTATACTATTTTATGGGGTAGAATTTGTTCCCAAAATGTGTTTCATGATTCCCAAACACTAGTTTCCATCATTTTGGTATTAAAAATTCTCTTTGGGATAGTGGTGTGCCAAGTCAGTTTCTGGTTCAGGTGGTAACCCAAGCTGGGTTTTATAATAGTGGTTGGATGGAATGTCTAGATGATGAGAGAAAATAAGGATGCAAGTGCATGATGATTAGATTGGATGAGTTATAATTAAATATAAGGTCCATATGTATGGTATTTGGTTTAATGGGTGGATTATTGGGTGTGAAAACTCAATCCCACATTGGTTTCCGTGAGGATTGGTGGATAACTGATGATATTCTATCATAAGGAGATCAATAAATAAAATTTTGAAACCAAGTAAAATGTAGTGGCAGTGGGAGTCAGATTTTTTTCTAGAGAAGACAATATTATGGGTGTGCTTCTATTTTGTTTTGTGGTTTTAGATAGTTAAAAAAGTAATCTAATTAAATTGGATTGTTTTTAAATTAAATTGTAAATTAGTGTCTTAAAATTAAGTTATACCTTTATTTTCCCGTTAAATCATTATTTATATTTTTTACTATCCTATTTTCTCTCAAGTAAAGTTAAATATCAATATATCACCCTCATCTATATCTTTTAGTTTAACTGGAGGGACAGAATGAACACTAAAACTTATAATACCCCATAGCCTTGTAATCAAAGATCTAAAATTAACCTTAATTATTCCCACTTCTCATGATCAAAATTAATAGAGAGGACCTAAGTGGCTTGTGTTTGAGATTTCATGAATAAGGGAAGATACATTCAAAAATTATGAAATGAAGAAATATCCTAAAATCTATAAAGATTGAACATATTGATAGATTAATAGTCTATATTAGACTATTAAAATGAATTATTCATTAGCATGGGTTAAGGGTGATCTCTTCAAGTCAGCCACTAATGGATTAGTATGCCATTATTATAGTCATACACTAAAATAAAAAGAAAAACTTGGAATAAAAATTAAAAAACAACCAGGTTTGATGATCAAGAACGAATCATCCTCTATTATAGTGAACAATTTATCATCTATAGATGAATTCATTGATTTATTCAATATTCGATCATCATCTGTGTGATACACATGAGTTTCCTCCAATGAACCCAGATAGTCTGAATTATTCCCTAAATTCTGATCCAAGTGTTGTTTCTTTATATTTACACCATATACACATATCAAGAATTCTGATTTATTTAAATCATAACTCTTGTATTTTTTAGTAATAATTATCCTCTCATAATAAATATCCATAATCCTTCACAAATGATCACAGATTAATTATTCACCACTCTGCGACTTTACAAAACAGTTCATTATACTTCAGTAAAAAATATGACACACGTACTGGGATCTTGGAATATATTATTTAAGTGGAATATGAATGGGACCATATGTAATTGTAATCAGACTTTAAAATATTATATGAATCAAAACAATTGGTCTAAGAGAGTCTTTCAATTATTCTCTATTCTCACTCATCAAGTTCATATTCATCCAAGCTTGTATTTTTCTCTAGATTGAAAATGCCCAGACACAGGTCATAGTATTCAACCTATACTTGGTAGAAGATTAAAATAGAATCAATATAATCCATTAAAACTTAGATTCAGTGTATATTGGTCTCAGGTGACTCTTCTCATCGAGGTCGAGCTCTAGTTTTTATGTATTCCAACTTTATTCATTGGAGAAATTTGAACCACAAGTTCTTTACCCGTCAACCAAAATCATAGCGACACATAAAATAAAAATGTTGCAACGTCCTTTAGAAGGAACAATAAGCATTAGTTGAAATCTTCTACAAGTTTCTCATATCCTCCTCTCAATTCCCTTGATTTAGTTTTTTCAGTTGAAAAAAGGGACGCATTCTCGACTTCCATTTCCCATCAAATCTCTATTAGCGAGTACGAGATTCCATCCTCTTTAGAAATATAGTTCATAGGGTGTGGTCTTAGTTTGAAATTATTTTAAATTTTTAGTTTTTTTATCCCACTACTTCTTCAGCTTATAGACCCTTTTTCTGGATCATGTGGAGTTGGACACATGGTGGTATAAACATTACGCTTTTTTAGAATGGGGTTCATCTGCCAAATGTAGGGATAAACTTCCAAAAGTTAGGATAAAATTTCAAGAATTAGGATCAACTTACAAATTTTGAGATCAACTTCCTAATAGTAAGTTTATAAACCTAACATTCCACTTAAATGTGAGGTTTATTAATGTGGGTTCAACAATATGGGGTTCATCAGTGGTAGCTTTAGATATTGTGAAGACAAGGTTGGTTGAAGTAAGTGACCGTGAGGAGGGATTATTTCTAGTTGCTTTTCCAAAATTTATGTGCACCTTAATTTCATATTTTTCTTCATTTTAACCAAGATGTAATTTTTTTCAGAGTATTTGGTTTCTAAATGAATTTATATAAAAATAAAACAATTGAATGAGAATTTTGACCATCGGAAAAATAATTCAAAAAAAAAACATTTTGAATGAAAATAAAATCTCCAAATCATCTCAATGAATAACACTATATAATTCTCAACTAAATTTTTATTATTTAAATTTATAAAATTAAAATTTTGGGTTTTTTACATTAAGTACCTAAAGAATTTATACAATTAAAATATAAATCATTTAAACAAATAAATTACAATATTCAAAGTATGGATTCACAATAATTTAAAAAATTAATAAAACATGTAAAAGAAATGATTTGAGACAATTAAAAATAATATTCACATTTTAAATGAGTTACAAAAACAATAATTCATTTAGGATTTCCTGAATTAATGTGGAAAATTTCCAACGAATAACATACAAAAATTTTAAAATTTTCTTCTTCCATCACTCCCCCTTAATTAAAAATTTTTACTCTTGAAAAATTTTATCATTTAATTGTATTTTTTATAAAAGAAAAAAATATTTATTTTTCCTAGATCTAAATATAAAATCTATAGAAGAATAAATTTATAGGTCCCTACATTATTTCAATTATCATTCCTCCTTTATTATTTTTAATCATTAATAACTTAAATTAAATCAAATTTCCATGTCTAGGATTGGATAAAATTAGATATAAGTGGAATCAAAGTTTTAACAAGAAACACTTCCTTTTTTCCTTCTCTCCTAAGTCTCTTAAAAAGAGTTTGAATTTATAATTCATTGATAAAACTTATTGAATTTTATATAAGTTAGTTTTTCCCTTCTTGATTTGGGTTTAATATTCTACTTATCTAAATGAATTCATTATTTAGTATTTGGAACTTATTCATTAATTTTTTTTGAAAATTTCCAAGAAAAGTATGTGATACAAACTATTAAATAGAACTTATTAGATATATATAAATGGATTACTCACACACTCAATTACTCATGTCTTATAGATTCATCATGGGTTCCCAATTTCCTATTTTACTCCTAGTTTAATGGTTTTAAATCAATTTATTTTTAGTTCCATTCCCAAGGTGTTCTTTTTCAAAGAGGTAAATTTGCCTGAGATAAAGTTTGTTAATTGTTGTGACCTCATGTTATATTTATGATTCCACAAAAATATTTTCACTCACACTCCCTTCCATAGTTCTAAAACTAGATATTCCCAAACCATGTGACAAAGTAACTCACCATTAATCTAATTCTCACAATTTCATAACTAGTGATATCATAAACTCTAGCTTAAAATTTTCCCTAGGTAAGGTAGTATTCAGATCAATTTACCTCTCTTAAAAAACACTATAATGTTTTCAAATAAAAAAATATTGTATGTTTATGATATGGGGCCTCCATTATTTTTTTATTTTCTTTTTTTTATTTTCAATTTATTTATTTTTTATGTTATTTTATTACAGATGTTAAAAAATCAAAGGTAGAAAAAATATAACTTGATAATATTTACATCATAATATTAATTTTCCTATTTCCCTCACACTTATTTTAGATGTAATTCCATCAAATTTAAAAAATTAATTAATCATAGAATGTTGATATAAAATGACACAATTTATATTAGTGTGAAGGAAATAGAAAACCCGAGTTTTATTTATTCAATGGAAATATGGAGGATATTAGATTCCTCTACCGATTGTTTACAAGGATATTTAAAAAATAATTTAGATTTTGGCCATTATTTTTAAAGGGTATTTTTTAATATTTTCCCTTGATTTCAAATATACCAAATAAAAAAATATTATTACTATTTAAGGTCCAGTACACTTGTAATTGATTTTACTAAACATTATCTTCCTTTTTGAAGAGCGATGAAACACTTTTTATCATATATCCAAGCTTATTGATTTCATTAATATTTTATGGATATATTTGGACTCCTCCTTATATAGTTTGATATTATTGTATACTTCTATTCGTAACTTCTATTTAATCTGTTTAGTACTTAATTTTTTTTCCAAATTAAACAAATTTTCAAAAACAGTCTTAGCAGTAAAATTCTATGTTTCCAAATATTTTTTTAAATAATTCCATCATAAAAAATTATAATTCCATTTTTAGAAAAATAGATAAATTCAATATAGTTTATAATAAAAGTATTTTGTTCCTCATATGGTTATTTCATTGTATCATGTATGTTAAAATCAACCTTTTATTCACTAAAGGCCATGTAAAGTGTTCCTTTATTAACATTTATTATTTTTTTGAATGTTTTGAGAAATTTCATACCTAAGATGATGGGGTAATGAGTATTACCTCTATATTCCTCAATTTTTATAATATAGAAATCAATATGGAATAATAAACCTTGTACACTCACCAATACATATTATAAAACACTTGTTAGGTATGAAATGGCTCAGTAAAAAAGTTATATAACTATTAAGGTGGGTTTGAGTTCTCCTATTTGTAGAGATGAATAAACCGATTAACGAATAAAATTAATTGATGATCCTAAATAAAAATGTTCAATGGAAAAACTAATATCTCATATAGTTGTGGGGATAAAAAATATACCTATATCTTAGAATTTCTATGGGATTTATGGAGTTACAAGCGTAAAGAAATTTTTACTTAGTATTTCCTTTTTACTAGCTCTAAATATCATCCTTTCCATGTACATATCATTGATAAATTTTTCATAACTTGGAATCTGGTGGATGGACTCCATTATAGGGTTGTTTTTCTACTTTTTTGGACACTTTCATAATCAATTGTTTTAATAATTTTCATGGGTGATTGCATCCTCATAGAAAATGGAGTTTGGCGTTGAAGTGAATATTCTAGTTTATATTTCACTTTATCCTTATACACTTGGTATTTTTTCATAATCATTACTTCTTTTGGTTCTTTTCTTGGGCTAACTTCCTCTGGTTTAGTGGGCTTTCATCTTCAAACTTCTTCTCCATATGGTAATTCTTCACTTCCATGAAGCTCCTTTCCAACCCTAATGTAATATAACTAATTTTTTACTATAGGGTTATAAATGGATTAATCATGAATATTACCCTAGGTGCGGGTTTAAAATTTATCAATATAAGTTGGGGTATAGCTGTTAGACTTTAAAATCACTTTCATTAGGTCCTCCAGTGTTGGTTCTTAATCTTACCAAGTTGGTTTCCTATAGAAGTTTGAGAATTATATCTCTTGAAGAGTGAAGGATGGAATTTTTTTAAAATATTTATGAAAGGGAGGCCCCTAAATTTGATAGTTAATAGCTTCATTTTGAGCATTGGAATACTATCTAGTTTCTTGGTAGTAGTTTGGATACTTCTTGAATAATCTTTTGTACATAGATTAATTGTGTTATTAAAATTGAGGAAAACCATCTGTGAAGTGTTCGTATGAAACAAATATGGAATACCCAAGGGGGTATGATGGGTGATGTCCCATGAACCAAATTCATATCTAATTTATTCATAAAATAGTTTAGTTCATCGAATTTATTGAGTAATATAGATGGTCAGAACCATTCACCTCATGTACTCCCCTTGTGGATGTTGTGGTATTAAATTATTGATACTTTTTGGAGATCCTTTCAATCAGGTAACTAAATTTAATTGTATATTTGTTGATCAATGATCCTTATTAGGAATAATACAAAATATTTTATTCATTATCAATCAATCCTTGGTAATACAATACCAATAAATGAATCTCTTTATAGGGTTGGTTTGGGTAGGAGTTTGTTAGTCCTTTGAATATCTCCTAAAACTCATAAGGGGTCTATCCGCTTTTTTATTTTATTACATAAATATCATTTCTCATCTAGACAGTCCTTTATGTAGTGAAATACTTCTAGAGGAAGGCTTGATATAATTTTTCCTAGGTAGTGGCCACCCCTGGGGGGATGTTATAGAGACACTCCTCGGAAGATCTTTTAATAGAAGATGGAAATTACTTACATCTAATCTAATCCTTATTAGATCCTATATTTTTTAAACTACATATTAATATAAATAATAAAAAATTTCTATTGGATTGTTTTTCTAAAAAATCATGAAGCTTAGGTAGGTGACTTAGAATTCCAATTTTAAGATAGTAATCCTGTTGTTTGTTCATTTATAAATATAAATTGATGTTGAAATAAAATGTTTATAGTTCTATTAAACTTTTTATTCAATTGATATTGATTATACTTCATGTTTTTATTTTCTACGGTGACTCTAGTGGAAGAAAAATAAGGGGATGAAAAATTAGTCAATGGGATAGTGACAAACCCACTTTCCACTTACTTTGTGATTCTTTAAGTCCTAAATTTATCCAAAGAAGTTATATAGAACCATGAATCAAACAAATAAGGTTATATAAATAGGATTAGATCATTTTTTGAAATCATTTTTACAACAAGATTAAAAACATAGAATCCCCATAAATTGCACCAAGTTTGATGAGGCTCCTATTGCCAGTCACTCTATAAAATATTTTTTGAACCCATGTAAAATATAGTAATAGTGGCGATCAAGTTTTTCTCTATATAGGATAATGATATGGGTTTCTTTATGTTTTATTTTATGGGTTTAATTAGTGAAAATAATAGGTGGATTAAATTATATTGGTTTTAAATTCAATTATAAAAGTAGTGGCCTAACCTTGGATCATACCCTTATCTTTCATGTTAAATCACTATTCTAGTTTATACTCTCACATTATCTCTATAATCAAGTCAAATCTATCTAGATTACCCTCATATGAAATTTTTTGTTTAATTACAGGGATGAAATGATGACTGCAAACTCTAATCTTCCATTTCCTAATAATAAAAGATCTATAATTACTTTTAATCCAACCAACTTCTCATAATCTTAGTAATGGATAGAGCCAATGTGTCTTTGTGTGTGAACCAGTGAGGAAGAGAAGATAAATTAAAAATGTAGGAAACAAAGAAATATAATAACATCTATATAGTTTTAATATATGTTAATATTAATAGAATAAATTGAACTATTAGAATGAAATATTCCTTAATAAGGGATAAGGGGACTCCTCATCTCATTCACAAGTGGATTAGTGTGAAATTATTGGATTTATTAACCAAAATATATATAAAAATATTAAATTAACATGTAATAGTGGATAAATTTGAATATCATGGAAGAAACCTTCTCTTTACCAATTAGTGGTTTATCTTTTATAGTAGAACACTCTATGTTCTTTAATCTTCCATCATCAACCATGTGATTCACAAGAGCTTCCTCCAAAGAACCTTTCAACTCCAGATTGTTCTTCAAATTATAATCAAAGTGTCATTTCTTCTGAGTTCCACTATGTTCATAGATCTACATTAAGTATTTTTTCTAATCAGCACTCAAATAATATTTGATAAAGCACTATTTTCCCACGATCGTGCTTCATAATCCACTACGAAGGATCAAAGAGAAATTATTTGCAACTTTACAAATTTACTAAAAATCTCATTATGATTATAGGAAATATGTGATGTATATACGAGTATACTATAATAAATATTTTAGTGGTATTGCAATAGTTCTAGAAATTTTCAAAATTGGCCTTGAAAATCTCAGATGTGGGCCTACACTTAGTCCTGACTGTCCTTTTATTCTGGTCTCTTCTCACCCGTCAGGTTCATCTTTATCAAAGATTATATTTTCTTCTTGTTTTAAAATCATTATACATAACTCTTCTTTTTCAACCTATAATTTTTATGAATATAAAATAGAAGTAACATAATTTATTCAGGCTCAGATTCAGTGTATCTTGGTCCCAAGTGATTCTTCTTATCTTGTTTATGATCTATTCTTTTTTACTTTCTTCATCAGAGGAATTTAAAACTCAAGTTATTTACTTTTCATTAAAAATATCCATGGAAAATAAAATAAAAAAATTGGATTACACCATAAATAATTCATAAGGATCCATCATATTCATATGAAAGCTTTGATAGGTGCCTCGTCACCTCCTCTTGAAATTTATGGGTTGGTTTCTTCAGTCAGAATAAAAGGGAGGCATGATTAGCTTCAATTTGGCTTCAAAACTCCATTGGAGATCATGATATACCATCTCATTCTAGAAGATAGTACTTGTGGTGTGGTCTTGGTTTTAAATTATTTTGAGTTTTTTGGTTTTTTGATCCATATATTTATTAATTTTTGAGCACCGATTCATATCCCATGTGGATTCAGATACATGTTGGTAAAAACATAAAGCTGATATAGAATGGGGTTTATCTAAAAAATAAAGGGATCAACATCTAGATGTTAGGATATACTTCTAAATGTTTGGATCAAATTTAAATAGTGGGGATCAACATCCAACCATGAGTTCTAAGAACCTAACATTCCACTTAAATGTTGGGTTTATATGTGGTATCTTAAGATACCATGAAGATGTGATAGGTTGAAAGAAGTGGACCTAAGGAGGGATTATGGTCTATTGTTTTTTCTTGAATTTTTATGCACAATCACTTCATTTTTTTCCTCATTTCAACAATAATCTCAAAAAAAATAAAAATTTTCATAGAATTTATTTTCAAATAAATATTGATAAAAATAAAACTATTAAATTATAATTTTAAAATTATAAAAACCAATTCCAAAAAATTCCAAAAAATTCCAAAAAATTTATTTTTTAATAAAATAAAAATTACAAATTATCTCTGAGAAGTACATTCTAAAATTCCCCACTCGATTTTTACTATATAAATTTATTAAATTAAAATTTTGAATTTTTTAAATTATGTATATAATTAAAATAAACAATAAAAATTGATAGTTTTTAAACAATTAAATTTCAAGATTCAAATTATGGATTCACAATAAATTTTTATATGAATAAAAAGTTAAAAACAATGATTTTATCCAATTTACAATTAAGTTTAAAATTTTACAAAAGTCAAAAAAACATAGATTTAGTCAAGATTTCATAAATTAATTGGTGTAATTTCCAATTAAAGCAATTTTTTTTAAATTTTAGCTCAAATTTGTAACATATAATCATGGATGGGATATAAATCCTATCACTAATTGTTTTAAGGATGAAACCCCATAAAAGATTATGTATTGGACCTAGAAGGTTATGGATAGAGGAAAAGGATCATGACATACTTATGATATTACATCAAATCACTTTTGTGGGTTTTAATTTTTTGGGGTATTAAATTTTTTTATTACCTTAGTTTTCTCACTATTTTTCTTTTGTTAATGCTTATTTTGACTATTTGGAGAAAAGATTTTGGTTTTCAGGGGTGTTTATGTGTTTGGTTTTGGAATTTTTATTTTTATTTGTGACCTGACCCAATCACGAAAAACCTCTCTTGAAATGATGATAATCCAAGTGTACCACCTCAAGTACACCTGATCCGGTGACTAACACCAAGAATAAATACATAAATAAGAGGTATTTAAAAATAAAATTATGCAACATATATGAAACTCCAACACATGATATATCCAATAAAAATAAAAAATAAATATATTCCTAATATATAAAAAATGAATGAGTGAGGTAGAAACTATCTAATATGACTCCATGTATACAATAAGAAAAGTAAATTATAAATACATTATACAACATATCTAGGTAAAAAAGTCTCTAAATAAGGGAATACACCTCTTCACTGCAAAAAAACTTCAAGATCCACCTCTAATGTCAACTATCCCTACCATTCACCATCATACACCACGAGCATCAATGCTGCTAAATCCACTAGCTATAGAATATCCCCAATAGAAACACAACATGTATGGGAATGATCCTAATATATGGGTGAGTATAAACATAGATAGTATGATTCCCTAGAACACAAGGAAAAGATAAAATAATAATTCATATCAAACCCAAGTTGGATGGGAATAAAACCCAAAGATACTGAATATTCTCTACGTTTAAGCAAACCATGGTTTAGAACTAATCCCAATATTCAATAATTAGCTTATATAATGATCATATATCACAATCTACTGTTATATAAACCTCAATTTCAGAACTTCATTTCCAGAACCTCCCTTCAGGAATATAGTCTCATTCATTCAAATATGGATGACATACATAAATGGTGTATCCAAATTGAGAAGACTGACACCCTAACCATGTACTAGAATTCACCCTTATAACTCCCCAATATAAAAAAGTAACTAACAAAAATAATCACCCACACTCAAACAAAAACACTGTGGATTTCTAGGGTTTAGGTAAAAGTCTTACTCCATGAGAAATACTTCAAAAATTTATGAAAGTTGATACCAAAACGAATACTAACTATGTTATAAGTTCAATAAATACTAAAAAACAACTTAAAATAAATGAAATATTAATAAAAAATAGTAATTTAGTGCATACACTAGTTACTCCACCCATCCATTTATAAATTATTTTTTTAGTAGTCATCTGGTTCCATTGGTTTCACTGTCTACCAATCTTTATCAATGTCTATAGCTCAATCAAGGACACTTTTAATAGACTATTAAATTCCATACATTCCACTATTTATTCTAATTAGTAGGGTATATGTTTTGAAAACATCCTATCATCACAGTTATGAAATATTCTCTTGTAATGTTAAGTCCCATAGGTTCTATAAGACAGTACTTCTAGTTGAAAATAAAATTTCAAAATCCTTATTTTAGGACTATCAGAAACAAGTTCTCATAAATAATTTCTCACACTAGCATAAAAATATATCACTTTATAATTTCTTTCAAGGATTCAACAATGTGTATGTCACCTTTTGAAACATTTTACCATACCTATCCCTCTAAAGTTGTTGCTTCTCTAATATCCAAGTCACCTATTATGAAATTTCTTGTAATGAAAAATTTAATCTTGGAATTTTTTGGATTATGAATTGTTAAGAACGTCTATCAAATTCCAAAATTCCTTAATATTATTCAGTTATTATACCCCATATTTCCCAAGGCTCTAAGTGAAGTTATAATTCAGATAAATGTGTTTATTCCTTGAGTGAAGCACCCGATTTTTCACACGATGAATTATACTATGACTATAATAGAACAATATTCTATTTCCTTATGACCTTATTAGTTCATCAAAAAAACCACTATAATGAATTATCTCATCTTGCTTATATAATTTCAATTTAGTCAACCTTCTTGGTTTATAGTGATACAAAGTATTCCATTCGATACATATAACCTATAATAGTTCCTATAAAATTAAACCCATAGCTAGTGGTGTTCTTCTATGAATTTGTATCACTTCCAAAATCTCAATAAATATATCTCATTAATGGGCCATCCATTAAAGAACATAAGGATAAACCTTTTATTTATTTTAGATAATAGAAGATCCACTAAATATCTTCCCACTATTCCATACCTGCATTCTCCATAAACCTATTGACAACTACCACAACATGAATAATATCTTGACCTATATAAGTATGACTATATCAGGATTCCTGTCTTTAATTAATATGAAAACTTCAATATTAGCCTAGTTTCTTAATCTATATATGGTTATTTCTCCTTGGATAATTTGAAATTTTATATCATAAGGGTAGTAACTGGATTGGTTATAAACATTTCAAACCATTCCAAAACCTTTTGGATGTATTCATACTTTGAGAAAACTGATGTTTTGAGTTTATGGTCCCCTCCAATCTGTATCAATAAGATCTATTTTCAGCCCTGATATCCTTTATCTCAAATTTTCTTGACAAATAAATATTTAACTCTTCCATAATTTCCTTGACTGATCCAATGAAGATAATATAATAAATTTAGAGATGAATAATAATGAAACTACCATCATCAAATATCATCAAGTGGCATAAATGATCTACATTTCACCCCAAAAACTTTTATTCTTCCATAAAAGTATCAAACTTTTGGTTCTATTGTTTGTGTTATTTCTATATGTTATGGAAACTCTATTTTAGATTACACACCAATTTTTTTATATTTCCTTGAAACATTATAGTTGTACCATAAATATATCCTCCCCTAAATCCCAATGAAGGAACATGAAATTTATGTAAAACTACTCAAGATGAACCCTTTATAAAGAAACTAGGATAAGAACTATCGAGATTATTGAATATTTTATAATGGGAGATAATATTTCATAAAATACACACATCTAATCTATTGAAAACCCATTATAACTAACCTCACCTTGTACTTTTTCCTACCATCCTCTCCTACCTTCAACTGGTATACCTAGTTGTTTTCCAAATCACTTTTCCCTAGTATTAATTTTATTATCTCCTGTATTCTATTGTCATATAAGAAATTCATCACTTCATTTATTTATAAATCTCACTATTTAAAGTCACTAAGACCTTCTAATTATTCTAGGATTTTGGGGTCTACACCATTCGTAAGAATCAAACAATGCATTCCAAATTGAAACTTTGAAACTAGATATCTTAACCTGGTAGACCACCTCAACCCCTATGATTCATATCCTTATGAACCCTATATTCTTTAAACTCTTACACAAGATTATATAATCATTGAATATTCTAGTATATTGGGCCTTGTTACTTTGAGTACCTGATCAATATATTCCATTTTTCCCCATAACTTATAAACTTATATTCTCCATAAACAATATAGAACCACTGGACTTCTGTTTAGATCAACCTTGATAGGTGTGGATTCTTTTCTACCAACTATATATTCAGCCTAGTTATAATATTTCCACAAGATATCATCATTTAAAAAGAGATTTCAGACTCAAATTACCTCTGACTAATTGTTAACCCTATGTGAAATACAAAGTTTTCATTATTGTACAAAACAAAGAAACATGTCAGAAACTTTTCCTCAATGTTTTCTATTTTCTTTGAATCAACATGGGAATACACAATGCTTCTAAAAACTTTTAGGTTATATACATAATTATTATTTACAAATAAATTTATTTTTAAAGTACTTTCCCCATTGGTATTGAAGGAATCCAATTCACAATTTATGTTTCACAATTAACCAATTTCACCCTAAATTCCTTCAAGAAACTAGATTGCAAGCTCATGACTTTAAATTAGTTATTCAAAGTTTGATTCATCCATTTCACCATACCATTCTAAACTAGTGTTCTTGGACTAATATTCTCCATCAATATTCCATTAATCTAATTTAACATCTAAAACTCTTTACTATCATACTCAAATCCATTTTTTCAATCACAACAACTTAAGAATATATTTGTACTTATTTTTAACCATGGGTATCCACTTGAAAAATGTTCTGAAAAAAAGAGAATTTTGTTTCGAGAAAAATACTCACACCATACACATGAAATAGTTTATAAAGATAACATAGCATGGTGAACCATTTTGGGAACTTATCAGAGTTTCCCCCCATACATCCATGTAACCTAACTCTAGTCTCTAGTTCTTCGGTTATATGTTTATAGATAGAATAGTCACTTTATATTGGTTCCTAAGGATACACTCATCATATTTTTTGAAATCCATATGATCATTTTTATGTATTACTCTTGCAGCCCAGAAACTCAATCCCTATCTCACCAATTTTCCCCATATGGTATTTCCATAGTTTTAGTGTTCCATAAGTTTTCATTCTTCTAACCATCTATTATTCATAATTTTTAGATAGATAAAATTTTTACAACTACAAAACTGGGTTTTTCTAATGCTAGGGTTTTAACAACGCTTTCTAAAAGTGATGTTAAAAAAACATTCTGATTTCTTAAAAAAGAGTTGTTAAATGGGGTCTTTAACAGCATTAAAAAAGCACTATTAAAGGGGTCTTTTTATCAGTGTTTGTAAAAAATCAGTAATAAGGGGGGGGGGGGGGGTGTTTATCAGTGTTTCTAAAATATTTATAATAAAATGGTGTCCTTTTTTAGTTTTTATTTAGAGGAACTAATAATGACCCCCATTTATTAGCACTTTTTTACTAGCACTGAAAAAGGGTATATCCAAAAAATAAATATTTCATTAATGGATACCCGTAGCAGAAGTTATGGCCATTTAGAAGCCTTATGGTCCTTTTTTGGACTCAATAGATGTGATTGAGGATTCTAGTTGGTCACTGAGGCATATAGATCATCACAAGATTATAATTGATATGTTATAGAGGCAAAACGTACACACGGTTCAAAACCTATTATCATTTGAAAGGCCATCGAATGTGGAAAACCCTTTAAACCCCTAAGCCACTAAAAAACCTGAAAACCCTGAAAAGATAAAAAAATTCAATCTGGGATTCCATTTCAGTTCTAAAACCTGTAAAATTGATGCTTATGAAATGATATAAAACCGTATAATATTTAAATCATGTGATAATCAGAGGAATAAAATATTATATAGTTTTAAAAAATTTTAAAACCAAACTCGAAGTTCAAACAACCATAAGTTTTGATTCGGATGTTCATTTGGGATCCACTACATATTAAATCGAATATTTTGATGAGATCCATGCCTGAGATTGTCTCAAACTTAGTTCAAAGATATTTTTATGGGTTTCAATCCTAAAAGTTCCCAGAAGGCCTCCAAAACTGAGTTTTTTATCATCGACCCCGATTTCATAAAATTTAAACACCTATAACTTCATATTTTTGTGTCCATTCATCCTATACAACATATCATATTGAATAGAATTTCATTATCATATATTTTAAAGGTTTTGGAGAAAAAATGGACCCCCCATATCAAAATTTATGGTCATTTCATGGTTTTTAGGGGTTTGGGGTTTTCAGAGTTTCTTAAAGTTTTTATGCGTTTTAAGGGTTTTTGGAGTTAATATCCATTTTAAAAAATATTTATAAATAAATATGTATTAAAAAATATATATAAATAAATATGTATTTTAATAAAATTTACTATATATATAAACACATATATACATCTAAATATAATTTTTCATTAATCCACTTTAAGGGTAAGTGGGAAATCATTTTTTTCCAAACAAGGACCACTAAATGATGAAAGAGCTCATAAAATTATTAAACAAAAAACTAAGATTATTTGAGTCATATAATCTATATAATTAACTTTTTAGAGTACTAACCTGGGTGTCTAGATCCTCCCTGAGAATTTCTTCGAGGTGAGAAACCATTCTCTCCATTGTCAGAATGAATTCCAACAAGGTGATTTTTCCTTAGTTGATGCCCCGAGCGATGATTCAGTGTTGATTTTCTATCCATGCATCTTTCTCCTTAGTGGTCTAAACCTGCAAATTTCTTTCAAAAATTCTTAAAATCTACTCATTTGAGGCATTGGGCCGAAGGAATTTTTCAATCATTTTTCCCTTAGAGTGGAATATGATCCTTAGACCTTCCCATACCTCTTATTCCACCATTCATGGTTCTTTGCTTGGATCACCACTTTCCCCATCTTGTAGGCCTTTGTTTCCTTACTTCCACCTTTCTTGGTAGACCTAGTTCCATCGATTTAGGCAAGTTAGAATTGTAAGGATCTGACCCCAGTTTCCTAGAGCCGGTGCCTTATTTGATTACATTGTCATATAAATAATAAATAAGCACCCCGAATGAGGGAGAAGTTTAATATTATTGGAAACATGATTTATACAAAAGTTGAACATTACAACTTGAAAATAAATACAACATAGAAACTCCTTAGAAAAAATCCATAAATCCTTGGTTATTTCAGCATGTCATTCATAGTAAACTTCTTCATGTCCGATGAAAATGAAACATAATAAATGGGTGAGCTCAAATGTTTAGTAAGGTTAAGAAATATATTGGAAGTTAACATAAACATTATACATGGTGAATAATTGAAAACAAGGGCCTCTAAAAATAAACTTGAACATAATATGGCATAAAAATGAGATGAGAAAATGTTGCCATAACATAACATAATCATGGGTTTTCTACTAGTAAAATAACTACATGAACCATCAATACTATTTTCATAATGAGAGAATTCATAATGCGGGACAACATAACCATACTATCGAGGCCTCATGCCAAGACTATAAATAATTATTTTGACAAGGCCTTGTGCCGAGATTATAGTTTGTCACATGAGACCTACCAATGCACCGAGGGGCTATAGCGGCCCCCACCTGACACTTACTATGTCCAATTAATTCCTCATATGAATATGGATAAACATAAACAACATATATATTCATATTGAAATTAATATATGAAATACAAATAACTTTCCCCGAACATTAAGCATAAACACTAACCATTTGAAGTAAATTGGGGAATGAATTTAAGATAGCACATCCACATAAAAAGTAATAATAAACCATTATATTAAAAATGGTAGATTATAACATGGCATACTAATCCTAATAATACATATGAATCAACAAGAATGTTGAAATGGATGAAGATACTCTTATAAAATATTCGAGTAAATCTTGATATTTATACTCTTTTACTTGGAAAAGAAGAGTTCTTTTGAAAAAATATTTGTATAAAACCATAAGTGAAGTGAGATAGTATTTTCATAATAAAATTTTTAATTTTATAAAGTCAGTGGTTTCCAAAAATAGATTATAGAGTGCCCTTAAAAATAGGTAATAATTAGAGAAATTCCCTTGGATTAGGATTGTATTTTGGAAACAATTTCGAAAGTTGTTTTTAAAACATGTAACCATCCATAAAATAAAGAAATATTCTTGTTTGAAAACATATATATAACCCAAAAAAATAATTTTTAGGAGTAAATAATAATACAAAAGAGTTTAATTGTGGTAATAGACAATAAAAGTAACCCGAATGAAAATGGAAATTTGGGTGAAAGAATCCTTACCTTAAACCCGAACGTGTCCCGATCTTGAACTTAAGATCCTAGAATATGAAATTATACTTATTAATAACATATTTATAAACCTATTGGGCACTTATTTATTTTATCATAATTTTGTTTAGTTCATTTATGCCCTTATTTATAAGTTATTATATTGAATTTTGTCGTTCTGCAATGTTTGTTTTCTTTATTTTCACAATTGTTTCACTTGTTCTTAAGTAATGGAGTTCATATAGAATGGATATAAATCTCTAGAATTGAATTCACATATTATTTATGATCATCAATAGGTGTTAGTGTTCATTTATATAACTTGGTTACAGGGCATGAGGATGAATGATATAGAACTTTAATTATAACTCTTTCGGTTAATTTGTTGGTTTTGATTACAACGAACTCATTTTTCTTTATAACTTAATAACATTTGTACAAAGGGATTAAAAAACCTCACATAGAGTATATTAAATATATAATAATCTAGTTCAACTATAATAATAATAGTTTCATGACCATAATTGATAATGATAATAGAAATTGAAAGCCCATCGTCCTTGAATGTGGTAAATTGACACATCTCGGATCGTGTTCTTACTACTAGTATGAAAGAAGGTAAAAGGAAGAGATGATGATAGATTATTCCACTATCATGAATAAATTATAGTAAATGTAGGGTAATGGAGTCATAACAATGTTTGTATAAGGATGTGAAATAATAGAAAAGAAAACGAATGAACTTGAAAGGAAAAAAACAAGAATTAAAAAGAGGAATTTACCTCTTGAACCAAACTTCTTTGAGAGCCTCCTTAAGAGGGAGGTTTGGTTTTTTTATGAGTCCAAGGATTTTTGGACATGGGAGAGGACATTGGGAAGATATTTGGACAGAATTTGGAGAATGTACAATGCATGAGAGGAGTCTAGAGAAGAGGGAGTGATGGGGTATTTTTATAGTGGAGGGGAGAGGGGATCTCTCAATTTTATATTCATTAATTTATTATTTCTCCAAAAGGCTGGGAATAGTGAGTCTTTCATGACCAAGAATAGTAATTTTATCATGTGAATCCAAATCAATTGGGATTACATCAGCATAAAATCATACATGACTCTATAGTTAGTGTATTTATCTTATTTAGTAAATTATGGTATTTCACTATTCATTAAAAATTCAAGTATTTCAAAAAAATATCAAAAATTAACTCAAACCATTTTTTGATATATAGTATCCAAAAACGAAGTCCATTTTTTAGAAATAATTTTCTAAATATTATTATTTTAATATTTAATTAAAATCAAAATTTATTCTAAAAAAACAGTTTTAAAACACTTATTTACTTATTCCAAAACATAGGTATATCATACTTCAACTTGAATATTATTTATATACTATCATAGGTAAGGTTACTATTCATTAGAGTATATCACTATTAATAATGGTATGTTACTATTCATAAGGGTAGGTTAATATTCACCAAAAATTAGGTTTTTCTTATCAGACTCCAAATAAGTTACTAATCGCAACCATGTATGTCAAATTTTCAAAATTCACATCAAAGAAGTGACAAACTTATGATTAAAGGTCACATAGCACTTAGTAGTTCATTATTTTGTGATTTTATGTGATTATGAAATTTTTATAAGAAAGTAATTTCCATTGAAAAATATTGGATCTTTATAAGAATAGTCTTTGCGTCCCTTGGGATTTTCCCTTGGACCACAATGCATTTACTTGACTCACAGTTTCCTTTTTCCCCTTATTCCTTCTTGAGTGGTCGGGTACTTTCCTTGGAAATGTTCCAAAGTGTCCACTGAGAGTTGGATATAACTATCATCACCTGAATCATCTTCCTCATGCATCAATTTTTGTTCTTGATCTGCCATACCTTCAAAATGGGTTTTTAACTCAACCCTAGAGCCTTCTTTGAGAGGGCTCAGCCTGCACGAAGAGTCCCCCTTGCCTGCTTTAAACTCCATGCCATTATTCTTCTTCCCCTTAATCCCAGTATTATGAAAGGATAAGGACTTAGGAATGGGTGTGTTTGGATCCAAGGGTCCTAATACATGAACCCCATCCAGCGTTCCTTGTGCACGATAAGATTCTATAGCAGCAAGCTAAAAATAATTCCCCTATAGTGACATTGCAGATGGATCTACCTCTTTTTTATAGTCACCCATGGTGAAGTCACTATGCAGTAATAAGTATGAACCTCTATATTGTTCGTATCCTCGACCCATTAATTGAGATAGCTTGTTATTGTCCTCTTAGTCCCAACCTTGAGGACCCCCAGGGCCATGGACATCATTGACTGCCATGTTCCCCACACCATCATCGATAGTGCTGATTGAGACTGGATGCTCTACCACATACACATACAAGGATACCTCATTATCCATTCCATCCACCTACACTATCTCCACTCCACCCACCTATAAGGGGATGATCCCCAAATCATGCCTTAGGTAGGCTAAGACGTCCACGACCTGCGGTTCAGGCGCCTTAACCTCAGCATCCTTCACTACAACTGGTTCCAACAAGGAAGGGAACTACAAGAGTTGGCCCTCCCAAGAACTACCTTCCAGATCAGACCTTGAATCCTATCCTGGACATGTTTGAATTATTCTAGGTTCCCATTCCTTTTAGACTACCCTGCACACCTCTCTATACCTATCCAAACCAACACTATCGTGAGTCTGGTTGATCACAGTGGGGTCGACCTGCACCTCAAACCCTTCTGGTTGGGGGATCAACATTTTTCGAGCTCTTTTTCCATGATGGAATCCAAGGGACAGATGTCCTAACCATTTTTAGCCTGAGCAGTATGCTGGCCAAGACTCGAAAACCACCTATTTTTTCCATTTGAATTCTTCACCAACTGAAGTCCAAATCCAATCTGTAGGAGGCTTTGAAACATCAGCCTCAATACAAACATGAGGGGTGATAGGGTGAAAAACCACATAAGTCCTACTATCCTAACACAAATATCTTCTGACCAAGTTCCATAACAAGATTATAATTGAAGGATTCTAAAAAGAAAGAAAAAAATCAGGGAAAATTACCCACACCACCATTTTTGGATCATCCCGATTTATGTTAAACTCGAAGGACTAGTGAATGAGGTAAAATTAAAATTTGTTGATAGTTCTAGGAGCATTGTACCATGAAATAATAAGACTGACCTTTGAGGAAATCATACCATCAAATGGAGTCAGTCGAGCAGACCCACCACCGTGCGATCTTGAATCCCCCATGATTCAAACACGAATCTTTAAAAGGAATACACCGAAGGAAAGGGGCCCATAAAGTGTGAAACCAACATCATCCTATAGTGATCCGAATCAGCATTTAATTCCTTCATGGAAATCGATAGTTGGGGCAAACCCTTGTGGTGTTCGAGAACCTTAGGGAATAGAGGAATCACTGGGAAACGAGGAATGAGATTAGGGTTGGTGAAAGGGAGAAGTAATTGGATGTTTCCCCTCCCTCCTCTAGGGAGGTAGGGGCCGACGCATTGGAATTCACCATCGCCTTCGTCTCGGAGTCGCTCAACAACTTTCCTAACTAGAAATTAATATCAACACATATATAACAATATATAAATACATGGATAAAAAATATAACTAAACAAATATTAATATAAATATATATAATAAAATATAAAATAAAACAGTTTAGTAGAGTGGAAAAGAAGCTGGTGTATAAGTTGGAGGTCTCAGGTTTGAAACTCATTCTAGGGAGGGGCTCACGCTGGGGGTGGGATTATCTAAAGCACTGATAAAGGGGTGGGGGAAGCAGAGATAAATGGGACGAGGGGGGGGGGGTGTGCCATGAGAGATAAATTTTATACCTTTTATCTGGGTTTCTTAGCACTGTTAAAGGCTAACTTTAATAGTGATAATAATGAGATGAAATAGGGGACCTTTAACAGAGCTAGAAAAAGTGTAGATAAAGGCACCCTTTATGAGCGCTTTTTTTAGCACTGTTAAAGTGGGCCTTTATCAACGCTTTTTACGAGCATAGTTAAACCTAACCCTTTAACATCACAAAAATTATCAGTGCTTCTATAGTATTGATAATTCCCTTTTACTAATGTTGTTAAAGGATTGAATTGCAGTAGTGGTTCTATATTTAACAACCATGTCCACAATAATAAAACCTTTTATAGATTTACACAAAACATTCAATTTTTTTTAGAACCAAGAATTATTCTATTGACCTAGTAAAATTATGTTCTTCTGTAATCCTGATATGTAGTGAACACCCTAAAATTTCAGCACACAAGTATTTTTTATCTAAAAATTCACATCAAATATACTAATGACCTTAATATGTTCAACATGCAAAATATTAAACATGATTAATATTCTAGATAAACATTTTCTTATGCGTCTTCTTTCAAAATTTGATAGAAATGATGAAAAAAAATCCAAGAATCCATTGTAGGAAGTGTATTTAAAATCAATGAAAACAATGCATGGTGAATACATGCATGTGATGCATGTAAATAACACCTCCACTCTTAAATGGTTTTATTAGTTATGAATCAAACAATTTGATTCCTTATGTAATATAAATTCATTGAAGGGGTTCAATGAATGAACATCAATAGTTTTAATGTTCTGGTTCCATGAGATGGAACTTAATTTTTTATAATGATATACAACACTCTTCATTCCCTGAAGAGTTTTGAGAAAGTCTATATAAGTGTACGAGATCGTATCTTGTAGTGTGTGTAATACTACCAAGATATAATAGAAACTCTCTTCATTTTTATATCTAGTTTATCACCATTAGTGAAGGTACTAACATCCTTTCTATCATATGAGAACCCTCATAATAAAATCATGGATCCATTGGCCAGTATATCACCTCAAAGGTAGGGTGATTTTTTTCACCTCTCCTAATGACCTTCCTTAAATAATTTCTTAAGATTAAGGAAGTTGGATGTTACAACTTGTAATACTAGGTACTACATTTTTATTTTTTTACTCATTGATTTATTAAAGATAAATTTTCCTATGTTTTGAGTTTTTTTCACTTTCAATGGTCATTATATGATCATATGACACCCATAAATGTTATCAAAGAAAGTTTCTTTAAGAATAAAACATGTTTTGATCATTGGTTTTTGAAGAGAAATGAATGAAATTTTCATAAAAGATATGTAAGTTACAAACATTTATATGTTATGTGTAAAGGTGAATATGATTTACCTTTACATGAGAAGGAAATGTAAAGGTTATACCCTTAAATAAAAGGTCTATATAAATATAATTATATTATAAAAAAGGTTTTTATAAAGTTTTCCACAAATTAAAAGGGTATACGTAATAGTAAATATGACTTTACCTTTACTTGTAAAGGTAAAAATAAGACTTAACTTTATGTGAAAGGTTTACATAAGGGTATTCTATTATTTCTTAACTCACATAAAGGTTATCTGGAGATTACCTACATAAAAGAAGCATGTGTAAAGGTATTAACTATACACAAGTCATTATGTATAGGTTTCTTCCTCCTAACCCTTACATAATTAGCACTATGTAATGGTCTTAACCATTTACCCTTCCATAGAGAATTTGTGTGAAGGTAAAGTGTGGTTACCCTTATGTAGAGTGTTTTCATATGGGTATAGGTAGGATACCTTTATTTAAAATAGAGTCCACATAAGGGTAAACAGTCCTTATTTTTTTCAATGTTTTTAATGGTTTGTAAATTGTTTATAAATATTCTAAAATAGTATTTTGAGAATATTTAATTTATAAGAAATTTATAAATAAATTAATTGATTATATTTTTTTATAATTTATTAAATAAATTTTTATGAAACATTATTGCAAAATATTAAAGATTAATATTTTAAAATACCATTTAGCAAATTAAATGGAATGCCTTATTATCTAAAAATAAGCAGTATATTTAGACATCATAAGAGCTGATTTATAAAGTGTATAAATTAAAAAATATATTACATTTATAATATATAAAATATTTTTATAATAAATATTGAGCTATAAAATATTTATAATCTATGAAATATCATATAAATTCCATATAATATAAAATATGATGGAATTTATACATAAATGAATATAGAATATTTACATTTGTACTCCTTTATAAAAAGTTTATTATTAGTATTTAATTATGAATAGTTTATAAATGTCTCATGCATTGGAACATAAATAAACTATTTATTTATTTTTTAAATTTATTTAATATTCATGATTATTAAATGGTTATGAAATATAAATATTCTTCATTCCCATCTATTTAATTATTTTCTTCTAGGATAGATCCTTGTATTTCATGTTTGGTTCGATATCATAGAATTTATTTTTCATCTACCTTGACCTCATTTTATAAATTATAGTCATGATCTTGGGAATAGTTCTCAAGTGTAGTTTTTTCATATTATAATTCAGATATTTTTTGAATTGAATCATCACTTGATTAAATTCTCCCTAGGTAGAGGGACTTGGGGTTGGTCTACCTAATTTTTTGGAGGCCTATTCCTTTGTTAGAAAAGTGAATGAGGTTGAGTATCTATCACTATAGGCTTACTCATGTGGTGTTTGTAATATCAAATAACTTTAGGCCTTTACATTAAGTATTAATAAACCATAAGCTTATGATGAATTTATATATGTATGAATATACTAGGATTCTATTTTGGGGTGGGGGAGACAAGTTTGTAGGTTGTGTAAAGAATTGCACATTAATGCGACGTGAACTAAATAATTTAATTGTTAGAAAAAGGATTTCCAAAACTAAATCATTAGAAGCATGTATACATGAAAAGAAATAAAACATGAAAATAAAATTATTACATGTGATTTAATAGTTATGATAATAATATACATGTGATGTATGTTAAATTAATGATACCTTAAAATAAAAACCTTTTAAATACTAATTTTGAGATTCCTTCCAAAATAAACTTATCAAGATATTGATCTTCCAACTAGGATGTTTATTCTAAATTTGGGTTCTTATATACTATATTGTGTAAGTAATGAAATTAATAGGTGACTAAGGAACATACTTGGGTAGGTCACAACAAATTTGGGTGCCCCTTTATTTTCTTTTATTAATATATTTTGGGAGTATAATTCAAGTTACAATAGATGAGTTAACCTAATATGATTAGGTTACTAGAGGAATAGGGTTAAGTGAATCCATATTGTGGATTTTTAGAAGTGGTTATCTAGTCAACGATCCAAGATTACTAACTATTATGATTGGGATGATTCCCTATCTAAATAATTAAGCAATGAGAAAAAAATATAAAGATGAATAAATTCTTAATGATATAAGGATCTTGGATCACTAAATGGATATGCTGTATGGGGTTATCATTTTTAATGGGATAAATTTTATTTTAAACCCTTAATTAAAAGATATAATATATGATACTCACCTACTGATATGTCTTTATTATAGATTATGGAATACTTCACACTAATCATATTAATATCATTAATAGGTATAAAATATAAAATAGTTAAATATTTGTATATCAGAATGGGATGTGTTCTCAAGGAGAAGTATTTAGAGTACCCAAATTTGAATGTTACAGTAATTAATTTCTCCAACTCCATCTCATGTGTATAGGATACCTGGTGTGCATCACATGTTTGTTTCGATAAACAACGACTCAAAGATACGAGAGAATTAATGTAGGATGAAGTATATCTTCATGTCAGTAATTGAGAATGATTTTATGCATTAGAGTTTGACATCTATGATCTAATTTTACTAAGTGGATTGGTCCAAAAATTGAAAACAATTATTTTCCTTCCACTAAATATAGAATTTATATTTATGTATCTTGTTCGGATAAGATGGAATTTTCATTCAATATTAAGAATTGCTATTATTCTATATATAATAATGAATTTATTTTGGTCATTGGGAATATAATGAATGGTTTCTATATTCTTAGTAAGGATAGTATTGTTTAAAACATTTAGAATAAGAAGGCCAGAATATACTCTAATCCCACCTACCTTTGACATTGTCTCTTTGGACTAATAAATGAGAAAAACGTTCAAAGACTCTATAGAGATGGATTTTGGACTCTATAGTCTGGATATTTCCTCTGAGACCGAGAAGTCATGTAATATCTAAGCTTACTGGGTTTTTAAGGGCCCCCCTTTATCCCTTTAAAGGGAGGTTATAAAAAATAAATAAAAATAGAAGGTCTTCAAGGAATTCGGGAAAATGATTTGATACACATGAATATTGTTTATTGGGAGAAAAAAAATTAAAAAGTCACCTTTTGGGATAAATGGTGTGATAGATAGTGGATTTTTGGATCTTATACAGAGTGATGTATATGAAAAAAATGAGTAAACATGAAAATGGTTGTTTTAGGTACTTTTCTAATTTTATGGATGAATTTTTTTATTCCCAAGCCAGATCAAGACCACTAAGATGGGGTGGGGTGGGGGTGAATTAGTGGTTCCTTTTTCCTTTATAAGAAAGTTTCTTAACTCCTTCTCAAAATATTTCTTGACCTTTGGAACTTGTTAGATTTATGATCCACTCAAATATAACTAAAAACCTCCCCTTTTTTTTGTAAAAAATATAAATAGAAGGTAGGACATGATATTTACAGGGTTTGATAAAAATACCCACTCCTTTGCATGTTGGACACTCTGAACAACATGAATTATTTTACTATATTCTTTCTAGAATAAAAAAGTTAGAATAAAAGAAAAATTATAAAATCTGAGTTGAAAATTACCTATTATAGTTGGTTATACCTCTAAACTATCCTTTTTAGTATCTAATTTCCTCAAAAAATACTTTTTAGAAGCTGGTAAGTATCTATGGTCACAATATTCTATTTCCTATTCTTTTATGATCCACTTAATAAATTCTTCAATTACTCCCCAAGTATGTTGCATCAAACTTTACTAGAGTAAAAACTTCAATAAGTTAAACAACTCACAAAGAAAATTGTTGGTCTTGAAATTATTTCCAAAACCTCAGTCAAAAAATATTTCTTAGTAGAGTCAGTCCAATAATTACAGTCTAGAAACCTCAGTCTAATGATGGTCAAACATATCCAATTATCCTTATGCTCTTCCTTCTTAAATTAATTAAGAACTCAATCGACATATCACAATTCCCATGTAAGATGGAACTCAGTCCAATGAACCCTGCTCCGATGGATTTCACTCCAATGGACTTGTTCTAATCTAAATTATTTAGATGAATGAATTGACATTATCTATGATAATCTCCCTCATATTCATCCTAAAAATCAAATTTGAGTTGGAAACTCAATACCTAAAAAACAAATGTCATAGATCTTGGTTCACGTTATCACTTAAAGTTTTCACATGTTGTAAAAATCTATTGTTCTCTCCAATTATAGGCACCCAAGAATGGCATAGGTGGGATTTTGAATTTTTTTTCCCAATTTACCAAATTTTATGAATTTGTAATATTCTTTAATCTTATATATTTCTCTGAATTTGTTAAAATATTTCAATTATCCTTAAATATCAAATCAATATTTAATTTCTTTAATTATTTCAATTATCCTTAAATATCATATAAATATTTGACTTCTTCTAGTTTAAAAACATTTCTTCATTCTAACTCTTCAGTCAGATTCTTAATTACTCTTCATTACAATTATTCATTATGATGAAGACATATTTAATACTGAATATAACCTATTACAATGAATTTTTGTAAATAATTGAATGTATTCTCATAACTTTAGATTTATTCTAACATCTTATATTTCTTCAGTCCCATTCTGATTCTTCATTCTGGTTTCCAAATATGATTTATTATTTAAGATTAAGAAATTTGGTCACTACAATTTTCTTGAACCATTTGCTATAGATATTCAATGGTTTGGAAATTTTCATCTCAAAAACTTGAAACTCTTCTTTTGGAGAACATAAGTATCACATGAGTTTCTTGATAGAGACTTTAACTAAAAAAATCTAAGTCTACATGGGTGAACCCATTATAGAGAACAAGAGTGTATAATAATATTTATCAATGTTTTACATAATAAAAATTTCATGTAATACCTTTTCATGTCTCTTTTAACATTCTCATGACTGGGGAAATCATTGAGATAATTTTTTTAAGATAAAAGTAACCTACAACCATCTCAAAAAACATATCATAAAGTTTAGGTGTATTAAAAAAACTTTCTAAAACTCATATTTTGTAACATCGTTGATTTATTTTTCAAGAATAGTAAGAGAATCAACAACATCATCTTTATTACATCAACTCCTTGAATTCCCTACATATTAGTACAAATAAAAATATTTTGGGATTAAGGTATAACCTCATAGATTCTTCAAAATAAATGTTTTGATTGAAAGTATTCTCTTATATCTAACCTTTTCTACTTTTTCCTAGATTTTACATTGGATGTGTTTTCTTCTATTTGTTCATCCTTCTCAGATTTTGTGACAAGTTTCTCTTCATCTATAAACTGTTATGATAGGGATGTCATTTTTCTCTTGAAATAATATTTTTGTCCATGTGAGTTTTTAATAATTATTTCATTCTTTCCTCTTATTCTGGTAGGATATTTAAAAAATTATAGTAATAAGACCTTCTTGCTCACAAATCGTGAATCTTTTCTAAATTTTCAAACCAAAATATTTTGATACATTTTTATCAACTTTTATCAGATCATTAGAAAAATTTTTCTGCCCCTTTTCTTTAGCTAGTTTTTGTGCTTCTTTTAGAATTCTAGACATGTCAAATTGTTCTATCCAAATAACTAGGCACCCCTTATTTTTGGAAAAATAATATTTTTTCTCCACTTTCTTAACATACTCAGATTTTTAAGCTTTTGAGTTTCCACTTTCAGTTTTTCATAATTTTTAGGAACATTTGATTTTTTTTCTCACTATATCTCCACCTTAATTTGTACACACTTCTTGGTAGAGAAATGTTATACCAGAATGAATAAAATATATATATAAAAAATCCACAACACCAATATTGACCACTAAATATTGTTTTTTTGGATTGACCGTTAACATATTTTGAAATTTTTTATTTTTTGTTTCTATATAAATTGTAGACCATTTTTCCCAAGAGGATACTTTCCTAAAGAATTCTTATCTTTTTTCATGAAAGATTATTTCCCACAAACCTTATTTTTTAAACATTCCTTTCCACCTTCTTTAGAAGTTTCACCTTTAACATCAATAGATTTGGTGTAGTTTACACTCATATTTCTTATCTCACATTTTTAGAAGAAATGTTGATTGTGTTTCTAAAAACACTTCTTCTTCCCAAGTAATCTTAATTTTAATAACATCTATGGTTTTTAAAATTTATTTATCTTCAACTTATTCTACTTATTTTCTTTTATAAGTGTAGATTATTTCATATTGATATTCCCATTTCTAGCTGATATTTTTTTTATAACTATTCAATTTTATTACCAGCTCACAATTATCAAAAGTTATTCCTTCAAAATATTTCTTAAACATCCTTCTTTATTTCTTAAGTTTAGTATTTTTTTCGTGTGAATCCTCTAAATTATTTTTATTAATCAATTACACTTTTATCATATCTTTATCATTATCATAACAGACTGAAGAATCACTTCAATTTCTAACTTGAGTAATATAATTGAGTTGACGATTGTATTCATCATCAGATGAGAAATAATTCTTCTTTATTCTACTCAGATAAATTTTCTTCTTTTTTTCATAAGGAAATATTTTCTTTTATTTTTTCACTTTTGTTTCTATGATTTCTCATCATCATGTTCAGACTCATACTCTATAACTTTCTTCCTTATACAATCCTATTCAAAATGTCCTTTCCCCTCCCAATTCCAACATTTGATAGTTTTAATTTTTTATTTTCCCTTATTGTATTTATTGGAGAGGAGGGAAATAATTGTGTTGGAATATTTATCTTGTTATTCATCTTCTGAAACACTTGATTCTTATTTATATTTTTATATTTGTTTTTCCATTATAACAAAGATTTAAATTCCATTTAATGATCACCTTTTTCTTTTATTTTCATACTATTTTCTCTTATAATATCATAAGTAACAAGAGTACTGTATAGATCATCCACTAATATATTTTCATGATCTCTATATTCTAAAGATAAAACCTTAAAATCAAACTTATCAAGAAGAATTCCCCAAAACATTTCACACAAAAATTTATTCTTCCAATTTCTCACCAAGACATTTTATGGTACTAATAATATCATTCACTATTTTAAAAAATTCACCACTAGATTCTTTCTTATCCATTTCAGATCTTCATAAATCAACCCCAAGAGTTATAAATTTTCCTTCTTCACCTTTATATAACCTTTATAAATGTTATTTAACTTATCCAAGATACCTTTTTTTATTGCAAATTTGTTTACTCTAATAAAATCACTTTTAGTAAGTGATGAGAGTAAAGCATTTTTAGCTCTTTCCTCATTCTCAATATTTTTCTAATCCACAACTGTAAAATGATCATTATAAATAAGAGGAGGAAATCCTTTTGTAGTAGCTTCTAAAACATTATACCCAAGTGGAATAAGATATGGGAACACTCTATCTTTTTAGATATGATATATCTTTCCATTGAAAACTAGAATCCCCATATAGTTTATTGAGTTGTAATTCTCCATTACTGAGATAGATATTTTAGAGGAAACCTTGTATATAATACCAATTGTTGTTACCAAGTAGGATCAAGACTGTTTAGAGGGGGGAGAGGTTGAATTAGTGGTTACTTTTTATTTTATAAAAAAATTGATTAGCTCCTTCCCAAAAACATTCTTCACTTATGAAACTTTATAGAGTTATGATAAAATGTAATATAAATAAAAAACTCACCATTCTAATGAAAAAAATATAAAGAGATGGTAGAACATGATATTTATAAAGTCTGATACAAATACCTACTAATTTCTATGTTAGATTGTCCCACCGACATGGATTCTTTTACTATCTCCTTTCCTGAATACAAAGGCACCAAAAAAGAATAATTCTATAACCCCAGTAGAGAATTTCTTACAATAGTTGGTCATAACCCCCAACTATCCTTTTTAGTATCTAATTTTCCAAGACAATCATTTTCATCATCTATTAAGTATATACAATCACAAGCTTTTCTTTCTTATTCTTTTTTGATTTACTTCAGAATGTATGCAATTCATCCACAAGTAAGCTGAATCAAACTTAACCTATGTACAACCGTCAAGAACTTCAACAATTACCAAAGGAAATTATTGATCTTGTAACTTCCTCCAGAACCTCATTATAGAAATTTTTCTCAGCAGTGTTGGTCTGATCTTCCCTTTCTGAAAACATCAGTTTGATTATGGTTAGTCCAATCCAATTCTTTTTATACTCTTCCTTCCTCAATTGAGTAGGAACTCATTCAGTATCTCACAATTTCTGCATTCGATGGAACTTTTTCAAATGAAAATTGATTCTATGGATGTCATTCTGATGGGATTGTTCTAATGGAACTTCATCAAATGATCAAATTAATCTTCACTCCAATAATCTTCATCAATTTCAATATAAAAATCAACATTAGGTTGGAAACTCAATACCTGAAAAACAAATTTTAGAGAGGAAACAAACTGAGATCTTATGAGATAGAATCTTTTTAATTTCATTAATTTCTCATGTTATACTATACATGAATATTATCTTGCACTATACACAACACCCTATTAGCTTTTAGTATACACAACACTATTCTTGGCTTGTGTTGTAAATAATTTCAAGTTCTTTTGATAGAATTTATTTCACACAACACTGAGTATAGATTTTTTTCAATGTATAAATAAACTATGTTTGTATTATGTTATATGCATAAAAAAGGAAGATTTAACTACACACAACATTTACTTGTCTTGCGTTACACGCAAGAGCAACTTTCTTTGATAACTTGCATTGTATGTGATACCGAGTTTCACTAAATAATGATATACCATAAAAATATTATGATTTAATGAGATATAAACTAGTCTTTATGAATATTATTAACCAAAATTTTAATTTTATGAAATTATAATTCATTCTATGCATTTTATAGAACATTGTATGAGAACAATATGAATTTTTCAGATAAAAGAAGTATTAAAAAAATACAGTTTTACCGCCTTTTGATGGTGCACCCATTTTAAATCTTGTATTGAAACTTTAATAAGTTATATTTGACAAGATAAAATTCTTCTTTAGAATCAAGACATTAAATTTTACTTTGGATTTTTTTTAGTTTTCTGATAACTTTCATATTTTGATGAATAGTGAAAATAAGCTAAATTTTAATTGAAAACATGTTTTTTAATTAAAATAATTTATATAGTTAAAATATATTATTGAATGGTTTTAAAGTATAAATGGAATATATTTTTATATTTTAAGACAATCTAAGTCTTTTATATTAATTTTACCTTGAATTCATATGTAAAAACAATTCAATATTCTACAATGTTTTAAACAAAACATTTTTTTTGACAATGGGATTAATTTTAAATTAATTACTCAAACTACTAGGTTTTTGAATTTGAAAAAATGGATTCCATATTTGGAATAATAAGGTTCAAATTGTGTAAATATGTCCTCTTTAATTTTGAACATTATGAATAGTAACTTAAGTAATTATTTTATTTACCATGGTTAAAGGGTAAATATGGTAAATAAGGGTAAATAAATAATATAATAATAATATTAAACTAGCCTAACACATGAACTATTCATATTGGATGAGATATTTAATACCATGAGAATCCTTGGGTCATTTTTGTGACTCCATGGATTCACTTGGATGTGAAAATGACAATTTATAAGAATTAATTTAAAGTAAAGATAATTATAACCTAAACATATATCTTTAGATAAATCAATTTTAATAAGGGGTTATATAATATATATCTATTTCTATAAATATTAATTGAAAATATAAAACTATTTCCTACAACATGGTATTTTATTTATAATTTTTAAACATTAGATACATATATTTATTTATGACATAATTACGATGCAGTGATTACCTCATTAATGAAGATTTAAATAAATGAATTTATAAATATTAAAATAAGTTTAATTTGAATATTTTTATTCCATATACAACTTTTATAGATCCCATTGACATATGAGGGATGATTTAATCCTTTTTTTTATAAGTAAAAAGGATTTTATGAATTTAAAAAAAAGTCAAGTATGAATAGTATCCAAAATTGACATAATTCATAACTTAAAACATAAAATAGTTTATTAAAAGATATTAAATTCTTAAAAATATAATATTCTCTAAAAATGGTTAATATAAGTCCAAATATATCACAAATAACAGTTTTTGGTCGTTTAACATGATATGGAAATTAAATTAACCCATAATGTGTAAATACCATGATATCACGGTAAGATTAAAAAGTGTAAAATAAGGGTAAAACCAAAAGGATATGGATAGAAAAATATTAAAAAATTGTAAAACATTTATTGGATGATGGGAATTAGAAAAAAAATCATCTTATATTTGAATTACATATTTTTTGGACTATTTTAAATTGAAATTTAATTTATAATAAATTAATATTTTGGAACTTTCCTAAAGTACCCCTCTCCTCTATTATAAAAGGGCACCTCCTCCCTCCCCTATTTACTCCATTTGAGCCTTAAAACTCAGCCAAAACCTACCCATTTTTATTCTCAAATTCCCTAGGTATATTATAGAGGTTATTTTCATCTCAAAAGACCAACAATAGTTTCTTAAGGGGAAATTTTATAGAGGCACATCAAGGAAGAGGTAATCTCTTTTACCGATTCATTTAAATTTATTTCTTCTTCAAATTCTTCTTATTTAGTTGTTTCATTATATAGTAATAACATCAGTATCACTCATATACTGATATGTTATTATAAATATGAAAAATACCTATTTAACCTTGTATCCATCCTATGAAAAACAACATCACCACGCGTGCCTATGTACATATTACCGTCTCCACGCCGTGGGGGTAATCTGTTTTTCACCACCACCTTAATTGGTTGGGTATAATGGTGGAAATTATAAATATATATGATTATTATAACATGATAATAATTCTTATATATTATACACCATCCAATTCAATACTGTTCAATAACTATGAGAACGATATCATCGCTCATGTGCACATACGGCTTACCGTCTCCACGACGCGATGAGATTAATTTTCCATGTTAACAATTCAAGAATGATTATAAATTAAATATAGTAAATGATCATGAAATACATGAAACAATAATTCTACTTTATTTATGTATACATATATATATATATAATTTACATCCATTCAATTTAATAAGGAAACGAAAACATCGTTCATGTGTACGTATGACCTACCTTCTCCATGAATGGTGTATTCCATTACATTTATCGATATGTTATATATATTTATATACTGAATATATAGGATATATAAATCATGTTTTACATTATGTAAGTAATTAAATCATGATATATGTAATAACATCAAGAATAACAAGTCCAAACACATATGATAAATAAAACGATTAATACCCAAAAAGTTTCTTTAACATGGAATTAACAAATGAACGTGTCACGACCCGTCCTCGGGGCCCATGCCATGACTACCCCAATCCCGCCTTACATAGGATAGGGGCTGGTGACTAGCCCCAAAGGCGTAAATCCCAAGAAGAAGGGAAGGTGTTGCCTTTATAAAAGTAAACAACACAACAGAGTACAAGCGGAAGAAACCACTAAGCAAAGCAGTAAAACAAACGTGCTGAAAATACAAGGGGCCATAAATACAAGCCCAAAAGAAAGGTACAACTACAACTGAATGAAAAGTACAACTCAAAATGGAAACAACTGAAAGGTGACAAGCCACTCCTGGATCATCCTCCGGCTTCCTACCGGAAGGGTAGGTACAGATCTCCTCTTCATCACTCCACGTCCGTCCATCTCCTCCAGGTACCGACTCGTCCTGAAATCCACCTCTGGGCACTGACTCGACGTGATATCCACCTCCGGGAACCGACTCGTCGTGAGATCCTCCTCTGGGTACCGTCCAGCTCTACAAGCCTCAACCACGATCAATTATGTCCTTCGTCTGCAACCAACGCAACGTAGTGCGGGTGAAGCCCGTGCATGGGTGAGTATACAATACTTAGTAAGGACCCTGAGACCCCCGATGGTCTCCCAGAATCCACAAAGGAAAGATAAAATCACGAAGTAACATCCAACACTACTTAGGTATATACCAATACATATACCTAAGTCATCAATTCCAGTTCGGCTCCCACATCCGAGCCCAAGTTCGATCACGTCCACACAGCATAGTACAACCCATTCCACACAAAAAATAACAACACAATCCACATAGGAAGGCAAGTCAATCATATCAAAGTTAAATATTGAAAGTCAAGACTCATCTCACACATGTATACTTCTTCATAAGATAAAAGAGATGATCAGATGTTGCCACAGATTCATCTAAGCTGGGACCCACGTAGGATAATAAAACAGCTAAGCTGTCAGACCCACATAGGATACAGACTAGCTACTCAACCAAACCCACATAGGATAACAAGAATAGAGTCAAACACTGCCAGACCCACGTAGGATACAAGAATAGTAGTCATCGCCGTCAAACCCACGGAGTATTTTTGTACGGTCTTCATCGCCGTCGAACCCATGTAGGATTTCAGTACGATCTTCATCGCTGCCGAACCCACTGAGGATTTCAGTGCGGTCTTCACCACCGTCGAACCCACAAAGGATTTCAGTACGGTCTTCATCGCTGTCGAACCCACAGAGGATTTCAGTGCAGTCTTCATCACTGCTGAACCCATGGAGGATTTCAGTGCAGTCGTCGTCACTGCCGAACCCACGAAGGATTTCATTGTAGTCATCATCGTTGAACCCACAGAGGATTCCAGTACGAAATTCTTCACCGTGGAACCCACATAGGATTCCAGTACGGTTGTCTTCATCATCGCAGCAAGATCTAGGGTTTCCGCACACAACACGCTCGTTCCGGGAGGGTCCGCTCCACGATCTAAGAGTTCGATACATCAACTATCATATAGACCAGGGTTGATGTATCGAAAAGTTCTGTCACATCGATAGGAACACAATGTGACAAACGACGTGTCAATCGAACGCCCGGTCTGAGAGTTATTGGCTTTTTTCGTCCCATGGGCCCAGTTGGTTATTAAGTCAAAACCAACCCAACCGTACTCCAATTGCGTCCAAACCTCAAGAGGAGTAATCCAAAAGGCCCGGATCACTAAGAGGAATCCAACAAAGTCGACGGAACATCAATCGGACATTCGGAGCTCAAGTTATAAGCGTTTCCGCTCCGAGGGCCTGGTTGGTTTTGTGTTCGAACCAACCCAGCCGTACCCAAATTTTTTCAGAACCTTGAGTGTAATATACCAAAAAGATTGTCTCGATCCAAGGATCACATCACAACTGATGGTGAATTGATCAGAGGTCCGTATCCCAAGATATGGGCAAAAGAACAAACCTATTCGGTTTGAGGGGGTTTTGGGCGAGGACCGACCCGACCCGAGACCCCCTGGGTCGGCCTGAACCGGGTCGACCTGAACTGGGTCCAGCCGGGCGTGGGCGGTCTGGCCTAGGCGGTCTGCGGGCGAGACAATTAAGTCGCGCCCCCTTCTGTTTCCAGAATGGCTTGGTTGTTCCGGTTTGGTCCACCGCCGCGACTCAACCATAGCAGTTTTGTTCCGGCAGCGCGCCGCCGCCACCGACGAGGCGCGCCGCCACCACTTTCCGTGGACCACCAGACGCACTCCGGTGGTCCTTTTTTCTCTTCACCTTCACCAGCGGTCCTCCTGGGACCCAAACTTCACTGCGGAGGCTTCAAATTGACTTTTCAGTCCCGTTTCTTTGTCGTCGTTGATCCTCGTATCAATAAACAAACTGTGGAGGATTGTCGGGCCATATTTGTTCGGCCTGTGCCCTCCGCGTTAGGTGTTATCAAATGAAAAAAATTTAATCACATGCTTTTAATCACCGAAGAGGATATAATTTATTCAAGTATAAATTATACGAATACCCTGCAATTAAATACTCACACACAATGGTATAATTCACATAAACTTTATATTTAAAAATCCCCTACCTCAATAATGAGTTGATGATCGAAGAGCGTCACAGAAACGGCGTCGTGAGGTAAATCTCCGTATGCGCTTGACGGAGATCATCCGAGGTGGAGTGGCATCTCACACCGGCTATGGAGAGGAGAAGAAAGGCACAACAATCACTCCTTGCAGTGACAGAATTCTTTGTCGGGGCCTTGACATTCCTCGCGTTCTCCAACGAAGAAGATGAAGATTCCTCTATATTTTGAGTATTCTCTCCCAATCCTTAACACCAGAAAACTAACCCAATAATAAAATAAGCTCCACTTATTTTATTAAGTCATGCCAAGAGTTTAGAATTTAAAAACTCAATTCAATTAATTTAATTAAGGAGCTGCCTTAATTAAAAGAGAGGAGAGGGAAAGTCACAACATTAATTACAAGGAAGATATTAAGAGGAGTTTCAAGGGGTTATGGGGAATTTGAAAAGGTGGGGGCTTGTGTGGGAACCACCTCTCCTTTATTCTCCCAAGGGAAGTTAGCAACCCAACTTCCACACAAAATATAAAACTACTTAGAATAAAAATAAAATTGGAATACAATTTTATTTTATTCTTCACTTAAACCTGAAATTTTAAACAACTCCTCCTGAGCAAACGCACCCTCGGAAAAGGTCTTCTTAAGCAATTACCGGTGCTACGGTTCCATCGGTGCCCTCAGATTTCGATTCCGAGCACCGGTTCAAAAGATAGAAAAACTCGCACGTCCATTCACTGAATGTACCTGAGATAAACTTCAGAAATTGATTCCGGGCACACCGGGCCTCAGAATTAGGTGCTGTCAGAAGCCGCAGTCTCGTAAATTTCCAAATAAATTAAGAAAAAAATTTTCTTTGAAATTTCCGAGTCTTTATAGAACGAGTAATATAAAGTCATAAGTGAATCATATATGATATCGTAAATATTATTATGGTTATGTTACAAGTTAATAATATATTTAAACCTACTATACATGAGTTTCAGAAACATATAGAATAAATTGGACCTATGGTAAGTGATAACATTTCAAATCATGTTTTTATCCGAGATTGTTTACTCGTATGTTTTTACTGGGGATATATTTTTCATCCATGTCCATGTTTTCTAAATAAGTTTTCAAAAATTGTTTAATCTTATTCTGTATATATTTAATGAAATTTTTAACCCCTTTGACTTTTACTAGGTGGTATTGAAGAAATATTTCTTTTCTTTACTATATGAGGCATTTTTGACTTTTTCGGAATAAGTACGAGGAGAATATTTTTTTGACTTATACATCATAAATAATTCTTTACATCTTCATAATGCCTAATTTCTTTGAATCTTCCTCTATAATTTTACATGTGTATTTTCAATTAAATTCTTTTCTTTTTAAACTTCATGAAATTTTGAGAAAATAAACTGTTTTTGAAGAAGAAAGGATATTTGGAAGGACCTCGGAACACCCTGAGAGGGGTGGGGTGAATTAGGGTGTCAAAGTTTTCTTTTTAATGTAGAGGATATTGTTCCCACATTAGTTGGAAGTTGTTATATTTTTCAAAAAAATGAAAGTAGGAAGTTGAAACGACACTTTTACTTCGTTCACCAGAAAGGGCTACGTCCAAGGAGAATACACGGACAGTGTCTCGGTCGTACCAAAACACACTAATCTTCATTAGTTTATAGATTACAAGTTTTGGTCACAATCACACTATGCCAGACACACTGCCTTTACAAAGGTTCAGGGATAGATCACTATGTCCCTTGTGTCACTCGCGTTGACTCCCCCTGGCTCACTATCTTTCGTGAAGTCCCAATCTGTTTATAGACGTGAAGGTCTCTTCAATATATTCGTATTGAAGTCTTTGCCTCTTATTAAAATGAGACTCTACTTGAATTGAAGTCTGTAATTGATTCTCTTTAACGCACCATTGCGCATAAGAGCTAAATTTTGTGTGCAATATTTTCTTCTCGCATAGAGAAATATTTCACGCAACAACACTATTTTAGAAAAACTAGAACTTTTACGCGCAACCTCAACTTTTACGTGCAACTCTGCATTTTTCATGCAGCCTGAAATTTTTTCGTGCAAGATGAAATATTTTGTGCTCCACTATTTCCAATGCAAGCAGTTATTCGATCATTCAAAATATTCTCAACTCCATTAGAACCACATTTCTCTCTCTCCAATAGTTCTACATCTGAGAACCTTCCAAGCTGTATTTTCTTCCTTGATTCTTTTGAAATTGATTGACTCTGAAGTTTTCTTCTAAGAGTAACAACTTACTCTTCAAGACACTCCGTGGTCTTGGTATTTTCTTCTAGTCTAGTTGTGAGGTCATTGATGACCTTTTCTTTTTCTTCAATTCTCAACCTCAGATCCACTACATCATTAGTGCATTCATGAATTTTAGACTATACTATCACAAATTTTTCCGGTCATTCAATTTCAGCTTTGAGTTGATCAACATAATAAAATGATTCTTTTTTAATTGATTTACACTTATTGCAACTCTTAAATTTGATCTTAAGCTTACTAAAAGATTATTTAAGTTTCATCTCTATATTGGAATCAAATTTGAACTGATTGTATCGACCATTATCTTTTGATGGTTCTGATTTTCCAATAGTGGCCATCATGGAGGCATGGTCTCTAGTTTCAAATTCTGGTTATTCTTCTTCACAGAATTCATTATCATCATCTTCCTCTTCATAGAAAAAACTATTCACCGAAACTTTCTTTATAGATTTGAAGTATCCATTTTTGAAAAACCTTTTTTAAGGATTCTCAATGTTTTCATCTTCACTATCTTCATCATTGTTCTTTTTTATGCACTGAGAGGTAATGTGACCAACTTTTCCACCACGAAATCACACAAGAGGTAACTTCTTTTTGAATTTACCTTTTTCGTTTTTAAACTTATTTGAAATGAGAGAAATAATTTCTTTTTCCTCATCATCTTCATCACTACTTTATTTTGAAATTTTTAGTTTTTCCATGGTCTTGAATGTCATTTCCTTTCTCACTCGAGTCGTAGAATCTTCTGGTTTGACTCTCATTTCATAGGACACTAAACTGCTCAGCAGATCATCCAAAGAAAGGTTGGAAAGATATCTTTCATCAAGGGATGAAACATTTTCATTGTACAGGGGTGGAAGTCTTCTTAGTTTTTCTTTAAAATATCAATGTCTTTGATTTCTTCACCTAGACCCTGAATTGCTCCAACAACTTCAGTAATTCGATTGAAGAATGAGTCTATATTCTCATCCTAGTACATCTTCAGATCATCAAACCTATTGTGTAGGACTTATAGTTTCTCCTCCTTCACTTTTCTATCTCCTTCATAAATATTTTCAAGTTTATCCCACATGGAGTTTGTTGAGGTTCAACTCATCACCTTTTGATAGATCTGATCAAAAAGGTCTGCGATGAGTGCATTTTGTGCTTTAGCATCTGCATTAAGAATTTTCATGTCTGTGTCAGTCATAACTAGGCTTGTTAGATCAGTGGCTTGTATTCCTTGCATTGTAGAAAAAACAACTTCCATTCCAAGAGATCTTCGATGAGATCTCATTCTATTCATCCAGATCTGGAAATTACTTCCATCGACGAGAGGGACTCCCCGGACAATGGCTGAATTTTCCATAACGTTATATAGTAGATCAAATACCATTCAACCTCCCTCTTATACTACTTGAAAGAACCCGTAACTGGAACTTTTACATGCAACCTAAACTTTTACGTGCAACTCTGCCTTTTTCACACAGCTCTGAATTTTTCACACTAGCCGGAATATTTTGGGCTCCTTGGAATTTTAGGCACAAGCTAGAATATTTCACGCAAGCCAGAATATTTCGCACACCTCATAATTTTTTGCACTAGTTAGAATATTTCACGCACCTCAGATGTTTTCACGCAAGCCGGAATATTTCACGCAGCTCAGAATTTTTCACGCAACTCCCTTTACATGAACCTTTTACACGCATCAACACTTGGATCTTCTCTTAGTCTTCCACTATGCCGAATGAGGGGGGTCACCTCTTATTTATTTTCATTTATGACCCCGTGCGTAAAACCCATCGTGGCGAGAAAAACCTCACATTTTTTTCACAATTCTTTTCATGCATGAATCGTTTTTCGCACCCATCTCCCTGTTTTTTTCATAGCCCATGCCTTTGCCATTTTTCGACGTTCTGATTCTGAAACACCTCTTGCACTAAAAATCTCTCTCCGCTATTTCGCGCACCATGTTGTTTTTCGCGCACCATGCGGTTTTTCGCACACCTCGCTATTTTTCATGAACCACACTATTTTTCGCGCACACATACCCTATTTCGTGCACCAATTCCTCTTTGCGCACACCTCCTTTTTCTGACAACCTATGTCTTCATTTTTCGATTTTCAAGTCCAAAACTTTGGCAAACACTAGAGAACAATGCCCCCTTAAACACTATTGTCTTCTTGAAATGTATTATCACTTTACTGGAACACATTCTGAACATCCACTGAGGATTGACAATAGACACAAAACAAACTCCAATTCATGCATAGAACGACCATGGTTTCAACATATTTTCCTCAAGAATTAATTTCAAGTGTCTTATCAAAATTATTTTCCATCTAATATGACATTGGTTTTTGTTTCTATTATTATTTTGATTTTATTACATTTATGATGGAATTATTTTTATGAAGTCCATTTATCTTATATGGATTATGTTATAATGGAATGATGTTTAATAATCCCATTTTATTACATGGGTTTATCTATGATTAATGATTTATGTTTTTCAGGTACACATAAGAATGGTTTCATTATGAGATGGGTGAGACCTATATTTCCATACAATGCATTGGTTAAAAATATATTTCTCATGATATAGGCATGAATAGAATGATATGTAAATCGAGTTTCGTAATACATGGTTGGAATGGTAAGTAAACTCGTTTCAGTAATGGATTATGTCCAATATGATGGTCTTGGAAGAAATGACTTGGTAAATATGGGAATTATATTATGTGCTTATTATTTTTACACAATTACATGTTTTATGCCAATGATATTCTATCATGGTTAATGTTCCTTTATGATCTATGCCATATGTACTACCATGATTTATTTTATGATTCATGATTTTTATGTTTAAACTTTATGTTCATGTTTTTATGTTCAAATGTTTATGGATTGATTTATGTTCTCTATGTTTACCCTTACTGAGAATTTGATCTCACCCTTTTTATGCTCTATTTTTCCTAGGACATAAAAAAAGGTTTTAGGTAAGAGAAAAAGGGAAAGATCATTATGGGAGATGTTAAAGATCTTTCCCCATGATTATAAGATTATTTTTTGTGTTTCTAAAGACAATAAACTAATATGATCTTTGGGCGTCTGTTTTGGTCATTTATTATATACTCCGACAAAGTAATTTAATTTCCATGTATGTCAATCTTGAGTCTGTACAGCTGGTATCAGAGCGATGATTTATTCAAACTTTGGAAACTAAGATGCAAAAAATTTAGTGATATCCCTAGAGATATTTTTAAGGTATGTTTAGTGGTGTAACAATGGATAAGTCTAACTATAGGTTACAGTCATAGAATTATGGTAATAATCATGAATAACCTAGTATTAAACCTAAGATGTTAGAGATTGAAAGTAATCTCCCTGGATTATGTTGTTTTCCTAGTATGATCTTCACCACACCCAATATTCTTTTTGGGTTTTAGAAAATGGCCATAAATTGGAGGATTCATGTTAATGTAGATATGGTGGACATAGGAATGATAGTATTCATGAGAAAAAAAATGAAAGGGGAGTTGGAAGAAGAAACATCATTATTATTCCTAATCATCAATCTCATAATATGATCAATAATCTCAACTTTGGTGAATTTCCTGAAGCAGCTAATAAGATAAAGATGGAGTTTCATGATCATTATAGAGGAAAGAAAGTTCAATTTTACTAATGTAAATCATGTGGGGAGATACATAAAGTAGAATGTTTCAAAGAAACTAAAAGATGTTTTGGGTGTAGAAAAGAAGGACAAAAATCCTGTAATTTTAAATGAAAAATGTTTCGTTAACACAATGGAAAAGGATAATGGTATTACAAAGACATCAACAACAGTTAAATTAATTAAATGTGGAGGTACGAGCATTATTCAAATCAATTCCCTAAGGGAAAATCTCCCGAAGAGAATCATAATGGTCTTATGGGTAGTATTTATGTTGATGACTGTGAAGAGACTACAAATGATATGTGAGATGAATTAAGTGTTAAGGAATAAAATGATGATGCTTGGTCAATGGTTTAAGAAGGTAGTGGAATGATTGCATGTTTATCAAGAGTAATTTTGTATAAGTAATTTAATGGTACTATGGAATAAAGAAACATATAAGGATTATTAAACTATTGTTTTTTAAGTATTTAAAAAATTATGTTGAATGGTACTGGTATCCATGAAAGGTTATTCATATAATTTTAGAAAGTACATGATCTGCACATAACGAAGGGATAAAGAGATAGTGAGATGTTTGATAGTATCAACGAGATCATGACGGGTATAAGGAAAAATTGATATCATGGTTTGAGTATATATAATTTTTGTGATTTTGGTATGTGAAAAGAGTTAACTTTTGAAATAGTTCATGTTTTAATTAAGAGTCTATGGTAATTCATGTTTTGAGAAAATACATGATTAAGGTATTCACATATTAGGAATGTGACAACCATGAACTACCTTATGAGATATGGGAGACAAATGTTATGTCGATTTAGTTCACCTCCTTCTAAAGTTATATATTTTATGTTTTTAGAAGGATTTTAATGGTATCCATTCATGGAGAGTACAAGTTATTTTCAGTTTTAGGTTTGTTAGATTAATGTATTATCTCACTATTGGTGGACTTATGAATATTTTATTACCTGTGCTAGAATTTTTATTGAGACAATTTGAAGGACATATAATTCTATTGAATAATCTTATAACACTTTCAGAATGAAAAATTCAAATTCAATTGTTTAACTAAGAGATGAAGTGGAAATTGTTCAAGGCATGAACAACGGTGATATTGTACCAAAATCAATTAAGTATTTATTCTCAGGAAAAATTATTCAACTTTAGGGAAAGGATCTTGAAAACCAAAAAAATGTTTTCCTAGTACCTTGTTATCTGATTAATCAGATGGTCCCTTAAATCATTATTGATTTTTGGATTTCTAGTATTTAACTTTCTCTAAACCCTGTTCTCTATCACAATCCATCATAACATGATGGTTAGATTTCTCTTATATATCTACGTTTTCACTTCCCACATATGGTCTCCTATATGGAAACCTAGTGACGAGTTACATTAGGTAACTGTTATGTTTCTAACATTCCTTTTTAAAATGAAGTTTTAGTATTCCTTTTTGCGATGTGGGTTTCCATGAAAGAAACTTTCAAGTAGTAAACAATTTATAACCCCGATGAATTTCAAGGGTGAAATTAATTTTAAGGGGGTAGAATGTAATAACCCAAGATTTTATGAGATATATTATTATTTTTTAATTTCATTGATGTCTTCTGTTTTATGAAACACAAATATTATCTTGAACTATACACAACAACATATTATCTTGCAGTATACGCAACACTATTCTTGCCTTATGTTGCACACAATTTCAAGTTCTTTTGATAGAATTCATTTCACATAACACTGAGTATAGATTTTGTTCAATGTATAAATGAACTGAGTTTTGGATTTTTTTATATGAAACACCAAAGGAATCTTTCACTACACACAACACTGATTTGGCTTGGGTTACATGCAATAGCATCCTTCTTCGATAGCTTGTGTTGTACGTTATTCTGAGTTTCACTAAACAATGATATATTATTAAAATATTATTGTTTAATGGGATATAAACTAGAAATTATGAGTATTATTAACCAAAATTATAATTTTATAAAATTATAATTCATTCTACAGATTTTATAGAACATAGTATGAGAACAAAATGACTTTTTCTCATAAGAGATGTATTTTTCAAAAAAATGCAGTTTTTTTTTCATATTGATGGAGCACCCATTTTAAATCTCGTTTTGACACCTTTATAAGTTATATTTGACAAGATAAAATTATTATATGGAATATTGAAATAAAATTTTTCTTTTTTATAAATTTTTGATATTTTTCTGAAAACTTTCATATTTTGATGAATAGTGAAAATACGCTAAATTTTAATTGAAAAAAACATTTTTAATCAAAATAATTTATATGGTTAAAATATATTATTGAGTGTTTTTAAAGTATAAATGGAATATATTTTTATATTTTAAGACAATTTAAGTTCTTGTATGTCACGAACCAAATCTGGTCACCACCGAAACCAGTGCCAAACCTGGACCGTGACAAGGCCCGAAGGGCGTTCCCGATCCCCACGGGCTGTCACAAGTGCCCGGGTATCATAAAATGAGAATTGGGAACGATTTACCCGAGTTTATAAACTTAAAACAACAAAATAATCCAATAAAACGAATCTGGATTTTTCAAACCAAACAATCTTTTACATAAATTCAGAACTGAATTACATAGCTTAAAATAATTCAAAAAGACTATACCAAAGGTACAAAACAAAAATGAAATAGCCCAAGAACCCTCATGGCATGGGGTAACTCCTTCAAGCCACCTCCACAAGACTTCACCACCAAGGACCTGCTAGAAACCCGAACCACTGGAACAAAAAAATTGTACCCAACCTGCGACAAAAAAATAACCAAGTATACTTACAACCAAAGGTGTAAGTAGGGTGTGAGCCAATGCCCAGTAGGATACCACCACTAAGATATTCCCTGTGATAAACATTCAAAGACGAAAAGCATGCAAGTTTTCAAAAACATGTAATTTATATTTACAATTTCTAAAAGATGCAACTTAAAAAAAACAGTTTTCAAGTGGGCTAATTTAAAGAATCAACACTTTTAAAATAAATTCAAAAGCTACTGAATTTTCCATCCCAATATACCGTATGCCGACGGTAAGTATAAAGGATCTAATGAGCACAAGCAATAGGAAATAACCCCTAGGCACTAGCTAGCTGTGGGTCCCAGGTACCTCGTATCTCGGTGAGAGTAACCACAAAAATTATCCATTCTCGTGCACGAGCCACTAGTAGGGAACATACCCATAACCTAGTGGTCCCCAATCATCATCATCATCATAGTTTAGTTAGAGTTGTAAGTGTCAATCCTGCTAAGTGAAACTGAGGCCAAACCCCACGGATTCACTAGCATACTAGTACACGTCCACCCACCTAGATACGCAGGTTTTCCCTTTGTGCTCAAACAAGTTCAACAAGACAAGAAATATTCTTTTCACATGAAAATATCACTTACACATCACACATTATCCAAATAGCCCCATGCACATCACACAAGTCAGAAATTTTACGTTTCATTAAAATTCATTTTGAAATGAAACTCACACCAAAATAGCCCACAACACTTTTTTTCATAACATCCAAAATCCAACACATCCTTTAAAAATTTTATTAAGTCCCTAAAAATATGATAAAAATCACATAACAGAACTATTCACATCTAAAATGGTTCATTTGAAAGTATAAACAATCCAAAATAGTTTTCCAATATGGTTTCACCTCTTACATAAATCATTCAACCACTAAAAACTTTCATGAAACAACTCTAAATAGTGCACCAAAGCTTTTCAAATAAAACCCATTTAAAAACCATATTTCAAGGCCAAAATCACACCAATACAAATTCAAAACAGAATTGGAATCCCCAAAAACATTTATTAAACAACTCCCATGTGTGATACAAACACCTCAACCAATAGTATAAAAGATCCACATGAAACGCACACGTTTTCAAAATCACTTTCAAGAAGTAAAATAAAGTTTTACACCTTAAACCCTAAAAAACATATTTAAGACCTAGTGGCACACCAATACCCCACAAAATCATAATTTTCATCCCAAACAAGATTTATTAAACAAAATTCATATGTTATAAAACAATCCCAAACAATACCCAAAGGGTTGCAAATGAAAACACCAAATTTTAAGCTAGAATGAAACTATAAAAACAAATGCTTTACTAAATCCAACATAAATAGTTCACGCACCACAAACAGCACATTAGGAACATTAATAATAAGTAATTCAAGCAAACTAACTCATCTATAAATGTTTACACATGGAATCACCTACCTTTTATGACGAAACCCTCAAAATAAGGTGTGTAACATCAACCGCACCAACCCGGCACCACAAGGAATATAAATCCAGACCTAGACCACCAAAAATTAACCTAAAAGATACCAAATCAGACCTTAGTATAAAACCCCAACTTCTGGACATGAGGAACTTCAAGAAATAGGAAATAAAACAAAAAGAGGATGGAGGGAACCAAGAAGGAGTTCCCTTACTTGAAATATCTTGAAGAAATCGGCCCCAATCCACCCAAATATGAATCTCCAAGTACCCAAAACTGGTATGGAGGTTCTAAGGAGTAATATTAGGGCATGTGGGAACTGAAATGGGGAAAAAATGATGAAAATTGAAGGAGTTATGAAAGATTCATTTTACCTCGTCAAATCTGGTCGATTTGAGAAAGAGTATGAGATATTGCCCTACTTCGCGGCTCTCCTGAGCTCCAAAATTGCGAAACCGATAATGGGGGCAATCCTCGGGGTATTGGCTTTGAGAGGGAGGTGGAATCACGGGGAAAAAGTAAAAAATGAATGAGGTATGAAATTTTTAAAAACAAAATTTAAAGCAGGAAATGGGCCTACGGGCAGGCCCATTACCTAAATCAAAAACCCAAATCCATCATGATTTCGGATTTATATGTGGTCCAAAGGGATATGGTGGTTTTAATATATCAGGTTATTCCAATTGGGAAGTGGAATGGGTTTAAAATAGTAAAAATTGAAGGAGTTATAGAAGAAACAAAATTAGTGTTTAAATCTGGAATTGGGCTCGCGGTTTGGCCCAAATTTTCAAAACCCACCATTTTCACCAAAATGAGTGGTAAACCCCCCAAAAAAATCAGGAATGGAAATTAAATGAAATATTAATATATAAAAAAGTCACATGTGTGAAAATTCTCCCCACCATAAAACTTTCCGCCCTCGGAAAGCCACATCAAGGAAAAAAAAACACCAAACCCAACCGACAGGCAAAAAAAAAATGGACTCATTTTCTAAGCTTTGCCCCCAAAGGCCAAAACACCTCCAGTGATCAATTAAGGAAGGAATACTTAACAACCAAAACATACACCTCATTAATGAAATTATCAAGCACATTCAAGATTTGTTTTTCCTAAAATAATACTCCTCAAACACTATCTGAACAAGGCTCAAGAAATTTACCCAAACAAACAAGAACATCGAACAAGGTTACACTTACCTTGATATAACTAAACCATTGAGAAATCTCCAATCCCAACGTTTACTCAAGGAAGATTTATGTGGTTATATAGCTTCGAACGAGACTGCCCACATCCAATCCAAGACCAAGTACAAAAGTGAGTTACTGGTACAATGATACACAAATGGTCTCCCCAACCATAAGAGACAACATAAATTTTTTTTTTCAAGAAAGAATCAAGACACTAACAGGGGAGCCCCGAAAAAAATCCCCAGTACAAGGGGTAGAATCCCATTAGGAATTTTCAAAATAATATACGTGAGACTCATAGTGGTTCTCCCCACCATAAGAACCATCCATCTTAACTGACCAATATGGGCCGACATAGAAAAACCCCAAAACATAAAGAGTTGGGGTGACAACACGGTTAGCCCGCACAGTTTGGGAAAGTATGTTCTAACCATGTGGATCCTTATACCTACATAGTTTTGTAGGGAATGGTTACTAATAAGTGTTCACTCAACATGTCTAGAAATATCTAAAACCATTCCCCTGAACCGAAAGAAACCCAAAGGGGAAAAGAAAGTCATTGGGAGATAACATGGGGATGAGGCCGGCACCTCTTTCCACCAAACGTGAACAAATGAATCAAAATGAAAACAAAAAAATGTTTGAACTGTTACCATCTCTCATAATAAGAATAGTTCTTTGTGCAGGGTTAAAAAAAACACTGGGATTTCCTCTGACTACGCGCCAGCTTCTCTCCGGGACCTATGGCTGGAGCTGGAATGATTGAAGCATCTTCGGCCTCACAGTTAAGATTTGGAAACCCCCAAATAAAATTTCTTCTTCCGATGCTACAAAAAACTACATGAAATCTTAGATGGGTTAACCAGGACATAACATACCCCAGAACTCACTTTCCCCTTACTTGGGATTTTACTAAAATAAGGGTTTAGAGGATGCACTCACATCACACCTTGTTTCTTCAGGTGAGAAACAACAGAAATAAAGGACACAAATAAAAACCTTCCACTAAAATAGAGGATGTCGAGATCTCCCAAAAGGAAAAACAGTTTTGAAAAAAAAAATAGACTCACATAATATTGTACAACTTCACCTTTACAATCAAACAAGCACGTGACATCACAACATGTCACCGAACAAGACCAAAGTGACTGAGAGAAATAATACAAGGAGGGGGGGCCTTATACAACATCACCAAATATCACAGCATCCCAGAAAGTGTCCATAACATCCTCTCATGTCCAGATTTCCCACACTGGTGGTTTAAAATAAACCCCTTCTTCAAAGAGACTATGAAGGACTGAGAGACCCTCTTAAACACTATCCATATTGACAACCCTAGAGAACTTCCACCTTCGAAGCATCAGGTAGCTTAAGAAACTAAGGTCTCTTTAAACCATCCATGAGCACTCTTCCGCAACAAGAGGATCCGAAAAAAAACCCAATAAAGTAAATGGTGTAGACTCATTCTACAAATCTCAAGAAAAGATTCCTTTCATTGATCAACTGGAGTATTTTCCAATGGAAAAACAATCCTCGTTTCACTTCAGTTGTGCACTAAATCTTAATGGGGGTGCACCTTATCCAATGAGAGAACCCAAGGACCCAACTAAGCTGGTCCATTGGTAAAAACATGCAACAAAACATATCCAAACTCATTAATGGAACCATATTAATGGTGTCCCGAAACATATATCATAGAAGACTACTAAACAGACCTTTTACCTACCTTTCTGACCAAACACAAACCCCAAAAAAAAAACAGTTCGAACAGGAGGGGTTCTTAGACTCAAAACATCCCGCAACATCTACATTTTCCAAAAATACACAATATAAACCATCCCAAACAATTCATCAAGAAAACATGTTTTTCTTTAAAACCATTTCTGAAAAAAAAAACGGTTCAACAGTGAGCGTATCCACCAATGGTACCCCATGGGCCTCACACATGCATGTTTTTGTGCCACACCACGCACCCTCCTCATATCCGTCCTGGAACTCATCCAGTCATGCCATCAACCATATATCATCCCATATAACCCCATGCATGTGGTCACTCATGGAAATACCAAAGGTCAATGCACTAATTCTTTCCACTTTTCAAAACCAAAACGGTCAACCAACACATCATTACTATCAAAACCGCTAACCAGGAGGTCGAACCCAAATTACCGCATAAAAAAAACTTTTCAAAAAGGCACAATCGTTCCAATGAAAACTCACATTCAAGTTATTTACATCAATTTCAAAACATCTCATCCCATAAAAAAAACATTTTAATAGTTTAGAAAACTTTAATGGGAACACTTTTTCAAAACCAACTTCAATATAGTTTCTGCTTTCAAAAGAGGTGTAAGAACACAATTTTCCATTTCAAAATAATTATGAATATTCAGTTCCACAATTTCATAAATCAAAACATTTCATATTTATTTGAAAATAATTTCACAAAAACATTACACTTCCTAAAACCAAGTCACTTTAAAACCAATGTTCCAAGATTTCAAAACTAAAGAACACCAGACAATGTGAGAGGAAACTAGTTTCAGTGGGTGACTTGGACATATGGTTGGCGGCCATATTCCAATCACCTCACTGTCACAGAGAGTGTTCTATGGAATATCCCAGGCTCCACTTGGCTTGCCAGACCCTGCGAGCTCATTGAGACCATTAACCCAACTCTCTTTTTATTTCTCCTAATCATCATCAAACCAAGAAAACCAAAAGACATAGACAAATCCCAACTTCCACTGGGGACTTGAATCCTGAAATGAGGTGTGGTGATCAAGCACACTACCCATAACCAGAATTACATGTCCCAAAAATCATAACTCTATACTATCCCGACTATTTCCCAAATAACATGACTCCAATGGAGCGAACCTCCTTTGATACCATTTTGTCACGAACCAAATCTGGTCACCACCGAAACCAGTGCCAAACCTGGACCGTGACAAGGCCCGAAGGGCGTTTCCGATCCCCACGGGCTGGCACAAGTGCCCGGGTATCATAAAATGAGAATTGGGAACGATTTACCCGAGTTTATAAACTTAAAACAACAAAAGAATCCAATAAAACGAATCTGGATTTTTCAAACCAAACAATCTTTTACATAAATTCAGAACTGAATTACATAGCTTAAAATAATTCAAAAAGACTATACCAAAGGTACAAAACAAAAATGAAATAGCCCAAGAACCCTCATGGCATGGGGTAATTCCCTCAAGCCACCTCCACAAGACTTCACCACCAAGGACCTGCTAGAAACCCGAACCACTGGAACAAAAAAATTGTACCCAACCTGCGACAAAAAAATAACCAAGTCTACTTACACCCAAAGGTGTAAGTAGGGTGTGAGCCAATTCCCAGTAGGATACCACCACTAAGAGATTCCCTGTGATAAACATTCAAAGACGAAAAGCATGCAAGTTTTCAAAAAAATGTAATTTCTAGTTACAATTTCTAAAAGATGAAACTTAAAAAAAAAACAGTTTTCAAGTGGGCTAATTTAAAGAATCAACACTTTTAAAATAAATTCAAAAGCTAATGAATTTTCCAGCCCAATATACCGTATGCTGATGGTAAGTATAAAGGATCTAATGAGCACAAGCAATAGGAAATAACCCCTAGGCACTAGCTAGCTGTGGGTCCCAGGTACCTCGTATCTCGGTGAGAGTAACCACAAAAATTATCCATTCTCGTGCACGAGCCACTAGTAGGGAACATACCCATAACCTAGTGGTCCCCAATCATCATCATCATAGTTTAGTTAGAGTTGTAAGTGTCAATCCTGCTAAGTGAAACTGAGGCCAAACCCCACAGATTCACTAGCATACTAGTACACGTCCACCCACCTAGATACCCAGGTTTTCCCTTTGTGCTCAAACAAGTTCAACAAGCCAAGAAATATGCTTTTCACATGAAAATATCACTTCCACATCACACATTATCCAAACAGCCCCATGCACATCACACAAGTCAGAAATTTTACGTTTTATTAAAATTCATTTTGAAATGAAACTCACACCAAAATAGCCCACAACACTTTTTTTCATAACATCCACAATCCAACACATCCTTTAAAATTTTTATTAAGTCCCTAAAAATATGATAAACATCACATAACAGCACTATTCACATCTAAAATGGTTCATTTGAAAGTATAAACAATCCAAAATAGTTTTCCAATATGGTTTCACCTCTTACATAAATCATTCAACCACTAAAAACTTTCATGAAACAATTCTAAATAGTGCACCAAAGATTTTCAAATAAAACCCATTTCAAAACCATATTTCAAGGCCAAAATCACACCAATACAAATTCAAAACAGAATTGGAATCCCCAAAAACATTTATTAAACAACTCCCATGTGTGATACAAACACCTCAACCAATAGTACAAAAGATCCACATGAAACGCACACGTTTTCAAAATCACTTTCAAGAAGTAAAATAAAGTTTTACACCTTAAACCCTAAAAAACATCTTTAAGACCTAGTGTCACACCAATACCCCACCAAATCATAATTTTCATCCCAAAAAAGATTTATTAAACAAAATTCATATGTTATAAAACAATCCCAAACAATACCCAAAGGGTTGCAAATGAAAACACCAAATTTTAAGCTAGAATGAAACTATAAAAACAAATGCTTTACTAAATCCAACATAAACAGTTCACGCACCACAAACAGCACATTAGGAACATTAATAATAAGTAATTAAAGCAAACTAACTCATCTATAAATGTTTACACATGGAATCACCTACCTTTTATGACAAAACCCTCAAAATAAGGTGTGTAACATCAACCGCACCAACCCGGCACCACAAGGAATATAAATCCAGAACTAGACCACAAAAAATTAACCTAAAAGATACCAAATCAGACCTTAGTATAAAACCCCAACTTCTGGACATGAGGAACTTCAAGAAATAGGAAATAAAACAAAAAGAGGATGGAGGGAACCAAGAAGGAGTTCCCTTACTTGAAATATCTTGAAGAAATCGGCCCCAATCCACCCAAATATGAATCTCCAAGTACCCAAAACTGGTATGGAGGTTATAAGGAGTAATATTAGGGCATGTGGGAACTGAAATGGGGAAAAATGATGAAAATTGAAGGAGTTATGAAAGATTCATTTTACCTCGTCAAATCTGGTCGATTTGAGAAAGAGTATGAGATATTTCCCTACTTCGTGGCTCTCGTGAGCTCCAAAATTGCGAAACCGATAATGGGGGAAATCCTCGGGGTATTGGATTTGAGAGGGAGGTGGAATCACGGGAAAAAAGTAAAAAATGAATGAGATATGAAATTTTTTAAAAAAAAATTTAAAGCAGGAAATGGGCCTACGGGCTGGCCCATTACCTAAATCAAAAACCAAAATCCATCATGATTTCGGATTTATATGTGGTTCAAAATGATATGGTGGTTTTAATATATCAGGTTATTCCAATTGGGAAGTGGAATGGGTTTAAAATAGTAAAAATTGAAGGAGTTATAGAAGAAACAAAATTAGTGTTTAAATCTGGAATTGGGCTCGCGGTTTGGCCCAAATTTTCAAAACCCACCATTTTCACCAAAATGAGTGGTAAACCCCCCAAAAAAATCAGGAATGGAAATTAAATGAAATATTAATATATAAAAAAGTCACATGTGTGACATTGTAATTAATTTTACATTGAATTCATATGTAAAACATTTCAATATTTTGTAATGTTTTAAACAAAACTCCATTTTTTCGACAATGAGATTAATTTTAAATTAATTACTGCAGCTTCTATGTTTTGAATTTGGAAAAATGGATTCCATATTTGGAATCAGAAGTTTTAAAATGTGTAAATAGTTAATTTTTATTTTTGAACATTATGAATTGTAACTTAAGTAATTATTTGATTTACCCTGGTTAAAGGGTAAATCTGGTAAATAAGGGTAAAAAATAATATTATAACAATATTAAACTACCCTAAAACATTCACTATTCCTATTTTATGAGATATTTCCTACCATGGGAATCCTTGTGTCTATTTTGAGACCCCATGGATTCACTTAGATGTGAAAATTACAATTTATAAGAATTAATTTAACATAAAGATAATTATAACCTAAACATACATCTTTTCCTAAATCGATTTTAATATTGTTTTATATAAGAGATATCCATGTATATAAATATTCATTGGAAATATTAAATTATTTCTTATATCATGGTATTTTATTTTTAATTTTTAGACATTATATAAAAATATTTATTTATGAAACAATTATGCTGTAGTGATTACCTCACTAGTGAAAGATTCAAATAAATGAATTTATAAATATTAAAATAAGTTTAATTTTAAATATTTTGATTCCATCCACGAATTTTATGGATGAAATTTAAATATTAGAGAATATTTAATTCCATTGGTTCGAAGTAATAAGGTTGTTTTGAATTTTTAAAAAAGTCATGTAGGAATAGAGTCTAAAATTCACATAATTCATAACTTAAAACATACTATAGTTTATTAAATGATATTAAATTTCTAAAAAACTAAAATTTGGTTAAATGGTTAATATAAGTCCAAATATATCATAATTAACTTTTTGTGGGATGTTTTACATGATATTGTAATTACATTAACCCACAATATGTAAATAACATGATATCTCGGTAAGATTAAAAAGGGTAAAATAAGGGTAAAACCAAAAGGATAAGGATTGAAAAATATTTCAAATTTGTCAAAAAATAATTGGATGATGGGTATTAGAACCAAAATCTTCTTATATTATAATTAAATAAGTTTTTTACTATTTTAAATCGAAATTTAATTTATAATAAATTAATATTTTGAAACTTTCCTAAAGTGCCCCTTTTTTCTCTTATAAAAGGGAACCTCCTCCCTCTCATTTTCACTCAATTTTGAGACATCAAGATCCTAAAAACCATATCCATTTCTCTAATAAACTTTTCTATTTACATTATATAAGATCTTTTCTTATCAAAAGACCAACTCTAGCACTGTAAGAGAAAATTTAAAGGAGGCACGCTAAGGAAGAGGTAATCTCTTATACCAATTCTTTCAAATTTATTTCTTATTCAACATCATATTAATTAGTTGTTTCATTATAGAGTAATAACATAAGTATCATTAATATACTGAAAGATTATTATAAACATGAAATAACCCTATTTCACATTTTATCATTCCCATGAAAAATGAAATTACCACGCGTGCGTACCTACAGATTACCATCTTCACACCGTGGTGTAATCTGTTTTTCACAACCACGTTACTTGGATAAGAATAATGGTGGAAATAATAAAAATATATGATTATTATAACATTATAATAATTCTTATATATTATACACCATCCATTTCAATACCGTTCAACAACTATGTGAACTATATCGTCGTTCGTGCGTACGTACGACGTACCGTCTCCATGATGCGATGAGATTCATTCCCCAAGTTAACCATTCAAGAATGATTATAAAGTATATATAATAAATAATAATTAAATATATGGAATAATAATTCTACTGTATATATATATATGTTATTTACTTACTTTCATTCAATTTAATAAAGAAATTAAAACATCATTCTTGCGTACGTACGACATATCGTTTCCTTGAACGGTGTATTCCATTCCATTTATCAATCTATTATATATATTTATATACTAAATATATATGATATATAATCCATTTTTTACATTATAAAATTAATTTAATCATGATCTATGTAATAATATCAATAATAACATGTCCAAACACATACGAAAAATAAAATGATTATTACCCACAATGTTGCTTTAACATGGAATTAACAAATGAACGGGTAATATATAGTTGTAAATGAATCATATATGATATCATAAATATTATTATGGTTCTGTTACAAGTTAATAATATTTTTAAACACACTATACATGAGTTTCAGACAAAAATTAATGAAATTGGACCTAAGGTATTGGATAACCTTTCCAATATCATTTTTATCCGCGATTGTTTATTCGTATGTTTTTATTAGGGATATATTTATCATCCATGTAAATGTTTTATAAAAATGTTATAAATAAATTGTTTAATATTATTTGGTATATATTTAAATTAATTTTTACCCCCCTTGACTTTTACTAAGTGGTATGGAAATAATCTTTCTTTTGTTTACCTTATGAGGTACTTTTGACTTTTCTGACAAAAGTATGAGGAGCATGTTTTTTTAATTATACGTCATGGATGGTTTTTTAAATATTTATAACAAATTATTTATATTAATCTTACTCTACATTTTTACAAGTGTATTTTAAATTAAATTCTTTTATTTTAAAATTTAATGAAATTTTTATTAAAGAAACTGTTTTTTGAAGAAGAAAGGATATTTTTCTCAAGAAGTAATTTCAAGTGTCCTATCAAAATTATTTTACATCTAAGATGTCATACGGTTATGTTTCTATTATTAATTTTATTTTTTTAAGTTTATGATGAAATTATTTTTATTAATTATATTTATCTTATATGGATTATGTTATGATGGAATTATGTTTAAGAATCCCATTTTATTACATGGGATTTTCTATGATGAATGATTTATGTTTTTGTGGAACATATAAGAATTATTTCATTATGAAATGGGTGTGACCTATATATCCCTCAAATTAATTGGGTAAATATTTATATCTCATGATATTGACATGACTGGAACGAAATGTAAATTCGGTTTAGTAATACATGGGAGGAACAATAAGTAAACCTAGTTCAGTAATGGACTATGTCCACTCTGATGGTCTTGGTAGCAATACCTTGGCTACTATGGAAATCATATTATGTGATTATTAGTTTTCCACAATTACATGTTTTATTTCAATTCAATTCTATCATGTTTAATGTTCATTTATGATCCATTCTATATGCACTGCCATGATTTATTTTATGACTCATGATTTTGATGGTTAAACTTTATGTTCATTTTTTATGTTCAAATTTTTATGGCTTGTTTTATGTTCTCCATGTTTACCCTTACTGAGAATTTTATATCACCCATTTTATGTTTTCTTTTCCCCTGTATATAAAGAACGGTTTTAGGTAGCAAAACAAAAGGTGAATATCTTTATGGGAGATGTTGAATATCTTTCACCTTGATTAGAAGATTATGTTCTAAGTTTCGAAAGGCACTAAACTAATATGATATTTAGGCGTCTATTTTTGTCATTTATTAAGTATTACACAAAATTAATGTAATTTCCATGTGCATCAAGCTTGGGTATCTACAATACCTCTCAGCACATTTTATCACTTCAAGTTTTATCATTTGTACAAATTCACTGTGATCTCATTTTATAGGCACCCAAGAATGGATTAAGCAGGTTTCTTAAAACGTTTTTTCATATTACCTAATTTCCCAAATCATCAATATTCATTAAATGTCAAGCCTTTCTTTCACTTCTTCAAATATTTCAATTATCCTTAAATCTGGGATCAATATTTGAATTTTTCAACACCTTCAATTCTCCTTAAATCTCTTATAAATCTTTGACTTATTCAAGTTTATGAACATTTCTTCATTCCGATTCTTCAGTCAAATTATTAATTATGATTATTTATTTTGATGAAGACATATACAATACTAAATATGACCCATTGCAATCAATTTTTGTAAGCATTGAAAGTATTCTCATAACTTTATCTTGCTTATGAATTCTTAGCATCCTTTACTCTAATTATAATTCTTTATTATGATTTACTAATATGATTTATTTATTACGTTTAAGACATTTGGTAACTCTTATTTTCTTAACCCTCTTATAGATGTTCAAAAATTTCATTTTCACTCCACTCAATGAACAAATCATATTTATGAGAAATGGTTGAATACATTATTGATTGATCATGTTCTAAAAAAAAATTATTATCCAAATACATCCCAATACAATTTCTTCATAAAAAACACTTACTTTTCAACAATATTTTCTTATAAATCTTCCTTAGATGTCATAAAGATACTAAACAAATGTAATTACTAATCAATTTCAGAGTAACTCCAATTATAGGTGGCATACCAAGTACGATAGATGAATATCATCATCAAGTTATTTCTTTTTCAGAATACAATACTCCAATTCATCAAGACTTCCAACAATTCTAAATACATTGATCACACACTGATTAATATAATTTTTCTATGTATAGTGTTTCTCACTCTGATGAGAAGCATCCTGAATACTTTACATTGTATTGTCCTCTATTCCATAATATTTCTTCTTCTACAAACTTCATCTTGTAATCATGTCCTCATAATGACATTGAATATATTTGAGATCAATTTTAGCATTGTCTAAATTTTATTATGATGTTTAATAACTTTTTAATCTTATATCCAATTTTTTTTTATTTCCAACCTATCTCAATATGACATGCCTAAATATTATTGGATTGAATATAATTGGAAGTATCTTTTCTTACCCTTTACTACTGCATAAATACATCATAAATTTTACAAATTAATTATGATTTTTGTGAATAAAAAGAAAAAAAGGCATCATCAGATTTTTACCAAAACCATTCTGACTCTGAAACACTTTCTCATTATGATCACCACTTTCATTATAGACTTAATACAATTTCCAAAAGCTTCTAACTTCTTATAAAATTCTCATTAAGATTACCTGGATCTATTTACCCAAGATGATGTCTGGATCCGATGCCAATGGTTCTAAATATAACACCCCTTGTTCCAATTATCATCCTTATGGTTGGATCTATTGAATCATGATGATGTTCGAATATGATGCCGATGATTTTGAATCTGATCCTCCTAGATCCAATTATCATCCTTATGGTTCTGGATATGATTTGACAACTTTAATCACACCCTTATTCAATCCATATTTCCATTACCTTCTCAACATACTTTATTTCATTAACATATTAATATATTGAAAATAAATACAACCAAAACTAAATTTGGGTCTAAAAACTTTAGTCACAATTGGAATGTGTTTCAAATGAAACAGAAGTTTGAAAGTTTTGAAAAGATAAAAGTTTTTTAGAATTAAGTACATAATAAAATAGGAAAATTTATTAAAGTTATTTGATCTAATCATGGTGGAGAACACTTGAGACACGAATTCATAGCTCATCTAAGTGATTATGGAATTCTTTTATAACTCATTCCTCATAAAGATCTATAATGGAATGATGTACCTAAAAAGGTGAATCATATATTGTTAGGCATTGTTTGATTGATTAAGAGTTTGTGTGTCCTTTCTATCTCATTTGGGATTATTCTATAGAGATTTATATATTTATAATAAACCATATTATATCTAATGTTTTCATAAAGATACCATATGAGAAATGGATTGAGAAATTTCCTAATATTTATTTCATGAATATTTGTGTAACATCTCAACCTAAACCACCAGGTCTAATCTGGGGTTCCACATGACCACATGCACACCTCTCTATATGCAAGAGGTTACTGAATAGTAGTGAAGGTATCAAGTGTAACCATGAAAAGACTATAACCTATGTTTGAGTGTGCAAGAATAATAAATAACCAAATATAATAATAAAAAAATATAATAACATGATAAATCAGAGTAAAATCAGAAACATAATATGGAATACATGGTAAATAAATAAGAGCTCACAAAGTGTAAAGCATGTAGATAATAAATAAAATAACTATGAGATTATCTAGTGTCTATCTCGATCCTATTTATTACCATTCTCTAGTTACTCATCCATCCAACATAGGGTCCTTTCCATTTTTTCCCTTTCTCTCATGAAATCTACAAGCACATAGAAATTCTTGAGTAGGGTGTGAGTACAAGACTCAAAAGGATACAAAAAATTCATCCTTAACCTAATGTTCTCAGGTATACAAGTGTATTCCATATTAATAATAAATTAGTAGAGGAATAGAAATACAATCCAGAACTGAGTAGTAATGGTCTAATCAAGCTTCCATAACCCCAACCGTAACTACTTCAGCTCCATGACAAAAGATAACTGAATGAGTCATAAGAATCAAACCACCACTTGTACAATGAACTCAAAGTGTCATGGAGATGATACAAAATGTCATATATCCCTCAAGAAGACCATTTTACCCAAATAATCTGGATGAGAATATTTATTACTCACTTTGAGTAGGCTATCACAGGGAAAATGGAACTTCAAAAATCAAAGCTACCTTGGGAAGTCCTTTGAAATAACCCCATGGCTACCTCGTACCGACACCCTATGCTCAAGCCCCTCATTGCTGTTGTCCCAATCAAGCACACTCTCCCACTAAGTGATAGTTTTTATTGATTGTCCACCAATCTCAAGTACCAATCACAACCACCAGGGCAATGTAACCCATATACAGGGTGAGATCAAAAGTAGGAATAACATATCATCATGAGTATATGAAAACATGCACAATAACATGTGATCATAATCAAACATGAAAAAATCTACACTAATATCAATCATGAAATCACAATGGGTCTTATGAGCTATACACACCCACATTAGGTAAAAATCAAGAACATTCCATAAAAATACCAAAAAATATAATCATCATAGAAATAAGTGTAAACGTAGGACCAAGAAGGTAAGAAACATTCCACCTTAGGTATAATGATGATTAGTGATAAGGGTGGACTTCGATTTTAATTGCACCATCAAAATATTACTTCCTTTAAAAAAATTATGTTTTAAAATTCTACTCATGGAGATGAAGCCAACAACACTAATGATACATCAATCTGATCAATATTTCATGAGATATTGAAGAGAGAAGTTTGGAAGAAGAAAATAACATAAAAAAAGTATATGAGAGATGAGAGATGGAGAGAGTTATGAGGTGAGGTTTCTCTTATACGTTGCATATTGAGGAACCTCCCATGTCCACCTTTTAATTTTTTTATTAAGTCCCCATTAAATGATTCCCTTAATTGATTAATTTTTTTTATTTTATTCCCTCCCCTTAATCCATGTGTTAGTCTTAGGCTCATAAATTCTCTACTTCCCATGTGTAATGCCCAAGTCCCCTCTCATCTATTTATTTATTTATTTTTTATAAATTCATATTTAATCAAATTAAATATATTTTAAAAGCCACACACACACAAATATATATATACATATATATATATATTTACACACGCACATATATAAATATATGTGGATATATATATTTAACTCATATATATAGATACTCATTATATATAAATATAGAAACACATTAGTATATAAACATATAAACCCACACATGCATGTATATATACCTATATATTTTTCTCATATATACATATACACATTATATATACATGCATTGGCATTATTTTCCAATTTATTAAAAATAACAACTTCAATTATTATTATCATTATTAATTATCTCCAAAAATTGTCACCATTAAAAATTTGAGTTAAAATTATATTAAATTATAATAATATTTAATAAATTGATATTAACCTCAAATTTTTATTTATTTAGAACAGGGTAATACTGTTATGATTATTACCTAACCTTTCAATAAATGTTCATGAATGGAGAAACAAACCCCATCAATTATGTAAATTTAATTACACATGTAATTTTAATTTTTTCTTCAACCCAAATAATAATAAGAATAATAAGAATATATTTATTATTACCCTGATATACGATTGAACCAAATTAATGATGAGAAAAAATGTTATGTTACTCCTACGATAAACCCCACATCCCAGACCTAATGGTGGTGTTATATTTCTCATACTATGAACCGTTTGGGAGATATTTAATATTTTTGAAAACATTTAGAACAAAAATATTAAATAATTTATCTTCATGTGAGATATGATCAAATTCCTGATGCCCACAAATGTAATATTACAACTCATATAAAACCCACATCCCAGAACTACGCTTGTCTCAAATTTCTCATATGATGCATCACTAGGGATATATTTAATGATTTTTAGAAGAATATAAAAACAATTAATTATCCTCACGTGTGATCTAACTAAACACTCGATGCACATAAATTTTATGTCATGCATTAAATAAAACCTACATCCTAGACCTAACAGTGGTCTCTGATTTACTAAATGATACACTATTTGGGAGATATTTTTCTGATAAACCATATGCATGTTATATAATATATTTAATATTTTTATTTCATTTGTGTTAAGGATCTACAGGCATTATAATATCTTCCTAACTCATCTACTTACTCTAAAAATATTCTACAAAATATTCAAAAGTGTTAATAGTGTTTTTACCCTTGTGTAAATTCTTCAAAATATTTTTTAGATTTTTTTTTGAAAATTTACATTTTTCAAAAAAAAAAAACATAAAATATTTAATAATATGATTTTATTATCCTTAAAAATTTCAAGATGTAATAATTATACCCTTATATCAACTTCTAATCCCTATGAATTATTGGGAAAAAACCCCTCACGATGTCGTATTTCTGTTTTTGGGGTGATTGTGTTTGTTGAAAAATCCATATGACCAAGTTTTGGTATGGTTGGTGTTGTAGAAGAATATATGAAGGTGACAAAGATTCCTAGTGTTTTCCAGATTTTTGGGCCTCAAAATCATGATTTTGTTTTTTTAGGAAAGGAAGGTTATTTGAAAAGGAGTTGACAGACTGTAGTTTATGGACTATGGAGCATGAAGTTTATAGAATGTATTGTATCCTAGCTGTGCTATGTGGAATAAAAAGGAGGTATGCATACTGTAAATAACGCTATGTAAACTGTGTAGAAAATTTTTTTCACAAGAGGTGCATCATTAATGGAAGGATCATAGTTCACGACACGATCATCGTTTTCATAGTAGATGCAGTTATTAAAGGAGACTCAAAGAGTTTTTGTTTGTGGATGACATCAACTTTCTGAAAGGATAAAGGCATTATGAAGACCAAATAACATGTTTATAGAGAAGCCTCTATCACATCAAAGTTTTGGGTATTTGGGATTAGAAGGTATCTCGGGATTTATTTATGTATATAAAGGACCTTAATCACATCGTTAATAAGAATTCATTATAGAATATCACCACTATAATAATTCAGATACGCCCAAACTAGTTTGAGAGGAAGGATTTTTTGAAATAGAAGAGTTTGTGAGGAAGGATTCAGTGAAGGAGAAGTGTTTCTTGAGGGATAATTCTTCAAAGGAGGATGTTCAAGAAGATAGTTTACAAAAGGGTGTTTTGGAGAATTTAATGTCATAAAGGAAAATGGGATATGAATTAGAGGTGGTCTGCAAATCACCAAGGGTTCATGAAGTATCGTTGGCCATGAGGAATCGACCATCCTTGAAGCAGGGGTGACCCAAGAAGAAAAAGTCAACTGGGAAGAACTCACACCACATGGTGCAATACTGTTCATAGAGGATTAAAGGTAGTTTGTGGAGGATGCAACGATGCTCATAAAGGATGAATAGAATTTCTTAAAGGGACTAAAATAGTTCTCAAAAATAATTTCCAAAAACTAACTGTACTTGGAAAAGTGTATTTTCACCAAGCTGATGAAAGAATAACTTCAATAGAGGATATACCTATAACTGATAATTAATTCATTATTGATAATGAAGGGACTTACATAACCATAAAAATTGGGTAAATTCTTTATAGATCAGTAAGGAAAGGAAGAGTAATAAGGTGATCTTTTCCACCGACAGTGAGCCATTGAAAGAGAGTCTGGGAATGACCTTTAGGAAGGTAGTGAGCTATCCCTAAACTTTGTAAAGGTAGTGATCTTGGACACAAAAGTGATCTAGCATGAAACTTGTATTTTGGCAATGATACTTAGTGGATTTGGTACATCGGAACATTACCATTGTATTATCCTTGGATTTAGCATAGTGTGGTTGAACCAAGTAAAATCATTTTATCTGGTGGATGATTTCATTTTTGGTCATACATTTATATTGGAAAGAGATAGTATACTATTTTAATTAATAATTAAAAAACATCTAATGGGGAAATTGTTTTAATCGATTATACCCTGACTCACCCTCCCACTTAGGTAATTTAACCTAGTTGGGATAAAAATTAGTATCAGAGAGAAATATTGAATGTTATTGGTTCTCTATCAATTGAATAAATGGAAGCTCTTAATCACAAAGGGATTTCAATTTTTGATGGAAACAATTATCAGCTATGGAAGAATCGAAAGAAAAAGTTCTTTCAATCATTGGGTATGGATGTTTTTATAACTCAAATGCATGGTATTTCTACCAGTATAGACAGTAATGTTTTATCAATAGAAGAATATAGAGAATTGGATGCCAATTCTGAATGAATCAATTATTTAGGGGGATCCCTATCCAATGAAATCTATAAGAATGTTATGTCTTGTAAGTTATCACATACTCCGTGGGAAAAGTTTCTAAATATTTAAGAGGGTGACTCAAAATTCCGAGAATCAAAATTGAAAGTTATATGGAACAATTATGGGGACCTAATAATGCACCCTAATGAGTCTATTGATGCATTCTTTAACCAGGATAACGTTATTGTATAAGAAATGTGTGGTCTTAGAGAAATTATTGAATATATAAATATTATTAATTACATCTTGAGAAAACTTCCCCCTTAGTTTAATGAAAAAGTTTTTGTATTGGATGATAAAGATCCAAAGGAAATGATATTGGACAGATTTCATAGTACTATTATTGTTTATGAGATGAAAAATGATGATAATGATGATGTGGAAAAGTGGAAGTATAAAGAAGTTTTATTAATGGCCATGAATAAGTTCACTATTGAATATGGGTATGAAAAAGAATAAACATATGAATTCTTATAATTCCTTTTATAAAATTTACATAGAGTAAAAGAAAAGTTCAAAGGGAAACTCCCACATGCACGATTTTGATGTGGAAAGGGTGGAAATATTATTGTGAGGTTCCCTAAGAATTTTTAAGATTCTTATAAGGGATAAGTTGAAATTACCATGAAATATTCCTTAACCTATATGAATTTTAAGAATAATTTTAATAGAAATTTCTTTTAAAATAATAATATGATTTCAAAAAAAAGATTACTATTCATAAAAATATGAGGTAGAAGAGTTGGAAGAGTATAAAGATCATGAAGCAGATGCTATGGTGGTAGTATTTAGAAATTACCAAACAAGGGAAGAAAGTGAAAATCAAGAAGGAGAAGTTGAAGGAAGAGTTGACCTTCAGGTCAAATTAGAAGCTTTTCTTAGAGAGATAGATGTTTGAAGAGACAATATAAAAAAATAAAATCAGGTGGTTTAGGATGTCAAATTCTTTATACTAGATAGGAAGAAGATAAGTATGAGAGGATGGATGAAATTGAAAATATTAATTATTGAATACTAGAGAAATCAAATACAATCAGTGATTAATAGATCAAATTTAATGAATAGAAATGGTTGATCGATGGTTTTAACAAGATAGTGAAAGATCAAGATAGACTCATTGAAAAGCTTATGTGGGAGGTTTTTAGACTATGGATGAAAGTAAAAAATCTGGAGAAATTATTGACTCCTACAAATCAGGTCACAAAGCCAGTAGAAAATGGAAAGTAGTGTTCAAAGATCTGGTGAAACAAAAAAAGGAATGTCAGGAGAAGAAAATAATAGAGACAAACATTATAGATAGTATAATGATTGATCGAAAACATGAAGTATTAATGGTTGAATTCATTCTACAAGAACATAATCTGGGATTTAATAATGATTTGGGTATGAATTAGAACTATAATATTCAAAGAACCTAAGGTATAATCAGTAGTGTAGAAGTGACACACATGAATTCAACCCACATTAGATGTTATTATTATGGTAAATAGGACACTCACAACACGTATTTTCCATAGCCAAGAGGTACTGAAGGGAAAAATACCAAAACAAAAATATCCATATGAAACTCAATATTCCAGGATATCATTTGATGGCCACTCTTTCAAGTGAATAGGATTCAGACACAAGAAAATATATTGCTCATCAAATATGTTGAGAAATTTTATGAAGAAGACTAAGTGTGTTCATTATAAGAAACTCCATATATTATCAAACGAGATGAAAACACAAAATCGATTATCATATTTGCAAGGTAAATCTAGTACATCATACTCTAATGAAGATAAATATTATCAATCCATACCTAGTATAAATTAAACAACATGGATCAGAAATAAAAGAGATGAACATTTTGTGATTACAGATGTTTCTTTAAAAGCACCAAATTGCACTGGAATATAGATCATTGATATTGGATGCACCTCTCATATGATAAAAAATAAGAAACTGGTGATAGGAATCAAATATGACATGGAATGGATTGTAATATTTTGTAATGATGAAGGACTAGAAATTATTTTCTCTAGAAAATAAAATTTTGGGGGAAAAGGCAAGAGATGTACATATGTCTTGACTGTTGAAGGTCTTAGGGACAACTTACATAGGGTAATTCAACTATGTGACTTAGGAAATTCTATAAAATTTTCAAATAAATTATGAATCATTAAGGAAAAATATGTGGTAGTTGTTTTGAAAGGAAAGATTACAAAGGGGAATCTATAAAGTGTAAGTGGAGAAGAAGATATGTGCTTTTTGTCCATGGAAGAAGAAAAAAAGTTATGGCATAATCGCCTTAGTCAATTATGTGGGATTCTTTTCAACAGGGTAAGATTACTCGAAATATGTATAGGGAAAAAGATAAAAGGAAGAAAAAAGTTCTTGATTTAATGCATATTAATGTGTGCAGAACTATTTCACCAATTTCTATTGATGGGAGGAGATATTATATTCTTTTCATTAATGATTTTATCAGAATGACATGTGTTTCAGTCATCACCCAGAAGTATGATGTTTTCAGTTTCATAACAACTTATTGAAGGGAATTTAAAAATATACTGGGTCAATGAATCTATAAGATCCAAAAACATAATGGAACAGAGTTCACAAATAGAAAAGTGGAGGATTATCTTGAGAAACATGGGATACGGTATTGAGTTTCAATTGTAATAACTCCATAGAAAATTGGAATATTTGTAAGAAGAAATAAAATTTTCAACAACATGGATAGAAAAATGCTCATTGATAAAGGCCTTCGATAGAGGTTCTGGAAATAAGTAGTGATTTCATCAGTATAAATATTAAAGAGAGAATTATTATATATGAAATAAGAGAGTCTATATAATCTATGGTATGGAAATAATCTAATGATGAAGTAATTTTATGTCTTTAAAAGCAAGTGTTTCATCCTAAATAAGGAGAAACACATGAATTTTGATTCCCATGGAGATGAATAGATATTCCTTGGATACTTAAGAAAAATAAAATCATATAAATATTTTAATAATTGAATGGGAAAGGTAGTTGAAATAAATTATTTAACTATGGTAGATAATGATCATAATATTCAACAAATACATGACCACTATCAAGAGGATAGGGATGAAGAGATAAGTAGCTCAGGGTATTGAGACAAAGTCAGTGCAGAAAAGTTAGATGAAGACTCTACAACAAGCATCGTTCTTATCACAGGTAGAGCCAATTTTTTTGAATAAATAGCTGAATATGAAAAATTGGATTAGGCTATTAATGAATTTCTCGACCAAATAGAAAATAATGAGACATGAGAGATCATTTCAAGACCAAAAAATACAAATTTAATCAGGGATAAATGGGTATTTCACAATAAGATGAATGAAGTTGGTGTGGTAATTTGAAGCAAAGCACAAATAGTATGCAAAGGGTACTCTTAGATAAAGGGTATCAATGTTGATGAAACATTTTCACCTGTTTCAAGGCTGGAGACAATCAATTTTTTCTTGGAGGTAATAGTGAAAATAAAATTCAACATTTTTCCAGATGGATGTCAAGTTTGTATTTTTGAATGGGGTTCTAGAAGAATAATTTTATATTGAGTAGGTATATGGTTTTTCATTCATGAAGACTAGTACATATATTTTTGGTTGATAAACCCAACATGTAAATTGAAGCAAGAACTGAGAGCATAATATTCAATACTTTATCATTTTTTGAAGAATATTTTTCTTTAGTGTGGTGGATTTGATTACAATATTTATTTCAAAAATGATAGTAACCAAATGATTATGGTTCTAGTGAATGTCAATGACATATTATTTGATGGATCATGCAAAGGAAAATGCCAACAGTTTTCTAAATTTGTGAAAATTGAGTCATAAATGTAAATGATCAGTGAACTGACATTTTACCTTAGTTTATAAGTGACATAATAAAATAATGACACATTAATTTATCAATATAAATATTCCAAGAGGTTTTTAAAATACTTGGAATGGATAATTCCAAGGAGATAACAATTAATATGGATATCTAGATGAAACAATCACATGTTGATGAAGGTAATGTAGTTAATGTCATAGAATATAGAAAAATCATTTGAAGGCTGTTATAATTTATAACTACATAGACATATATTGTTTTTCCCACATTCTAAGTAGAAAGATATCAAAGTAATACCAAGTAAAGATACTTTTTTTTCAGTAAAAAGAATACTTAGGTATATCATAGGGATGATATATTTTGGCCTACAGTAAAATGGAAAATCTCAGCAAGAGTTATTGGGATACACATAGGTATATTAGGCCAGTTAAATAGATGATAGAATATAAACATCAAGTGGTTCATTATATCTTGGAGGATTATATATTTCTTTTATAAGAAAATAGAAATATTTAATTTCATTAAGCACCTTAGAATATGAATATATTGTGGATACTCAAGAATGCATATAGTTATTATGGATAAAAAACAACATGATGATATGGGAGTTGAAGTGAAGTCTCTAGTCAAAATATGTTTTAATAATTCAAGAAAAAAATCTTAGAAAAAATATAGTTTATCACTCAAGGGAAAATTAAATTGAAACCAAGTATCGTTATTTTAACAAGAAGGTGGATTATGGGATTATGAAGTTGGAGTAAATTCTTAGAGACCTATAAGTTGTTAACATTATGATAAAGTCCTTACTCAAAGTGGAGTTTGAAAGGAATAGACTGGATGTTAGAGTTTAGTTAACACCTCGTAGTTGAAAAAGTGTAAATTTAGAACCCCGTATCCCTAAGGTATGATGTGTTTTTCCCTAATGCGCTGATCTGTGTTCTTTACCCTATGAAATATCACAAAGGAATGCCATTTAGGTTCTTTGAAATGGAGTGAAAAGTTATTGCTATAAAAGGGGAGAAAATTTCTTCATCAAGATAGGGGAGAAGCAAATAGGGGGAGCATTGATAGGGGATTTTTAAATATAATTATGATAAAAGTGATCAATCAAAAGTTATATATCCTGAAAAACATGGTTCTTGATGAAATTAGAAGAGTGGTTTTGGAATGAATTGATTCATTGAAAAACTTTGCATTCTAATATTTTTTTCTCACTCCATGTATGGCTCATGTGGGCTTAGAGTGTATGTTGATTAAATCCTCGATCGTTATCTGAATCACAAGAAGCAAATTTTTGTAGAATATGGAAGAAGATTTATTGATATATCAAATTATGAAGAGTTTTTAATAAACCCAAAGTAAGATATTATTGAGAAAAATCCATTAAAGTGACATCTTAGGGTTTTTGGGGTGATTGTTTTTGTTGAAAAACACATATGACAATGTTTCATTATGGTTGGTGTTTCTGAAGTAGATGTTTAATGTGGTGTAGTTTCCCAGTTTTTGAAAAAAATGTGCCACAAAATCGGGAGTATGTTTTCTTGAAAAAAGGAATGTTTTTCGTAAAGGAGTTCACATAAAGTGGTTTATAGACTACAAATCATCAAGTTTATAGAATTCATAGTAACACAGCTGTGCTATGCGGACCATAAAGGAGGTATGCATACCACATAGCATGCTACTCAAACTCTGTAGTGGAAACAATTTTTATGAGGATCATCATTAGTGGGAGTCTCATTGTTTATGGGAGGATCATCATTTGCGTATTAGAGGTGGAGATTTAAGTATCCTCAAATGGTTTTTGTTTGCAGATGACATTGACTGTCATAAAGGATAAATGTTCTATGCAGACCACATAACAAGTTTGCAGTGAAGGATGTACCACATTGAATTTTTGGTTATTTTTTATTATCAGGTTTTATGGGATTTATTTTCCAATATAACAGACCCTAATCACATCATTATTAGTATAAAACTTCATTAGATAAGATCATCACTAGAAGAAATTTGATAAGTAAGAATTAGTTCATGAGGAATGATTCCACAAAGGAGAATAATTCAGAAGGATCGATTCCACAATGGAAAAGTGTTTTGTGAGGGAGAATTCCGTGAAGGAGGTAGTTTGGAAAGAAAATTTATGAAAGGATCTTGCGGAGCTCAGAATATGTCAAAGGAAAGGGGAACCTAAATTATGGGTAGTCTGAAAAGCACATGGGATACACAAAGCATCATCTAGCCATGGGGCATCAACTATCAATGAAGTAGGGTTGGTTTGTGAGGAAAAATTTGATCATGAAACACTCACTCCACACATTGTAGTAAAGTTCATGTAGGATTAAAATTAGTTCATAGAGTATGCAAGATAGTTTTCAGAGGAAGTAGGGACATTCGTGAAATGACTTAAATTGTTTTTAGAAGTAATTTTTGAAAGTTAATAGTTTATTAAAAGGAGGATGTTCATCAAGTGTATGAAAGAAAAACTTCAATAGAGAATCTACCTAAAACTGAGGATACATTCATTATTGGTAATTAATGGATTTATATGTCCATAAACTGTGGGTTAATCCCTTCCAATGAATTGAGTAAAGGAAGAAAAATAAGGTGATCCATTCAACTGATTGTGAGCCATATAAAGAGAGTTAGGGAGTGACCTTTGGAAATGTAGTGAGTTATCCCTACACTTTTTAAAGGTAGTGAGTTTGGGTAAAGAAGTGATGTAGCTTAAACCTTGTATTTTGGCATTGAGCCTTAGTGTATTTTGTACATCAACACATTAAAGTTATATTATCCTTGGAAATATACTAGTGAGGGTAAACCAAGTAAAATAAATGTGTCTCATGCATGATTTTATTCCTATCCATACGTTGTTATGAGAAAGAGAGAAAAGACTTCTTTTTTATCAACGAAACAATTTCCAAATGGGAAGTTATTTTATTCTGTCATACTCGGATTCACCCACCTCTTAGGGTATTTAATATAGTTTGGAAAACAGTAAGTATACCTAGTAGACTTACTTGAATAACTCTAACCACTGAGCTCAAACATCAGACTCACACTCCCATGTCTCCTCTTGGATCCCTCGATCCTACAACCGAATTTAGACTAGTGGTACCATATTTAATTGTAACACCTTCTTGATTTGGTCTATGATTTACACTAGAATCTCAACATAAGATGCATCGATATCCTTCTCAATGTCCCCACAATAAAACACACACATTGGTTCAGGTATGTACCTCTAAATATTGGACACATTGAACATATTATGGATACCTCGATAATAAGAAGGTAGATCTAGATGGTACGCCACTATCCATATGAGTTTTGTGATCTCAAAGAGTCGAAAAAATGAGGTAGTCTCTTTCTCTACTTTCCTAGATATTAGTACCCTAATCGAGGAGTCATTATCAAGAAGAAATTATCTCCCATAGTGAAATTAAAGTGTATCCTCCAATTTTCAGCACAAGATCTCTATTTTCTCTAAGCGGTGATCAACCTCTTCCACATTAGTTGAATTCTCTCAAAGGTATACTAGTCCATGATGGGGATAACAACCACTGCCTCAGTTACCTAATACCAATTGAGTAGTGAGTGACACAACTTACCATAATGAGCATCATGATGATATATCTGAATCAAATACTCGTAATTGTTATTTCATGCAAACTCAATCAAGGATATGTGGTCATGAAATGTTCCACCAAAGTCTATCATGAAAGCTCAAATAATATCCTTCAATATGCGTGTAGTTAGATTAGACTACCCATTGGTTTGAGGATGGCCTGCTATGCTCATTCTAAGCTTAGTCCCTAGGTATTTTTGTAATCCTTATCAGAAGCATGATGTAAAACATAAATCTCAAAATTAAATAATTATCATTGGAACTCCACATAGGAAAGCGATCTCTAAAACCTTTAGCTTTCCCAAATCCTCTAATGATCCAATCACTCCGATCGGTAAGAAGCGAGGAGAGTTTTTTAACTGAAAAATAATCACCTAGACCATATCACAACTCCTCAGGGTCTTGGATAGCCTAATGAAAAAGTAAATCATGATTTCCTACAATTCCCACATTGGTATCATGAGTGGTTTTAAAAACACACTCGAATGTTGGGGATTTACCTTCACCCTCTGATAGGTAAGGGATCGATAGATGAATCCAACAAATATCTATTTATCCATGGACACCGGAATTGTTTCTTGAATTCATGATACATTTTTTTACATGAGGATGTAATTTCCATCTAGTGGTATGCTAATCCGTCATTATCTATTCTTTGAGAGATGTAGGGACTACAAATATCCCATATACCAAGATCACATCATCGTAATCCATTGACCATCGTGGTATTGATTCACCACCATATAGTTTTTCTCTCATTATAATTTTTTATAAGTTTGAATTTTTCTCATCATTTACCTATTCAACAAGTAAATATGTGACTAACAAGGGAGAACTAGTCAAAGATCTCGAGTCCCTTGAGGTATTCATTCTCCAATTAGCCAAATAATCTCATCAAGCACCACTTCTCCTCTGAGGATATTTTTCCAATATCTTTCTTTTCCTTTATCTTATGGATAAGAGAATATAAAATGAATTCATCCATATTAGGTGAATAAACCATTTTAATGTTGAACATTTGTAGATACTCATCCCAGCACCTTTACCTCAGGGTTTGGTCCTTCTGTTTAAAGAAATAGTGAAGGATCTAGTAGTATTTGTAAATAATAATTCTATCACCAAAGAGATATTATCTCTAAAAATCCAGAGTGTGAACAAAGATTTCTTACGCCAAGTCATGTTTTGGGTAGTTCCTCTCATGGGATCATAGATAATGAGACCCATAGGCTACTGAAAATTCTCTCTGCATCAACACCACTCCCAGACCAATGCTATATGCTTCATAGAATACCATATAACCAATCCTAGGAAGAGGGAGTTTTAGTACTGGAGATATCATAAAATATATCTTTAGCTCAAAGAACACCTCTTCAGATTTATTCAGCCACTATAACTTCACTCTATTATTTATCAGAACTTTCAGGGGTTCTTATAGTCTATAGAAGTCCTAGATAAACTATTTGTAACATCTTACTAAACCTAGAATGCTTATAATTTGAAACATATTTTGGGGATATGTCTAGGAAACTCATTCCTCAGTTTTATCTAGGTATAACGATATACCAACCATAGAAACCACTTATCCTAGTAACTCTACCTCTCAAATCAAAAAGTCACATTTTGATAGCTTGATGTAAATCCTATGTGATCCAAGTATACTCTGGACTACCTCTAGGATCATAATATTTTGATTTGGTGTCAATGATTATATGAAGATATAATCGATGAATAATATGATGAATTGTTATAATTATGAATGTAAGATATTTTTCACGAGGTTGACGAAAATTTTTGACATGTTCTTCACCATGAATGACATTACAATGTACTTATACTATTCATAACTTCTTTGAAACACCATCTTCATAATGTAATCCTTTAAAACATAGAACTAGTGATATCCAGACTGAAGAAAAATTTCAAAGAACAATTGGGATCCTCATATATGATAAAAAGATCATCTATACTATGAAACATATACTAGTTCGTCACCATCACCTGGTTTAGCTTCCAATAATCCACGCATAGACGAAGAGTATCATCTGCCTACTTGGTGAACAACCCAGGTGAAACCCACAGTGTAATACTCATCCTGATGAAACCCTTCCACTCCTAGTGTGACACCCCAAGTTTTTTTGGACTTTTTTTTTTCAAAAAAACAAAAATTTTAATTTATATCTAATAATGCACTAAGAAATGTATTCCTTTCAAACTAAAACGACTTGTCGTATGTCACACGCAACACCGAGTTGGCATACGATACATGAAACATTGAGTATAGATTTTTATCAATGTAAAAAAGAACTATGTTTGGATTATTTTATATAAAACACCAAAGGAATATTTCACTATATGCAACACTAAAGTTTCTTGCATTACACATAAGAGTAACCTTCCTCGATAGCTTGCATTGTACGCAATATAGAGTTTCACTAATCAATGATATATTATTAAAATATTAATATTTAATGGTATATAAAATAGCATTTAATAATAGTTTTAACCACATTTTTAAATTTATATAACATTTACATTCATATTATGTATTTTTTATAACATGATATAATAATAAATTCAATTTTTTCGGATAAAATAAGTATTTATAAAAAAATACATTTTTGCTGCATTTTGATTGCGTAAAAATTTTAAATATTGTTTTTAGAACTTTTATATATTATATTTTACAAAATAAACATCTTATTTCTAAGTGGGGCATCAATATTTAACTTGTTTGAAATGTTGATATTTTTCTGATAGAATTCATAATTTAATGAATAGTGAAAAATAGTGTATTTTAATTCAAAACAACCTTTTCATCTAATTTATTTAAATAGTTATATTATATTTTAATTTGTTTTAAAGTGTAATTGGATTATTTTTTTATCATTTAAATTTTTTTTGGTCATTTTAAGTAATTTTCCATTTTAATTGGCCATAAATACATGACAATCTTTTGATGAGTTTTTACTTCTTAAAATCCTGACTTTTGGTTTTTGATAACGATAATTAATTTTAAATTAATTTAAGAAAATTTTTTTATTTTGAATTATGAAAAATGGATTCTATATTTGTAATATGTGGGTCCAAATTTTTTTAATAGGCAACTTTTATTTTTTTTGGATATTATGAATAGTAAATACGGTAATTTGTATTTACCACAGTTAAAGGTAAATCAGGTAAATTAGAGTAACTAACAATATGATAAAGATAATAATTTCAACCTAACACCTATAATAATGATATTTTATGATTTAAATTCAAACAATATCACCTACGGTTCGAAATTGATTCATTTAATAAGCTTTTTTCTATGAACGTGAAGTAATAATAATTAAAACAAAAGTAGGTGACAACATGTCAATCTCATATATCTTGTAAGTATAATAATTTTAAGATAGTGATAAAGATGATAAAAATTCGAACATAAATATTCTCCAGAAATATAATGAAATTATATATAGCATGTGAATTTCTTTATAATTTTTAGATATTATATAATTACCATTAATGACAACACAATAGTGACGTATAAATTACTTTATTAATAGAAATATAAAATAAATGGTTTTAAAAATATTAAACTAAATAACATATGAACTAATTAATATACTCCACTAATTTTCTAGATGACTATTACATGTTAGTAGTGTATTAAATATTTTGGTTCGAATTTATCTTCTGTGTAGATTTTATTTAAAGTCAAATAAATGAATAGTGTCAAAATTGATACTATTGATATTTTATAAAAATAGCAAATTATTAAATTATTTTATAATGAAACAAATATTTAAAAATTACAAATTTAAAATTATATGGTATAAAATGTCATAAATTATCCAATTATGGACAATTTACAACACATAAGTAAATATTTATAACCATTTAATATTTAGAATATTATTACCACAAATAAAATTAAATTGACTAAATAAGGATAAATAAAAATGATAAGGTTTAAAATATAATAAAAACATTTATAAATTTTATTATTTGAGAGTATTACTACCCATAATAATCTTATATTATAAATAAATGACTTAGGTTTCATTATAAACTGAAAATGAATTTATATTAAATTAATACTTCAAGACTTTCCAAAGGCGCCTCTCTCTTCTCTTATAAAAGGAAACCTATCCTTCTGTTTTAATCATAACTCCAATGGTATTTAGTTCGGCCAAACCCTAACCAAATATCTTCCCAACTTCCCTAACTTCATCTTAGAATCCACCCGTTTGGAATAATGCTATCTTAAGTAGTTCTTTTGTGCATACCAAAAGGAGATACCCGAAAAAGAGTTAATTATTATATCACCTATTTCAAAATTCATTTTTATTCCACTTCCTATTATTATGTTTTTTACATAATAAAGTAATAAATAGAGTATATTATATTTTTTGATATGTTAATATAATTATGGGACGTTATTATAACTCCTTTTATCCATTCTACAAATAACAATATCACCATGTGTGTGTACGTATGACTTACCCTCTCCCCGGCGGGCTATAATTATTATTCAGAAGTACATAGTTTTTATGGGTATGTTGATGTGTTTAATGGATTTAAATAATTAATATAAAATAATAATTATTCTTTACAATTCACCCACCATCCAATTCTATACTATTTAACCATCAAGGGATTGACATCATCACTCATGCATACATACGACTTACTGTCTCCACAATGCGATGAGATTCATTCCCCACATTATCCATTCAACAATGATTATAAAGTATATATAATAAATAAGCATAAAATATATGATATAATAATGATAATATATATATATATTACATTTAATTTCTTTCATTCAATTCAATAAGGAAATAGAAACAACGTCTATGCGTACATACGACCAACTATCTCTATGAACGGTGTATTAGATTTCATTTATCTATCTATTATATATATTCATATACTGAATATATATGTTATATAAATATTATTTTAGATTCTATAAGTAATTAAATCATTATATTAGTACTAATATCAAGAATAAAAAGTCAAAACAAATACGATAAATAAAACGATTATAACCTAAAACATTACTTCAACATGGAATTGATAAATGAATGGGTAATATAAAGTCATAAGTGAATCATATATGATATCATAAATATTATTATGGTTAAGTTACAAGTTTATAATATGTTTAAACATACTATAAAGTAGTTTTGGACACATACAGAATAAATCGGACCTAAGGTAAGGAATAATTCTACAATCTCATTATTTTGTGAGATTGCTTATACGTAAGAATTTACTGGGGTATATTTATCATTAAAATACATGTTTCAAAAATATATAGTATTTTTTCTATCCTTATACTATTTTTTAAATTCAATTTTACCCATTTGTGAATTTTTATTAAATGGTATGGGAGGAATATTTCATTCATTTTCCATACGAGGTACTTTTTGACTTTTTGGAAAAGAGTACTAGAAGATTGGTTTTTAACTTATACAACATGAATGGATTTTTATGTCTTCATAATGAATTATTTTCCTGAATATTACTCTACAATATTTCATGTTTATTTTCAAATAAATTATTCTCTTTTAAAATTTCACAACAATTCTAGAATAGAAAATGTTTTTGGAGAAGAAAGGATATTTTTCTCAGGAATTAAGATCAAGTGTTTTATCAAAATTATATTCCATATAAGATGACATAGGGTTATGTTTATATCACTATTATTACTTTTATTTTATTGTGTTTATAATGAAATTATTTTTATGAAATCCATTTATATTATATGGATTATGTTATGACAAAATGATATTTAAGAAACACAGTTTTTGTTCCTTGGGTTATGCTATGGTGAATGGTTTATGTTTTGTGGAACATGTGAGAATGATTTAATTATGATATGGGTAGAGCCTATATCTACCTCAAAATTATTGAGTGAATATTTATATCTCATGAGATATATATGACTAGAATGAAAAGTAAATTTCGTTTAGTAATACAGGGCTGGAACAACAAGTAAATCCGGTTCAATACTACATGGATGGAAAAGAAAGTAAACCCGGTTCAGTAATAGGATTTGTCCACTATGATGGTCTTGGAAGCAATGCTTTAGATACTGTGGAAGTCATATTATGTGCTGATATTTTTTTTAGAATTCCAGGTTTTATGCCAATGCTATTTTATCATGGTTAATGTTCCATTATGATCTATGACTTATGTACTACCAAGATTTATTTCCCAACTCATGATTTTGATATTCAAAATTTTTGTTAATGTTTTATCATTATTATGTTTATGTTTTGTTTTTTGTTATTCATGTTTACCCTTACTTTGAATTTGAGATAACCCTTTTTATGTTTTATTTTTCCCATGATATAAAAAAAGGTTTTAGGTAGGAAAACTAAATGGGAAGATCTTTATGGGAGATGTTGAAGATCTTTCACCAAGTTAAACGATTATGTTCCAAGTTTCCAAATACAATAAAATAATATAGTGTTTTGGAATCTTTTTTATCAAGTATTAATTATTCATCAATGGAAATGTAATGTCTATGTGAATCAAGATTGGGTCGTTTCTGTTGGTATCATAACGAAGGTTCAGTTAACCTTTGGAAACTAGGATGTGGAAACTTTAGAGATATTTTTAAGGTATGTCTATGGATGTCCCAAAGGGTATATATAACTATAGGTCACAGTACTAGAATTATGGTAATGATGATGAATAACCTTGTTTTAAACCTAAGATGTTATAGATTTAAAGTACTCTACCTTTATTATATTGTTTTCTTAGTATTATTTTCACCTCTCACACAATTCTTTTTGGGATTTAGAAAATTGATGGGAATTGGAGGATTTATGTTAATGAATAGTATTATGGACAATGGAATGAAATTAATCTTAAGAAACCAAATGAAATGGGAGTTGGAATGAGAAACATCATTATTATTACTATTCATAAATATCATAATATGATCAATAACCTCAACTTTGGTGAGTTTTCTAACCCAAATAGTATGAGAAAGATTGAGTTTCACAGTGATTGAAGAGGAAATAAAGTTCAAATTTTCTCATGTAAATCATGTGGTAAGAGAAATCAAGAAGATTGATTCAAAGGAAAATAAAGATGCTTTGGGTGTGGAAAATAATGACACAAATCCAGCAATTGTAAAGGAAAAAGACCGATTAACACAATGGACAAGGATAATAGTATTGCTAAGACACCAACAAGAGTTAAATGTTTTAAATGTGGAATGTATGGGTATTATGAAGATTGATTCCCAAAGGGAAAATATCATCAAGAGAATCAACGTGGTTGTATGGGTATTATTTATGTTGTTGATGATTAATAGACAACAAATTATATATTAGATTAAAGCTCTGTTAAGGAATAAAATGATGAAGCTTGATCAATGGTTTAAGAATTCAGTAGAATGATTTCATGTTTATCAAAAATAATGTCCTATTAGTAATTTTATGGTACTGTAGAATAAAGAAACATCTAAAGATTAGTACACTATCCTTTTCCTTAAGTATTTAAAAGTAAATGTTGAATGGTATCAGTAACCATGAATATTTATTCAGATATTTTTAAAAACACATGATATAATGATGGGATAAGAAGATAATGTGTTTTTTCGATAGTATTAATGACTTTAGGACCAATATAAATACAAAGTGAACTCATGGTTTGAGTATATATATTTTTTGGTATTTTTGGTGTGTGGAAAGAGTTAATTTTTTCCAGAATGCATGTTTTCACTAAGGTTCTACAGTAATTCATATTATTATCATGTTTAAGGAGAATACATGATTAAAGTATTCACCACCACCAACATTACAATTTTATTTCATGAAAAGAACCCAAAAACAAATAGCCAACCAACAAGATCCCCCCTAAGGTGGATGAAAATAATGCAACCCAAGTGCATCTCCCCAAATCAAATTGACCCCCTCAGGTATAATAGGTGACACATTATCCACCCAGACCATAGTAACCCCAGGGAACGCCATAGATGAAAAGTAATCCACAACTTTATTCCCTTCCCGCCAAGTATGAGTTACCCTGACTTTGTTCCCCATGATGGCCTTGCAATGCGAAATAGTGTAGGAGATACTCCACGGTGCCTTACCTCGGCCATGAAATTCATCATGAATAATTTTTTACTCTGTTTCTATCTGCTCCACAACCAGCCCTCTATCCATACACAATGACATCCCTGACAGCACAGCCAAGGCCTCTTCCTGCACCGAACTCCCCCTCCCGTAGTGGGTAGCGAAGGCCATCAACACACTACCGCTGCCATCACGTAGCACCCCCTCCTCTCATGATCTCCCTAGTGCACGCTCCATCGACATTCAGCTTAAAACCTCCCACTGGAGGGATCCAATGGACCCAACTCCCCCGCACCCTGGAGCTCCTCTGCCAAACCCTCATCCTAGGGGAATTCAACACCCGTATGGAAGGAACACCCTCCCCAAAGGATTGTAATTTTATCCATTTATGGATAGTATATGTTATTTTCTATTCAATGTTCGTTAGATTAATGTATTATCTCACCAAAGGTGGACTTATGCATATTTGATTACCTATGCTGACCTTTTTGTTGAGACAAATGGAATGAACTACCATTTTATCACATAATCTACTAACACTTCAAGAATGAAAAATTTAACTTTATTTCATTAAATAAGAGATGAAGTGGAAATTGCTTATGGCACTATGGATGTTGAGATTGTACTGAAATCAAGTAAATTTTTCTTTTCACATTCTTTAACTTTATGGATAGAATATTAAAAACCAAAAATGTTAACATATTACCTTCTTATCTGATGAATCATACGGCCCCCTAAATCATTACAGATTTATGGATTTTTGGTTTATAACTTTATCCAACCTTGTTCTCTAACACTATCCATCAGAACTTGATGGTTAGATTTCTCTTCTATATCTATGTTTTTTATTTCCACGTATCTTTTCCTATGTGGAAACCCAGTGATGAATTATTTTGGGTAACTGTTATGTTTAACTTTCCTTTTTAAAATGAAATTTAAGTATTCCTTTTATAATGTGGGTTTACATGAAATAAACTTTCAAGTAGTAATCCTTTTATAACCTCGATGAATTTTGAGGGTGAAATTATTTTTAATGGATGTAAAATGTAAAAAACCAAGTTTTTATGGACCATTTTTTAATAAATTAACATTTTATTCTATATATTTCAATTCACTAAGTCAAACATTCCTTTTACACTAAACTGACTTGTCGTATGTTACCCACAACACCAAGTTGGCATACGATACACACAATAATGAGTATAGATTTTTTTCAATGTAAAAAAGAATTATGTTTGGATTATGTTATAAACAATAATAAAGGAAGATTTCACTACATGAAACACTGAATTGGATTGTTTTACATGCAAGAGTGACCTTCCATGACAGCTTGTGTTGTACATAATACAGAGTTTGCATAAACAATGATATATTACTAAAATATTATTATTTAATGGGATATAAACTAACTGTTATGAATATTATTGACCATATTTTGAATTTTTTATAACATTAACATTAATCTTTTGTATTTTATAGAACATGATATAAGAACAAATTCAATTTTTTTGATAAAAGAAATATTTTTCAAAAAATGCAGTTTTGCCGACTTTTGATGGCACACCAATTTTAAAACATGTATTTAACAATTTTATATATTATATTTGAAAACATAAATTTCTTCATTGGAAGTGGAACATAAAAATTTAACTTGGTTGAAATCTTGGTATTTGTCTGATGAAATTCATATTTTGATGAAAAGTGAAAAATACTACATTTTAATTCAAAGCTACCTTTTTGTCTAATTTATTTTTATAGATAGATTATATTTTTAATTGGTTTTAAAGTGTAATTGGATTATTTTTTATCATTTAATATAATTCTTTTATTGGAAGCAATTTCACATTTAAATTGGAAATAAACACATGAAATTATTTTGATAAATTTTTACTCCTTAAAAATCAACTTTTTTGTTTTTGACAATGGGAATGAATTTTAAAATTATTTTCTCCCAATTATATGTTTCGAATTATGAAAAATGGATTCCATATTTCTAATAAGTGAGTCCAAATTATGTAAATCGATTACTTTTATTTTTTTGGATATTATCAATAGTAACTACAATATTTTTTATTTATGATAGTTAAAGGTAAATCTGGTAAATTAGAGTAACTAAAAATATGATGAAGATAGTAAAATTATCATAAAACCTGAAAAAATCCAATTAGATGAATTAAATTCTAAAAATACCACCTATGGGTTTGAATTGATTCTTTTAATGGAAATTTTTCCATGAAAGAGATGTAATTATAATTAAAAGAAAAGAAGGTGACAACATGTCACTCTCATATATCTTATAAGTATAATAATTTTATAATAGTGATAAATGAGATAAAACTTAAAACATAAATAGTATACCGAAATATAATGTAATTATCTACATCATCTGAATTTATTCATAATTTTTGAAGATTAAATAGTTTCCATTAATAATGACACAATAGGGATGTAGAAATTATTTTATTGATAGAAATATTAAATAATTTTTTTAAAAATATTAAAATAAATATCATATGAACAAATAAATGTTCTACATGAATATTATAGGAGTATATGACATGTTATGAGTTTATTATATTTTCTGGTTTGAGTTAATATTTTTTGCAGATTTTATTTAAAGTCAAATAAATGAATAGTTTCAAAATTTAAATTATTGATATTTTTTAAAAATAATATATTATTAAATTATTTACAAATCAAAAAGAATATTTAAAAATTTAAAAGTGAAAATTATATGGTCTATAATGAAAAAAGTATCCAATTATAGACAATTCACAACACATATGTAAATATTTATACCCATTTAATATTTAGAATATTATTATCACAAATAAAATTAAATAGATTAAATACAGATAAATCAAAATAATAAGGTTTAAAATAAAATAAAAACATGTCAAAAGTATATTGGTTGAAATAATTCAAAGTCGTACTCGTATTATATTCTAATAAATGAGTTTTTGATCATTATAAACCAAAAATGAATTTATAATAAATTAATATTTCAAGACATTCCAAAGGTGCCACTCCCCTCTTATAAAAGGGCACATATCCTTATCTTTTAATAAAACCTGAAAAACCATTTTTCTCAGCCAAACCCTACCCAAATTTCCTCCCAACATCCCTCAGTATATCCTAGAGGCCACACTTTGGGCAGAAATCCATCTTAAGGAGTGATTTTTTTCATACAAAAAAAAGATACCCAAAAAAGAGGTAATTGTTTTATCACCTCTTTCAAAATTATTTTATTCTTATACTTACTACTATTATGTTGTTTTAATACTAAAATTATAACTCTGGTATCATTTAAATTATGAGATACTTACTTTTATCCATTATATGAATAATAATATCACCATGCATGCATAGGTATGACTTACCATCTCTAGGTCGTGGTGTAAATTTTATTCAATAATACTTAATTTGGATGGGTATATTTATGAGTATAGTGGATGTAAATAATGAATATAAAATAATAATTATTCTTTAAATTTCATATATATTCCAATTCCATATGATTTCAACATCAAGGGAATGATATCATTACTCTTGCGTATGTAGGACTTATTGTCTCCACGACGCGATGAGATTCATTCCCCACAATAACCATTCAAGAATGATTATAAAGTATATAAAATAAATAATCATGAAATATATGAAATAATAATTCTATTGTATTTATCTATATATATATGTGTGTCATTTAATTTCTTCCATTCAATTCAATAAGGAAACAGAAAAAGCATTCTTGTGTACGTATGACCTACCGTCTCCATGAACGGTGTATTCCAATCCATTTATCTATATTTTATGTTTATTTATATACTGAGTATATATGATATATAAATCATGTTTTATATTCTGGAATTAATTAAATCATGATCTAAGTAATAATATAACTAATAAAAAGTAAAACGTGTATGATAAATAAAAGGATTATTACCCAAAACCTGGCTTTAACATGGAATTCATAAGTAAACAGGTAATATAAAGTCATAAGTGAATCATATATGATGTCGTAAATATTATTGTGGTTCTGTTCTAGGTTAATAATATTTTTAAACCCAATATACAATAGTTTTAGACACATATATAAGAAATCATAACTAAGGTAAGTGATAATTCCACAATATCATTATTTTCTGAGATTGTTTATATGTAAGCATTTACTATGGTATATTTATCATCCACATCAATGTTTCCTAGATATATAATATTATTTATATACTTATATTATTTTTTAAAGTTAATTTTAAAAATTGGTGAATTTTCATTAAATGGTATGGGGGGAATCTTTCTTTCATTTTCCGTATGAGATACTTTTTGACTTTTCAGTAATAGTACAAGAAAAATGTTTTTTTAACTTATACGGAATGAACAGATTTTTATGTCTTCATAATGCCTTATTTACATGAATATTCCTATAAAATATTTCAATTTTATTTTCAACTAAATAATTTTCTTTTTAAATTGCACGATATTTTATAACAGAAAATTCTTTTATAGAAGAAAGAATATTTTCCTCATGAATTAAGCTCAAGTGTTTTATCAAAATTATTTTTCCATATAAGATGACATAGGGTTCTGTTTCTATCCGTGTTTTTACTTTGATTTGATTTTTTATGATGTAATTTTTATTATGAAATCCATTTATATTATATGGATTTTGTTATGATGGAATGATGTTTAAGAAACCCATTTTTTGTTCCTTGGGTTATGCTATGGTGAATGATTTATGTTTTGTGACACATATGAGAATGATTTCATTATAAGATGGGTGGAACCTATATATCTCTATAATGTATTGGGTAAAGATTTAAATATCATGAGATAGACTTGACTGAACTGAAAATTAAATATGGTTCAGTAAAATAGGGATGGAATGGCATTTAAATTTGGTTCAATAATACATGGCTGGAACGATAGGTACACCTGGTTCAGTAATGGAATTTTTCCACTATGATGGTTTTAGCATCAATTCCTTGACTAATATGGAAATCATATTATGTGGTTATTTATTTCCCAGAATTTTATGTTTTATGATAATGGTATTTTATGATGGTTAATATTCCTTTATGACCTATGCCTTATGTACTTCCATGATTTATTTCATGACTCACAATTTTGATATTCAAAATTTATGTTCATGTTTTCACATTCTTATATTTATGTTTTTTTTGAGGTTCTTCATGTTTACCCTTTTTTAGTATTTTAGATCACACTTTTTATGTTATATTTTCTTCGAGATATAAATAATTGTTTTTTGTAGGAAAACTAAAGGGGAAGATATTTATGGGAGATGTTGAAGATATTTCACCAATTTAGAATATTATGTTCCATGTTTCCAAAGACACTAAACAAATATGTTCTTTGGGCATATTTTTGTGTCATAAATTAAGTATGCCATAAAAGAAATGTAATTTCTATGTATTTCAAGCTTAGGTTGCTTCACCATGTCATCCAGTTGCACCTTGAGCTCGTACATCTCGGTTTGTGGCCTATTATACATGGTTATCAAAATGGTTTGTGCACTAGGAATGAGTATTTTTTAGATTAACTTACTAATCCCTCAGAGTCTCATCTAGGTCAAATACCAAAAAACAATTCAACAAATTACTCAAAATCATGAGGGCCTATAGTTACCTAGAAGGATCCAAAATGATAGAGTTGATTTAAGGGCATATTTTACCAATTTTTTAAACTTCTATTACCATAATAATCACTATGTGAATGATTTTTGTTTGAAGTATACCTACTGCCTAAACCATAGAGAAAGTGTTGGAGAATGCTCAATTTTATTCTCAAACATATATAATGGTAAAGTAGAAACTTAATCTTGTGAATAAGTATTCTATAATGCCTTCTAAGTAGTCCTATAAGAAAAAGTTGAGGAGAAATATCCTATAATATAAAAAAAACACCTTAGAAAAGAAATAATGTCATTCCTATAAACTCTAACTAGTCTATGGGATTATAGAAGGTTATCATAGGAGTCTAACCTTATCCCAAGGTATACCCCTTCTAGCATTAACCCTAGTCTCCATCCCTACACATTAGTCACAATCATCATATATATACTAACACAACATCATGCTCAGTTCAATTAATCAATGCTAATAAAGATATATTAGAATAGAATGTAAAATGATATATCACACAAGGAGAAACTATGAAAAATAGATATCAAAAACCAAGGAAAATATTTATGAACTAAAATGAAACACAACATCAAGTATATATATGGACTGGGAACCTACGTTCCTAGTCATGATGCATGAATGCACCAAAAATCCAATAAATCATATATCTACAATATATACATCACTTAAGGCGAGATTAAACAACAGTAATAGAAAAATATAAATTCCACACTTTATGAAAACCCATATGTCCATTTAGTACTACAAAAGAGGCCTTTAATAGTGTTAAAATAGTCCCTTATTATTGCTAAAAAAGCACTGACTATCCGAGTGCAATTAAAAGTTGTAAACTTTTATCAGCGGTAGAAGGGCAATGATAAATGGGTCTTTTATTAGCGCTAAAAAATGACTAACTATCAAAGTGAAGTTAAATGTTGTAGACTTTTATCAGCACAAGAAAGGTGATGATAAATGAGTTCTTTATCCGTGCTAAAAAAATAACTGAAAAATCACCCATCTATCAGTTTTTTTAGAATTGTTAAAGGAACCTTTTAAAAGTGTTTTTAGTGTTGTTAAAGTTCCCCTTTAACATTGTTGTACCTCTCGAACCCCTCGAGGTTTGATTTTCATGATCACAATCACCCTCTTTCTTATCTAACTTGTTTTCAAGTGTTTGTGTTGATAGCCACAAGGTTGCCAAGAAAATGGCCCAAGAAAGAATCATCAAGTGGACTGAAATTCAGTCCACCGGCCAACCGGTGTGATGGCACCGGCCAGCCGGTGGACCTGGCAGAGGCATTGCCCACTGCCAGGTTCCACCGGTCAGCCGGTGGCTCTGTCACCGGCCAGCCGGTGGCATACAGCCCCAACAGTGATGGCTACTGCCTCACCACCGGCCAGCCGGTGGCTCCTCCACCGGTCGGCCGGTGGAGCCTGTACCAAACTCCTTCTCAACTTCCAAGGCACCGGCCAGCCGGTGGAGCTGTACCGGCCAGCCGGTAGTCCAGTCAAACTAGCCGTTGGCTTTGACCAGTCAACCTTCTTTTGGCCTCCAACGGCTCCGAGGCCTTTCCCAACGGCTCCGAAGACTCCCCAAGGGTTCCATGCCTATAAATAAAGGCCAAGGAAGCCCCGGACACTAATCGGATCATATACCAAGCGCTCGGACATATTGTTGCACATTTGGCGAACCTCCGGCGCTCCACCTTCAAGGATCCTCAAGTGCTCCAACCAATTTCCAATCCAAGGAGCACCTCAAGAAGCTTGGGAGAGCACGCTACATAAACTCCATCATCCAATTGGCGCCCAAGTCTTCCCAAATACGGGTTTTATTGTTTTACTTTTTATTGAGCTTTAAATTTGGGTTTGTGCCTACAAACCCCAAACTCTTTCTTCTCCCCCCTTTCTTTTGGGTTTCACATCACCATTAAGGTGTGAAGAGGTTTCTTCAAGCCTTTCCTTTTAAAAGGCTTGTGTCATCGGTGAGCTAGCCTTCACCCGTTAAAAAGGCTAGTGGGTTCTTGCTATTCCATTGAAAGCAAGTGGGTTCTTGATTAACCAACAAAAGCAAGCTGTAATAGGTCCTAGTGCTACCTCAAAGCCTAGTGGGTTTCTTGCTAAAACCATTGAAAAGCAAGCGGTAGGAATCTCTCAACGGTTGAGTTGGGAGCGGAGACGTAGGCCGGGTTTTTGGCCGAACTCCGTTATCAATTTCTTGTGTGATTGCCTCCTTTATTTCCGCTGCATTTCCACTTTGATTTTTAATTTGATAATCATTTTTTAAAAGGCAATTCACCCCCCCTCTTGCCATCATTCCCGTTTGTTCCGACCCAACAATTGGTATCAAAGGAAAAATTTGAATAATTCCCTAACCCGGTTTCAAATTAAAGATCCTATTTTTTTTGATGGCTTCTACCGCTTCTTCCTCTCAATCCCCCGAAGGACATTCTTTGGATCCTGCTCTATTCTTTGATGGAGCCGATTATAGTTTTTGGAAAACCCGCATGACCATATTTCTTAAAAGTATTGGCTATCCAATTTTTTAAATTGTTATGCAAGGATTTTCCCTCTCCTCTCCCGATGAGTCTAAATGGACCCCCAATGACATTGCTTTTTTTGAGCTTGATGGCAAAGCCATGAACGCTCTTCATTGTGGTCTTGACCGTAATGTTTTTAATTGCATTTCTTCTTGCACTACCTCTTATGATATTTGGAAATATTTAGAGCTAACCCATGAAGGTACTAGCAAGGCTCCAAAGCAAGAACCCGCTCAAGAGAAAGAACTCGACGAAAAATTCAAACCCGCTTACCCACTTCACAAGAAAAGGGCCAAGAAAAAGAAGGGAAAGAAGAAGGCTTCAAAGGCATCTTGGAGTGATAGCTCCTCCTTCTCCTCCTTCTCCTCGAGCGACCAAGGTAAAAAATGCCTAATGGCAAAACATGAGGTATCATCTTCCGACTCTTACTCCTCTTCCTCTAGTTCTTCAAATTCTTTTAATCATTTATCATATGAAGAACTCCAACACTCTAGAGACCAACTAGAAAAAGGTTTTCATGCTTTATCGTCAAAATTTGTTGCTTTAAAAAAGAATTTCAAAAAACTTTCCTCCGAAAAAGAACAACTTCTCAAAGAGAAGGAGGAACTCACCCTTAAAATCCAAAATTTCCCAAATGTTGATTCTTTGGAATCAACCATCAAAGACCTTAGAGAATCCTTAGCCAAGTTCACCCAAGGTGAACAAAATTTGTCCAAACTCTTAGGTTCTCAACGAGTTTCTAGAACCACCAATGGACTTGGCTATACTAACCAAGCCTCCTCCTCCCATGCACCCACTGTTTTTGTAAGGGGGAGCTCTAGTTTCAAATTTTGCAATTATTGTAAAAAACCCGGGCACCTCATTTATGAGTGTGATTGCAAAAATGCCCGGTATGGTCAACCCAAAACTTTTTTCTTTTCCAATGAGTTCTATAGGAGAAGACCTGCCATGAGACAAGTTTGGATTGAAAAATCCCTTCTTGCGAGTCTCTCCGGGCCTAAAATTGTCTCTTTTCAAAATCCCTCTCCCCGGTGACTTTTTGTTTTTATTTAGGGGGAGTTAGGTTCTTTTAAGCCTTTTTGTGAATTAAAAATTTTCATTCAAAATTTTCATTTCAAATTTTCAATTCAAAATTTTCGATTCAAACTTTCAATTTCAACTCTTGGTTTCAAATTTTTCAATTCAAAATTCTCTATTCAATTTTCATTCAAAACTTTCAATTTTGATTCAAAACTTTCAATTCAAACTGTTATTCAATTTTTGATTCAAAACATTCAATTCAAATTTCAAATTTCATTTGGTTTAAAAAATATCTATCTTTTTTTTCAAAGTATTCCCTCAATCAAGTTTTATGCCCCATTCTATTTTGATAATCACAAAGGGGGAGAAATTTCTTGATTGATTGGGGGAGAATCCTTTTCATCATGCTTAGCATTTCCTTTCAATTTCAGTATTTTACATTAATTGTTTTGGTGATTGTGATCATCAAAATAGGGGGAGATTGTTTTACCTCTCGAACCCCTCGAGGTTTGATTTTCATGATCACAATCACCCTCTTTCTTATCTAACTTGTTTTCAAGTGTTTGTGTTGATAGGCACAAGGTTGCCAAGAAAATGGCCCAAGAAAGAATCATCAAGTGGACTGAAATTCAGTCCACCGGCCAGCCGGTGGACCTGGCAGAGGAATTGCCCACTGCCAGGTTCCACCGGTCAGCCGGTGGCTCTGTCACCGGCCAGCCGGTGACATACAGCCCCAATAGTGATGGCTACTGCCTCACCACCGGCCAGCCGGTGGCTCCTCCACCGGTCAGCCGGTGGAGCCTGGACCAAACTCCTTCTCAACTTCCAAGGCACCGGCCAGCCGGTGGAGCTGTACCGGCTAGCCGGTAGTCCAGTCAAACTAGCCGTTGGCTTTGACCAGTCAACCTTCTTTTGGCCTCCAACGGCTCCGAGGCCTTTCCCAACGGCTCCGAAGACTCCCCAAGGGTTCCATGCCTATAAATAAAGGCCAAGGAAGTCCCGGACACTAATCGGATCATATACCAAGCGCTCGGACATATTGTTGCACATTTGGCGAACCTCCGGCGCTCCACCTTCAAGGATCCTCAAGTGATCCAACCAATTTCAAATCCAAGGAGTACCTCAAGAAGCTTGGGAGAGCACGCTACATCAACTCCATCATCCAATTGGCGCCCAAGTCTTCCCAAATATGGGTTTTATTGTTTTACTTTTTATTGAGCTTTAAATTTGGGTTTGTGCCTACAAACCCCAAACTCTTTCTTCTTCCCCCTTTCTTTTGGGTTTCACATCACCATTAAGGTGTGAAGAGGTTTCTTCAAGCCTTTCCTTTTAAAAGGCTTGTGTCATCGGTGAGCTAGCCTTCACCCGTTAAAAAGGCTAGTGGGTTCTTGCTATTCCATTGAAAGCAAGTGGGTTCTTGCTTAACCAACAAAAGCAAGCTGTAATAGGTCCTAGTGCTACCTCAAAGCCTAGTGGGTTTCTTGCTAAAACCATTGAAAAGAAAGCGGTAGGAATCTCTCAACGGTTGAGTTGGGAGCGGAGACGTAGGCCGGGTTTTTGGCCGAACTCCGTTATCAATTTCTTGTGTGATTGCCTCCTTTATTTCCGCTGCATTTCAACTTTGATTTTTAATTTGTTAATCATTTTTTAAAATGCAATTCACCCCCCCTCTTGCCATCATTCCCGTTTGTTCCGACCCAACAAACATCACTCTAATATAACACTAATAAAATTCCCCTTTAAAAGAGTTAAAAAAGTGTTGTTAAAGGGGTTGAAATTAAATTTTCTTTAGACATCTATGAGCTCGATTCCTTCTTCTGTGATTGATCAAACCCTTTAATAATTCTTCCATTTTCTCCCCTGTATCTGCACATTTCACCCCACCACCCCCTTTATCATCACTTCGTGAATTTCCAACCTCATGCTCACCCGCCTTTATTTAAACACTACACCTCTCCTTTGAATATTTAACACCTTTACCACTATATCATGTTGTTTTTTTGTCTATTTAATGATATTTATTTTCATATATATATATATTTAAAAATATATTTTTTCATCATATACATATATAATTATTTTAAAATACGTTTATAAATTATTTGTGTGTGTGATATATATACTAATATTTAATTAAATATATTATATATTATATTAATTTAAATATGCTAGAATATAGTATAAATATATATCTGTTTTTTAATTCACACATATATGTATATATAATCATTATAAATAAATTTTTATAATGTAAAAAATGATTAGATATTGTTTTAAATATATTTTTAGAATATGTATTTATTTAAACACATTATATTTATCAGGTTCTTTGGGGTAAAATTACGCTGAAACACATAGACACACACCTCACATACAGGCTGGAAAGTTAGGCCACAACACCCCAAAGAGATAACCCACCTATCAATCCTTATTTATTCAGTACATAGCCCATAAGACTAGTGGGTATGAAATCCAATTACATGGTCCTAAAACCCAAATTTTTTCCCCAAAGGCTCTCTAATGAATAGTGTTTCCCAATACCTAGAACAGTGATGCCTCTTCTATAGTCCTGCTACCAGTGGTCACCACCGCTACAGTGTCTTCGGTGAATAGTTCCACCACTTCTATAATACGCTACAGTACTACTACAGTACCTATGATCAACGGGTTTTGAACCCCCATTTTTTTGTAGTATTATGAGGTGCTTAGTACTAATAAAATACCCAGATACTTACATATATTTGAATAAAAATATAAATATATAAAATTTCAATTATTGACACATGCATGTTTATATCTAAACATTAATTGTATAACTATATATATACATATGAATGAATTTTTATGAGGTATATAAAAATGTATAATTATTTAATTTAAATAAAATGAATAATAAATATCTATTTTATATTTTAAAAAATGCAGTTGAATGGTAATATATTGATATATGTATTTATACAAGTTATTTTTTTTAAATAATATAAGAAAATATTCATATTTCTAATTTTAAATAAAAATATATTATAAAAAATTATAAAATTTTAATACCATAATATCAATATGAATGTAATCCATTGGAATAAATTCATTCCCCACTGAAAACGAGAAAAAAGAGCCGCTTAGAAGAGGATGAAATTCCATCGAATGTTAAAAAATTTGTATACCCCATCTAAAAACATAGTTTTGGACGACTTCTCAGCCTTTTTTGTCTTCTAAAACCATGTCAGGGGGTTACCATTTCTCATTAGGGTGTAGAGATCGTCGCAAGATGTTTTTAGATATGTGGTAGATCCTAAACGAACACCCTGATCAAAATTTATGGGCATTTGAAGTTTGAGATATTATTTCAAATTATTTTAGATATTTTTTTATCATCAATTTGTTATAAAATGACTATTAATTGTTAATAATTAGAAAATTATTAATTAAATTAATTTTTTTTAATTATTTTATAAACCAGTTTGACAAAATATATTATATATTAAGTGTAAATTCCTTTTTATCCAAATCAAAGACATTTTTAAAAAATATAAATTACATTTATATATATAAATATATTTATATATTATTATACTATTTTAAGGATTTTTTTTAAAATAAACCCTTTAACAGTGCACTTAAATAAGAACTGATAATGGGTTGGGGGGTATTTATCATTACTTTTTAGTAAGTGATGATAAAGATATCCCATTTATCCATTGTTTTTTACCGGTGTCCATAAATCCCCCCTTTTATGAGCGTTTTTACTAGTACTGATAAAGGGAACCCTTTATCAGTGATTTTTTATTAGTGTTGTTAAAATGGGAGACTTTATCAGCACTTTTTTAAAAGTGATGATAAAATGACCCCTTTAAGAATGATTTTTTAGCACTGTTAAAGACCCATTTAACAGCACTGAAAAAGAATTTCAAAGAACCCCTTTAGCAATGCCTTTTCTAGTGTTAAGAAAGGGAGGCTTTAACAAAAAAATTAGCTAGCTGGTAAATCTCTTGTACTGGATAAAATCATTTATTTAGTTGTGGTTATACAGTGTTGGCCATGAACTATCATATTTATTTGCCTGAGTCCTAACCATCATATCTCATATATATCCTATTCAATCCCAAGGTAATGAGAAGAACAAATTAGGGAATCTAGATCCAATCATACTATTTTGAAACATTTCAACTCAAACCACTAGATCTGACCCAGAGTTCTACATTACCTCACGCACGCCTACACATATGCAAGAGGTGGACAACTAGTAGCAATGGTCTCAAGTGGAACTAGTGGGAGACTATAACCTCAGTCTGAGTGCACATGAATAATAAATAATCAAATAAAAAAATAAAAAACATGATAACATAATTAATATGTGTAAAATTGTAAACTAAATATGGAATACATGGTATAGAAATAAGAGCTCTCAAAGTGGAAAGTTGTCTAGAGTAAAAAATAGATAGTAAATAAAAGAATTGCGAGGTCCTATGGTATCTATATTGATTGCTCCAGATCTATGCTCCACATGATCAACCTTACACAATAAGTACCTTACCCTTAATTTGGTCTCTCATGAAATCTACAAGTAAATATAAATTCCACAGTAGGGTGTGAGTGCAAGACTCAGTAGGTCACCACAAATTAATACTTAACCTAATGTGATCATGTATATAAGTGTATTACATAATAATCATAAATGCATAGAGGAATAAACATACAATCCAAAACTGAGCAGTAGTGAACCAACCAAAATTACACAACCCCAACCATATATACTTTGGCTACATGCCAGAAGATAACTAAATGATTCATAAGAAGAAATCCACACTTTTTATAGTGTCCTCATGATGTCTTAAAGATGACACCCAACACTATACTCCCTCAAGAGGACCATGTCACCTGGTTCCTCTGGACAATAATACATAACACTAACATCAAACATGATATCATTTGGTTAATGAAACGTAGAAAATCAAGGTAACCTTTAAAATATCCTCGACATGACACCATGGATAACTCTTACCTCCACCCAGTGCTTAGGTCCCTCATCGCTATTGTCGCAGTCAAGTGCACCCCACACAAAGGGATAATCTATCATTACAATCCACTGATATGAAGTATTGAACACAACCACCAAGGTAAGGTAACACATATATAGGATGATTACAAAAATCGGCATAAAATATCATTTAGAGTATAGAAAATTATACATAATAACATCTGATCATAATGTAACATGGAAAATCTACCCTAATATCACTATTGGAATCACAACAGGTCTTATGAGCTATAAAGACACCCAAATGTGATTAAAATAAATAATGAACAATCAGAATACCAACGAATATAATCATCATCAAAACAAGTGTAAACATGATCCCTATAAGGTGAAGAACTTCCTACCATAGGTACCGTAATGATTAACAATAAGGGATGATGTCTGAGTTTAACAACACCACCGAAACCTTACTTACTCTAGAAAAAAAATTATTTATAAAATACTTCTCATTGCGATGAAGCCAATGAAACTGGTGGCACATCAATTCAACCTACATCACATGAGATATGGAAGAGAGAATATTGTAATAAAAAAATAAAATAAAGAAAGAATATGATAGAGGGGAGAGTGAGAGAGGTGTGAGGGGAGGTTTCTCTTATGCACAACACATTCAGGTGTCTCCCTTATCCCCCTTTTAAAATATTCTATTAAAACACTATTAATAAATTCACTTAATTTATTAATTATTATCATTTTATTCCTTATCTTAAATCTATGTATCTTTATTGGGATCATAAATTCCATACTTCCCATGTGTAACGCTCAAGCCCCCCTCTTCTATTTATTCATTTATTTATTCTAAATTCATCTTTAATAAAATTATATATATATATATTTTAAAATTCATATATATATATACACACACATTTACACCCACACACATATAAATATATATGTACATATATATTTCACTCATATATATGTACATTATAGACACACACAGAGAGACATTCACACACATCTGTATATAGATATATACACCAGAACATGTTTACACACACACACACATATATTTATCCCACATATATATAAAAATTATATATAAACACACAACAACATTATTTTCCAAATTTAATAATACTAATAAAAACAATAACTGTTATCATCACTAATTATCTCCAAAAATTGTCACAATTGAGAATTTGAATTAAAATTTTATTAGATGATAATAATTGTTAATAAACTAATTTTAACCTCATATTTTAATTTTTTTAGAATAGAGAAATAATATCACTATTATTACTTAACCTCTAAATAAATATTCACCCATGGTGAAATGTTTCTCATTAATAAATAGAATTTAATTACACATTTACATTCCATTTTATATCTTCAATACAAATAATACTTATAATATAATTATTATTTTTCTTACATGTGATATAACCAAATGAACAATGCGCAAAAATTTATTCTTGAATATTTTGAGAAACCCACATCGCGAACCTAATGGTGTTCTTAGATTTCTCATACAATTCACTATTTAGGATATATTTAATTATTTTCATAAAAAATATATAATTAAAACATTAAACAGTTTATCCTCACATGTGACCTGACTAAAATTATGATGAGCACAAATTTTATATCATATCTATGGTAAAAAACACATACCTAACCTAAAAATGGTCTCATATTTCTCATACAATGAATCATTTTAAAGATATTTAATTTTTTTTGAGGAAAATATAATAAAAATTTTAATTAATTTTTCTTCACATGAGATCTGACTAAACTTCGGATGAAAAAAATGTTATGTCGTGCCTAGGTTAAAATCTAAATCTTGAAACTAACTGTGGTATCATATTTTACAAACAATAAACCGCTTGAGATATATGCCATTTTTTGGAAAAACCACATAATTGTAATATAATGTATTTAATATTTCTATTCCATCTGTGTCTTGGATATATGGGACTCATAATCTCATACTAACTCAACATATGAATTTGTAAATATAAAATAAAATATTCCAATTTGTTAACATTTATTTTACCCTTATGTAAATACTTTAATATAATTATTAAATTATTTTTATTAAAAATTTAAATTTATCACATAAAAAATTTACACATAAGGATTTATTATCCTTAAAATTTTAGGAAGTTACAAGTTGGAAATTTTAATATTTTTATGATGTTTTTATTTTGATAAACTTGACCTTAAGTCATAAAATTACTTATTTACTGGTTATCCTAAAGAAATTTTGGGGTATTAATTTTATAACACTATTGAAGGAAAATTGTTTTTGGCCAAATGATATGGAACCATGCATGAGATGCATTGTGAATAAATGCATGTGATGAATGTGGCTTCCACATCCACTCCTGAGTGGTTTTATCAATTATGAATCTTTGGTTTTGATTTGTTATGTCATACACATTCATTGAATGAGCTCAATGAATGAACATCAATAGGTTGTGATATTTGGATTATATGAGATGTAATCCGACACATTATAATTATACCCAATTATATTTATTCCATGAAGTGTATTTAGAATGGATATATAATAGGATATGATCCTCTCGTGTGGTGTGTGTTATATTTTTGAGCCATTATAGAAACTATATTTCTTTTTTACATTCTATTTATCACTATCAGTGAAGGAACTAGCATCTCTTTAGGTGTATAATAATCCTCATGATATGATTTTTGGATCCATTGGATAGTGTATCACTATATAGTTAGGGTTATTTCATTCACTACCCCTTGTAATTTTTCTCAAATATTCTCCTAAGATCAAGGAATATGGCTTTTGAAACATATGAATACCAAGTACTATTTTTTACTATTTACACAATAATTTATTTAAGATATATATGCATGTGTTTTGGGTTTTTTCACTTGAAATGATCATTATATGACCATAAGAAACCCATTATCAATGAATCTAATTAAAATTAAATAATTAATAAAAATATTTCTTCATATATAGATAAATATTTTGTGGAAGAAGTGTATGAATTCATTATAGAATTCACCCTTCAGTTACTATAACATTTCTCTAGATTAACTTTCCTTATGTAATTCAAATATGTTGAATCAACTCAGAATACCAATTTCCCCCAAATTCTTTCTCTCTCGTCTTATTTATTCTTCTAACTATTCTCAAAGTGGAATGTCGCCTACCTTCCATGCTAAATGTATTTTCTATAGAATCTTGGAATTTCTTTAGTATGATTTATTCATTAATAATAAGGTCCAAAATCTTATCAAATTAAACTTCATTATTACCATTAAAATTTATCACACAAACATCCATCACATACCCTGGTTCTAGAAGTGATGATATATGTTTCAATTCCCATGAAACTCTAGTTAATTTCACCCCAACAGACTATAGTAGACTCTGGAAAACAAGGATTTCATTCAGATAAACATAAACAGACCCTATTTATAATAACTTTATGATAAAAATTTTACACATTGGAAACAATTTTTTAGTGTAGAAGGTTTCTCATACATGAAAATAATATTTGGAAAAAATCTATAATTTTTCTTCTCCCCAAGTATATTGAAGGCCATGTTGTACGAAAACATTATCTGAATCACTCTTATTTGCTCTGTTTTAGTTTTTACCATTCCTATTTCTACATTTATTTTAGCTTGAAACATATAAATGGAATATCTATTTCTATCTAGAATAGAAAGTCCTTTAACTACATCATACTGAATTTGAAATATATATAATCACACTTTTCCAGTAAAAAGTTTCTATATTCCCATTTCTATCCTTCCAGACACTAGTTATCAATTAGTAAAAAATATATTGAAAAAATAATATCATTATTAAAGTTTCTATCCAATATTTTAATGTCCAACCATATAGCTATGAAACCACTTACTGTGCTAAAAACAACACATTCAAAAACATTCCATAGAGAAAATCTCTTGGATAATATGGTTTCAAATGTTATAAAACAAATGACACAAGTAAATGATGTATTAGAATTAAGAATATTTACACCCTGTCCATGAACATTAATTCACCCACAAACACCAATAAATATAAATATAAGATAAATATAGAAAATACTTAAATACATGTAAAAATTGATCCCTGCCATTCATTTATAGATACATTTAAGAGTAGTTAACTAGTTATATTGGTTCAACTACTAAATTATCTCTCTGGATTCCCACCTCTTGTTCATGGATACCATTATTTGACCATTTAATACCACTAAATTCATAGTTACTTATTATAAACAATATAATTTTCTATAACACATACTCCCATTCCATTTCAAGAAATTGTTTCTACTATGTATAAAACTTTAGGTTTTGTTTGTAACTTATTCTATTTTTGAACCAAATTTAAAAATCCCCCATTATTGAATTTTAGAAAAAAGCCCCAAAAAATTGTTTCACACATTATCCTAACATGATAAACCATATATACTCATAATATCTGAAGTCTTATTATTCTGGAAGATAACATTATGAATACAGGTCGCATCTCAAAGGTAAATGAGTATGCCTGATGTTAGGTAATACACACCACATTCAAATCACTTACATAATTCCATCATCCCAAACCTCATAACCTTCAATACACCTCTATGTAATCACAGTGTGGAAGCCGTGCCTCATTGGGGTTTATATGTTAGTTGAGGGGGTATAAAACCCTATAAAGGACCTATGACTTATTTTGTGATGTATGGAACTATCAAGGGGGTTACCAAATCCATATGTGAAGGATCCATTCCCCATGATAAGTGGGGTTTATATGCTAAACTCTATGTATAAATTAAAAGTTACCTACAATTGATATATTTCCATGGTGTTACTAACCCTTCTGTTTCTCTAATTGTATTTCCCACTCTCCCCATAAATATCTCTTTGAGATAAAGAAATAATTATTCTTAGAAAATATTAAAAAATATGTAGACGATGAGGTGAATCACACCATCATGTTCTACATGAAAAACAACTTATAATGGATGACTTAAGTATTTTATTTTGACAAATGAGGGTTAATATATAAATAAACTAAAGATGTCACAATACAAAATATGTACTATATAGTATAAATTGTGTAGGCCTCAACAAGATTTGACATAATATACTATTTTTCACTTATGTGGATTCAACCTACTTAAAATAGATATATGAGTACATAGCCTATGGGAATCATTATTTTATCTAATATTTTATTTTCAGTACTATTAGAGTTTGTGACAGAAAACCAACTAACTTTTTTACTTTTTATCACCCGAATATAAATATATATCTTAGAATATAATGAATATTCTTCTCTATAACATTAAAGTGATGATTTATTTAGAGTATTCCTCACCTTAAAACATCATAATAGTCCCCTGCTATAATTGCAACCTAGATATACTATGATGATATTAATAAAAATATCTTATGGTCTAGATACATAAATCTAATGGGACACAGATAACGCCCAACTATCAAGAGTTAGAGGATTATAAGACATTATTAATTTTTCAAATAAAATTTTCTCTTGTTGATCTTCAAGTAGGGTGGTTGTGAGGATATGTCCACCAATAATAATTCCATTTTTTAGGTGTAATTATATATTATGTTAGTGAATGCATGAATTGGTATTTATAATTGAGTTTATTGTAATGTCTATATTAAATAATATACTTTGATGAATGAGTCAAAACTATAGTGGAATATTCTCATTATGAAGTAGAATATACTGGGTGCTTCATAAGTGATGAAAAATTAATTAAATAATCCAAGAAAGGACTTTTACTATCCATATCAATGGAAAAAAATATCTCTGGACTTTTGATTGAAATGGAACTATCTAATGAAATTCGTGGACATGATAATTTTTAGATGAGTTAATTTCATAAATTCAAAGAAATATAAATATATAATTTTTTGTGATGACATAAGAATGCACCTTTTTAATTCAATATTAGAAAATATTGGGATTACATTACACAAACATGTTTGTATGATGGTTTTTATTGATTTTGTATAAACTTATTCTAAAATGGGAACCTTGATGTGATACTTGACATTGATCTTTTACTTTATGTATATAAATTTCAGACCATTAATATATGGGCATAGAGGGTTACACAATAAGTGTAACCATAATCTCAATAAATTATTTTGATTTTAGTATTAAGAATAAATTTTATACCATTTTATTAAATCATATTTATTCCATTAAATATTAAATGTGTAAATTCATTCACGTGATTTTGAATTTTAGAATATTTTATTTCTCTATTTTCTATTGTTTAATTACTCATTTAGTAATAAATAAATTAATCATTATTTACTATTTTTTTGAATATATTAATATAAATATTTATTTAGTTATTTTAAAATTAAAATAAATACTTACTCATGAGTTTAGTGACACTTATTTATTTATAAAATAAATAATATTTATTTATCAAATAAATAATATTAATTTAAATAAATATTATATTATTTAAGGTTTAGAAAATTCCATGGGTAGATAAATGGGTTGAGTTAACAACCTGGTATAAATGATATATTTATTTAATATCATTTAAACAAATATTAAATTATTTATTCTATAAATGATATTTGATATTACATCTCATTGAAATAATAATAATAATAATAATAATAATAATAATAATATTTTCCATGGGGTATTACTTAGTTTAAATAAACTGATAAGGGATTCTGTACATTTTTGAATTATTGATCTCTAAGTATATAAAAGAAATATATCACATTTTCAAGTGTAGAGTGGTTGAAACCATAAAATACTCTCTTTATAAATATTGCAGTCCCTAAAGAGAATATTCTATATTCCTCCCTCTCAAAAATGTAGAGAGATCATGAGATATTATTGATATAAAAAATTAAGGATATAAAACACTAAAATCTATTGCATTAACACCTAGAGTTTCAAGAACATAATCTGGATATTTCTAGAGCATGTATGGATACATCTTGAGGAATTATTGCTTGGATTCTCCACCATAGGTACACTATAGAGAGAATGAAAATAAAACACCAATCAAAAGGATTATCATGTTTTAGGTAATTCTAGTTTTATGTTTATTATAAATGGAATGTGAAAAATACTATTAAGAAGATTTTTGTATATATTCATTAGTTTCTTCATGTTTTATATTTTGATATCAATGAAAAAAAATCCATCCTTAACCCAATTTTTTTTTTGCGCCCCAAAACATTAAAGTGATATCAACACTTTCAAATTCTATTATATAATTATTTATAATATTTTCGACTAATTTCATGAGTTGTTTTATTTGTTTCCATATTTTTTTATAATCCAACAGTCATGATAAAATGTTAATCTGAGTTCATAAGGCCAAGAATAGGTCAAAAAGTATCAAGAGTTCCTTATAACTCCATTTAATATTTTCAAGTTCATTGGGTTCATGACATAGTTACATGAAATGTAATGGTTTATTAAAAATCATACACCCATGATAAAATCACATAAGGAAAAGACACATAATTCTCAAATCACCATGTGAATCAGTACATATCATCTTTACACACCATATATTGACCACCAATATGAAATGTGGCTTGCCAACCACTTCACAATGTGTAGTGGAAATATACAAACCTTGCAACCCTAAATGATTAAACAGTCCATGTAATTTAAAGTAAGACATCTATATTTGTATAAAATATCCTAAACACATCAGATTGACTACGAGTAGAGAAATGTAGTGAGAGACAGATACATGATGTGTATCTAGATGCACATGCCATGTAATATTTATTACTCTATGCAAGGTACACATTGAGGTTTTCAACATGCTGCGTGGGTTATTACACAGAGTAATTAAATTGGGACACAAACACATGACGTGTAGATAGCTTTAACCATTGTGTTTCCTAATTTTTTTTACACTAGGAAAATCCTAAATTAATTTTATCATGTTGTGTTGGTTTATACACTAAAAACTACACAACATAAAAAATTATTCCATTAAATGACTTGTACAAATCATCATAATTTTTTAGTAACATATGGATTTCCAACAATACATGTTGGGTATATTTATAGTATGCCATATGGTCAAAAATTCCACATAAACTACACAGATTGACCCACATAACTATACACCATGTATATCATGACAAGCTACGTGGGATTACATCCTATGTAAGTACATAAAACATGATAAGGACCACACACAACATGGGTTACCTAACAAGTTGAGTAATGGTATATGGTGTGTAAGTATTAAAGGTCTTGAAATGAAATTTTTAATATTATAAAGAAGGTATAAAATATATGTCTTCCACAGTACACAACATGTACTTAAATATTATAAAATATAATGAAATATATTAAATTTATGTGAAATTATTAAGGATGAGATTATCATGTCTCCTGGACTCTTGAGGTAGAATATTTTGGTAATGAATTAATGAATTAAGGAATTAATGAATTTATTAATTCAAGAAAATTTATATTAATTATAATAAATTAAATAAATTATTGAAATCCTAAATTCATTTTTTTTGTTTCACATTTTCATTGACCATGAGCTTTAATGACCTATGTATGGGTTGTATTTATTTATTTATTGAATTTTTATTACATGTTTTAATGTAATAATTTTATTAAATTAAAAATTAGGATCTATAAACCAGCCCTATCACTTTTTTATATATGGGACTATGTGTAAATGTATTATTTTTTGTAAACCTAAATCCTTGGTACCCCTCACCTATATATGTGTAACCATTTTTATAGTATGGAGTTCCCAATAAGAGGATATAGTTCTAGACCTGATCCAAGAAGAATCCAACCAAGGAGGTACATAGGATAATGGAGAAATTCTATGAATTGAGTTAAGGATAGGTGGAAGAAACCAATTTTTTCCTTATAATACTTTTAAAATATATTAATGAAAATTTTTGGAGCCAAACATTGAGTTGACATGTGATTTCAAGTCCCGATATGCCTGAAATTTATTTTATGAAAATGATAAATTTATTTTATATCACCCACAAAAAGTCCTTAAAAAATGGAAAATATTCTAAATGGAGTATCAAAATATAAATTTAGGAATACAGTTGAATCTAGAGCATGAGGTTTACCTTAGGTGTGGTCTAAATTATGTATGTGTGAGACTTTTAGATAAAAGTGGTCATTATCGGGTATGTTTAATATATTAATTAATTAATTTAATTAATAAAATAGTTAAATGACTTAAATTGATTTCTATTTACAAATACACTATTTTAGGGAGTTTCCAAGTTTAGTCATGGGATCGTTGAGTGGAGGTCCTGTCACCCTTCATTAGAGAATCAAGATTGGGTGATTGAAAAAAAACCAAATCAAGAAAAATATAAGCATAGTGAACACAACAGATCTTACCCATCATTGGAAAATGCGTTCTTCACTAGAGAATGATCCAAATCAAGGTATGAATCCTAATTTATCCCTTATTAAATTATTATTAAAATATTGAGCATGATCTTAAATGGTATTCTTTGATCTATGTTTAATTTCATCCTTTGAACGAGATTATGTATGGAAATAAATTATTCCTTAAAATTATTCCTTATTTATACCATCAAATAACCTATTCTAATCCCCAGTTCCTTGATCATTGGCTAGTAGTTCTTGGTAAATGATGATATCACCTTTGTTTTTGTGCCTTTCCTGCACCTATTCTTCATGTTCCTCACTGTTGGACCACATGGTCATGATTCGACAGTTTTTTGGAAAGTTCGAGCGTGATCAGATCCCTCGATTCACAGTGGATATGAACTTAATGATAAGATTAGAGTTTTGGAGATGAATAAGTGTGGATTATGGGTAATAGTGATGGATTTGTGGATCTATGATCCGAAGTGAAGTTTGTAGTGGATCTCTTTCCCATTGATTTAGTTGAGTATTAGGCACGATTCAATGTGGCTAAAGAAGATATAGAGAAGCATAAAATAGAGTTGTAATTTTCATGAAAAACATGATGAAACACCATGTAGTCTAGAAAAAACATGGTGTGTAGACTACCTGCTTCAATAAATTGGATTTTTGTTGATTTAAATATTACCCTGTGTGTGGTAACCCCACATGCCATGCGACTCAGTGCTGGTGGACTAACAAGTACTTCAGGAGTACACAAACACCGGCACAACCATGAACATGCTATGTATTGGGATATGACTAGCGTACACAGATATGGGACGAAGGGAACGAGAATAGCCAGGAGAACATAGTTTAGACCAGGAATATCGATACACACTGTGTATTACCCTATAAGATGTGTGGTACTACACATACAATGAGCGATGCATTGGAAATGACACAACCAAGAAGCTGAGTGAGACCACATGTCATGTTGGTCCCTTACACACCATGTACATACTTTTGAGTAATCTTCAATCACTTGTATCTCCATTTTTTGGAATCATATCTTGGACCATGAGTATCATCTATTGAGTGATTTTATATATAGAATACGATGATGACCTTCATAGTGTCTCTTGAGATATGATGAAATATTTTTCGAGCATGAAGCCTCTTTAGACGATGTCGATAATGAATGAGATTTGACATGGTCATCATAGTGGGACCCTCTTGGTGGGAAAAAATGGGTCCTATATCCACTGTGGAATCACCCTGAAGGACTAGGGTGTAGGTGTTCTATACATCCACAGAGTGGAACCCTCTATCTAGGATAGGACATGATTCCTCTATCTATAGAGTGGAACCCCCGATTTATTAGGTCAAGGGTCCTATTTCTATCTACATATTTGAACCCTCCGGTTAGGATAGGGAATGCATCCTATATATATCTACAATGTGTAACCCTCCTATTATGTCATGGCATGGGTCCTCTATCTTCATTGTCACTACAGAAAACACAGGCGTTTCGTGGTGGTTTTTTGGGGGCGGTTTTAAAAACCGCTGCGAAATGTGTATTTTTTTATTTTATTGAGGATTAGTGGCGGTTTATTAAAGAACCACTCCAAAATAGTGGCAGTTTGGGTAAAACCGACGCGAAATGAAAAAAAAACATGAGAAACTCTGAAATCACTAAAAAGACCATAACTTTTGATCCTGGCGTCCGTTAGAGATCCATGACTAGTCAAATCGAAGATCATGAAGAGATATAGAGGCAATTGTAATCAAAACCATGAGATTATCTAAAATTTGGAAGATATGAGAGTTATAAGAAAGTTGAAAAAAGTTCTCCAACTTCAAACGACCATAACTTTCGCTCCGGGTGTCCATTTGGGCTCTACCACATATCAAATTGAATTCAGCGAAGAGAGTTACACAAAAATTTGACAGAAACAAGATTCTATCATGTTTTTAGATCCCAAAAATTCCTCTGAAGGCCTCCGAAACCCCATTTCCGTCACCGGTGTCCCGTCGAACTTGTCTTAAAACAGACCTAACTTTCGATCCCCATGTCAGTTCAGACTCCTCCACCTTCCAGATCATAGTTCGTTCCATGAGCTTCAGTTTGACTAGTCGCGGCACCCACATGGACTCCTGGATCATATGTTATGGCCTTTTTAGTGGGTATCAGGTTTGTTATGTTTTTTGATGCCTCGTTTCGAGCACCCGTTCCCTGTCAGTTTTTTTTAAATGGTCGTAACTTCCGATTTGCTGGTCTATTCGTCATCTTTCAACTATCAGATTGAAGATCATTTTAGGATCTTTGATTTTACTGGTCACAGATCTGGAACGGACTCTCGGATCATAAGTTATCTCCGTTATTGTGAGTCCAATGTTTTTGTCATTTTATGACCGTTTTGACGGGTTTTAAGGGTTGCTCCATTTATTTAGGTTTATTTGGGTTTACATGACTTGTTATCTTTATCAATAGTTTTTTGTGGGTTATTATGATGATTAAGTTGAATTCTTAAGGGGTTTTCCGGAGTTTTCATGAGTTTTCATGCTTTCTCTTGCTTTTTAATGCTTCCTTCTTCATGCTTCTCCATCTGTTGTCATGCGTTTTCATAATTTTTCATCCCTTATCACGCCTTTTTGTACTTATCATGTGTTTCATTTATTATTTATTATTTATTATTTGTAATATAATTTAATTTATTTATTATCTATTATTTGATACTGGTTATTTGTTATTGATAATTTATAATTATTTATAATTTATAATTTATAATTTATTATTAAAAATAATAATATTTGTTAGACGTTATTTATTATATATTATATATTATATATTATATATTATATATTATATATTACTAACTATATATTATTTATTATTATTATTATTAATATTTTATATTATATATATTATATATTATATATTATATATTATTATTTATTTATTATTTTTATTATTTTTATTTTTTTATTTATTTTTTATTGTTTATTGTTTATTATTTATTATTTATTATTTATATTTATTATTTATTTATTTATAATTATTAATTATGTGTTATTTATTATTATTTAATATTTAATATTTATTGTTTATTGATAATATTTATTATTATTATTTATTATTTCTTATTTATTTGTTATTATTTATTATTTATTATTTATTATTTATTATTTATTATTTATTATTTATTATTTATTATTTATTATATATGTATTATTATCTATTATTAATTGTTGTTTATCATTTATTATTTATTATTATTTTTTTATTTAATTATAATTATTAATTGTGTGTTATTTATTATTATTATTATTTATTATTTATTATTTATTATTTATTATTATTATTTATTATTATTTATTATTTATTATTTATTAGTTATTAGTTATTAGTTATTAGTTATTATTTATTATTTATTATTATTTATTATTTGTCATTTATTATTATTTAATGTTTGTTATTTATTATTTATTACTATTTATTATTATTTATTATTTATTATTTATTATTTATTATTTATTATTTGTTTATTATTATTTATTATTTATTCTTTGTTATTATTTATTATTTGGTTTTTGTTTTTTTGTTATTTAGTATTAATTTATTATTATTTATTATTATTTATTATTATTTATTGTTTCTTATTTATTATTATTTATTATATATTATTTTATGATTTATTAATTATGATTTATTAATTATTAATTATTATTTATTAATTATTAATTATTAATTATTATTTATTCTTTTAATTTTGTAATTTTATTATTTTATTATTTTATTTTCATAATTTTATAATTTATGTAAATATTATTAGAATTTATTTGTTATTTATTATAATAAACAAGAAATAATAATAAATAACTCAATAAATAACTAATATATTAATAATTAATAATTAATAATTATTGGTTATTAATTATTGATTATCGATTATTGTTTAATTATTATTGAGTTTATATCTATTAGTTATGTATTATTTGTTTTTTCAATTAGTATATATAAGTATATTAAATTCTGTTTATTAACCACATTACGATCTTGCTGGAGTGGTAAAGTCTTTGGAAAATATGCAAGAGGTTAGGGGTTCATATCTCTCAAACACAATATTTCTTTGTATTGCATGGGCATGGGCATGTGCATGGGCATGAGCATGCATGCATGGATAAAGTAAATAAAGTAATGTGAATTAAATGAAATAAATAAAATAAATAAGAAATAAATAAATAAATTATGAGATAAATAAGTAAAATATGAAATAAATAAATAAAATATGAAATGAATAAATAAAATTCAAAATAAATAAATTAAATAAAATAAATAAAATAAATAAATTAAATAAAATAAATAAAATAAATAAAATAAAAAAAATAAATACAAAAATACATAAAATAAATACGAAAATAAATAAAATAAATAAAATAAATATGAAAATAAATAAAATAAATAAAATAAATATGAAAATAAATAAAATAAATACGAAAATAAATAAAATAAATAAAATAAATAAAATAAATAAAATAAATAAAATAAATAAAATAAATAAAATAAATAAAATAAATAAATAAAATAAAATAAATAAAATAAATAAAATAAATAAAATAAATAAAATAAATAAAAAATAAAAAATAAAAAATAAAATAAAAAATAAATCAAAAAAATAAAAAAATAAATAAAGAATAAAAAAATAAAAAAAATAAAAAAAAATAAAAAAAATAAAAAAAATTAAAATAAAAAAATAAAAAAATAAAAAAGTGCCACTAAATCATTTAGTGGCGGTTTAAACTGCCGCAAAAAAACCACTGCGAAACGTTCTATAGCGGTTTTCAAAACCGCCGCGAATAGTTTCCCGACGCACGATTTAGCTGGTGTTTAAACCGCCGCTAAATGAAAAAAAAACCACTGCTAAATCTTGATTTTTCTATAGTGTGTGGATCCCCCATGATGAACTAGAGAGAGGGTTCTCTACCCATATTTAGATTGTAACCCTCCTATTATATCTGGGAGTGGGTCCTCTTCTAAATGAGTTAAACACTCTTGTTATAATAGGTTATGGGTCCTCTATCTAGAGATTATTCCTCCTCAACTGTACAATATAGTGGGGAGGTGTTTCTCTAGATGGATTATTCTTTAGATAGATATGCGTGATGCTAGGAATCATTGATGGACCACTTGGAACTGTTGGTAGACTTGTCATCCTAGACTGGGCTGTGATATGGAGATATCCTTTCTCTCTTATTTGGGTTACTTTTGTAAGTGTATATATGTAAACACCCTAACCCTAGTATCCCAGAGTTAGTGGTTACTTTATTACATTTCCATAAGATACAAGGAATCACATCCCAAATGAATAAACAGTTCAGTAGTATTAGAAAACTAGATAGATTCTTTAATCTTAACTTATACTTGAAAATGTAAAATACAACATATAAATTTATTTTATTAAACAAACCCCCTATATTATTCATGCATATCAATCCTAATAAACATCTTGGAAATTTGGGGAAAAATAAAACTTAAAAAGTTGTGTGATCGGATGCTCAGTAAGGTTTATGTACAATGGGATCTACCCTAAATAATAATAAACAATTATGGAAAAGTAAATAAATGAAAACAGGCCATTACATCATTAACCTGATCATAATATGTCCAGAATAAAATTTTATCAAATAATTCCATATAAACAATCACGTGAGTTGGAAAACAAACCAATGGATATTCTATTAATCAAATAATCAAATATAAATCAATAACCAATCTCATAATGAGGGAATTTATAATGTGGGACATCATAATCCTACCATCAATACTTCAACCAAGACACCATACCTAAACAGGTAAGATATATGCCATTTCCGAAACTAATTTGCCTCTTGTGACCTACATATGCATCAAGGGGATATAGTGGGATCTACCTATCACTTAATAAGTCTAATGTATTCATCGTATATAAGGGGTAAAACATAGTCAACATAAAATTTCTTATTGAAACTATCATATGAAATGTTGATAATTTTCTTAATCTATAAACATAGTCATAAACCTTCCAGAATAATATGATGAACGATATCAAAATATTACATCTCGATTCAAACAATTCATAAACTATTTAATAAAATATGGAATATGGTATCAAAATAAATTAACCTCAATGAATCACAATACTAAAAAAATATTTTTACATATATAAAAATAAATTAAATGAGATCATTAATGAATTATTAAGGAAAATGCACTTTTTCACTTTGAAAATAAATTATTTTTAAAATGATATTAAAAAAAGTTATTTCCTTGAAAATAATGAAGAAATGTTTAATTGATTTTTTAAGGCATTATTGCTTGACGACGACATGAAAATCCACTCATATCTTATATGTTTAAAAAACAATCCTTTCATATTTTTTTCGAAAATGTCTCAAAAAACTTATTTAGGAAATGAAGAAATATTCCTTTCAAACAATTTTTTAAAAAATTAAAATGTGATTAAAAGGAATTTAAATAAAAATAGTATAATATTAAAGAAAATTATTATAATAAATTTCAAAAAACATGGTCATGCAAGAAAAAGAGTGTTTTATGGGAAACTTTTAAAAGATATTTTTTAAAATAAAGTCCCTTATAAATATTTTATCACTGAAGTGGCCATTAATAAAATAAATAGAATATGTGTATTAAATATAAATACACGTAAATAAATTATATATTTAACATAATATATTATTTTTTTTAAATTATTTATTTTTATGACATAATCAAGGAATGAGACATTTAACCTAAAGAGTGGAAATTGGGTTAATAATTCCCCTGACTCTTTTTAATCAGTTGAATCAAATCCTTATAAAAAGTAATAATTTTAAAATGAAACTTTTAGTACTAAAAATATTATTACATTCATGATATGATATAAAAAAGGGAAGTATATTCACCATACATAAGAAATAATTGGTGAATACAGAATATATCTTACAAAAGTAAAATTGAGAGGAGAAATCCTTACCTAATGCTTCCATTTAGTTTTTCATAATTTAACCTCATGTATAAAGGTATAAATAATTTATTAATTCATTAAAGAACTATAATCATATTTAAAATCCTTTTATGATACTTTTTTTAACATTTTACCACCCCTCATAAATAATATTTCATTATTTTCATTATTTTGGGTGCGTTTGTTGCTTGGTTTCATGGTTGGTTGACTTGTGTATAATATTGGATTTTCTTGTAAAATGGAAATAAAAATATATAAGTGATACAAATTAGTATTAATTCACTTCAATATATTTAAATGGTTCCACATATCATCTTTATTTCTAACACGTGGATGATTCATTTGATAAATTCCAAATGATAAATGTTTAGATTAATTTGGGGGGTTTTCCAACCATCATGAAGTAGTTTAATTTTATATAATATTATGTTTTTAAATTATTTAAATAATATAAAATAGATTATAATATACCTTTTAAAATTATATTTAACCAGAATAATACCTTATTTACTATCCTTGAAGGCGGTAATGGAAATGGAAAAACCAACATCCATAGAGATGGTTAACTGCCATAATTTGGACAATGGTTTCATTTATTTGAATATGAGGAGGTAATAAAATGGATCATTATTATATATTACATTATAAATATAAAATTCTAGTTTATAAAAAATACTTGATGAATTATTCCTTGACTAATGGGGGATTTGAAAAGAAGGTATAAAAAGAAAATAAATTCGGAGAGGTTGTTTAAGAAAATTACCTCTTGAATATCACCTCTTTGAAGGGCCTCTTAACGAACTTGGAATTGGACTTTGGGTAAGACTAGATGCACTTGGGCATTGGGAGAGTGTGTATTAGAGGTTTCAGTTGAAATTTTATAAAATTCAAGGCTTGTGAGGATAAATGGGTTGGTGAGGTGTTATATTTATACTTGAGGAGGGGTGGTTTTAAGTGATTAAATAATGATTATTTTATAATTACTACCAACCAAATTTGGGTGATATTTACTATATGGAATTATATTGATAATTAATGGGTTAATTTTTTTAAGGTCTATAATCACATAAAATAACCATTTGATTTTTTATTTCTTAGTTATTTTATTTTTTTTACTTTTTATCTTTAACGTGTTCCATTATTTTACCTATATCCGGTTAATTTTTTTTTACCATAGTATATTTTTTATGAATAAAAATAAAAATTACCTTATAACCTAATACAAACCTTCTTAACACAAATATTTAATCTATATTAATTTATTCAATTTAAAAAATAATAAAAATCAATTCGAAATATGTTTCACATACAACTAATAAAAACATTTTTTAAGGATAGAATCGTGGTCTTCAAAATTGATAAACATGTGCTTATAAATGTAAAATATTATGTATTATGTCATATATTATGTAAATTCTGATATATAATATGTGTTAATAAATTTTAAATCATGATAATATAATAATTATTTCATAAGAGTCATGGTATTTCTTAAAAATAGTATTTTCACTTTTTAACCTAAAAAATCACCAAAAATTTTACCTAAGAAATTGTTTTATGTGAATATTCCAAAAATAAAGTTTATTTTGTAACATAAATTTACTAAAATTTTAAAAAATTAATTTTATTTACTTTCTCAGAGAAATATCAACAATTTTTTGTTGAAGAAAACATATATTTAAAAAATAAAATTAATTTATAAAATATTTTGTGTTCATTTTATTAGGAATAATTAAATTTTTATTGAATATAAAATTAATATTTATTTCATTATGTAGTTATTAATATTCATATCCACTAATTTATTGGCTAGTTTGTAACAGCCTTGTTAAAATAATGATATTTTGGAGTTTGTTTAAACTCAATGTTCTGTGAAACATAAGCTATTGAAAATAGTATTCTTTTAAAATTTAGAGTTGTTACATTATCCACTATTTAAAAAACATTTCATCCTCAAAATTTGAAATTCAAGTTTTAGAAACAAAGTTTAATGTTTTAAAATTCTTTTTTTGGAGTCCCACATCGTAAAAAGGGTTAATAAAAAGTCCTATTAAAAAGGAGGGAAATGAAAATGATAAAGTCACCAAAAAGCTAGGTTTTTGTATTAGAGAACATTAGTAGGAAGGAAAAACATATACATGGAATATAAATATCTAATGGAGGGTGATAAAGAATATGACCATTATAAATTTTACCATTAAAAAACCGTAAATATATGATGTGTTAAAAGAATATTGATTTATTGTTATGATAATTAAATGAATATTTTTTGTCCCAAAATAAATTTCCTAGAGTTGAGGAATTATCTTAATTCATAGAGTAATAAAATAATAAAATACACTTACTTTACTAGTAGAGTTTCAACCATTAAACAATTTTCACAATAAACTCATCTTTTTCTCTAAAAGTCAATTTAACCTATATTCCTCAAATAATATTAACAAATTGTCTATTTATCTTAATCATATTGGGTTCCTAAAATAAAAATATACTTTATCTATCATAATGTTTATATAAAGAAAAAATATGTTATACCAATCTAGAAATCATTTAGGGTATTGGTAGGGGATTCATGATCATCTCCTTTTAATTGTGGGTTCAAGCCTCGTGGCCTTGCTGGATGCGACTAGTTGTCACCCAACCAGAGATTTGTCCTTTTTTTAAATTATATTAATAAAATCCTTACATAATTCCAATAATAACATTAATATATTAATAAATAAAAAATTTAGTTAACCTAAAAGGTTTTCTTATACATTTCATTTTTCATTCCCATATTTTATCATTCTTTCTATGAGTCATTGGTAAATAAGTGACAAAATCTATATTAATGTTATCTATTAATCCATGAAATGAGTATAGAAAAATTAAATTTTTATACCCAAAGAACTAAAATTAACTTTTGAATGACTGTAATATCCATAAGGAGTAAACAGTCCTTATTTTTGTCTTAACCTATTGTTCAGAATCAACGTGGTTGAAAAATGTTATCCAATATGCATAAACACATTAATCATTAAAAAATAATCCAATGTTTAAGTTAAACCATTTCATAAATGGTTATCCTGATGGCCCTTCCAAAAGGTCAAGATCAAAAAATTTAGAAAGAGGGTTACTGAATTTCCAAAATTACTTTCTATCAATCTCTCAAACAACATGAAGTAGATCGTAATCATCATATAAAAAACATGTGAATTACTTCATCATGTATTCTCTTGAAACATGGTAATAATCTATACTACCATAAATATTTATTTAAAAGATTAATTCCTCCTTATTCATTAGTAAAATATAGATTATTAGTTATTTTACTAAAATCCAAAATGTTTTGAACTCCCTAAATGGTATCATAAACCAATTTATCAACAAATAATTAATAATTTCCATGGTAGTTAGTACTGTCCAATTTACTTTATCCATATCAATAATCTCTTCATCCCAAAATCATTGTCTCAACATCAAGAATAAATTAATGGTTTACTTACAACAAGTTTTTTTCACAAATTTCAACTTTCTAATGAATCAATTTTCTTGGTCATTGGTCTCATTCAACATATGCTTTCAAATACTTGAATAAAATGTACTAAAATACAATCCATTTACATTTCATAATTCTTATAATGATAATGTTCTATAATATATTTTTAGACTCAAAAAATAAGCATAATAATCATCCCATTTCTGATATATAAATAACATAACCTTTACCTTGATCCCTTAACTTGTTCTGTGGTATATTACCTTGATGATTTTGGATTTCGTTTACATAGTGCCGAGTCTCCTTATAGTTGAGGCATTACACATTTATAGAAACCTTTTTTCCCTTGTAATCAAATTCTTGGTGTCCTTTCTCTCCATACTTATAACAAACCCCCATCTCCATTTAAACACTTACCAAGGTGTTTCCTTCAACAATTGTAATATGTTAGAAAATCCTACTTTCTATTCCTCCATTTATCCATCCCTTCCCATGTTGTCATCTTCTTATCATGGTTCTATTATAATCCAGAATACATAGATAATTATTTCTCTATATTGTTAATAGATAATAATTTGTCCTAATATGATGATAATGTTTGAGAGAATTTTTCCCTTTGAAATATTGGATTAATCCCATCTAAGAAATAATCGTTCTTACTATTTAGATCATGTGCATTGATGTGACACCCATTACTTCTACTAAGAACCATGTCTAAATGATGAAATACACTAGATGATATCATAACAATATGAAACATAACAAATAATATCAAAACTTGTGTTATAATTAACATAAATTGGAAATTTCAGTATAACTAATATATAAATCATAAGATTAGTTTATTTGGTTATATTGGAAAAAAATTTAGAGGGTTTAATTCTCTAATATTTGTTTCCCTAAATTAAGCTACCCAAGTTTATACTAAACTTTATCTAATAAAAAATGTAAAGACACAAACCATAGTAGCCTTGAGTCTGTGGTGACTTTCTTACATTCTCATTAGATTCAAGGAATCACATCCCAAAGAAACTAATATTTTAATAGTTTTGAAATACTAGATACATACTTGAATCTTACGTTATAATAAAAAATGTAAAATAGAACATAGAAACTCCTTTGATGACTTCATTGTTCCCATATATTATCACCTTATATCAATCATAATAAACTTTTTGGAAACCTGGGAAAAATAAAACATAATAAAGGGGTGGGTACATATTCATAGTAAGGGTTATGTAAAACATAAACTATCATAAATAATCATAAATTTTTTTGGATATGTTAATTAATGAAACACATTATATAAACTTCATAACTTAATAATAATATGGTCGGAATAAGAGATGATAAAATCATACCATATAAATAATCACATAATATAAAAAACTAAACCATTGATATTATACTAATAGAATAATCACATGGAAATCAATAAGAAATCTCAAAATGAGGGAATTCATAATGCAAAAAATTATAAACCAACTATTAAGCCTTAGACCAATACATAATATATAAACATAATTATAAACACTCTAGATTAATATAGTGAATGGTATCAAAATAGTACATGCCCAGTCAGATCAGTCATAAACTATTTTATAAAATAAGGAAGATGGTATCATAAGATATAAAACTCGATGAAGAAAAAAAATTCACCAAAGGATGTTTAAATAGAATAAAATACATAAAATCATATTATTGAAAAAATCTTGAGGGAAATACCTGTTTTCACTTTTTAAAATCACTTATTTTCAAAAAAACTATGAAAAATAAAAAAATTTATTTGAAAAAATAAAGTAAAATTGTAAAAGAAGTTTTAAATAATTAATCCTTCATGATGATGGGAAAATCCTATCATTCTAGATAAGTTACAAAAATTTGTTACATACCTTCATCAGAAAATCCTCAAAGAATCTTCTTTATAAAATGAAAAAATATAACTTTCAAACCATTTTTTTAAAAATTAAAACATGATTAAAATGAATTTAAATAATTATAGGATAATATTAAATAATCATTTTGGAAATAATTTTATAAAACATGGTCATGGAAGAAAAAGATAGTTTTAATTGAAACATAAAATTGATAATTTTGAAATAAAGTCCCCTATAAATATCATATAATTAAAGTGAGAATAAATAAAAATAAAAAATATGAATATTAACTATAAATACACATAAAAAAGTCTAAATAAAAATAATATATTAAATATAATTCTACAATTTATCTTAGTAATACATAATCAAGTAAGTGTAAGTTTATCCCAAAGAGTGGAAATCAGGTTAATAATTTCCTTGGCAATTTGAAATCAGTCAAATCATATGAACCATAAAAGTAATAATTATCAAATCAAACATTTAATACCATGAATTTAATTCTATTCATGATATGATATATCGACGTTATGTTTATGCACCACAAAAAAGAAATAATTGGTGAATAAGAAATATATCTTACAGAAGTAAAAGTGAGGCGAGAAAACCTTACCTCATGATTTCCTTTAGCTTTTCATACTCTAACCTCATTTATAAATGTTTAAAAAATGTTATTAATTCATTTAATAAATATAATCATATTTATAATACCTTATATTATACTTTTGTAACATCTTACCACCCGTTCATTAATAATATTTCATTATTCTCATTGTTTTGGGTGCGTTCATTTCATGGGTTCATAGTTGGTTCACTTGTGTATTATTATGGATTCTATTTTCAAATGAAAATAAAAATACATAAGTGAAATAAAATGGTATTTTTGTAATTAAATAAGTTTAAATGGTCTTATATATCATTTTTTATTTCTTACTCAAAGATGATTCATTTGAAAGAATGTTAATGATAAATGTTCAGTTTAATTTGGATGTTTTTTCAACCATCATGAACTAATATCATTTTATTTAATATTGTAGATATATATTAGTTATAAAATATTAAATAGGTTATAAAATAACTATTATAATAATATTTAACCATACTAATATGTTTATTACCATCCTAAAGGCGGTAATGGAAAATGAAAAATCATTATCCACATGGATAGTTAATCGCCATAATTAGGAAAATACTTTTAGTTATTTGAATTAGAGGAGGTGATAAAAGGTATGGGTATTATATATTCCATTATAATTATAAAATTATAGTATATATAGGTTACTAGAGGTATTACTACTATATGGGTTCATGAGGTGAAGAGAAGTTAGAAAATGAAACGAAATTAAGAGATGTTGTTTTAGATATTTACCTCTTGACTATCACCTACTTGAAGGAACTCTATATGTACATGGAATTGGGGTTTGGGTGAGAGAAATATAACATGGAAATGGGTCGAGTTAGGAGGACTGTTTTTGGTAGATATTTTATAATCTTGATGTATTGTGAGGAGAAATGGAGTGGTGAGCTACGGTTTTTATACTTTAGGAGGGGTGGTTTTAAGTGATTAAGTAATGATTATTTCATAATTTTAGCAAACCAAATTTGGGTAGAATTAATTATAATGAATAAAATTGATAATTATTGTTTTAAATTATTATTGAAGTTGATAAATAAATCCAAAAAAAATTTAATGTTGGAGTTAATAGGTATTTTAAGCCTTTAACTTTTAACTTTAACTCTTTACACTATTTTACCTATATTGCAGTAAATCTTTTTTTCCACGATAAATTTTTTTATGCATAAAAATAAAAATTATTTTTTAAAATAATTTGGAATTCTTAATTCCAAATATGTAATTAATTTTTGGTTATTAAATATTAATAATGCATGAAAATAAATTCTAAATATCTTATGCACATAACTCATAAAAATAGTTTTTAAGGTTAAAATTATAGTTTTCAAAATTGTTATGTATGTGTTTATAAATGTAACAAATTAAGTATTTTTTCATTCATTAAATAAATTTTGATCATGAATAAGGGTTAAAAAATATAAAATCACGATCATATAATAATTATTTCATAAGAGTTCTGGTATTTCATAAAAATAATATTGTCACTTTGTAACCCAAAAGATTAATTTTTTTTAAAAAATACCCAAAAATTTTCCTAAGAGAATTTTGACATGATGATTCAAAAAATGAATATTTTTTTCAAATAAATTTTATAAACATCTAAACAATTAATTTTATTTATTTTCTTATAGAAAGCAATAAAAATCACTTTTTGTTTTGTAAAAAATATATATTTAAATAATAGAATAATTTTTTAAACAATTATGGGTTTATTTACTAATCATAATTAAATATTTATCTAATATGAAATTTATATTTATCTCATAATATATTTAATATTATTCCTAACAACAAATTTAATGGCTAGTTTATATAGTTCATGTAAAAATAATGATATTTTGGAGTTTGTTTAAACTTGATGTTCTGTGAAACACAATCTATAAAACATAGTGTTATTTTAAATTCAAGTGGTGTTACAATATATATATATATATATATATATCCTTTTTCTTGGATTTTTTACTACTATGGGTTGATATGTCTACTTATACCGCTTCTCATATTGCTTCCCCTTTAGCTTTTAGGGCATTCCACTGTGGATGTATATACTCAGCTCTACATGGGATTTTATTTCATGTGTCATGTATTATAAAGATGATGGAAAAGTTAACGATGATTTCATCAGATGATAGGGATACCCTAGTGAATTTGACCACATACAGTGGTCAGAACCTCATGATTTGGAGATGGGCTCTCTCAACATTTACTTTTCTAGTTATTGTTTGGTTATTATATCTTTCTAGTTGGGAACATATTTTTTCCATTTACTTTTGAAATTACACTTCCATAATCCTGTACTCCCTAGAGGTTGTTATATGCGTGGTTGTTACTGTAGATATTAATATATTTTATATTATTCCTCTGTGTTTCTACATAGATATGGTTTGTTTTTTTCAAACAAGTACATTAGGTCAAGTACAACCATACTAGTTATTCCTTTAGATAGTAGTTTCTGGCCCATATACTATGAAGGTTGTCTCGTGGTTCTTACGGCTCTACTCTCTACCGGTGAGGCGGGCACCAATGAGTTGGGTTAGGACAGATTGATATCAAATGTGGTTCATTACTTGGGACGGTGATTGGAGTTTCCCCCTTATTAGGATATCGTTAGGACTAAATGAAATAATTTCAAAGTGTCAAGTTTGACTATCAGGCCTGAGAACATAGTGTTGGTACAGTGGCCAATGTATCTATACATTTGGACCCTGACTACCTTATTATCGACTCGATATCTGAGACATTTGTTACAAGGAAAATTGGTATATGAATCAGTAATTATTGATTCTTTTTAATATCCATATTAAGTTAGATCCCCATATATATAAATGTTCTGCTTATCATGGTGAATATTGATTAAATTTTCATCATGCCTCCACGAAGGAAGCCAACCAAGTTATCGATTTAGTATTGTGATGATGATATAATGATAGATAAAGCCTCAATTCTGTGGATATCATGTGGGATCCTACCTCCAGGAAAAAAAGGTATAAGCACCCCCACTTGTTGATTAGCATATTATACCTATAGAGCAGGACGGGGATATATATAGGCTTAGCAGAATCTAAAAGTTCTAGCACCAGAGGCCACTTATGTTCCATAGTGAGCTAGATCCCTAGGCTGCAGAGGATTGGATAGATTTGGTGATCCAATATTTTAGATTTAACCAGAATCTGACTGATAAGGTGGTTTCATTGGTATCCAGTTTTTTCAAACTTGTATTTGGGAGATAGTGGAGTATAGTTACACAGATTCATGATGTGCCTACACACTTACAGACTAAATTCTAGCAGAAGTTTCATGAGTATTATAAACTATTGTGTTTGAACTAAGTTAGATTTAGGATCTTATAGAGTTATAATATAGAGAGATGATAGTTTCTGAGTCTTTTGTAAGGTTCACTAACCATACGTGATAGTCCCTTGACGTGATTTTAGGTGGCTACTTCTGGGTGTGGAATTTGACCCGGGTTTCTACAGAGACATCTAGGACATTATGGAACCCTTGGGCATTCCCATGTATAATTGACCATTGGATAGGGTACTAGTGATAAATAGGTTCCTATTTTAGGGATCCCATATAGATGGGTATGGTAGTGGGTGTCATGGGGATGAGTCATCTGTAGTAGATTGCATGCACTAGTTGGAAGGATCTCAACGCAAGAGATTTTATCATGACAAGACTTATACATGTGGTCATGAAGTATAGGGACCAATAAGAGTACTAAGTAAACCTATATAGGGGTGATGTTATGAATGTGATGGGAGAGATCATATGGACAACAATTTACTGACCCCATGTGATGAGGAGGGTGGGTAGATAGTTGATGGACCGCTATAGTAGAGGCTGCACAATGATCATGGATCTCCTAGGTGTGGCCATGATGGAATTTTTGAAGGTGGAACTAGAAGTGGAGTAGGTGGGGATTTAGGGGGAGTATTTGTGGGTCGTGTTTGCAATTATTAGCTCTTTCCACCACCACCACAAGGAGTGACACTTTAGGCTCAGGGATCTGGTAGTCGGGGTCAAGGAAAACTGTAGGCTTTAGAACCATATGAACTTGTGGATCATATGATTATTATAGTTAAAATTAGAGTATTTTATAATCATGATTCTACCCATGTAGAGCCAAGTTAGAGTCATTACTTTTCCCCTTACTCCTCGTGTGATATCTGGTGCTCATAGTTGAGACTTTAGCCTATCACCTTTCCCTTGAGGTTCCTATAGGGACAAATTATTTTATATCATTTATCTTTTAGTAGTGTGAGGTATCTCTTGGTTGAGAAAGTTTCTCATGGGACCTCTTAGATATCACAATGAGACCATATGATTTCATATTAGGTATATAAATTTGTTTTCCATAGTTCAAGGCCAAATCACTATAGATGGGACATATGCCTTTAGACTGATGGGTTGATGTTCTCTTTTATGGGTGAGATAGATCTCATGGAGAGGCATATGGGGCTAATGAGAAGGAAGATGCTACCCATTACCCATTATTAAGTGTGTTTATCCCTTGTCTCAGTGGGTTATTTAGAAATATGGTTCCCATCAGTCATGGATGATTATATATACATATTCCCTGAGGTTGTTTTCGGACTACCTCTGAGGCGGGAGATGGATTTTTTCATCAAAATTCACCCTAAGACCACAATGATATATTCTATATCATATCAGATGCAACCTATCAATATATATGAGCCAATATTTTAGTTGTAGTTCCTTCAACATAAGGGTTTTATTAGACCCATCATATCCCTCTAGGAGACTCTAGTTTTGTTTGTGAAAAATGAGGATGAGAGCTTGAAAATTTTTGTGTATTGTTGTCACTTGAACTCAGAAATGATAAATAAAAATTACACCTCTTGTGGATTTATGAACTCTTTGATTAGTTATGAGGAATGATATTTTTCTCAAAGATAGATATCATATACAGCTACCACAATGTGAGAGTTCATGAGGTTGATATTCCAAAGCTAGAATTCCAACATCTCCATAGACACTATGATTTCCCATCGATTCCATTCAGTGTGACGAATGGTCCACTATGTTTATGGATTTCATGAGCCAGATATTTAATCCATACTTAGACCGATTCTTTCTTATCCTCATTAATGAAATAATCATCTAATCTATGCTGTAGGAGGAGGATGCTGAGAACTATAGGATCATCCTTGACATTCTTTGGGCGTACCATTTTTATAGTAAACTCTCAATGTTTTCGTTCTGGATCCACAAGGTTATTTTTTTGGGCATCACATGTTTGGGAATGGATTAGTTGTGGACCCTAAGAAGATGGATTTATTGATTTCTTGGGATCCACTAAATATCTTGTCATATGTGTGGAGTTTTCATTGATTTTAGAGGTACTATAGGAGGTTTATGGAAGAAGTTTATAGTGTTTCTGCCACTTTGATCACTCTGATGCGGAAGGGGAAATCATTTACCTAGACTTAATAGTTCCAAAGATCCTCTTAGGATTTAAGTTTGAGGTTTATAGGAACTCCTATTTTGAGAATACCTGAGGAGGGAGTGGATTATTCAATATATTAAGATTCCTCTAGAGTCAGTATCAGTTTCATATGGGTGTAGAGGTAGGCCATGATTACATAATGGTCATGGAATTTGAGACCCCATAAGAATAATTACGTGACTCAAGAACCAGAGTTGGTTGTGGTAGTCTTTTATCCGAGGATGTAGAGACACTATCTTATAGGTTATAACCATCATAGTATCAATTATTTATTCATATAGAGGGTCCTGAGCCTTATACCGAAGCACTGGTTAGAGTTCCCGAAGGATTGTATTTGAGATAGTCTATACTCATTGGAAGGGAAATGTGGTGGAAGGTTCTCTTAGAAGGGGAACCATGATCTAATTTTTGAGGAGCTTTATGAGTAGTTGGATTTATTGTATCTGACCCTTGTACATGAGGATGGAAAATATTTTCTTCATTCCATGGTGTTGACTCCTCTACTTCTTAAGAATGCGAGGAAGGAAAATTTATAAGACATCAGATATGAGGTATTTGGTGACCAAATATCATTATAAGATTCACCACATATATTTCTTCAAGGAGGTAATCATTTCATCCTTTTTCTTGGGACAAACTTTTGTCTTGGTCATGATGTGAGAGGAAGTGATGAGGGAGTTTTACAATTATCCTTTTGATGTATGTCATGGTGTGGAGAAGATGACTCACATTTTAGTAAGTGAAGGCTACTCACAAAGTTCTGGTTGGTTTGTTGCAGACTCTTGATATCACAGAGTAAAAATAGAAGCATGAAAGAGAGCTCTAGGGAGTGGAGGAGCCATAAACTAGCTTAGTATCCCAATATTTTTTCTTAGTTTTTTTAAGGATGAAAATTTTGAAGGAGGAAACAATGTAGAGACCCTATTGTTTCTTTGTTGGACTTGGAATATATAAAATAATATTTACAAATCCATTTGCTGAGACAATGCACAATTTTGAATACCGGTCTGCTTAGAATTAATTTTATAAAAATATTAAATATATTTTATGTCAGGAATACATAGATTTTCATAAATAATGTATTATCTTCTAAAAAAATTCTCAAAATGGAAGTCTTGAATCACTATTGAATTTGGAGTGTGAGGTTTTCCCTAGGAATGACCTAAAGATGGTTGGTGTGGGGCATTCAGGTAAAAGTGATCGTTGGGTGGTATGTTCAGTGAATTAATTAATTAATTAATTTAATTAATTCAATAAATGACCTAAAAGGATTTCTATATATAAATATATTATTTTCGGGAATCTACAAGGTCAACTGCATAACCATAGGATTGTTGATATAATGTTTTGTCATGATTTATTAGTGAATCAAGACCAAGTGATTTAATTACAACCATATCAAGGTATATTGAATCACAAAGAACACAAAAAATTTCCCCATCATTATAGAATGTGTTCTTCACCAATAATAAATCTGAATCAAGGTAAGACTCATCATTTATAGTTTCCTCCCTTATAATGAAAATATTGATAATGTTCTTAATTTTTATTCATTGATCTATGCTCAATTTTATCCGTTTCTTGAGTCCATTTTTAGGAAAAAAATTACTCCTTCTATTTATCTCATTTTGATACCATAAAATCACCCCTTCCAATCCCTATTTCTTTGATCATTGGAAAAGAATGGTTTTCCAATGATGATCTCACCTTTGTTCTTTTAGATTTCTACCAAACTTTATTCATGTTCATTATTTTTAGAAAATGGGGTCATGATTTGTCTATTTTCGGAAAAGTAGAAGTGTGATTAGATTCCCATATTCATGGTAGAAGTGTGTAAAAATTATATATTGGAGTTTCGAGGATGAATCAATGTGGATTGTGGGTATTAGTGATGGATTCATGGAACCGAGATCTAAAATGAAGTTTGTGGCGACACAGGTGGTGATTGAGGTGCGTGAGAGATTTAAAAAAACTCATTGAAATATTATTTACAACCACTAGAGAGATGAAATTGATGAAAAAGTGGTTTTACCCTTGATTTTGGGTGAGATTCATGTGCGATTTAATGTTGATAAGGAATATCACAGGAAGCACATGACAAATCGAGAGTTTCTATGAAATACCAAACTACACGCCAAGTAGTATGATGAACAAGCATCATGTAAACTCTTGCATACGATGTATAGAGTTTCAAAGTGAGTTAAATATCACATGCCATATGGGAATACACACACCGTGTAACTTAGTACTAGAAGCTTGTCATGTACTATTGGAGAAAATGAAAAAGGTCATAGCTAGTCAGATGTTGTGAACTAAAAAATGTTGAGTGTACATGAACATGGGATGAAGGAAATGAGCACAACCAGGAGAAGATGGAATGAACCTCAGAGGACGAGAAATGTTGTGTAGTACTCTACATTCCATGTATTACAACATGGCCAACGATCTGCGTGCTGGAAAGGACACAACCAGGTAGAAGAGTGAGACTACACGCCATGTGGGCCCCTTACACATTGTGTACTTTTGAGAAATTTTCAATCGGTTGTATGTTATTTTTTTATAACTGGACTATGGAATGTGAGTATCCTATCCTGAGTGTTTTTTCTATATAGAATTTGATAGTGGCCTTGCAGGAAATAATTTTTTTTATTTTCTCAAAGCCGGTTTATGGGTTTCTGGTAAACATACAGGAACTGATCCAAAATTCAAACAAACACCCCAACCAAAAATTCAACCATCTAAATTTAAAATTCAAAAAACATTCCATCATTACAAACAAAGTACCGAGGCGTCTTGGGAAGAATTCCACCACGAGCCACACCCTTGCAGCGTAAGCCATACCATCAGCGAACAACCTCCATCATCACCGCATCCTAGGACGTCGGAAAAAACCCTTCAACTAGCGCCATAATACCTTCAACAACGCAACAACACCGCTCACCGATTTCAATAAGGGAAGAACCCTCAACACAACTCATCATTATCACCATAATATCAGCAAATAACCAGCAGGACTATCGAAATAACCAGAAAAAAGAACCACAAAACCACAAATTCATCTTCCACAGCAATCAAAATCATCCACACCACGCCAGAAAACCCCGTAGACAGAAATCATCAAGCGCATTCAGCACATCCTTGACCAGTAGAGGCACCGCAAAATACTTCAAACCAAAACAAACAACCTGCAAAATTTCACCCAAGACTCCAGAAACCAAAGCAAAGAACCTTCCCTTCTCCGTGCCACTCACCGGGCCAGGGCCTCGCTTCGCCTTGGGAGTCTCTCCTGAAGCACTCCGGCCGGTGAACGAGAAGAAACTTCATGCCATAGCCTCACTCAAGGCTAGATACACACCAACACCGGGCCAACAAACTGGTAGGATCCATGCCCAAGCATTCAGGGGGAGATGAAGCCAGAACTACCATCGCTGAGCCGACTTTCCAAGATGTTAAACCTGACGTCCTCCTGAGCCATCTCCAAGAAGACACGCCATGGAGTTTATCACCGGGACATGATGACGCCTAGACAAAGATGCCAACCCCAAGACACATCGAGACACACCAGAGGAGGGAAGGGAAGATGGACTAAAGCGAAACCCTAGCTCAAGAAAGGAGAGCTCCACCGATGCCGCTCAGAGGATCCTATGGTTTTTCCCCTCTTGACTCTGTAAATCCTTTCTTATAGTGGCCTTCATAGTGAATCTTGAGATACAATGAAAGATTTTCTGAGTGTGACACCACTTTAGGAATGCTCAGTGAAAAAAAGTATTCATTATGATTATCAGAGTGGAACCCTTCCACTGGGATAGAAAATGGGTCCTCTATCCAGATATTGGAACCCCATAATGGACTAGAGCATGGATCCCATATCTATCAACAAAGTGGAACCCTCCTGTACGTCCCTGGCATGGGTCCTTTATCCACAGAGTGGACCCCCCTTGATGAATTTGGGCGTGGGCACTCTATATATTTACTAAGTTGAACCCTCCTGCTGGGAAATGTAAAAGAACCTATATCTACCTAATAAGTGCAACCATTCTATTGTGTCAGGTCAGGGGTCTCCTATCTTTAGAGCGAAACCCCTTGATAGAAGATTGTGCAGGTCCTTTATCCATCTTTAGAGTGTGACCTGCTTGTTGTATTAGGGAATTTTCCCTATATCTAATGAGTAGAACACTCCTATTATACTAGGGAATGTGTCATATATCTAGATATTGTTCCACATTTTCTTTTTTGTATAGTGTCAAGGTGTGGCTCCACATAGATTCTTCTTTGTATAGACATGCAAGATGTTAGGCATTGTTGATTGACCTCTTGGAACTGTTATTAGACTTATTATCTTAAGTTGGGATTTGAGATGAAGTTCCCCTTTATCTATCATCTAGGTTTTTTGTATGACTATATATATATATCATTGTTGTCAGATTTTGATTGTTTCTATTCATTGAGTAATATACTTTTATCGCATATCCTATTATTTCCTCTTCATATTTTAGGGAATCCTATTGTATCTTTATATACTAACCCCTAGATGGGATTTACCTACATGTGTGATGTCTTATACAGATTATGTATTGTTAGTGGTGATTTTAGAGGATCATAGGGATGCCCTGGTTCCTTTGACTGCATATGGCAGCTAGATCTTGGAGATTCGGAGATGGGCTCTCTTAGAATATACTTTTCCAGGTATTATTAGGTAGGGACACATTTCTAGTAGGGCATGAATTTGTGTCTTTTAATTATCATATTATATTGTCATACTCTTGTACTCCCTAGAGGTTAAAACAAGAATGGTTATTATTTTATATGTTATTATATTTTATATTATTCCTATATATTTCTACATATATACATTTGGGTGTGTGTGTGCAAGTAAATTAGGAAAAGGAATCCCAAAGAAATTATGCCTTTCAGTACTGGTCCCCATCTCCTTGACTATAGAGACGAGCTTGGGGTAGTCACGGATCAGCTCTCCACTATCCATGTGGTCCCTAGTGGGTTGGGTCATGACATTGGCTCAAGGTGTTATTTCCTCTAGAGTTTAGGTTGGTTTATCATTACTTGATAAACTAATCAGAATATAAAACATCATGATTATATTAAATATTTATATTAATTTTTTTATAAAAGGTTACTTATTTATATATGTGACATATACTTTATGTATTTATTTATTTGAACACAATCATATGAAATAAATAAATTTAAAATCATACTAATATAAAATAAAATAAAACGTATGAGATATATTTTATCTTATATAGTTAACTAATTATATAAGATCTCATATAATGTAGTTCCACTATATATAATTATAAATTAAGATATATTATAAAATTATGTGCAAAAATCATTTTATCAAACACAATTAATTAATTGTGTAGTATCCACATAACATTTAAGAAGATGTTAATAACGAAATAAAAATGGTTTTACCTTAGTTAAAAAAATAAATCAATCAAAAATTAATTCAGAAATCAAATTAAATCACTTGAGTTAGAATGAAATCAAAGTTCAAAGTATTGGACTAAACCTCATTAGGATACTTTAAATTATAGAGGAGTTTTAATGAAAGTATTAGTTTCACTTAAATATTTTTAAATGAAGATTATTTTTCCTCATAATAATTTATTTAACTTGGATTTTAGTGTTTATGAAATCCGAGTCTAGGATTTCATGATTGAGGACTCACCTCAATAAATCATAGAGAATTGTGTTAATTCTATTGGATAGTAAATCCAACATAAATACCTTTGGATAATTTGATAAGGCCCCTATATGTGTCATTTAAAGAGAAATATAGATCATTTACACTATAATATTTGAGTAACTAGATATTCTAAATCCATGTATTAGTGTATATGGGATTTGATAAAATGGTGGGAGACTAATTAAATTAATTATTTAAGTCATAATGGGTAATAAATATAATTTAATAAAATATGAATTTACTTTGAAAACCATAAAATCACTATGATATTATTTGGATAAATATAACTTTCTCACATTTTTAAATTTTCAAGAGTGGTAGAGGCCCTTATGTGTTGCACTACTATAGGAAAGTATGTATTATGTTATGGAATACCTTATTCATGATTAACCACATCTTAGGGAATGTGAGGGTCATAATTTTGCCTATAAGAGGAAATTTTAGGATGCTTTATATATCAATTACATGATGAAATTTTCTATGTATAGTGGGATAATGATACAATATTTAGGTATGAATGCAGATTCTAAAATAACTCATCTCTAAGAACTTGAAAAGAAGAAATATAGATAAATGATACCTGAGATTTTAACATCAATACACAAGTATAAACTAGAATATAGATAAATAGCTATTGATCGTGTACTCATGACGATAAAGTATATTGATTAATTATAAAATGTAGACTTATATGGTTAAAAATTATTCATTAATCTAATATTATCTACCATACCACCTAGTTTTTCCAAATTCTTTATGTTCTATAAAATGAATACTATGGTGAATCCAGTCACGAATTATTAGACAATGGTTTGAAAAGTTCATATGAGTTTTCGGGAATGTGGTTCATCATCCCTAATAATGAATGAGTTAAGGTATATGGTCAAAAAACTATAAAAAGTTCAATGTCAATGGTAGATTTTAAACTTCAATAAAAGAAACAAAACATTCAGAGGAAGAGAAATGAACATGAGGATATCCTCTTAAAATGTGGAAATAAAGGTCACAGGAAAAAGAATTGAAAATAATCTAAGAAATAGAAATCATAATAATATAATTCAAGTATATTAATCAATTATTGTAGTATTTTTATGCCTCTTATTATGTGTTAAATAAAATATGTGACTCAAACATTTGTACCCAAGTAAATGAAAGAAGAAACATCATAAAGATTATAAGAAGTAAGGTGAATATTCAAGTGGATGATGGAGTTTGAATCCTAAGTCAGCTAAATGTGGATCAAAAATTCATATTTCAAATTGGATTGATTCTTATAAAATTGTTTTTTTGTATTATATGATACCAAAACATTTTTATAGTGTTTAGTTTTTGATATTATGTGACATTATTTCATGTATGAAATGATTATTGTTATACTTTACCATACTTAATCAATAATTTAATTATAATTGAATCACAGATCATTAATATTTTAATAAATAATGAATATAAGATATAAGACTCATAAAATAATTTTTGGGTCAAATAATTCTTTCACACCGTTAGTTTAAAAATCACAATACACATATGATGTACTTTATTAACAGTTATAAAATTGTTTATGTTTCTCTATGAATAGATTTTATTTTCTATTTGACATGTTACAATATGCTGATAATTTCACCAGATGATAGTTACAAGTGTTTTCATCAGAAATGAATTCGTTGCAATGGTATATAAAGGATAAAAACATCAAATGATAGAAAGTGAAGATGCATTAATCATGTAATGGTGAAAAACATTTCATGCTCAATCAATTGAACCCTAACAACTCAAAACATGACCATTGAAGTTAATTACACGGATATATATAAATTAAACCCATAGATATGTGGAATTAAAGTAGTTACATGAGATAGATGAAAGTTTTTTTCCATGTGAAGGTTTACATCAAATTATATCCTAGAGTTATTCTGATTGTAATACCTTTAGAGATATTTTTTATAACATACAAGTGTGATATTTTTATTGTAAATTCTAGAAGTTTTTTTATTTTTTTTATTTTTTTGATCATTATGGTCAAGGATATTTCATTCTATAAGATGGTTTGTTAATACTATTTTTTCAAGAAATTATGATGATAGGAAGACCGATTTTATGATCTATTTGATTGAGGTATTCCTTGGTTTAAAAGACAATGTTCTTTGGGATAGGACACTGAAACCATCTGATGAGTCTATAGTGAAGGAAATTATAGGATTGGAATGAAATACCTTGGTTTAGGTTTTATATTACAAACCATTTTTTTAATTAAATAATTCTATAATTGGACATTTTTATACTAATAATATTCTTTAGAGGTACTTGAGTTGTTAATCAATACTCTGTGCATTGTTTTTTTTCCATTTCAATATTTTTTTTAATTTATACTTTTCTATTTATATTTATCTGAATTTTTTTAAGACCTGATATATTTATATTCATCTGTATTTAAACTTTTTTTCTATGATATATTTTAAATTGATTAGAAGTTCAAATCATCTAATGAACTTACAAATTGATGGGGGAAAAAATAAATAGTCATGTTTTTATATAGTAATTCAACTCTTATTATTTTTTCACATCCACTCCATTTGGGAAATTACATAATATCAGAGAAGGTATATTGATATCTAAGATTAAGTCTATTTTGTGTTTTCTCCTGTTTTTTGTTTTTCATTTACTTTTCTTTTAAATTTAAAATATTTCCCTTAACCTTACGTGTGCAAGGGGAAATATCATATTGTCCAGATATGGAAAGTATTATTCAAATTGGAATGTTGAAAATTTATATTTAAATAGACCACTAATTTTTATGGTGGTGATTATGATTGTTGGATAGATCATAAAGAGATATATGTAATCAATATTAGTTTTTTTAATTATTAATAAAAATTACATAATACCATACAAAGAAGTTTATAGATTTAAACATGATGACTTTGTATAATTAAAACCTAACGTTAGTTTATATACAATCTACTTTGTGAAATTTAATAAAATATCAAAAATCACGTATCCCTATGCCAACATAATAATGGTATATAGAAAAATATATAACTCACATATTTTGGAACATCAAAATTTCTGGAAACTAAAAATTCTATGATTTGAGACGATTATCAATGTTTTGATTTTTTACCAAGTGAACCCATATATTATATGTATAAAAGGTTTATGATGATTTTAAATAGCCTTTAGTTACTTGGTGTAAAAGAAATATCAAATGATAAGTTATTTTAAAATATTGGTTATGCCCTACCAAAGGAGTGGGAGTATAAGTGAAAAAATATAGATTGAATGACAAAAATTATAGTGATTAGTATTGATAGTTTGAAAAAAAATTATTACAATGTGAAAATAATTTAGAGAGAGATACTGATAATGATGAAAATAAAACTATAGTTTTGTTTACCTCCACTCCCAGTTCTTTAAATTTTTCATCTTGTAACTCAAAGGATATTAATTCTAAAATTATCAATAATTTTTTACATGGCGGTTGTATAGAATTGACAGATGATGAATGATGAAACATGGAATTAATATTGTCTAGAAGTAGGATTTTTAGGGTGAATACTAGAATTATAGAAATGATAGGAAAGAAATATGAGAGTAAAAGGAATCTTAAGAAACATTTTTCTGTGAATGTGTCAGTCCAATTCATATTAATCATAAATAACTAAATTTTAATAGTAATGATAATGAAGCTAAGAGTAGTTTTATGAGGAAAGAAATATTGTAATTTAAAGATGACAAACATTTCATAGAGAATTGTTAAAGATCCATCTTATGATAGTTTGTTAAATGACAGGGATGGAAGTGGAAGAGTCATTTCTTTTCATGCAAAGTTTATATATTTTTTCATTTAAATGAAGTTTTTATTATAGGGAATATAATATCTGATAATTTTTTTGAATTACGTACATGATTAGAGTTTCCATATTGATCAGATAATGAATCTCAATTTGATGATGAAGTGGAAGAAGCTCCTCAAACTAAATAATAAATGAGATTTTATATCAATAAAGTTAAATAATCTTATAAGAATATATTAATAAACTATACATAATTTAAATATAAAGTTTCTAAAGAAAATGTGACAAATTCTAAGAAATATTCCTTATTTTTTAAGTCAATGAATGAAGTTTTAAGCTATCTTCAGAATTAAATTAATTAATGAATAATGTTTCTAAGATTAATTCTGATTTAAACAATTGAGATGTTAAAATTTATATGGTGAATAAGAGTAAATTAAACTCAATAATGGGTTGAATGAATACATTAGAACTTATCATTATCAATCTAATTATTTTTTACCAATATGTTCCCCTTTATGTGAAAAATAAAAAAAAGGTGAAAAATGGAAGAACAGATTCTATCTGAAAAAGTTCAATTTACTGGACAACAATGAGATTATATTTAAAAATATCTTGCTTCTATGGTATATAAGAGGGGTAGTAATATTTTGGTACCTAAATTTCAATTTAAAAATTATTTAGGAACCAATAAATTCAAGATTTATTGGATATAGTTTTCAATAAAGTCAAGAAACTATATTTTTTTTAAAGTTTGGGGCCAAAGCCTCATTTAATTATTAAAGCAAAACAAATACCTCTTTTAACTGGGTGGAGGGAGACCCATTAAATAGCGCAATGGCCCAGGGTATTTGTAGCCCATTACATAACCCATAGTCCCAAATTTTTGGCATAATGGTCATTCTTTGAATAGATACCCACCTGCTACAGTACCCACACAGTACCGCCACCGCTACAGTGCCCCACAACCACAATAGTACCCGCTGCTCTACAGTGTTGTCGCTGCTACAGTACCACTATAGTGATGCTACAGTGTCTGCACCCATGGGTTTTGAACCCCCATTCTATATTCACTAACGAGTATCTTTATTAAGTTTATCAAAATTTATATCATATGATTTTATTGTTGTTTCATAATATTTTGATTTTTTTTTCAAAATTAGATACCTTTGTCATGGGAGGGGGTTATTTTTGTTTGGATTTCTTTTATATAGATTTTACCACTTTTCCACAATGAAATCCATAAATGGTATGATTGATACTTTTTAAATAATTCATGAACCATCTTCAAAAGAACGATATCAACCCACATTGAAATAAAATAACTTCAATAAGGTCTATTTCTTTTACACCTTTATCTTATGAAACTATTTAATTGTTATTTTACATTTACTTTTCATAAAATGTTCAATTATGGCATGTTCATGTTTTTATTCTAAAATTTTATCTGATTATAAAAATCGATACTATGAATTAATTTTTTTTGCGAAAAGATGAGATATATTACTGATCAAGAAAACTAGGCCTACAAACCCAATCTGGAAATGAGTCCACCCAACAATGATCACCCCAATATTTCCCAAAACGCGCCAAACAATGAGATTCCATATTCCCTCTGCGCTTGATAAAAGAAAATTTGTATGCATCAAAGACTTCGGTTAATGACCATATGTTCCTCAAGATAAGTCCATATGGTTGAGATGAATCGTCCTTCTAAGCTGGAGCATTAACCACTTCAAGGCATTTAGATTCCACCCAAACCTTGGGCCAATTTTTTGTACGGAAAAAAATGATCCCCTGGAGGATGGCATAGGCCTCCACCACCACAAGGCTCCATGAGAAAGGCACAACCTGGAACTATGCTTCAACAATATGGCTGAAACTATTATGATCAATGAGTACAATACCGACCCTGGAATTAGCATAGACAACAACATCTATATTGATCTTGAGGAAACCCTCATGGGGGGGGGGACCAACAAAGAGCCGGCTGCCGAGTGATGCCCAAAAAAGGCACTGAATCATTATTCTTCCAACCGTTCATCCATTCCCTTACCCTATCCACCAAAATATGATCGTGGGTCACCTTCATTTTCAAAATACAATCATTTCATTGAGTCCACACTAACCAAGAAATTGTGCAGATCAACCCCACTGCTCTCAGTTTAAGAGAATCTACCCATTTAACCAGATTTTGGACCAGCCCAATTGAAATATCAAAGAACAAACAAAAATCTAGTTTCCATGCCTTCCACACCCCTTCCACCCCACGACAGGAAAGGATTGCATTCAAAGGGTATTCCACCTCCTGGAGGCACACCGGACAGGTGTCATCCTCCACCAAATGTCACCGCACCAAAAAGTCACGGGTTGGGGGAACCACAAAGCAGACCTTCCACCAAAAAAATTTCACCTTAGGGGGGTAGTGAGTGCCCAGATAATCTTCCATCAATTATCAGGAAAGTCCTGAGCTACTCCTTGGACCTGCATATTATAACCCGAGAGAACAAAATATCTGCCATGAGACTCCCCGGTCCAGCAAAGTTGGTCAATGCCCATCCCTAGTGTGAGAGGAATACTTAGGATGAACTGACAGTCAACGTCATTAAACTAGCTGAAAATATTCCCGCGATTCCAATCCTCAAGTGAGTCATTGATTAGCTCTCGTACCCTTGCATCTTTGAAACCATGAGCAATAGTTGAATAGAACTTATGGTTATTGCCATTTTCCAACTAGGATTCCTTCCAAACATGAACATTATTCCCATCATAAATTCTTCAGATGCATCCCATGTCAAGGATGGATTTCTCACCCTAAATACTTCTCCCCAAAAAACTCGGCCTTGGCCCTAACTGGGCATGCAAGAAGTCAGAATGAGGAAAATATTTTTCTCATAGAACCTTTGAGAACAGGGCATATAGATGGGAGAGGAGGCGCCATCCTTGCTTTTCCAGAAGAGCCTCATTTAACCATTTGAGGTTCCTAAAGCAAAGGCCCCCACGGAATTTTGAAAGGCACAACTTCTCCCAAGACATCCAGTGTGAGTTATGTTTTCCCTCATAAGAGCCCCACAAAAAATTGGCCAATCGGGAGTGGATCTAATCAATGAGAGTTTACTAGAATTTAAACAGCGACATAGCATAAGAAGGTATTGATTGGGCAACTGACTTCACGAGAACTACCTTTCTGTCCTTGGAAATATTTTTACTAGGCCAAAGAAAAATCAAATTATCCACCCTGTCCATAATTGAAGTGAACCCTTATTTCTTTGAATTACCAACAAGGGTTGGGATGCCAACGTATTTAAGATGCTTCTCAACCATTGGAAAACCACACAGTCTCTGCAGCTCATCTCTCTTTACTTGTGATATTCCTTTACTGAAAGATAACTATGATTTTGAGGGCTTAAGATGTTGCCCAGAAGCCCTTTCATACAGATTGATGATATGCAAAACTGAACTACATTATTGCGGGGCAACACAAGAAAAAATAAGGTTAACATCTGCCAAGAAGAGATGGGAGATAAGGGGGAATTTCTACATACCTTAGCACCATTGATAATTCTTTGATCTGCCTCCTTTAAAAGGAGGTGAGAAAAATCATCAGCCACCAGAATAAAGAGATAAGGTGACAGAGGATCCCCTTGTCTCAAACCTCTCGACGGTTTAAAGCTCACTGAAGGGTCCCCATTAATATTAATTCTGTAGGTGACAGGTGTAACACAATTCATGATATTAAAAACCCATCTAGTCCCAAATCCAAACTTGGAGAGAACAAGTTCCAGAAAAGGGCATTATACTCTATCATAAGCTTCCATCGTATCTGATTTCATTGCTAGGATGCCTCTCTTAGAAGAGAAATGATTTTTCATAGAGTGGAAAAATTCAAAAGCAATGGAAACCTTATCAATAATGGATCTATTTGGAGCAAAAGAACTTTGGTTATCAGAAACAATCAATGGGAGCAAGTACCTAATTCTGGTTACCCAGATTTTGGTGAAAATTTTGTAAACCAGATTGCACAGACTGATTGGCCGAAACTCTGAGACTTTCTAGGGGCACTGAGTTTTTTTTGGATAATTGTAATAAGAGTTTCATTAAGGTATTCAAGAGATGCTCTACCTAACCACACCTCCTTCAGAAGGGCCACCACATCAAGCCCAATGATATTCCAAAAGTGTTTAAAGAACATAGCATGAAACCTACTAGGCCCCGGGGCCTTGGTAGAGTTAATAAGATATAGAGCGCCAATAATTTTCTAAATTCTCTAGTTCTTAGTGGAAAATATATATACTCTTATGAAAAGGGAGTTTATTATTTTTTACCCTTGTGTTTCTTGTTATTATTATCTAGATAATTTACTTAGAGTGTTCCCAAATAACTTATATGATTCACACCCTTATCGGATAATTGTGGAAGAAATATCATAATTTTATGGGGGGATATTTTCTATGTTTTTTCATTTTATATCTTATAATATTATTTTCATAGGAGTATATATTTTTTCCACTATTAATTTTTATTTAAGTTGTGTCTCTAATGAATAATTTAATTATTTATATGATATACCTTGAAAGTAAATTTTTCATAGGCCAATAAAATTATTATTATTTTATTATTTATATCTTACTACAAATAAAATTATATTATATTGAATGATCTAACTATTTTTTATAAAGGACTTTATCATTTACTATGTATTGGAAGTTGGAAGGAAGTTCACTATTTATTTTTCATTTAAGTTTTTAAAAAAAGATAAATTTAATAGTTATTTTATTTGTTTAATTTAATTGATTTGAGAATATAAATTTTTTTCTTATTTACCAATGTTTTTCTAGAGTTTCAAAAACTAGATAATATAATAATTTTTCTATATCATTAATATATATCTATACTTTATATAAAATGTGATAATTTAGAGAATAATAAATTTTCTTTTCCCATGGGTAGTTATTTTTAATGAATTTGTTAATTTAAATTTTAAATATGAAAAAACTTGAATCCTATGGATAAGAATTTTAAGAATATAGATGAAAAATAAACTTATAATAGAATTCTTTATCAAAATGTCTTGGTATATAATCATATATTAAATCAAGTTATCTTTATTTTTTTTTTCATTAACTATATTCTATTTCTTCAAATAATTTTGTGAAACTTTTTGACTATCTCTAAGGGGGATAATTTTGTGTATCTCAAAAAAGATTTGATGACATTCGTATGATTTTCAATTTATCATTCAATGGGGGAGATCCTAAAGATGAGATGAAAATATTATCAGAGATTACATGATTTTTTTATATTTTAGTCAAACTTAACGCATTTCATTTGTATCTCATGATTTTAAAAGAGGGGTAGATTACTGGGTACCAAATTACTTTTTCATCCCTATTTTGAAAATCAAAATACACTCACGATGTAATTTATTAATATATAGAAACACTATATGTGTCTCACTATGTGTAGATTGTATTTTTCATTTGACATGCTCTATTGACTAGATAAGTTCACAAAATGAAATGCATTAAGTGTTTTCACTAGACATTAATTTTATTAATTCTTTTCAACAGATGAATACATAAAATGATGAATAATTAAGCTACATCCTTCAAATGATAGTGAGTAACATCTGATGTTGTTTCCACTAAACACAAATAACTGAAAATCCAACTGCTGAAGTTTGTTATGTGGATATCTATAAATATAACCAAGGGTTTGAGGAATGGAAGCAGTTACATGAATTTGACTGGGAGTTTTTGATCATGTTGAATTTTTCAATATATTATTTCCTAAATATCTTCCAGTTGTATTTTCTTCGGTGATATTTTCTTAAAGTATCACATGGTGAGTTTTTATTGTAAATTTTCTAATTTTATTATTATAAATTTTCTTTGTCTGATCATTATTATCATTGATATTTTAGTAAGGAATATTGTTTTTATAATTTAGTTGATCGAGTCCTTTTAGGGATAGGAAGAAAAATTAACTAATTTGGTTGACCGAGGGCTTCCATAGTTTAGAAGATGTAGTTTCCAGGGATAGGTCATCATTACCATTTGAAATATTTATAGTCAAGGATGTTCTGTTTTTGGAATAAGGATACCTTGTTTTAGGTTACAAAACACCTTCTAATTTGTTATAAAAGAGAGGCGTCCCTTCATTAGATTTTTATTTATGGTAATAATATATTTTAAGGGCATTTGAGTTGTTACTCAATACTTCATGCATTTTTTTTATATTGTATTGTGCATTTAATTTATGTTTTTTTTAATATTTGTTAAGTTGTGTTTTAACTATTGATAGATTTATATCCCACTATATCTAAACTTTTTTTACTTTTATATATTTTATAATAATTATAATATCATAGGTTCTCACCAACTTACACCAAAAGTGGGATGAAAATTGATAGTCATGTTTTTAGATTGTAATTAACCATCCCCTTTTTTATATCCACACAATCTATGAAAAAATACCCCTATGTGAATTTATAATTATTAGTAAATTAAAACTAATATTAAATATCAACGATATACCCACAAGGGTGTTTAGAATCTTTAGATCTAAAATTCTTATATACTGTATATGTTTACTTATAAAGTTGTAAGACATATAAAAAAATTTGAGGATATAAAGTTCAAAATCTTATAGAATCAATTTAATGAGATATATATGAACTATTATAAGGATAATTTGGAGGTAAGATCATTAAATTACTCCTAATTTGGTATCAAAATTGATAGTCATGTTTTTATATTGTAATTCACCATCCTCTTTTTTATATATCCACACTTCCTAGGAAAAAAATTCCTATTTGTGGATAGATAATTATATGTCAATTAAAACAAAAATTAAATATCAAGGATATACCCAGAAGGGTTTTTAGACTTTTTGGGTCTAAAATTCTAAATTATTTTATATATTTACTTATAAAGTTATAAGTAAAAAGAAAACACAAAAAATTAAAGAATATATAGTTACAAAACTTCTTGAATCAGTTTATCATGATAAATGTGGACTATTCTAAGGAGAATATGGAGGTAAAATAATTAACTTCAGGGGATTCCATTAATATATTTTATGATTTTAAATTGAATTAAAGGAATTTATTGGTAAAAAATTGGAGGTTAATTGAGTGGATGATATAGTGAATTTATTAACTAAGAATTCACTGACCATTTAAATATTGGGTGAATAATTTCCTAAACTCTCATTACATAGACATATTATAGTGATAATGTTAAGATAATTAGGATCAATGAGGTGACTTTTATGTATTTCATGTCTCCCATTACTAATTTTTGGATATGTTTTATAAAATAGAATTATTAAACACATAACTAACACAAAAAATATTAAAGAATGGATATCATATAAGTTATAATATGAAATAAATCCATTATGTCATAGTCTCAAGTGTTTAGAATCAAACCATTTATAAAAATGATAATTTCAATTAAAGGATAACATAAAACACAAAAAGTGTATCACAGTTTATTATCATAATATAATAAGGATATAATTATCCCTAAGGTAGTGAATTATTCATAAAATGAATGCCTATATTTATATAAATAGGACGAAAATATCTATTTTAGATAGTGGGAGTAAGATAAAATTTAACAAAGAATGAATCTCAATGCATATGATTTGGCATAAGAACCTAAAATCCATGATACTATAAAAAATTTAGGTGATATATTATTCATTTATAATAATAAGTACTTATCCTATAATAAAATAATAAATGTATATGAGACAATGTTTTCATATTTATATGGCCTCAAAAATGAATTTTGTGCACTAAAATCCATCCCTAATTTTGTAGTTCTATAGTTTATGTAAATATAATTGGTGAATATTCCAAAACAATTTGGGAATTAATGGTCAAATTCTTACCTATTGGCATTATTGGTTTATAAAGGTTCTAATCCATGTCAAGTAATATACAATTAAAAACTATTTTATACTAATTTCTGTAAAATAATCCCTAATAATTATACTTTTCATAAGATACTTTTATGATTATGAAAATTGGAAAATTGATGTTAATAACCAATTTCTTAATATAAACCTTTTAGTGTATGAATATATTACAAGAAAATAATGGTTTGTTACACAAAAAGATACCAATAATCTATGAAAGTTGTAGACATCCATTTATTAGTTAAATAAATTTTCAAGATCATAGAATATTCATTTTCTTGAATCTATGAGAGATTTTGGTTTTCTTAATAATGAATGAAATACTTTTGTCTACATGAGTTAAGTGAGAGTTCCATAATTTTAAAACTAAAATATATTGATAACATAAGGAAAATAAATATTATTCTTATAATTATTTTAGACAACTTTTAAATAGAATTTATCTTAGAATGACTTAAAGTAGATACCCAATTTATAGGAAAAATGATATGTTAAGATATATTTATGGGGTATATTAGATTAATTTATATTATAAACATTGAAATGTATTTTAGAACACCAAATGATAAGATTCAAGAAAAAAATATTACCTATGTCATATGACATAAATCTCTCAAAGATGACGTGTCACAACACAAGATAAGATTAAGATCAGGAATAAATATACATAGGATTACAGAAATAGTTCTCTCATGAGTTCCATGACATATAATAAAATTTTGATTCTACATATACATAATCTATGATGAGAAAATATAAAAATAATCCAAGAGAACAATGTAAGATATCAGTAAGAACTATCAAATTGTACTTGAAAAATAATGAAGGATAAGTTCATGGTATATAGATAAATAAGGACATTAGTTATATAGGGGATAAAAAACCAGTCTTCCTTGGGATCAATTTGATATTATATTATAGTAAGGTTTAGAAAATGAGAGAGTATATCTAATTTATGTTGGTGGTAGCCATCTCTATAAATCCCAAGTACATTGGGACTTCTGATATAGTTTAAGAAATATTTTAAAATACACAATGAACTCTTCTAGATGTTGGAATTATACCAATATAGTAATTAATTTTCAAAATATAAATTTAAAATATCATGACTATGGTACTATACAATATGTAAAGTCTATAATAGAAAAAAATTGAAAATAATTCAAAATATCTCATTTTATGAGTTTTTCTTTGAGAAGTAAAGACTTAGTAAGATAAGTAACTATAAGAAAATGTGGATGAACCATAAAATATAACAACACTAAAATAGAATTAAGAATATAATATGAGAGATAACGAGTTAAGAAATGTTAACATTTGACCACTGTGAATGTGGAAATCTAATGGATTTGGTTCTCTAGAACCAACTAATTTTTAAATTTCAATTAAATGAATATAAATTAATATCTTATCCCATAATTTTTGTTCTTATATATATTGTTAATATGATAATATCCTTATCGTATTCACTATTTTTGTTATTGAATGAAAATATAGAAAAGAAACATGAAATTCAGTGGATACATAAGTAATGCGGTCAGTGAAGAAAGAAAATACTCCCCATAGAATTGTGCAAAATGAACCTTCTTTTTCTCATGGATGGCCTCAAATATACTTAAGAAACACACTCCGTTCTAGGTTTTGACATCCTCTACTTCCTTAATTGGAAAAATATGGTGCTCTCAAAGACCACCAAGTAATATTCACATCTACATACTCCATGAATATATAGGGATAATGGTATAGAATAAGAATTGAATCCTTAGACAACAACAATGGGGTAGTTATATAACTAGTGATAATTCTCAACAAACCTAAAGCAGATTAGAAACTTTATATAGAAATACAAAAAGACTCAGGTTCAACTCTAGATTCATCTCTAGAGATATTCCTTAGGTTATTAACTCATTATCTTGAGTATATGAAATCATTTTTAATAAAGAGAGAGAGAGATATAAATACATAAATATTGGAAAGAAACTAGAGTAAGAATGCAAAAGATTTATTAAAACTTGTAATAGGCAAATACAAAATGAAAAAAGAATAAAACAAAGCAGTAAATTTTTCTAAAATATTCATTATAAATATATACTAATATATCACAAGCCAATACCCCATCCAATGGTGAATAAAAATTATTTATAGATTATTGGGATGTCTAGGGTTGTAAATGTTATAAAAAATCAAATTAAAAATTGATTTTAAGTGAATCCCTATTATTTAGGCCAATAATTGACCATAAAAAAATCAAAATAAATGTTTCTATAGTTGAATGACATAATATTTTTTAAAACCTAAAATTATTTCAAAATTATATCCTAATATGATTGATAATGAAAAATTTATAACATAAATTTTAAAGTGTTATTCCAATTGATAAATCTTGTCAATGATTAAATTCAAGGCCGATGATCACAATTAAAAATTCTAGTCTGAACGGATTTATACTAATGAAATATATATCCCAAAATGTTAATAATTATGTCAATTTTTTTTATAAGTATTCAAAACAAATCATATTTCCAGATTTATGTATACATATATATGAAATATCACATATGATTTTTTAACACATAATAAAATGGATTTTACCCAAAATAAATTCATAATATATATAAAAAATATTAAAATACATTAGTTACATGAAAACATTAATTTACGGTGATTGAAATATCATTTTTAAGGATAATATATTTCATGTAATCGAATTATACCATGTTAAAAAATTTATCTACATGCCTGATATTTATGTAGGATAATTTCACTTGTATAAAACTTAACATAGGTGTATCATGTAGGTGAATCATATAGGTCAATCAAGTTTCTGAATATTGTAGTTGAATTCGTGTTGGTGAATCATGAAGGAAACTTTACGTATCCATTTTGGGAAATTTGTAAATAGATAGACTTATCAAATTTATGACCTAAATAAGCCCTCATAAATGATAGAGTCAACATTGGATACTGTTTAATTATACTTATAAATAATCAATAATCCCATTTATCATATTTTTATAGCACACATTATCTTCAGTAAACAATAGCAAAATAGTTAGGAAAAATTACAGTATTTAGAATAAAAAAATGAAGTGAATTATAACCTAATTTAGGAATTGATAAAGATTAATTCAGAATATTATGAATTATAATAAAATATAGATAATTATCCTATCTTTAAAATGTAACTTGAATCACTCAATATGATGTTATAGAGCCCATGTAATGACTAAAATACACAAGCTAACTGAATATAGAAATTATTTTACAAGGTTTGGCTATGTGGGGATTTTGACTACTTGAATTGGTTTTTTGATAGAATTTACTACGTAAACTGGATATGATTTAATATTAAAAAACCTATATAAATGGCATTTTAAAGTTTTAAATGATGTATCTATCCAAGTATCTCAATATAAAACTTCTAAAACATGTTATGAACAATCAAAACATGAAATGAAAATTTATTTTATACAAATAAAAATATTTATATGTTCAAGATTAAGAGTAGTTTAATAAATAAAAAATTCAATGAATTTATACTTTTAAAAGAAATATAACAAATAAATAATAGTATTTTTAAAAAAATAATGTTTTTTAAGGAGCCACTAAAAAATATTCCCCTTTTTTATAATTACAAAACCATGTATAATTTCAAAACATATCCCACTTTTTGAAATTATCCAAAATATAAAATTTCAATAAATTTTCTCTTTGAAATTAATGGGAAATAAACAAATTATTCTTAATTCACAATTGATAAATTAATACAAAAATTTACTTCTATGTTCTAATATTCTTGAAATAAAAAAAATCATATTCAAAATAATTTCATATGATAAACATAATAAAAAATCTATAAAAATGAAAATAATATCTATAATAAATAGTTTATACAAAAATAAAAAAAACATATTCTTGGATTCAAAAAAATCCCCATAGAAGATGAAAATTCTTTCATGAATCACATCCATGAATTTTTTTATGGGTAAAACAAACCTGGGGAAGAAAAAACTGATAAAGGATGAAAAACCAGATAGGAGGGTTTGGGTCCACATAGAAAACTATTAATGCAGACAACTTCTCTACAAGGTGTCCAACAAAAGAAATAATTTGTGTGAAATGATAGTGTTTTATGGCACTCATTCATGAATTCATATTGTTTGCGGGGATGGATGGTGTTTTCCATCCCATATAAATGATATTCACTTATAAACGATAAGTCATTTTTAGGCTTGGACAATGGTTTCTGTCCCCCACCGACAAAACCATTTATGCGTCTTACCATCCTTAATTTAATCCTATAAAAAAAGGGACCACAACCAACTATAGATGATTGACCATCCTGGTAGTTATTTACTCCATCCCTCCATAAAAACATAAGATGGGATCCAAAGGGTTGGGGATAAAAAAGTGGAATACGGTGCGGGAGCCATCTATTTTGAGCACATAAACCTACCACATAACAATATGGTAGAAATATAACTCACCCAACCATCCACATACCCATAAAACATTTTTTGAATCCATTCTACACAGAATAAGCGGAAGACCTCTTTAGGGTCTATCACCCCACGCAGTATAATACTGCGTAGAGGGATCCGTTCCTTGTGTGAGAAGATTCTATGTGAGAAGAACATAGAAATGAATAGAAAATCACTATGCATTGGATACCTTCTCCTGCATAGAAAAGTGATACATGGATGGAACCCAGGTCCATGTAGTAAAATGATACAAAGAAGGAAAGCCATCCAATATAGAAACATGCTATGCAAAGTGAGGCCTCTTAGGGTGAAAAAATTTCCCTCTCACATTTTTCTCTTCTGACATACTATTTGATCCCACTTAGGCCCCTCCGCAAACCATTCTTAGGGTATCAGGCCAAGGACTCTTCCAAAATCACACAAGGTGTATGATAAATTCATTAGACACACCAGTGTTTCCTCTCAAATTTACATACCCATTATATGTGGGGTCCTATTAGTAACCTCCTTAATAAGGGGGATCTTTAAAATTATCTCGAACATATATTACAATGGTAATGAGGGTCCCAATCTTGGTGGCACTCATGTAGAATTCTCCATTTCAGGGATTGATGGTAAAAAATTGCTTTTCCCTTTTAGGAGGTCTAGTTCTGGATCCTTATCTCATCCACTATGAAATTGGGAAATGGGAATCCCTCAATGATTAATAACCTAATTGAAGGAGGATCATAGTTTCTTTTCCCTTTGACGGGGTCCAATGTTGGATCCTTTCCTCCTCCTCTTTGTCTTCCTAGGGTGTGAAAATAAGAGAGGAGGTAGTTTCTAGTTCCCACCCTCTCCCTCTCCCTTTGAGCCCTAAACTCATCCACTAATGGAAAAAATAAGATTCTATGGATCCTAGATATACTGTTTCCTCTTGTTTCTCACCCCGATCATGAATCATGTATGATAAGAGGTTGGAGATGATCATAACATCCACACGACCCCAAGAACATGGGCTCTCACTGTTCTCACAGGGGGATATATTACCCACAAGAAAAACCTTTAAAGGGTCATATTTCAAATGAATCAGGAAAATGGTCCTCCTCCAAGTTTTAATCCCATAAAACCAGTTAGAACTATATGGGATATGATTTCTGACTTACCGGGGTCTTTAAGAAGCTTCTTTGAGGTCAAAACCCAACACCCAAATTCACTATGATATTGTCTAGGCCATACCCTTAGTAGGGTCATATCCATATGAGAGGGCCATATTTCTTTTGGTTTCCTTTTCATCACCATCCACATTGGTCCACATTCCTAGTGAAACCATACCCCACATGGGAGGCCACATCTCTTCCAAGAACTTCAGTCCGCTTTGGCATAATTCCCATACAAAACGTTGACTAAGAAACTTCCACTAGGTTTTCTTTTCCATATGACATTAAAAGGAATAGTTTGTTCCTTATTACATGACCTTAAAAGATATGATGTGTCCCATTATGTGGAGCTGAACTATGTGGGTTCTGATTCCTTTCACAAGGACACGTAGGAATCCCTTCTTATCGGTCTGATCCCAACATCAAAACAACTCCCATGTCCATGTATGATGATATGTTCCAGAGTTAAACATATAGATATCTCCATTGATGATGAATTTCATATATATACAAAAAATTCTTAGTTTTGTGTCGGATAATCTTGGCTTGTTATCCCATGTGAAACCCATTTTACACTTTATAACAAACAAAGGATTCACAAACCTGTCTTAAATAAAAACTATAAGAGAGGAAAAAAATAGTCAATAATTCTCCCCAAAAGAGTGTGATGAGTCCAACCTTCCATCCTCTCAACCAATGTGAGTTCTAAAGTATCATTGGACAAGTTATGTAATGAGTTCTGTCCTTTGGAATCTAGGTCCCTGAGTTATCGTGGATATGGGAGCCATTGGGTGTGTCCGATTCCAGAGACAAACCCTATTGGAAATCAAACTGTCTCAAGAGGTTGAAAAAAAAGAATGGTAATCTCTATATTAATGATTGTGAAATATTCAAACCCCAAAAAATCAATCATACCTGACACCATGATTTTTTTCAGTAATAAAATGGTAAACCCAACATGAATCCTCATCCAAGTTGATCACACCACCCTCAGGTTAGGTCTATTTTGCATCCAAAATGAAAGAGGGAAAAAAAGCTTTAGGTGCATGACCATTTATTGATCTACTCCTTTCAGGACATTTTATTATTTGTTTTTATATATATATTTTAGGCATAGAATCACTAGAAATATCTTTGATCCAAATGACATTTCACTAGTTCTCATTAATGTGCATATCAGTAACCACACAAGTTGGGTCCTCTACCAAAAGAAAGATGCCATCACCCATCAAAAATCTTTAATGCTGGGTTTCTATCATATTGGTATGCTAGTACCACTAAAATAGTATCCTCCCAACCCTAAAGGTATCCCCATAGGCCCAAGATGTGATGAAGCCCCACCAGCCATCTGCTCAAAAACTGTTGGCAGTTCTGAAGGAGATAGAACCAATATCCTTCTTGACTCATTTTGTGAATGTATCTCTAGATAATGAAAATGAGTTCCTGTAATACCTCAGGGAGGATGATGAAGTTTTCACCAACAAATTTATCCCATCTACCAAGGAATCCCTCTCAAGGTATCCATCTAGAATTCAACACTTCCAATTCTATGTGGCCCAAGATCCTCACATAATGAGTTTACCGCCCCCATAGAATCCACACCAAGCAATTCATACTCAGGCCACAAGGGTGGCTTATAGAGGAAAATGATCGAAAAAATCCAGAGAAGCCACTGTTCTTGTTCCAACTGAAGACGCCTGTCAGTAAAATGTGGTGCAAGTCTATGAGTAGGGGAAAATCCATTCATGTGCATATAATGCTCGTGAGTCAATCATGATGGTAGTTTACAGGTATAAATTTTTTTGATCACTCATATGAAGCATGTCAGCTTAATATTTAAAAAAATGAGTGGATTAAAATCCCTAGTCATAATTATCAATCCCACCAGTGAAATGCAATGTCATTTTATGAGCAGAGGAATCCCTGATCTTCCATATGAAGTCCTTTAGTCAAATATAGAAGCAGTCTCCGAGGAGAGGAAAATTCCTTATCACTCATATGAATCCCGTTAGCCAAATATAATGGCATTCTCTTAGGATATGCGAATCCATGCTTGCACAAATGAATCTATTCAGTCAAAAATGGCGACAATATAAAAGCAAAGAAATATTCATAATCACTTATATGTATATCTTTAGGAAAATACAATGGAAAACAATAGAAAAATTCAATTCACTACTCCACCATATCAAGCCCTGCAGACAAATTAGACAACAAACAATGAGTAGATGAATATCCATGCTCATGCATATTAAGCCTTCCCGTCAAATATGATGGTAATTTGAGGACCTAATTGGAATACACTACCACAAAATTGGGCAAGGCTAGTGCCACCCTTTATCAGTGATAACGAAAAAGTGCTGATAAAGGGGGTACCTTTATCAGTTCTAAAAAAATCACTCATAAAGGGTACCATTATCCGCGCTAAAAAAAGCACAGATAAAAGTACCCCTTTATCAGTGTTTTTTAGGTTTGATAAAGGTACCCCCTTTAACGGTGCTTTTTTTAGTACTGTTAAGGGGTACCCCTTTATCGGCGCTTTTTTTAGTAGCGCTGATAAATGAGGGTCTTTATCAGTGTTTTTTTAAAAGTGCTGATAAATGGTCTACTTCCAAAAAAAAATTATTAAACAAAATATATTGATATTTAAATATATAAATATAGTTATATTAATATAAATATAATATAAATTTTTTAAATATAATTTTAAATATATTTTTGATAAGTATAAATATACAGTTACACATAATATATATGATATTTAGTGAAAATGGATTATAAAAAAAATAAAAAGATATTTTTAATTAATAATTTGATAATTATTATGGAGTAATAGTCATTTAATAACAATTTGAAGACTAAAAAAATAAAAAAAATTTAAAAAAAGATTTAAAATATGTTGAAAACACAACTCGAAGTTCAAACAGCCATAACTTTTGATTCGGGTGTCCGTTTGAGCTCTACCACATATCGAATCGAAGCCTGCGATGAGTTCTAAACCACCACAATCTAGGTGGACACTAGTCAAGGTTTTTTCAAGGCCAAAAAAGGCCCAGAAGGCCTCCAAAATTGAGTTTTTAGTTGGGGTATCCCGATTTTTTAACATTTTGTGGATTTTCAGCCTTGTTTAAGGGGGTATTATTGATTTTTTTGGTGGGTACTGAATTTATTCCAAGGTATTACATTCATATTGATATTATTTATTTGAAATTTTATCATTTTTTTATAATGCACTTCTATTTATAATCAAATATATAACAATATATAAATATTTCTTTTATATTGACACATAAAAATTTAATTATAAATATAAATAATAAATTATATTTACATATAAAATATATTAGCTTTATCTAAATAATAACTAATATCCATTTTATTTCCATTTAAAATATATGAATATTTATATACCTATATATTAATCTAACTATATATATATATTAATATAACTACATATATATATTAATATTAATATAAATATATATATATTGATGTCACTATATATATATAAATATGACTATATATTTATATTAATATAACTTTATATTTATATTAATATAATTATATATATATTAATATAAATATATATTACAACACGAGTAAATATAAATAAATAAATAAATAAATATAAATAAATAGATATATCACTAATAGGAGAACAAATCAATATAGGGGAGTGACAAAGGCTTCAGGCGCGCAGGGGGGAGGTCTCGAGATCAAATCCGGGTGGAGGAAAGGATGCATTCACATTGGTGAATCTAGGGATAACGCTGATAAAGGGTGGAGGGGTGCATGTGGGCACTGGAGCGTGGTGGAAAACTGCTGTAAAAGGGGGGATCAAGTGCTATAAAAAGCCCCACGATTGGTAGGAATTTTTTTTAATTTTTTTTAATTTTTTAATTTTTTTTTAATTTTTTTTATCTTTTATCAGAGCTTTTAAAAATGCACTGATAAAAGGTGCCTTTTATCAGCGCTAAAAAGAAAGTGTTGATAAAGGAACCTTTTATCAGAGCTTTGTTTTAGCACTGATAAAAGACCCTTTTTATCAGTGCTTTTTTAAAGCACTGATAAAAGAAGACTTTATCAATGCTTTTGTAGCACAATTAAAGGCGATCATTAGCTCTGATAGAAGTCGTATTTGTAGTAGTGGTATCTCAGCTATAAAATAGGGCCAAACTCATATTCCTTTCCAAATATCATAATGGGTGTACATAAGCATTCCCACTAAGGATGTTTTGTAGTAATTCATAACAATTATGTAAGTTCAGTCATCAATTCCCAACCACATCCTATAAACATTCTAAGGTGTAATCACATCAATGATAATAGTTAGGAGTCTGTCCCATGAACCCACCTCCTAAGGTAGGGTTATTTTTAAACATAATGGGAGGATCGAAATGGAGTAGAAAAACATCCCTACTCCCATCCGAGAGGGTTTTTTCAAAAAATTCCATGAAATATGGACAATTAGATGGGGCACAAATACCCATTCCTAGGAGAGATTATCATCCCATTTGGGGGGAAACTTCAGGTTAGGTGAACATCACTACTAAAATTACAAAAACTCGTCGACATGATCCAAAAGTAACATAGGATTCTCTTAAACCACTCCCATGCATGGGGATCTCTATCGAAAACATGCAGTTTGAGCTTTCTATAGGAGATAATAAAAAAATAAACCCCATTCGGGATAGCTAAAAATTTTAGAGTAGACCCATGACCCTTATCTATTAGAAGATAGAGTTATTAAGGCCATAAAACATCTATAAATTGTATCCCATGATCCAGTCAATCCATTACCAAATTATAAAAGTGGAAAAAGAAGTCACATAGGTCCTCCCCATATCACAGATACTAGCATCACTTGTGGTCCTCCTGAGAATAGTTACCATGATATATCTCCTCACAGGAACAATTTGATTGATCATGAGTGGTCATCTCCTAATGAGAAACATGGTAGAATTTCTCATGCCCAGATTATTAGGCATTAATAATCTCTTCCCCTTTCCCAACCAAATATGAGAAGGGCCTCATATTCTGAGGCACATAGAAATATGGGGCCAGTCTTGTCTGGAACCCTATACATGAAAAGTGAAATTAATTCTCAATTAGAAGATTCACTAAGTCAACGGTCATCCATTTAATGAAATAAATAATGTATCCATACCAAAGAGACCCTAACTAGCCCCTTTTTCAATGATAAAACAACCGTGAAGTTATCTTGATTGGCTGATCAAGTGGAAAAATCTATTGCAGTAGAACAAAAACAAACGATAAGACAAATGACCAGGGAAAATTTACCCATCATGTTTTTCTCTTGACCACTTCTTAGTTGACATCCCTAAGGAATTTTTAGAATATTACACCCATAAAATTCAACTGAATATTTGGAAAAATCTTTATCCCTTGAATGTGAAGTTCTTACCTTGTGTTGGTTATGTGGACCATGTTATAATATCTAGATAGATCCATCATCAAATAAAATTTGAATCCATTTCGATTAAATGATGAATACAATAAAAAATATTGATAGAAAGATCTACATATAACATGCCTAAATGCGTTGAATAAGGTGTTTTCATCTGAGTGTGGGGAGAATATGTAGATTTTTTCTCCACCTCACACCATAGTCAAAAAACCCTCTAGAGGTGGAATATTATAATTTCATTACTCCATGGAGGATACTAGGAAATTCCCCAACTCATGAATAATTTTTCACTCCCTAGGTATCAGACATGAATAACTCTAATAATAATTTGGACCGATGAGAGCAAGCAATCGAAAATATCCAAAACCTTGCAATTGAGAACATTAATCATGATTCTCACTTAAGGGAAGCCAATCATTAGGAAAAACCAATGTCCTCATATGTGGGAAGTTTGTACACAGATTCTGCATTATACCCACCTCATTCCCTAATGATGATACACAATATCAAGAGAGTGGATGCTCTAGAAGAAGCCACTGTAGTGTGGGATCTTCCCCAGACCATAGGGATAAGGGAATTTCTAATAGAAATTTCCCCTCAGAATTCACAAATTTTATCTTGAGTCATGATAACAGATGATGGGGAACAACCCCAGCATCTGGGACTGGGTGCATTTTTACCTCAACCACCACTTCAATAAAAGACATTTTTTCCCATTTTATGGGAACATCAAGAAATGAGGTCTCATAATTTTTCTCGTATCGTAACCCATTTCCATCAAAAAGGACAAGCACAACCAGAATGTGTGCTGATTCCATATGAGTCACCCATCTCTAAGAAGCTCAAATAGGAGTTCAAAAATGTGAGAGGAGGTCTATTAAGTGTCCCAAATTTCCATCCTATCATTTTATGTCCAATACAACACCTATGGTGCATTATGAGTTAGTAAACATCATAAGATTCTATCATATGGATCACATTGAAGATAATGCCAATATCAAGGATGAAGGGGAGGATTGTTCCAACTATAATGAATTCCACACTAAGAAAAATGATTGAGGTGTTCTCACCCATAACCAAAGACTCACCTTGAATATTAGTATCCCCTTGACCAATCCCTCACTTCCCCATTAGAGAATATCCACCAAAGAAAATAGAAAAAGAGTGGTTTAAAATGACCCACCACTCAAAGAGGTTAGAACCCTCATAGTCGATGAAATGTTAACTCTGAAGGAGGAAGAAATGAATGGGTTGAGGAGGGTCAATACATTTTTTTTCTAAAGCAGCGTTCCTACCAAATTTGTTCCTCGAGAAGAGCCTCAACCCACAGATTCAGTTGGTGTACCTCAAAAAGTGTTCATACTAGTGACTGAAGTGGATCCAAAACATCCAACCAACCCTATTACTAGATCATCAGTATATTTGAAACCAATAATGGAAGGGTATCAAGAATTAACATCATTTGGGAAGAAACTAGAAATAATCCATGAATGCCACCAAAAGATATCCCCTATAGGATGTCAGCCAAAAATATTGGCAGAGCCAGTGCATCACACCCTTCCTATTGTTTCCATTGTTCAAGCTCCTGTTCAACCAAATATTCTTCAAGGTATTATTGAAACTATCTAATAATTGGTAGTTTGATCCATGGTTGTGGGGGGAACTGTGTAGAACAGTTTAGCTAGAGATGAAATCTTACCCTGAATGGGTGATCAAAATCCCACCCCCACTGAATTTCAAGAGTCCAAAGTTTCTAATATTTAATGGATCTGGAGACTCATAAAAACATTTGATACACTATGCATCATATTGTGAACCCATGATGGGAACACCCACACAATAAGAAGTAGTGATAATTAGAAATTTTTTGAAAAGCTTTCAAGGGTTAGATTTTGTATGGTACAACAGTATTCCGGATCAGTTAATCATGTGGTGGGAAAACCTTTATAAGAAGTTGCTTTTTAAATTTATATCAATGATGTAAGAAATGAGAATCCTTGACCTCTCAAACTTCATAAACAAGAGAATGAGAGGGTCTAAAATTTCATTTCTATGTGTAATGGGTTGACCTTGTCTATGATCCTGCAGCTTGCATAAGAATATTTGATTTTACTTTTCATAGAGAACCTCTACGATGAGTTGTGAACATTAATTATTTTGGTGATATATACATGAAGGTTTCAGAATCCCACCATAATTTCTCAAAGGATGGAATCTTTCATACAGTGAAATAATCTAAATCCTAAATGACTCCATTATTCTTTTGGAAAGGAGAAAGAACGTTGGATGTTGTATCCATCACATTTTGGCCAACCTCCACATTGGCTCCAACTCTAAAACCTACAACATGTCATGAAACACCCCCTAGGCATCAAAAAACCCCCAGACTCCTTAGTATGAGTGGAGGGGACATAAGAAATACCTATTTAAGGATATAAAAAATAAATATTATTCATTCTGGGATGAGAATGTCGGCAACTACTTTATAGTAGCTAGGGATATTGATTTACTCTAACCTCCAGATCCCCAGAGGTCTGACCAAGTCAGTATAAATGAATAGTCATATCATTGACCATTTCACAAGATAATGGGGCACACTATTTAAAAATGATTTGTTTTTAAATACATCCTACCAAAAATTGTTGACTCTGGACAAGTAATATTTGGAAAACCGCCAACAAAAATAGCGCATGTTTCGAATACTAATACTGAGGATGTATGTGAGTGGAAACAAAAATGATGATAGAATAGGAAAACATAAATTTAGTGATTTCATAACTCTAAAGAATATCAAATGAACCCATTCTATCCTAGGAGCATAGTTGAAAAAACCAACTATTCCCCTAGTTCCTTCTTCTGTGACACAATCTACTCTATCATCACCACAATCCTCCAAAAGCTAGTCTTTCAAAAAGAGATCTATCCAAAAGAGTAGAGAGAAAATATAAGAAGATTAACCTATACCATGGAAAAATTTAGTTTTGAATCTCTCAAATTTTATAACCTTAGTTTTGAAACCCCGAGCACTGCCCCACTAAATGGTCCCACTGAAAATGGTCAGTCAGATAGAAACCTCATCAAATGAGGAATTGATTTTCAGTTATGTTAATATAATTAATTTAATGGACCCTTTATATGATGAATATTATGAATATGAAACCAATATCCCACAATTGATAGGGTATTTGGTGGAAGAGGCTGCACAAGACAAGGGCAGAAGGGAAGATGTAGTCGCAATAGAAACCATAATTCTAGCTAGGTACCAACTTTAATTGCCATTACTAAAGATAATCATTTGATATCTTTCTAGTGTGGTCAGTGAAATCAGGGAAATACCCTTGAATATGAGGAAAGATTTTTTGAATTAATCATTTTGGAATATAAATCAAAGGGTTAAAACCTTCCAAGCACCCCTATCTTCTAGGAAGACCTACCCAAACTAACCCACCAAGGACAAGAGAACCTTTAACTATTGTTTCGAGTTCCAATCCATCTACATATAATACTTCATCCCCTAAATTTCATATGAAAGATTATCCACTTTTTTTTTGAATAAAATGAATTTAAATGAGAATTATTAAATCTTTAAGCAATTGTTGTTGGTGTTGGTTAAGTTTTCAATATTAAACACCATGAGTTTATAAAAACAATTCAATCAAGCACTCATAGAGGCATTATGAACCCCTCAAGAGTTTAAAACCTAGTTTTCTCTGCTGAGGTCTATTAGAAAGAGACCGATCCTAGATAATTTCATGTGGTTATATCCTTTACATATAAAGATAAAGACGCATTTATTCTGGGACACATTAGAACCCTATACATCTATAGCAGGATAAATGGTATCAATTTTCAATGGTCTTTCATTAGAAATGTCTTAAGAGTTAATCTCATTCTATTATGGACACTTCATCGAATGAGATACAGTGAGACTAACCTAGAACCTTCTTCCCTAACTCTACATGGTTATGATAAAAATGATCAAAATCCAAAGTGGAAAATTGTGCACATGGATCATTTTGAGGACCTTTTATCCAACCTAGAATTACCTATTTTTCCATTGGATACAACGTTTAATGTATTTTACGAGGTCCTTGGTTGTATCAACATGCGGCAAGCCCATCATCATACCATAAATTTATCAAATACTCAATTAATGAAAAAATTAAGACATTGTAAGATGATAAGGCCATGTTTAAGTCTTGTGAGTCATATTATATTGATAAAGGATTCTATCAAAGGGAGGGGAAACAACCCATGGTTAATAGTGTTTCTTGGTTCACTGTCTCGAACGGTCTATAAATGTCCCCAACCAATGCCATAAAATATCTCGGTGAATAGTATGTGTTACCAATAATTAAATTCACGCATTTGAGTATAAATACAGATTCATATTCAGTGATATTATTGATATGAATCATGAAATTTGTATCTGAAAACAATGAAAAGGGGTTATAATCTATAGGAAGTGATAAAAGATCAGATGAAAATTCCTTCATTCCATCCCCTGAGCTTAAACATATCCCTGGCTCATTACTTGAGTCATATGTACTCAACAAGTCAATAGAATAAAGTGAAGATACTGACTTTTTGTCCCTTATATCTCTTTTGGAACCTAAAATAGACTCCACACTATTAGTCGAGTCTGATGAAGTCACTTCATCTTATAGATGTCAAAAAATAGCTCATGTCTTGACTTAGAAGTGATTACATCATTACATAACATCCCCTAAGAGTATGTAATAGTATTATGAAGAGGAGGAAGAGGAAGAGGAGGACATCCAAGATGGCCCTCCAGTATTTGAGGAGGGTGTCTCTACCAACACTGATAAACTCATAAAGACAAATATGGGTAAAGAAGATGTCCCAAAACCCACTTTGATTAGTGAATCCATTATTCAGAAGAAAAAGTGGTATATACATCCTTTATGAAGTAAAATTGGGACATATTCTCCTAGAATTACACAGAAATTCTCATCCTCGATATCGAGGTGGATACTCACCCCACCGGCTTTTCAAAAAACTACTAGGGATGTAAGAAAGCATCCAAAAGGACAAAAATGACTGATACTTCATAGCTTGAGGCTAAAGTTGGCAAGATGATCATGGTCAACATAATTTAAGAGGTACAATATCCAAAATGGTTGGCTAATATAGGCCCTATCAAGAAACAATAATGGGAAAATCATAGTCTATATCAATTTCTAAGATTTCAACTGGTATTTGCAGAAGGAGGCTTCCTAGACCCGATCATAGAGCTATTGATTAATGAAACTACTAAATATCGAGGCCTCTCTTTCATGGATAGCTATTCAGGGTATAATCAAATTTGAATGCCCCAAGAAGATGAAGAAACCACTAAATTTTGGGCTCTTCAGATATTACTTTTATATTGGGTAATTCCTTTTGAATTGAAGAATGATGACACTACATAACATAGTTCCATGCATCACATATTCAAACCCTTACTAGGGAAGTTTTTTTAATTCTACATTGATGATCTAGTGGTCAAATATTGGCAGTATTCTAACCAATTGGCTGATCTTGAAACCGTATTCAACAATCTTTGACAACACAACATGAAAATAAAACCCTTAAAATGTAATTAAGGTTTTAACTCAAGGAATATTATCATCCTCACCATATATGGTCATGACATCAAATTAGACCTTGAAAAGAAAAAAGGAAACCCTTAGCATGTCACCTTTTTGAAACATTAGACTTTTGAGAGGAATTAATGTAAAAATATCTTATATTTTATTATTTATAAACAACCTTTCATCAAGATGTTTTATCTTAACCAAGTTGATTAAAAAATGTGATACATATCAATGGAATAACAATTTGTTTTGGAATCCTTAAACATTTTAAAGATATATATTCTCATCCCTCGAGTTCCAATTCTGTCTGTTGAGGGAAGACCCTTCATTTTATATGTGACATCCTTAGAGTGATCACTGGGTGACTTCATAGCATAGAATAATGATGTCAGGAGTGAAAATAACCTTTGTTACCTTAAAAAATCCATGCTCAATGCTGAGACTCATTATTCAGACAACATGAAAAGATGTCCAACACTATTCTTTGTAGTAAATAAATAAAGGAATTTCCTACAACACCACATGCTCTGTTTTGTCTATTGTAGCATCCCGATTATGTATATTCTCAGTTGTATGATGTTGATCAGGATTATTCCATGGTGGGAGGTGGTCTTGTAAGAGTTTTATATTCATTTTAGGCCCCAAAAAGTGGTAAAAGTTTAGGAATTGGTGGAATTCCTTGAATAACATACCTCCTAAGAAACGACATCATTATGTACTAATATACCTAATGAATATATCTTTTCTATCAAACTGGTCCCCTAGAAATGGAAGATATATTTTGATGGGTTTTATAGAATCCTAACAGGGAAGTGGATGAAAGAACCCAATCTCAAATAAGTTTTTTTGGGGAATGTTCTCATTTCCCTAGTAAAGGCTATCCATCCATATCCTTTCCTACTATCAAAAGGGTGCAAAAAAAAATGAATTAGAATATTAGGATCTCATTATATGGATAGACCAGGCACTTCAAATACACATAAATTACTTAAAGATAAAGGGAGATTAAAAATTAGTCTTCAATTTGGCCAGTGGTGATTATGCTATTGGAAAAGAAGAGTTAACCCCCATGGTTGACTATGCATGAGGATTAATTGTATAATTCCCCTGAGAGCCTTCAATGGTTCGTGTCCCATTTTCATAAAATTACCTAGCCGATGAATTGGTGAATGTATCCATGACCTTAGAAAATCTAGACAAGGATGAAACAATCATCGATACTATGCACCACTAAATGGCCTCACATTTTTTTCATGTCAGCCTAGAAGAGATCAATGAGGTTATTACCATCCACGAACCATACAATCCTAGTATTGGGGAGATAAAACCCATTATATACTACCATAAAATAGATTACAACTATCAGACAGAATTATGAAAGATGAAATCTAAAGATGATAAATTATCTTCGTTCAATATGATGGAATAAATCATCAAAAGGTCCTCTATAAACAGAGCCTTTAAGGGGTATTTTCTCAACTTCATTATTAGAGAAGATACCACTACTGTCACAGGATAAATGCACACTAGAGAAATCGATTCCCATCAGTTAGGCTTTGATATTTGTCATCAACAATAGAGGTTTGTGTACTAATGGAACATTATGTTGTAGGATTACACAAAATTTACCAAAAAGTTACATTCTTTTCAAGTACATTTAACTTCATTCATCAACCCCCAAATTTGATGCATATTGACAAATAATTCTGGCCATTTGGAATATAGGTGATGTACATCATGGGACCATATCCTCCTACCATAGGCAATAAGTGAAATTACATTCCCACAACAACTGACTTCTTCTCCAAGTGGTCCGAAGCTATACCACTCAAAGAAGATAGGGAAAGGAATATTTCAGCTTCATTAAAGACAACATCATGACCATATTTTGTGTCCCTCATATAATAATGATGGGAAATGACAAATTTTTTTATTCTTCTAAGTTGGAAAAGATATATATGGAGTATAATATCAAATCCAACCATTCATCTTACAATCATGATGTGGCTAATGGAATGAAAAAGGACTTCAAAAAGACCCCATAAAACATACTCCAAAATATGGTGGATAAGAATAAAGTCTTGTCTAGATAATATCTTGTAAGAATTGTGGGATTATTGGGATATAACATGTATCCCCACACAAGTGAAACCATACTTATTGGTATACGATATAGAGGAAGTCTTTCCCATTGATATTCAACTTCCCTTTCTCCAAGTTACCATTTGTGACCATACATCCATAGATGAGAAATCCTTGAAACTGCTAGACGAATTGGAGTAATTGAAATATAAGGGATTTCAAGCATTATATAATTTATAAGTCCACCAAAACTAGATTACGCTATCCTTCAAAAAAAACTTCCCCCCAATTATTCCCTAAGGGAGAGACGGTTTTGTTCCTCTGGACTCCGATGATACTTAGATAGAAACCTCCAAAGTAGGATCCAAAGTGTGTGTGTGTGTGGGGGGGTGGGGTGGGGGGCTTATTCCATACAAAAAGTCTACTCTGATGGAGATTATTATTTGATCTAAATGGATTGAAAACTAACCACAGCTCCTACCAATGAATGATTCCCAAAGAAATAATTCATGTAATCATAGGAATAATCCAAGATGTAAGACTTTAAACTACAGATCATATCATCCATGTCACTAGATGATAAACTACGTGAAACCAAGTTTATAGAATCAACACATTAAGCTGAAAAATATCATATAATCCACATTAAAATATTAAAAACCATGTGACCCCAAAATCTTCACTGTACGGTGTTAAGTTACATAACATCATCATCCTAAACCCATGATGTGAAACTATATGTGATAAGTTCTTAACACATTATGTTAAACTATAGAGTAAATGTTCTTTGTGAACAACATCAAATTGTATTCATTCCATATATAATAAATATGGGACACCTTGTATCTAAAATTAAAGATTTCAATTTTCTTACCAGTGAGAAAAATTCTTCTGGCACAGATCTTTAACCATCTCATGCTCTAGAATACATTTAGATTTATTATTTCCATAAAAAAATATGTAGTGATGCATGAACCTTAAATCATGGTTCTAGTTGGAATATAACAATATCCACCTCCCCATGAATATTTCAGAACTATATAGGTAGCCTTTTAGAACTATGTATGGCTAGATTCCCATATTTATGGGATACATAGTGATACCTGATTCCCTTTTTTCCCTGGGTCTAGCCCCATAATCAACTCATCACAAATTCCTTTCACTATGACACCATGAGTGTGAACCCTGTGAAATATGTATTGATAGTTTTTGAGGAAAAGGTTATCCCAATATCTTCTTTCACATCGATTAATTAATTATTATCAACATAATCATCTTTAATACATATTCACCCCTTTCACGGTCAAAGAAATGGAATGATGAATTGTAGAATTACCCCATGGAAAACATGATATTTCTTATGTGTCTAAGTATGACTGAATATATGATAAAATATTCTTCACATTACTATAAATGGCAGCCTTAACCCATCCAATGAATAAGGGTTTCCCCATGACTGTCGTGGGATGCCTTAATATCCCCTCTAAAGAGGACACCCCCCATTTCTTACATCAGCCTTCTACCATTTAATGCTCTTAAACTAAGTGTATATTGATTCCTAATATCACATTACATATAGTCAAACCTTGATCTCCAATACTAGGTCTAACCATAATATAGAAGGAAAAAAATCCTTCCTCCCTTTGAATGATTCAGACCTGCAAAGGGATCCTTTTTAAGAATTATGTGTGACTTGTTTTTTGTTATCATAAGATATGTAGTGACACCTATGACTCATGAATTAGGCTCATATATAGATTTTATCCAATTCATAGGATGGTTTTTACCATCCTTTGGCATCAAGACATCTCTTCCCATTGGGTTCTGTTTTTTACTGGTCCAAAAAATTATATTTTATATATCAATAAGTCTTCATCATATGACATAAAAAACAAGAAACTATCATCTTGGATACAATATGTTAAAATTTAGGGTTCACGACCTCATTACACATTGTCAAACTATACAAAATCTTGATCTGTGCTTAAATGGGTCATAACCTTGGGTGCTGTTGTCATACTACACTCCCTTTCTAGAACTATGGGTGGATTGATTCCTGTCCACACATGATATGTAGAGACACTTGAATCCTTTATCCTAGACCAACAGAAACCTACAAAAAAACAAAACGTCACATTCCCTAGGCATTAGTTAAACACATTTTGGGAACTCCAAAATCCATGGCCAATATCAGTCTGCTTTCTTCTTATGTACTTGGAAACATTCGGTCCACCTATCATACTCTTTGTCCTTGAAACTTTCCGATCTCTACAATATTTATATGGACATCAAAAATGGAAGCTCAGATCCTTGAGGAATCATTTTGTTGAATATGAATTGACACACCTTTGTTTGGATTTTCACAAATCACCCAAAGAAAGGGCATGTCGACCAGAGAAAACATCTTCCTTAGCAGATGCCTCTTCTATCACTGTAACCCCCAATGTAATTTTTATCCCATATCATTTATCATGATCTAAAAACCCCCAGAATCATGGTTTACATTTGACCTCTTCATGTATGGGGAATATCAGAACATCCTAGAATGATTTGTTGTTTATCAATCATAATCTCTTGGATGCTTTTTCATAGTTTGATAACCTAAAACTATAGGACCCCATGTCATTCTTGTCACATTAAAATTTAATCTTACCCTATTTACCAAGCATATTATTCCATGAGAAACTAGCTTAGGAAGACTCATGTCACAGACATGAGATGCCTCTTGTAAGTTGATTCCCTTAATTCCCCAAATTCCCACATTTTCATGTCTTATTTTACATTATATTTAATATTAATCCTTACCAATTGGAACTACACTATATGGTTAATGTTTTTCTTATTATGAGTTAGAATTTGAGGATTACTTATATCTTTCTTCCTTTCACTATAAGATATGTCTGGACACCAAGGTATCTAGATTTAAGTTAAGCTTACATATTTCCTTTTTCACATCGATTCACCCACATTATTACTATAAGATGGTAAACTGCGTTGTTGAAATCCTTGAAACCTGACACTAAAATTAATTATTTTAAAGGTCTAATTGTGGGTTGATTAATATTATCACAAGATATATAGTGACACCTAAATCTCTAATTCTGGTTCTAGCTACGACATAAAAATTCCCCCTACTCGGTGTATGGGTCAGTCTTGCATAGAGAACTTTCACACAAGACCTACATATTGCTTAATTATCAACATGTCAAAATATGCATAAAATTCTAGATCCTATTTTTTGGTCCAACAATAATTCATAAAAAATTCCCCCACTCTCTTATATATGATCTAAATCTGTATAAGGGTGTAACACCCCGATCTTCCAGAGTACATTTCCATTTGAATAATGCAATAACATGCATTATACGCAACTTCAAGATTCTAACACACCGCGACCAATCAAAGTTACTGTTATGAATAGTAATACCCAATTTTTAAAATATTAAAAATTTTATCTTTCAAAATGGTCTTCATTTTTTGATTCGGAATATCGAAATTATCTTAGGGTGATCTTTTGGTGTTTTTCTGAAAACTTTCAATTTTTGATGAATAGTGAAAAACCATGAGTTATAGTTTAAAACAGAATTTTTTATTTAAATAATTTGTTATTTTATTTAAATTTATTTTAGGTAAAAATGGATACATAATACCTATATAATTTCACTGTAATTCAATGGATTCATTTTATAATAAGTTTAGATATATAAAAATTTTATTGAACTTTTCACCATCTTTTACCCACCTCCTAGGAGAATTTAAAAATTCCCATAAAACATAATTTTACCAACTCTATGAGTTGAATTTAAAAAATCTGAGACACACGGTTGATATAAGTAACTAAAATTTGGTTCAATAAGATGAAAATAATTTTTTGTAAATAGTAACTTTTTACTTTTATTTATCACGGTTAAAAGTAAATTGGGTAATTAAAGGTCAAAATGAAATTAATATCACCCTAAAACATGTGATAATTCTATTGGATAAGTACAATTCTACAAAAAAAAACCTTAGGAATAAAATATGAACCTTTTTGGTCCACTTAGATTAGATTAGGACACTTATAATTATTTTATTTATAGAAGAGTAAAAAGAGTTAAAATCAATGTTTAATAACTATTTTTTTTTTAATATAGGGTTATACATAAGATAAATTCGACTATAAATATTAATTAGAAATCTAAAATGATTTCCTAAATAATTTTATTTTATTTATATTTTTTAGATATTAAATAAGTTAAATTATTTATGACACCATGATGATACAGTAATTACCTAATTAATGAAATATTAAAATAATTGATATTATAAATATCTAAATAAATGTAATTTGAGACTTTTTATGCATTAAACTAATTTTATAGGTTAATATGATATGATAGTGTTGGTTAGATTAATTTTGTTCGAAGTAATGATGATTTTATAAATTTAGAAATAACAAAATACCAAATAGTATCAAAATTGACATAAAAGAGTTTTTAAAACAAATTTTATATTATGAATTGATATTCTATTCTTAAAAATATAAGATTAGTCCAAAGGACTTATATAATGATAGTTGTATCATTATTAAACAACTTGGGGTTCTCTTGGAAGTATATAATAAGTTTATTAACCATATAATATAAAAATACAAAGAGACATGGTAAATGTAAAACTATTTAACTAAGAGTTAAATAAAAAATATAAAGTTAATATAGTGACCCAAACCTATATAAACCATATTTTTTGAGTTGTTTTCAACCCATAACCACCTTATATTTTAAATAATCCACTTTTTATCCATTATAAATAGAGAATTATTTTATTATAATATAATATTTCTAGCTTTTCCTAAGGTGCCCTCACCCCTCTTATAAAAGGGAACTCCCCTTCCCTCTAATTAACACCTTAAAATCCATTTGGATAGGACAACATCTTCCCAAATACCCTATCAAATTTCCTCACATTATCATAGAGTCCATCCTTTTGTCATAAATCCAACCTATGGAGCCCTTTTGACCAAATCAAAAGGAAGAACCCGAAGAAGAGGTAAATATTTCATCACCTCTTTCAGGTTCCTTTCTTCTTCCACATCATTTTTCTTTGTTGTTTCCATTATAAAATAATAAATCCAGTATCTTCTATATACTGTGATGTTATTATAAATATGGTAAAACAAAATTCATTATTCTATCCATCCTTTGAATGACATGTCACCATACTTTCGTACGTACGTCTTACCGTCTCCACGTCGTGTTGTAATTGTTATTCAATACATTATTATTTGGATGATTATAATAATGACGTGAAATTGATGTAAATAATAAATATAACATGATAATGATTCTGTATATATGATATACCATCCAATTATATAGTATTTTAATATCAAAGGAATTATATTGTCGCTCGTGCGTACGTACGGATTACCGTCTCCACGACCGCGATGACATTCATTCCCCATCGTATCCATTCAAGAATAATTTTCATTAGATGATTACAAATAATGTTTAAAGACTTGATTTCATTCTGGATATGAATAAGATACACCCCATCTACAACAAATATGACTCACATAACAAAGAATATAGAGTAAAATGAATCCGTTAACACCTGAAACAACGATAATACTAAGATTTTATTAATAAATCAATGTTAAAAGATAATATATGATATCATATTTATGTATATGATTATTGTATAATTTAATAACCATTATTTCACCATTATAAAGGAGGTTAACCTACCATCGACCAAGGAAAAGAATAAGGTAAGGGTTTATTTCACAATCACTTCATTATCCGAGGTTGTTTATAAGTAATTATCTACCGGGACCTCTTTATCATCCACATCCATGTTTCCTAAAAATGTATTTCAAAACATTATTAATATTTTATAGACTACGGGTTAAAGTCACTTATACCCTTGTTTTAATTTTTATAAGAAGTTTATAAAGTAATATTTCCGTCGTTTTCCAAACATGGTCTGTTTTAACCTTTTCGACAAAATTAAGGTAAGAATGTATTTTTTAATTTAAATGGAGGGTGCAGCTATTTTCCACCATCATAAAATTGTCGAAGCTTCCTGTACAATATTATAAGAATATTTTCAAAGTAAATATTTTTCTTTAATAATTATGTTACTTTTAAATGATTTAAAAAATATATATTTTACTCAAATAGTTTTGATTTCATCTTTGTCAACATACTTTGATTGATTTTAAGCATATTTGATGTTGATTTATTATGATACAAAACTTTCATATTGTATTGAAGGATTTGTGATATGTTTGAATGTGGATGTGTTATTTTTATACCATTCATGGTTTATGGAGAAAGTATTGACATTTTATATACTAGTTTTAATACGAATGTTTATGTTATTTTTAAACCTTTTCAAATGAGGAATGCATTGGACTTAGTAAGTGATGGGTAGAGCCTGCTACAACTCCTCGATGCTTCAGTAGGTCTCATGAGACAAACTAGTGTCTTGAAACAAAGCCTTGACAAAATCTTATTTGAAGTCTTGGCACAAGGCCTTTACTATGTTGTTATGATAGTCTGGAATTATGCATTCCATCGTTATGAAAGTTGTTATTGATATTGCATGTGATTATTCGACTAGTAGAATATCCATGTGAATACGTAAATGGAATTATTTAATTTTATTTCTTCCATATTATTCTGGAGTTCAAGTTTAAAAGGATTTTGTTTTAGTTATACATTGCCTTAAGAGTTTATACTTGTTTATGAAAGTTTCCGCTATATTGTTATCCTTAATGAGCATCTGAGCTCACCCCTTTCAATGTTTTATTTTTCCTTGGATGTGAAGAAGTATTGTATAACATACCAGCAGGGATATTCTGAGGGGATATGAGTTTGGACTATGGAGACTATGTTGTTGTAGTTTTTCACTCTATCAAGTAATGTAAGACTTATGAATATATCTAGTTTTTCCAAGGCTACTAAACTAATCAGTTTTTCGAGACATGATCTTTTATGATCATTCCAATGTTATGTAATAATGCACTAACTCTGGGTAACTGGGGTCGGTCCATTATAGTTGGTATCAGAGGATGTTTCGTACAAACCTTGGAAGCTAGATTTAGATAAATTCTTATTAGAGAACATCAACCTAAGATAGACTTTGAAGATTATTATAGAAGAACTTCCTAGAATTTTGGTATTGTAGATATTTTGTGATTTTTCCAAGAAATGCATCCCTGTATGGATACGAGCAGGTAGAGGTGGCTCTGGAACAGATGTACCTATAGGTAATACTTGAAAAAACCACATTGAACTATACTCGAACGACAAATGGTGCATGACAATGGGATTTTCTGCACTCTAGGTTACGACAATCCTGAGGGATATGATTAGGATAATTCTAATTTTCCTTACAAAGCATTATGAATGGTTTATGAGTATATACATCCTCAAAGATTTTTTTTATGATTATGGATTATATCCATAAATTTTTTAGTTTATGTTAAGTTTTTTACAAGTTGGGATTTATGTATTTTGGATAATAAACTATCTAGTTTATGCCATTGTTTTGAAATGGATCATAGTGGAAGGAATGAAAACTGTATCAATGAACGCACTATATGTAGGGATTTCCCTCCTGCTCAAGATAATTATAGTGGAGCTAGTGATACAACTGGTGCTGATCTTCTTATCACTATATTGGGAAAACTCACTCAGGTTATGAATAATAACTTTTCCCGTATGGAGCACCCTGATCTGCAACATGGAGGATCAATGTTTAATCGCTTCATGAGACAACAACCACCACAATTAAATGGGAGTAAAAACTACTAGGAGCTGAGAAATGGATAAATTTTTTTAGAGAAAATATTCTATGCCTTGGGGAGTAATGAAATGGAAAAAGTTTTCATGGTAGTTTACCACCTCACTGGAGATGCTGATCAATGTTGGTCATTGATTCAAAACACGAAGGAAGATAATGAAGTATTAAATATGGAATGTAGAGATTTTAAATAAATATTATTAAAAAAATACTTTCCTTATGACCATCAAGTGGACATGGAAAGACAATTTCAAAGTCTGAGGAAAAAGGAGTACGAGAATGTTGCAAAGTATGAGTCTAATTTTAAAAGGTTAGCAAGGAATGTTGAAGATTATATATGTAACCCAAGAAGTAAGATTAATAGTTTCTTTGATTGGTTAAAACCATTTATCAGTCGATCATTAGTCTCAAAATCCTTCTAATCTTATGAAGATATTGTCTCATGTGCTATCAAGACAGAAAAATAATTCTCTATGTCTTACAAGTTTAAAGTATAACAAGAGAATAAGAGATCTGCTGAACACTCTGGAAATGGAAAAAATTAGAAGAAGGGAAAAGTTTAATATCCATCCTGTAGTAAATGTTGTAAGAAACACCCTAGTACTTTCTTGAAGGGACTGAGAGTATATTACAAGTGTGGTGAAAAACGCCACCAAGCTCATGATTGCAAGGGGAAGAAAGAAGCTACTGATGTTAAATGCTACAATTGCAGAGAGATGGGACATTATTCAAATTAATGTACTAAGCATTAGGAAAACTTACCTCAGAAAAGGCCAAGGGATCAAAGCCAAGATTATTCAATCACTAATGCTGAGGTTGAAGCTCCAAAAGACGTGGTGGCAGGTAATTTAATGGTTTCATCAAGTTTAGCCAATGCTTTATTAGATTCTGGATCGTCACATTATTTCATATCTTCTCTGTTTTCTAAGAAAATTAGATATTTCCAATTTGATTTAACAATGGAGTTGTCAGTCAAAATTCCTAGGGAAATTATCAACGCAACAAATTTTTGTGAATAAGTTCCCATTAGAGCATATAAATGTTCTTTATCTACTGATATCATCGTCATACCCATGATTGAATTTTATATAATCCACTGTATGGATTGGATTTCAGACCATGATGAAAAAATTTATTGTAAGGAGAAGGAGGTTACTATTTTTGATGATGATGATAAAGAACACCTTATATTTAGAGCAGAATCGTCACCACCTAATTCTTATCTAGATCCACCCCCAATAGCTCAACTAAATTCAATTATTGGGGAGGAAGAGAATGAAATAATTGTGGTTGGGGAAAGGAATTTTCAAATAGAGGATGTACCTATTGTGAAAGAATATGTTGATGTATTTCCAGAAGATTTACCTAGACATCCTCCAGAACGAGAAATTGAGTTTTCCATTGATTTAATTCCTAGTTCAAGGCCCATATCGAAGAACCCTTATAGAATAGCCACTGTGAAATTAGTGGAACTAAAGAAACAACTAGAGTAATTGAGTAATAAGGGATTCATTCCCCCTAGTGTTTCTCCATGGGGAGCCCATGTCCTTTTTCTGAAGAATAAATATGGATCTATGAGGTTTTGCATTGACTATAGGTAAATCAATGACATGACAATAAAGAACAAGTATCCCCTACCTCACATTGATGATTTATTCAACCATCCTCATGGAGCTCAATACTTTTCAAAGATTGACCTTCAATATGGATATCATCAGTTGTGTGAAAAGAATGAATACATTCTGAAAACAATAATTCAAACCAGGTACGTGCATTACGATTTTACAGTAATGCATTTTCGCTGACTAATGCACCCTCTGTTTTCATGGATCTAATGAACAAAGTTTTCAAGGAATATCTTGATAAACTTGTAGTGGTATTTATTGATGATATCTTGGTATACTCCAAAAGCTATGAAGATCATGAAAATCACTTGTGCATTAACCTGTAGACTCTTAGAAGACATGAATTATATGGTAAGTTTAGCAAGTGGGAATTAAGGCATCAAGAGATTTAATTTCTTGGACATATTGTCTCTATGTATGGAATGTCTATTGATCTATCTAAGACAAGAGAAATTGAATAATGGCTAGCACCAATGAGTATAATCGAGGTACGCAGTTTTTATGGTTTAGCAGGTTATTATCGATGTTTTGCCCAAAATTTTTCCCGGTTGGCTAACTCATTAACAAAGCTCACACAAAAGGGGTTAAATTTGTTTGGACAAAAGAGTGTGAAGAATGTTTCTAAGAACTGAAGAGAAGATTATTCAATGATTTTATCTTGACTCTACCATCAGGGAATGATGGGTTTTTTATTTATAGTGATGCTTCAAAGAGAGGACATGGTTGTGTCCTTATGTAGAATGATAAGGTTATTGCCTACGCATCACAATAGCTAAACATTCATGAGAAAAACTATCCTACTAATGTTTTTTAGTTAGCAGCTATAATATTTTCTTTGAAGATAAAGAGAAATTATCTTTATGGTGAAAAATGTGAGATATATACCGATCAAAAGAGTTTGAAGTATATTTTCTTAGAGAAAGAACTCAACATGAGGCAAAGGAGATGGCATGAACTACTCAAGGATTATGATTGCACGATACACTGCCACCCGAGGAAGGAAAATAAGGTGGAAGATGCTTTGAACAGAAAATATCATGCAGTTTTGAAGAAGAGGAGAGTTAAAAAGGATCGTATATACATAGATCTAGTAATGATGGATATGGGAATAACCATGGAAGGTAAAACATCAATGATTTTTCAAATTGTTGCCAATCCATCTTTACGAGAAAGGATAAAGAGTTCTCAGACCAGTGATGAAGAGTTTCAAAAGAAGATTAAAGATGTGAATGATGGGAGATTGATTGAATTTGTGTATGAAGATGGAATTTTGAAATTTGAGAAGAGAATTTGCGTTCCTGATATACCTGATCTAAAAAAGGGAATTATTGGACGATGCTCATAGTTCCAATTTCTCTATACACCCGGGTAGCACTAAGATGTATAGAGATTTGAAGGAACATTTTTTTGGGACAAAATGAAGAGGGAGATAGCTGATTTTGTGTCAAGGTGTATAGTTTGTCAACAAGTGAATTCTTGAAGGCCACAACCTGAAGGAGTTATACAACCTCTTCCTATACCTGAGTGGAAATGGGATAATATTATGATGGACTTTGTCAAAGGACTACCAAGGACTCTTAGAAGGAACGATGAAATATGAGTCATTCTTGATCGTCTTACCAAGTGCGCACATTTTCTCGCTATAAGAGAATATTTGATAATTGAACGACTAGTAAGACTATATATTAATGAAGTTGTGGGACATCATGGAGTACCACTATCGATTGTTTCTGACTGTGATCCTAGTTTTACATCAAGATTACGGAAAAGTCATTAGAAAGCCCTAGATACTGAATGTTGTTTGAGCACTTCCCACCACCCTCAAATAGATAGAAAATCAGAACGAACTATTCAAACCTTATAAGACATGTTGAGATCATGCTCACTTGACTTTCAAGGTATGTGGGATCAAAATTTAACTCTGGTAGAATTTTCATATAATAATAGCTTCCATTCAAGTATTCAGATAAAACCATATGAAGCGTTATATGGAAAGAGATGTCGCACACCTACCTATTTGGATGATGTAGGTGGATGAAAACTCATAGGACTAGAACTTGTGGAGGAAACGATGGAAAAGGTGAAGGTAATCCAAACCCACATCAAAGCAGATCAATGTAGGCAGAAGGGCTATACCGATAAGCGAAGGAAGGATTTGAAATTTCTGGTCTGAGATCATGTTTTCTTGAAGGTATCTCTATGGAAGGGTGTTATACGTTTTGGTAAGAAGGGTAAATTGAGTCCCAGGTACATCATACTATTCAAAATTCTAGAACGAATTGTGGCTGTAGCTTACCGTTTGGCAATGCTGCCAAGTCTCTCCAAAGTTCACGATGTGTTCCACGTATGACTATTGGGAAAATACATGCCTGGCCCAATGCATGTAATCACCTATGAAGAGTTAGAAATAGAACCCGATCTATCTTATTGCAAAGAGCCCCTTAGGATTCTTTATACGAGAGAACAAGTATTGAGAAACCGAATGACTCGTCTGGTAAAAGTTCTATGGAGAAACTATAAGATGGAAGTGGCAACATGGGAACCCAGGGAACTTATGATGAAGAATGACCTGAGTGTTTTTATACAGTAATACTCTAGAAATTATGAGGACAAAATTATTTGAAGGGGGGAGAATGTAACACCCCAAGCTTCCATGGTACGTTTCCTTTTGAATAACGCAATAGCTTGCATTGTACACAACTTCAAGATTCTAACACACCACGACCAATCAAAGTAGCCGTTATGAATAGTAATACCAAATTTTTAAAATTTTAAAAAATTTATCTTTCAAAATGGACTTCATTTCTGGATTTGGAATATCGAAATTAGCTTAGGGTGAATTTTAGGTGTTTTTCTGAAACTTTCAATTTTTGATGAGTAGTGAAAAACACTGAGTTATAGTTTAAAACAAAATTTTTTATTTAAATAATTAGTTATTATATTTAAATTTATTTTAGGTAAAAATAGATACATAATACCTATATAATTTCAATGTAATTCATTTGAATCATTTTATAATAAGTTTAGATATATAAAAATTTTATTAAACTTTTCACTGTCTTTTACCTACCTCCTAGGAGAATTTGAAAATTCTCATAAAACGTAATTTTACCACGTTTTTGAGTTGAATTTTAAAAATCCAAGACACACGGTTGATATCTGTAAGTAAAATGTGGTTCAATAGAATGAAAATAATTTTCAGTGAATAGTAACTTTTTACTTTTATTTATCATGATTAAAAGTAAATAGGGTAATTAAAGGTAAAAATGATATTAATATTACCCTAAAACATGTCCTAATTCTATTTTATAAGTATAGTTTGACAAAAAACAACCTTAGGAATAAAATATGAACCTTTTTGGTTCACTTTGATTAGATTAGGAAACTTGTTATTATTTTATTTAAATAAGAGTTAAAACAGTTAAAATCAATGTTTAATAACTAAAACATTTTTAATATAGGGTTATATATAAGATAAATTGGAATATAAATATTAATTATAAAGATAATAAGATTTCCAACATAATGGTATTTTATTTATATTTTTAGGCATTATATAAGATAAATTATTTATGACACAATGATGATTTAGTAATTCCCTAATTAATGAAATATTAAAATAATTAATATTATAAATATCCAAATAAATGTAATTTGAGACTTTTTATGAGTTACACTAATTTTATAGGGTAATATGACATGTTAGTATTGGTTAGGTTAATTGTTTTCTAAGTAATAATGCTGTTATAAATTTAGCAGAAACAAAATACCAAATAGTGTCAAAATTGACATAAAAGAGTTTTTAAAACAAATATTATATTATTAATTGATATTACTTTCAAAAAAATTTAAGGTTCTTCTAATGAACTTATATAATGATAGGGGTATCATTAATTAACCAATTGGGGTTCTCTTGGAAGTATATAGTATGTTTATTAACAATATAATATAAAAATACAAATAGGCATGGTAAATGTCAAACTATTTAACTAAGAGTTAATTCTAAATTATAAAGTTAATATAGTGACCCAAACCTATCTAAACCATATTGGTTTAGTGTATTTTGACCCATACCCAGCTTATATTTTAAATAATCAAATTTGGAGCCATTATAAAACGAAAATCATTTTATTATAAAATGATATTTCTAGCTTTTCCTAAGGTGCCCCTAACCCCTTTTATAAAAGCGCACTCCCCCATATCTCTAATTCAGACCTTCAATTCCATTTTCCTAAGTCAAAATATGCCCAAATACCCTCCCAACTGTCCTCCCTTTATCCTAGAGGCCCTACTTTAGTCAGAAATCCAAATTAAGAATCCCTTTTGATCTAATCAAAAGGAAGAACCCGAAGAAGAGGTGAATATTTCATCACCTCTTTCAAGTTCCATTCTTCTTCCACTTCATTTTTTTGTTTACATTATAAAATAATAACTCTAGTATCTTCTATATACTATGATGTTATTATAAATATGGTACAACCAAATTCATTATTCTATCCATCCTTTGAATGACTTGTCACCATACGTGCATATGTACGACTTACCGTCTCCACATCGTGGTGTCATTGTTATTCAATACATTATTATTTGGATGGGTATAATAATGATGTGAAATTGATGTAAATAATAAATATAACATGATAATTATTCTTTATATATATTATATAACATCCAATTATATATTATTTTACTATCAAAATAATGATATTGTCGCTCGTGTGTACGTACGGATTACCGTCTCCACGAACGCGATGAGATTCATTCCCCATCGTATCTATTCAAGACTAATTTTCATTAGATGATTAAAAATAATGTTTAAATACTTGATATCATTCTTGATATGAATAAGATACATCCCATCCACAAAAAATATTACTCACATAAACAATAATATAAATGAAAATGAATCCGTTAACACCAGAAACAACGGTAATACTAAGATATTATTAATAAAGCAATGTTAAAAGATCTTATATGATATCATATTAATGTATATTAATCTTGCATTATTTAATAATAATTATTTCATCATTATATAGGAGGTTAACCTACCCTCGACCAAGGAAATGTTTAAGGTAAGGGTTTATTTCACAATCTCTTCATTATCCGAGGTTGTTTATACGTAATTATCTACTGGGACCTCTTTATCATCCACATCCATGTTTCTTTAAATTTTTTTTCAAAACATTCATACTATTTTATAAAATATGGGTTAAAGTAATTTATACCCTTGTTTTACTTTTTATAAGATGTTTATAAAGGAATATTTCTTTCATTTTCCAAACAAGGTCTGTCTTAAGATTTTTTAAAAAATTATGTTAAGAATGTCTTTTTTTTAACTTATACGGTGGGTGTGGATATTTTACACCATTATAAATTTTTTGAAGCTTCTCTTAAAAGTTTATAAGAATATTTTGAAATTAAATGTTTTCTTTTATAATTATGTGACTTTTTAATGATTTCAAAAAAGGATATTTTTCTCTCAAATAGTTCTGATTTCTTCTTTGTCAACATCCTTTGATGGATTTTAAGCTTATTTGAAGTTTATTTTTTATGATAAAAAAATTCATATTGTATTGAAAGATTTGTGATATTTTTGACTATGGATGTGTTATTTTTATACCATTCATGGTTTACGTAGAAATTATTGAAATTTCATATAATAGTTTTAATACGAATGTTTATGTTATGTTTAAACCTTTTCATATGAGGAATGAATTGGACTTTGTAAGTAATGGGTGGAGCTCACTATAGATCCTCGATGCATTGGTAGGTCTCATGAGAAAAACTAGTGTCTTGGAACAAGTCCTTGACAAAATCTTATTTTTAGTCTTGGCACAAGGCCTTGACTATGTGGTTATTATAGTCTGACATTATGCATTCCATCATTATGAAAGTGGTTATTGATATTGCATGTGATTATTCGACTAGTAGAATATCCGTCTAAATAAGTAAATGGAATTATTTCATTTTATTTTTTCCATATTATGATAGAGTTCAAGTTTAAATGGATTTTGTTTTAGTTATACATTTCCTTAAAAGTATATGCTTATTTATGAAATTTTCCACTATATTTTTATCCTTACTAAGAATCTAAGATCACCCCTTTCTACATTTTATTTTTCCTAGGATGGGAAGAAGTATTTTATTACGGACCAGCAGGGATAGTCTAAGGGGATATGAGTGTGGACTATGGAGACTATGTTGTTGAAGTTTTTCACTTTATCATGTAATGTAAGACTTATGAATGTCTCTAGTGTTTCCAAGGCTACTAAACTAATATGTCTTTTGAGACTTGATCTTTTGTGATCATGCCAATTTTATATAATAATGAACCGACTCAGGGTAACTAGGGTTAGGGTGTTACAAAGAGGGTCCATCATAAGTTCTCCACTTCTCACAAACCGATTTTTAGAGAATAATGTTCCCTATACGCATAATAATTCAGTTAGTGTGGGGAATCATTCCTATAAATACATGTGGATTAATTATATCTTTTAATAGATATATAGAAATTTCCAAAGCTTATTTATTTGGCCCAACCATAAAAAATTATAAAATCCCCATTTACTATGTATGGGTAAACCTTGTGTGAGGTAAATACTTGTTACCAAGTTATTTTGATATGGAATGATCCTTCTATATTCTTTCAATTTTCTCAAACCAACTAAAATATATGACCAGGGAAGTCCGAATCTTCATTATATTTCTCCAGATTTTGGAAATGGATTGTCAATTTCCAAAGGACACCTTTTTTTGAATATGCGTAATATTCCCATGTTTGAATTTTCATAAATCACCCACAAAAAAAGAACTATTTAATAGAAGAAAATTCATCGACATGAGAGATCTGTTCTATATCCGTAATCCCCAACAAAATCTCCTCCTCATGTCACTCCTTAGATTCAAAATTCCATAGATGGAGTATTATAATCTTACCCTTCATTTTTGATGTTGATGAAACATTACTATACATATTACCATGAAAAGGGTAAATCACTTGCTTTTGGTCAAAGCTAAGTGACCATAAATTATATCCTAAAAATTTATTTATTGTAAGACATTAAAACACATGGTTTATATTTTAGATGCATTACAATAAACTGAACTATGATTCATCCTTCTTTAAAGATGAAAAATTCATGTCGGAGTGGTTTCCAATTCAACACTAGTGACATTATAGATGTCCTCATCATTCTATGACATCTTATGTGGATAAAAAACTCTTATTGGTCATAGTAAATATAGATTTTCAGAGAACCTAAGGTAATTGGTAATAGGAAATAAAATTCTTGGGGACACCATTTTTTGAATATGCATAATAAACCTAAGTTGGATCTACCTAAACCACTTTAAAAGACCTTTCTGCAAGAGGAAATTGCATCCTTAGGAGATACCTATTCTGTCTCTATAAGTTCTAAAAACATCGCGCATGAAACCATACTTCATGCACTACATTTACTCCTTAGGTACTTGTCTAAAATCACTATTCAGATATGTAAATCACAAAATTTTGATTAATAAAATCCTCTTTATACATTTTAAAATTATTGGGAAATTCTTGGACAATAATACCTTTCAGAGTCATCACCCCATAATTCATAGAAAATTATTTTTGAAAAAAAAACATTTTTTTCAATAGTCTAGAATGTGAGACTCAAAAATTCCCACAAAAGTTGATTCATGCCCGCTAAGTCTGCACTATAGTGGAATTAGGAAAATATTTGAGCAGTAACTGAAAAGATTCAAAGTTTGTATGGGTTTCCATGTAACACTATAAATGGTTAATACTATGTTCACTAAGTCCCTTGGATCAGGAAAAAAATAGATCATTACATGATTTTTCATCCAAATAAGATGACAGTAGTTTTATGATGACAATAATTAAACTTTTACCCATTGATTAGAAATTATATAAAATAGATCACTTCAACTTGATTATCCTAGTTTGTGATTGAGAGTATTATATAGTGATAAAACCATTATGGTTTTGAGGAAAATTATATTTTGAAATACTCTAAGTTATGAATGATCGATACTACAGGCTAAGATAAAGGAGAAGTACTAAAGTGTGAATAAGTATTTATTTATCTATCGAATTGGAAAAAAGGATGAGCATCTACATCCTAGAATTTGTTCCTTACATTTATGTGTAATTAGAAACAAATCAAATGTCTACATTAAGACTTGGACTTTTTTTGTTCATAAAACCTACTGATGATTGAAAGGAGCTTTCAAGTGCCTGTTCAAGATTGGTTATTTTCCTATCTTTAGATTCATCTCATGGGAGAGATTTTTTAATAAGGGCCCTTATCTCCTAACCCCTCTCTTTAATTGATTATTTTCCTATATTCATTGATGATATCTAGATTTTTATCATAGTTACATGAGCCTCAAATTCTTTTTGCTCTATAGTTTGTGCAACCATCTAATCATGAAATTGTGATTTTTCAGAAACTAAGTGATGAATCGGGATAGAAGTATCATTACAAATTATAAATGATGATTTTGAATATTAAACTGGATTATATCACATTCACAAATAGACAAATCTTCCTAAAAGATGAGAATTTTATGGATGAGGACATGAAATAGCTGGTAATCAAACCCACCTATGATAAATACAAAGAAAAAGTTAAAAATAGCTATCTATATTGCTTAAAATCTCTAAGAATGTTGTCTCCATGATAATAGTGTAAATTTGGCTCCAAGACCATTTTTGTAAAACATGATATTAAATAATATCATTGGGATATAAAACCCATCCCTTTATTGTTAGTGGTTTATAATTTGGGATCACATTTGTAGTGGATGGGCTTCGTCCAAATTGTGACACAATTATGGGAAAGTTCTCCACCACCGCATCCTTGAGTTTAATTTTTTGGGACATTGTCAGTAAGTTTAGTGCATGTCAGTGGAGTGTTCAAAAAATGTGATCTTAAACCAATGTCATTGGGGTAACCAACATTGTCAACCGTGAGTTTGGATCCACTCCCAACCTAAGGTGAACACAAAAATGAGGCTCCCATAGGATATATTGAATGATTTGAATCCTGATCTTCTCCCTTTGAAATTAGTGTAGGGAGAATGACTTGAAAAGGACTTGGATAAGCTAAGGGATTATTCACCTATCAGAATTGGTTTTTCTAATATCCCATTTGGGAAGTACTCTATCTACGTCTTTCCATAACCCTAAGAAAAATTGTTCAGTTGTTAATATAAGGTTGATGAATTTTAATTTCAGAATCGTCACACATAATTAATAACCACCATTAGTGGAGGATGGCCCGATGTGACTCCTTCTTTATTTCAATGAGAGGTAGGGTGGCAACCTATTGAATTCCTCACAATTACCATGAGAATATATAGGGATCATAAGGTTCAAAAATGGTCACCCAATATGTCTGAGTAGCAAGAAACCCATATCAGATTAAGATAGTATAAGATAATTTCTCTAACATTACTCCACCATTTTTTGTCAGCATTCCATATAGTTTCAGGTAACGAGTGAAAAAATAGTCATAATCCATTAACAAATAAATAGAATAATTGATTCCCAAATATTTACGGAAAACATAGGGAATATTATGCATCATTGGGTGAAATGTAGAATGAATGATCATTTTAGTACATTGATACTTATTACATTGAAGGTGTCATGTTACCCATCTCTATAAAAACTAAAAGGGCCCCCTAAGGTGATGTGGGGACCTTCCCTCTAGAATATGAACCATCAACTCATAAATACGCGTGAGGGTAGGAAATGTGAAATTGATAATATATCCCCATCATCATATTCACCATTATATGGGTGTAGACCCTAACACTAATGTTAGAATCATGAGAGGGTAAGAGACACACACTCAAAAAACATGGTGAGAAACCTGGCCAGTCCAATGTTTTGAGAAATTTTGACCAGACCCTATAGAACCATAAAGTATGGAGGTATTCCATGTCAGAGGCCCAATATAAGTCAAGAACACCTCAAGATTGTTGATTTGGACGATCCATGGTGTGGTGAACCTTTTTCCTAAGACCATTTGCTTTTATGAATAACTTTATCTAGTCTCTAAATGGAATAAGTGAAGCTGCATGAAGGGGGTGACCCAAAGATTTACCTTTAGTGACCAATATGTCTCTTTCTAATGGAGAGACTTGTTTGGTGTCTTACCAAGTCTTAGTTTCTATAATTAATTCATCATAAATATTTTCAAGAATGGGAAGTCTTCTCAACTCGTAAAAATCCCATAGACCAATCCCAACATCGCCATGTGGTAAATGGAATTTTTTCCTTCCCAAACACCAATGAATGTTAAATTTAGAAAAAAAATATTGTAAAATACACTAAAAACTTGTAAATAAATGATTATTGATAAAATCCAATGAACTCCAACCATAGGAAACAATCTATGCAATTATAGGGCACCTAGAATGCATAATCCAATTTGAATAAAAAATAACTCCAAACCACAAGTCCAACTTGGAGATCCACCCACCGTTAGGATTACCTCAATATAGGTTGAAAATTGTAGGATAATCTTGAAATGCAGATTGTTAGGATACGTCAAGATTATTCTTGTTACATTGTGTCCATGAGGATCCATTCAGAATGAGAAAATTCTATTGACTTGATTTAGGAGTAATGTTTTATGTAAACAATATGTTCACTTGAACCCAATATGATGATGATTAAAACCAAGAAGATATAATATTATGTCTAGTTGATGGAATTGGAGCATTTTATTGGAGCCCAAAGTTGTATAAAAGAAGTCTGTTAGACAATGGGTATCCTAGAAGCTCTGAAGAAAGAAGGATTTTCAGAATAATTTCCAGAGGAATGATATGATATTGGGGGTCATCTTCGACGTTCCTGGCTATATTATTTAACTTCTCAATACAATTTAATGTAGAAACTTATGTAGGATCCATTTTCTATATGGTTTCAACAACAAAAAATATCTATAGAGTTGATATGTTTAAAAAGTATGCATTAAAAATAATGTGAAACTCCATAGTGTGATACACATTCCGTGCACCATCTTCCTATGATAAATTTGGTCTATTCATGAAGAATCAAGCTAGGAGACTGTTTTACTATATAGGTTAGAGGAAATACCTTCACAGTTGATGATCTCATGTTAAGAGAAAATATTTTCCACAAAGAAGAGACACTATACAGGATTAGAAATCACGATGTATCTATAAAAGGTTAATTTCATAAAATAGATATAGTAAATTAAAAATTATATGAGTCTACCCTATTTATAGGAAGGGACCCTTTTTGGGTCCACATGAATACAATAAAGAGGTAAAAATTGGATCAATTACTTAATCAGTATAAACTCATCTTGATCCTGATTGAATCCAATTATGATTGAGGGAATTTTTTGGGCCCAAAAAACACCCAATGGAAGCTGAGAATACTTTTATGAAATAATTTCATAATTTTTTGGGGTAAAAAAAACTTGATGAAGGAAAAAATGTTAAAGGATGAAAATCTATAAGGGATGGATATGTTCTATATAGAAAACTCACTATACAGACTCCCTCCCCATATAAAAATCAAAAAATGAAATCTTTTGTAGGATGTGGTGGTGTTATCTTATGACCATGAATGAATCCATATCATTTTTGGGGAAGGAGGTTGTTTCTAATCCCCTTTAAATGACCATACCTCATAAATTATAGGTGGTTTGTGGGCCTGGATGATGATTTCCGTCACCCATAAATTAAATCATTTGTGAGTATCGACGTACTTAATTGGGATCCCACAAATGAAGGCCCTGCAACCCACTGTATATGATTAGACTTCCCAATAGTTGGTTTCTTTTCCACTCTATAAAAAATTAAAAAGGGGGTCCAAAGTGACAAGAATGTAAAAGTGGAAGACAATGTGATAGACTTTGATTTTGATAAGGTAAACCTTCCATATAACATTAAGTTATAAACGGAACTCACCCAATGATCCACAAACCCAAAAAACCTTTACAGACACCATTCCAAAAATCATAAGAAATTGGAATCATTGAATTCCATCAACACATGTAGTAAAAATATACATATAGGGATCCATATCCCATGTAGGAAGATGTTATGTGGGAAGAACATGGACTCATGGAGAAAAGCACTAAACAGAGTCAACCAATGCCCATATAAAAAATTGCTACATGGGAGGAACCCTGGACCATATTGAAAAATGCTATATGGATGGAACCTGATCCCATATAGAAACACACTATGTAAAATGGGGCATAATAGGGTTTATAAGTTTTCCACTCGCATCGCTCTCATACAACATTCCATTCAGTTGCACTTATGCCCTCCGTAACCATTTTAATGGTATCAGTCCAACTCCTCTTCCAAAACTACCTGATGTGTATGATAGATTTATTTAACTAACCTATATTTCATCTAAAATGTACATACCTATGGTAAGCGAGGACTTTCTAGTAATCTCATTAAAAAGGGGGTCATTAGAATGATCTCAAATGAAAATTCCCATGGTAATAAGGGTCCCAACCTTTGAGGTACCCATGTGAACATCCCCATTTTAGATATTGAGGGGAGCCACATGACTTTCCATTCAATGGGGGATAGTAATAGAACCTTCTATTTTCCTATCTGAAATTGGTTCATAAGCATCCATCCAAATGTAATCCCCCTATAGGAGGAGGATCAAACTTACTTTTCCTTTTGAAGGGGGTCGGTGATGGATCTTCCCTCCTCCTATTCATCTGTCTAGGGTATGAATAGAAAAGATGAGATGGGTTCTAGATTAAACCATTTATCTCTACTTATATCTATATCACTTTGGGCCTTATCCTCATCCCTAAGTAGAAAAAAATCAGATTATGTGGTTTTTGGATCTACAGTTTCCTCTTGTTTCTCACAGTGAGAATGACTCACATGAGATTAGAGGTTAGCAGTGGTCACGAAATCCACATGATCAAAAGAACACATGCCTCCTATGAGTTTTAAGCCCCTCAAAACCAAGTCAATATCCTCTCAAGAGGTTATATTCATAACGAGACATACCTTTAAAAGAAAATATTATCCATGAAGTAAGAAAATGAGCCTCCTTCTAAGTGTAAGCCCCTCCAAACCGCTCAGTACTATGTGGGATTTGATTCTCAAATAACTAGGGTATGTAGGAATCCTTTGCTATGGTCCTAAACCAACACCCCAATTCACCATAATCATCTCTGGTCGATACACCTATTAGGGTTATATCCAACATGGAGTTCCATATTTTAATACCCTTAGATTTTGTGATTTATTTTTTTTCTAATTAATTCAATATTTTTGAAACTTTTCCCTGCACGTAACACTCAATATAGTTTTTTTATTATTATATAAAAGTACAATGTTTAAATTACATTATATGAAATTGAATGTTAAGATTTCACTATTTGAAACACCAACTTGGATTGTGTTACACACAACAGTAAGTTTTTACGAAACAACACTTTACTATTATAATTTTTAAATGAGATAGTTATAACATAAATATTAAACAAAATAATATGAATAATAAAAACTAATTTTCAAATGTTTCCACATAAATAAAACAAATTTATAATTATATTTATAATTTTTGGTTAAGTATTTAGTTGTCTAGAAATAATAGTTTCTTAAAGGAACTCATTTTTATGTCCTTTTTTGAACAATAATAAAATTTATTTTAGTAACACATAGAATTTTAATTTGGTAAAATAAAAATAATTTTTGAATTCAGAATTTCAAATTTAACATAAGATAAATTTTTAGAATTTTTTGAGACGTTTCAATTTTTGATGAATTGTGAAAAATACTACATTGTAGTTAAAAATTTAATTTTCCTTTTTAATAATTATTATATTGTAAATTTATTTTATTGTAAAATTAGATCAATTAAACATATATTAATCCAATTTATGTCATTTGAGTCATTTTTTGTTAAAATTATATATAAAAACTAATTGAACTTTTGAACCTCCTTTTTACCACCTCATCGCTACGTCTAAAGGTTTAGTGTTAAAATTAATTTTTCCAATTTTATTAATTGAATTTAAAAAATTTTAAATACACGGTAGTAATCAGTATGATATTTATACTCAAATGTGATCAAATAATTTTTTTGTGAATAGTAACTTTTGTATTTTTTTACCGTCGTTAATGGAAAATCAGGTAATTAAGGGTAAAAAATAATTTTATAATCATTATAAAGTTATGATAAAACATGTACTAATTTAATTGAAAAATTTTATTTCTTCAAAAATAATCCTTAGTATGAAATTACAACCTTTTTAATCCACTTGGTTAAGAATACGACATTTATTTTATTTTATTTAATGATAAGTTAAAATTTCATGCTAAATTGTTTTAATAACTAAATAATTTTTAATATTAGGTCATAGAAAAGATACATTATACTCTAAATTTTAATTTGAAAGATAATAAATTTATATTAATTATGATATTTTTTTTAATTTTATTGAGAAGAAGTAATTTAATTAAAGGCTTCTATAACGATGATGCTGTAATTTATTAATTAATGGAAATATCAAATAAATGATATTAAAAATATTAAAATAAATATAATTTAACATAATTAATGACATACACTAATTTTATAGAAAATTTTAAATTTTAGTGATATATTATAATCATCGGTTCATTGTTATCATGTTGTTAGTATATGTTTAAAAAGAAAAATAATGAATTGTATCAAAATTGACATAAATGATACTTTGAAATAAATGACATTTTATTAAATGATATAAAATACATAGAAATATAAAATTAGTCCAAATAACTATAATAAGGGTAAAAATTTCATCAATGATCCACTTTTTTCTCATTTAACATTTTATAGTAAATAAATTAACATTAAAGATTAAAAATCAATGTTGTTATGTTAGAAGTTAAACGGTGTAAATAAGGGTTAAATCCAAAAGGTAAGGTTAATATTATGACCTAAAATTGACTTAAAACAATTGGTTGAGAGGATTTATGACCATATTAATCTTATCTTAGATATAACTTACTTTTTAACTATTTTAAATTGAAAATCAATTTATATTAATTTAATATTTTTTGAGTTTCCAAGAGTGACCCTCCCATCTCTTATAAAAAGGAACCTCCTCCCCGAGTTCCTCACACCACCTTGATAGTTAAAGGAGTAAAATACAATAAAAATTTATCTTTAAAACTTCCCTAGTAACGTTGTTGAGTTTGTTTTCTTCTCAAAAGACCAATTTTAGTGTCTCTAAGATGAGATGTAGTGGGAGATCGTCGAAGAAGAAGTAATCTTCTTACCGAATCTTTCACAATTGTTTCTTATTCTACTTCCTATTCATGTATTGATTCCATTATAATTGAAAAAATACAGTATAAAATATATGATTACCTGTTATAGTTACCATAGAACAACCATATTCCATCTTATATTCATCCTACCAAAAATGAAAGTACCATGCGTTCGAACATGCAACTTTCCATCTCCACGCTGTGGTGTGACCAGTTTTTCATCACTAATTTATTTGGATGTGTATAATTATAGATATAATGGAGATAAATAAATAATATTAAATTATTATTAATTAATATACCATCTAATTACTCACCCCTTTTCTATTAAGTAAATGATATTGTCGCTCGTGCATATGTAAGACCTACCGTCTCCACGATACGATGAGATTCATCTTCCATGCTAACCAATAAAAAAATGATTATAAAATTTATATAGTGAGTTAATATGAAATATATAATATAATAGTGATAATATAATAATATATATACACATATATTTTATTTACCTTATTTCATTTAGTACGAAAAGAAAACAGATACAACGTTCATGTGTACATACGACTTACACTCTTCATGAACGGTGTATTAAATTTGATATATATATCTTTTATCTATTTATTTAATAAATATATATTCTATATATATAATTTTTTACATTATATAGATAATAAAATAATTATCTAACACTACTACAAAAACAGGAAAGGGAAGCACTAAACCTTTATCAGTGCTAAAAAAAGAGTTGATAAAGGGGAATGTTTATCAGCGCTAAAAAAAGGGCTGATAAACCCCCCCTTTATCAGCGCTTTTTTTAGTGCTGATAAAGGGGGGATTTATCAGCACTTTTTCCTACTGGTGATAAATTTTATGTTTAAAAAAATCAGGAAAAATAAATTATTGTTATAAAATTATATTTATATTGATATAAATATAATATATAATTTTTATATATGTTTTAGATACATATAAATAGACTATTAAATATAAAATATAAGAAATTTAATGATAATGGATTTAAAATATTTATGAAATATTATTAATTAATTAAATGTTAATTATTATCAATTAAAAATCATTTGATTAAAATTTGAAGGAACGAAAAATCAAAACAATTAATAAAAGATCTAAAATATGTTGAAAATGTAACTCAAACTTTAAAAGGCCATAACTTTTGATCCGGGTGTCCGTTTGAGATCTACAACATATCAAATCAAAGTATACGATTAGTTCTACACGCTAGTGACCAAGCCAAAGCTTTTGTCACATTATTTGAGGCTAAAAAAGGCCCAAAAGTCCTCCAAAAGTGAGTTTTTAGTCAAGATACCCAGATTTGTTAAAATTAAAATAGGGAAAACTTTTGATACAAATGTTTGTTATCCCTGTACCACATATAATATTGAATATTGTTTCATTTTCTTCGATTTTAATGGTTGTGGAGTTGAAACGAGCTTCTCAATTGTATGTTATGATTGTTTTAACATTCTATGGCTTTTCAAATACATATATATATATATATGTATTTATTTGTAAATATATATGTGTCTCTGTGTGTGTGTGTTGTATATATGTATGTATGTATGTATTTATTTATTTATAAACACACTTAAAAAAAATATTTCTTAAATGTATTTAAATCTAATGTTATAAGTATATATTAATATACAAATAAATATACAGATAAAAATTTATAACTAAATATATATATATAAATAAGTAAATATAATTATATTTTAATATACGAATGAATATATATATACTAATATATGAATAAATATATTTATATTTATATTAATATGAATATGTATCAATATATGAATAAATATAACTATATATTTATATATATAGATATATCATTAAATATAGAAAAAAATGAAATAGCTTAGTGGTAATGGTGCAACTGTGAAAGGGAGAGGATGCGGGTTCGAGTTCGGGTGGTAGCAGAAAGGGGTGAACATGTGTGAGGATATGCGGGAAGGGCAGCGTGCGGGAGACCTCCTAGAGCTGACAAATGGGGGTCAAACGATGTTAAAATCTCTCCCCACAATATTTAAAACTTTTTTATTTTTTTTTAATTTTATTGACTTTTATCAGTGTTTTTTAAAAGTGCTAATAAAGGTCCCTTTTATCAGCACTAAAAAAAGCACTGATAAAGGGGACTTTTATCAGCGCTTTTTTTAGCACTGATAAAAGGGGCATTTATCAGAGCTTTTCAGAGTGCTGATAAAAGGGACCCCCTATATTAGCATTGATCTTTACATCGCTTTTTAGCACCGTTAAAGCCCATTTTGAGCGCTGATATAGGCCGTTTTTGTAGTAGTGTAAGTAATAGTATCAAGTATAACAAGTCAAAACATGTACGATAAACATTGCTGTTATTACACGAAATGTATGTTTTAACATGGAATTGTTAATAAATCGGTAATATAAAGTTTTAAATGAGTCCTAAATGATATAATAAATATTATTATTATTATAATAAATGTTCATAATTTGTCTAAAACCACTATAAAGATGTTTGGGATATGTTTGGGGGGAATCAGACCTAAGGTATGAGATTTTTGTCTCACCATTACTTCATTAAGACACATGACTCACACAATACTTATTTCATTGATGTAGTGTATATAATTTCCATGAATTTTTTTATGAGTATTAAACATATTATAATGGTATTTTGACATCTATATAGTTTATTTTATTTAATGGGAAATACAATTCTACTGATTATAAACTTGTAAGCGTTAAATTCATAATCTCATTTTGTTTGAGTTTTTTATATATATCTATTTGAATATATTTTTCATATTTGTCTAGGATTTTTAAAAATGTATTCCAAAATATTTTTACTATTATTATAACTTTTTAAATTCATTTTTACCCATTAATAACTTGTCATTAAACTATTGGAAAGGAATATTTTTTCATTTTTGTGTTGAGGTTCTTTTTTTGACTTTTCCAGCAAAAGTATGAGAAGAATGTTTTTTAACTTATAAGACATGAGATTGATTTAACACTATAATGACGCCTTAATTAATTAAATATTAATTAAAAATATTAAAAAAGTGTTTTCAAAGAAAATTATTTCTTTTAAAATTCCACATCATTTTATGAAAAGAAAATGTTTTCAAAGTAGAAAAGATATTTTCCTCATGAAATGTTTTAAAATATCTTTCCAAATTATTTTCCACCCATGATAAAATCTATTGGTGTTACTCATTAATTTCTAGGAAATGATTCATAAGATCCATTAATATTCTTTATTTGAATGGTTCCATTTTTATTGCGTGATGTTTATAAAATTTGTTTCTATTTTATGGGTTATAAACTTATGACACTCACTTCTTTTCATGGGTTATGATTTGATGAAATGATTATAAAACCTATATCTTTTATATAGTCCCTGCTGTGATTACTTGTTTGTTATACCCATTTCATTTAATGGGTTTTGATATTAATTTTTATGATATTGTGGAAATGTATATAAGATTTCATTATGAGTTGGTTGTGACCTATATCTCCCTCTAATACACAGGGTAATTATTTATGTATCATGAGATAATGATGAGAACCATGTCGATGAGATTGATCCAATATAGGAAGACGTAAAAACCCAATCCAATATGGATGATGGGGAAAATATATCCAATATGGGAAGATGGTAAAACCCGATCCACTCTGGGAAGATGGGAAAACCCAATCCAATATGGGAAAATGGGGAAACACATTCCACTTTGGAAAGATAGGTAAACCCGATCCAATATGTAATGATGGGAAAACCTATCCTTTACAAGGAAAGGATTATGACTTGGGATGATGGTGTGTCTTGCCCAGTAGGTGTAGTCCCCATGAAGTTCCTTGATAAGTTCTAGCAATGCGTCTTCACATACATGGAATAATGTTACATTTCTATGTGTATGAAACAATTATATGTATTACTATTTTTTTGTGATTTCATGGATTAAGTTTGTGATATCTTTAAGATTCATGTCTTATTAAATTCTAATATTTATTCCATGATTCATTTTTATGATCCTTAAAATGTAGGTTATGATCATCTATTTTCATGATAATGTTATCATACCCTTATTCCCATGATTATGGTTACATATTTTTTCTGTTTACCCTTACTGAGAATATGAGATCACCCTTTGTTATATTTATTTTCCCTAGGATACGAAAAAAGGTAACGAGTATAATATGTCAAAAAGGGTCTAGATATAAATAAATAGACATGAGAAGAAGTAGATTTATTATGAACTAACTATTTATGTTTCAAATTATCCAAATGAAGTAAACTAATATGGAATTTTGGAGTATGTTTTTTGTAATATTTTATATATTCTTCAAAGGTGATGTAATTTCCATGTAAGTCATGCTTTGGTCATTATACATATTCATTTCAGTTCACTTTTCATCACCATTCTTATTAGTTCATATTCCCAATGATATTACACCCCACTTGGGACACCACATCTCTTCGAGGAATTTCAAGAAGCTTTGACATAAGTCTCACACAAAAATTTGACTAGGAACTATCTGGATTGGCATCCTTACAGAATTAAATTAAACTGAATAGTTCGGTCCTTATCATATGACCTAAAAAGGTATAACGTTTCCTATTAAGTGGTATAAAACTATATAGGATCTGATTTACTTCATATAGATATGTAGGAATCACATCTTATGGGTTAGATCCCAACATCAAAACAACTCTTATATTGGTTGATGATGATATATTCTAGAGTGCCTCAATCGATAAATTAAAATCAGAATCAGAATCCTAAATGACCAAATAATATCTAATTTGTCTATAAATGGATACCATTTATGGAGGACATTATATACATATAGAAATCTCCATATATGAAAACCTCATGCAAATAAAAATGATTCTAAGTTATGTTTATAATAATAATTTATTTTATCACAAGGGAGACCCGTGTTATACTTGGGAATGAAAAAATTATTTGTGAACATGTCTTAAATTAATACTATAAGAGAGTAATATAATTGGAAATAATTCCCCCTAAAAGTGTGTGATGAGCCTGAACTCCCATCCTCTAAACCAATGTGAGTTAATAAGTATCATTGGACAAGTTACCAAATGAGATACTACCTTTTGAAAGTATGTCCATGAGTTATCATGGAAATGAGAGCCATTGGGTGTTTCCGGTTCCATGAACAAACCCCATTATAAACTGACCCATCACAAGCAGGTGGGAAATAAGAATAGTGAACCCAATATGAATGATTGTGAAACATTCAAACCCACTATAATGAGTCATACCAAAATACTTGATTCTTTTTTCAGAAATACATATTCCAAGGACCTACTTTATAGATTTATATTTTCTAAAAATTATTTTGTACAAAGTGAGAATATTTTTTAAAGAATATTTGTAAAAAATAATGAGAAAACCATTATAAAATATCCTTTTACACAAACTAAATAACTAAATAGTAAGATTAAATCCTATAGTATATACATGAAATATTAAAATAAAAATATTATAAAAAAAAGTTGTGAAAGTTAGAAATAGTAATATGAGGAAACAAATTCTGGATTTTACAGATTTTATGTTAATATGAACATTTCAGTATACAAACACTTTTAAAATACCTTGTTTTGTTAAATATGATTCTACGAGAGTGAAATAGAACAAAAATATTTCAATAATATTAAATTAAGGTCTATTAATTTTCTAAAACCATGATTTTACTTGTTTAAATAAAGAAAAAATAGATTTATAATTTCTATATTCGTAAAAAATAGAATTCTAACCTTTTAAAATAGTGTTAAAACAATAAATTTTTTATAGGAAATTTTCATAATTGATACAATATTTTATTCCCTTTAATTTATCAGTTATATAAAGAATAAAAAAAATTAATAATTTTAAATGAAAAATATTTTGCTCAATTCTAGCTACTTTACCATGAATACAAATACTGTTTTATACAGAATTCAAATTCCAGGTAAGATAAAATTGCGAAGAAACCTTTTAAGAATATTTATTTAACATGATGAATCAAATTTAAAATTTTAAACCTATACATATTTTAATATATAAAATAGATATTGAATTTAAAATACTTAAAAATAAAACTAAATAAATTTTAAAAAGTGAATTATTTTTTTAAATTGAACAACTAATTTTTTCCAAAGTAGGAAATAAATTTAAAATAGAGAAGAAAACTTTTCTTACCCTTAATTTTAGTTTCGTCTTATAAATAAATAAAAAACCATCTTATGTGTAGTTATAAAATTAAATATACACATATTTTTTTACTTAATGTGGATGTAATGTTTTAAAAACTACACATATAATACATTTATAACATGTTTCTTCTAATAAAGCATACAAGATATATTTATAATAAATAAAAAAAGTAAGTCACCTAAAATTTATGAAATCATTTCAAAATTATTATATCAAAGTAGCACATGAATAAATTTTATTCCATAAATTAATATACCTAAAAATCAATATTTAATATTACAAGGATGTAAAAAACTTATCAATAGATATTCAAATAATTTATAAAGTAAGTAAATGATAATATCAGTCAGGTAAAATAGAATTTTCAACTAAAATAGTATATTAACTAGTGAAATAAGGATATTAAATATATTATAATTCAGGGCAACAAATCAAATATTAGAATATTATAGATATTTATTCTTAAACAAATTTAATTTTTTGTCGTACAATATTGAAATATGTGTAACGTTAAGCAAGTTTATTAACCAAAACAAAAGATACATATTTAAGTACATGGTGGCAGCCTAGAATGATAAAATATATTCATGATTAACCAAAATGAAATACTAAAGACAATAATTCTCAGGCATAAATTACAAGGATAAAGTTATAATAACATACATGTTGTTAAATATTAACTAATATATATATATATTTATATATATTATGATATTATATTTATAATGTGTATTTTTAATTACATTCATCTGATGTGTGTATCCTAATGCATGTAGTAAATACATGTGATAATAAATATATATTTGATATATATTTATTTCTCTCGAACAGTTTTATTATCAGTTACAATATATTATGAATGGATTAATTAGCCAGACCACTGGTTGAATAAGATTCAATAAATTATGGGAATAAATATATATGGATACATAAGTATGTACGATGTATTTTAATTTAAAAAACATATCATGGAGGGGTATGTAAAGGGATGTGATCCATGCTATTGAGAATCAGAAATTGAGAAATATCCTCTCATTTCTCTCTTCCTCATACACAACAATTCATCATTGAAGAAGAAGCCACTAGAACCCCATCGACATTCATGTATCCTCACGATACGATTGTGAATCCATTGGTTGGTGTACTCCCTCGAAGGTATAGTTATTTGGTTTATAACTTTGTGATATTCATTATGCATTCTATTTCATCGCCAAATAAGAAGACTGCTTCCATTCGTAATTTTCAATTACACTTTTATATAGTTTATATAAGCATTGATCACAAAAGATAGATCTGCCTATGTTTGGGTAGTATTTCACTACACATGATCCTAATATGATCATAAAAAATTCATCAGTGGTATCAGAGTGACATGATTAATTAAATAATCAACACATTTATTAATTTACAAAATAAAATTAACAGTAAAATGAATTTTTTTCAAGACTGAAAATAAATATGAAATGTTCATATATATTACACTTTTTATGAAAATAACTAAAATATTTATTTTAATCAAGAGAGTTAAATTTTTTATTTGAATTATTTAATTTAAAAATAGTTTATATGTAATAATATTAATAATAATATATTTTTAAATATTTATATATGTTTATAAAAATGTTTTATAAATTAGTTTAGTATACAATATTTATGGTTAACTGATAAATATTTTTTTAAATACCTATGGAAAAATTTAATACCATACTTTATGATAGATAAAAAAAGGTTTCCTTTGAAATCATAAAAGGTGGTTTATAAATAATATATAAATTCCAACATATATTATATTTGTATTATATTCACATCTTTATATAATAAATATTGAATTATTAAAGGTTTATAACATGTGAAATGTCATATAAGTGTTATTTAATATAAAATGTGAATGGGATCACATTGAAAAGTATATAAAAGTTTTATATTCTTTGTAATTTATGAAATATTTATAATTAACATTTATTTATCAGTATTTCATAAATTTCTCATATTTTGGAAAATAAATAAATTATTTATTTATTACATTTCCTTAATATTCATGTTATGTTTATAAATAATTATTTTGAAAGTGGTAAAATTAAAAGGGATTTATTAAGTTATTATTTAATCCCCAAAAAAAAGTGTTTTTATAATTGATACGATCAAATTTTTAATGATTACTAAGTATATGATATTTAAATTATGTAAAACTTTTACAGCATAGAAATTGAGTTATAAATAGTTTATAATTCATATAATATTATATATTTAAAAATTAATTGTCTTCTTATAATAAATATGAAATAATTCATATTGTAAGGAATATAAAGAGTATATATTCAAAATCATTGAATGTCCATAATATTAGAGGTGAAATTATAAAAGGGTTTATAATTAGATTTTATTCATGAACATTTTCATAAATTTTTATATCATGATTAAATATTTGAATTTTTTATTTATTAAAATATTGTTCCTTATTCTATTCACTATAATAAACATTTTAAATTATAAAGAATTGTATAAAAAAATTAATATGATAAATTTATTTTACGATAGAGCATTTCATATCATTCTAGGTTTGATATAATGAAATTTAATTTTCGTCTACATTGACCTCAGTTTGTAATTTTAGTTTTGAGCTTGAGAATACTTCTTTAAAACAATTTTTGCATATTAAGTGTTAAAAGTTTCATGATTTGAATTATATTTTGAGTAATGTATCCCTAGGTAGAGGGAATTGGGTTTAGACCAGCTACTTTATTAGAGGCTTTCCTTGGCTAGGAAAGTGAATGGGGTTGGCAATATGTCGGTCCGGGCTTACTCATATGGAGTTTGTAAAAATCATATAACTATATGGTGTGAAAAAATTAAAATGGTGGTTGGAATTTGGATTACAAAACTAAATCCTTAGAAGAATGCATACACAAAAAGGGAATAAAAAATGAGAAGATAATTATTACATAGGATGTAATTGTTATTAATTTAATATGTATATGATTTATTTTAAATTGGTGAGACCTTGAAATAAATCCCCACAAATACTAAGTGTGTGATTTATTCCAAAGAGACACTAGTCAAGACATCGATCATCCAACCAGGTAGGTCATGCTAAAGTTGTGTTCCTATGTGTTATATTGTTTAACGAAATAATGTAATGAGTGACTATGGATTTTTATATGGGTGGGTCATTCTAAAGTCGGGTTCCCCTATATCATCCTTTGTTAGCTTGTTTTTTGATTTTTTGGGGTTACTAAATATGAGAGACCCTAATTCGATTATGTTACTAGAAGAATAGAGTCGAGTGAATCCTTTTGATGCATTGGATAAAGGGTTATCCACTCAACTATCCAAGATTCAAAACTATTGTGATTGGGATAATACCTGCCCTAAATATATATGTAATTAGTGAAATTATAAATGACATGGATCTTAGTAAAATATTAATATTAGATCAAAAAATGGATATGATGAATGGGGTGATCAATTTTAGTGGTATCAATATCATTAAATTAAATTAATCAATAGATATAATACTTGATTTAAATATAATAAAGTGTAATTTTATAGATTAATGAATAATCATTATTAAACTAAAACTTAAATTAATAATTGAAATACAAAGATTAATGTAGGAAACTTCGAATACTAGTTTCTTAAGAAACATTATTGATCAAGAGAGATATTCTATGTGTAAGAACAGTTCTTGAGTAATAAGTGCTACATTTTTTAAACAAGAAAAATAAAGATTATTTTAGAAGAATGAAATGATACATTTAGGTTTCAATGTCATTAGATACAACATGTACAAAGTAATCCTAGTGTATACTCTCATACTCAATATGACTGGTGACTTAAATGATTTTAGTCTCGTATAATCAATATGATTGTTCAAGTCAAATTATGTTCAGTATAATTTAATATATTAATGACCTAGAGAAGAAAAAATATTACATAAAGCTTTACAATTTAAAAATATATATTATATTGTTCAAATAGATATATGATAAAAACTTTATTCTTTACAAAGTGTTATAAATATAAATATGGTTATAAAGATTAAAATAATTAAATATTGAATTTTTTCTTCAAGTAATGGAGAAAAAGAGTTACTATATTGATTATTTGGATTATTTCTTCTTGGATAAACTCATCATAAGATGTGTACAATATAAAATTTATCTCTTGGTAATATCTTTTAATCAATGGGTTTTTCTACGAAATGAGTGGTTTTTTTACAAAAGGTTTATTAATAGTTTCATTCTTTAACATTCTTTAAAAGGAAGACTAAAATAAATTATTTTAGTTATCAAATTTATCCAATTTTTATTAATGGAAATGTTATGAAAATATTATTTAATTCAATAAAAATGTTTTCCCAATATTATGAAAGTTTTAATAATGGATGAAATTGGAAAATGATATATTAAGTATAATACTTTATAGATAATTCAAGCGGGTAGAAGTTCAAATATGAAAAATAAAATATAATTTAAAATATCAGCAATGTTTCATCAACAAGAAAATCAAGGTAATTGAAACCTATCTCTACTAGGAAAGGAATTTTAATAACTCAATATGATTGGATTATAGAAGATATACCTAGTGGAGTTTCTGAGTCTCCATGGATTTTCCATATCAAGAAAGGATGTTTTAAATTTTAGTTCTCCAATTTTTTAAGTGTATGTGATATCAAATGCATAATTTATAATTTTTATTAAATATAAATAAGTTAAAAATCAAAGGAACAATTGATCGAGCTTGTATTTTATATTCATGTGGTAAAGTAAAAATTTATTACTTTAATAATTTCAATGTAATGGAATGTGTCAATATTGTATGAATGTATGTAAAATATATGCATCTTCATCTCAATTATCTTATACAATAAGTGAGTATGTTTGATAATAAATGGTAGTTATGTTATGATTATATAAATAACCATGGTTTATGATTACTTGGATTTTTATAACATTTTTAGAGAAGAATATACAGATAAAATTGTTTATCTAGGATAAATGAGTTTAACCATATATTTGTTAAAATATGAGGCAATGTGTTCCCACCATCCATCTATGAGATATTTTAATAAAATAGACTTTAAAAAAATTAAAGTATTAAAAAAAATATAATAAAATTTATTATTAGTAAACTATAATTTTTTATATTTCTATATAAAATAAAATAATTGTTATTTCCTAGAAACAAAACAATATCTTAGAAATATATTCTGAAAAGAATATGATATCTAAAAGGATGGTGAGATTATGTTTGATATTAGAGAAGCTAAAATTTTAAAAATATAAGATTGTTACAATATGAGTTTGAGTGAGTTTTATATTAATATCCCAAAGAGAAAGGTTTTTTGACTATAAAGAAAAATTTAAAAAGATACCTTTAATTTCTATGATAAAGTTAATATCACTATAATGGAAGCCTAGTTAGAAAGTTAGATTCTACTTTATTTCATAAAAGGATTAGTAGTTATTGATAATGTGATATTTTAAATAGTAAAATTATTTACGAATTATTTTAGAAAAGTTATAATGGAAAATGTTCTAAATATAATAATGATTTACTTAGAAAGAGTTCTAAGTAGACCACATAATATTATATTATAACAATTTCTGTTCTTAAGTTAAGGAGTTTGAATATATGTTAAATAAGTTGAAATTAAGGAATATGATTACTATGTATCACCATTATTCAAACTATATTACTTCATAAATTTCACTCACTAAGTGGTTAGTGAGAGTATTTTTATCTCTAGTGAGGGTATTATATCTCTGGTAACAAAGGGATGTGGTGGAAATTACATAGGGATGTGGTGAAAATTACATATGGATTTAATGTTTATAAAATGAATCCATTTTTATAGAAACCACATGAGGGTCACGATATATATATATATATATATAATATTGGTTGTAATGTCTTTATAATTTCATTGTTATAAGAAAAAACTCCAATTTTTATTCATTCATGTGTGCTGTAATATATTCTACATGAACATTCGAATGATAAATATCCCATCAAAATAAAATATTCCAGTTGTCCTTAACTCATGATCATCATATAGTGTAATGGTTTGTGATGAAAGTTTAGATTGAATAAATTATTATATATGTTATAAAGGGAAGTTTATGATATATTGAAGAATAATTTTCTTAAGGTAATATGTAGAGACTTATTACTTGGACTGATCCACTAAAGTATATCTTAGGAAATTTTATACAGTCATAGATATACTTATGGGTGTATGCTAATTATCAATCTTTATTACGTTAGGTTTTTGGGATACCTAGAATGAAATACTTCATTCTTTTATACCCTAATGACATAATCCTACACATGCACATATCTAACATAAGGGTATCTATGTATGTTGCTAATCATGTCGTTAGGTGGAGTGAAACCAAGATGGGATTTATCCACTTGTTTGATAAGTAAAAAGTTATGTCCCCTGATTGAACCAGGCTAAGAAAATCAATGTTCAGTCTTATTTATTTCACATATGATGTGTTAAAGTTCTTGGATAAGTGACATGTGATGTTCTTATCAAATAAATGAATTAAATGTGATATTTTCATCCACATGGTTAGTATTTTTCACAGAATCAATAAAATGATGAGAGACCTATACTAGATTGACATGTTCTATGTCTAGTGGTCACTCGATGTCATGAACAAAGGGATTATATAATATACATATAGTGTATATGATACATCTTGTGGTGGACATGTTCTTACATGTATTTGAGTATGTTTTATTCTGATCACACCAGACTCCTTAGTAGCTTGAGTAGATTTCATTCTTTGCTAAATAATGTTCTTTCCTTACATATATAAAATAGAGACTTCAAAGTTATTCTAAATTATACAAAATCTAGCAGTGTTACACAATTAGGAACTTGTATAAGGAATTTTTTTAGACAATTTGTTTTTTTAAAATGAAGCGTGTATGATGAAAAACTATATCCAAAGAGTTTGGATGGATTCAAAAAGAGTTGTGAAGTTATGCATAAAGCCCTTTTGGTATTTTAGTGAATATTGGAGATTTGTTAAATATGAACTAATATATATATATATATATATAATATTAATTTATATATAAGGTGTATATTTAATAACAAGTATTTTATGTGTGTATCATAAATCATGTATTAAATATATGAAATAATAAATATACATATGATATAGATTTTTTTCCCTAAATGGTTCTACTATCATTTAAAATCCATTACGAATAGATTAATTCGATTAACTATTCATTGAATAAGATTTAATGAATTATTGGAATAAATGTATATGGATACATTAATTTGGCTGATTCATTTTTATTTAATGAAAAACACCATGGATAGATATATAAAGGGATGTGATCCCTCCTGTTAAGAACAAGAAATTTTGAGAAATCCTGACATTTCTATCTTCCTCCAACATTGTTTTTATCATATTATATGGAGACACTAGCACCACTTTAGAATTTAGGGATCCTTGTGATATAATCATAGATCCATTGGTTGTTGTTCCCCCTCAGAGCTAGAGTTCTTTTTTCCACTACTCCATGATCTTCGTCAAGAATTCTCTTTCACCACCAAAGAATAAGGCAACTGATGTTATTGGAAATTTCTAAGTACAATACTTATATATTATATTTATGAATTGATTTTAAAAGATTTATCACCTTGTTCTTGGGTTGTCTTACACTACGTATGGTCATACGATGATCATGCAAAACCCATCAATTATTGGAGATAATAATCATATATTAAATTGAAATTTCATTTGTATAAAGAATGGATTAATTTCACATAAATTAGAGTACATACATTTATATACCTAATATGTAGATAATTGTTTCCAGTTTATCCTTGAAAGCATATTTAAATTTGAAATTAATTTTTTTACTAAAAGTTTGAGTTAACTTCATAGGAAAATCACAAGTATATTGAATATATGTTCAAAATTTAAAGCAACTGACCAAAGAAATTTATGTAGAATTTCCTTTAAAAAATTATTATTAAACATATTACGAATAAATAATCATAACTAAGTGTATTACCTATATCATGATATTTATTGAAATAATAAGTATTTATAATATTAACTTGTAAAAATAATTAATTATAAAATTGAATACTCAAAAAATATTTTCATTTCTAAATTTATGTAATTAATTCTTAAGACTTTTATTTAATTTTTGAATGAATTAAAAATCATCATAAAATTGTTAATTTGTGAAAAAAAAATTTCTTCTAATATTTTCTTAAAAATATCATTCACTTCTTTTAGCTTTATAATTCATGAATCAACATTCTTTAATTTTAGAGATAAATTATTTTTCTTTTGATGAACTTGTGTAAATTTTTCTTTTAGTGGAACATGTATAGAAGTTATTAATTTTATTTGATCTTAATTCGAACTAAATATTTAATTTAGATCATAAATAATTGGTTCTACATTTCCAGAAAGGAAAGAAGCATGCGAATCATAATTAAAATCACGATCTTTAGTTATACTTGTCACATATATATTTACTTTTTTTCTAGATTATAAACCAAGATCACTTAACCATAATGTGGATGTGAAAATGTTCACTTATAATTTTTTTCAATAAATATAACATTACCAATTTCTATTAGAATATCAACCTTATTGCATGAGATTACCAAATTACTCCCTGAAATCACAGATTTATTTTCTTTGTTCTTGAAGTTATTTTTATTTTTTCACTTAATACAACTTGGTTTGATATAATTTTTTTTAGAAACCATAAAGAATAATAATTTTAAAATATAAATTCAAATTTTATTTATCATGGGTGATACCCCCTTTAGGAAAATAGTGTTTCTTATTTTCATTGGTTGGTTTCTCTCTTTTAAACTATTCAGAATTTCTATAATTAAAGAGAATAGTTTTCTTGGAATCTGATTCATCAATGATTGTTGTCTAAAGATATTTCCAAATTTTAGGAGAAACAATAAAACTAAAATCTTTTTCAAACATTTTTCAATAAAAGAGAAATAAATAATATTCTTTACCTTATAATTGATATCATATCTAACAATTTTTTCTCATTTTAAATCAATCATATCAGATTTTGTTAAAACATCAAATTTTATCAAAATATCCCAAAAGAGAACATTAATACTCTTTATAAAGTCTTTCATTTTAATCATTCACTAATTATACTTACTACCATTGAAATGTTTTTTGTAAAATTAGATTCAAACCATTTTTATTCCTCAAGTCATCCATCAAGGAAAAGATATTTCCCTTAGTCTTGTTAAGGAATATTATTATTATAATTAATATAAACAATAAAATTAAGAATAATATACCCATAAGATATCCAAACTGTGATACCTATTGTGATTTATCTGATAGATCAAGTAATTAAACTAAACCATATGTAATCCATGTTTTGATACCAATTATTTGGCTATCAATGGGTGTTGACAATCGAAAAGAGGGGGGGGGGGTGATTTGTATTATAAAATTAATCAGAGTTTAATCTTTAAGAGTTGAAAGTGATTAGTTCAATTATTCAAAAATAGATCCACACCTATATATAAAAATATATAGGAAATATCAATAAATAAAAATACAAACACATGAATTTTATTGTGGTTCAGATCTAAATGATTCTATTAAATTCTTCACACACGAAACTAGTATATGAAACACACCATGGTATATAAATTTTAAAAGAGTGTGAAAAATATTTACATATACTTTTCTCACCTATAGGCTTAAACCCAATTCCAAGGTCTTTTATGAGATTATAAACAAACCCAACCTTTTACTAGAGAAGAAACCACCTAAAATTTTAGTAGTTCAATCTAAAGCATTTGAATTTTTTAGGGTTATATGGAACACAATCTTTTATGGGATAATGAAAAATCCATATATTTAAAAGTTTAAACCCAACCTTGAATTACATAATCTTTGAACTAATATCTTCTATGTTACAGTTCAATTAGAAATAAGTCTTCTAAGTGAAAAAACTACACCCATATTCATACCGGTAGTCCATAGTCTATTAAATAAGATGAAACAATGAAGATTATACAACCAATAGTTTAATAATGAATGTCTAAAATTCGGTTGAAAACTATACTACATATAAGATAAAATGTAGAGTTGTATATATATCAATTCTCTACATTCACCAATCTTTTTTATATCAAAAATAAAAATGACTATTTTCCCCAATTTTAATTCCATTATAATCCCTAAAAAATCCCAACAATAAATCCTTCAAGTGGATATAGATTTTGAGGTACTATAAAAATGAAAACCATATTGTACAAATAATTGAATTAAGATAATTAATAAACAATTAATTTATTAGAAAATATATTAATGAAATTTGACAATAAACTCCATGAAATAATGTTAACATTAATTATATACTATGTATTTATATTACATAATAATTCAAATATAAATGTTGTAGATAAATAATTAACATTTACGTGGGATCTTTATTGGTATTTAGAAAAATAAAACATATATTATACATAGAATAAAGTTTATAAAAATTAATATATTAGTTAATAATTCATGTTAATATACTTGGTAAAATCCCTAAAAATATTCAAAAAAAACTCTTCATATTCAAACTAGGTAAATTTTGAATATCTCATTTTCCAAAATATTAGTGTGAATATACACATACGATTAATCCCATATAAATCCCAGTAAATTCTACATCAAATAATTAAAAACCTCTTATCATGGACTCTATAAAATTGATAAATATTTTTTCAGAAAAAATAAAACATTAACAATATTCATAATAAACATAAAAAAATTAAAATGTGAAACATGACTTAAAAGAGAGAATATTTCCAGATATATGTATGTATATATCATAAAGAGCACATATGAGTTTTTGGAAAATAATAAAATTTATTTATAAAAAACAATTCAATATATATATATATATTACACAAAACTTTTATCCATAAAAAAAGATATACATTGATTGGAATATCATTTTGAAAGACAATATATTTCACATAACCAAATTATACTGTATAAGAAAATTTATCTACTTGGATGATTTTTATATAGTTTATTTGTTAACTTAGGTGAATTCATGTTTGAGAATTATGTAGGTAAATCACATTGGAGAATCATGTTTCAAAATCACAAAGGTGAATTTATATTGTTGATTTAAAAAATTTATAAACACAAGACTTATCAAATTTTAATCCTAAATATGGTCTGCTAAATGATAGAATCAGTTTTGGTTCCAATTTACTTGTATTTATAAAATTTCATTATATTTTAAAATAATTATAAATCACCTTTATAAAAATTTTATATCTCATGTTATCATAAGAATATAGTAATTGTTTTTCTGAAAAACCTTATAATATAAATTAAAAACAATTTAGAAACTCTAACATAATTTCAGACATTATAAAGATAAATTCATAATTTTATGTCTTATAATGAAATATATATAATTTTATAATCATTCCAATTAAAAAATAATCACTAATTTTTGATTTTTATCCAATGTTATGACCAAAATATAAAATATAATAAAATTTTTAAATTCAGCTACGTGGTCTGGCTATGTAGGAGATTTGGATATTTGAATTGGAAATGAGTTAGAATTGGCTTAATGGGAACTATAAAAACCTATATAGTTGGTATTTTATGTCCCCAAATTATTTATTTTTTCTTTGAAATCAAGACATAACTTATATATCTTGTTATAAAAAATCTAAAAAAGAAATCAAAAATATTTTATGTAAATAAATAAAATGAAATGGTCAAGATTAAGCATATGTTAATCAATAAAAAATTAAAAATTTTAAGACTTCTAATGGAAAAAAAACTAATAAATACTTGAAATTGTATAAAAATAAGTTGGATCTAGGATCTACTCAACATTATACATTTTTTGATAAATAAATAACCAAATTTAATATCAAAAACACTCCATTATTTTGAAATTATAAAAAAATATTTTCAATAAATTATCACATTGAAATTAATGGAAAAAAATAATTCTTCTAAATTTAAAATTAAAAAATCTATTCAGAAATTGACTCCCCATATATTGTTACAACATTATGTTGTATAAAATGAGAATATTTTTTTATAAGATTCTTGTGAAAAATAATGAGAAATATGTGATAAAATATCCCATTACGTAAACTAAAAGTTTAAACACTAAGTTGGCATCATCTAGTTTTTATAAGAAATATTAAAATATGCATATAATATAAAAATGTGTGGAAAATTTAAAAATAGTAACATGAAAAAATAAATTTCAGATTATGTATATTTTATATAAATTAGAAAAATTTCATCATTTTAACACATTCAAACTCTACTCTTTTATTGAATTTTATTCTTAATGAGTGATAAAAATAAAATATTTTTGTATGACAAAAATAATATTTTTACGTATTCTAAAACCATGATTGTTCATGCTTAAACAAATCAAAAAAATATTTAAATTATTAGTATTCCCAATAATAAAAACATGATTTTTATATTTATTAAAATGGACTTAATGAAAGAAAACTCCAATAAAGAAAATTTAAGAATTGAAATAAGATTTTATAACTTTTAATTTATGCATTCCATAAATTATGTAAAACCATTATGAATTTAAACTAAAAATGTTCTTACTTAATTCCAACTACTTTACCATGAATAAATATATTGGTTTCTTTTAAAATTGTATTTTGACTTATCCAAAATAGTGGAGAGACATCTTAAGAACATATATAACATGATAAATGATATTTAAATTTTAAAATATAAACATATTTGAATATATAAAATAGATATAAAAATTAAAATACTTCACAGTAAAACTAAAAATATTTTAAAAAGATAATTATTTTTTTTGAATTGATCAATTAAATTATTCACAAGTAGGGAACAAATTAAAAAGAAAGAAGAGAATACTTAAATCCAATGTAATTCAGTTTCCTTTTATCAGGAAACACAAAACCAAGTAATGTGTTTTTCCAATATCAAGTATACACATATTTTTTTTAAACAAAATTTTTTGTTTCAAAAAGTACATATATAAGACTATGCATAACATTATTTAATAATTAATGCATCCCAGAAATATTTATAATGAAAAATAGAAGTAACTAATATTAAATTTATGTTTTCCTTTCAATATTACACTAGAAAAAAAATACAAATAGAATTTCAATTACTAGAGTGAATAATCATAAAAAAATAATTTAATATCAAAACGATCCACAAAACATTTCCTAGGATATTAATATATTTTTTAATGTAAAAAAATTATAATATCACATAAGTAAACTAGAAGTTACAACTAAAATAGAATATCCACTATCCAAATAAGGATATTAAAGATATTAACGTTCACTTCAACATATAAAATAATATATGAATATATAAATGTATGATAAAACATATTTATGTTTATCTATTCTTATGTTAAAATTTTCACAATTTACTCAATTTTACTATCCAAAAAAAGATAAATATTGATGTACATGGTTACATCTTAGAAGGATATGAGATACTCATGGTTAACCAAAATTAAACACTAAATAATGCAATACTAATTACTAAAAGGAAACTATAAAACTATAATTACATACATTTGGATATAATAATCACAAATTATATAGATATTACCTTTTTATAAATAATGGGTTAATTTCACAAGAATTAGAAAACATACTTTTATGTACCCAAGAAGTATAAAATTTAGATAGTTTGGCCTTGAAATTGTATTTAGACATGAAATTCCATTTATTACTAAAAGATTTAGGGAGATTCATAGGAAAATCACTATCATAGTAACCATAAGATCCACATTTAAATCAATTAACGGAATAAATTCCAACATATTTTCCTTTGATTTTTTAATAATAATTAGACTAAGATAATCATAACATAGTCTATTACTTTTATCATCACATTTCTTGAAATAATAAATCTTTCAAATATTATCATTTAAAGCACATTCCTTATAAATTGGCAAGTTCAGACAAATATTTCCATTTATAACTTTACATAATTCATTCTTCAACCATTCATTTTAATTTTGACTAAATTCTAAATCATACCAAACCCTTTCATGTGTGGAAGAAGATGTGATTCTGAGGTTTTAATTCAATATATCATTCTTTTATTTGAGCTTTAAAATTTCTGAGTTGAAATTATTCAATTCACGAGATAATTTTTTTTAACATTCCTGAACCATTATAATTTTTTCATTGAGTTGAATATTTATATAAGTCAATTTTTTAATCTTCATTGGAATTTCATATTTCATTTAGATATTCAATACATTTCTCAATATTTATAGAATTTAAAAAACTCTGATAATCATAATTAAAATATCTATTTTTAGTTATAATTTTCACACATATATTTTCATATTTTCTATAATATAAACCAATATCACCTGAACAAAATGAAGTTGTGAATATTTCACCTTATAATATCTTTCTATATGTGAAATATTGCATGTTTCTTTTAAAATTTCAACCCATTTTCATGAGTTTTCAAAATCACATAATGAAATCACAAGTTTTTCATTCTTATTAAAATTACCTTTTCTTTTTTTGCTTCAAAAATTTTGGTTTAAAATTTACTTTCTTTATACAACCATAAAAAACATTTGAAAAAGAAAAATTCTATTGTGAGTTACCTTGAGTGATATATCCTTCAGGAAAATGGTGTTTTTTTTCATTTTCTTTTCTGGATTTTCATTTTAAACTTCTTTACATTCTATAATTAAAATTAATAGTTTTTCTAGAATCTACTTCATAAAAGGTAATTATTTCAATTTTCATCTATATTTCATGAATAATGAAGTAAATATAAACCTTTTCAAAAATATTTTCAGAAAAATACCATTAAATAATATTCCAAACCTTATAATTAAGATCATATTGAAAAAAATTCTTATTTTAAATCAATCAAATTATATTTAGGTAAAAAATAATATTTAATCACAATATCTAATAATATAAAATAAATATGCTTTATATATGTATTTTTTCAGATTTTCTACAAGGTATAGTTACTACCATGTAAATTTGGTGGAAATTTCAGATTCATAGCATTTTTAGTCCTCAAGTCGACCGTCATTGAAAAATATCGTTCCATTAGTCTTGATAAGGACTTGGATAAAAATTCCAGAAAATTAAAATAAATAATAAAATAAAACATAATATTTCTTTAATATATCTAGACTGTAATACCAATTATGAGGTATCTTATATATTAGCTAACCTAACTTATCCTTATAATAGCCAAGCTAAGTTACAAATTTTTAAGTCTTCAAGGGGTGATGATAATGGATAAGAGGTGGGTGAATTTTTGACCTTAAAAATGAGATCAATGTTTTATATTTAAGAGATGAATGTGATTGGTTTTAATATTAGACAATTAAACCAAATTGATATAATAGATCAAATAGAAAAGAAAATGTAAGAATGTTAAATATAAACATAAGATTTTTTAGTAGTTCCGATATAAATGATACTACTTCAATCATTAAACACCCAACTAGTGTATAAAACCCACTATAGTGTACCACTTTTGAAGGAGTCTGAAAACTCTTAAAATATGACTTTTTCAATCTTGGTGGCTTAAATTAATTCCCTTATTTTTATGTGTTTATAAAAAATCCAACCTTAATGGGGAAGACCCAACCCATATATTTACAGGATCAATCTTAACCTCCTTCCATTTTTTGGTTTCGACAAAACCAAGACATTTAGGGGTGAAAACCTAAGACAATATATTATAGGTGTAGTCCTAACCCATAATTTTATAGATTCAGTCTTAATATTTTCTTTGATATTGATCAAAAGGAAGACAATATTTCAGGAAGAAATACAAAAATTATTCTTTGACAGGATATGTCATTTCCTATGTTGTTTTATGCATTAATTTAAACGTATTCTTCTAAGTGGATTGAATAATCCTAGATATACCTTTTGCGAGGGTTGTATAATCTTGTGAGAGACACACTAAGTGTGTCAATACATCACAAATAGTTACCGAAAAAATAAATAATAAAACCATTTAAACCATTAAATTATTTTTCCTAAAGATGATATCATTGGTCTAGGTAGTTATCAGGACTTTAATGATTTTGAAATAATAAACTTCATATAACTAATAGTTTACTTCAGAAAGTAGTTGAATGATGAAGCTCTATGACACAGGTTCAATCTATGAAGTATGTAACAGAATAGAAAGAGTCACGTTTGTATCTCCTATTTATATTCTGCAGTTTTTTATATCCAAAATTGTAATGTCTATGTTCTCCAATTTAAAGTCTATGATTTGCATTCATAAATTTAAAAAATCAAATATTCATGTGGAAGAATCTTTTAAAATACTATAAAAATGAAGACCACGTTGTACAAATAATATCATTTAGATAATAATTAAACATTTAATATAACATTAAATATATAAACAATATTTAATAATAATCCACCTCTAATAATCTTATAATTTTTTCTATATTAATTCTTCGCATTCCAAAATAATTTAAATTTGAATGTTTAATAGAAATAATTTATATCCAAGTGATATCTCTCTCTCCCGCTTGATATTCTATAAGAAAACATGATATACATAGAATTTAGTTTATAAAAATTAACTCAGTAGTTAATAATTCATATCAATATCCTTGAAAAATAACCTATCAATATTCAAGAAAAAATCTTCTTATTCCAAAATTTTAAATGTTGGATATCACATTTTAGAAAATATCAGTATGAATATCCATATACAGTTAATCCCATATGAATATTAGTTAATTAATATTAATTTTTTTAAGAAATATTGACATGGACACTAGATAATTAGTAATCAATTTTATAACCAATAAAACAATAGAAATATTCATAATAAACTTGAATCAAATTGTAATGTTAAACGTTATGTAAAAAGTACATATTTTCTGATTTATGTATTTATATGTCTCAGTGAGCACATATTACTTTTTAACACATGATAAAATGGATTTCTATACACTATGAATTCATTGTATTTATAAAAAGTATGAAAATACATTATATCCATGAAAAAATTGATTTATAATATTTGAAATATCATTTTAATGACAATATATTTTATGTAACCAAATTATACCATATATGAAATTTTTCTATGTAAATAATTTTCAAATGAGTGAATTGTTTGTTTTAGTGAATTCATATAGGTAAATAATATAGGTTAATAAAATTGGTTAATAATATAGAAGAATCATATAGGTTAATTCACATAGATAAATCTTGTTGGTGATTTTTTGTAGTCAATTCTGGAAATTTGTAAACAGATAGACTTATCAAATTTAAGACTTAAATAAGACATCCTAAATTAAGGAATCATATTCGGTTCCAGTTTTCTTATTTTTATAAACTTTTTATAATAATTACAAATAATAAAAAATAAATTTAATTGGAGCTGTATATATCTTGTTATAATTAAAAAATAGAAAAACAATTGTTCTAAAAAACTATAGTATTAAGACTAAAAATATACAATTAATTATAACCTAATTTAGGACCTGTTAAAGCATGATAAAAAATGACATGTATTTTAATGAATTTTTATAATTTTATAATTTTTCTAACTCAATAACATTTAATTAAATTTTCTTTTTTTATCACATATTATGGCCGAAATACATAAGGTAATCGAATATAGAAATTTTTCTCTATGCTTTGGATATTGGGGAGATATGTTTATGTGAATTGGGCATGTGGGAAAACTGGATACATGAATTGGCTACATGAGAATTATTGAAAACCTATTTAAATGATATTTTAAGGTTTAAAATGATGTATTTATCTTAGAAACTCCATATAAAACTTATAGAAGATGTTATAAGGAATAATATCCATCACGATTGTCAAACCATGTGTGTAGTAAGAGATCATTTACCATACACTAGGATAATGGAAATGATATCACAGACTAACTCTTTTCAGGGTATTAAGCCTAGATGAATTAGTAATAAAACTACAACCACCTATCATTTCTTAATAGAGATATATTTCTAGGGAAACCACATAATATCCACTTTATTTAATACTTCAAAATACTATACTACAATTAGAAATATCTTCATAGTCTATCATTGGGTTATGTTACATAATCTATGTTTTCCTAAATCATGTTTTAAATAATTCTATTAAATAGAACTAATACCAATTGTAATATACCCAGCATTAGTATCCTAGAATTAGTGTATAGTTTATAATATTTTCTTAAGATAAAAGGGATCACATGACCAATGATTAATCTGTTTAGTAGTATCAGAGTATTAGACACATTTAGGATTACCATTTTACATTAGAAATAAGATATTACACATAACAAAAGAAAATAATTTTCATACTTGAAACTCATTCAAAGATTCCATATTTATATCCCGAGGAAAAAAATAAAAAAAATGGTGAGTTAAAATGATCAATAAGGGTTGTATAAAATCAAATATATCATGATTTCATAAGGTATAATTAATATGGTAAGGTAAATAATTTAAAACACATTCCATTTAATCAATTACATGAGCATGAAATGCATCAATGGGTAATATCAAAGTTATAATCGCACGGATGATTATAATGAAATTAATAATAAATGATATGAATAATTCCAGATGTAATGATCTCAAAAATCATGATACTTACCATCAAGGCATTGTTCAATGAAAATTTATTTAGATGGGTAGGTATAAATGAAAGACCAATTTAATAATGTCACAACCCGTCCCCCATGGTCTGTGATGTGACTACCCCAAGGCCACCTTCCATAGGTCAGGGGCTGGTGACAAGAATCGAAAGGCGTATTCCCTAAAATAGGGAAGGCATTGCCTTGATAACCTATAAAAACACACAAAAAAGAACACAAAAAGATACAAACACAAGTAAACTATATAGTAAAAGAGTGTGTACAGAATGAAAAAGGGGCCAGAATACAAGCCTAACCGGAAAGTGCAACAAACTAAAAAGTACAAGTAAATGAAACAACTCTTGTGAACTCCCACCAAGGATCATACCTATAGGGTAGGTACAACACTCGAATGGTCATCTTTGCGGTATGACTCATCTAATATCCACCTTTGAGCTGTCTCCAGTCCTTGTATCCTCAATCTCAGTCAGCGCTGTTCGTCATCATCACAAAACACAACAAGGTGCAGGTATAACCCGTGCATGGGTGAGTATAATGATACTCAGTACGGACCCTGAGACCCCCGAAGGTCTCACAAAATCCACAAAGGATAAACCAAAAATCATGAAAACAACTTACAAACCTACTTAGGTATATTCCCATACTTATACCTAAGTTGTCAAGAAAACCCATCTCAATCATGAGGAAACACAGGTACCAACTCAAAGCTCAAAGTTCAACTGTTCCACGGAGGAAGGAATACCACGAAGGTAACCCTAGAGAGTTAAGTATCGCAAAGGTAAATCCTCACAGAAGAATACCACAAGGTATAATTATAAAGGTAAGTACCAGAAATGTGTCACCGAATAGAAGAATACAACAAAGGTAAGTACCAAAAAGGTAAAGACCACAAAGGTATCACCACACAGAAGAATACCACAAATGTATCACCACAAAGGTAATGATTCAGATCACAGATGGTATAAATCAGGTACAATAGAAAAGATGATTATATGTAACTATGAAATTATCTTACTCTGATAAGTGTCAGACCCATGTAGAATCCTAAATCATCATACACACGTATGATCCTAGTACAACAGACCCACATAGGATCTTAGAGTAGTCCCACGTGGATTACTACAGTGGATCCATGTGGGACCCTAAAACAAAGACCCACATAGGATCCCAAGGCACAGACCGACATAGGATCCCAAGGCACAGACCCATGTAGGATCACAAGGTACGGACCCATGTAGGATCCCAAGGCATAGATCCACGTAGGATCCCAAGTCACAGACCCACATAGGACCCCATTCTCATGTTACAACCAAACATATGTTTCCCGCACTAAGCTCACTTGATTCCGGGAGGTTCCACTCCAAAATAGACAAGTCTATAATCTAATTGCCACGAAGTCCCATTAAGAAGTGTCCCAAAGTCCATCCATGTAATAGGGGTCTCAATGCAACAAACGGTGCGTCAATCGGACACTCGATCTGTATGTTATTGGCCATTTAGTACCGAGGGCCTAGTTGGATTTGTGCTCTGTACAACCTAGCCATACCCCAACTTTATCTAAAACTCAAGTGGTGTATACCAAAAGGACCTTCTCAATTCACGGTTTCTGGAACCATAGATAGTTCGTCAAATGGACTCTCGTAGCTCAAGTTATGGCTGAAAGAGTGGAAAGGTGTCGAAGCTGGTCCAGGTGTGGTCCGACCCGACCCAACCTCAGCCAACCCGAGTCCAGCCATAGATCCGACCTGGCTCGTGGGATCTGACACGACCTATAGGGTCCGGGATGGCACGCTGGGTTTTCCCAGCTCGCATGGTTTGGGCCGGCCCGCTGGGCCGCCCACAGTGCGGTCCGCGATGGGTGGCCCGCTGGGTGGCCCACGGTGCGACCCACGCTGGGCGACTAGCTAGATGGCCTGTAGTGCACGGTCCGATAGGCGGCCCGCGTGGGCATCCCACTCTAGGCGGCCTACTATCCCATGGCTAGCTGGACGTCCATCCCTTCTCCACGGAACGGTCACGCGCCGCGCCCCCACTGGAGGCCGGCAGTGAGTCGGGCCCCTTCACCGCCGAAGCCTCGTGTCGTGTCTCCTGCACACTCGACAGCATGGACGCATGCCGCCACCCCCTTCCCATGTCCGACCGTGTACCAACTGCTTCCCTTTCTCCACCACGGCCGATAGGCCACAACCCTTCTCTGGGGGTGCAGATGCTGCGCCGCCATCATCGCGGCCGGTCGGAGTGCCGACCGCCGCTCTTGAGCCCTTTCGGCAACGTTCCTCGGGTCCTCGGGCATGCCCTGGTGGCACATTCTCTATTTTGTAGAATCCTGCACTTGCCTCGAGATGTTGCCATTGATTCAAGACTATCAAAATCCCACAAAGGTTGCAGAGGGGTCGGGCCGGGTTCGTTTCATGCCTGCTCTCTGTGTTAGAATGGTAGAAAATGGAATAATTATTCTTAAATCATGATGAACATCAAGAAACAGGTAAGGGGTATACAAAAAAAATCCCTACCCCAATTTTTCATTGGAAGATGTCTTATGGAATAAGAATAATTTGTTGAGGATGGTGACGTCGGCGTTCGTCGCTCCCACAAGATGTTTCCGATCCGGGCTCAAGTGTCGTCCTCGTTTGTCGATTCTGGAGGTCATTCTTCATTAAAGAATGTTCTCTCAAGGCTCTCCTCTCCCTTTACCCAAAATTTTTCCTCATTAGAGGTTTGGTTCCAATTTAAAAAGCATTGGGATTAATTTAATTGAAGTTGTACATTAATTAAATTAGGTTGGCACAATCAATTAGAAGATACCCAAGAGTCACCACCCTCATTAAAGAGGGAGTTCAAGGGGGTTGGGTGGTTCCCACCATTAATTTAAAGATGGGAGGTTTTAAACTCAAGTGGTCCCCACCTCCATAAATCAAAAATTGATGTTTCAAAAGAAAAATTTAATGTTACTTATTTTATTTTTCTTCTTCCATGAAAAACTGAAAAACTATCTTCCACTCTCAACCTACTGTGGTTGAGGTTAAGATCTCTTTAATTGAATGATGGTGTTGAAAGTTAAACGCGGTCCTTTTATTTCAATTCCAATCGCAGATTCAAAAGTTACAAAAACCTGCACTTACCCTTACTGAACGTACTTAAAAAAAGTTCAGAAATTCATTCTGGGCACACCGGGATTCTGAATATCGCACCGTCAATTTTTAAAAACACGTAAAATTATATATAATTAAAAAACAATTACATGAAAAATTCGGGTCTTTACATTCTCCACACCTCAGGGCTTTGTGTCCCTGAAATCCACATCCAAAAAACTAGAAAAACAAGTCGGGGTGCTGAGCACGAATCTGAGCCTCTAGCTCCCATGTACTATCCTGGATGTTCCTGTGCTGCCAACATACACGCACCAAAGGCATCTATCACCCATGAAGGAATCTCTCTTGTCGATCCTCAATATCCACTGAAACCTCTGTAAACTTCACCCCATCTTCGATGTCCAGCTTACCCCAGTTAAGGACCTAAAATGGTCCGATGAACCTCAGAGATAACTTACCGCCCCGACAAAATCTCTACAAACCTCTTCTGGGTGAGACCCGTAGAAAGAAGTGGTCACCATCCTCATACTCCAAAGGTCTCCATCTCCTGTTGTCATATGACTTATTACTACTCTGTGTAGTCTTCATCCACTCTGAGATAATCTGCATCTTCTCCATGGTATCGCTTACCATCTCTAGTCCCATGAGTGCTGACTTCCCTGGGACCGTCTAGCACAAAGGTGGTATGCAAGGTCAGTCGTACAATGCCTCGAAAGGTGACATCCCAATGGTGGAGTGATAGCTATTGTTGTATGAAAAATCCACCAAGGGAAAGTGATCCTCCCAGCTGTGACCGAAGTCGAGGAAGCAAGAACGTAGCATGTCCTCGAGGGTCTAAATGGGCCATTTAGTCTGGCCATCCATCTGAGGATGGATGGCGGTGCTCAAACAAAGCTATGTCCTAAAATCCTTCTGCAACCCCTTCCATAGCTGAGAAGTAAAACATGCATCATGATCAGAGACAATCATCTAGTGTAATCAATGTAGCTGCACAATCTCCTGCACATAGAGGCCTCCCAAGCTCTCTACTGAACACTAATCTCTAATCAGTTGGAATTGGGATGAATTGGTGAGTTGGTCGACAATCACCCAGACATAATCATGGCCTTTGGATTTACGTGGAAGTCCTGTCATGAATTACACGGATATCCCATCTCACTTTCACTCTGGGACCTCTAAAGACTGAACTAAGCCTGATGGTACCTGATACCCCACTTTCAGTTGCCGACAAGTGAGGCACCGAGAGACAAACTCTGATACTTCTTTCTTTATTCTCGGCCACTAGTGCTGTCTTCGAAGTTCCTGGAACATCTTCGAAACTCTTGGATGTACCGCTAGAGGGGAAGTGTGGAACTCCTACAATAATTCCTCCCAAAGAGACACTAGTACGATGGTACGTCCTCTAAAAAAGATGACATGCTCCCCACCTTCATAAAATTAACCTGGTGTTTGTCCTGGTGATATCTGAACATGTGGAGCCTCGTAGTCAGCATCCCCACACTTCACTGCCCTGACTTGCTGAAGAAGTGTGGGAGTGGCTGTAAGAGACTGAAGAAAAGTGGCATCTTCTTGATCCACAAAGGATATCTGCAGACCAGCTAGCTGCTCTGGCACCTCACCTAGTAGCTGTATACTACATATCTTGCTGAGTGCGTCTACTACAATGTTCTCCTTCCCGGGAGTATAGACTATGTCAAAGTCAGAGTCTTGGTGGAACTCAAAACAACACCACTGCCTCAGGTTTAGGTTCTTCTAGGAGAGGATATACTTAAGACTTTTGTGATTAGAGTAAACCATAAAATGCCCGCCCATCATGTAATGTTGCCACATCTTCTAGGAAAAGACCCCTGCTACTAACTCAAGGTCATGGGTAGTATAGTTTTTCTCATGTTGTCTCAAATGTAGAGAACCATATGCGATAACTTATCGCTTCTAACTCAGGACACATTTAAGCTCGGTCCCTAATGCGTCGCAGTAGACTATGTACCCAATGACCTCCTACGGAAGCCTCAAGATGAGAGCACTAGTCAGCTTCGGCCTCAGCTTCTGAAAACTCTCTTGGAATCTCTCCAACCACACAAAGGGTTGCATCTTCTTCGTCAAAACTGATAAAGGTGATGCAAATCTGGAGAAATCTTTCACAAACCGTCGGTAGTATCTGGACAAACCCAAGAAACTCCGCACCTCTGTCACACTCCTCGGTGACTCCTAAGCAAGTACTGCCTCAATCTTCACTGGATCCCCCATAACTCTAGCCTTCGAGATGAAATGTACCAGAATGTGAACCTCTCAGATTTAGAACTGGCACTTCGAGAGCTTACCATAAAGGTGGTTCTCTTGGAGTGTGTCCAAAACGATTTTAAAATGATAGGCATGCTACTCCTCGGTAGTTGAGTAGATCAGTATGTCGTCGATAAAAACTACTAAAAAGCGATAATGGTATTGCTACAATATCTCATTCATGAGTCCCATGAACACTACTGGAGCATTGGTGACACTGAACGACATGAACAAAAATTCATAAGGGTCGTATTGATAACTAAAAGCCATCTTATACACATCCTTGTCTCACACTCTGAGCTAGTGATAGCCTGATATGTGGTCTACATTCTTGAGCCACCATGCTTCTTTTAGGTGATCAAAGAGGTTGTCAATCCTTGGGAGTGGGTACTTGTTCTTCATTGTCACATGGTTCAGGCACCGATAGTCAACACAATTTCTCAAGCTCCCATACACCTTCCTGGCGAAAACAATCGGGGATGCACATGGAAAAAAACTATGACGAATGAACCCCTTACCCTATAAGTCCTCCAACTGTACCCGCAGATCACGAAACTCCTCGGGAGCCATTAGAGACACTGTTGTAGATATTGGTGCCAACTCGGGGTACAAATCAATGTAAAAGTTCACCTCTCAATGATGAGGTAGACCTTGAAAAACATTAGTGAAGACATCCATGTACTAGTCCACCACTACAGGATAGCTCGGACTCTCCACATTAATTGCTAAAAGAGAAATCCTAGCCAAATAATGGGTGATCGGTTGTACTATTCTCCTGGTAAGTTCATTCCGTGCTGTAAGGGTTCCCTTCTTCCAGGTGAAGGTAAACCTAGTCCCATCCGTGCGGACACACTATACTTTGTGCCTAATATAATCAATCTGAGCATGGACTGTAGATAACCAGTCCATACCCAAGATGATGTCATAAGGCCTTGACGCCACTACTAGGAGATCCCATATGAATATCTCACCTCCAAGAGTAAGTTCACACTTCCCACACCAGTGTGTAATCGTCGAATTCTCTCTCGTCAGAGTCTCTAGCTGTAAGGATCGAGCCAACGGATCCATCAAAATCTCTGAGCTCCGAACAAAGGAAGTGGAAATAAAGGAATGACAGGGACCTTTGTCTGTAAGTACTACAACTAAGTTGGAGTAGACACAGATCATACCTTGTATCATCTCTAGAGCACCGTGGTCGTAGGCCTTAGCTTCCTGGAGCTGAGCTCTCCCCTGTCCACCTGCTTCCTATCATCAGGGTGGACCACCAAGTGGTGGTGGCGGTAAAGACTCGAATTGTCACCCACCGCCAGCTGCTCATCCATCTCCTCTTCCACATCCTCCTACTCCCTGCAGACCTCCTCGGTCAAACCTCTGTCTCTGACTGGGCGGCACTTTGATCATTTTATGATCATCTATATGGCGGTCCGGGTAGTTACGAGCCATGTGGCCCTACCCGCCACATGCTCAACACTTCCAGCTCCTCGCATGATTGGCTCTGTCTCCGGTGCCCTGCACAACTGACCCTGAATCTTGCGGTCATCCACATATGGGTATGGTCCTCTTGGACCTCTGTGACATCTATCTATTACCACCTATAGAAGATTCCGCTACGTGATGCTCGGTGGCGGGTCTTGCTCCTGGTGAATTCTCAGCAGGAAACCTATCTACTAAGAGGGCTCGCTCCAACACCCAGACATGCGTCGGGATGTTGAGAGAAATCACCAAAGCCCTGATCTCCCGCATGAGTCTCTTGTTGAAGGTCTGGGACCTAAAGAATGGGTCATGCACCATATCACTGGAGTAGCGTAAGAGGTCGATTAATCTCACTGAGTGCTGAGCCACAATCATGCTGCCGTCATGCAGATGAAGAAGCTCTTGTATATGCACTACACGAAGGGTCGCTGGGAAAATATCTGCCCAAAACAGGTTCTCAAAGTATATCTAAAGAAGTGTTACATCTTCATGAACCTAGATAATCAAGATCCACTATATTACTAATGCTGCCTATAGAAGACCGGCGACAGGGATCACCATGAGATCAGCTGGTGTCCCTACCGGTAGGATGACTCTCACCACAACCTCCTACTAATACTCAGCTTCCAGTGGGTCCGTCTCACCCCTAAACCTAGGTGTCCTCTGGCGCTGAAACTCATGAAACATTCTCAAGTGGCATCCACCCTTTACTGCTGGGGATGGTGGCATCGGAGGCCGAACAGGTAATGGTACCGCTGGTGCCTCTACTGATAAAGGGCCCTGCACTAAGGCTTCGTCGCTTAGTGTCCTTTCATCGTGTACTATACCCAGAATCTTAGATGGATGTCTATGTGGAGGCATCCTGAAAAAAAAAAACAGGTGCACCACAATTAATAAGATATACCTGGTGAGCTTATTAAAAAAGATCAAAAATAAATCTTTTCGTAACGCACATGAAATTTGTGTTTTCGTGCACTCGATTAGAAATTAGAAGTCAGGGTCCGGGTGTATGGATACGTCAACCGCCGCAACAACACTAGATTCCCTAAACTGATAACCACACTCATTACACATAACACTATCTCCATTAAAAAATATCATATTCTAATGTTCTATGGTAGAATCGACTCCTCTGATACGAATTTTTCATGACCCGTCCGCTGGGGCCCATGTCGTGACTACCCCAAGCTTGCTTTCTGTAGGCCAGGGGCTGGAGACAAGCACTGAAAGGCATATTCCCTAAAACCGGGAAGGCATTGTCTTTATAACCTGTAAACACACACAACCAAGCACACAAAAAGATACGAACACAAGTAAACTGTATAGTAAAAGAGTGTGTACAATAAGAAAAAGGGGCCAAAATACAAGCCCAACTGGAAAGTACAAGAAAACTAAAAATTACAATTAACTAGAACATCTCCTCTAAACTCCCACCAAGGATCCTACCTATAGGGTAGGCACTGCTCTCGAATGGTCTTCTCTATGGTATGCCTCATCTAATGTCCACCTTTGAGCTATTTACAATCCTAGTACCCTCGACTTGAGTCAGCATTTTCCATCATCTGCACCAAACACAACAAGGTTCGAGCATAGCCCGTGAAGGGGTGAGTATAATCATACTTAGTAGGGACCTCGAGACCCCCAAAGGTCTCAAAAAATACACAAAGAATAAACCAAAAGGCATGAAAACAACTAAAAACCCTACTTAGGTATATGCCCATACATATAGCTATGTTTTCAAGAAACCCCATCTCAATCATCAGGAATTATAGGTCCCAACTCAAATCCCAATGCTCAACTGTTCCAAGGTGGAAGGAATTCCACTATGGTAACACCATAGAGGTACATATCACAAATGTAAATATACACAGAAGAATACCACAATGTATCATTACGAAGGTGAGTACCAAAAATGTATCTCCATAGAAAAGAATAACACAAAGGTAAGTACCACTAAGGTAAAGACCATAAAGGTATCACCGCACAGAAGAATACCATAAAGGTATCACCACAAAGGCTAAGATTCAGCTTAGACCAGGTATAACTTAGGTACGGTAGAAAATATAATTTTACATAACAACTAAATCATCTTAATATGATATGAGGCAGAGCCAAGTAGGATCCTAAATCATCTGACCCACGTAGGATCCTTTTACAGCAGATACATGTAATATCCTAGAGTAGTCCCATGTGGATTCCTTGAGCAGATCCATGTGGGACCTTAAAACACAGACCCACGTTGGATCCCAAGGCACATACCCACGTAGGATCCCAAGGCACAAACCCACATAGGATCCCAAGGAACATACCCATATAGGATCTCAAGGCACATACCCACATTGGATCCTTTCTCATGTTACAGCCTACCACAGGGTTCCCGTACTAAGCTCGTTTGGTTCCGAGAGGGTTCTCTCCTCAAGCCACAGGTTGATAATACAACTGGCATGAAGTCGCACAAAGAAGTATCTGAAATTACCTCCACATAATAGGGGTCTCAATGCAACTGACGATGCATCAATAGGATGGCCAGTTGGTATGTTATTGGCCTTTCAGTCCTGAGGGCCCGGTTGGATTAGTGTTTGATCCAGCCTTGATGTACCCCAAATTTATGCAAAAGTCAAGGTGGGTATTTGAGAGGGTCCATCTCGATCCATGATTTTTGGCACCATATACAGTTCATCAAACGGATGCCCGTAGCTCAAGTTATGGCCGAAAGAGTGGAAAGGGGTCGAAGCTGGTCTGCATCCGGTCTGACCCGGTCAGACCGACCTGACATATCCCATCTTGGGCTAACCCATGTTCGACCCGACCTGTGGGATCCGACCCAAACCATTGTGTCTGGCCCGGCCCGCTGCGTCTGACCTACGATAGGCAGCCCGCACTGGGCGGCCCACGGTGTGCGTCCCACTGGGTGTCCCCTAGCCCCCGGCTGGCTAAACGACCATCCCTCTTCTACAACGCGGTCACACGCCGCGCCCCCGCAGGCGGCCGATAGTGAGCCGCCCGCCCTCCCATCGCCACGACGGCCACATGCCTCGACTCCTGCATGCCCGACAGTGTGGACGCGCGCTGCCACCCCCTTTGCGTTGCCGGTTGTGCACCAGCCGCCGCCCTTTCTATGTTGTGGCCGATGGGCCACATACTTTCTCCAGTAGTGTGGTCGCTCCACCTTTGTCATCACTCAGCTGGAGTGCTGATCGTCGCTCCCAATCCCTTCTAGCGATGTTCCTCGGGCCACTGGGTGTGCCACAATGGCCTGTTATTCTGTCCGTAGACTCCCACACTCTCATTGGGATGTCACAATCAATTCAAGACCATCAAAATCCCCAAAAGGCTATAGAGGGGTCGGGCCATGTTTTTTTGGCCCGCACCCTCCACATTAGAATGGTTACAAGCGGCATAATTGTTCTTAAATCAAGATGAATGTCAAGAACGAGGTAAGGGGTATAGAAACAACAATACCTACCTCGATTGCTTGTTGGAAGAGGTCGTGAGGAATAAGGCTAAGTCATTGGGGATTTTGACATTAGCGTTCGTCACTCTCAAAAGATGCTTTTGATCTGTGCTCAAGCGCTGTCCTTTTCTTCAATTCCGGAGGTCGTTGTTCGTTAAATAATGTTCTCTCAAATCTCTACTATCCCTTTTCCCAAACTTTTCCCCCTGAGAGGTGTGGTGCCAATTTAAAAAGCTTGGGGATTAATTTAATTAAAGTTATACATTAATTAAATTAGGTTGGCACAATCAATTAGGAGAAACCCAAGAATCACCTCTCTTATTAAAGATGGATTTCAAGGGGGTCGGGTGGTCCCCACCATTAATTTTAAAATGGGAGGTTTTAAGCTCATGTGGTACCCAACTTCATAACTCAAAAAGAAAGGTTTCAGAAGAAAAAATATAATGTTAATTATTTATTTTTCTTCTTCCATGAAAAATGGAAAAACTATCTTCCACCCTCGGCCTACTGTTGTCGAGGTGAAGATCTCTTTAAGAAAACACTGGTGCAGCGAGTTCAACAGTGTCCTCAGATTTCAATTCTGAGCACCAGTTCAAAAGTTACAAAAACCCACTCATACGATTACTGAAAATACTTAAAAAAAGATCAAAAATTCATTTCGAGCACACCGAGCCTCAAAATCATTCCCTGTCAATTTTCACAGACTCGTAAAATTCCATATAATTAAAAAAAATTACATGAAAAAATCCAGGTCTTTACAAATAAGTCTAGATAAACAGTTTTTCTCATGTTACATGCTAATTCATTGAGGGACTATGTAATTCTGGGCTGCACACATTTATTCATATCCAATGTGTTCGTTATATATTGAATTATTAATGTTGTCTCTCTTATAAGGTGCTACAACTGGAACAACATCTGGATCGAGAGTGACTCCACTACTATTATCCAGGCCATTTGGAGTGGTACCATTCATCTTGCCTGGTCGCTCACTGCTCTCTAGATTGATTGTTTAAACTCGCTTTCTGGGATCAACTTCATCGCCACTCACACCTACCGTGAATCTTACAGGATTGCTGACGGGCTTGCCAATATGGGTGTTTCTCATTCTATGATCTGGAGTGACGATCTTCCTCCTGAATTACTCCCTCTCTATGTTAGGGACGTTGAAAAAATATATTATTTCAGACTTATGTAATATATTTTTTATAAATAAATTTTGGTGTTTTGGTCATTGACCAGAACAATACCTAAAAAAAACAAATATCCATAATAATTAAATAATATTGAATATCAATATTTCTTCAGTCAATCAAATAACTTCCATAATAAATCACCATATGTAGAAATGTTATACAGTTTTGGAAATAATTATATCCATGATACACAAAATATAGTCATGTAAGATAAATGTAATTTCCAATAAAATATTATCACAATAAAGTGAATGTCTCAAGATAATGTTAATGATCAATATATTAATCAAGCGATAAGAGATGATTGTGAAATTAATCAAAAAAGTATATTTTTAGTTAATGTAATTCATTTTAAGAAAACAAGAAAATAGAAGTGACATATTTAAAATATATTTTTATTAAAAAAAATTTCTATAAAAATATTAAAAAAAAGTAAATTAATATAAATAGTGTAATCTTGTTATGGTGTTAGGAAAATCCATCAACATCATATTTGTTAAAATGAAACATTTTTTTTGAATTTTTGTAAATTAATTTGAAAATTAAACTTCAGACAAACCTTATAAATATTTATTTCTAATCATTTTAAAAATATAAGCATAACATAAAACATCCTTATTAAATAATTTTACAAAATAAAAAATACATTGTAAAATAATTTTGAAAAATATGGACATGGAATAAAAATATACCCGATCAAAAAGAGAAGTAAGAACTAATTTTATTCTAAAAATTTATTTTTTTAATTAAAGTAAAAATGAGAGGAAAATATAGAAGAAAACTTTCAAGATCCATACAATTCTTGATGAAAAAATAGTTTGATTTTATGAAGGATAAATTATAATTTTATTTCAACGACAGATATAATAAATCCTAAAAAAAGAGATTTTAAAATAAATTATTACATATTTAGTATATTTTAAATTATATCCCCTTTAAAATGTAATATTGAATTGAAAATTTAATACCCATGAATAAATAGATAGTCTTGTTAAACAAATCAAATGGAAAATATATAAACCACATCTAAGAAAATAGGTTTATAATACCAAATATGTTTAAATGGAGTTTAAATTACAAAAAAAAATCCATTAGAAGATCATAACAATGGAATTAAAATTAATCACTAAATTGATTAAGTGTAATAAATATCAATAACAATAAATAAATTTTAAATAAGAAATAAAATTTGAATAGGTCATTACACACATAATCATGGAATAACATAAATAATGATGTAGTAATATAAACCAATGAAAATAAACTGAGTTCAGAAACCCCTTACTAGTAGAACAATCTTTAATATACCATAAAATACATTTATATTTTTTATAATTATTTACCCTAAACATATTTATTATCCAATTTTATCATCTTTTCACCTGTTCGCTAAGAATTTTTTTTTATTATCATTATTTTAGGTGTCAACATATTTTTTTATTTATATTTTTATTCGGTATTTATGGTCATTTTTTCTTGATCAAAACTCTATAATATCCAAAATTTTAATATTAAATTAGAATAATTCATATTAATTTTGTATATTTAGAGTGATCCATGAAAAATGAACCACATCCCTTTGTGGAAATAAGAGTCCACACGTATGTAGAAGAGGTGTTATTATTTTTAATGAGTGTAAGGGTATGGAAGAAGTTGATATATTACATTTAAAAAAATCATTATTATGTCATAAATATCATATATATTCATTATTTACATCAATATTACTATCCATGTGGGGTGGTAGTAGAAACAAATTACATTGGTTTGTGAGGTAGTAGTCTGTCGTACAAAGAAGAGGTGGTTTTGTTTCCAAATTGATAGAGAAGGTGATCGATAAATAATATAAAATAAAAATAATATCATCTATTTATATTAAATATACAATTTTTTATAATATTTTAATGGACATGACATAATTAAAGGTTGTAAAATAAGAAGAAAAATGAAAGTGTTTGGTTAAGAAGATTTTATTTTATTTGAATATGATCCTATATATATCCTCTTAAGGATCCTAGTGATGGTATATTGAGGATACTAAAACCTCATAAAATTGAATAAGGATTTTAAGAAGATGTTTTGGTAGTGTTTAGTTGATTTTAGTAGCTCATGGTGGTGTAAGAAACAGAGGTGAGGTGGTATCATTTTATCATGAAATAAATGAAAAAATTAGTATTACTTAAAGGATTTAAATATAATAAATTATATTTTATGTGAAAGTGGCACCAAGTTACCAAAATTTTAATTATAAGATATGAAAAGTTTTAAATACTTTCATCCCAAAAAATTTGGACAGGTTTAAATTGAATATAAGCCTTATATTTTTATTTCACCCTTTCATTATCAAATTTTAACCTTATCTATGGTAAAAAAAATTTCATATGTGAAGGATTATAAATTTAAATATAAAGTAAAAAATTGCCTAAAAAAAGGTAACATGACGATATTTTAGACTCTATTGAATCAAACTTGTCCTAATTAAATATTTTGATGATCTTTAAAACATTTAATCTTATATAATTTTTTATAAAATACCATTAATGTCATATTGAGAACTATTCAGATATTTTGACTTTAAAGACAAATATTGAAATTGAATTAGAAGATAAACTATTTCACCATAATTATACAATTTTTTAACGATAAAATTAATATGAAACCATAATTCATCAAAACAATATTACTTTTTATGTTTTTAAACTCATTTACTTTGATATTTATACCACTTTAAAAAGAACTACGTCAACATTGTGTAAGAATTTAAGGTAATATTACCACAAATTAAATTTTAAAATAAATTTCTAGGATAAAAATAAATAAATTATGTAAAACAAATGTATATTTTTTTGTAAAATCTTTTTATAACTATGTGAACATATAATAGAAATTAATATCAAGAGAGTGACATTTTGGAAATTTAGTTTACTTAAGATAATATTAAGGATATTATTAAAGAGAAATGGCACCAAATTACTATGTATTTGAGTGCTGGATTAATATGATTAAAATTATCTAATAAAATTTAAATAATTTAGGTTTTATATAATTTATTCATTGCCTTATCACAATATATTTATGCTTAATTACCCGATTTACTCTTACAAAGATGACAAATATTTACCACAATTACTATTCATAATGCCTGAAATGAAAAGAGAACTATTTATAAATTTTTTTACTTTATGATTAAAAATTTGGAAATTTTTTTATCAAATTATGTTTTTATATTTGGAATTCATTAATTAAATAATAAAACCATAAAATGTGATGAAAAACAGTTTTTTAAGAAAATTCATTTTTCAAGCATGAGATGGACATACATTAACCATATGATTAGTTTTCTTAATTATATGAATTTATATACATATAGATTGATATATAATATATAAATACCATTTAGATCATTCATAAATATGTATTATTTAAACTAATTAATATGAAAAAAATTATGCACATAAAAAGAGTTCTCAAAAAATTATATTTTATGAAAACAAAAATAACTAAAAATAAAATATAATGTTGATCACTATGGAATTATTTAGATAAATATTATTAAAATGGATATTATTTTAATTTAAAAATAAATTTTAAATTTAATGTCGCTTTTAAATTAAAAAATTTAAATAAAATAAAATACATTTAAAAAAATATGTATTTTCACTATTCACTAAGAAATAATCCTTTTTAGAAAAACTACAACAATTAAAAATAAGATAATGCTGAAATTTTGATTTTAAAAATGATATTAATTTTATAAAACAATAAATATATATAAAAGTGAGGGAGATTAATTATAATATCCACACTTGGATTGAAATAAAAACCAATTTTTAATATAAGCAAGTTTATAGAATAATGAATTTATTATTATTTGAATTGTAACAAAAATTAGTGTAATAATATTTTGTTTTGATTAAATTCATTATTTTAATTTAGTAAATCTTTTTTACAAATATTTCATTTGGTTCTTTCTATTCATACTCTCCAACCAAACAGCTAGGTTAAAAGAATTATATTTGATTGATATTATTTCAATGTTTGTTTCAGCATGGGGTAGCATGCAGTGTTTGCTATTAAACATAGTGTTAATGAAAAAAGAAGATGTCAACTAAAATATCATGGAATTACATTCCCCCCCATAAAAATTTTATCCTTATAATTTCAAGTTTTCATTTTTAAATTTAAAATATCATATAAAATTAATGAAATTAGTTATATATGTTATCATGATCTTTAATATTTTGGATATAACTAGGAAACTTTTTATGAATGTACCAATATTAAAATCATGATTTTATAAAAAGGTACATTGGTATTTGATTGTTACTGTTCATATATGACTTGATAGGTTTACCTTCAATTTATTTGAGCTCGATAAATTTATATAATACTTTGATATAAAACAATGATGAAATTTACTTACTTGATTTTTTATCATTATATATTCACGATTTCAATATTCAATATAAATCATTATGATCATTATGAATTTTTCATTCCTAAAGCAGCAAAATGTACTTTTTAATGACCATAATATTCACAAATAAAAGATAAATTATTCATCATATTTCTCCCAATTAACAAAAACCAAAATGGTTAGAACAAGATAAAATAATAAAAAATATGAATAAACCTTTATTTGGGAAAATATTGTATTAATCTTGTTATCCATAATAATGAAACTCAACGTTCAACAAAAACCCTTAAATATGTAACTAAACTTAAAAATATTCAATAATATTCTTAATGAATTTGAAAAACAAAAAATTAAAATATTTGATTATTTTTTATGAGGCCAATATAACATTTATCTCCAAAAAATAGTAATTCCTAATAAATTCATATACAAAAACTGAATAATCCTTATCATATTATATAAAAAATATTATAATATTTCATATAATTAACCCAAATTAAAATAATCTCATAACAAGTACATCTAAAAAAACTAAACATTTTTTCTTAAAAAATATTCCTATCTTAGAAAAAAATATTTCCATTTACCTTAATCATATAATGTTCCAAAGATAATTATGTGCTTAGAAAATAACATTAATTTATTAGATACAAAATAACATTTCAATATAATAGTTATCTAGATGATAGAACATATATTTCCAAAATTTAATAACCCTTTTATCCCAAAAACCATATTAAAAACAAATATTAGATTAAACCTAAGGGTTTTTCATACCATTTAACTTGTGCCCATAAAATATAAAATCATTTTTCATCAAATAACCTATTTTATAAAAAAAATACAAAACCAAATGTGGCATTCCCATGAAATTATTTGAATGTATCTTTAATATTATTAAACCCTCATCAAATAAAACCTAAAGGGGTTCCTATAGGTTTAAATTTATGATCATCTTTGGACTTTTGAACCCATGCCACTTTTGGCTTATCTCATATCACTATAGAATAACATATTTTACCAATGGTTCCATCTTGTCATTCATTATAATTGTTCATAAATAAAATGATAATTAACCCAAGTATATCGCCCATGAGTGTTAAACAAGTTTTATAGTAACTGACCATTTACCTTGCCATAGAATGATGTACAATATATACTCAACCAACTATTTTTGGGGTTTTACCACTATATGCTTATGTGATAAACCCCATACACTTGTAGTATGTATAACGAGATATATTTCAAGGAAAAGCAAATAATATGTACCTTAAAAAAATTTCATGATTCTATCCTATAATTAAAAAACCCTCAAATTTAGTTATAGGGGGATATTTCCTAAACTATGTTTTCATAAATCTATTCCGAAGGATTCTACTAAACTTTCTCTAAAATCAACTGTAACAGCCACAAATCCAGTAACCCAGAGCCGACATATACTTTATTACATTGTAATATTATATAAGGGATTGCATCCCAAACTATTGATAAGTTTAGTAGTGTTGAATAACTAGATACATTCGTGATTACCATTATACATTGGAAATAAAATACAAATCATAGGAAAAGTAAATAATATTCATCCTTGAAACTCATTCAAAGATTTGTTCACTATATACCAAGGAAAATAAAAAATAAATATTAGATTAAATGATCAGTATTTAGTATCCCAAGTTTTTTTGAACCTTCTTTATTTTTTCAATAAAATAAATTTTTTATGTCTTGTGTTATACAGTACACCATGTTAATAATGCACAATGCACACCTTTCTTTACAAATAACACGGAGTTTCTTCGAAAATTAATTTTATTATTATAAGTATTTATATAAGAAAATTATAACCTATATATTATAATTATAGGAATGAATAATATTAATATAATTATGAAATTATTGTGTATAAATAATTCTTTGACCAATGAATTATAAATTAATGTACACCCCCTTTTAAAATAAAATGAGACATTTTCTGAAAAATTATTTAAATGTGTGTAGGAGGGTTTTATACCCACAAATAAACAAATAAATATTATATAATTATATTAATTTAATATATATAATACATTCTATCTAATTTTTAACATTAATAATGTGTTTTCTATACATTATATGAGAACAAATTCAGTTTCACGTATAAAAGATAATTTTTCCACCTTTTGAAGACGTATTTATTTTTAATATAGTATTGATAATTTTATCAATAATTTTTGAAATAATAAACTTATTATTTTAATTATTATTATAAAATCTTACATTCATTTATTTTTTGGAATTTTTCTTATAGGTTTCTTGTTTTGAAGAATGATGAAAAATGATGAATTTTAATTGAAAATAGATTTTTCATTGAAATAATTTATCTTGTTAAATTATATATTTTATTATTTTAATAGTATAATTATTTCAATTATTTATCATTTAATACAATTTCAGTCATTGGAAATAAATTCACATTGAATTTTTATATAAAAACATTTCAATCTTTTGGATGTTTTCACTTTAAAAACATGTTTTCTTGTTTTGTCAACGAGATTAAATTTAAATTAATTTTAGAAAATTATGTGTTATTAATTATGAAAAATATATTTAATATTTGTAATTATAATTTCAAAATTTATTAAAAATCCTAATTTAATTTTTGGTCCATGGGAATAGTAACTTTAGTAATTTTTGTTACCATGGTATATGAAAAAATTGGTAATTAATGTTACAAATAATGTGGTAAGGAGTATAGAATGACCCTAAACTTGTCCAAAATTTATTGGATGAACTTAATTATACCATTTAAACGTAAAAATTTAAATTTGATAATTTAATGGACTCTTTTCTGTGAAAATGTCTCGGATATTATTAAAATTAAAGAGTGAAAAAATGTCACACTCTTACTTTTAATAAGTATAATATTTTTAATATGAGGATAAAGAGAAGATATGATCGACTATATATATTATTTTTAAATATATAATTTATGTATAAATCATATAAATTTATATTTAATTATTAGTGAAGAATTAATTATCATAAATAATATCAAAATAATGATGGAGTAATTATTGGAATATCAAAATAATCAATTAAATGACATTATAAATATTAAAATAAAAATAATTTTCGTTAATTTATGTGGTAAAAGATTTTTTAGTTTTATATTAAATGTTAAGAGTGTATTAAATTACTTTTTTTGATGTTATCTCGGTGTATTGAGTTTCTTAATGTTAATGTAATGAATAGTGTCAAAATTGGCACTTATGAAATTTTATGAAAATAATATTTTATCCAATTATTTAATAAACATAAAAAATTAAATAAGTACAAGGGGATGATATATGATAAAAAATATGTTAAATTTTACATTTATTGTCTAATTGAAATTTTTATTTAAAAATGTGTTACCATAGTTAAAATTTAAATGGCTAAACTAAGGGTTAATCAAAATGATAAGTTTTAAAATAAAAAAAACATTTCTAAAATATATTGGTTAATAACATTAAAACATTATTATATTTTAAATTTGTAGAAATTTAATTAGGAGGAATTTGGATTGAGTTTTATTTTATTACAAATTAATCTTTTGAGAAAATAAAAAAGTTTCTCTCCTTTATATTTTAAAAGGACACTTGTTCTTATATTATTTTCACAATTTGGAACCCATTTTTTCATAACAATTTTATAAATATATCTTCCCAAATTTACTACCTTAATCCTATAATAATTAATTTGGTTATAAATCTATACATATAAGTCATCTTGTGTAAATGAAAAAGAGATACCCGAAGAAGAGGTACCATTCATCAATGAGCATTTTTGTTTTATTTCTTCCATAAACCCCTTAATTTTTTTATTTAATTTTTTTATAATGACCTAAATTTATTCAATATATTGATATGTTTTTATATTATGGTTTTTACTTACACTCATTCACACTTCCATCAAATGAGATACACAGTCATCCTTTGTGTGTACGACAGACTGCCACATAATGAAAAAATGTTGCCTGTTCTTCAATTAACACCTTCCATGATTTGAAATGATTTTTTTAGATATTATATATATTATATTTTTGATTTATTTATGATTCTATAATTATTTCATAAAACATTCCTTCATGATTTAAATTTTGCTGAAAAATGATAATTTCATTTGTGGATGTGTGGACTATTGCCTCCTTAGAGCGATGTGATTCGTTCACACTTTAAATGGACTGTATTAAGAACAATTTTAGTGATATTTTATGATATATATGACATAGTAATGATCCTATAATGATATTATATTAAAATATATGCATATATGTCATTTAATGTCTTTCTTACAATATGAATTTAAATGGAAGCAACGTTCATGCTTGCATGTGGCCTGCCGTATCTCTGAACGACATATTTAATTTTATATTTATATATTCTATAGGTAACTTTAAATACCTATATAATAAATATATATGATAATAATATAATTTTTTTCATCCTGGAGATAATTAAATCTTGATCTATGTATGAAGACCAAGAATAACAATCCAAAACATGTACTTGAAACAAAGGATTTTTTACCCAAAAATTTAACATAAACAAAGAATTGTAAATAAGAGAGTAATATAATGTCATATGTAAATCATATATATTATTTTATATATAAATATGGTTCTATAATGTATGTATAATAAATTTATATTTATTATACAGGAGGTCTTCATGAGTACGATGGGAGTTAAGATATAAGGTCAGAGATTTTTGTCCCACTTTTATTTTTAGGGGAGATATGCCATATACACTAGTGGATTATTTATTGAGGTGTATGTAATTCCAATTAATTCCTTTTAGGATTATTATTCTATAAGTTTATGGGTATTTACATATCCATTTTATAATCTCTCTTTCATGGGGTTTACAGTACAAAAGTTACGAAATCAACAAGGTAATTTTGTCTCATTTTGACTTCTTTGAGACACATGTTTTATTATTCACGTATATTCTTTTATGGGATGCACATAATAATATTTCAATTTTTTTTATCATGAATCTAAATATTTTCAAGACATTATAATATTCATATAAGGTTATTCTCTTTTCCTTTTGAAATCAGTGTTTTTTCAAAATAGTGTTTTATAAAAATGTTTTAAAAGTGTTTTTAATAACCTTATTGGATTTTAAGGATTTTTTTGAAAGATATATATAATTGTTTTAAAATATTAATTGATAATATATAACAGTTATTTTAAATGAAATACTTTTTCTAAATGTTTTATGATATAAAAACAATTTTTTTTAAAATGGAAATGACATTTTCTTCAAGAATTATTTTAAGTGATATTTCAATAATAATTATCTATTTAAGATGAAATTATTTAATGTTACTTATGATTTATTGTGGATATGATCATAGGATACCATTATTATTATTTTTTATCAATTTTTTATGGATTATAACTAATGTTACATATGAAGCTTATTTCTTTTCCATGATTTATTTTATGATGAAGCATTTATGAAACTCATTTATTTACATGGGCTCTGATGTGAAGAATGATTTATAGTCATATTACCCACATATATATAGTTTTCATTAAGTGATGTATGGTACCTATATATCCATCAATGAATTGGGTAATGATAAATGTTCTATGAGCTCAAAGGGAACACAATAGGCTATCTTAACCCCACAACAAGAGGGTACACGATAGTTTACCCTAAGCTCAAAAAAAGGGGTACAAAAGATGTCAAAATAATACCATAATAATAGGGTATACATGATATAATCCTAATCCCAAAACGAGGAGGTACAAGAGAGGTCATCCCAACACTGAAGTAGGTACATGTGTGATTATCCCAGGCCTAACATTCTATGAATAACTTTTTTGGTATCATTGACATATGATATTCTAAGATTATGTGTATGCCCAATTTTCCATTTCTTATACCATTATTATAATATCATAGATCATGTACTTTTATTATCTTATGATTAATTTTTTATGAATTTCCAATATTTATTCCAGGACCCATGTATATGATCTTTGATATACAGGGTATGATCTTAAAATATAATGCTCATGTTGTTATACCCTTATACTCATACCATGCTTATATATCTTCTAGTTTTACACTTAATGAGCATCTAAGTGTACCTTTTATTATATTTTCATTCCCTATGTTATAAAGAAAGGTTTTAAGTAGGATTACTAAAGGGGAAGATCTTTATGCGAGATTTTGAATATCTTTCAACAAATTTGAATAATGTGTGTCAAGTTTTCAATGGCCCTAAACTATTATGGTCCTATAACATGTGTTTTTATAATGTAATTAATATTATCTATTAAGATGTAATATCCATTATCGAAAATACTGGGTCGTTAGAGCTGGTATTAAAGAAAAGGTTTATTGAAGCTTTGAAAACTAATACGTGAAAAAATTAGTGAGATCTCTAGAGATATTTCAAAGGATTTGTATAATGATGTCTCTAAGGATAAGTCTATGTATATGCCAAAATACAATATTTTTAATGATCATGAATAGGATTGGATTAAACCCAAGATTTTTTCGATTGAAATTAATTAACAATGTTTATTTGGTTTTTCCACTATGATTAGTGTTACTCACACAACACTTTTGGTTTTAGTCAATGGATAGATCTAGAATGAACTGGGTTAAAATTAAATGTGACAATTAATTTTCTGATGAGATTTTATATTGGATGATAATTGGAGTGAAGGGTATTATGATAAATCCAAATCAATTTTCATGGAACATGTTTAAAAAAATTTACTTTAAACAACTCTCAGACTCACCATGGAAAAGAAGGAAATATTTTTCTTATAATTATAGTAATAGATACCACATAAGAAATAATATTCGGTTTCCTTTGTATCAAGAATGTGGGGAGAAAATCTCAAAGGGATTTATTAGAAGAATAAGAAGATGTTTTGACTATAGAAAAGAAGAACACAAATAAAGTAACTTAAAAGGGAAAATGAGAAGTTTTGTTAATGTATTGGATGAGAATATTAGCCTCCCTAAGGTACTATTAATTGATGAATGCTTCATATGTGGACACACAAGGTTTTATGCAAATATATTTCCTACATAGAGATCTCAAGAGGATAATCTGCATGATGGAACAAGTAATGAGTATATTGCAGATGATGATTAAATTAAAGGTAAAGTGTGAAATAAAGAAGGTATTAAGTAATAAGATGATGTAACCATGTTAATGGATCAAGGATTAAGTGAAATAATCAATGTGTTTTTGTATTTGGATTCTAGAATTATTTTATAATAATAGTGAAATATATAAATATTGTTCAATTATTATTTTTCACTCAGGATTTACAGGAATATGTTAAATGGTTCGGATGGACTAAAAAGTTATTTAATGGAAGGGTGATATTTTTGGAAAATATATGATTAAGGGAAGGATAAGCCTTACTATGTTCATGATGTTTGATAATAAAATACAATGTTTTTTGGTTTTGATAAAATAATTGGGATAATATGATGACCTTGGGGATGATAATATGACAACATGGTTTATGATATCATGGATTACGTTTATAGAATTTTTGGATTCTTATTATGAGGAAAGATTTAATTTAGAAATCATACATATTTGCATTGATGTTTTATGGTAATAGGTGTTATTACAATGTTTCATGAGAAAAAATGATAGCGATATTCACATGTATGGTATGCAACAATTAATAGCTACATCATATTTTTGAGGGATAAATGCTAAATTTAGTTATATTAATTCAAAATTATTGTATTTTTATCTGTTCTTGGGATTATATTTGTAACTATTTATGAAATTTTATAAGTTTGAATGTGGATGAGGTTTTATGGATAAGTGTTATGATTTATGATTATTAGATAACATGTGCTAACCATTTTGCATTAATAAAAATCAGAGTCAAAAGTAATGAATTATCATCTAATTATGGATCTTATGATCCACTTATTTGTTATACATTACAATTTTAACCTCATTTTTTGGAGTAAGAGATGAAGCATAAATTGATCAAGGAACAACTGATGGATGTGATCACACTTACAATATTGAATGAAATAAAGTAAGTATATATTCTTATAAAAATTCATTAACTTTATGAAAAGTGTCTTCAAACAAAAATTTTATCCTAGTAAATTCATTTTCTATGAATCAAATAGTCCCTTAGATAACCATATATTTATCGTTTTTTGATTATTAACTTCATAATGACTATGTTCTCTATCACTCTCCATCAGAACATGATAGTTAGAATTCACTTTGATGTCCATGTTGTCTATTTCGGCTAATCATAGTTATGTGGTGATCTTCGACTTTTACTTTAACTCTAATTAATAAGAAGTTTTATTGATCTTTTTTACGATGTTGTTTTCCCACATATAAATTCACAAATATCCAAATTTAATTTTCAAAGTAAAATTGGAAATTTTAACGATGATATTTCCATTTTAAATTCTCCAATGTGTTAGGATGGTAGCCCATCCATAAGAACTTCCACAAAATCTATCTCATTTTCAAGATGTGTTCAATGTATCACTTCTAAGAAAATTGATACCTGGTCTATCACATGTACTAAACTCATAGGTTGTACTTATAAAGATAGTTCCTTATTATAAAGAGAAAATCTTATAAATTTTAGATCCAAAAGATAAATTTCAAAAAAATACCACTATAATAGTTAATGTTTTGTGGAGATAATAACTATTTTGATGAAGCTTCATGGTAACTTTAGGATACAATGAGGTAGATGTAACCTCATTTGTTTGTATTAGAATGAAAAATTTCAAGGGTGAAATTCATTTTAAAGAGCATAGAATGTAACATCCCAGTTCTTATAAACATTTTTTCTTTTTCAAATAAATTAAATTTCTTTTATGTTTTGTGTTATATGATACACTAAGTTGTGTTTATTCTATATGAAACACTGACCTAGCTTTCTTTTCATACAACACTGAGTTTCTATGGAACACCATATTATTTTACTAATTGAAATAAGAAAATTATAACCTGTATTTTAGAATTATAGGTATGAACATTATTAAATAAATAATAAAATTATGGTTGACACATAATTCTTTTACCAATTAATTATAAAGGAATGTGAAATTATTTTTAAAATAAATTTCTTGTTTCTGAAATATTGTTCAAATATGCACAAGTTTGTTATTTAAAAATAAATAAACAATTAAGTATTGTGGAATTATATTACTGATATATATATATAATATTCAATATAATGTTTATAAATCATCTTATATATTTTATAGACAATATATAAAAAGAAATCCAATGTTATTCTAAAAATAATTATTTTCCTAAAAATTAAATTTTGCCTCATTTTATTGGGGAAATTGTTTTAAAAATAATTATTAAAAGTTTTATAAATTATTTTTGGGGAAATAAACTACTTCTTAAAAATCATAATATAAAAAAATTGGTAGTTTTTTTGGTATTTTTATGATAAGTTTCTTGTTTTGATAAATAATGAAAAATAATAAATATTAATTGATAATAATTTTTACTAAAGAATAATTTATAGTGTTAAATTAAATATTTTATTGATTTTAAAGTATAATTAGATAAATTTTTTATTAGTTAAATCAAATTTAGGCCATTAAAATAAATTTAGAATTGAATTTGGATATAAAAACATTTCAATATTTTGACATTTTCATTTTAGAAACCCATTTTCTCGTTCCATTGGCAAGATTAACTTTAAATAAATTTTAAAAAATTGTATTTTTTTAATTATGGAATATTAAATAAATATTTTAAATAATAATTTAAAAATTTAATAAATAACACCCTTTTATTTTTTTTAGTATATGTTGAATCTTAGGTAATTTTTATTACCTTGGTAAAGGGAAATGTTGGTTAAATTAAGATAAAAATAAAGTGATAAAGACTAAAAAATTATCGTAACAGTTTCCCAAAAATTTTGGAATGAATTCAATTATACCCTTAAAACATATTTATTTAAATAAATAATTTAATGGAGACATGTCCACGAAAATGACTTGGATATTATTAAAATCAAAGAGAGTGAAAAAATGTCACTCTCTTACTTTTAATAAGTATAATATTTTTAATATGGGGTTAAATAGAATATATACTCGACTATATATATTCTTATGAAATATTTAATGTTTATATACTTCATATAAATATAACTTTCATTTTTAGTTAAAAAATATTTATCATAAATAATTAGAAAATGTTGATGGAGTAATAATTTAATTAATGAAATAATCAATTAAATGATATTCGAAATATTAAAATAAATATAATTTGACTTAATTAAGGAGATAAAATAATTTTATAGGTTAATATGAAGTGTTCTGAGTAAATTAAATGATTTTTTAATTTATCTTGTTTTATTGTTCTTTTTAAATTCAAAGTCATGAATAATATTGAAATTAACAGTTATTATATTTTAATAATTTTTTATTGAATTAATTAAAAATAATAAAAATATCAAATAATGAAAAAGGGATGGTATATGGAAAAAATATCTTAAATTGTAAATTTATGGTCTACTTGACACATTATAATTAAAAATTACCTTTTCTTAATGTTGAAAATTTTGTTAGCATAGTTAAAGTTAAAATGGCTTAATTAAGGGTTAATGAAAATAATATGGTTTAAAATGACATCGAAACATGTCTAAAAAGTTTTGGTTTATGATTTTGAGACCTTATAATATCTTAAATTGAATAAATGTCATTTTTTAGGTATTTATAATGAGATTTATTTTATTATAAGTTAATCGTTTGAGAAATTAAAATATTTACCCACCCTTCTCTTAGAAAAGGACACATCTTCTTCTATTTTTTTCCCAATTCAGAATCTATTTGTTCCAGAAAAAATCTATAAAAAAATCTAAAAAAATTCACTACCTCTATAATATAATTCTTAATTTGGGTATAAACCCAGCCAAATAAGTTATTTTGTGAAAATCAAAAGGAGATACGCAAAGAAGTGGTAACATTTACCAAGAAACATTTTTGTTTTTTTTTCATTCTTAAACATCTTAATTTTTTTATTTATTATTTATATATCAAATTAAGTATCGTAAATATACATTGAAGTTTTTATATCACGTGTTTAACCAAAATTCACACACACATCCATCAAATGAGATACACAATCACCATTCATGTGTAAAACGGACAATCAGCTCGCAAACCAATGTCACTCATTCTAATATTTCCAAAATTAAAGGTTATAAAATATGAATGGGTTTTTATTTTTATATAATATATATGATATTTATGATGAATTTATAATGTTTTAATTATTTTATAACACATAAATTCATGATTTCCATTTTTTTAGAAATATGATAACTTCATTTTTGGACATGTGGAATACTGCCTACTCAATGTGATGTGATTCATTCACAATTTACATTGAATTTATTAAGGATATTTTTAGTGAAATTATGTGATATATAAGGACTTAGACTTATTACTTTACATGATTTTGAATTTTATTCAAGAAATTACTTCCTTTCACTTTGAGTATTTTTTTAAGTTAAGAGTTTTTGAGAATTGGGATATAACACATACATAAAATTCCTCATCAATACACTGCAGACACCCTTGAAATAGTATCCATATCTTCCAAAATATAAAAAATTTCAAATAAAACATGTTTTATTTGAAAAATCATCCTAGAATTTAACTTATATTCACTATTTGTCTTACACATCCTTATAACCTGTGAAAATCATTTAAAAACTTGGGATGCACACAAAAATCTCAATAAGGGATATAAAAAGAAGAAAAGAAAAATAATTAGTCCATTAATTATTGTAACATATGAAATCATTTCAAAAAAGACATACATGTCACCCATATAAACATACTTTGTGAAACTTGATATTTCCATGAGATTTCCAAAAAATATCTAGAACATAAATAGTACCATAAAGTAGTCTTGATGAATTGAATACATAATCTTGTAACCCTATCAACTACCTTATAATTTGTAACCCTCATGGATAACGTAAAATATAACCCTCAAGATTACATTATTGTGGGACCATCGTAGTTACACTTGGAGTAACTATATGGCTGACCACTAAATTACACATACCCAATGAATTGGAGGGGTATATAGGCCCCTTTATTAATCATAAAAAATTCCCAATTACTAGGATATAATCATACATCATGAATAATTTCATAAAAACATCTCTTTTGAATTTTGTAAAATATAATTTTAAAAGAAGATTTTAAAATAAAAGACTCTAAAAAATATCATATAATTGAAGTGAGACTTAATAGAGTGGTTGAAATATCTTTATACACTATAAATATACATAATTTATCAAAATATAAAATAAATTAACCACAAAAACAATTTTCATACCACAAAAATAATGAAGTAGTTGGCTAACACAAAGAATTGAAGTTTAGTTAAGAATTCCCTTACCTGGGATTTTTCTTAATTCAAATATGTTTACACCAACTATATTATGGTTAGAAAAGTGCTATTAAGATCTTACAAAAAAAGTTTCATTTTTATAACACATTGTATGATCATTTTATAACATAATTTCACCCTATAGTTATTAGTTTTTTGTTCCTTCCATTGTTTCAGGTGCGTTATTTACATGATTTCCATGCCTGATTTGTATTTGATTTTATTGTCGTATGGAAATAAAATTATAGAGTTGGAATCAAATGGTATTAATAAGTTTCCATAGTGTATAATGATACCATAAATAATTTTTTTATATATTATGATGAATCTTTAGATAAAAAATTAATGATATTTCTTTAGATCTTTTTGGTGGTTCCATGATAATCATGAACTTGTTTCATTATATAATTTAACTTCATGAAAAGAAGTTCATTATAGAACATAAAATATGTTAAATAATAAAATTTACATTATGTTTCAACCATTAAAGGGTTTTATGATCATCTTTGATGGAAGTAATGGAAATAGAAAGCACATTGTCTACAATTTTGGTAAATCGACACATCACTGATGATGTTTTTATTTTAAAATATGTTGGAGAGGATTGGAATAAATATGATGAATTTTTTTTACTTGAACATGATAACATATAGAATATATAATATTCTGGATATTTCATACCTCCTAGATAATGGGATGGGAAGAGAGTATACGAAAGAGAGGAATTGGAAAAACATGAAAAATGATGAGGATTTTTACCTCTTGATTTATTCTCCCCGAGATCATCCTTAAGGCCTTTGTTTTAGACCTTTTTGTGAGAAAATTAGGTCTTAGACATGGGGAAGATCCTATGGGAGGTTTTTTGGAAGAACTTAGACAATGCTATGAAGGACCCTAGGTCACCCTGAGGGGGGGGGGGTTAATCAGGGTGTCAACATTTTCCCTTGTTTATTTGATGTTGTTCCCACATTGGTAAGAACCTAATTAAACATATCTGATGGATATGTGTAGTAATTAAAATATTCACAAGCAGAAGGAAAACACAACACTTTTACTTGTTTCACCACTAAGAGTTACATCCAATGATCATACACCGACAGATTTCCTGTCATACCTAATTCCACAATTCTTCACTAGGTGTGGATTACAAGGATCAGGTACATTCACTCTATCCGAGGCACATTTCCTTTACAAAAGTTCATTGATAGCTCACTACTTCCCTAGGATCACTTCTGCTAACTCCCCCTGGATCACTACCCTGGATGAAGTCACACTCATTTTATAGATATGAAGGTCCCTTCAGAAGATTGACATGAATGTCTTTCTCTCCTTTTGGGCCTGAGACTTTGCATGCATAGAGGTGCAGAGTTGATGCTCGTTAAGATTCAATCTTGTTCTCCAGTGAAACAACCAAATGTACTAAGGCTTCTTATTCTTCTTGGCCATAATCACAAATTATTTTGTGATTGTTCAAACACTGAAAATAAGATCACTAGACATCATTAGAATCAGCCGTTCTTCTTCCATGTGTGCGTGTGACCATGCATTTGACAATTTATATGTTCTCTTCCTCTTTACTTGATTACACGCATGCACCCTAGGTTTAGGATTATTATCTTCAAAATATTCATGCATGAACGTTGTCTTTTACTTGGTTGTGTGAAGGCCAAAATGGGTATGGTTTCGTTATGTACAGCCGTGACCTCCTTTACCCTTCTCATTATTTTCTTTTCTTACCACTTGGCTTGGTTGTGCTTGGACCTTATGTTTTTTCTTTGTCAAATCATGCACAAGAATATATGGATGAACTTCTCATCACCACGAACATTATTTCTTCTCACTTTCTCAACACACAATGTTCACTTTGATTTTTTTATAAGCATGTGATTTTATTCAAACAAGAATGTGTGTATTTGGGTATTATACAATGTTCTTTTTCTCCCATAACACACCAAGCGTATACGGTTATTCTATGCAATATTGTGAAAGACTCCTTCCCAAAACAGGATGGTTCATGGACCCTTTTTGCATAATGGATTTGTGGGCTTCCTTTGCACACAATGTGTAGACCCCTTCACCACCCAGGATGGTTTGTGGTTCTATTGGTTTGCGGTAACTCATCTTTGTAGAACCAAAATGGTATGTGGTACCGTTTCCTCACGAACATAGAATGGTTTGTGGGAACTCTCTTCATGAACCAAGAACAATTCACAACTCTCCAGTCTTGCATACCAAAGCGGTACAAGATTCCTTGCTTCATAAACTGTAACACCCCAAGCTTCCACAATATGCTTCTCTTTGAATAATACAATCGTGTGTGTTGTACTCAACTTCGAGTTCTAACACACACCACAACCAATAAAACTAGCTGTTATGAATAGTAACACCCACTTTTTGAAATTTTATACTTTTTATCTTTCAAAATAGAATTCATTTTTGGATTTGGAAAATCAAAATTATCTTGGGGTGAATTTTGGGTACTTTTCTAGTAACTTTCATATTTGTATGAATAGTGAAAATTAATAAATTTTAATTAAAAACATATTTTTTAATCAAAATAATTAATACTGATAAATTATAAATCTTAGTGGTTTTAAAGTATAATTAGAATATATTTTTACCATTTAATCCAATGTTGGTCAATGGAAATAATTTCACATTTAAACTGGACATAAGAAAGTGTCAATCTTTTGATAGTTATTATTTCTTAAAAACTCGCTTTTTGTTTTGACAACATGAATTAATTTTAAATTAATTTCTGCCACTTCTGTGTTTTGAATTTAAAAAAATGGATTCCATATTTATAATCATGAGGTATAAATTATGTAAATATGTAACTTTTATCTTTATACATTTTAAATAATTATTTCGGTAAATATTTTATTTACCATTGTTAGAGGGTAAATCCGGTAAATAAGGGTAAAAAAATAATATCATAGTAATATAAAATTACCTTAAAACGTGTCTTAGACCTATTTTATGATACATGTCCTACCATGGTAATCTTTGGGTCGAATTGGGGACCCCATGGAGCCACATGTATGTGATAATGACACTTTATATTAATTATGTTAAAGTAAATACAAAAATTACATAAACATATATCTTTTAGTAAAACAATTTTTACAAGGTGTTATATATGTTATCCTTTTGACTATAAATATTATTTAGAAATATAAAAATATTTTCTACATAATGGTATTTTATTTAAAATTTTTAGACATTGAATAATAAAATTTATTTATGACACAATGATGATGCAATGTTTTCCTCATTAATGAAAGAATCAAATAAATGGTATTATCAATGTTAAAATAAAAATAATTTGAATATTTTGTTGAAATACAAGAATTTTATAGGTTACCATGGCATGTTTTTATTGATTAAATATATTTAGTTTGAATTAATAAATTTTTTATGACTTTAACAAAAATCAATTATTAAATAGTGTCAAAATTGACAAAAAAGAGTTTTTTCAAAAAATATAATATTATTAATTGATATAATATTCCTAAAAATATAAGGCCCTACAAAAGGACATATATGATGATAGGTATGTCATTACTAAACCACTTGGGGTTTTTTTTTCAGGATATAGTAAGTTTATTAACCAAATAATATAAAAATACAAAGAGACATGGTAAATGTCATACTAATTAACTAAGAGTTAAATCTAAATGATAAGGTTAATATAGTGACCCAAACCTATCTAAAACCTATTGGTTTAGTGTATTTAGACCCATACCCACCTTATCCTAGAAATAAATTAGTTTTGGTTCCATTAGAAACGGAATATGAATTTATTATAAAATAATATTTTATGTTTTTTCTAAGGTGCCCCTCACCTCTATTATAAAAGGGCATCCCCCTTCTCTCAAATTAACACCCTAAAAGCCTTTTGGAACATCCAAACTCTCCCCAAATACCATCTAAACTATCCTCAATTCAACCTAGAGGCATTACTTTAGTCAGAAAGCCAACTTAAGGAGCCCTTTTGATCAAATCAAAATGAAGAACCCAAAGAAGAGGTAAATATCTCACCACCTCTTTCAAGTTCTTTTCTTCTTCCATTTCCTTTCTCTTTGTTGTTTCCATTATAAAATAATAACTCCATTATATTCTATATAGTTTTATGTTATTATAAATACGGTACAACTAAATTAATTATTCTATCCATCCTTTGAAGGACATGTCACTGTACATGCGTACGTACAAATTACCGTCTCCACGTCGTGGTGTAATTGTTATTCAATACATTATTGTATGGATGAGTATGATAATGATGTGTAATTCATGTAAATAATAAATATAACAAGATAATTATTCTGTATATATGATATAAAATCCAATTATATATTATTTTAATATCAAAAGAATGATATTGTCGCTCTTCCGTACGTACGAATTACCGTCTCCATGAACGCGATGGGATTCATTCCATATCATATCCATTCTAGACTAATTTTCATTTTATGATTAAAAATAATGTTTAAATACTTGATATCATTCTGGATATGAATATGATACATCCCATACAGAACAAATATGACTCACATAACAAATAATATAAAGGAAAACAAATCTGTTAACACCCGAAATGACGATAATACTAAGATATTATTAACAAAGCAATGTCAAAAGATCATATATGATATCATATTATTGTATAGGATTATTTTATAACTTAATAACAATTATTTCACCATTATACATGAGGTTAACCTACCCTCGACCACATAAAAGTACAAGTTAAGGGTTTATTTCACAATCTCTTCATTATCTGAGGATGTTTATATGTAATTATCCATTGGGACCTCTTTATCATCCAAATCCATGTTTCTTAAAAATGTATTTCAAAACATTCTTACTATTTTATAGAATATGGGTTAAAGTAATTTATACCTTTTTTTGACTTTTTATAAGATTTTTTTAAAGGAATCTTTCCGTCGTTTTCAAAACAAGGTCATTTTTAACCTTTTCGACAAAATTAAGGTAAGAATGTATTTTTTTAACATATACAGAGGGTGCAGATATTTTCTACCATTATAAAATCATCGAAGCTTCCCTTACAAGCATATAAAAATATTTTCAAAGTAAATGTTTTATTTTATAATTATGTGACTTTTAAATGATTTCAAAAAAGATATATTTCCCTCAAATAGTTTCGATTTTATCTATGTCAACATACTTTTTGATGGATTTTAAGCTTATTAGAAGTTGATTTATTATGATACAAAACTTCTATATTGTATTGAAGGTTTTGTGATATGTTTGACTGTGGATGTGTTATTTCATACCATTCATGGTTTATAGATAAAGTATTGACATTTCATATGCCTGTTTTAATAAGAATGTTTAGGTTATGTTTAAACATTTACATATGGGAATTCATTGGACTTAGTAAGTGACGGGTGGAGCCTGCTATAGCTCCTCGATGCATCGGTAGGTCTCATGAGTCAAACTAGTGTCTTGGCACAAGTCATTGACAAAATATTATTTGTAGTATTGGCACAAGGCCTTGACTATGTGGTTATGATAGTCTGGCATTATTCATTCCATCATTATGAAAGTGGTTATTGATATTGCATGTGATTATTAGAATAGTATAATATCCATGTGAATAAGTAAACAAAATTATTTCATTTTATTTTTTCCATGTTATTATGATGTTCAAGTTTAAAAGGATTTTGTTTTAGTTATAAAATGACTTAAATGTTTGTGCTTATTTATGAATGTTTCCGCTATATTGTTATCCTTACTGAGAATCTGAGCTCACCCCTTTCTATGTTTTATTTTTTACCAGGATGTGAAGAAGTATTTTATGACTAACCTATAGGGATAGTATGAGGGGATATGAGTGTGGACTATAGAGACTATATTGTTGTAGTTTTCCATTTTGTCATTTAATGTAAGACTTATGAATGTATATAGTGTTTTCAAGGCTACTAAAATAATCGGTCTTCTTAGATTTGATATTTTGTGATCATGAAAATGTTATGTAATAATGCACCGACACTGAGTAACTAGGGTCGGGGTGCTACAGTTGGTATCAGGGAAGTTTAGTACAAACCTTGGAAGCTAGATTTAGATAAACTCTGATTAGAGCACATAGGCCTAAGATAGACTTTGAGGATTAGTATAGAATAAATTCCAAGAATTTTGGTATTGTAGATATTTTGTGTGTTTTCCAAGAAATACATCCCTATATAGATACAAGTAGGTAGAGGCATCTTTGGCACAGATGTACCTAGGGGTAAAACCCGAAAACACCACTTTGAGCTAAACTCGAACGGGAACTAGTGCATGACAACGAGCCTTACTGCACTCTTAGTTATGACACTTCCGGGGGATATTATTAGGATAATTATTATTTCCATTACAAACCATTATGAAGGGTTTATGAATTTATACGTCCTCAAAGAAAGAATTTGTATGATTATGGATTATATCTATAAAATGTTCAAGTTCTGTTCAGTGTTTTACAAGTTTGGATAAATCTATTGCGATCCATAAACTAAACTAGTGTTTTCTATTGTTTAGAAATGGAGCCTAGTGGGAGGAATGGTAACCGTACCAATGCATGGACTCCATGTATGGATTTCCCTCTTGATCAAGATAATTATAGTGGATCTGGTGATAAAACTGGCACTGATCAGCTTATCACCATACTCGGACAACTCACTTAGGTTATGAATAATAACCTTACCCGTTTGGAGCACCCTGATCCACAACGTGGATGATCTATATTAGATCGCTTCATGAGGCATAAACTACCAATATTCAATGGGGGTAAAAATCCACTAGTATCTAAGCAATGGATAAATTCCTTAGATAAAATATTCCATGCCTTGAGGAGTAGTGAAAGGGAAAAAATTTTCATGGAAGTTTACCGCCTCACTCGAGATGCTGATCAATGGTGTTCATTGATTCAAAACACGAAGGAAGATGATGATGTATCAAATATGGAATGGAGGGAGTTTAAATATATTTTCTTAGAAAAATAATTTCCTCATGACCATATAGCAGATATGGAAAGACAATTTCTGAGTCTAAGGCAAATGGAGGACGAGAATGTTTCAAAGTATGAGTCTGACTTTACAAGGTTAGCAAGGCATGATACAGATTATATACTTAACCCAAGAAGTAATATTGATCATTTCTATGATGGGTTAAAACCATTTTTCCATCAAGAATTAGTCTCACAATACTTCTCGTCATACGAATATATTGTCTCATGTGTTATCAATACACAAAAGGAATTCTCTAAGTCTTATGACTTTAAAGTAAAGAAAGAGAAGAATAGATCTACAAAAAACTCTCGAAATGGAAATAAGGGGAATAAGGAAAAAGTTGAATATCCATCTTGTATTAAAAGTGGGAAGAAAAACCCCGATACTTGATTGAATGGAAAGAGATCCGATTACAAGTGTGGTGAAAAGGCCACCAAGCTCTTGATTGCAAGGTGAAGAAGTAAGCTACTGAGGTTCAATGATACAATTGCAGGGAGATGAGACAATATTCAAATGAATTTCCTAAGAGTCAGGGGAACTTACCTCATAAAATGCCAAGGTATCAAGTCCATTCTTATTCTATCACTACTACTGAGGTAGATGCTTCGAAAGATGTGGTGGCAGGTAATTTAATGGTTTCATCAAGTTTAGAAAATTCCTTATTTGATTCTGGATCATCACATTTTTTAATATCTTCCCATTTTTCTAAGATAATTAGATATTTCTAATTTCATTTAACAAGATATTTGTCAGTCATAACTCCTAAGGGAAGTATCATTGCTACGATGTTCTGTAAATCAGTTCCCATTAGGGAATATTAATGTTTTTTATCTACTGATCTCATCGTCATACCCATGATTGAATTTGATATAATACTTGGTATAAATTTTCTTTCAGACCATGATGAAAAAATTTATTTTAAAAAGAAGGAGGTTACTATTTTTGATGACGATGATAATGAACACCTTATCTTTAGATCATAATTGTCACAACCTAATTCTTATCTATATCCACCCCCAGTAGCTCAACTAAATTCAATTATTGGGGAGGAAGAGAATGAAATGACTATGGGTGAGGAAAGGAATGTTCAAATAGAGGATGTACCTATTGTGAGAGAATATATTGATGTGTTTCTAGAATATTTATCAGGACATCCTCCAGAATGAGAAATTGAGTTTTCCATTGATTTAATTCCCAGATCAAGGCCCATACCGAAGACCCCTTATAGAATGTCCACTGTGGAGTTTTTGGAACTAAAGAAACAACTAGAGGAATTGTGTAATAAGGGATTTATTCGGCCTAGTGTTTCTCCATGGGGATCCCCTATCCTTTTTGTGAAGAAGAAATATGGATATAAGAGGTTGTGCATTGAAAACAGGGAGATCAATGAAATAACAATAAATAACAAGTATCCCCTACCTCATAGAGATGATTTATTTGACCAACTTCATGAAGCTAAACACTTTTCAAAAATTGACCTTCGATCTGGATACCATCAGTTGTGTGTGAAGAAGGAAGATATTCTGAAGATAGAATTTTGAACTAGGTATGGGGATTACAAATTTACAGTAATACCTTTTGGGCTGACTAATGCACCCTCTGTTTTCATGGATTTAATGAACAGAGTCTTCAAGGAGTATCTTGATGACTTTGTAGTTGTAATTATTGATGATATCTTGGTATACTCCAAAATATACTAAGATCATGAAAATCAATTACGCATTATCCTGAAGATTCTTAGGAAACATGAATTATATGGGAAGTTTAGCATGTGTGAATTCTGGCTTCAGGAGATTTCTATTCTTGGCCATATTATCTCTAAGGGTGGAATCTCCATTGATCCTTATAAGACAAGAGCAATCCAAGAATATACAACACCAATGATTATAACCGAGGTATGCAGTTTTATTGTTTAGAAGGTTATTATTGACATTTCATCTAGAATTTTTCCAGATTGGATAACCAATTAACGAAGCTCACATGTAATGAGGTTAAATTTGTTTAGAAAAAAGATTGTGAAGATTGTTTTGAAGAACTGAATATAAGATTTTTCAATGCTCCTATATTGACTCTACCAGCAGGGAATGACAAGTTTGTTACTTATAGTGATGCTTCAAATAAAGGACTTGGTTGCATCTTTATGCAGAATGATAGGGTTATTGCCTATGCATCACGACAGCTAAAAATTAATGAGAAAAACTATCCTACTCATGATCTTGAGATAGCTGCTGTAATATTTGATTTGAAGATATAGAGACATTATCTCTATGGTGAAAAATGTGAGATATATACTGATCACAAGAGATTGAAATATATTTTCTCACAGAAAGAACTCAACATGAGGCAATGGTGATGGCTTGAACTACTCAAGGATTATGATTACATGATACAATACCACTCAGGGAAGACAAATAAGGTGGCAGATGCTTTGAGTAGAAACGATCAGGGATTTTTGAACAAGATGAGAGTTGAAAGGGATCCTATTTTCATGGATCTATTAAAGATGTATATGGGAATAAAAATGGAAGGTGAAACATAAATTATTTTTCAAATGGTTGCCAAACCATCTTTACTAGAAAGGATAATATGTTCTCAGGCTGATAATAAGGAATTTCAATAGAATATTAAAGCTTTGAATGATGGGAGATTGAGTGAATTCATATATAAAGATGCAATTTTGAAATTTGTGAAGTGTCTTTGTGTTCCCGATGTACCTGATCTAAAAAAAGAATTTTTGGATTATGCTCATAGTTCCAATTTCTCTATACACTGTGGGAGCACCAAAATGTATAGATATTTGAAGGAACGTTTTTGGTGGGACAACATGAAGAGTGAGATTGATGATTTTGTGTTAAGATATATGGTTTTTCAACAAGTGAAAGCTGGAAGGAAACAAAATAGAAGAGTTATGAAACCTCTTCATATACCGGAGTGGAAATGGGATAATATTATAATGTACTTTGTCATGGGACTACCAAAGACACCTAGACGGAATGATGCAATATCGATTGTTTCTGATCGTGATCCACATTCTACATGAAGATTCTAGAAAATTCTTCAGAAATCCTTGGATACTGAACTTCATTTGAGCACTGCCTACCACCCCCAAACTGATGGACAATCAGAATGGACTATTCAATCCTTAAAATACATGTTGAGATCTTTCTCACTTGACTTTAAAGGTATGTGGGATCAATATTTACCTATGGTAGAATTTTTCCTATAATAATAGCTTCCATTCAAGTATTCAAATGTCACCATATGAAGCGTTATACATAAAGAGAAGTTGCACACCAACCTTTTGGGATGATGTTGGTGAAAGAAAATTCATAGGCCCAGAACTAGTGGAGAAAATTATGAAAAAGGTGAAGGTTATCCAAAACCACATCAAAGAAGCTCAAAATAGGCATAAGAGCTATGCCGATAACCGAAGGAAGGATTTGGAATTTCAGGTAAGAGATTATATTTTCTTGAAGGTGTCTCCATGGAAGGGAGATATACATTTCGGTAAGAAAGGTAAATTGAGTCCCAGGTACATAGGACCTTTCAAAATTCTAGAACGAATTGGGGCTGTAGCTTACTGGTTGGCAATGCCGCCATGTCTCTCAAAAGTTCACGATGTATTTCATGTATCACTGTTGAGAAAATAATTTCCTGACCCAACACATGTACTCACCTATGAGGAATTAGAACTGGAACCTGATATATCTTATTGCGAAGAGCCTGTCAATATTCTTTATACAAGAGAACAAGTGTTGAGAAACCAAACAAATCGTCTAGTAAAAGTTCTATGGAGAAACCATAAGGTGGAAGAGGAAACATGGGAACCCGAGTAACATATGATGAAGAACCATCCGAGTCTTATTATGTAGTAATATTCTAGAAATTTTTAGGATTAAATTATTTTTAGGGGAGAATCTAACACCCCCATCATCCACGGTATGCTTGTCTTTAAATAATACAGTAGCATGTGTTGTACGCAACTTCAAGTTCTAACACACACCACAGCCAATGAGACTAGCTGTTATGAATAGGTAAACCCACCATTTGAAATTATATACATTTTATATTTCAAAATGGACTTCATTTTTGGATTTGGAATACTGAAATTAACTTAGGGTGAATTTTTGGTACTTTTCTGTTAACTTTCATATTTTGATGAATAGTGAAAATTAATAAATTTTAATTAAAAACAACTTTTTTAATCGAAATAATTAATACTGATAAATTTTTAATGTGAGTGGTTTTAAATAATAATTAGATTATATTTTTACCATTTAATCCAATGTTGGTCATTGGACATAGTTTCACATTTAAACTGGACATACGTAAATGTCAATCTTTTGATAATTATAATTTCTTAAAAACACACTTTTTGTTTTGATAATGGGAATTAATTTTGAATTAATTTATGACACTTCTGTGTTTTGAATTTAGAAAAATTGATTCCATATTTAGAATTAGGTGGTCTAAATTGTGCAAGTAGGCAACATTTATCTTTAGACATATTGATGAATTACTTCGGTAAATATTTTATTTACCGTGGTTAATGGGTAAATCCGGTAAATAAGGGTAAAACAATTATATTATAATAATATTAAATTTCCCTAAAACATGTCTTAACCCTATTGGATGATACATGTCCAACCATGGGCATCTCTGTCTGGATTTTGGGGCCCCATGGAGCCACTTTTAAGTGATAATGACACTTCATATTAATTATGTTAATGTAAATACAAAAATGACATAAACATATATGTTTTAGTAAAATAATTTTTACAAAGTGTTATATAGGCTATCCATTAGTCTATAAATATTAATTATAAATATAAAAATATTTTCTACATAATGGTATTTTATTTATAATATTTAGACATTGAATAATAAAATTTATTTATGACACAATGACGATGTAGTGTTTTCGTTATTAATGAAAGAATCAAATAAATGGTATTATAAATATTAAAATAAATATAATTTGAATATTTGGATGCCATAAAAGAATTTTCATGGTTACTATGGCATGTTAGGATTGATTAAATAAATTTATTTTGAAATAATAAAGTTTTTATGACTTTAATAAATATCAATTATTAAATAGTGTCAAAATTGACAAAAAAGAGTTTTTTAAAAAAATATTATATTATTAACTGATATAATATTCCTAAAAATCTAATGTTTGGCCAAACGACTTATAAAATGATAGTAATGTCATTAAAGAACACCTTGGGGTTCGCTTGGTAGTTTATAGTAAGTTTATTAACCAAATAATATAAAAATACATAGAGACATGGTAAATGTCAAACTAATTAACTAAGAGTTAAATCTAAAAGATAAGGTTAATATAGTGAACCAAAACATTATAAAACGTATTGGTTGAGTGTATTTAGACCCATCCTAACCTTATCCTCGAAATAAATTATTTTGGAGCCATTATAAACCGAATATTAATTTATTATAAAATAATATTTTAAGTTTTTCCTAAGGTGCCCCTCACCCCTATTATAAAAGGGCACCCGCCTCTCTCAAATTCACACCTTCAAAGCCTTTTTTCTTAGACAAAATCTGCCCAAATACCCTATCAACTTTACTCCCTTCATCCTAGAGGCCTTCCTTTAGTTATAAAACCAACCTATGAATCCATTCAGATCAAATCAAAAGGAAGAATCCGAAGAAGAGGTAAATATGTCACCACCTCATTCAAGTTCCTTTCTTCTTACACTTCCTTTCTCTTTCTTGTTTACATTATAAAATAACAACTCCAGTATATTATATATACTGTTATGTTATTATAAATATGTTACAACCAAATTCTATATTCTATCCATCCTTTGAATGAATTGTCACCATACGTGCGTACGTACGGATTACCATCTCCATGTCGTGGTGTAATTGTTATTCAATACATTATTATTTGTATGGGTATGATAATGATGTGTAATTCATATAAATAATAAATATAACATTATAATGATTATGAATATATGATATACCATCCAATTATATACTATTTTAATATCAAAATAATGATATTGTCACTCGTGTGTACGTATGGATTACCGTCTCCATGAACGCGAAGGGATTCATTCCCAGTTGTATCCATTAAAGTCTAATATTCATTTGATGATTAAAAATAATGTTTAAATACATGATATCATTCTGTATATGAATAATATAAATCCCATCAATAAATCATATGACTCACATAACAAATAATATAAAGTAAAACGAATCTGTTAACACCCGAAACGACGATAATACTAAGACTTTATTAACAAAGAAATGTCAAAAGATCATATATGATATCATATTAATGTATATGATTCTTTTATAATTTAATAACAATTATTTAACCATTATACAGGTGGTTAACCTAAACTCTACCAAGGAAAATTACAAGTTAAGGGTTTATTTCACAATCTCTTCATTATCTAATGTTTTTTATACGTAATTATCAACTGGGACCTCATTATCATCCATATACATGTTTCGTAAAAATGTATTTCAATTTTTTTTTACTATTTTATAGAATATGGGTTAAAGTCATTTATACCATTTTTGACTTTTTATAATATGTTTATAAAGGAATCTTTCCGTCGTTTTCCAAACAAGGTCCTTTTTATCCTTTTCAACAAAATTAGGGTAAGAATTTCCTTTTTTAACTTATATGGTGGGTGCGGCTATTTTATTCTATTATAAAATCATTGAAGTTTACCTTAAAATATTATAAGAATATTTTCAAATTAAACGTTTTATTTTATAATTATGTGACTTTTAAATGATTTCAAAAAATGATATCTCTCTCAAATAGTTTTGATTTCATCTATGTTGATATCCTTCGATAGATTTTAAGCTTATTTGAAGTTGATTTATTATGATACAAAACTTCCATATTGTATTGAAGGTTTTGTGATATTTTTGACTATGGATGTGTTATTTGATACAATTCATGGTTTATAGATAAAGTATTGTCATTTCAAATGCCAGTTTTAATATGAATGTTTATGTTATGTTTGAAGATTTTCATATGGGAATGAATTGGACTTAGTAAGTGAAGGGTGGAGCTCTCTATAGTTCCTCGATGCATCGATAGGTCTCATGGGACAAACTAGTGTCTTGGAACAATGCCTTGACAAAATCTTATTTGTAGTCTTGGTACAAGGACCTGACTATGTGGTTATGATAGTCTGACATTTGTCATTCCATCATTATGAAAGTGGTTATTGATATTGCATGTGATTATTCGACTTGTAGAATATCCATGTAAATAAGTAAATGGAATTATTTCACTATTTTGATATGTTATGATGAATTTCAAGTTTAAAAGGCTTTTGTTTTAGTAATACATTACCTTAAATGTTTATGCTTATTTATGAAAGTTTCCTCTATATTGTTATCCTTTCTGAGCATCTGATCTCAACCCTTTCTAGGTTTTATTTTTTTCCCAGGATGTTAAGAAGTATTTTATGACTGACCTATAGGGATAGTCTGAGGGGATATGAGTGTGGAATATGAAGACTATGTTGTTCTAGTTTTCTATTTTATCTTGCAATGTAAGACTTATCAATGTATCTAGTGTTTCCAAGGATACTAAACTAATCTGTCCTTCAAAACATGATCTTTTGTGATCATACCAATGTTATGTTATAATGCACTGACTCTGTGCAACTGGAATCGAGGTGTTACACAAAACTAAAGGGTACGCGAGACCTTATCTTCATGAGCTAGAGATGGTTTGTGGTTCTTCTTCTTCACAAACCAGAATAGTATGCAAGGCTTCGCGAACCTAGAATGGTTCATAGATCGTGCAAGCCCCTTCTCGAATTTAAAGATCAGAGAAACTCTGTTTTTTAGAACATGATATCTAGAAAATCATGGTAGTAGAAGCTTCTTCTTGAATTTGTGTGTCTCTTTTTATAAGTATAGATCCGATTTTTCCACATTCAAAAACTGCAAGATACACTCTTCAAGATTATTCTTTAAATAAATGAGATCTTCGATTATTTATTACCTTCAAACCCATGTGGGGATATGCAGCATATCTTGTATTTTCCCCTTTTAAAACTCACGGCCTTCTCACTGATCATTCATGCATTCAAGATACAATGTATCACTTTTTGAATCCCTTCTCAAACCTATGTGGCCTTGGAAAATTAATTTTCTTTGGCTATTCTCTCATTCTTCATTTCATTCGCATGCATACAAATGTAATTTCATGCAAGGAATCTTGAAAGTCAAATGATCAAAATGGGTTAGATCGGAGCTGAAATGGTGGCCGGAGTGGTGAGATCATCATTCGGATAGAGATCCTGGTTTGTGGGTGCTTGTAGGTGTCTGGAGGTTGAAGATAACCTTAGTGGGGGAGATCTAATGGCCCTACCTCAATCAGAAACTGCAAATATCAGATGGATGTCTTGGATGTACAGGATCAAACTTTTGATTGATCGGACGATAGACTGTGTGTCACTGAGGGATCAACAATCGAGATTAGCTCCTCATCTTTAAAACCTTATCCCACATCAAAACACTACTATCTTCTCTTGCAGTTTATCCATCAAGTCACGACAACATCAACTCATATTACTCCTCCTCCCTCCATAGTACCCCCCCGTACCATGTTCACTATGTAGACATGCTCTTAGTATGCACTCTGCTCCTCAGGCATGCTCCTAGTGCCCACACTACATGGGTTAACCACCGTGCGGTACCTACGGGCTTATATACGGCCCGCACACAACCTACCTCCAACGGTCTGGCCTTGAGGGCTTCCCTCGAGCACGATTGACCCCTCGGGTCCTGTATGTGCTTGAGGCGAGTACCTCATCTAGCCTCCATGGATAACCATTTTTTTTGTTGGTAAAGGCAAATAAATAAAATAACTACTTAGTGTAAAACAAAGTGTTTACAAATATAAAATGTCAAACCACCATTCTAATCCTCCCCCACAACCTCTTCTTATTTTATTTTACTCCCAAAGAACACTCCTACCATCATTAATTGTTATAGACTATGTATTACTCCTGGTACACATATATGAATCTTATGATCCAACTCCACCAATGTCTAATTTCCATTCTCCATTTTACTTAGGATAGTTCTTTATTCTTGTTGATAATCATTGATATACATTGACCCTCATTGACAACAAGTACAATCTTCATATACAAATTGGTCCCAACAATCTAACCCTTTTTGTTTGTTGTAAAAAGTTCAACGTTCTCAAAAATTAGCGTGTCAATGTCAAAATGATCTTTTCACTCTCTTTCACTTTTCAAATTTCATTTCACTTTCTATCCCCCTTATTGACAAGAAATAAAAAGTTTATGGTAGAGAGGGTATTAGTACTTACTTAAGAAATTGTCCCACTAATCATTTCACTCTACATCTACATGATTAATGCTTAATATAGGAAACAAGAGGATTTGATCTAGACAAAAAATCTATCCATTATCCCCTGATCATGATACCTCATAATGATGAGAGCTCATGTACTTTTCTTCAAGGGACTTTCCAATTTTCTTATGTCACTAATTGATTTAGTTACCCCCACATTGTTAAATAATTTTTATTTTTAGTAACACAGGATAAGAGATTGAGAAATGACATATCTTTTCTAATGACATGAACTTTAGACAATCTTAAGAGTAATTAAATTTTATTCCTACCACAATTGATACTAATTGTAGTAATAAATCTGGTAGCTTAATTATGTGTCTCTCTTTCAAGGGAACACTACTCTGTTTCTCCCCTCGAGTACTTGATTCACCTTAAATTCCCTATAAAATTAGTACAAAACAAAAAGTGTTAGGGGAATAAGTTGGATCCTCCTTGATTCTTAAAATGAGCTAGAAGGCTGAGATGATTTTTCTCAAACAGGATGCTACGTTTTCTCCACTCTTCACACTTGCACATTTGATTTTTAGTTTTGACTCTGGCCATGTGGATCTCAATATTTCTTCCATTTATTTGTGTGTGTGTCTTCTTTCTTCAAGATAAATCAAAGAAATAGAATCTCCTGGTGCAATTTTCATTTTCTTGAGTAATTCTTCTTAGGCTGAAATAAATGAACTACAATTCTTAACAGTGAAACAATCATAGTTGCACTTCACACACAAGGCTTTTTTATCATCATGTGGAATCTTCTTATTTCTTGTTTCACTAGCCTTACCTTGTGCATATCCTATAAATCTCATTCTTTCCAAATCTTCAGGCCAGATAACCAATATTTCTCTAAGAACAATAGCAGTAAGTTTTGATTTTCCACATGGACTCATCAGAGTGTCATCATTTTTAGGAATTATTTTTAATGTACCACTCTTCAACTTCTTATATTTTGAATCCAAGGACTTCTCACATTTCATTCTTGGATTCTTCATGGGAGAATTTTCTTTTGCATTATTCTTCTGATTTGTTCCCAAGGTAGATTCATCTTTCTTAGATGGATTCTATGGTCTTCAGATATTATGATCCCTGGATATGTGTTGAGATAAGCATGCTCTATTCTGGTGACTACTCCCTATGCATACATCAAAGATGTTTTCTACCATTCCAAATAAGTTTGAAGTATACAAATTCTTTTGTATCTGTTGATGTTTCTTATTCTTCTCTATCTTTCTCCCTTTTGAAGTAGGCATTCTCTGTTCTTTTTCTTTTAAAGGATTGTACAAACAATCTAGTGCAGAATGCCCAAATCTGTTGCAGCACTAACATTAACCCAAAAATCTATTCCTCTTTATATCTTTGGTATAATGTTGTTGGTAATTCTTCTTAAGGTGTTGTGATATACTAGGGAACCATATTTTAGCCTCTTCTTTCTATACATCCTAGCCATAGTGGTAGGTTTTTTCTCCTCACCATTCCTCATCCATATTTGTTTTGAATTTTTCTTCCAACCTGCACTTTTAGAAGAAACATATTTAGAAAAAGTAGTATTATTTGGTATGTATTGTAACTTCACATACTCATCTCCTTGTGACAGATCAATGACTGATTTCATGCTCTTCTTATCACATGTCGGAGGTCTTTTGGCTTTAGAATCCTCCAGTGAACATTGAGTACTGGCAGTAACTATTATATTATTTTTTGAAGTCTCAATATGTGTCTTCTCAAGATTGGTCAACTAGTCTTTAAATTTTAGACATTCCATATTGAGGATGATCTAATGATCTTCAATCATTATCATCTTCAAATCACAAACATTTTTCAATCATTCAACCCCATATTCATGCAACTAAACCTCATTTTGTTATAATAAGTCAAGTTCCTTGAATTTCACGAAAGTTTCTTCAAAATTTAGAACCATGACATCAATGCTCTTTTTCATCCCATCCTTAAATGCATGGAAATTTTATTCTATAGTCTTATTGACTCCCTCTTTCTCTTAAAAGTATTTAATTTGACTAGAGATCTTATAAAATCCTGACACTTTCTGTTCAAAGAATTATTCCATATTATCATCTTCTCTTCCCAGTTGGGTGATCGCAACCTGCATACATTGAAATATTCTAAAAATAGTAGCAACTATTTCTTTTGTAATATCATGCAGATAGGTTCTTAATTTCTCATGATCACCTGAAAATGAGATGTAAGTGTCTTCTTTTTCACTGGTAGAAACCTGATCCACCTGATCTTTACTTCTCAATATAGATATTTCTTTATTATTGGAAGTTCATAGAGGACCAGACACAACATTTTGATTGGAAATGAAAGACTTCTTCAACTTCTTCTTTTCATTATTTTTTCTATTCATTATAGTCATGTTGGGTAAATATTTCTTCTCGGAGATAACTGAACATTTATCAAGACTGATCTTCATTGTTGACTCAAGAAAAAAATTCAAATCCTCTTTTAAATAGAATTATTGAGGTGTATCCAACATATGTAAACCTTTTCTATGATACTAATTGAAGGAACCTAGGTCACCCTAGGGGGGTGAATTAGGTTGTCAAATTTTTCTCTTATTTATTGGATCTTGTTCCCACGTTGGTGATAACTTGATTAAACCTGTATGATAATTATGTGCATAAATTAAAACATTAACATGTAGAAGGGAAACAAAACACTTTTACTTGGTTCAACACTAAGGGATATGTGCATGGAGCATGCGCCGATGGATTTCTGGTCATACCAAATTACACTATTCTTCACTAGGTTTAGATTAAAAGGTTTGGGTATAGTCATTTTTTCCTAGACACACTACCTTTATACAAGTTCTGGGATATCTCACTGCTTCCCTTGGATCACTTCTGTTGACTCCCCCTGGCTCACCGCCCTAGATGAAGTATCACTCCTTTTATATATGTGAAGGTCCCTTAAATAGATAGGCATGATAGTCTTTGTCTCTTATTCATCATGATACTTTTCTTGCATCGAGGTCCATAGTTGATGCTCTTTAACATTCAATATTATTCTACAGTGAAACAACCACATGTACTAAGGGTACTTATTCTTCTTGGAAAGAATCAAAAATTCTTTGGTGATTGTTAAAACAATGAAAATCATATCAGTAGGCATCATCAAAATCATCCCTTATTCTTCCATGTGTGCATGTGACCAGGCATGTGACAATTTATGTGTGATCTTCCTCTATTCTTCATTACAAACTTTCACCCTCGATTTAGGATGCTTCTCTGAAAAATATTCACCTATGCACATCATCTTCTACTTTCTTGTGTGAATGCCCAAATGGGTATGGTTCTGTTATGGAGACACGCAACCTCCTTTCCCCTTCTCTTTCTCTCTTTTCTTAACACTTTGGCTGGTTATGCTTGGACCTTACGTGTGTTCTTCTTCAAATCATGCACAAGAATATATGCATTGACTTATCATCACCATGCACATTCTTCCTTCTCCCTTTCTCAACACACGATGTTAACTTTTATTTAGTATAAGAAATTGATTTTATTCAAACATAAATGTGTGTATTTGGGTATGATGTGGAGTTCTGGTTCTCCTTATACACAGAAAGGATATAGAGTTCATCTTTGTAAGAGTGTGAAAGACTCCTTCACAAAGATGGATTGTTCGCGGCCCCTCATAGCACAACGGATGTGCGAGCTTCCTTTTCTCATGAAGCTCATACTACCTTCCACTACTGGAATGTGGGTTTTTCCCCACGGTTACATACCAACGGTTCTATCAAACCGTTGGTAAGTGATAAAAATAGAGTTTTTTCCCAACGGTTTCTTAGAACCGTTGGGGTAGATTAGTTTTGGGGAGTTTTTCCCAACGGTTCTAGGGAACCGTTGGGATAGGCCTAGTTTTGAGGAGTTTTTCCCAACGGTTCCTTAGAACCGTTGGGGTAGGCCTTCTTGTGGGGAGTTTTTCCCAACGGTTCTAAGGAACCGTTGGGAAAAACCTTGTTTTGGGAGTGTTTCCCAACGGTTCTATGGAACCGTTGGGATAGGCCTGTTTCGGGGGAGATATGCCAACGGTTTTAAAAAACCGTTGGCAAAGGTTTTCCCCAAATCACCAGCAGCCCGTTCTCTCCCCCATTCGCGTTACAGAGCCCTAACGGGAGCAGCAGCAGGCGATTTTGGAGTACTGCCGGCCGGACCTTGAAGCTCTTCTTCAGGTTATTCTTCTTCTTTATCTCAAAAGGTATTCAAATGTTTGGATAGTATTGAAACTTATTTTTATTTTTCCCTTCAGTTTAGACGATTTTGGAGCTACTGCCGGCGCCTAAGGGTGAGTTTTCTTGAAAATTCCTTTTTGGATTTTACCCTTTGAACATGGGATGTCATTTGTGAAAGGTTATATAAATCGAATTGATTGTTCGATTTATGAATTGAATTGTAAATTAAATTAATTAAGGGTATTTTATGGTTTGCATTCCCCTTTAACACTTATATTTTATGTTACCATGTTAGATATATTATAACTAATGCATGTGATATCTTTATAGTCTTGTTAGGAGTGTTATATTAAAAATTCCCATGTGAGTGCTTGAATTTTATTTGATTGAGTCGCCATTTTGAGGTGAGTTGTATTAAATACCTTTGTTTTTGACCTTGGTATGTTTAATGAATTGTTTAAATGAAATGAAATTCATTAAATGATTAATAGTAAATAGTGATACATGGATTCTATTAGGATGTCAGGTATATAATCTTGTTTCTATTAACTTATATGCTTTATGTGATAAATGGATTCACAGTGGAATTCCACGGATAGACTCATTTCTTTGAATACTGATTAAGCCATTGGTGATACATGGATCCAAGGGAGGGATTCCATAGATAGACTTATTGAATGTAGAATTATATTCCAATTGATACATGGATTCTTATGATAATTTCATAGATAGACTTATTGAATGTAGAATTATATTCCTATGATATGCGTCTTGTGTGGTGGTGGTGTGGTTTATGTGTTTTATGGTAGTAGTGAAGTGTGTGATTATGTAGTTAATGTGAACCCATAGGTTTAGTATTTTGTGCTATCTATATATCATGTATTTTTATGTTATTTCTACACATTCCCAACCAGAGTTGGATAAACTTACCAACGATCAGAGGTTTTGAGTTATGGGTATTTTTTCTAATATCTAGGATGGTGGTTATATGTTTGGATAGCTACCATGTCTTCCCTACTCTTCCTTAAAAAGTGATTGACCATGTGTTTTTAGGCAAGATGCGAAGTGATTGTCCATGTGTCTTCAGGTGAGATGTACTATGATTTCCCTAGTGTTTTTCGGTGAGGTGTGATGTGATAAGGCTATAATAAGATGTGGCATGTGGTTGGGGTCATGTAGGGTAGGAGGATGGCACAAGGTTGATGTTATTCATGTTCATGATACCCTACTAATATGGTTATGGGATGAGTCATGCTGTTATGTGATATAATACATTAAGTTCTTGTTGGTTTTACATTTTTTCAATAACACATTTGTATGTTTTTTTGACATGTGTAGTTGATACCTTGATTATTTTCTTCCTTTATCGTTTACTTAAATGTATTTTCTATTATAGTTAATGCCTATTGAATTGTTTATGACAAAATGACTTATATAAATTCTTTTTACAGAATGGACTGAAGTTGGATGTATGAAACCGATCGGATCTCAGACGATTTTCAAAACAATTTGGAGAGCTTTATAGATTTTGCATTTCACAATGCTTCAGATAGTGGTCGCATACACTTCCCATGTTCCAATTGTGTTGGTAGACCTTGGTTGAGCCGTGAAGAAGTCAGCTACCACATAACCAAAAATGGGTTTCAAGAAAACTACTTTCTGTGGTATCACAATGGGGAGAAAACGAAATCTCAAATTGGTGATGATCGAAATGAAAAGACTGGAATGGAGAATTTGTTAGATGATCGGTTTCCGTTTATTCGTCATCATGAAAAAGAAAGGATTTCGACTCAAGAAGACTTCGATATGAGGACAGCTGATGCATCTAGTGAAAATGATGATATTGATAGGGTGAAAAAATTGAATGATGCTGCCACGACTCCAGTATATCGACAATGCGATAAAATGAAAAAGCTGGAATTTTTAATCCGATTATTTCATGGGAAAACTATGTATGGGATTTCTAATACAGCAATCGATTACATTCTTACCCTCTTGAAGGATTTACTTCCAGATGATGCAGATATTCCCTCAAACCACAATATGGCATGGAAGTTAGTTGAGGAACTTGGATTTTCAAGAAACAAAATTCATGCTTGCCCGAAAGATTGCAGTTTATTCTGGGAGGAAACCGCTGAACGAAATGAATGTATAAAATGTGGCACGTCCCGCTGGAAGTCAAAATCTGATGGAACACCATCCCGCGTTCCACAGAAAGTAATGTGGCACTTTCCATTGATCCCCAGACTCCAGAATCTTTTTATGTCTGATGACATATCAATAAAAATGAGATGGCATGATACCGAGAGAAAGAAGAATGATGATGAGTTGGTTCATCCTGCAGATGGATTTGCATGGAATAGATTTGATGCTCGACATCCTGATTTTGCAGCTGACGTGCGTAATGTGAGGCTGGGTCTTTCATGCGACGGTTTTAATCCGTTTGGGCAGATGCTTACTTCGCACAGCACATGGCCCGTTTTTATGCACATTTATAATCTTCCCCCATGGTTGTGTATGAAAAAATCTTTCACTTTCATGAGTATACTCATATCTGGTCCTTCTGATCCCGGCATTGATATTGATGTATACATGCAACCTTTAATAAAAGAGTTGAAGCTTCTTTGGGATGTGGGTGTGCGCACATACGATGCATGTTCGAAAGACATATTTCAGATGCGCGCTGCGCTTATGTGGACAATCAATGATTTTCCGGATTATGCAATGATGTCTGGATGGAGCACGAAGGGGAAACTGTCATGTCCAGTTTGTATGAAGAATACACGATCCAGAAGACTGAAACATCGTTGTAGTTTCAGTTTTATGGGACATCGACGATTTTTGCCAAAGGATCATCCATATAGAATGAATCGTCGAAGATTTGATAATACTATAGAGACCGATGATCCACCTCAGCGTATGTCTGGAACTGATGTGCTTAATGAATTGAAAGATTTCAGTTTTTCGTTTGGGAAGGTTCAAATGAAATCTGGAAAGAGAAAGAATGTTTCCACAGAAACCTGTTACAATTGGAGGAAGAGGAGTATCTTTTTTGATTTGCCTTATTGGTCAACCAATTTGCTACTTCATTGCTTAGACGTAATGCAGATTGAAAAGAATATATGTGAAATGTTGCTTTCAGTTCTTCTAAATGTCAAGGGGAAGACAAAAGATGATTTACGATCTCGACGTGACTTGGTGGATTGGGGCATCAGACCAGAATTGCATCCTGTGCGTATCAGTGAAAATAAATGGCAACTTCCATGTGCTTCTTATGTGATGACACCTACTAAAAAAAACAATTTTTGGAAGTATTAGAGACTATTAGAGTTCCTGATGGCTATTCAAGCAACATATCTAAACGGGTCAATAGAAGAGAGTTGAAGCTAAAATCTTTGAAGACTCATGATTATCACGTTCTACTGCATGAGTTGCTTCCAATAGCAATCCGTCATCTTTTGTCCAATAATGTAAGGGTGGGTGTTATTCGGTTGTGCCATTTGTTTAGAGATCTTTGTGCTAAGAAGTTGTCCAAGTCTTTCTTGCAAAAAATGTTGACAGATGCCCCATTAATTTTGTGTGAGTTGGAGAAAATATTTCCCCCATCATTTTTCACATGCATGCTGCATCTGACTGTCCATATTCCAACTGAAATACTTCTCGGAGGACCTGTTTCTTTTCGTTGGATGTATCCAACTGAAAGAAATATGTTCACATTAAAGTCTTATGTTCGAAACAAGAATCATCCCGAAGGTTCTATCGTGAACGGTTACTTAGCTCAAGAATGTATGGATTTCTGTTCAATGTATTTGTCTGATCTTACTACAAGAATGAACAGACCAATGAGAAATGAAGAAGAACAATATGAGCAAATTGAACCCAGTTTTCCATCACTTCCTCAAACAGGAGGAATTCCTGGATCATATACATTGAAGACATTAAGCCATGAAGAGCGGGAGATGGCACATCGCACAGTTTTGTTCAACTGTGATTTGTTCGATGACTATATCAGGTAACAAAATTGAATATGTATATATCTTACATATATATCTGTTAAACTATTCATATTTTTTTATCTACAGGGAACATAAAACAATGATAAATAGGAAGCATCATTCTTTATCTTTGAGAAGGAGAGAGACTTTGCATAGCAAAGAGTTTTCTGCTTGGTTAAAATTGAAGGTAAAAATATTAATGTTTAAATTAATTATTTCAATATTTACTTAAGTTTAACTGTCATTTATATTGCAGGTATTGAGTTTGTCTGCTGACTTTGTCTCTGAGGAAATAAGAGCTTTGGCTTTTCGTCCTAATACCGTGGTTCGTGACTGTAAATCAATTGTTATCAATGGGTACAGATTTATTGTCACTGAACGAGCCAAAAACATGAGAACACAACATGATGGTATTATGGTTACTGCCACAACAGATTGTTATGCCAGTGCATCAGATAGTAGACCGCGACTTGAAAATGTGGGTTATTATGGAGTCGTTGAGAAAATAATAATATTGGATTATTACTCTCATGGACGAGTCACAATGATGAAATGCCATTGGTTTGATTCGATGACGAGACATGGCACATTTATTGATGATTGTGGATTTCGAGTAATTAATATGACCCGCACTCTTGCAACTGAAGAACCATATGTGTTGGCATCAATGGCTAAACAAGTTTTTTATGTCAAAGATCAACTTCAACCAGAATTTGGTGTCGTAGTTGAAGTAATTCCAAGACATATTTTTGATGATGCTGATGATGGAATTGACACTGTCCCTATTGCCATTGGAACCAATCCATTTATTTCTTTTGATGACTCCAATAGCTCAATTGTCAGAGTTGATTGTGAACCTAAAGTTGTGGTTGGAAATATATAGAATCATTCATCCATGTTCTCAATTCTTTTGGTTTACCTCGAGTTGGGTTGTTAAGGTTGGTTGCTGTTTTATTTGAATTGCATTTTCTAATTTGGAATTGAACTGTATTCAAACCAAATCAAACAATATTTCTAACTTGGTGAACATTACAACTTGTATGTTTTATTAAATTCATTCAAGCTCTTCTAAAACAATTGATAGCTAAATTACCAATGAATCCCCTCATTCCCTCATATATTTAGTTTTTTGGTTTACACATTAATTTTCTTTTTCTAATTAATTACATATTTGTTTTCCAATGCAGGAAATGAAGCCAATTGAAGAGAGACGAAGAAAAAAAATGGCGGAGAACAATCGTCGGATGGAGGAGATGGGCATTCCACCATTAGTGCCTACAGTGAGTACTTTATTTCAAATATATATATATATATATTTACAGAATAAATAATGTCATGTGATTAATTTTTTTTGTAAACTTTTTTGTAGGATCCACCATTACGTCGACAGTTATTCGACGAGGAGCCTAGTACTGGTCCTAGTACTCAGGCCGGTGGTACGAGGAGGGTTCGTACCAGAGGTGGACATAGAGCTGCGCGTGCCCGACTAGACCCTGCCCCTCCCACTGACATTTCAGCCTTCCCACATTCTGATCCCGGTGTGTCGTTAGGGACACACGGGATATTTAGACCTCCCATGTTTTCGCTACCTTCTGCATCTTCTGCCCCATCATTTTCACATCCCATGATGATTCCCACTCCCCAGTCAGCATCAGGTCATACAGTTGTTCCATCTTCTTTTCCTTCTACTTCTGTCTCTCCGAGCTTTTATATTCCATCGTCTTCGACTCCTGTTCCACCAGAGGGTGTTCCATCAGGTTATGTGGATCCGGCACCACTCATTGATCAGACTAGCACAGGTATATTTATAAAACCCTATCAAATTTTTATAGCAATATTTATTTTCATTATAACATGTTTTGATAAAATATTTGTTTTTCTTTCATGACAGATACATCTACTGACAGGAGGCAGGGGCGGGGCCGTACACGCATGCGTTCGGTGTGGAACCGTCGCACACAGGTTATGGTGGAATATAATGAAGACAATCAGATGGTTGAGAAAACAGGGCAGCAATGTCGGAGTTTTATGGCGACGCTTGCCAAATACTCCGACATCATTCCCGTCAGCCCGCTGTCGTGGAGACATTTGCCACATGAGGTCAAAGATAGAGCTTGGGCAGAGATATGGGTAAAAAAATCTGTTGTATTTAATGCCATGAATTTTTTTTGTATTTATATAAATTAATATTTTCATTTCAGCTTCGATTTAATTTTCCTGATGGTGAGGGTGCACGACTGGAACGTCTAAAGGATTTAGGCGAGCTTTGGAGAGCCTACAAGCATGAGCTGTATATTGGCTGGCGTGCTAGAGTTGGCACTGAGTTAGAGGCGGTACCAGTCGTGGATGATTGTCCTATAGAGCAGTATCGTCAGATGATTACTCATTGGACGAGTACCCAGTTTAAGGTATGAATTACATTTGAGGTATTTAAATAATAACTTTCAAGTTTTTCATTAATATTATCCTTTGCATTATCGAATTTTATTTAGGAATCATCTGGAAAAAACAAAAAAAACATTGATGCAAAAAAATACCTCCATACACTAGGACACACGACGATGCCGGATCATGAGAGGCAGCAGGTATGACAATTGTTTATAAGTTTTCTTTACGACTTACATTTTCTTTTGTTTCCTCAATTATTCAATTATTTTCTGAAGTCTTTATATAAATTTTGTTTTCAATGTCATTGTAGAGGCAAGTACAAAATATTGAAGGACGTGTGCCTCGAGCAAAACTGTTTTGCTCGAGTAGACGAAAAAAGGATGGACGTGCTGTCAACGAAGCGACTCAGCAGCAGATTGTAAGTTTTAATCTGTTGATTTTATATTTTAATATCTATTTCGTAACTTAATATTATATTTATATTTTTAACAGGATGCTTTAGAGGCCCTCGATGCCCAAGAAGCAGACAATTTTGGGCCATCTGATCACTTACATCAGGTGTTGGGAGAGGATCATTCTGGCAGAGTACGCTGCCGACCTAGGATAGCCCCGACGAGGTATTGGCCTGCCTCAGGTACGAGTTGTAGTGCCACCGAGCTGCAGAAAGTTAGGGCACAGGAAGAACAAGCTGAGAAAAGGGCCACAGAGACGGCAGAACAGTCTGCTAGGGCAAACAGTGCATTTATGAAATTTATTGAAGTTCTACGTCCAACACTTCCAGCAGAGGCCAGCCCAGCGATTGATGAATACATGTCGTCGATACATTCTATATATGGTGCACCAGGTGGAAATTCCAGTGGTGGTCAGGCCGATATCCAGCTTGAAGATGATGATGGCGAGCAGTCTGATGCGGAAGAGGAGGGAGATGAGGAGGGCGAGGAGGAGGGCGAAGGCGAGGAGGAAGGCGCTGTGGAGGGTGAGGACGATGAGGAGGACGATGACGAGGGCGATGATGATGATGATGATGGAGATGGTGATGCTGATGTGGGACATATTGATCCGTTACATTTTTGACTTGAGATTTGATGTTTAATCTATTCTAGTTGTTGGTTTTATCTAGACTCGTAGTATAGTATTGGAGTTGAGTTATTTTTATATATTGTCTGTTTTTATGGATGTTGTTGTCTTTTAGTGGTTGTGTGTTTGAGAACTCCCTGGACAACCCCCCTCATTCTTGGACCCTGGACAACCCCCCCTCCCCCTTGGACCCCGAACACCCCCCAAACACCCCCCGGACAGCCCCGCGGACAGCCCCCTGGACAGCCCCCTGGACAGCCCCCCGTACAGCCCCCAACCCTCCACCCTGGACCCCGGATAGCCCCCGGACAGCCCCCCGGACAACCCCCCCACCCTCCCCCTTAGACCCCAGACAACCCCCCAAACACCCCCCGGACAACCCCCTGAACAACCCCGGACAACCCCCTGAACAACCACCGGACAGCCCCCTAAACAACCCCGGACAGACCCCGCACAGCCCCCCCACCCTCCTCCTTGGTCCCCGGACAGCCCCCCGGACACCCACCGGACAGCCCCCCCAGACAGCCCCCTGGACAGCCCCCCGTACAGCCCCCAACCCTCCACCCTGGACCCCGGATAGCCCCCCGGACAACCCCCCCACCCCCCCCTTGGACCCCGGACAACCCCCCCCACCCCCCCTTGGACCCCGGACAACCCCCCAAAATGTGTTGATGCTTTAGGACAACGATCCATGGGTCATATGTGACGTGTACGAGTCATCCCCGCCTCAATCTGAGGCGCGGTGTGGTCGGAACAACTCAAAGTGTATGTCTTTTGTTTCAAAAGGACATCATTTTAAGTGAAAACCATCAACTGGCATACGGAAAACTGGCCAAACGCATTCGGATTGTGTTGATACTTTAAGACAACGATCCATGGGTCATTTGAGACGTGTACGAGTCAACCCCGCCTCAATCCGAGGTCGTCCGCTATGAATTTGACCGTTGGACGCCCGTTTTGGCCGTTTATGACACCATAACAGCGTTGTCGGTCACCGCAGGCACACGACAAGTCCGATTGACGTACCGTCTGCTCGACCACTTCATAAATCACTCACCCGTATTTGTCGTCTGATTTCAGGCGATTCCGACATCGTTCGGCCCGTTTGGACCCCCCTCACGCGCGTTTATGAAGCGCGCGCATCACTTAAAACACGAATATTGAGTCGTACCGTGCAAACCGCATGTCTGATTGACGTTCCGTCTGCGCGTACACGTCACGAATAATAGTTAGAATGTTTCACGGTGGTTTCGGGTGAATCCGTGGTCGTCCGCTATGAATTTGACCGTTGGACGCCCGTTTTGGCCGTTTATGACACCATAACTGCGTTGTCGGTCACCGCGGGCAGAAGACAAGTCCGATTGATGTGCCGTCTGCTCGACCACTTCATAAATCACTCACCCGTATTTGTCGTCTGATTTCAGGCGATTCCGACATCGTTCGGCCCGTTTGGACCCCCCTCACGCGCGTTTACGAAGCGCGCGCATCACTTAAAACACGAATATTGAGTCGTACCGTGCAAACCGCATGTCCGATTGACGTTCCATCTGCGCGTACACGTCACGAATAATAATTAGAATGTTTCACGGTGGTTTCGGGTGAATCCGTGGTCGTCCGCTATGAATTTGACCGTTGGACGCCCGTTTTGGCCGTTTATGACACCATAACTGCGTTGTCGGTCACCGCGGGCACACGACACGTCCGATTGATGTGCCGTCTGCTCGACCACTTCAGAAATCACTCACCCGTATTTGTCGTCTGATTTCAGGCCATTCCGACATCGTTCGGCCCGTTTGGACCCCCCTCACGCGCGTTTACGAAGCGCGCGCATCACTTAAAACACGAATATTGAGCCGTACCGGGCAAACCGCACGTCCGATTGACGTGCCGTCTGCTCGACCACTTCAGAAATCACTCAACCGTATTTGTCGTCTGATTTCAGGCCATTCCGACATCGTTCGGCCCGTTTGGACCTCCCTCACGCGCGTTTACGAAGCGCGCGCATCACTTAAAACACGAATATTGAGCCGTACCGGGCAAACCGCACGTCCGATTGACGTGCCGTCTGCGCGTACACGTCACAAATAATAATTAGAATGTTTCACGGTGTTTTCGGGTGAATCCGTGGTCGTCCGCTATGAATTTGACCGTTGGACGCCCGTTTTGGCCGTTTATGACACCATAACTGCGTTGTCGGTCACCGCGGGCAGACGACAAGTCCGATTGACGTTCCGTCTGCTCGACCACTTCATAAATCACTCACCCGTATTTGTCGTCTGATTTCAGGTGATTCCGACATCGTTCGGCCCGTTTGGACCCCCCTCACGCGCGTTTACGAAGCGTGCGCATCACTTAAAACACGAATATTGAGTCGTACCGTGCAAACCGCATGTCCGATTGACGTGCCGTCTGCGCGTACACGTCACGAATAATAGTTAGAATGTTTCACGGTGGTTTCGGGTGAATCCGTGGTCGTCCGCTATGAATTTGACCGTTGGACGCCCGTTTTGGCCGTTTATGACACCATAACTGCGTTGTCGGTCACCGCGGGCACACGGCACGTCCGATTGACGTGACGTCTGCTCGACCACTTCAGAAATCACTCACCCGTATTTGTCGTCTGATTTCAGGCCATTCCGACATCGTTCGGCCCGTTTGGACCCCCCTCACGCGCGTTTACGAAGCGCGCGCATCACTTAAAACAAGAATATTGAGCCGTACCGGGAAAACCGCACGTCCGATTGACGTGCCGTCTGCGCGTACACGTCACAAATAATAATTAGAATGTTTCACGGTGTTTTCGGGTGAATCCGTGGTCGTCCGCTATGAATTTGACCGTTGGACGCCCGTTTTGGCCGTTTATGACACCATAACTGCGTTGTCGGTCACCGCGGGCAGACGACAAGTCCGATTGACGTTCCGTCTGCTCGACCACTTCATAAATCACTCACCCATATTTTTCGTCTGACTTCAGGCGATTCCGACATCGTTCGGCCTATTTGGACCCCCCTCACGCGCGTTTACGAAGCGCGTGCATCACTTAAAACACGAATATTGAGTCGTACCGTGCAAACCGCATGTCCGATTGACGTGCCTTCTACGCGTACACATCACGAATAATAGTTAGAATGTTTCACGGTGGTTTCGGGTGAATCCGTGGTCGTCCGCTATGAATTTGACCGTTGGACGCCCGTTTTGGCCGTTTATGACACCATAACTGCGTTGTCGGTCACCGCGGGCACACGGCACGTCCGATTGACGTGACGTCTGCTCGACCACTTCAGAAATCACTCACCCGTATTTGTCGTCTGATTTCAGGCCATTCCGACATCGTTCGGCCCGTTTGGACCCCCCTCACGCGCGTTTACGAAGCGCGCACATCACTTAAAACAAGAATATTGAGCCGTACCGGGCAAACCGCACGTCCGATTGACGTGCCGTCTGCGCGTACACGTCACAAATAATAATTAGAATGTTTCACAGTGTTTTCGGGTGAATCCGTGGTCGTCCGCTATGAATTTGACCGTTGGACGCCCGTTTTGGCCGTTTATGACACCATAACTGCGTTGTCGGTCACCGCGGGCAGACGACAAGTCCGATTGACGTGCCGTCTGCTCGACCACTTCATAAATCACTCACCCGTATTTGTCGTCTGATTTCAGGCGATTCCGACATCGTTCGGCCCGTTTGGACCCCCCTCACGCGCGTTTACGAAGCGCGCGCATCACTTAAAACACGAATATTGAGTCGTACCGTGCAAACCGCAAGTCCGATTGACGTGCCGTCTGCGCGTACACGTCACGAATAATAGTTAGAATGTTTCACGGTGGTTTCGGGTGAATCCGTGGTCGTCCGCTATGAATTTGACCGTTGGACGCCCGTTTTGGCCGTTTATGACACCATAACTGCGTTGTCGGTCACCGCGGGCACACGGCACGTCCGATTGACGTGCCGTCTGCTCGACCACTTCAGAAATCACTCACCCGTATTTTTCGTCTGATTTCAGGCCATTCCGACATCGTTCGGCCCGTTTGGACCCCCCTCACGCGCGTTTACGAAGCGCGCGCATCACTTAAAACAAGAATATTGAGCCGTACCGGGCAAACTGCACGTCCGATTGACGTTCCGTCTGCGCGTACACGTCACAAATAATAATTAGAATGTTTCACGGTGTTTTCGGGTGAATCCGTGGTCGTCCGCTATGAATTTGACCGTTGGACGCCCGTTTTGGCCGTTTATGACACCATAACTGCGTTGTCGGTCACCGCGGGCAGATGACAAGTCCGATTGACGTACCGTCTGCTCGACCACTTCATAAATCACTCACCCGTATTTGTCGTCTGATTTCAGGCGATTCCGACATCGTTCGGCCTGTTTGGACCCCCCTCACGCGCGTTTACGAAGCGCGCGCATCACTTAAAACACGAATATTGAGTCGTACCGTGCAAACCGCATGTCCGATTGACGTGCCGTCTGCGCGTACACGTCACGAATAATAGTTAGAATGTTTCACGGTGGTTTCGGGTGAATCCGTGGTCGTCCGCTATGAATTTGACCGTTGGACGCCCGTTTTGGCCGTTTATGACACTATAACTGCGTTGTCGGTCACCGCGGGCACACGGCACGTCCGATTGACGTGCCGTCTGCTCGACCACTTCAGAAATCACTCACCCGTATTTGTCGTCTGATTTCAGGCCATTCCGACATCGTTCGGCCCGTTTGGACCCCCCTCACGCGCGTTTACGAAGCGCGCGCATCACTTAAAACAAGAATATTGAGCCGTACCGGGCAAACCGCACGTCCGATTGACGTGCCGTCTGCGCGTACACGTCACAAATAATAATTAGAATGTTTCACGGTGTTTTCGGGTGAATCCGTGGTCGTCCGCTATGAATTTGACCGTTGGACGCCCGTTTTGGCCGTTTATGACACCATAACTGCGTTGTCGGTCACCGCGGGCACACGGCACGTCCGATTGACGTGCCGTCTGTGCGTACACGTCACGGATAATAATTAGAATGTTTCACGGTGGTTTCAGCTCAATCCGAGGTCGTACGCTATGAATTTGATCGTTGGACGCCCGTTTTGGCCGTTTATGACACCATAACTGCGTTGTCGGTCACCGCGGGCACACGACAAGTCCGATTGACGTGCCGTCTGCTCGACCACTTCATAAATCACTCACCCGTATTTGTCGTCTGATTTCAGGCGATTCCGACATCGTTCGGCCCGTTTGGACCCCCTCACGCGCGTTTACGAAGCGCGCGCATCACTTAAAACACGAATATTGAGTCGTACCGTGCAAACCGCATGTCCGATTGACGTGCCGTCTGCGCGTACACGTCACGAATAATAATTAGAATGTTTCACGGTGGTTTCGGGTGAATCCGTGGTCGTTCGCTATGAATTTGACCGTTGGACGCCCGTTTTGGCCGTTTATGACACCATAACTGCGTTGTCGGTCACCGCGGGCACACGGCACGTCCGATTGACGTGCCGTCTGCTCGAACACTTCATAAATCACTCACCCGTATTTGTCGTCTGATTTCAGGCCATTCCGACATCGTTCGGCCCGTTTGGACCCCCCTCACGCGCGTTTCGAAGCGTGCGCATCACTTAAAACACGAATATTGAGCCGTACCGGGCAAACCGCACGTCCGATTGACGTGCCGTCTGCGCGTACACGTCACAAATAATAATTAGAATGTTGCACGGTGGTTTCGGGTGAATCTCTGGTCGTCCGCTATGAATTTGACCATTTAACGCCCGTTATGGCCGTTTATGACACCCGAACTGCGTTCTCGGTCACCGCGGGCACAGGTCATGTCCGATTGATGTTCCGTCTGCTCGACCACTTCAGAAATCACTCACCCGTATTTGTCTTCTGATTTCAGGCCATTCCGACATCGTTCGGCCCGTTTGGACCCCCCTCACGCGCGTTTACGAAGCGCGCGCATCACTTAAAACAAGAATATTGAGCCGTACCGGGCAAAACGCACGTCCGATTGACGTGCCGTCTGCGCGTACACGTCACAAATAATAATTAGAATGTTTCACGGTGGTTTCGGGTGAATCCGTGGTCGTCCACTATGAATTTGACCGTTGGACGCCCGTTTTGGCCGTTTATGACACCATAACTGCGTTGTCGGTCACCGCGGGCACACGGCACGTCCGATTGACATGCCGTCTGCGCGTACACGTCACGGATAATAATTAGAATGTTTCACTGTGGTTTCAGCTCAATCCGAGGTCGTACGCTATGAATTTGACCGTTGGACGCCCGTTTTGGCCGTTTATGACACCCGAACTGCGTTCTCGGTCACCGCGGGCACAGGTCATGTCCGATTGATGTGCCGTCTGCTCGACCACTTCAGAAATCACTCACCCGTACTTGTCGTCTGATTTCAGGCCATTCCGACATCGTTCGGCCCATTTGTACCCCCCTCACGCGCGTTTACGAAGCGCGCGCATTACTTAAAACACGAATATTGAGCCGTACCGTGCAAACCGCATGTCCGATTGACGTGCCGTCTGCGCATACACGTCACGAATAATAATTAGAATGTTTCACGGTGGTTTCGGGTGAATCCGTGGTCGTCCGCTATGAATTTGACCGTTTGACGCCCGTTTTGGCCGTTTTTGACACCATAACTGCGTTGTCGGTCACCGCGGGCACACGGCACGTCCGATTGACATGCCGTCTACTCAACCACTTCATAAATCACTCACCAGTATTTGTCGTCTGATTTCAGGCCATTCCGACATCGTTCGGCCCGTTTGGACCCCCCTCACGCGCGTTTCGAAGCGTGCGCATCACTTAAAACACGAATATTGAGCTGTACCGGGCAAACCGCACGTCCGATTGACGTGCCGTCTGCGCGTACACATCACAAATAATAATTAGAATGTTTCACGGTGGTTTCGGGTGAATCTCTGGTCGTCCGCTATGAATTTGACCATTTAACGCCCGTTTTGGCCGTTTATGACACCTGAACTGCGTTCTCGGCCACCGCGGGCACAGGTCATGTCCGATTGATGTGCCGTCTGCTCGACCACTTCAGAAATCACTCACCCGTGTTTGTCGTCTGATTTCAGGCCATTCCGACATCGTTCGGCCCGTTTGGACCCCCCTCACGCGCGTTTACGAAGCGCGCGCATCACTTAAAACAAGAATATTGAGCCGTACCGGGCAAACCGCACGTCCGATTGACGTGCCGTCTGCGCGTGCACGTCACGAATAATAATTTGAATGTTTCTTGGTGGTTTCAGCTCAATCCGAGGTCGTCCGCTATGAATTTGACCGTTGGACGCCCGTTTTGGCCGTTTATGACACCAGAACTGCGTTGTCGGTCACCGCGGGCACACGGCACGTCCGATTGACGTGCCGTCTGTGCGTACACGTCACGAATAATAATTAGAATGTTGAACGGTGGTTTCATCTCAATCCGGAGACGCGGTGTGGCCGGCACCACTCAAAGTGTCCGTCTTTTGTTTCAAAAGGACGTCATTTTAAGTGAAAAGCATCAACTGGCATACGGAAAACCGACCAAACGCATTCCGAATCTGTTGATAATTTATCCCAACAATCCATGGGTCATATGTGACGTGTACGAGCCAACCCGGGATGAATCCGAGTCGCGGTGTGGTCGGGATAAGTCTAAGTGGCTCTCTTTTGTTTAAAATGAACACCATTTTAAGTACATACGGAAAAACGAGCAAACGGATTCTATTTCCATTGAAACTTTAGGAGAACGATCCATGGGTCATATGTGACGTGTACGAATCAACCCCGCCACAATCGGAGACGCGGTGTGGCCAACACCACTCAAAGTGTCGGTCTTTTGTTTCAAAAAGACGTCATTTTAAGTGAAAATCATCAAGTGACATACGAAAAACCGACCAAAGGCATTCGGACTGTGTCGATACTTTAGCACAAGGATCCATGGGTCGTATGTGATGTGTACGAGTCAATCCCGGCTCAATCCGAGGAGCGGTGTGGCCGACACCGTTCTAACTGTGTATCTTTTGTTTAAAATGGACATGATTATAAGTGAAATAAACAACTGGCATACGCAAAACCGACCAAACGCATTCCGAATCTGTTGATAATTTATCACAACGATCCATCAGTCATATGTGACATGTACGAGCCCACTCGGTCTCAATCCGAGTCGCGGTGTGGCCGGGATCAGTCTAAGTGGATCTCTTTTGATTAAAATGGACATCATTTTAAGTACATACGGAAAACCGACCAAACGCATTCGGTTTCTGTTGAAACTTTAGGAGAACGATCCATGGGTCATATGTGAGGTGTACGAGTCATCCCCGACTCAATCCGAGGTGCGGTGTGGCCAACACCGCTCTAACTGTGTCTGTTTTGTTTAAAATGGGTAGTATTATAAGTGAAAAGAACTGGCATACGCAAAACCGACCAAACGCATTCGGTTTCCATTGAAACTTTAGGATAACGATCCATGGTTCATATGTGACGTGTACCAATCATCCCCGTCTCAATCGGATTCCACATATAATTGTCATCTAAATTTTAAATTGAATTATATATGAATTATGTATGTTTATGAATTGTAAATTAATTATGGATGTGTATAGTTTCAGGATCCATTATATGTTAAATGTGTATGAATTTGTTCGTAATTGTATATGTATGTTTTAGTTTATTACAGGTACAATAGTTGGATCGAAAATGAGGTGAGAATGAGGCCTGATGAGATGAGAGGTGGCTGATGTACAGAGCGCTGTGCAAATTGCAGGCTGCTGCAATTTGCAGCCTAGGGTATGCCAACGGTTTTAAACCGTTGGCATAGAATCTTCAAAATATGTTTTTACCAACGGTTCTATGAACCGTTGGTAATAACTCTTTTCCCAACGGTTTAGAACCGTTGGAAAAGAGTTCATCAAAACTATTGGTTTTTCCCAACGGTTTTCAAAACCGTTGGGAAAAACAGTTGCCAACGGTTGTCAACCGTTGGGAATGTTTTTTAGTATTTTTCTCCACCTATAACAACGGTTCAATGTAAACCGTTGGGAAAAGTTTTTCCCAACGGCTTACTTGCCAACGGTTGGCAGAACCGTTGGTATAACATATACCAACGGTTCTAAACCGTTGGGAAATCCTCTATTTCCAGTAGTGTTCACGAACCAGGATAGTTTACGGTTCAGTTAGTTCATGAGTCCCCCTCTTTGAAGAACCAAAAAAGTATATGGTAGCATTTCATAATGAACCTAGAATGGTTTACAGGAGATCTATTTGTGAACAAAGAATAGTTCGTGGCTCTCAAGTCTTACGTACCGAAGAGGTATGTGGTTCCTTGCTTTATGAACCCGAAGGGTAAACAAGACTTTCTCTTCAAGAGCTAGAGATGGTTCATGGTTCTTCTTATTCTTGAAACACAATGGTACATGGGACTTCACAAACCCAGAACGATTCATGGATCATGCATGCCCCTTCTCAAATATGATGATTAGAGATAATTTATTTTTCAAAAGATGATCTCTCAAAAATCATGGATGCATCATATTTTTCTGGAATCAGTGGTTATCTTTTTATAAGTATATATCTGATATTTATATGGTAAAAAATTGAGAGATACACTCTTCAAGATTCTTCTTTGATTAAATGAGATCTTTAATTATTTAATACCTTCAAACCCACGTGGGGATATGCCACATATATTGGATGTTCCATTTTTCAAACTTATGGACTTCTCCCTGATCATTCATACATTCAAGATACCATGTATAACTTTTTGAATCTCTACTTGAACCTACATGGCATTGGAAACTTCAGTTTCCTCTTCCATTCGCTCATTCTTCGTTCCATTTGCATGCATGAAAATGTAATTTCATGCATGGCATCATGACCATCATCTGATCAGAACAAGCTTGACCGGAGCTCAAATCGTGGCCAGAGTGGTGAGATCATCATTCAAATGGAGCTCCAGGTTCATGGGTGCATGCATGTATCCGGAGGTTGAAGACAACCTCATTGGAGGAGATGAGATGGCCCTGCTTAAATCGTGAACTGTAGAGATCAGATGGATGGCTTGGATGTGTGGGATCAATCTCGTGATTGATCGGATGGTAGACCATGTGTCGCTGAGGGATCAACGATCGAGATTAGTTCATCTTCTTTAAAACCTTGTCCCACATCAGAACACCACAATGTTTTTTTATAGTTTATCAATCAATTCGAGGAAATAGTGGCTCATATTACTCTTTATACCTCCATTGTTCCACCTCGTACAATGTTCACCCTATGGGCGTGCTCTTAGCGACCACTCTGCTCCTTGGGCATGCTCGAAGCACCCACACTATATGGGTTCACCACCTTATGGCACTTCCGGGTGTATACACGGCCCACACACACCGTGTCTCCTACGAACTAGCCTTGAGGGCTTCCCTCGAGCATTTTTGACCCCTTGGGTTCTGCATGTGCTTGTGGTGAGGATCTCATCAAGTCTCCATGTATAGCCCCTTTTGTTGTTGGTAAAGGCATATAAATAAAATATATACTTTGTGTAAAAATAAGTGTTTAAAAAAATTAAATGCCAAACCACCATTCCAAACCTCCTCCATAACCTCTTATTCTCCTTTTATTTTACTCCTTCTAAAGAACAATTCAACCATACTTAACTTTTTCAGACAATCTATCACTCCCGAAACACATATATGAAACTTAGGATCAATCTCAACCAACGTCTAGTGTCCAATCACCATTTTACTTAATAGAGTTCCTACTTCATGTTGATCATCATTGAAATCCATTGAAACTCATTTTCAATAAATAAAATGTTCATATACAAAGTGGTCCCAACATGCTCAAGGATTGAGAGATGTGTGAGGATAAGGGGATTGAGGGTTGTATTTATAGTGGAGGAGAGGAGAGATTTTACATGATTATAATTGTTATTTTATTATTTTTTCTTAATATTATGAAAAATCATGATTCATGTGACCCCAAATAGTAATAATTTTCTATGAGTTAGAAATATGTTGGATTACATTGGCCTTGTATCACCTATAATGCAATAAAACTAGTATTTAACATTTATCGTAATTTATCCTATATTACGATTCATCCAAAATTCAAGAATTTTAGAAAAATCCCAAAAAATCCCCATAACCATTTTGGATGTTTAGAATTCAAAAATTACCTCCATTTTTTAAAATAAAATTTTAAATATTATTAATTTAATTTTTAAAAAAAATCACAATTTATTCAAAAACAACAATTTTAAATCTATAACTCTTTTTTGAACATCTTGAGAAATTAATTAACGTCTCATTACCTTATAAACATAATAAAATAAAAGAATAATACTATTTACTATTTATAAGGGTCATATTACTATTTATATTACTATTCATAATGGTATGTTACTATTCACTAAAAAAACAAGTTGGATCTATTAGACACTAAAAAACATTCCAATCTCAACCATAGATGATCGTTTTTTGAAATTCAAATCATAGAAGCTGAAAAATTATGTTTAAAGTCTAGTTATAACTATCTTCTTAAAAAAAGTTGCATATATTTAATTTTTATTTTTAAGACCTTAGGGTGTTACATTCTCCCCACCTTCTGAAAATTGTGTCCGCATAATTTTATTTACTTATTTATTTACATATTAAAAAAGTGAGGGTACCTTTACCTCATAGAATTTTCACACTACCATGTTTCTTCTTCAACCACGTGGTTTCTTTACAAAACCTTTAACTAGTAGATTACCTTATTCCTCAATACCTATTTACTTCGATCAAGAATCTGAAATAGTCTATCTTCAAAAGAAAAAATCTATTCTAGAGGAACTATTACTAGGATCAAGACATAAGATGAATTTGGAACATAATTTCTCAACATCGAAACATGAAATACATTGTGTACCTAAGATAAACTCGGAGGTAAAGCTACTCAATAGTTGACTGGTCCAGCTTTCTCTAGAATTTAATAAGGCTAAAAAACTGTGGACTCACATTCCATTCTTACCAAAATGCATAAGACTTTTCCATAAAAAGATTTTATGAAAAAAATGATCACCTACCTTAAAAGAAAAGTATTTCCTCATGTTGTCTACATATCTTTTCGGCCTACTCTGAGTTGTCCTTATGTGTTGCTAGATCATCTTCACTTTCTCAGCCACTTACCTAACTAATTCTAGTCCCATTAACTTCCTTTACCTAACTTCAACCCAAAAATATAGAGTTTCATACCTCTTCCAATAAAATGCCTCAAAGGTACCATCTGTATACTAGAATGAAAACTATTATTATAAAAATACTCAACTAAAGAAAGATGTTGATCCCAACTTCTCTGGTAGTCCATTGAACAAGCTCAAAGTATATCATCCAAAGTCTGAATTATTCATTCTGAGTGCCCATATAATTGAGGATGAAAAGATGCATTGAAATTTAATTTTTTTCCCAATGACTTCTGATGGCCCTTCCAACAATTAGAAGTGAACCGGGGATCTCAGTCAGATACAATGGAAATAGAAACTCCATATAACCTGAAAATATTTTCAAGGTCCAGTTGAGAAAGCTAATCAAACACATTGTATCTCAGAAAAAGGAAATGTGTAGATTTAGTCAGTTGGTCAACAATAACCCATATTGCATTGTTACCTTGAGAAGTCTTTGGTAGTTCCACCACAAAGTCTATGGATATATTTTCCCATTTCCACTCTGGATCTTTTAGAGGTAGAAGCATCACCTTCTGTAACTACCTCTCTACATTAACCTGTTGAAATTTCAATCATTTCATTGTAAATTATGTAATATATATTTTCTTTCCATCCCACAAGTAATACTCTCAATGGTATCTGTACATCTTAGTACTTCCAGGATGAACTAAAAATGATGAACTATATTATTCACACAATAAATATTTCTTTAAATGGGAATCACAAGGCACACACAATATTTTTTCAAATATAAAAACACAATATTTATCATGGTTATATTATGGAAACTTACCTATTTCAACAAATTCAACCTTTTTTTGTAGCTCACAGTCGTCCATATACAATTGATAAATCATGTCTGATAACGATGACTGAATTGAAACCTGAAACAAAGAAAATGTATTTCCAAAACCAGAAACTTGTAATACTAAATTCATAAAATAATTAATCAAGATATCTTGTTAAAAACAAAAAATGGTTAATGATGCGTGATGTTTTCGACTCAATGCATACACTAATTTTTTTCTTTTCCTGGATGGTAATTGGTCATGAAATCATAATATTTATCAATTCAAGCCATATTTTCTTCCTAATGTTTAATTACTTCTGAGTAAATATATTCTTAAAAATTTTATAGTCATTATATATTTGACATTTTCCTCCATATAAATGATCCCTCATAATTTTCGAAGAAAAAACCACAACGACCAACTCCAAATCATGTGTTGGATAATTTAACTCATTAGGTTTTAGTTTTCTGGAAGCATAATAAATTACGTGATCATTATGAATCAGAACACAACCAAGTAACTTCCATGAAGCATCATTTTAGATGAAAGGCTCACCATTTCATGAAGGCATGGCCAAAACTAGAGAATTCACCAATCTCTTATTTAGTTTCCAAAAACATTGATCACATTCTTCTATCTGAAAAAAATTTAACCCATTTCTGTGTTAAATTTGTTAGAAGGGCAGATAATTGTGCAATGTTTCTAACAAAATATTGGTAATAACCTTATAATCCAAGAAAACAATGAATCTATGTAACATTTGTAGGTCTTAATCAACCACTTTTTTTGGCAGGATCAACTATAATTCCATCCTGATTTATAATGTTCCCAAGAAAATAAATCTATTGCAACTAAAAATCACACTTTCTGAATTTTCCATACTATTTATTTTTCTTTATGGTTTTCAAAATAATACTTATATGTTTTTCATGCTCTTCATTAATCTTATTAAAATACAAGAATTTCATTAATAAACACAAGAAAAAACTTATCCACGAACTCATGAAATATTTTATTCATAAGATAAATGAATAAAACAAGTGCATTAGTTAACCAAAATGGCATAAAAATATATTCATAATTCCCATATATAGTATGAAAATTTTTTTTAGGGATGTAATCCTCCATCACCTACAACTGATGGTATCCAGATCTCAAGTGAATCTTGGAAAAGTACTGAGCTCCCTGGAGTTGATAAAAAATGACATCGATATGAGAGAAAGGATACTTGTTTTTAATAGTGATGTTATTCAAGGCTCTATAACCAATGAAAATTCTCATGGAACCATATTTCTATTTAACGAGTAAAATAAGAGGACCCCATTGTGAAGTTCTAGGATGAACGAAGCCTTTTTGTAGAAAATCCAATAACTTATTTTTCAATTCAATAAGTTCCATTTGATCCATTCAATAATGGGGTTTTGAAATTGTCTTAGAATTACGAACAAAGTCAATTATGAATTTTAATTCCCAATCAGGCATTACAATATGTTACTCACTTGAAAAAAAATCAAGGTATTCATTTACCACTAACACATCATTAATTCAAACAAATCCTTTGTTTTCAACAATATGATCAAGATAAAATTCCTTTACATATGTTAACATTTTCTAAGATTTTTGATATATTATCAATTGTATCGGTTCTTTATAGTATACAATCCAAAACTCATTCTAAAAAACTGCTTCTTTACCTATGCTGTCAAACTTAGCTTGATTAACAGAAATCCAATTCACTCCCAGAATGACATCAAACACAACTATGGGAAAACCAAAAGGTTTGCAGGTAATGTTTTTCTACATACAACTATAGTAATATTATTATAATGAATCTTTGATATAATATTTCCCTCTAGTTTTTTAATAATGTGTTTTAGTCTCATTTTGTAAGGAGATATTTCCAATTTACAACAAAAATTATTTATAAATAAAGGAACGTGTAGACCCCGTATCAAACAAAACATTAGCAAAATCTAAGTAAAAAAACAAGGTACTTGATTCAGCTTCATTGGATAGTTTGAAGTCTACTGTCGTTGTCACAAAGGATCTCACTGCACCTTTTGGCTTTTAATATGGCTTCTTGGTATCATTTAGATCTCTCTTTGGGAAGGAATTTTCATAATGACTCATCGCACCACATTTAAAACACTTTACACTTTTATTATCTGAATTAGTCTTTTGATAACTGTTATTACAATATAGGGACATATTTTCAAACATAACACATCAAAAACACTTCACTATTTTTGTATGGCATTCCTCAAGGAGCTGTTTCCACACTTCGGAAACTAGAAACTGAAATTTCTTACCTTTAGATTCCTTTGATTGATTTTTACCCATCGCTTTCCATCTAGACCTCTAATTTTATTTATTATAAGAGTGCACATGATTATCAAAAAACAACATCTCTTCTCTCTTAGAACATATTAAAAGTTTCTCATAACTTTTGAATTCTCGAGAGGCTACTTCCCTTTGTTACATTGCTTTTAATCCTGAATAAAAGCAGTTTATTTTATATCAAGATCTAGAATAAGATTTGGAGAATAAATCGCTAGTCAGGTGAAGTTTGTTTCATACATAACCACTGAATTTTCCTACTTTTACTACAATTCATGTAATTTCTCCTCTATCCCATGTCACAACACCTTAGGAAAATATTTTTCAAGGAGAATAATTTTAAATTCATCCCACTCTAAGGCATAAATCTACTCTCTATCCCTGATATTTTTGACCATTGACCACCAGTGATCAGTTTTACCTTAAAAAAGATAAATGGGAAGACTTACCTTTTGAATATTTAAACATCCCCTAACATTGACTATATTTTTATGGTCTTTAATACATCATTCAACCACTATTGGGTCATAATAATAACTGAAATTATGATGTTGTTTCCTAAAAAAATGTTCCACTGTCATCATGTTACTTTCTGGTAGAACTGGTTATTATCTTATATGGATATCACCTTCATTTATTACCTATTTTAGATGATCCATTACTATCACAAACTAACCAGTTCCAATCACTACCATTCTAGGCTGTAGATTCAGAATGATATCGCGTTGTCAGTGCCTCTCCATTTCTAGTTCCCTATTTATTATGAAAAAACCATTCTGAACATACATATACTTGTTGAAAAAACATGAAAATATTTAAATGCTTTACCATATAAAATTAATAGTAGAGTAAAAATATTTTATGGTCTTATATTAACATCATCCCAACACCTAAAGTTATCAAAACCATCATCTGATACCAACTATAAGGACCAGACTTTATTATATTACATAATCATGAATTTTAGTCAAGAACGCACTTCATTTCATATAGAGGATATTTTAAAGTTTAGATTCATATAGAATTGGGATATAACAGATACATAATATTCTACATTAATATAGTGTGTATACCCCAAAAACAGTATCCATCTCTTCCAAAATATAAAATTTTCAAATAAAAATTGTTTTCTTTGAAAAATCTTCATAATATTTAATTTGAATTCCTTATTTTTCTTACACATCCTCATAACCTATGAAAATAATTTTATGATCATGGTATTAGCACAAAGATATTAGCAAGGGATAGAAAAATAAGGAAAGAAAATAAATTAGTACATGCATACTTGTAATGTATGAAATCATTTTCAAAAAAGACATACTTGTCACCCATATAAATTACTTTGTGAAACTTGATATTTACATGAGATTTCCACAAAACATGTAGAAAATAAATATGACCATAAATATATCTTGGTGAATTACTTATGTAATTTTTTAACCCTCTTGACTACCTTATAATTCATAACCCTCATAAATACCTTACAATGTAACCCTCCAGACTACCATATTGTGAAACTATCACAACGACACATGGTGTAACTATACGAAGGAACTAAAACTTAAACATACCCAATGAATTAAAGGGAGATATAGGTCCCAATATTCAACATAAAAAATTTATAAGAACCCAGATATAATCATAAAACATGAATAATTTCATAAAAACATCGCTTTTGAATTTTGAAATTCTGAATTTTAAAAGAGGATTTTAAATGAAAATAACCTTAAAAATATCAAAACAATAAAGTGGGAATTAATATAGTTGATGGAATATGTATATATACTATAATTACAAGTAATTAAATAGAATATAAACAAAATTATTCACACAAATTATTTTAATACCACATAAATAATGAAGTTGATGGTTAACCTAAAGAACGAAAAATTGGTTAAGAATTCCGTTACCTCAAGTTTTCCTTAATTCAAACATGTTTAAAACTACATTATAATGGTTAAAAGTGTGTTATTAGTATACTAAAAAACATTTTCAGGTTTATTACACCTTAAATGATCAATTTATAACATAATTTCACCCAGTAGTTATTAGTATTTTTTTCTTCTATTGTTTCGAGTGGGATCTTTACATGATTTCCATGGCCTGTTTGTATTTGATTTTTTTGTTGAATGGAAATTAAATTTCAAAAGTGGAATGAAATGGTATTAATATGTTTCAATAATATATAATGATACCATAAATCTTTTTTAGAATATATTGTGATCAATCTATAGTTAAAACATTATTGATATTTGTTTAGTTCAACTTTGGCGGTTCCTAAATAATCATAAACTTATTTCATTATATAATTTAATTTCATGCATAGAATATCATTCAAAAACATAAAATAGGTGACATAATAAAATTTACATCCTATTTCAACCATTTAATGTTTTTATGATTATATTTGAAGGAATTAATGGAAATTGAAAATTCATCGTCCACAATTTTAGTAAATGAGGACATCAAAAACAATTTTTTTATTTTTAGAATAAGAGGGAGAGGAGAGGAAGAATGGTGATTAATTTTTTTACATGAAAATGATATAATAAAAAATATATATTATTTTGGAGATTTAAAACCTCTTAGATAAGGGGAGGGAAAGATAGTATCAGAAATAAATAAATTGAAAAGAAAACACATGAAAAAGGAAGAGGATTCTTAGCTGTTGATCTCTTCTCCTTGAGATCCTTCTTAAGGCATTGGGTTTTGGAGTTTTGGTTTGACCAAAAGGTATTAGACATGGGAAAGAGAATTGGGGAAGGGATTTTTTATATTTAAGACAATTCTCAATTCTTGATATGTGTGTGAGGAAGAGGGGAATGTGTGTGGTATTTATTGTGGAGGAGAGAAGAGATTTTACATTATTTTAATCATTGTATTAATATTTTTGCTAAAGACTATGAATACTATTGATTCATGTGACCCAAAATAGTAATAATTGCATGTGATTTAGAAAAAATTGGTCTTTAATAATCCTTATATCACTTATTATTCCTTAAAACAATTATTTAGCGCTTATCATAATTTATCGTATTTTACTATTTATAAAAAATTCAAGAATTTTAGAAAAATCGAAAAAATTCACCCTACCAATTTTTTGACATGTGTAATTATAAAATGAACACCATTTTTTTGAAAATAATTTTCTAAATATAAAAAATTTATTTTTTAAATAAAATCACAATTTATTGAAAAATTAAAATTTAAATCTCTAACTCATTTTTTAACCCCATGAAAAATTAATCAATATCTCATTACCTGATAACCATAAGTAAATAAAATAATAAAATGGTTTTCTATTCATAAGTGTCTTATTAATATTCATATTAAAATTTATAATGGTATGTTACTATTCAAAAAAAATAAGTTGGTTCTAACCTACTCCAAATAACTTACTGATCATAACTATATATGAACATTTTTTTAAATTAAAATCATAGAAGCAAAAAAATTGCATTTAAAGGCTATTTATAACTATATACATAAAATAAAGTTTCAAAAATTTAAATTTATTTTTAAAACCTTGTGGTGTTACATGATATATATAAAATAAAAATTCTACTTTAGTGATAATATATATATTTATTTTTTATTTACTTTATGTATTTAAATACAACCTGAAATAGAAGCAACATTCATGTGTACGTACGACCAGTAATCTCTATGAATGATGTATTTCATTTTATATTTATTTATTTTGTAGATAATTTTATATACATATATAATGAATATATATTATATTTATATCATGGTTACCATTCTAGAGATTATTAAATCTTGACCTAAGTAAGAGGACCAATATTAACAAGTCAAAAAATGTACGAGAAAGAAAGAATTTATTATTAAAAACATCACGTAAACTTATAATTTTTAATAAGAGTGTAACATAAAGTCATAAGTAAATAATATATGGTATTATATATATTTATATGAATACGTTTTTTTAATATATGTATAATAAACATATATATATTATACAAGAGGTTTTCGCGAGTATGATGAGGGTCAAGTTATTCAGTATGGGATTTTGTCTCCCTTTTTTTATAGGGGACACATGCCTTATAAAATACTCATTTATTTTATGTGGTGTATATTCTAACTATTAATTATTTTTATTAGAATTATTATGAAAATTTATTTTAATTTATATATCCATTTTATGATCTCTAATTTATGGGGGTTATAGTTCAAAAGTTACCAATTCAGTAAGGTAGTTTTCTCTCAATTTTTCATCTTTGTGACACATGTTATATATTTCACATGTATTATTTTATGAGGTGTAAATAATACCCTTTTAAATTTTGTATCATGAACCTCCTTCTTTTCATGATATTATAATATTTATGTAATTTTATTCTCCCTTTGGTCGAAAATCCGTGTTCCTTCAGAACATTGTTTTCTAAAAATGTTTTACAAGTGTTTTAAATGATATTTTATGAATTTTTATAGAAAAATGTTTTAAAAGATGTTTAAAATAGTTTTATAAGATCACATGATATTATTTCATGTTAATTTTAACTGAAAAAGGTTTTTTAAATGTTTTATGATTTAAGAAGGTTTTTTTTAAAATTGAAATGATTTTCTAATCAAAATTATTTCAAGGGATATTTCGATAAAAAATTTCTATCTAAAAGGAAATTATTTATTTTTACTTATGCTTTACTAGGGATATGACCCCATGATAACATTATTATTATTTTTATGAATTATTTATGTTTATGTGTAATGATACATATGAAACCTCTTTATTTTCCATGAGTTTTGTTACGATGAAGTGTTTATGAAACTCATTTCTTTACATGGGTTTTAATGTGATGAATGATTTATGGTACTGTAGAAAACATATTTATAGTTTTCAATAAGTTATGGGTGGGACCTCTATATCCCTCCAATTTATTAGGTAATGATAAATGTCATTTGGGATCAAAGGGTATAGAATATGTTATCCTGAATATGAAAAAATATAGTGCATATGAGGTCATTATAAGCCCACAACAAGAGGGTATACATGAGGTCATCCTAAGCCTTAAACAAGAGGGTAAATGAGAGGCCATCCTTTGCCTGCAACAAGAGTGTATACATGAGGTCATTCTAAGACCAAAACTAGAAGGTACGCGATAGGTAATTCCATGCCCAAAGTAGGTATATAATTTATTATACCAAGCCTAACATTCTATAAATAACATTGTGCTTATCATTGACATAAGATATTCTAATATTATGTGTATGCGAAGAATTACATGTTTTTTTCCACTATTATACTCTCATGTCTCATGTTCATTGATTATATTATTATTCATGTCTTATGAATTTCCAATATTAATTTAATAACCCGTCTATGTGATATTGGATTTGTAGGGAACGATCTTCAAATGTTATACTCTTATTTTAATACCTTTATACTCATGTTATGATTTTGTATCTTCCATATTTACCCTTATTGATCATCAAAGCTCATCCTTTATTCTATTTCCATCCCTTAGGTTATAAAGAATGGTTTTAATTAGGATTACTAAAGGGGAAGATTTTTATGGGATATGTTGAAGATCTTCAACCAAATTAGAAGAATGTGTTCCATGTTTACAAAGTCAATAAACTATTATGGACCTCAGGCATGCATTTTATTAATGTAATGAATATTCATCTAGAAAGATGTAATATTATGGTTTAAAAATATAAGGACATTATATCGTATGAGTTTCATATAGTTTAAGCTATCATTAGTAAATAAGGTATAATCAATATGATGAGGTAAATAACTGAAAACACATTCCCTTTAATAAATACTTGAGAATAGAATGAATCCATGTATAATATCAAATTAAATAACTCATAGAAAATAAAAATTAAATTATCAATAATTTAAGTTTATAATGTTGGAATTCATGGACATAGACATCATTATTTCTCACCATTAAGAATTTATTACAAGGCAATTTAATTATATGGGAAGGAATACACCAAAAACCCATTTAATAAGGTTTTCCGTCTAGTTTGTCTCATGCGATATATTGATTGATTGAGTGACTATATAATTATAGGCCCCACCAATAATTTCATATCCAATTCATTCCAAAAATATTTAATTATAAATTGAAAATATAACTTATATAAAATATCCATATTGAGTAAAAAATATAGAATATCAATTTTTCCCTAGTCGAAAAAATAACTATAATTGTAAAAAATCATATGTATAATAGTATACGATTTAGGAAATAATAAAATCAATGATATAAAAAATATGGATATGTAAGAGAAATTTAATGTTGAATGAAATCAAATCACAAGAAATTTAATGTTTCAAGAAAATGTTAATAACCATAAAAATTAATAGAGAGATGATGGATGACCAAGAATTTATCAGAAAAGATGATTTTGTAATAAAATCAAGTCTTCTAATGAATCAGAGAAATTTGAAGTGAAATATTTAAAAAAATTCATTAAATATATTTCTTTTTAAAACTTTTTAAAACAATTATAATAATAAAAATATCATAAAATTATTATGGCATTGGAAAAATCTATTAATTACATATACATTAAAAATAAACATTCCTTTATAATTTTTTTTTGCAATGAAATTAAAAAATATACCTTTCAAAAAAATAAATATAAATATCCCTTTAAAACACTAAAAAATTAAATTATAACATAAAATTTTCTTTAATAAATCATTTTATGGAATAAAAAATACTTTTGTAAAAAAAATTTTAAATTATTGACATGGAAGAAAATATACCCGATTAAAAGGAGAAATAAGATCAAGTTTTATTTTAAACATTTATTTTCTTGATTGAAGTTACAAATAAAAAAAATATAGAATAAAACATGGAAAATCTATAAATATATATAGGATAATAAAATATATGAATCTTTTGAAGGATATATTAAAATATTCCTTTAATTAAAAATATAAGCAATTGTAAAAAAGTGAGATTGTAAAATGAATTATTACCTCTTTTGTAACATTTAAACTTTCACCCCTTGAAAGAAAAACTAAATTTAAACATTAATAACCATTAATAAATACATTTTTACATTAAATACATAAAATGGTACGTATATACATCACATAAAATAAAATCGGTGCATAATACTAAATAAGTCTTAATGGAGTTGAAATTGAGACAAACCTCCTTATGAAAATCCTAACATTGATGTGAGAATTAATCAATTAAGTGATTATATATAAATTTTTTTAATTTAAATAAAAAAGTTTAAATATAGAATAAAATATTCAGAGTTCATTACACACATAATCATTTCATAACTTAAAAAAAAGGAGTAAAATAACCCAAAGAAAAGAAATTGTCTCAAGAGACCCCTTATCTCATGCTTCCACGTATTTTATTGTACTCGAAAAAACAATATAATGAATTTTTATTTACTAAATTTTATTACCAGGACCATATAAATATATAAAATATAATATATTATCCAATTATAACAACTTATCACCATTTTCCTATCAAACTTTCATTTTATCATTGCTTCAGGTGTTAACTACTCCATTTTCATATATGTTTTTATTCAATAGTTATATTCCTTTTATATTGATAATGGTTATATAATATCTAGAATTTAAATAATTATATAAACATCATACATATTATTTATAAATATTTATAATCAAATGTGGAATGATGTCATGAAAAATGAATTAAATAACTTAATAGAGGAGGTAGTCCACACATATGCACAAGTGACATTATCATTTTTTAAAAAGAGAAATGGGAAGTAAGTAGATGATATTATACATCTTATAAATCATTAATATGTTATAAATATAATATATATTCATTATTTTTATCATTATTACAATCTATATTGTGTTGTGATGGAAAAGAAATTACATTGGTTTAAGAGACAATTGTATGCTGTAAACAAGAGTGATGGTTTAGTTTCCCATTTAATGGATATGGATATAGATAATTATTATTCCAACAACAAAATAAAAACTCAGCATGTGGAATATACTAGTAGTATTATATTTTAATATTTATTACATAGTTTAAGGTGGTAAAATAATAAGATAATTGATAGTGTTTGGTTAAAATGATTACCTATTATTTGAAAGAGATATAATATATATCCTTTTAGAGATACTAGGGATGATATTTTTAGGATACCAATCTGTAGAAAACATTTATAAGGATTTTTTGAAAAACTATTAATGGGTTTTTATTTAATTTTCTCTTGTATGTGTGAATAATAGTGTATACATTGTGTCCTTTTATGATGAAGTAAATAAAACACCGGTAATTGATTAAAAATTTTTACTATAGTAATTTTATTCATGTGAATGCAGAACCATGGGGAAGATTTTTTTATGTTGAAATAGTTTATGGTTGAAATCACTTAAAGAAATAAATATTTTATATGTTTATGGGGAATTTTAATCTTATCTTTTGATTCAACCCCTTAGTTAAATTTTTTTTATGTTAACTATTGTAACAACATATTCATCCTTAAAGGGTTATAAAATTAATTATGAAGTAATAATTGGCTAAAATATCAAGTTATGAAGTTATAGACCATATAAAATCACACATATCCTATTTTAATATTTTTATGATTTTTAAATCATTTAATATTACATTTTTTATCATAAAATTCCATTGAAGTCATATAAAGAACTATTTCCATATTTTGAAATTAATGATATAAATATAGAAGTGAAATTAAAATATAAACTCATTAAGAATAAATTATACATTATTATTAATTATAAAACTCATGTGGGACTATTATTCATCCAACTAATATTACTTTTCATGTTTTTAATATCCTTTACTTTTATTTTTCTTCTTCTTCTACAAGAACTGTATGAGCATTTTTAAGTATTTAAGTTAATTATTAGATCACTGTAAATAAAAAATAAATTACTATTATAAAAAAACTAATTATGTTGAAAATATAATATTTTATTCATTCATAGATTCTTATTATACCGATGTTAACTTATAGTAGAAATTAAATTCAGGAGAGTAGCATGTTGAGATTTGCTTTTAATAAAAAACAATATTACGATCATTATCTAAGTAATATGGAACAAAATTAACATATATTAGAATATTATACTAGTTTATTCCAACTTATATCTCAAAATAAAAATAATTCAGGTGTTTTAAAATTTTTTAAAGTCTTATCACATTATTTTTATCTATAATTACATGATTTACCCTTACCGAGGTGACAAATATTGACCACATTTACTATTAATAGTGCCCAAAAAATGACATATTTACCAAATTTTAAAATCATGAATGAAAATATGGAAACCATTTTATCAAATTAAATTTTATAATTTATATAAATTTAATTAAAAATAAACCTATTAAATGTGATGAAAAACCATTTTACTAGAATATACATTTTCCAAGGATAAGATAATATTACATTAACCTTATAAAAATTAATCACTATTATATAAATTTAAATTAATATATATAGATATATAATATTAATTTTTCATTAAATCATTCATAATTAGATATTATTTTAATTATTTAAATTGAAAAAAACATTATGGACATTGAAATAATTTTCTGAAAATGTATTTTCAAGCATAAAAATAAACTAATATCAAAATAAAATACAATGGTGATTGCAAATAAATTATTGATATTATATTTATTAAAATATATATTATTATAATTTAAAACGAAATATAAAATATAATAGTACCTTTATATTAATTTCTATAAATAAAATAAATGAAAGTTTTTCAAAAATTTGTATTTTTCAGAACTCATTGATAAATAAATATTTATAGAAATGTCCCAAAAAATCACCCCAAGATAATATCAACATATTGGTTTAAAAAATGATATTAATTTTTCCAGTACTATTTATAATATTTCTAGAAATTAATTATAATTTCTGTTTTCAAAATGAAAAAAATACTATTTTGAATAAAATTATAATTAAAGCTTAATGAATTTAATCTAATTCTTTAACTTATGATAAAAATAATATGAATATTAAATTACTTTTTTGAATTCATTTTTTAGTAGGTAAATAATTTATAAAAATATTTCAAAATTCAGTTGTTTCTATTTATACCCACTAACCCAATGGCTTGGTTATAACTATTATATTTGTTTAATATTATTTCAGGGTTCATTTTAGATTGAGGTTTTGTGTGGTGTAAACTATTGAATAAAGTGTTCTTTGTAGAAGAAGATCTGAAATAAAATCATTGGGTATTGCAATACTATTTTCTAACCACCCTGGTAATGTTAATAATAAATAAATTTCGTGTCTTATTGATATTCATGATTATAGTTTATATATTCTCATTCATTATAATAATTTATATGTCTTTTTCAAACCAAAAAAGAAGTATTTTTATTCTAACTAAAGTGTTTTTTATATTTTATATGGTTTTATATAAAAATGAAATTTATAAATTTTAAAAATATAATTGGATATATTATAATTTACATTTTATACCATCATATCAGAAATATGTTATAGTTTTATTTCATTTTTTTGGAAAAGATTTATTTTTAGGTGAATTATAGAAAATGCAGTTTTTTATAAATACTATCATTTATTTTTTAGTATTTAAAAGGTTTTATTATAATTTTGATTTGTTTTGTTATAACATTAGTCCCCTTTGACTAAATATAATTTAATTAATTCCATTGGAATCAATATTATGTTTTATTTTTGTTTAAATTCATTTTAAGCCTAAAAATCATTTTTTTGAAAAACAGTTATTTTCATTAAATTTTTCAGGACTGTATTAAAATTAGTTTCCATAAATTATTCATATTAAAACCCTAAAAATGGAATTAATACATTCAATTATGAAGTTTAAATTTATTAATGCAGTTATTTTTTATTCTTGGTCATAAATTATAGTAACCATGATAAAAATTTATCAACATGGTAAAGGGTAAAACAAGTTATTTTTGTTTAAAGCTAAATGATAAGGTCCAATAATATCATCTTAAATATTCTTAGATATGAATATTTAAACCATTATTATCGTATATTTTAATTTGGATAGATTTAGTGCCACTTACCCATGAATATGTCATTATATTATTTTAAAATTTTAAAAAATTAAAACATTTCCACTCCTCTCACTTATAAAAAGACTCCCCATATCTTATTCTATTCACATACATTGAGTAATTTTGATCAACCTGTAATGAAACAGGTTTTGAACAATAATACTTTAGAGTATTACTGAGAATATTCACGAAGCCGGGCGCTAAGTCAGTGTGGGAATCTAGGGCCCAGAGAGCCTCAAAGTGGTGAATTTAAAAATATTAAATATATTTCATCCCACACTCTTAGTTTAAAATAGAAATATTAATAACTCTCATATGAAGTCTCATATCTAATTTCCAAGGCCACAATTGATTTTAGATGTTTGTGTCTACACTAGGCCTGATATAAAGTTTTATGTGCCGAGATGTTTACTCGGAGGTGAGTTAGCGGGGCATTAAGTAGAAGATTAATTAATTAAATAACCAAAAAATAACCCAATACCTACCCCTACCTATGTTTTTAGAACATGAAAAAAAGGATGATCCATTCCTCCTCCCCTCTCCTCTTCTTCCATTTGGCGATGACATACCAATGCCAAATCAATGAAGAAAGGTGATGCTGAACCCTATTTCTGACGTAGATCAATGTCAGATTGATATAAAACACAATTCAGGCATTATTCTTCACCAAAAGTTTTGAGTTTCACCCTTATGGTAGATGGATTTTAGTTTTAGTCCACATCCCCTCTATTATGATTTGTTTTTTGGTTTAAGATCCCTAATACGATTTCTAGAGATCTCTTCTAGGTAGATTTATAGGTTTCAGGGTAAACCAGGGAGAATCATGTGCTTTTGGAGGTAATTACTGAAAGGAATTACCATATACAATGTGCATATTCTATTGAGAAATGTAATATAATACTTCTTATTCATGGAAGATGATCTTTGTAGACTATACGTTGTGTATAGGGATTATACGTTGTGTAGTACCCAAAACCGTGTGAGCATGGGACATGGCTTGGGTTAGCCATGTTGAACTACATGGAAATGTACTAACACATATAATAATTACTCATACTTGGAAAATTATACATGGACATGGTAAAACTACAAGGTAAGGTGGTATTTTAGTCAGAAAACTATGTGTAGTATGGGATACACAGCATGAAAGGGACATGGTTGGACGATTTGTGTAGAAGTGGAACACGAACAGGGGATGGGTGAAGAGGAACATGGCGTGTATCTTCACTACACATAGTGTACCCCTAAATGGGTTGGTATACCATGTAGAAGGGGGTACGTGGCTTGGTTCTCGTTAAGTCTCACACACCGTGTGTTCTACGATGCACATTGTGTACTCTTTGGAGATCTTCCTAATATCTTTCAGCATCTATATCTCCTTTACTAGGACTCTGATTCTAGATTTTTTGAATTCTATACTCATTATTTTTTCATGTGGAATGCGATGGTTTCCTCCGTTACAACCTATGAAATATTATGTGGTATAAATAGAGAAAGAACATTGTGAAGATGTAGTGAAACGATGATGGAGATCAGTGTTGTTTGTGAAGAGAGACGCTGGGACTGGTACTCCCCATTTTCATGAGGTCATAAGTTTCAATTATCTCTTTAATTTGGTAAATATGGGACTCCACACATTATGGGTTGAGGGAATTTACCTTCAGGTAATTTTTTACTGTGTTGTGACTCCCCTAATATACTAGGGTGTGGGTTCCCCGTGATGTTGGTATAATTAGATATTTCTACCTTTCTATGACAAGGTGTGGGCCCTCCATACTAGTTGGAAGGTATAGTTGGTACTCCCCTATTGGAACAAGGTGTGGTACTCTATTTGGGGAGTTGTAACTCCCCTATTGAACTAGGGTGATGGTCCTCCATATATGTGGTATAGATATTGTGGGTATTCCCATACCATGATAGGGTGTGTGTCCACCATCCTAGGAGTTAGTACATCCTTGTAGTTCTAGTGTGTGTGTCCTCCATACATGTTGTTCTGAAAGAGATGGTACTCCCCTATAATTCTAGGGAGCGTGTCCTCTTTCTCGGGATGAATACTCCCATATTATGTTACGGAATGGGTCCCCGATTATAATCGAGCTGGTCGAGTAACACTCCCATATCATTTCAGGGTGTAGGTAATCTATCCACAAAGTGGTACTCCCCAACCAAATTAGTGAGAATGTCCTTTATCTATGGAGTTTTACTATGATGAAATTTTAGGTTGCGGGTCCTTCATTCTATGAGTTGTACTCCGATGTCATTCTAGGGAACATTTCCTCACTTACAGAGTAGTACCCCTATCTTTGAGTAGCAGTGGGGAGAGAGTCCTATGGTAGAATTTTGGTACTTCATATGTTGAGTAAAATATGAAGAGAAATTCCCTCCACTAGATACATATGATTCCTGATTAAGAGTTATTTATCCCTTGACAGACTGAGGTGAGAAGAACTTGACTCAAGAGCAATTTAGGTTTCACGAGTTAGTTAGGATCTAGTACTCCCTTGACTATAGGGAAGTGGTGTGGTGTGTGTCCCTACATTCTATATAATTAGAGGTAATGCCCATGGTGCATAGTTTGAAGTAGTAATCCATCAACTACTTTCATTAGTGATGGGTGTGCCTTTTCACTTGGGTTTCTTGAGATTGAACTAGGCACAAGGCATGAATGACAAGACCTATGGTGTTGGGTAATAGAGATGTAACTTGTATTTTGTTCCCTATGGATCAAGTTATCTCAGGCATACCATTAAGAATGGAAGGGTTGTTATCAATGGATTTTATCTCTCATATGGGTTCCATTTTGGATGGATAAAATAATGGAGTGTGTTCTCCTAGTTTTATGTGTTTATTTTATATCCTCAAGTAGAAAACATGTTGCTGGTAATGTGGTCAGAACCTAATGAGACTTGGAGTTTGAGATGAGTATATCAGGGTGTTTTCTAGGAGTCCTTGTAGTATTTTCAAATGTTGGGTGTGAAAACCCTTTTCGATTGAGTTGGTATCATATATGGATGAGGATGGTTCAATATGGAGTTTCTATCTCGATTCAGTACCCTCTAGCTAGGTCGAGAAGACTGTTGCCTTTGACTTCCTCCCTTTCCTTTTGGGTTTTTGGGGTGCCTACTGAGTATTTTTATACTCACCACTACCCAAGATTTTTCCCCCATGGGTTTTTTATTATGAAGACCATAGACCTTTCAATGGTGTCCCTAGAGGACCAGCTGCAGGAAGATCTTAGCAAACTAGACCGACTGAGGTTTTTACCAGAGGTGGGCCTAGGAGTTTACCAACAGTTTCATTTGATAGTTACCCCCTTATTTTGATAAGGTTGGATGCTTTTATATTTTTCTTTTGGTGGGAATTGTTTTTACCATTTCACAATTTTAGTAATACTATTTACATTAGATTGGGATAGATGCATGAATTAATTTTTGTTTCTAGATTTTTTATGTCTCTAAACTATTTCTTTGAGGTGTTTGTGGTGGTATGTGTACTGGTACTTTATGAAAAGGACTCCCATATGTGTTATATTCCTTATTGATGATATTCACTAGCCCCTGGGCTATTGGAGGTGGGTTTGGGGATTTACGACCCAAGCCTCATCGGGTCATGTCACAACAGAGTGATATTAGAGCATGTTTACACTTTGGGACCATAGTGTAGTGATATTGGTTTAGGTAGCATGGAAATATTGTTTTGCTATTTCAAGTTCAGATTTTAGGTCAGAGGTTCTAGTGTTGCTGTGGTGACCAACTTATCTATTCACTAGTACACTAGAAACCTACCTTTTGAATCAGTAAATTAGGAAACTGGTCATAGGGAAATAATGGTACATGCATCATATAGTACTGAGTTTTTCCTTTTCCTATCCTTGTTGATTTAGCTTCCAATATAAACTATTTTATCATTGTGAATATTGATTTTTATTTAGGATGCCTCCACAATAAAGACCAGATGGGGTTCTATGGTGTGATTGTGATGAAAATCCTTCCCGTGATTTGGATTTAGTGTAGGGCACTACGGTGTTACCTCGGGACGGTCTACTAGTTGTGCCACCACCCATTAAGCAGCTGTTTGTGCTGGTAGTTCAGGACCATGATGTGCATAGGCTAAGTGCACTACATGAGTTCCAGAGGAGGTGACCTAAGCGGTATCGGGGTGATCCAAACCCCCAGATAGTAGATGACTTTATTTATACAGTCAAGTGAGTTTTCCTCCCTGTGAGGACACCTCTTAATCAGATGGCATTCATAGAGGTAAGCCTTATGTATGGTTCAGTAGGGTGATGATGGTGTTTAGGGACACGGTCCCCTAATGAGGTGACAGTCACTTAGGTGGATTTTGAGTGACTGTTCAGGTAAGACTTTTACCCAGCTAAGTTATGGTTTGTCCATATCCAGGATCTTCTACAAAATCAGAAAGGTAGCTTGACCCTGAAAATGTTTTCGAAAAATTTTATATACCTATTGTGATACTCCCTATATATGGATATGAATCCATTTTTCAGAGTACAAACCTTTGATTAGGGATTGCGTTGGGAGATCAGGGCATCTTGGATTCCACTATGCATTCACACCTATTCTAGAGTGCTAGATCGATCTATGATGGTATAGAGTTTCCTGGATGAGGGATACATGGATGCGTCCCACAATAGTAGTTTCAATATAAAGGAACATGTAATTAATATTAGATAGAATATGACAATATAATGGTACAAAAGGTCCACACATGCCTAGAATCAGGCTTGTGGGACTGTAGTGTAGGACTAGTGCTAGATATTAGGTCAGTAGTAAGAGAGGTACTATTATGCTTGCGATGGATGGGGATATATTTCCAGAGTTTGTTTGAGCCTATATAATACTAAGAGGGAGCCATCCTATTGGCCACCTCGGTAGAGGGAATGTTTTGAGGAGAGAGTTCCATAAGTGGGAGGATGAGGCAGAGGAGCTGGTAATGAAGAAGGAGGTGTAAAGTGGTTCGAGGTGTTTCCACATGTACTCCCAGGTAGTCCACACCAGGCTTAGGGAGCTAGGTTACATGGGCGAGGATAGCTGAGGCCCTAGTGGCCTTTGAACCTAAACCTCCAAGTATGAATATAGGTACTCGATGTGTCCTTTATACATTTTAGAGTATAAATTGTTATATACTATAGTGGGTGATCATTTATTTCTACTTCTTGATGGAGGTTTAAATAGGGTGCTGTGGGGCGTTGGTATATCCCATGTTGGTGTCTTCAAATAGAGGTCCAAAAAAGACCCATTGAATGTTTGTTCATCCCTTTGTTCTTTTTTAGTAATCTTGTGTGTTTAGAGTCATTTTTTTACCTAAAACACTTCAGGAGGATGTGGTGCAGTTTGATGTATCTTTGGACTTAGAAAGTACAGGGGCACTTTTCCCATAAAGATGAATTTTTGAAATATGAAAAAATCTATATGGGTGAGTTAGTTATGCCCAAATGAGACATCATTGAGGTGTTATGGATGAGTACCTTAGACTTGTGAGTTTAGGTAGATATTGTAAGATGGAGCGTCAGAGTTTGTTCTGACCTTTCTAGTGGATCTTTTCTACTTGACCCTCAAACTTGGCAGCCCTGGTGAAGGGAGAGACTTTCTTAGAACCATTTATTAGTTGGAGAGTTAGACCCTAATATGTTTACATAGTGTGGTTTGGTTTCCTACCATCCACTATTAGCTGGTATTCCACTAGTGTGTGTGGTAGTGCTTCTGTTTTGACAAGCTACATTACAGCTGGAGTTTCATAGAAGATGGGAGCGGTAAGACTCAATCTTTACACTTGGTCAGGCCTATGTTGTTCATTGTTACCCTCACATGATTGATTTCAATTTTTAATTCAAGATTCTTGAGGTGGGTGTTGTAAAGTCCTTCTAGGGGTGGATCTGTACTATGAGGTTCCATTAGTATCTGCATCAAGTCAGTGAGGTGGAGTATCACTAGACCCTCTGGATGCAGATGTACTATAGCGCATGGTTCCTTTCACCTATCATAGCTAAGGAGACATGTGACCATCTATTTCACGAAGTTGTCCTAATAGAATCTAGACATAAAATTGGTTTGGACTTGGTGGTTCCTCTGAGTGGGGGCTTGTAAGTAGCACAAGAAACCTTAGTGAGCTCCCTTCCATGGGAGTCTAGTAGAGAGATCAATTTTTTCCTTATCCTTATTTTTTATGAGGCTACTGTTGAATTCGGTATAACATGTATACCCTAGGAATGACATAAAGTTGCCTATGTCAGGTGGTTTAGTCGAAGGTGAGTTAGCATGGATGATTAATTAATCAAATGATAATTTAATTAGGTAATTAATCTAAAACTAACATAACCTCCTACCCACATTGTGGGTTCTTGAAAAAAAGGAGGATCCATTCATCCTCCATTACCCTCTTCTACCTTTTGGAAATTAAGAACTAATGCCAAATCAACAATGTAAGGGGATTCAGATATCTGTTTCTGATGTAATACACCATCAAATCGAGAAACAGAATGATCTGGGCATTGTTATTCATCCAAATCTTTGGGATTTCACCCTTGAGATAGGAAAATTTGAGTTCTAGTCCTCATACCCTCTATTTTTTAAGGTGGTAGAGCCCTTATAGAATTTATATATATCCCTTCTAGGTATATATATATATACATTTTGAGGTAAAAAAGGTAAAATCATGGGTTTTCAGAGGTAAGTGCTGACTATAATTACCATCTACATGGTGTGTAGACTGTTGAAATATGCCATATAATCCTTCTTGTTCAGGGAATATGATCCTTGGGGATGACACACTGTGTAAATGGATTTTACTCCATGTAGTGCTCCAAACTGTGTGACCATGGGACATGGATTTTGTTAACCTCTGGAACTATATGGACACATACTAACTCAAGAACGAAGTACAAAACATGGTTTGTGGTACACGTACATGGGAAAACTACATGATAAGGTGTTTGTTTAACCCAAACATGCCATGCAGTATGTAATAGATGACATGTAAGGGATATAGTTATCTATTCCATGTAGATTTAGAACACTTACAGGGGCCAAGTTAAGCAGGAAACGACATGTACCTTCACTAAATTTTTTGTACCCATAAATATCTTAGAAGACCGTGTAGAAGAGGATACAAGGGTGAGTTATTGGGTGAGCTCACATCCCATGTGTGCTCATATGCACACCATGTACTCCTAATATATCTTACGGAGATATTCTAACTTTTATATCTTTTTCTCTAGGACTCATATTCCATATTGTGAGTGGTCTACCCTTATAATTTTCAATATAAAACACTATGGTGGCCTCCGTTACAGCCTACAAATATGAGGTGGTGTAAATAAATCAAGATGCCTGTAAATATGTCCTATGTCGATGCGGGAGATCAATGTGGTTCGTGAAGAGAGACGTTGGGACTTGTACTCCATTGTGACTTTAGGGAATAGGTTTCCCTTACCTCTCTGTTCTAGTAGAGACATGACTCCACACATTATGGACATGAGTTAATTACCATTGGGAAGTTTCATCTATGGTTGTTACTCCCCTAATGGATTGGGGTGTGGGTTCCCCATAATGTTGGTATAATTAGACAGTGCTCTCTTTTTGTACAAATGCATGGTCACTCCATAGTAGTTAGAAGGTAGATTAGGTACTCCCCTATGAGACTAGAGTATAAGTCCTCTATATGTGGAGTTATAACTCACTTATTGGACTAGGGTGTGGCTACTCTATATATGGCAATTAGATATAGTGGGAAATCCCCAACCGTGTTAGGGTGCATGTCCTTTATCTTAAGAGTCAGTAATCTATTTTCATTATTGGGCATGTTTCATCAATACGTTTTGTTCTAGTATAGTTAGTACTCCCCTATCATTTTAGGGAGCGAGTCATTAAGCTTGGGTTTGGTACTCCCTATTGTGTCAGGTCATTGGTCCCCCATAGTATTTAAGATGGTAGAGTAGCACTCCCATGTCATTCAGGGGTCTAGTTCCTCTAGACACAAAGTTGTACTCCCATACTTGATTAGGGTGAACGTCCTCTATATTTGGAGTTATACTCCCTTGATGTATCTGTATGTCGGTCTTCTATTCTCTAAGTTTTTCTCCCATCTAATTTTAGGGTATGGGTTCTCGCTTATGGATTAGTACTCCACAACATTAGAGTAGAAGCAGGGAGCACGTCCTCCATTAGAGTTGTGATACCTCATCTATGGAGTGAAATTAAAGGAGAGGGACCCTCCACTAGATAAGTACAATACATTATTAAGAGTTTGTGATCCATCAACAAATTGAGGTGTAGACCTCTCCAATATGGAGTGATATAGGTTTCAAAGGTTAGTTAAGACATATTACTCTATTGACTACGAGGATGTGGCGAGGTGTGGGTCCCTCTATTCTCTCTCATTAGATGGAATTAATATAGCTTATAGTGCATATAAGTTCTCCCTGAACTATAGTAGTGTTGAGGGGTGGGCCTATTGACATTGGGTTCTTTCACTTTTTTTGGGAACAATGTAGTGATTACTAGACCTATCATAATGGAAACTAGATATAGACATATTAAGTTGTTTATAATGGAGCACATTCTCTTGGATGTACCATTAGTAACGGTTGGGTTGTTCTTGATGGGTTATATCTCTAAAATGGGTTCTATTTGGGATGGCTAAGCTTGTGGAGTGTGTTATCTTAGTTTTACGTGTTACTTTTAGAGACTCAAGTTTAAATCATGTTGGTGGAAATAAGGTTGGAGCCACATGAGTCTTGGAGCCTTAGAAGAGTATATCTAGGTGTTTTCTGGGAATCCTTGTTTTGTTGTCACGTGTTTTTGTTTTCACCCCTTGTACACTAAGCTGACTGTGATGTACGGATGAGGATGGGTCGAGATGGAGTTTCTCTCTTGACTGGGTTCCCTCTAGATTGGTCGAGTAGACAACTTACTTTTAATTTTTCCTTTTTTATTATATTTTTTTGGGATCCTACAGAGTACTTTTACACTCACCCCTTCGTGAGATTTTCTATCACATGTTGTGTCTTGTGAAAACCACATGCCTTTAGATAGAGGACTAAGAGGACCTAAGGAAGGTGGAGCTCATTGACCTAGATTGACCGAGGTGTTTACAAGAGTTAAGAGGGGGATCTTAGAGACAATTTAATTTGATATAAGTTCCATGTTTTTGAGCTGGTTGAAGGTTTTTAGAGTTTTTTAATAGGTGTTGTTTTCACACTTTCACTCTTTTAGTACTTATGTTGGACTCTTGTTTAGGATAGATTCAAGTATGCATTTTAGTTTACAGAATTTCATATCACTACACTATTTCATGTAGGGGTGTGTTGGTGCATTCATGCAAGTACATTAGTAAAAATACTCTCATTTGTGTGATATTCCTTCTTAGTGCTAGTCACTAGCACCTAACCTATTGGAGGTGGTCTTGGAGAGTATCAGTCGGGGCCCCCTCTAGTCGGATTGTGACATAAACAGTCCTGAACCAAATAACTTCCTTACATCCCCCCATCTCTTATTTGTACTAGTCTCACAAAAAGGCTAACTAATAAGGCTTAATGTGTAAGCTAAAGGATGTTTTCCAATAAACATGTATAGCTCTTAACTGAGTGCTTTCATGTTTATTATTTCTTCCACCTTATACAAATATTTTATAACCACAAAAATATGATAATATCAATATATTCGATATAATTAAATGTTATTTTGTTTATGAAAAGTCCTTTTTTCATCTCCTTTTCTATCATATAAGAAATGAAAACAACACTCATGCATAAATTTGGACTACCACTTCTATGAAATGATGTGTTTTGTTTTTCATCACCACATTACAAGGATGGTTATTATAATAGATTTAAAGAATATATATCATATTAATTATAAAATTACTATATTATAAATATAATATAATACTTATCATTTTACCATTCCATTTGATGGAAAATGACAGCATTGCTAATGTGTATGTGTTGAATACCACCTATACAAAGCAATGAGATTCATTTTTAATGTCTTCATTTCATGAATAGTTCATAAATTCTATTTAAATTATAAAAAGTATGATTATTTCATGATTAATATTCTAGATATTATGGAAAAATGACCCCTATTATCTTGGTCAACCTACCAATGTTGTTGTCGATTACGTACTGAACATCCTAAAAACAACCGAGAAGAACTCAACTAATTTAATAACTATATAAGGTTTGCTAACAAATAAAATAAAAAGATAATTATATGTTAATATATCTACAATAACATTTTAATTATGTAAATAATTAATATATGTTTATTATACAATAGGTAAAGTAGGTACATTGTGAGTTGGACTTGAGGCAAGGAAAATTATTTTAAAAATATTAATTTAATGATTTACTTTTATCTATTTTTCTTCTATGTAAAATATATATTAAATTTTTTATAAAATTATATTATTTATTCATTAATGTTTTCTAATTTTTTATTTCATCTATTTTTGAATATATTTATAAAGGATCACTACCACAAAACAGGTCAAGGGAAGTGCTGCCCTTTATCAGCTCTAAACAGAAAGCGCTGATAAAGGGGTATACCATTATCAGCGCTATATAAAAGCACTGATAAATGTTAAATTTATGAGCGCTAAAATAAGGGCTGATAAAGGGTACCCCTTTATCAGCGCTTTTTTAGCGCTGATAAAAGGTAACATTTATCACCGCTTTTTTAGTGCTGATAAAGGTATCTCTTTATCAGGGCTAAAAAAGCGCTGATAAATGAATGTTTTATCAGTGCTTTTATTTTAGAACTGATAAAACATACCTTTATCAGCACACTTAACTAGCGGTGATAAAGGTTCCGTCAGTTTTTATTTAATAACCCTAACAGGACATCCTCGCTCGCACGCTGTCAAGCTTTCGCTGAAGCTGAACCAGGCCCCTCACCGTCGTGACCTCGTCCTCCTCGTCCTCATCCTCCTCATCATCCTCCTCGTCGTCCTTCCTCCTCCTCGTTCTCCTCCTCCTCCATCACTGCTGCCGCCTCCACCCCCACTCCTGCTGCCGCGACTGCCGATGCCTCTGCCGCCTCCACCCCCGCTGTCGCGACCGCCGCAACCTCTACCACCGCCGCCGCCTCTGCCTCTGCCACCGCCGACAAGGTGGGTGTGGTTAGATGCTTTTCTATGTTGGTTCTCCTATTTTTGGTTTCACTTCAGGAAACATGATCAATGTATGGTTTGTAATGTATGATTCTAGATCAATAACAAGGTGGTGTGTAGTCGTGTGTCTTATCTTTGTATAAGGAATATGCCTTAATTTTGAAGATGAGAAATAAAATTGCTCCGACTGGTTGGGACTAACATGCTATAGGGGAATAGTCGGTTGATTGTGTGTTTTAGTATATATTTTTTCTATCTGACTCATGTGAGTTTGATCCCAGTTTTTCATTAAGGTTTCATGAGGACCAAGGAGAGGTTCTTTGGGATTCACTCTTCTTTGAAAAGGATAGTGGTGGTGAGTAGTTGAGGATAAATTTCTAGGAATCCATATAGGGAGGATTGCACCATTTGTCATTGGAGACTGTTATCCTCAATATAAGTGGATTGTTAAACATATGGGATGTCATTCATGGTGATCTGAGAATTGGGATTGGAAACTATTTTCATACTAATTCAATAATTTCAAATCATTCCATTCAGTTTTATATAGATCACGGGTTTTGGGGGTTTATTAATTCTTCTATGGTGTGATTATAATGATATTACCATGATGGGGAGAATAAAAACAGTCCTGGATGAATGAACATTATGTTGGAAGTGTTGGGGGAACTTTGAGACTGGTTTTTTGATATTCGAGGTGGCATTTTATTTGATGGTATCTAATGTGAAATCATGGATATTGTTTAACCTACAAGGATTTTCATGTAAGATAATCATTATGGGGGAGGTTGTGATGACCAACAATGTTATGGGTTGAGAAAATTGTGGGAAATTTGAAATTATATACCTATGTGGTTTTAAGACATCTTGTTTGGTCTCATTACATTTTATGTGAGGTATGTTTTAACATTTTTTTGGATTTATTTTGGTTGAGGAATGATGAGAAAGGATTTTGAGAAAACATGTATTGGTAAATTTAGTGATCTTTAGGGAATTTTTAAAAACAAAACAATATTTTTTATTATATTATGAGAAATTACATGATGTGTAAATTGAGTACATGACATGTAATGACCTCCAAAAATGACACATTAATTTGAGGCACAATGTGACACTTTTACAAACTTTGTAATGGTTACATATCATTTAAATAACAAGTATAATGTTTTAAATAAAAAGTAACTTGTTTTTTAGTCAAGAGGATTACACGACATGTAAATTTATTACATGTAGTGTCAATGCCACAGAAAAGGTTTTTTGGGATCCATAGAGTTCTTGAAGCTTCATATTTTTTACAAAATTATCCTCTGGGATAGATCTTTTTTCAAATGATATTTTGGGTCACTCCATCTTATCTAGTTAATATTGTTCTATTCTTGATCACTAATATGGTTGGATTTATTTTCTCAGGGTATGTGATCCTTGTGATTCCTATTTGGAATAGTTTGCACCTATGGTTTGGATAAAAATTAGGGATCATATAGTGATTTATATCAATAAATTTAAATTTATTTGAATGCATTGTCTTTTGGGGTTTGTGGGATGTGGTAAATGGTGTACTCCGATTTAGATTATTTTATTCTCATGGGTTTCCCATATTTTATGTTTTCTTTTTAGTTGAAAATCTCCTCTGCTGTGTACCTCTCTTCTTCCATGAACGCTCCTCTTTCGTGTTCCAAACAATACCTTTGTAGTGAGTTTTCTTCTATTACCCATTAGTTTCCTCTTGTTTTCGTGTTATTACTATTTGATATTGATGGTTATAATGTGAAATGTACGGGCTAAATGCCCCACTGAAAATCATGGTCGTTGGTGGTCCATATTTGTGCACTAAATGAATTGAATGTTGGTTGGTTCTTGTTGAACATTGGAGTATAAAAATAGGTAATTTAAGTATACTTCAATTATGAATAAACACCCTAGGATGATAAAATATCTATGATAACCCCTGAATTAACAAACAAAATTGAATAAGGTATGATTTGTAAAATATAAAATTTTTATTGTTTGGTTTGTATAGTGTTGCGATTGTGATCACGATTGTGTTTTTGTATGGTGTTGCAGTTTTGGCATGATTGATATGCCATTTGTTTTCCATGTTCTAGTTATTCTACCATTAAATATCAATCCAAACATCACCCATTTGAATGGCACCACCACTTTGTTACTAGTTCAATTCCACTGAATCCTAGAAAACCACTTCTAGAGGACTTTATGAGACACTTTAAAATACATGGAACATGATTCACCATTCATGGATTTCATATAGATTTTAATGCCACACAACATTTATGTCCAAAATTTTTGCCACATGACTAATCTTCTGACTCAAACTTGGTAGAAGTTTCATTTTAAATGTTACATGTCATGTGAACCTTGGTCACACACAATTTATCTCCAAGACATATACATCAGCATGAAACTATGTACATACCATGAAATAATGGTAGAACTATATGACATGTGTTTTAATTAACTCACACCATGTACAGATACCATAGAGACTTGATGTGTATAGATTATACACCCCTAGTGGTCATGTAAGGACCACACACTGTGTATTCCACAAAAATGTGATGCATAGATGGTGAGGAGACTCAATATGTATCTAACGTACATGACTTTATCTCAAGATGTTCTAAATGTCAGGTATTTTCAAAGGCATCATTTAGTATTTATAAGACTAACCTGGAAAAAATTTGATACATGTCAGTTTAAATCAGGTATCTTATACATACACGTTGTTCACCCTACTGGACAAACCATGTATATGGATTTCACATGTGTTTAAAGGCATTTGTGCCATGATTTGTTTTTATGAAACCCAAACAATGCTACCCAATTAACTAAAACATAATATTAGGAAAGTTTGAGATAAAACCCATAAAATGATGAATATTAATAAAGAATGGATGAATTCCAATCGGTTGATAAAAGAGTATGAAGATGGTGTGAAAGAGTTTATCAATTTTGCAGAAGATCATGCATGTGACCCTTCTCAAATCCTTTGTCTATGTTTACGCTGTTGTTATTCAAGACAAATTAGTCCAGAGGAGTTGGAAGAACACCTGATCTGTCATGGAATAGATCAAAGTTATACATGTTTGAATAAACACGGGGAAAAAACGAATGTAGGTAGTGACTTAGAGAACACGACATTTTATAGATCATCGTATATAATTAGAAGCGTGAATAGTGAAGTTGATTTTATGGAAGGTGTGATTAGAGATGTGAATGATGATGAATATTGTATTGAGGAAATTCATAGGATAGTTGAAGATGAACTTCTTGATTGCCCAAATTTTTTTGAGAAGTTAAAGAGTTGTGAAAAAACACCATTGTATGCGGGTTGCACTAAATATACAGCATTGTCAGCCATATTGAAGCTATATAATTTGAAATCAGGCAATGGGTGGAGTGACGACAGTTTTGTGGAACTACTTGCTCTTCTGAATAACATGCTCTCAGAAGATAATGAACTCCCAATCCGAACATACTATTCCAAACGAATGCTATGATTGATGGGTATGATCTCTGAAAGAATACATATTTTCCTGAATGACTATATATTCTTTCACAAGGACCACAAATCACTTAAATAATGCCCAAAAGTGTGGTTCTTCCTGATACAAGAAAGACGATTATAGTCCTACGAATGTTGTATGGTACTTTCCAATCATTACTAGGTTTAGATGCCTATATGGAAGTGAGGAGACTGCAGGACAATTGACATGACATGAAGATACAAGAATTAAATATGGGAAACTACATCACCTGACAGACTCTCCTCAGTGGAAGAGAAATGATCACGAGTATCCTGAATTTGGGAACGAGCTGAGAAACATTCGTCTGGCGTTATCTACAGATGGGGTGAATCCTTTTGGTTTTCAAAGCAGTAGTCATAGTACATGGGCGGTTATGTTGGTAAACTATAAATTATCACCGTGGCTAAGCATGAAATGAAAATACATCATGTTATCTATGCTTATATCAGGACCAAAACAACCAGGTAATGATATTGATGTTTATTTGGCCCCATTGATCGAGGATTTGAAAATACTGTGGAATTCAGGTTTTACGTTGTATGATTCTTACAAAAATGAACATTTCACTTTGAAATCCATGTTGTACAGGAAGATAAATGACTTTCCTGCTTGTGGAATTTTTTTAGGATATTGCATTAAAGGAACTCAAGGGTGTCCCATTTGTTTACAAGTTACACAGTCAATTAGTTTGAAACATTCATCCAAAACCGTGTTTCTAGGACATCACAGATATCTACCCTGACGACATAAGTACCGATCGTCGACAACATCATTTGACAGAAGTTCAGAAGAACATACAACACCGTCTCCACTAACAGGTGATCAATTGTTTAATAAAGTAAAATATTTGGAAACTACTTTTGGTAAACCGTTTTCGACAAACCTTACGAAAATTGGTTGGAAAAAGAGATCATTTTTTTTGAATTACCATACTATAATTGTCTGTATGTCATAAATTTTCTTGATGTTATGCATGTTGAAAAATATGTATGTGATAGTGTCATCAGCACGTTGCTAAATGCACCTGGAAAAACAAAGGATGGAATTAAGTCTAGATTGGACATGGTTGAGATGGGAATACAAGAAGAGTTGGCACCAGTGAAGGGTGAAAAATGTAAATTTATTCCTCCTCCTGCTTACACTCTTTCTAGGAAGGAGATATATTAGTTTTGCAACTTCTTGAATGACGTAAAGGTTCCAGAGGGGTATTCAACAAATATCAAGAACATCATGTCAATGGGAGATTTAAAATTAAAGGGTCTGAAATCACATGATGGCCATGTTTTGATGAAAGCTCTAATTCCTATATATTTACGTTTCATTTTTCCCAAGAATGTCCATCACACATTAACAAAGTTATGTTTCTTCTTCAAAGCAATATACAGCAATGTTATAGACCCTGCGAAATTGCCATCCATAGAAAGAGAAATTGCTGTCATATTATGTGAATTGGAAATGTTATGACCGCCGAAATTTTTCCATATGATGGTTCATTTGATGGTTCATTTGGTGAGAGAAATATATTTTTGAAGAAGCTATTGAATTTTGTAACGGATACCTGTTTGGTGTGGAAATTGTTGGCCTACCGAAATCTCGTCACACTGAGCGGCTTGAGGATGAAGGAATTTCTGGATGTGAGGTTGTCACAATCAATATTACAGATCGAGAGTAGGCCCACCTTTACATTTTGTAAAATATTTTCAATGTTGACCCATATGTTCAAACCCACAACGAAATTCTTAGGCATTTGAATCCTTCTAGGGATGAAAAATGGATATCATATACACATAATCGATAGTTTATAGGATGGTTTTGAGATCATATTTTAACCAGTTAGATGAAAATCCAGACTCAATTTCAGAACGACTTCGATGGCTAGCCGGAGGAGCAAGTGTGTACGTATTAGATTACAATTCTTACATAGTTAATGGTTATACATTCTATACTAATGAACATGATGAAGACAGTACCATATAGAATAGTGGGGTTACACTTGTGTCTGAGGTGATGCATGTTTCTGGTGCTATTGAAAAAAATCCAATTTATGAGAATATGTCATACTTTGGCATCATCAAACGAATATGGGAGTTGTATTATATGAAATTCAAAGTTCCATTTTTTTCAATGCAAGTGGGTTGATAATAGGAGTGCTGTTAAAATAGATGAATTAGGATTTGTGAAAGTTGATTTCAGTAAGGAAGGGGAGAAAGATGAACCATTTATAATGGAATCACAGGCATTACAAGTATTTTATGTTCCAGACCCCGCACACAAAAATTAGTCAATTGTTCTGTTATCGACCAAAACAACTAAAGGGTCAGATGAAAGTTAAATGGAGGTTGACCATTTTATAGGGACTTCACAATAATTTCACTGTGGTCCCAATGTAGACGACATTTTGTATGTCAGAGGAGACCATAATGAATGGATTTATATAGTCGATAGAGGAGTGAAATCCTTTCATCCTTTAAAGAAAAAACAGAGATTACAATAATCAGGTTATTTGTTTATTGTAACATACATTGTGTTATGTTCTGTTAATATCTGTTCGCTGCTATTCTTATGTTATCTAAATTAAATATTAAACCACTTCTTTAGATAATGACTTATGCACCTACTGATGCACCCAATCCCGAGGAACAAAAGTTCTCTCAACCAGCAGCTTGTGGTCCCACTGCAGAGCAACTACAAGTTTCTCAACCAGATGCTAGTGGTCCCAGTGCAGAGCAACAATAGTTTTCTCAACCTATTGTTGTTGGTCCCAGTGCTGAGGTACAATAGGTTTCACAACCTGTTGCTGCTGGTCCCATTAATGATGCTAGCACTTCGAGGGAAGACATTGACGCTACTTCCGAGGAAATGGTAGGAAATGAAACTCTAAAAGTGCAAAAAAACAAGAGCGTCATAATTTGACAGTGTTAGCCAAAATTATTAAGGCAAAAGAAAAAGGCATTAAATTTGAGGTGGGATGGAATATGTGAGGCCAACATGTTAACTCCAACAGATCCATCTTTAGTAGCTACATTGGAATCTTCACTCAGTAATGCATGCTGATTGATTTACAGTCGTGGCACTATGTTGTCACCGGGATGAAGACACTAATGTGGGAAGAGATTACAGTAACATTATTATATCATTTTTTTAATTTATTAAAATAAAACAAAATACCAAAACATTGACTTACTCTTCATCATCCATTATAGAGTGCATTTATAGTAGATGCCTCGCACAAGGAATATTTATTAAGAGTTTTAGGAAGTATTTATAGAGGGTTGAACACAATTTTAACGAAATATCATCATAAAGATACAGAAGAGAAAATCAAGCCACACCCACCTCCTCTTTACGCACACTTGATATCCATAGGAGTGTGGTATGGATTTAGCAACCGTTGTGGGGAGTAGAGTTTTCAAGTACATTGTGTGGGGTAACAAGTTGTTTGACATTTTCTTGTATTCATCACTCTGATTGATAGTTTTTTATTTATGAAACAACTACTGAGTGTTGAAAATAAAAAATGCCCAACAGAACCAGCGTACCCTTACCGTAAAGCTAGGATGGGGTACGCTGAACTTGAGAAATAATTTCTACGTCTTTTAAATCTACCCTACTACTAGTATGTGACATAAAACAACACCATAACCATGTTTATTTTTTTATATGCAGATTGATGAATAAAAATCAAAAGCCAAATCCATCCCATGCCATGTTCTATGGAAGGAGGCTCGTTTAAATAAAGAGGGGATACTTATAGATGAAAATACACAAAAAGTGTGGGAAACATGTGTAATTCTGACATAATATAAATTTTATTTTCCTTAAATCGCTATTACAATACAATAACTACTTATTTTTTTATATTTTTTATCTGACATAGTCACAAGAATCAACAAAAACCGCACCAGATGCAGACACACATTCAGCAGCCTTGAAGCGGCCAGAACAGTATGGCCACGTCAGAGGTGCAGGTTTTGGGGTGACACCCCGAACATATTTTCAAAAACAAAAACAAGCGGAGGATCAAAATGAAAAAGTGGAAAAGATGCAAGAACAATTAACTATTTTTCAAGTAGAATTACAATACCAGAGAGAGATGATAGCAGAATTGATGGGGGATAGGCAAAGAGAAGAAATAACTCAACAACAGCCCCTGCGTGACGATCCCACCCCACCCCCACCAGCTTTGAGGTGAGCCATTCCCCTAAAAAACCTGACGTATATGAGGTAATCAATGTTTTAATAATTTTTTCTGTGAAATGTGATTTACAAAGACATTTATACCTTTCCTGTACTAATATTCCATAGGGTGAAAATGAATGTGCTTTATATTTATCAACTCCCACCTATCGCCTTGTAGTGATGGATATGGTATTAAATACACAAAACGACATGCTACACAATAGACAGTTTCCAAAAGATCATCTTAGAGTGTCAATTAACGTAGATAATGAGCCAAGTTCCGAGCTACCTATTACAAATGATTATGACAACATTTATACGATTGAACAAGCTATTGGAACATTCATCGCATGGCTAACAGTTCTTGTAAACAAACATCGACAAAAAGGTATCCATTTACAATTTATTTCTCAAGCTAGACCTTTAACATTTAATGAAAAAAGTTCTGAACAGATGAATGTTATTACAGAATGATAAAGACTATGGGGTGAAACCAAATATCAGCTCAAAAATATATCAAGGATCAACCAACCGATTGAAACGATCTATGGAGAGCATCTTCATCCCGCCCATTCTATATCCAAAGTTAATATCATTGCAGCCTCATGTGGATACAAAGTTGAAAGATGTCAATACTGAAACAGTTGATTTCAAAAAAGATAAGTTTGTAGAGGAAACATAAAATTTCATTAGTGATGAAAATGTAAATGAACAATTCAAGTATGAACGGCTAGGCACCTCATTTGTAAATGTATACATGATGTATGTTTTTATGATTTGATTTTACAAAAGCGGATATACTCTATTAATTATGACTAAATACATTTTATATTTGTCTCAGGCGTATATATGAAAAACAATTGAAGGGATTTCCCCATGAACAAAAATTTGGACTCATTAGTCCTCACATCACCTCTTCAAAAGACGAAATAGATTCTGATAAAGAGGCTGCAATAATGTCATCCATGCTCAAAACGTTAGAAAATAAAATTTCAGATGATAGACTCTTTTTAATACCAACGATGCAGGGGTAAAACTCTACAATATAATCATATCAACTATATTTTTATTTCTTTCTTTACTTATTCCTTTTTTTATTTTTAGGAACCATTGGATGCTGATTTCAGTCAATTTGGATACTCCAAAGATTTATTTTCTGGATTCAATGCATGGATATCCAACAAACCGACCATGCATGATGGCGTTTGTTAATTTGTAAGACACTAGATGAATCATTTTAAAACTAAACATCTAGTTATATAATTTATGTTATATTTTAATGAGGATTCAATTATGATAGGGCGATGCATCAATATCGTCTAATGCATGGAATGAATCCAAGGCCTAAGGATAAGAACACCTACCAGATCTAAAACTGGAAATGTATCCTGGTATATATAATAACATTGCACTATCCAAGCACATATCAAAACAAATTACTTATTGTTGTCGATGTTTCTGTAGTGTCCAAAACAAACATACGGAAATGACTACGGGTATTATGTTTGTAAATTTATAAAAGAGATCGTATTTAATCAACAAACTAGCATCCCCGATGAGTTATTTTTGAAAATAATTATGAGTTCATTTAAAACATTTATTAATCCTTTGTGTATTTATATTTTTTCAGTACTACCATGACTGTCAAAAAAACTCATATTCAGAAGATGATATAGATATGTTTAGAAATGAATGGGCAACATACATGAAAGAAGATTGTACACAAATAGGATAAAGGTGAATTCCTACTACTTATGTTATCTAGATATGATCATTGATTATCCTCCAACCATCTTTGGTTAATTTTGAATGCTCTGATGTATTGAAATATTAATTTATTACTCAATGTTTTCTATCACCGGATTCATATTATTGATCTTTGAACAAATCATTATTGAAGGCATGATGGTGTGCTGTGCTTTTTGGGTGAACAAAAAAACCACTGAGGATCAAAAAAATCAATTTTCCAAAAAACGATGGATGGAAACAACAAATATGGTCTATATCCACCATTTTCAGTCAGATATAGGGCCTAAATATAAATATTGTTGAAATTAAAGTAGAGGGATCACATTCAACATGCAAAGATAGTATTTGAGTACATTTGTACCCCTTGGTTCATTTTTAAGAAATTTTAATCTTCTGTATCTCGTTTGTTTGAACTTTTATTTGAGCACATGTGTTGTTGTTTGACTTGAACAACTATTTCTAGGTAGATTCATGAGATAATCGGTATCATTGAGGGATTTTTTGGAAGAAAAATACGTGTCCCAAGATAATTCAAGTAAGGGAAAGGATGGTTGAGATGAAATCAAAGCTCAAACGACTAGTACATCATCGACAGAACCAACCCTGTGATGCACCATCATGTAGAATCTGGTCCTTGTGATGTTTTGAGGTGTTTATGGAAGGTATGGGGAGTCTGATGAGCCCCATGGCCACCATAAATAATGTTTACATACAGATCCACATGTTTTTTGTGCCTCGTGCCTCTTTACAAGGATCACTATTTCTTCATGTCGTGCCTCTGGGCATTAAAAAACCGCCTTTTCCTATAAATAGTTATCCCCCTTCATAATCATCATTACCGTGACATTTCTCTTTCCAATTTACATTTTTTGGAGCGCTTATTCACTACGAATTCAATACAAAAATGAATCCCCCAAGGTACAGGGGAATTGAGAAATCCCCTTTCCCTTTTCATATTTACCCCATCCTATTGTAGGGATACCCTTCACTAAGAAGGAAAAAACTTCAGGGTACATCAAGATTTGAGAAACATTAATCATTCACAAGGAACTTCTTTTATAACCCAGATCTCAACAGCAAACAAGGGTTACCCTACTTCATGGAGCTCTTATATTTACAAAGCCCTAACCTCAGCGAAGAACCTAAACATCACAAAGATCCTCCCTGCGATCCCCCTATATTTACAACACCCAGGCCGCTAAACATGCGTAATCCTCAAACCACCTAACTATATAAGTTTTGATCCCTATATTCTAAATAGGTTCTTATGAAGCCTCCCAGAGGATCAATAACAACCATTGGTAAACCCTGGTTCCCTCCTCCTATGGGTGCACGTCCTGGATAACCATGCATAATCCCCAACCACATGTCCCATTTTTATTGGGTGGATAACCATGCATAATCCCCATATTCCACTATAATAACTACGTGGATGTTGATTCCTAGCCAACTAGGGTGCGTCAGATGCCCCTAAAGGTTCAAGACCAACAATTTCAACTTCACTTCGATTCTATCTCATCCATTCCATTCCACCTTAATACTTCCCCCATATCCATTCTAATTTTACTCAGGCCACCAGATCCTGGTAGGATCATTCCATTCACATGGTCTTAGCACGTATATCCAATTCATCCCATTGCTACTCTTAGAATAACCTGGGAATCTGACAATGCATAAGCCCCACAAAACCCATACTCATCCAACCAAGAGTATTCCTAGTGTGAAGGGAAGCTATCCATTGGTAATACCCACACCATACATCTTTTAAATATATGGGTTTTGATCATTGTATTCTATATAGGGTACGTAGGAAGCCTCCACGTGGTTAAATCCCAACCAATGGTAAAATATGGCGACCCCCTCACTCGGGTACACCTTAGCTTATTTTCCCTTCGATTTTTCCCTTAGTGGGGTCTGAATATGTTGTCAAAATGAGAAAAGATACGTTTATGGGATGCACCACACTTGGGTAAGACCTCATTTGTATTTTTGATCCATCTATCAGGTAAAAATTCCAGGTGCTCCCTCCTAGAGATGTACCTACCTGATCCACCTTTATAAGTTTTTTGATCCACCCATTTCATCTCTTTACGAAATTAAATCAAGACCCTCTATCCTTGTGGGATTTTACACTCATGGAATACCACAAGTTAAACATGGGATCCCATTTCGTTAAGAATCCCTTTGATGGCGATGAATACATGTGACCAATGTTTTAGTGTATATACTTTCCACTAATTCCTAATGTGAATACTTTACTAAACGAAGTATTATGCCCTGGAATGACCCTTTGAAATGTCCTGAAATAATCATTGTAATTAACCATCATCCATAAAGAGATGGAAGAAGGAACAAGTTTCACGAACAACGTCTTATTCTATAAGGGAGACTCATACTAGGTAATGAATTCTGAGAAGGAATCCATGGATGGAATGAACGACATCACATTACCCTGTTTCAATCAAGGAGAAGACTTCTCTTTATAAGTGATGAATTTTACTCACCTTTGTAATGAATGAATGTGTGGTACAATGCACCGCCATCGAACATCATCATGCTCCAGGAAACGTGCCCTTGGAGAAGGTTTCTAAAACATATGTCATGATCAATCATACATGGCATTCCATTTTCTCTTAGGAACCTCTCCAAAATTAGGAAGTAAAATGAGGTTCCCAATGAAAGACTATAGTAGAATTCAATCCACGTAAAAATATAATCTCAATTAAAAATTGAATTTTGATTTTCTTATAATTTTTCTCATATAAAATGTATATAAATTGAGATTATTTGGTCATCTAATTGATAAAAACCCATATTTAATTCATCCATCGAGGGGTACATCAAACCCTAACCTAATATACCACATAAATCTTGTCCCACATCCATGTTAGAACTGGAAGTAGTGGAAGAAAACCTAAAGGTCTCTAATGTTCAGATTTGATGTGTTGGTATGTATGATAATGAGGTAAATTTTCATTGATATATCATGTAATACATGGAAACAAGAATCTTTATGGTATATAATATAACATCTGATTAGGTCATTGGTACACTTCCAATGGGGAATTATGGAATTCTATAATAACAAAAAAAAAATCATCGAAAAAGGTACAATATACCAGTTCTAATAGGTGTTTCAGAAATGTATTGGGGCTAAAGGGATGTAATTGGGTTTTTGGAGGATATCAAGGATGATTTGGGTAGTTTTTCTATTGAAATATAGTAACATTAGGCTACACATAGCGTGAAGGGGTAATTCACAACATGAATGCATTTAATAGGGTGATAATGGTCGTGAATGGGGAAAAGGGGTCATGTAAGGGTTTTCAACTAAAATATAGTGATATCACCACTTGGTTCATTTCATGTAACATGACTTAATGAATAAAATGTCATTTACATTAATAAAAAAATTTGAATTATATTATATTATTTCATTATGAATATAAATTCAAAAAAAATTAATTTAATTAAGTGGACATAATTTTTTGAATCAAACAGACCATATCATCTAAGAGGTTTTTTTGGATTTTTTAATGAATTTGATTTCTTATTTAACAATAATTATTTTATGAATACAATAAATTTTAATGAATAATCATGAAATTATTAGGAATTTAAAATTTATTAAGACCATTATTTCATACAAAAAAATAGTTAAGTGTTAAAATAATGAATTTTAAATTGTTATGTTGAATTTAGAATCCTTTATTTGACATTTTAAAAAATAAACTACATTTTATCCTAGAGAAAACGTTCCCTTATTCACTGAATTTAATGTTGTTGTTGGGTGGTTCCATTTTATTTTTTATTGATTTAAATTTAATATATCATGACATTGTTTTATAGAAATCAAAATATTTTTTTTGGGAATTAACCTCATTAAATATTAGTTGGATTAAATTACAAAATATTCAATAACATAATCTAAATATAAACACTTATCTTTAAATACCCACCGATTTTCTTATTCCTCCCCACTATAAAAAAATTAAACATGAATTATATCTTATTAATATCTTAATGGTCCCTCCATTTAATTTATATTATTCTAATGTGTTTCTATCATTCTTTATGAAGATGATTTTCAAGGTATCGGGTTTAAAACTATTCTCTCCTTTATATTTAATATAATTCAATATATATTACTTATCAAGTAGTAATATAGTTATGATTCATTGATATAAATTATTTATTATATTATAAGGGATATATAAAAATTCACTTTGATTATAATCCCTTAATAATACATTATAATTCTCAATCACTCTCATAAGCACCAAACAATATAAAATTTTCTTAATGTAAAGAGCATGTATTTTCTAAATAATGAAATCCCTATCTTGATACAAATATTGAGATGTAGGATCTTTCATTGATGCTCCTTAGTGTAATAACTTTAATTTATTTTTCTATTATTAAACTCAATGTTAACTCATTTCTTGACTATAGATCCAAATAGCACACTAAGTTCAACATTCATAGTTGGTAAGATCTGGACAATTCATAAGCACTTTAAAAATTACAATGATAGATTATATCCTATAGATATCACTTATATGTCATGTTAATTTTTATTAAATAATATAATTTTTTTAATGAAATCAATATTCAAGGAAATAATATTATGAAACGATAAAATTATATAAAATAAAAATCATGAAATCAATGAAGATATTTTAAATGAAAACATATCTTCACAACATTACCTATTAAAAAGAAATATTAATAAATAAATTACAATTATTATAAAAATTCAATAAATAAAAAAAATAATTTAGAGTTTTGAAAATGTTTTAATAAAAATTAATATATCATATATGATGCGTACACATGAATGAAATTAAATGTTTCATATGATAAAGATTCAATAACCCAATTTAAATTCCATGAGAAATGTTTATTATTAAAACCCAATTTATATATTTATGTTTTAAATAAATCCATATTGATTTATTATATATTATATTATTTTTAAATATTCATATTTTAATTCTCATATAATATCTCTAAATCCCTTATTGGTTGATTCATACAAAAGATAAGTCTTATTTGTTATAGTTAACATAATTTAAATTCATTATGTTATAACCCTAATTTTTTAACATTAACATTATATGATTTTTTCTTCATCTATATTGTTATAGTATATAATATTCCATAATTATATTTTACAATAGATAATTAATCCTATAATTTCACCTCCCTTTATTTGTCAGTAAAACCAAACAGTTTCTTATATCTATACTATAACTTATCTATTTTTTATGGTCAATAAACATTGTCTTCCATGACTCTAATATTAATATTTTCTTCACAACTAATATTATCTATAAATATTTTGTAGTTATTTTGAATTATGTTTGATTTTTTTGAGAGTTTTAATATAAATATCATAATCACTTCCAACAATGGTAATTTTTGACACTCCTTAAAAAAGGAAAATAATAAACATTTTAATGTTTTATATATAAATGAAGTTTTTCTCTTTTATATTTATTCTTCATAATAATTCATCCATTCCAAGTCACCACTGTTTTACAAAGAGTGTTTTATTCATTCTATTGTATGAATATTTTATTTTTAAATGTTAAGAAGTGGGAAGGGTAATTTATTTTAATTTATCAAAGAAGTTTTCTAATATACTTATGAATGTGTTTCTTCATCAATGTAAAAATAATATATAATTTTTACACATGTGATTTAATATGTGTTAATTGAATGAAATGAAACTATTCAAAGATAAATGATGCATTACTGATTTCATCTATCCAAATAAAGTATATATAAATATAACATTGTGGTATATTCTCCTAAATCTTCGTTGATTCTCTAAATTCTTTCTCAAAGATTTGCATTAAAGTTTTTGGGTTCTAGGTGTAATTATTATACCATAGTATGGATAAATCATTTTTCTTCATAGGACTTTTATATATGACTCTTAGAGCATGTCTCAAAATTTCATAAACTAGTAATCAATCATTATTTGATGCCGATTATATTTTTTGGAAGATTTATTTATGGGTTTTCAAAAATTTAGGCTTAATTTGACATAAATTTTGTAATATAGATTGGAGATTTAGTGTTTTCTAGTCTTAGGGGTGCGTCAGGAGTGGATCAGACCTAGTTTCTCATTATTCTTGCTTTGTTGGATTACACGATGAGTTTGGCCCCTATTATACCATACTGGATTTTTGGTTAAAATTAAATAATTATATAATTTAATGTTTTTGGACATTAATACATGTGATCATGGACTCAGTTGTGGTTGGTATGAACTGAAGATAGTTTATTGGACTTCTGGTTGAGGTATGGGCATTGACCTAATTGTGTCTCTTGGTTAATTGGTTATTTTATGTTTTGTGACTCACTAGTATAAGTCCCTTTAGCAACCCCATTATTTATTTAATTATTGTATTACTAGAATAATATTTGTTTTCTTATGTAGGTGAAACCGTTTTTCTGAGTTTGAATTCTTTGTTCGGAAACCACCGCCATGGACGACAATTTTTTAGAGCGGACCGATGTAAAAAGGATGGAAGATTATTGTTTTTTAACGATGTTAGATAATTGTAATTATAACCAAATTAAATATTTCTTGAAATGTATATAGTAGTGTGTTTTTTTGTATTCATGATTTTAAGTAAATGTATGTAGCATTTTTGTTCTTCTGTGCTATGTGTGTGGGTGTTGTTTGTGCTGTGTGTAGGTGTTGTCTGTGCTGTGTGCAGGTGCTGTAATTTGTACAGGTTCTATGCAGGTTTTGGTTTTGCACAGGATCATTGAAATTTATCTTCTCTAGTTAAGCGTTGATAAATGGATAATATATCAGCGCTATTTTGAGCGCTGATAAAATTAGTTTTTATCAGCGGTCCAAATACCACTGATAAAGGTAGTGTTTATCAGTGCTATTTTGAGCACTGATATATAGTAGATCATTTCATGAAATAAAAACCTTCAATTTTTTTGGAATCTTAGAGTTAGTTGTTCTTTAAGGATAGATCAATGATCTAGAAAAGATATTTTGTGTTTCAAGGTTTTATAAACATAAAAGGTAGTTCTTTACATTTTTCATTTAGAATATAAATCTGATTAGTGGTGGTATCTAATTAAGAATTATAATAAGAAATATGATTTTAATTCCATTGAGTGGTAAGTATTTAAATATCTTTTCATTGAGAAGTTTTTTTCTAAAGTTGTTTGACATTGGTTGGACAAAAAAAATTTAAAGCTGAAGAAACTTAACGAGGAATATTTGTCCTCATGGGAATAAAATTGTATTACATTTGATATGTATGCACTAAATTTTATTGTGGACTATTATTGTTAAATTTATAGGTTTTACTCAATACTGATACTTATTTTGTGAAGATAAAAATCCTCATGTGAATTTAAAATCTATGAGAAGGTTATGTAGATTTATGAAAATGTTGTGATTGATTTTTTAAACTCTTACAACAAAAAAGAGGAAAAACATTCTAGGTGGAAGGAAATGGGAATGCATCCATCAAAGAAATATAAAGGTAAGAGGTATAAATTCTTGTATTTTGATAAGTTTGGTAAGAATCATCATGGAAAGAATCTTTTGGAATATGAAAAGTGTTATTGCATTTGTATCATTATTAAAAAGTAAAGAATCATGGTCATGGTAAGACAATATATGATTAGTAGATAAAGATATTTTTTAAATGTAATGAGATGGGTAATTATGATGATGCATATATGAAGAAAAGAATAAGTGGTGTGAATCATTAAGACTATAAGATAAATGATGTGAAAAAATAATTCAATATTATGTAGAAAAATAAAGAACCTTAAAATTAAGTGGTTATAGGTACATTAATCATTTACTTAGATTATTCCAAAATATCGGATGATGTAAGGTCTACACATTGTTTTATTTTTTGCAATGTTTTTAATGAAATGGGAGTATTACATAAAAAATAGACAAATAACTTTTTTTGAAATCCTCAAGGTGAATGTATTGAGGAAACAGTGACTTATAAGATTTTTTCTATGATTATCCATGTAATAATGTTTTCTATAAATCTTGTTTTCTTAAACATAGTTTAGTTTTATGTTTTTTTGGGTATGGATTGGATTTTATTTTATCAAGATAATATTGATTTAAGAGCTAAATAAGTTACATAAAATTTTCAAAGTGAGTTTAAATTTAAATATTGAAATGATTTCATATATATAATAACATATCAAGAAGCTAATAAACCGATTAAAGATTGTAGTTGAAGTTATACTGCTCATATTGTTAAAAATATGGAAGTTTTTCATATTATTGACGTGATAGTAGTAAATCAATCTATCAATGCATTTTTTTTGATAATTTTCCTAATGTTATTCAACACTACCAAGATTAATTCACTATTAAATTAGTATTATAAGATTATCCAATTTGAAAACCACATAATTGAGTGACTCGATTAGAGTTATTTGAAATGAAAAATAAGTTACACGAGTTTTTTAAAAGGGTTGTTATTCATCATATCACTAAAATTCAATGTTCTCTTATTTTATTTGTTTAAAAAATGATAGTTTAAGAAGAATTTTAATTTATTATAGATTACTCAATAAAATTACAATTAAGAATAAGTGTTTTTTTCCTCATATAGATGACTTGTTTGATTAGATTCATAGAGCACAATATTTTTCAATGATTGATCTCAGGTCTCGATATTATCAGTTGAAATTGAATAAAGACGGTATCCCAAAGAGATTGTTTCATACTAGGTATGTGAACTATGAGTTCATGTGACCTTTGGATTGACTAATTCACCCAATATACTCATGGATAATATGAATATAGCTTTTTGTGATTATTTTTATAAATAGTTGGTTCTGTATATTTTTGAATTTTAGGTTTATTCTTAAATTTATGAAGATAATTATTAATATCTAAGTATTTTTTTATTAAATTGAAAAGAAAATTATTTTTAGGGAAAATTTACCAAATCTGATATTGGGTTACAATACATATATTTCCATGGATATATTTTCTTTAAATATGTCATAACTATTGATCCTCATAAAACTAAGTTGGTGGAAGAGTGCCCAAGACCGAAAAATGTCATAGAGATTTGAAGTTATCTTATATTGGCATGTTATTTCTAATGGTTTGTTAAAAAATGTTGTTGGTTATCTATCCCACTAATTTTACTAAAAAATGTACAAAATTCATCATTATAAAGTAATTCAATCAACGTTTTCTGGAATTGAAGAGTAGATTGGTTAATGGTCCATTTTTTGGATTTATATTGAAAAATGGAAAAACTTTTATCTGTAGTGATTATTATTTGAAGGGATTTATTTGTGTATGGATGTAATATGATTAGGTAATTTCATTGCATCATGCTAATTGAAAATACATGGGAAGAATTACCCAAGTCATGATCTTGAACATGGTAATTGTTTTACTTTAAAAATATTTAACCATATTTTACATAGGGTAAAATGTGAAATAAATATTGATTACAAAATTTTAAAGTATATATTTACTAAAAAATAGTTGAAATTGAGGTTGAGAAGTAGGTTGGGACTAATAAATTTTTATGATTGCATGATTAAATATCATCGAGGTAAAACAAACCAATTTATTGATGCATTGAGATTAAAAGATAATGCATTATTAGCTATGATATTTTTGGTACATGATCCTTTGGTTAAGGATTTAATGAACATTCGACTAGATATTATGAATGAAAGAAATTTCACTCTTTTAGATCATGTATTAGTGTAGTCATCCTTTTTATACAAAATTAATCATACTCAGAAGAAAGATAAAAGTTTGCAAGGAAGAGTTGAGTTTGGTAATAGGTGTAATTTTCCTAAATTTTACATTTATAAATAAGGTTTTATGAGATTTAGAAGGGGGATGTGTGTGCTAAGTGACTCCCAACTGAAGATATATTTTTTTGTAAAGATTAAAAATCTCCATTTTCTATTCATCCTGATAGTACTAAGATGAAATGATACCATCATGAATATTATTAGTGAGAAGGAATAAAAAATGATATTAATGATTTTAACATGAAATGATTAACTTGTTAATAGTTTAAAATTAAGTAAAAAATATTTAAGAGGATGATTCAAAATTTTCTAGTGGCTAGATGGAAATGAGAGAAAAAATATCCGGATTTCATGGTGGGATTAAACAAATACATCTTGAGGTAATAGTGTGATTTGGGTTATTGTTTATTTAGTTTGACTAAATATATTCATTTTCTTCCTATTTGAGATAATAAATCTTTAGATCATTTTTTAGACTCTATCATAAATAGATATTCATATTATATAGAGTCCCTTTCTATATAATATCCGATCTTGATCTCCGATTTACCTCTAATTTTTAAAAAGGAATTCAATTATCATTGTTCACTGAATTAAATTTTAGAACAGTTTTCATCATTAATATAATGGAAAATCAATGAAAAAAATTAATTCTTTGTATGATATGATTCATAATTTTTCAATAGATTAAAGATAATTTGAAATCAACTTATCAATTTGGTGGAATTTTTTTATGACAACTATTTTCAATCCAGTATGTATATTAACCATTTTAAAGGATTATATGGAAATTGGTGTCAGATTCCTACATTTTGGGATGAAGTTAGATAAGGAACATTTTTTGGACCAAAACTGGTGCAAGAAATGGATATGAAGGCAAATATGATTCAACATAACACGGGGGAAGGTCTGTGTTGGCAAGATGGTTATGTATTAAACAAGAGAATTTTTTTGTTTGAGGTAGGTGATCATGTAATTATTAAAATATCTTATTGGATATGTGTAATGAAATTTGGTAAAAATGGTAAGTTAAACCCATGATTTATCAGTCCAAATGATTTTTTTGTGAAACATGGACCATTTTATTAACGAGTATCCTTACCCATGATCATATCTTAGGTAAATTATTTTTTACATGTTTCAATTGTAATAAGACATGTACATGATTAATATCATGTTTTTATCCATGTGGATGTATAGTTGGAATAAAATATTTCTTATCAAGAAAAGATTATGAAAATTATATATTGTAGAGAGAAGGGGTTATGAAATAAGGTACCACACCTTGTCACTCTTTTAGGAAAAAAACTATATGATATAAGACAAAACATTGGAACTTGGAAAGGATATAAGAGAAAAATATCCTTTCCTATTTAAGTGATAAAATAAAATGAAGTGAACAAAAATTATTTAAGGAGGGAAGAACGTGAAAACCCAGATAATTATAATAAAATCTTAATTTTATGACATATATATATATTCATTACTATATTTTATTTATCTAGATTTATGATAATCATTTTATATGAATTTTCAAGTTGGAAAAAAAATTCTCTTTTAGCTATTGTGTTTTCTATATATTATATGGTTTTATTTACAAGATAAATTTATAAATTTTAGAAATTTATTTAGATAAAATTGACTTAATTTTCTTATATGATCATGTCAAAAATATATTATGGTTCATTTTTGATACTTTAATGAAAATATATTTATTTAGTTGAGTGGTGGAAAATACTGATTTTTATATAAATTTTCATTTCTTTTAAAGTATTTTAAAAGATTAATTTTAATTTGGATTGTATTAAATTTAAATTATTCTAATTTGACTAAAAATAATGGAACTGATTCTATATGAATCAGTATTATGAATGATTTTGGTATAAATACATCATATATCTTTACAACACATTTTTTTGGAAAACCCATTTTCTTTGGTTTAGAACACTTATATTAAAATTAATTTATTCCATTTCTAAAAGTTGAATCTTAAAAATTTGATTCCATATTTGGAATATGGGGGGTTGAAATTTATTAATGAGCTTGATTTTAAATTTCATCATTATGATTAGTAACCATTATAAAAAGTTATTTCCATGATAATGGGTAAAATAGGTTAATTAAGGTTAAAAATAAGTGATAAGGTCAAAAAATGTCATCTTTAATATTATTTTATGAGATTATTTCCAACATTATCATTGTAGATTCTAATTTGAATATATTTAATGAAACTTTCCCATGAGTAAGAATTTATATTTTTTTAGAACCTTGAAAAATGGAAAGAGTGTCACTCAGCTCAATTATCAAAAGGAGCCCCCTCTCATATCTTATTCATTGACTTTGAGCCATTTATCAAGAAAAATACCTTCAAAAAATAAATTCTCAAATATTTTAGTTCCTCTAATCACAAAAATAATAACCTATATGGAAAAATGTGTAAGGGAAATGAGCTTTTCCCAAGAAGAGGAAAAACTCTTAACCAGGGGTTTTCATGTCTATTTCTTTTTCCACATACTTAGATTATTATTTAAACATGATGATATGATAAAAAAGTATATTAAAAATAATAAAATTTAATTATGTTTGTTGGAATTTGTTTTTATCATTTTTCATCTTATGGGAAATGAAAACATTTTCTGTCTGTACATGCGGACTACCAGATCCACAGTGTCATGTATTTCATTTTTCACAACCAACACATAGGGATAGTTATTCTCATGAACTTGAGGGATTTATATTATATTATAGATATATTTTTTACAATATAAAGATAATATATGACTTTCCATTTTACTCTTTAATTTAGCGGAAAATGAGAACTTTTCCCATGCATATGTGTGGACTACCACCTCCATGACGTGATGTGATTGTTTTTAAAAGTTTTTATTTTATAGATGATTTTAAAATTATACATAATTTATAAATATGATAATTATGTCCAGATAAATATTTTGGATATGATAAAATAATGACCCCTTTGACCATGTTACTGATGTTTTTTTTTGTGATTGTTAATCGAACATTCTCATAACATCCTTCATGAACTTAAATAATTTAATAACTATATAAGGTCCGATAATAATTGAAATAAAATATAGAATAATAAGAGAGTGAACCTGAATTTTTTTGTTAAGTTATTAATATATTTTTATTATATAGCTATTAAAGTAAACATGTGATGATTCATACTTGAGGAAAGAGAATTTATTTGAAAAATTTTGTTTTAAATTTTATCTTTTAACTCCCTTTCATCCTTGTTAAGGTAATTTTAAATGTTTTAAAATATCATTATTTATTCTTAAGATGTTTTTAAAGTTATTTTTCTATTATTTAAATTTTTTTTATAAAGGATTATAAATTAATCTTTTATACATGTTATTTAAGATTCAGCATTGAATTTCATTACCAAAATGTAAAAAGAATATTTCTTTTAATGATTATCAAATGATTGAATTTACCACCATAAAAATAATTTATTTCTTTCAATATTGCTTCTAATGTTTCCATGGTTATATTCATATAAATTTTTTTCTCAATTTTAAATAGATTTTTATTTTTAAAAACATTATCCATTAAATAAAAAATTTCTTCTAATTTTTATGAGATAAATAAAAGTGTTATTTCTTATGGGCATGAATAACAATTCAAATGAGCTCTATATTTAAAGTGATATCTATATGTGTTTTATTTATACTAAGACCCTTGGAAATCTTATATTAATTATAGGTGATCCAAATATAACTTTTATTATGGGTGACCCTGTTATAAATCTCTATTGCATTGGGTAAAGTCATAATGTTTACCTATGACAGGTTAATCATAAGAGACTATTGTTAGGGTATAATATGAAATATATTTTCCATAATTCTCTAAAACTCAAAATAGAAAATATCCTTAAAATTATATAATGTATAATCCTTTTTATAAATCATATCCTAATGGGTTGTTTATGGAATGAGTTATTATAACTATATCAGTGATTTTTAATGTTTATAAACGAAATATTTTATCAAACTATTAAAAAGAACTGACAGAGGAAACCCTTTATCAGTGATAAAATAATGTTGATATTTTTTAGTGTTGATAAAGGTTGAAATTTGTCAACTTTTTTTAATTACCCTAACAAATGAATCCATTTAAAAATTCTTTTTAGCAACGATATAGGGTATCTTGGACAATATATTCTATTTATAGTTATATATATAAATATTCCAAAATATGATTTCAATAACAATATATATATATATATATATCACATATATATAATCATTTATAGTTATGTGTGGTCATTTATAAAAAATTATAATTATATATATAATAATTATTATATATATACATATATTATAAAATATAGTAACACGAACTGTATAAATAAATATTTATACCCCTTAAATACATTAACATGATCTATGTAAATACATTAATATAATATATGTAAATACCTCAATATGATCTATGTAAATACATTAATTATAGTTTATATTTCAATTTATATGTTTATTTTCATATTATATAATTTATAAAAAAAATTATTTTAAATATAAATATTAATATATTTATCCTTATATATTCATGTGTTTATATAAATTTATATATATTATAAAATATAAATTTTTTTAGTATATATAATTAAATATAAGAATAATTACATAAAAAATTTATATTTAAAAATATAAATCATATTAAAAAATATTTAGGAATAATATTATTTTTATAATTTAAATCACAAAAATTATTAAATTTTTATTAAGAAATAAAATATTTAATAATTCATTTAAATACACTATAATAATTTATTTGTAAATATAAAATATTATAATTTTATTTAAATAAGTATATATATATATAATATAAATACAATATAAAAATACATATAAATATACATATATAAACATATTTTAATATATATAGTGTTTATACATAAACATGTTCTTGTGTTTATTTTTAAATAGATAAATGAACATAAATTTATTTAAGTACATTTAAGTTAATATATATATATATATATATATATATATATATATATACTAGTACAATCCTTGATGTTGTGACACATATCTTGTTTAACCTGATCTAAAAGGCTCGTAATGCGATAAAAGGAGGGTGTGGGTCAGTGATAGAAGTAGAGAGATGGAGCCAAATTACCGAGACCACAACCAATAATGGATCCCAACCAAGGGTGTGAGGGTGGAGTCCTTAAAATATAAATTAATTGAAATTTGGGTTCTCCCCCTCCCTCTATTCCTCTCTCTCTATAGAGAGAGCGACAAACACACACACATAAACACACACACACACACAAAAATATATATATATATGAATGTATAATTATATAAAATATCTATTTAAGTACATTTATATAAGCATATCTAAATAAATATAAATATATAATAATATAAATATATATTAATATATATTATATATATATATATTCATACATACATACATAAATATATATAAATATATAACAATATATCAAGAAATTTTTAGTGAGTTATTTGAGAATATCATGAAAAAATAATAGTTAAGGGTTAAAATCTCACATAAATAAAAATAATTTGAAATATAAAGCTTCAAAAGATATATGGTGGGGTATTACAGTACATTATAGCTAGTTTTGGAATATGGTGGGGCTTTAAGCTTTTTTCTAGTTGGATATGGCGTGTACTGGTGCAGTGATTTATTGAATTGTCATTTTCATCCACCAATTATATCTTTTTTGGTTCTTTTTGAGTTATAGAAATTATTTGTAATAAACTGTACTTCTTATCAATGTTTTGAAACTTTCTTAAAAATGTTCATACCACAAAATTACATGTGACACACTATAAGAGAATGAGTGAAATATAGTTGAAATTATTTTATAGAATTTTATCCCAATCATTTGTATGTAGATCAAATTATAATATGTTCTGATCAAATCAAGTTAATTTTGAGTAAAACATAAATTATACAAAATTAAATAACCAAAAAATAAGTTTATAATTTTTTTTAATTTTAACGACACAAATTAGTAAATAGAACTAATAATACATCTATCAAATAGTTAATAGTGTCTGATTGAAGAAATCATCATAGTGGAAATTCATTTTACAATGCACTCTAAAATAGGGAAAAGTTAAAATGATGCACATTTACTAAATAATTAATAAAATACCCCTAAAGGATATCAATTTCTAAAAGAAATCCAATGAAGGAAAACTTCATTTTCAGACCAAAGTAGTACGTGGTTCCTAACCTGAAACAAGGTATTCCACTTTCACACCTAGAAGTTACTATATTAATAAACTTATAATAAAATATCAAGGTCCAGTCCATGGAAAAACTATATTCCTATCCCAAGAATCCCCTAATCAGCCTAATCAAACAATTTGTCTTCCCGATAAAAAAATATCAGAATCACGAGTGATCAGAAAAACAAAATCTCAGCCTGAAACCTCCTTGATCTTCCGGGATCAGATAAACAAAAATTACAACAAGATATAATAAGAAATTTTATAATGAAAACATCACATGTGGCTTATCTATGAAAAATACATCTTCCAAAAATATAATTGAAAGAGATCTAAGAAATAAGCCATTAAAAACAAAAAAATGAAAAAAACTATTGATCTTTCTCGTGTAAAATTTTTTAGTTCCATGAAAACTCATGTTTTATGGACATGTGTCCATTATAACAAACTCAAATAGAACAATTCTGAGTTTATAAAGGTCAGTTGCACCAATATTAAACACATACTTCCATCATCTACTAAATTCACTTTTAGACTGTAGTGCCAGATGTGTTCATCACAACACACCATTATAATGCACCAGTTTTTTATTGAATTAAATATAGTTAAGATTCATAATTAACTAAATCTCTAGGGAATTTCATCAGTTCTCCTGATATTAAAGATTTAAATAATAAATTTTCAACCAAATAGAATCAATTTAAAGCAATATAAAGTATGATTAAAAACTTATTGAAATTTATTTTTAATTGTAAAAACCAAGGATATTAATGAGAAATTAACTCAAAAATATCCCACTTTATTATAATCAAAATACAAAAGATAAAAAATGCTAATATATGTTTAAAAATTAATTTAAAACTGTAAACATCCTTTAAAATGCCTTTTCTGATTATCCTTTTTTGGAATATAATGTATGAGTAACTAAAAAAACACTGGGCTAGTAAATGGATTAAAACCACTCTATTTAATAGAATTAAACAAGATGCACACAAAAACATTAAAAAATACCCCTTTCAATACCAGATGAATGTTGTTAAATTATACCCCATCATGAAATAAAGAATAAATTTATTCCCCGTTAAAATAGTTAAATATTTCATTAAATTATCCCACTTTTAATAAAACATACAGACTATTAAATTCTCTATTAAATTCTCCATTTTTTATTTTAAAAAAAATCAATGTAAATAGAGAAAAAAATATAAGGAATGTTGGTGAGAAAGATTCAATTAAAAATTTATAATAAATGAATGATAAGATTAATAAAGAAAAACCTTCCATATGTTATATTTTGATAATTATTGATGATCTCCTTTTTTTTCTGATAGTTCAAAAGAATGTTCAAAATTGATTTTCTTATCGTCAGTGGAATTTAACAATATAAAACTATGATAAACTAAAAAAAATTGCATCCTTTCTTAGGTTTTAACCAGAATAATTCATAAGAGTTAAACAAAATATGAATTAGTTTTATAATATCAAAATAAAATATTATCAATATATATATATATGAGATATTAAATCATTTTTCTTAGTAAATTAGAGAATAACACTTCACATCAAATACAATATCTATATTTTTAATAGATTAGAGTATAAGATTTTTTAAAATGTTATATAAATGAGAATAAATCTTTAAAATACTAGCATATATTAAAAATATAATACCATGAATTATAATATAGTACTAAAATTTAAATTGTACCTTATCAAAATTAAATTCTATTAAACATAATTTAATATGAATTTTTTTTAGATGTAGTTCCAGAAAAAATTTAGAGTAAATACCATTAAATAAAATTTCGGTTCCATTTGTATTGTGTTTGTTCTATGAATTATTTGGTACATATTCTTTAGTTAATTCAAGAACACCCAAGAAAAATGGATATGATGTTCATGGGTATCTATACTGTCTTCAGGATTGGAAAAATGTATAAAAATTGATTAGATATTACCACCCAATCTAAGGATAGTAGGTAACACCATTATGACTTGAAGGCCCCCTTGAAGATATATGACGTGACTCTAGATCCATTTCTCTAGGATCATGTGTTTCTAGGAAAATATTTTCCCCTTAACAATTTTTAAATCGATAGTTTCATGAAAATCTATAAAAAAATAAAGTTGGAGTCATGTTTGAAAAGTTATCATAACTCAAAAAGGAATATTTTCATCCCCCTTCCTCAGGAAAATTTTCATTGTTAGGATATAGATAAAATGTAAATGGAAATAATGAGCATTTTTCATAAATAATTCATAACTTATGTTTTATATATAAGTTTCTATCCTAATTGAAATATTTAGTGAAAATATTAGAAAAATTATTTTTTATTATGTTAAAATTTAGAATGTTGTTTTTTATCTTGGATGAAGTAGTGTCTTATGTATATGTGCAATCTATATGAGTGATATGATTAGTTACTATAAAATGATATAGTGATAGGGTTGTAAAAAATAATTGGACTTTGGGTAATACTAAATACAAAATCATTGAGTGCATGTTGCATCCACAAAACTAAGCGCAAAAAATTATAGGCACAAAAAATTTAGCTTTATAAGTATATATTGAAATTGGGTGTTACTTATTTCTAGAACATGAAAATAAGGACCCACCTATGAAATAAAAATTTCTAGATGTGTTCTTGTGATCGCTTTTATATCCACTAAATTCAGAATTATAATATCTATTAGAAAAAAATTAATTAATGTATGAATAAAATAATACAAGATCTTGAGTTACATTAGGATAGTGTAAAATATGCTTTACCACCTTAAGATACACTACTGGAAATCTGGGCTATAGCCACGGACCTATAGCCACGGTTTTATAGAACCGTGGCTATAGGTTTTATACAGCCACAGTTTTTTTTCTACTCGTGGCTATATCCCCTCGCCCAGTTTTTTTCTCCCCCCATTCCGTCGGGCTCCATCCTCGCCCTCGCCCCCAAGCGTCGGGCTCCATCTCCTCGCCCTCGCCATTTCTCCTCCCCGCGGCGTCATCCTCGCCGCAGCCTCCTCCTCCACGACGCATCAACGCCGCGCCATCCTCCTCGCCGACGCCCTCCTCGCCGACGCCCTCCTCGCCGACGCCCTCCTCGCCGACGCCCTCCTCGCCGCGCTCTCCTCGCCGCGCTCTCCTCGCCGACGCCCTCCTCGCCGCGACCCTCCTCGCCGCGTCATCCTCCCCGCGTCATCCTCCTCGCGCCCTCCTCGCCGGCTCCCTCCTCGCCGGCGCCCTCCTCGCCGGCGCCCTCCTCGCCGCGCCCTCCTCGTCGACGCCCTCGAGGTCGACACCCCCATCGCCCTCTATTTTTTTCTCTCCCGAGTGCTGGTTATCTGCATTTTTTTATGCCTCATTTGCACCTTCGATTTCTTACACTTTCTGTTTGTCTAATTGTCAGTTTCAGTTTGCAGCAATTACAACACATGGACTTATGTCTCTTGGGTTTTTTACTGTCAATGCCATGTGAATCATTCCATCCACATTATAGATGGGCATCATGTCACTTTACCTGATCCATATCTCATCGTTTTGTAGTCCCAATGTTCACATGTTCTTGAATAAAAAATTCATTGTAAACTGCCTTACTTGAATGCAGGTTCTTGTTTTATCCTTCATTTTCCAGACCACTCATGCAATCCTTTTCCTGATTGCTTAAGATCCATGTTTCTATTTTACATAGTTGACTCCACTTGGGTTAAGGTTTTTTTTATGTTTTTTTATGTTTTTTTTTGGTTGTCATTGTTAAAATGCAGAAATCAATCGATTGCCTTTCTAGAGCTGAACACATCTCACTGTTTGTTTTTTCATGTTCAGAGTGTCACGGATCATCAAGGAGGAGGCCTTTGTCATGCCAGAAATCGAGTTGAAGCGTTTGTACCAGCTTGTCGAGTCAAAGGATGGAAGCCCTATTTGGATAAAGATGATGGATAGATCAACCCCCAATATGGATTACCAGGCATGGCAGAGAGATCCTGAGGTGGCTATTCCCTAGCTTTCAGTTTTTTGAATTATTGTTTTAGACTGATCAAGTGTTCTTGCTGCCAACTGAATTATGTTGGCTGTGAGCTTGATCAGCAGTGGCATCCTGCTCAACAAGTTGTTGCTGAGAAATAATCACACTTGATTGATATCGAGTGATGAGTTCACTTGATTTGACTGTTTCCCCGTTATACAAGTCGTCTCTGATTTGATCAGTTATCAAACCTTCTAGTAATAGTTCCGGTTGGCTGAGCACACTGTTTTCTAAAATATCTGAACATGAAATCTCCTTAATCACTTTCTTTGTCTCTTGTGTTTTTGATTGTGCTTTACCTTTGATGAGTTTAGATGGGTCCTCCTCAATACCAAACTAGAACTATCTTTGAGGATGCTACACCTGAGTTGGTGAGGGATTTTTTTTGGGAAGACGAATTTCGTTCCAAATGGGATGACACTCTCGTCCATTCTGCAATTATAGAAGAATGCCCCTCCACAGGATCCATGGTTGTGCAATGGGTAAGGAAGGTGAGGAGACTCTTCCTTTAGACACTAGGATTTATTTAGAATACTGAATCCCCTGGCCTATCTTATGCGGTACTGTGTGATGATGCAGTTTTCATGTTTTTGGAGTGACAGAGAATACATTATTGGTCGTCGAATATGGGAATCAGAGAAATCATATTACTGTGTGACAAAGGTAAGGGTAAAAAAAACTTTCTAATGACTTGACGATATTGTGGCAGCCACAACTTGGATTATGACGTGAAATATTTATGAACATGACCGAATAAATTTGAACTTTAATGGATCTGTGCTTAATCTAATGATTTGCTTGTTATGATCTTTTAAAGTGTTTACAAAATTAAACATGGTTTCGAAGTCATGGCATTTCAGTGTATGAAATGGATTTGCATTTCCATTTGGAAGGCTCTTTAGTGGATCAAAGGAAATGCAAGATGGTCATAATCTTGTGTGAATTGAGAACTAACCTAAGCTAAGTATTTACAGTTTTGATAATGTTTTGTATTTGAACAATCAGTTGCACTTGAATTCATAGGGAAAACCAACTATAGAATTGACATGGTAACTTGAGTACTTGTACAAGCGCTAGAAGCACTTTTCGCCAAGTATCGTCATACACAGTCTTAGGCTTTGCTTATAATGCAACAAGTTAGAGGTGGCAGTTGGGTTCATGTGTCGGGTCCGTATCGGGGTTGGCAATCCCATGAACCCATTAAACTCAACAGTAACCTGATCTATTTAATTAAACGGGTTGACCCAACTCAATCCATTTATAAAGGGGTCAAGCCTAACCTGACCTGCCAACTTTTTTATCTTTTAATATATAAAATAAATTGGATCATGACTAATCGATCTTCTTAAACCATTTAAAATAAATAATGTTTTATATAAATATGTTGAATTATTTCAAATTAAGTTGATTATAAGAATAAAATATATTATAAAATTAATTATTATTTATTTTTAATATTTTATATTATTATTATATTTTTAATCTGGTTAGACGGTTCAGGATTGGTCAACCAGAACCCAATCTGAATACCATTTGGGTCAGATTACTCAACCCGATTACAACCTGAACCCATTTATGTTTGACCTAAACATGTTTAGCTTGTGTTATGTTGTGTCATGTTCAAAATTATCACTTCTAGTTTAAACTTCTGCGTGCAATGTCACTGATGATAGCATCAAACGGTTTGTTATGTTTGATTACACTATTTTTATGGGGTTTAAAATGCTTCCTAAATTCTCTCTTCTCTATTTAATGTTTCAGGGGGTGCCTTACCCTTCCATCAAAAGATGCATCAAGCCAAAACGTGTCGATATGTACTATTCCAGCTGGTGCATCAGGGCAGGTAAATCACATTGTTGTTGACATCAGCTCTGCTACCACTAAAAGGTTTAAACTTTCAGACCCTGTTTGGTTTTTGGAATATGGGTTGATGGAATGGAGATTACACTATTCTACTGACCAAACGGGGCATATGCACGCCATTGAAGTTTTCCATCTCTGTATCCTGATGTGTGAATCAGTAGAATCGAGGAAAGGTGATAGACGGCCCACAGCGTCTGAGGTACTGCTCTTCCACCATGAGACGTTCTATGATTGATCGTACCCACCAGAGTTCTGTACATTGAATGATGCTGATCATTTTTTATTCTACCACAGAGGTTTCTTTTCGCTGTTTATACATACATTGTTAGGTTTTGTTTGATTGGGTGTGATTTTTGATTGTTGCAGTTGAATTAATTAAAACAGAACAAGCTTTCTATTTTTAGTTTGTCTTTTCAATTGACAATATCATTGTATTTTTTAACAATAGTTCCATTTTTCTATATTAATGATGTCCAGCAGGGGTAAATATGCAGGGGGAGTCCAGTGTCCAGGGGGGAGTCTAGTGTCCAGTAGGGGTAAATATGATTTGGGCATCCCAAGAACTAGTTTCCAGGGGGGAGTCCAGTGTCCAGCAGGGGTACAAGGGGGCTGGTAGGGGGTGGGGGGGAGAGTATGGGTCCAGTGTCCAGCAGGGTCCAGTGTCCATCAGGGGTAAATATGCAGGGGGAGTCCAGTGTCCAGGGGGGAGGGAGGGGGGGCTGTCCAGCCTCGACACATTATTATCACTATCTATTAAAATCCAGTTTTAAGTAATCTTCGATTTTGACGATAATTTGTAGTGAGTTAGAGGAGGCCAAGCAATTAGTTCACTTTTGAGATCCATCATTATGAAAGAACAAATCGTATTTAAATTTAGCATCTCTGAAGCAATTGCTCTCTCTCTGATGGTCTCATTCATGCAAAGTGATTGAGGATGTTATCATTGATTGGAGAGCTCCTTTGGAAGAACATGTTCGGTCTCCCCTCTTACATGTGTATGCATAGGTAGGCATATACATATATAAGTTCCCCCTTTATATACTCCTGCTCAAACTATTGCACTGAATCCTTATTTTAAGCATTCCTTATTGGCAATTTGGCCCAATTAGATGCTATTTTTCGTCAGAGATATGTGTGTGTGGCTACATGTAATAATTTTGAAGTAAAAGTAAATAATGATTTGTGTGTTCAGTGTTGGGTGGGTCTGGTCTGGGGAAGGTGTGCGGGCTCGTGTAGGGATGTAGGGGGAGGCTAGTGTGCAGGGGTGTAGTGCAGTGCAAAGAGAGAGGGAGGCCGGATCTGGTGTGAAGGGGGGAGAGGGACCAGTGCAGGGGTGCAGGGGGAGGCTGGCGTGCAGGGGTGCTGGTGTCAGGGGTGCAGGGGGGGGGGGGGGGGCTGGCAGGGGGACAAGCAGGGGGCAGGGGGGGGCTGGCAGGGGGGCTGGGTGTAGCAGGGGGTGGGGGGGGGGGGGGTCTGTCCTGGGGGGTCTGGGTTTGGGGGGAGGGGTCTGTCCATGGGGGGTCTAGGGGGTCCAGTGGGGGGGGGGCTGGTGCTGGTGGGCTGGGGAGGGGGGACAGGTGCAGGTGGGCAGGGGGGGACTAGCAGGGGGCAGGGGGGGCTGGCAGGGGGAAAAGCAGGGGGTGGCAGGAAGCAGGGGGGGGGGGGTGGCAGGAAGTAGGGGGCGGGGGGGGGGGGGGGGGTGGCAGGGGGGGCATGGGGTTGGGGGGGGGGGGACAAGCAGGGGGCAGGGGGGGGGGGGGCTGGGGGTAGCAGGGGGTGGGGGGGGGTCTGTCCTGGGGGGTCTGGGTTTGGGGGGAGGGGTCTGTCCATGGGGGGTCCAGTGGGGGGGGGGCTGGTGCTGGTGGGCTGGGGAGGGGGGACAGGTGCAGGTGGGCAGGGGGGGACTAGCAGGGGGCAGGGGGGGCTGGCAGGGGGAAAAGCAGGGGGGTGGCAGGGGGCAGGGGGGGGGGGGGGGCTGGCAGGGGGGGTGGCAGCCATGTCACAACACATGTATAAGCCATCAATCTACCCTTTCCGCTGATAAATGAATGTATAGAATTTTATCCTTTTTGTATCTTTTTACATCATGTTTTTCCATTTTTATTCATTTTCATTTATAATTTATGATACATGATCTGATTTTTTAACATATTTTTATCTACTTTTCATTATTATCTATCACAAAAGCTGTAATTTTAACATATTTTATCTAAAATTTGCATGGATGTGACTGATGTCAATATGCAAATTCAAGACAATCACTTCTCTGTTTCACTATTTTTGTGGCAATAAAATGATACTCATGTACAGTTTTTTTTTACATTTGTCATTTGTTCATTGCAATTCAACAACTTCTGGACTGATTTGTGGACTATAGTTTTAGCTTTGTAGGAGGAAAAACAGGGAAAGCACCTCTCTCCAAAAATATGTGCTATAGAAAAAATCAAGATCCTCTTGGAACAAGTAGAGGAACTTCGAGAAGTAGGAACAGTGGATGTAGCATAGCCACAACTAGGAAATGTGTAGAGGAATTTCCAGCACAAAATTGTTAATCAGTTCTCTATAATTTGCATTTCTATTGATTCAGGTAAATACTCCATCCTCTATAATTTCTATATTTATTAACCCTGTCAAGATTTTTGTATCATCACTCTTAGTGTCTTAGGTGAAATACTCAGTTCTCTATAATTTGAATCTCTATTGTTTCAGGTAAATACTTATTCCTCTGTAATTTCGTAAACTTATTAACTCTGTCAAGAATTCTATATCATTTATCTCTATTGCGGTTTGTTGTGTTTTTTTGTATCTATATTTTTCTTTCAAGTCATATTGAGTTATCTATGATCAATCTATTCATCTTTGAGTTGTATTTATCTTTGGAATAGGGTGAGCGTGTCAAGCTAATAGGATAGAGTGTTTTCGGTATTAAAAAACTATATATTTTTCAATTAATTCCACTGCCTTATGACGCTTCACTTTTTTTTATTATTCTTCTCTTTTCTGGCCTGCATCAAATTCCAATTAATCTTTGAACACTAATACTTTGATTGTAGCAAAAAAAAATATATATTTCAGCATGTAATTTATTTCTTGTCTTCATGGTTGAGAATTATGTTTTAGTGATCTGGAACTTATATCTTTAGGGGGCTTGGAGAGTATAAACTCACAGGCTGCACCTATGGATGAGGACTAGAAGGGGGCAGGGGGGGGGGGGGGGGCTGGAAGGGGGGACTAGCAGGGGGCAGGGGGGGGGGGGGGGGGACTAGCAGGGTTAGTTTGGTTAGGGACCCATTAGTAACTTTATATCGATTCTAGAGATAGTGTCCTATTTATCTAGAGCCAGAACATTCGTAAAGGCTATGTCCAATTTGGAAGCAACCACTTTATTGTGATGTCTTCTATACCAGGTGTATTTCGCACCAGTGAGATTAATTTCAATAAGATTGTTTCCCTTGATCGAGGCTTTAAATTCTCTCATGGAGACAGAGGCCGTGAGATGGGCCAATTTTTTCACTAGAATTAAGAATAACATAAAGTCTCCCATAAGAAACCAGGGGGCATTCGTGTTAGTTCCTAAATAAGAGAAGTCATTCCAAATAATTATTCATTCTTGGTATTTATTCTTAGCATAAACAAAGGAGTAGTAAATACGAGTACCATCAATAGTAAAGGTGCAAGTGATAATCTGACCAGACAGGGGGGGGGGGGTCCAGACATGGGGAGGGGACTGGTAGTCTACACATACCCATATCATCCTATTTGAAACTAAGTGGAAGATGTTGCCCCGTGGATGTCGCTGGATCGGGCCAACACGTTGTGGTCACGCTGCGGTCACGCCGCGGTCACGCCGCGGTCAAGCCGCGGTCAAGCCGCGGTCACGCCGCGGTCAAGCCGCGGTCACGCCGCGGTCAAGCCGCGGTCACGCCGCGGTCACGCCGCGGTCACGCCGCGGTCACGCCGCGGTCACGCCGCGGTCACGCCGCGGTCACGCCGCGGTCACGCCGCGGTCACGCCGCGGTCACGCCGCGGTCACGCCGCGGTCACGCCGCGGTCACGCCGCGGTCACGCCGCGGTCACGCCGCGGTCACGCCTCACGCCGTGATTTGGCCCTGCTCCAGGACGACACCCTGCGGCGGTTACTCATCCTTAGAGAAACATTGAATGGTTAGCTCTAATTTTTCGTATTTCCTCATTCCTAAACTATATCTCCTCTCAGCACTGCCTCATCCATCTTTCACAAAACGTGCATAGCAGGTGGTACAAAGGCTCAATTCAACTGAAAACATTGGTTTGGAATTGTTTGACATATTTTATTGTACATGTATCACATAATATTTGTTCGGTAATTCTTCTTTTTCCTCATCCTCTTCACATGTTGTCCAAACCAGATCATCCTCATCCTCTGCACATGTCGTCTGAACCGGATCAGCCTGTTGTGATGAAAATTCAATGTCTGCTTTTGGCTGAATTTCACACCAAACAAGAGATAATAAATGAGTCTAACAATCAGACAAATGGTTTAGGTTCTTTTTCCTCTGCTCACTACACCTATGACTCTAAAACTCTGGATGCCACTAGCACTGCTATAAAAACCAGAAAACTCTCCACTAATCTAAACGTCATTCATACCACTGGTTGTCCTATAAAAAGTAGGAATCCTCATATTAGTCTAAAGTCTCTTTAGGCTAAGGCACAAACAAAACACACTAACATTGATAAACAGGTACCTTGACACTGGAACCTATAAAACATACAAAAGGAAGCACAACCTCTGTACAAGACCCCACGCTAATGCAGGCACATTTTGAACCTATCGGGCAGAAGCCCCTTTCATTAGATCTGGACGCTATCAAGATGCAGAATATAGATGATTCAAAGGACCCAGGTACACCTACTCTTCATTCTATTAATTTAACTTTTGTTGGTGCTAAATCTGTAGATAATATGAACTATTATGAACAACCTGTATCCCTGTTATCTAACCAAAATACCATTTCGTTGATGCTATATAACATGAACATTACAAACTCAATTAAGAATGCTTCAAGAAATGAACCAATAAAGAAGAACTCTGTCATACCTAACAATGAAGAGGAACAGAACACTAATAATAAAAATGGTCATGACATTAGAAGGTATTTAGAAATAAAGGCTCTGAGAAAAGGAAAAATGCAGGGGGGCTGGCAGGGGGCAGGGGTCGGCAGGGCTGGCAGGGGACAAGCAGGGGGCAGGGGGGGGGGGTGCTGGCAGGGGGCAGGGGGGGGGCTGGCAGGGGGACAAGCAGGGGGCATGGGGGGGGGGGGGGGGTGGCAGGGGGACAAGCAGGGGGCAGGTGGGGGGGGGGGGCTGGCAGGGGGACAAGCAGTGGGGGGTAGCAGGGGGCAGGGGGGGGACTAGCCGGGGGGCAGGGGGGGACTAGCAGGGGGGAGGGGTGTCCAGGCAGGGGGGACTGGTAGGGGGCAGGGGGGGGCTGGCGGGGGGACTAGCAGGGGGGGCTGGCAGGGGGACAAGCAGGGGGCAGGGGGGGGGGCTGGCAGGGGGCAGGGGGGGGGGGCTGGCAGGGGTGGCAGGGGGGGGGGGGCTGGCAGGGGTGGCAGGGGGGGGGGGGGGCTGGCAGGGGGACAAGTAGGGGGCAGGGGGGGGGGGCTGGCAGGGGGGCAGGGGGGGCTGGCAGGGGCAGGGGGGGCTGGCAGGGGAACAAGCAGGTGGGTGGGGTGCTGGCAGGGGGACAAGCAGGGGCAGGGGGGGACTGGCAGGGGGGTCACATCTAAATATTTCTTACCAACTATCATGCTGGATCATTTGAGTTATTTGTGAAAATCAATAATTAATCACTATGAGATTAATGGTTGTGCTGTTTGAATCCAGGTGAAGCTCTCAATATGTGGCAGGGACTTCAAAGTTAACCCTTATTGCTAGGCGGTCACTTCATTTTACTGGCACCAGGTTGGATAGATACATGTTAGTTTTTTTATGTTTTTTATGTGTGCATTCCTACATGGGTTTGGGTTCTGAATACGACTTTATATAAGATCAAACACTGTGATTCTTTTGAAGATCAATTTTTTGTTATAACCCATCTTCTAGAATGTGTAATTTTTGCTGGCAGATGTTCCAATTATTCAGTGTTTGACATATTTTTCCTTTCTCTTGTCTGTTCTGTTTGATTTTTACACTAATCTTTCTATAAATTTATTATGTTCATCTAGATAATTAAAAATGAGGTGTCAATGAAATGGTTCAAGCAGTTAATTATGTTGTGACAAAACAATTTGCTCCGGAGTATATATCTGAAGGCTGCCATTTATAAATAAGTTCTGTTGTCCAGAATCGGTGTTCAATTCAACTTTTCTAATCTCAGGAGTCATCATGAAGGAATATTGAACCGGATATTATTTTTTTGGAATTTTCCCATGAATATGCTGCTTTTTAATTTTCTGATCTGTTGCCATTTCTTATTGAAGTTTTGTTTTTTGTTTCCCAGTATTATGGAAAGACCTTCGTTATAAATCAACAAGGCTGCATTTTGAAAATCTAGACCAGAGATATGGAAATCCTATAATCATACTAAATTTTATTAAGGTATGCCACCACGTGGTCCTCTAATTTATCTGGTTCCATACTTTAATAAGCTTTTTTTTCAATTATGATATTTGTTGTTAACATTCCCAGGAAAAGAGACCCATAGAATCTATTCTCCTTGTGGAGTTTGCAAATGCTATTGACATTATCAATAATTATTTATCCTCAGAGGATTGATTTATGTTCCTTCAATGGGATCTCAATTGAAAGTAGTGTTACTAGATTACAAAATTGAAAGTGGTGTTACTAGATTATAGAATTTTGAGTTAGGTTTCATTGTCAATTGAAAGTAGTGTCATTCTCAATAGTTTGTGGCTACTGTTTAGATAATCTTATTTTTAATTTTTATAATGTGATGTTATTTTTTGTTCTGGTTGTCATGGGTTGTTTTCTGTTGTTGTGGTCACTGTTTATCTTCCTGACAAGGTCATTGGTTATTTTCTTATTGTGGTTATTGTGGTCGCTGGATCGGGCCAACACGCTGCGGTCACGCCGCGGTCACGCCGCGGTCACGCCGCGGTCACGCCGCGGTCACGCCGCGGTCACTCCGCGGTCACGCCGCGGTCACGCCGCGGTCACACCGCGGTCACGCCGTGATGTGGCCCTGCTCCAGCCACATCCAGCAGGGGGGGAGGGGTGTCCAGCAGGGGGGGAGGGGTGTCCGCGGTCACGCTGCAGTCACGCCGAAATATATCTATACGTTTGTAATCAATCTAAACAAAGAATAAGAATGGTGTACCTTACACCATTCGATCCAGTCTTTGGAAGCTTTTCACAAGTGTTTGATTGTGATCACTTAGAAGTCGCTGAAAGACTCCTTCAGAGGTATCCACAAATCATGGGAATCACCCGACCCTTAGTAGGACCTCTCTCAATACCAGTCCTTCCTGGTTGTCGAAGTTTTCACAAGCGTTTGATCGAGATCTACGAGAAGTCACCGAAAGACTCCTTCTGAGGTATCCAAGGTTCATGGGAATCACCCGATGATTAGGTAGGGTCTCTCTCAACACCACAGTCTGTTAGAACCTTGTTTAAAGGTGGGGAGAGAAACAAGAGCTAGAGAGAATCGGCTTTGAGGGGTTCTAACGATCACATGATCTCATCCATCAAGTGCAACCACTTGCATAGGAATTGAACCAATTCATATAGGCCTTCGAGAACCTCAAAATGTTCAGCCTATTCATGGTACGTTACACAAATGTCCCAAACGTTTCAGCTCATTTGAAGCGTACGGCTCAATCACATTAGTAATCGTTTAACATTTAAATTAAACGATTATGTGAGATGTTCAAACTCCCCAAATCCATCGAAACAGAAAGAAGCTTCGAGCCGAAAGGTGATAAAGCCATTTTATTAAAAACAAAAGATGACATAAGAGAGGAGATGGGGCTAGAAATTGATAAAACTGCCTTCATAATAAAGCATTTCGTTTTCATAACCCCCCTCCCCGACATCATCATCCCATTCCAAGTTGTAGGTAGATGAGCTATGAGACCTAGTCACCATCGTTGTTCTCCATTGAGAGCAGTCTTTCTTCTTCCTTGATTTCCTTGAATAGACAATTTGAAATCCCTCTTTATCAACTGAAGGAAACTTTCCCTTGCTTAAAATATCTTTACATGGATCACTTCTATGGGCATAATCATCATTTTCTATTCCGGCCCAACTTCCCCCTATATTATTAAGCTCCATTTGCCGATTGATCTCTTCCTGGATCTGAGAAGGTTGAACCATTGGTTCATGCTGCTCAGACCCATACTGAGGCTGCCCCAGTGAAGCACCCAGCTTCTGACCCAGGTTACTAGCTCCTAGGCCCAGGGCCTGGATCTCCTGTTCCTTCTCCTGCAGGTCCTTGCGACTGGAAGTCAACAGGCCGCTGATTTTCATCCACAAACTGGACACAATCAGCCCGTGCTACTGAGAGTTTCTTCTACCCTTGAACAGATTTAACCTCTCCAGACCCAATTCCAGGTTGCTCCAAGCCTGGATCATCAACATTTACCTGCACCTGTACACCTGATGGGATCAGACCTTGACCCCGCTGCTGAGAGGCAGCATCAAACTCTGACCTTGACTTATCTGCTCCTGGCCTCTGATTTTCATCCTCAATCCGGCCACTAACAGCCCCTGCTACTGTTAGTTTTCCCTGCCCCTGAACCTCACCAGCCCCAGTCCAGGTTGCAAATCTGGATCATCAAAATTCACCTCCTCTTGAAAACCTTCACCTGAAATATCAGAAGCATTCCCCTTCATATTGCTGACTCCAATCCCTGGTTGATCACAACCTGTTCCTGCAAGACCCTGCCCAAGTTCCACACTTCCATTTCCTGCAACAGCCTGACCAGAGCCATTCCCAGCTCCAGGACCATTCTTTCTCTTCTTACGGAAAGTCTGAAAATCATGTCCCTTATGCGAGAAAAAAGAGCAGACAAGTTTCATTCTGCATCTCTCTTTAGATTACCCTATAGACAGACACTTGGAACAAAATGCAGGTAGTTGTTCATACTCAATTTTCAAAAACAAGTCATCTTCATTTGTGGATAACACAACCCGATCAATGAGGGTGGAATTAAGGTCCACTTCTAGAAGAACTCTAGCAAAATAATTATTCTAGCAAAATACCCATAATGTGCCTCCTCAGTTGCTCTATCCATTTTGATGGGAATGCCAATTGTAGATGTAATGTCAAATAATATCCTGAGGGGGGGCTGGGTGCAGGTGGTACTGGGGGTGCAGGGGGGGTGTCAAGGGTGGGGAGTGGGTTTGGGTTTGGGGGGGGGGGGGGTCTGTCTTTGGGGTGTCTAGGGGGTCCAGTGAGGGGGGGGGGGGCGTTTGTCCTGGGGTGTCCAGGGTCTAGGGGGGGGTCTGTCCTGGGGGGTCTGGGTTTGGGGGGGGGGTCTGTCCTGGGGGTGTCCACTTTTAGCATGAATTGATACCATTGCTGCATGCAACTTACAGCTCTAAACCAGATCTGTTTTCAGCTCTAAAATATATGCTTTGTGAGCACACTTACCCCATGGATTGTGTCTCCACTTCTTTAGGTTTGTTCTCTTCTTCACAACCCAAAACACAACCTGTTTTTCCTTGGACAGCTTTACCACCAAGGATTTTTCTTTTCACTATAGGTTGATTTTTCTTTCTCCAAATCACCTTGCTGCTTGGACTGTCCCTGCAAGCATTTTCAGTACATACCTTGCCTTGGGGCACCCCATTCACATGAATCCTTCTAGTTTTAGGATCATGTGAGTTCTTCTCATGCTTCCAAGCCCTTTTTGTGTCTTTCCAGGAGGTTTGTGCTTTAGAACTAGTCTTGGATTTTTTTTTACATTACTCTCAGCATAGGAGTTTTCTACATGTAGCCCCTGAAATCTGTTCCTCAAAGGAACATATTTGTCGTTGTATTCATGTTGATTTCTTCCATTAATCCCTACTGAATGCTTGTAGCCTGCAACTGTCGTGGGTTTGGGTTTGGGGGGAGGGGTGCTAAACATGGTCTGTAAATCTGATGTAGTTCAGTCTGTTCCTGTCTTATCTCATGCTGCTAAACATGTCAGAATTGGTGAATTGGTACCTGTTAAACCTGAATCTGGCAGTGCTGAAGATGTTGTGGTTATCAGATCTGATAAACTTGGTTATCAGATCAGGGGGCAGGGGGACTAGCAGGGGGCCTAGCAGGGGACTGAGAGGGGGCCTAGCAGGGGGCAGGGGGGCTGGCAGGGGGACAAGCAGGGGGAAGGGGGGGGGGGGGGGGGGGCTGGCAGGGGGACAAGCAGGGGGCAGGGGGGTCAGGGTGGGGGGGGGGGGGGGGCTGGGGGGGGGACAAGCAGGGGGCAGGGGGGGGCTGGCAGGGGGCTGGGGGGGCTGGGGGGCGGGGGGGGGGGGGGGGGGGGGCGGGGGGGGGGGGGGGGGGGGGGCTGGGGGGGGGGACAAGCAGGGGGGCTGGGGGGGCCAAGCAGGGGGCTGGGGGGGGGGGGCTGGCAGGGGGGGCTGGCAGGTGCAGGGGGGGGGGCTGGCAGGGGCAGGGGGGGCTGGCAGGGGCAGGGGGGGCTGGCAGGGGCAAGGGGGGGGGGGGCTGGCAGGGGGACAAGCAGGGGGGGCTGGGCAGGGGGACAATCCGGGGGGGGGGGGGGGGCTGGCAGGGGCAGGGCGGGGGCTGGCAGGGGCAGGGGGGGCTGGCAGGGGGACAGCAGGGGGGGCTGGCAGGGGGACAAGCAGGGGGGGATGGCAGGGGGACAAGCAGGGGGAGGGGGGGGGGGGGCTGGCAGGGGCAGGGCGGGGGCTGGCAGGGGCAGGGGGGGGGGGGGGGCTGGCAGGGGGACAAGCAGGGGGATGGGGGGGGGGTGGCAGGGGGACAAGCAGGGGAGGGGGGGGGGGGCTGGCAGGGGCAGGGGGGGGGGCTGGCAGGGGGACAAGCAGGGGGGGCTGGCAGGGGGACAAGCAGGGGGAAGGGGGGGGGGGGGGCTGGCAGGGGCAGGGGGGCTGGCAGGGGAAGGGGGGGGGGGCTGGCAGGGGGACAAGCAGGGGGGGGGCTGGCAGGGGGACAAGCAGGGGGGGGGGGGGCTGGCAGGGGGACAAGCAGGGGGGTGGCTGGCAGGGGGACAAGCAGGGGGAGGGGGGGGGGGCTGGCAGGGGGACAAGCAGGGGGAAGGGGGGGGGGGGACTGGCAGGGGGGGGCTGGCAGGGGCGGGGGGGGGGGGGGCTGGCAGGGGGACAAGCAGGGGGGTGGCAGGGGGGGCCGACAGGGGGACAAGCAGGGGGAAGGGGGGGGCTGGCAGGGGCAAGCAGGGGGCAGGGGGGGGGGGGGGCTGGCAGGGGCAGGGGGGGCTGGCAGGGGGACAAGCAGGGGGGGTGGCAGGGGGGGGGACTAGCAGGGGGGTGTCAGGGGGCAGGGGGGACTGGCAGGGGGGTGGCAAGGGGGACAAGCAGGGGGGAGGGGTGTCCAGGCAGGGGGGACTGGCAGGGGGCGGGGGGGGGGTTGCGGGGGGGACTAGCAGGGGGCAGGGGGGGCTGGCAGGGGGACAAGCAGGGGGCAGGGGGGGGGGGCTGGCGGGGGGGACTAGCAGGGGGCAGGGGGGGGCTGGCAGGGGGACAAGCAGGGGGCAGGGGGGGGGGGGGGGGGCTGGCAGGGGGACAAGAAGGGGGGGCTGGCAGGGGGACAAGCAGTGGGCAGGGGGGGGGGGGCTGGTAGGAGGGTGGCAGAGGGGACTGGCCGGGGGTGGCGGGGGGGGGGGGGGTATTTTTTTTTATGGATTTGGACACCCTATAGCCACAGTTTTAAACCGTGGCGATTGATTTATTGCCACGGTTTTAAACCGTGGCTATAGACATAATGCCACGGTTTAAAACCGTGGCTATAAACCTATAGCCACGGTTTGGACCGTGGCTATAGATTTAAAGCCACGGTTCCAAACCGTGGCTCTAGGTCTAGGCCTATAGCCACGCCAAACTTAGCCACGGTTCGCCAAACCGTGGCTATTACCTATAGCCACGGTTTGAGGGCCTATATCCACGGTTTAGAACCGTGGCTATAGCCCGAATTTCCAGTAGTGATACGACTCTTTTAGATTTTATTAGATTATCACTAAAGATCATATATAATATATAATGTATGTTTGATTATCCATCAAGTAGAGTAAGTTTCTGATGACCCCTATGAATATATTTTGGTCACAAGGTTTCCCAGATTCATCAAGATCAAATTTTCAAGAGGTACCTATCAAATTACTTATACTAGAATAATTTTCAAAACAAAATAATTTAGTTTTATCTATTATATAATTATGTGGAGTTAAAATTATTCCCTTTAGATTTTGAATTATTTGTAAACTAGGAATAAAATCACCTTCTCCCATCATGCTCATCTCAAACTCATTTATATATTCCAAGAAATTGTTTGAAACATTTTTTTTTGGTTTGATCCCCAAATAATTTCATTGACAAAAGTTTATAAAATTATACTGACTCTAAATAAACATCTTGTTAATAATTTTAGTTTCAAAAACTCTTTTAACAAAATCATTTTGAGTTAGAAAAATATACAAAGGATTATACTCGACCCTCAGAGCTTGTTTATATCCATGAAGATATGTTATATTTTTAAAAACATGTTTTTATTAATTTAAATTTTCAATAAATTGGATATACAAGTTTTTATAGGAACATAATAATTAAAAAATTCACTCATCATGTTCATTTGATAGAGTAAATTTATAGATGAGCTATAAAGGATTTAAGAATTCAGATGAATTCAAGTTGAGCTATCAGAGAAAAATTACTCTATAATATATACCCTCTTCTTAAGAATAACCCTTAAAAAATTGTATTTCTTTATTTGAAATAATAAAACTATTTTCATCCTATTTATTTTTTAAAACCCATTTATAACCTGTAATCAAACAATCCTTCAATGCTCAACCAGAGTCCAAACCTTATACCCTTCAAATTGATTAATCTCTTCTTTGATAGAAATTATCCAACATTCATCACCAAGGATTAAACTTCTCTTTTAGGTTTGATTTTTGATAATAATATAAGGTAAAAATATTCATTTTTTAAGGAATTTATAATTTTTACTAGATGTCTTAAATCACCGATGACTTTATTAGTGGGATGACTACTTAAGGCAATCTAATTGCTATATAAAGTGGAACATTAACCTCAATCTAACATCATATTAACTTATGTTTAAATATATTTTGGAGGTACTTCTATTAGTATAGATTTTGGTATTATAATTTATTATTAAGGGGATAAGACATTCGATAAAGAGGGGTTTCAAAATTGTAATCTAGGTGTATAGCTTATAATTGTTTTAAATAAGGACCACTTTCATCAAACATGTCATTCAATGTTTCTTCTATAGTCTATGTTTTATTATTTAAAACATGGTTCTTATTTATATTTGTTTAATAAATAAGAAAATTTACATCATTAAAATTTTTATAGAATTAATAATGATTATATTTAGTATTGAAAATTAATAATTTTCATCCAAAAATATTAAAGTAATTGTGATTATGTTTTTTTTCACTCCAAAATTCATAAATAATTTAGTTACAAATTGGATTAAATAAAATATTCTATATAGTTTATTAGGATATAGACATGAATTTCACCAGAAAGTTTTTAGAAATTATATTTTGACACAACATCATCTAGGTAATTTTTTGAAGGGTTATATTCCTTCATTCATCAACTCTATTTTGTGGAGTAGTTCTAGGTTCTGAGAAATTATGAGTTATTCCCATTTCACTTAAAAAGGTTTCCAAACCATAATTTATTAACTCACTACATATATCACTCTATATAGTGACTATATATAGGTATTCTATGTTTTTATCATAAGAAATTTTTTTTTGAAATCTAAGATTGCTTATGATTTGTGTTAAAGAAAAAAAGTCCAAGTATATCTGGTGTAATTATAATGAATATAGACATAGTGTTTTCCTATGATCATTTATATTTTCATTAGACTGAAAATATCCACAGAAACTAATTATATATTGATCTACAGAGAGAATTCATTGATGGATTTAATGTTTGACTTATATTTTTGCTATCTTGGTAATAATCACAGACCATAGAGGTATTAAATTTTAGTTTTAGTAGATTCCCAATAAGTATATTCCAAGATAACATAGCTCTTTCCTAGACATTATAGTATAAAAATATTCTAGGAAAAAACCATGAAAAATATTATAGAACAAAAAGATAAATAAATTCCAATTACTATGGTCTTCCATATTTTGTGTGTAGACATTATCTTGGAATTCAAAAGATAAAGTGTGCACTATATCTGAACTTTTAATAGTACATTTATCATTCCCAATGTTCACTGAGTAACCTTTATTTTAAATTTGGATAATGATAATGAGGTTTTTCTTATGTCCTAGAACATAAAGTTCATTAGAAATTATCATTTTACTAAACAATTACATTAACCATACAATGCATTTAACCATGTACATTGCCTCTAAAGGCCACTCTTCTTCAGTTTACTTTTTGTATGTCATAAAAGTTATGTTTTCCTTTAGTTATATATCAATAAAATCCAATGATCATAGAAAAAATTCTATTGTTATAGGTTGAAAACCTATATTTCTAAAAAATTAATGGCTAATACTTTGGTACCCAAACTTTCATAGTCTTGTTAATTTTAGTAAGAAAACACTTAAAAAATACATATGTGTAGATTATCTATATTTTATAGCTTTAATATATTTAGTAAGATAAGACTTATGATGTTCATGAGATTTAATTTTCTTTAAGAAACATTTTCTTCTAATTTCTTTATTTCGGATATTCAGTATAGAAGGTGATATAACTGGGCAAAACTTAATTGATTTGATATAATCTTCTAGTGGTTTTATATATAAGACCAGACATTATTATTTTTAGGTCTCAGTTCTTTATATATTTTTTGAAATTAATTTATCCTAATATAAAAGTTAATAAACATTTTCTCCAATGATTAAATATTTAACATAGGCTAAACAATTTCATTTTATATATTTTAATGAAATTAGTGAAGATGACTTAGTTCTCATGTCAGTATATGATTTATATATTTATCTTTTAGATTTACCTGACACATTAAATTGTTTACCCTAAAATTTTATTATTTTAGAGATTTTAATATATTTATTATTTTCCTTGAAATGAAATTTAGAAACATTTGATAAAATCATAGATATACTATCATTAATTTTAGAAACACATTCCTTAATATATTTTAGGTATATTGTTAATTTTATATTCTTTTTTTCAAGACATTGCAAATATATAGTGAATTATTTAACAGGAGTAATACCATATTAATCTTTTGAGGAAGGTAAATTTTCTTCATATAATGACAAATAAATTTTTTAATTCAAATATAAATAAGTTAGATTATTAAGAGTTACCTTTTCCATCAAGAATAGATCATTTTAGGGAATATTAGAATATAATAAACTATCTTGCTTCTTTCATCTGTCTAATTCCTATTTTTCTCAAACATAGATCCCTCAATCACACTGCACATATCATTCATTTTGTTTGAAGAATTGATTTATTTCATATTTTAAGTTAAACCATCCTTGTTCCTTTTCCTTATCCTCATACAACACGATATAATATGTATGGTTTTGTTTCAATTTTCCAAAATTACACATAAAGACTCATTCTTTTCATATTTAGTTTTTCTATTCCTACAATGATCATAACCTAAGATATTATTTATTATAATGTTATTCATCATCCTCATAAGTGGAGTAATTTATCTTCTACAAAATTCAAAAATTTCTAATGTCTAATTTATTTTTATATAATTTTATTCACTATAATAGATTTAGTGTTTTGAGCATCATAATATAAAACACAGGAAGTGGAATAAAAAAACACCATTATTTCTATTCTCAATCTCATCATCACTCTTCAATTGATTCCCATATCGAATTAAAGTGACATCGAGTTCATAAGGTATTAGCATAGTTAGATGTTTTTATCTATTTCCATTTTTTTAGATTCACATTCCTTTGATAAGATACCAATAAGTATATTCACAAATCGTTCATCATTTATTAAGTTCTCCCCCAAATACTGAACTCCATTAAAGTTCTGTTGAGAAAATAATATCTTAGACTAGTTAGATGCTCTTTTTATCAATATCAATTTATTTAGATTCACATTCCTTGGATAAAATACCAATAAATATATCCATAATTCATTCAACATTTATTTATTTCTCACCCAAATACTGAACTCCATTAAAAATGGTCATAGATTATTTATGTATATATGATAATAATTCTATACATAAGAAATAAAATTCATATTTATTATCACATAGAGTATCCCTTTGTGTTTAAAAAAATATGGATGTTCCCACACGAGTTATCTCCAAGATTACATTTGACTATAGATGTTCCATGTTATTTAACGAAGCAATTTATTCAAGGCTTTATAATTCCCTTAATTCTCTAGATTTGAATCATGATTTAAATCATATAATTAATTATTTGGAATTATATAATTTTCAATCTTCATAAGAAATTGATCAACACTCTTGTTTATAATGAAATTATTCATTTTTTCACACCAATATTCATATTACTCTCAATAATTGATTGGTGATTAATAAGGATTTAGATTCTCAAAGGCCCCATCTATAAGTCCTGTCATATCAAAAAAGTGATATTCCCTTTGTAATATGTTCGTGTAAGGAAACCATAATTTTCTTTTATAAAAGAAAAAAAATTAAAATAATTCTCTATCGAAATATATATACTTAAACTCCATGTTACTTAGTCTGATACTAAGAGACATTCAATAAAAAAGTGTTCATCATAAAAAAGAAGATATATGAAACTATAATAGGGTTGAATTGTAGGTAATATTTAAACTACAAATTTTCAACCCACTCATGTGAATGATGATCAGAATTTATGTTCTCCTAATAAAATAAAAATAAATTAGAGTAAAATTTGAAGGGAAAATATTAATGGAGTATAAATTAAGTTCATTGAAATTCAAAATTTTAACTAATACAAATAACTAAACATAATACATAATAAATCAATTAAAAAATAACTAAAACATGATGATATAAATAAGAAAAATAAAAATTAATCATATAATAAAATATAAAACAAATAAAAGTAAAAATAATGTATAGAGTACCAAGAAACAAATCAAATGCTCCTAAAAGATGTTTATTACCAATAAATTAAAATAAATGAACCCTTTAATTTTGGACTAAAGTAGAAGGACTTTAAAAACATTAAACAATGTATTCTTATTTAAAACATTAGAGTTCCTCGATATATAAACCATTGAAACTATATTGTTGTCAGGTCTAAATACACTCTATCCTTTTATGCATGTAATCCTTTGACAAGATTCATCAAAAAATATATTTTATTGATAATGAAAACCTATGGTCATAGAGGACCAGAAACACCATCTCTCATCCAGTATGATCCTTAATTTCGTGGTATCGAAGAAAGAAAAATTATCACTATCAACAAATTCATAATTTACAATCAAAACCTCACACATGGGGTTTTCATGAAAAAATTATCCGAAGAAAAAACTAGATGTAATCTAGGAAATAAGATGTTGGAGACTTCAAAATGATTGAAAAATATTGACCTAATTTCTATAAAATTATTCTATTCCTTGAAGCCTTAGGTTCTATTTATATAATTTCATTGTGAAAATTCTGATGGTCAGATTCTATATTCATTTGGTTCACTTATAATAACTTCACACACATCCTTTCATCATCTAATGTTTGGAATTTTAGGTTGGATCATTCGATATGTTCATCACAATGTTCCAACACAATCCACTTCTATAAATTTAATAATATTTAGTAATTCCTATAGTATATTTAATATCTAGAACATTTTATTAACTCATTTAACATTAAACATATATAAAATAAATTTTCACTCAAATAGAAGCTATGAAAAAACAAAAATTACAATTAAAAACATAATGAAGTTTACAATGAATGTTTAAAATAAGGATAATGAAATTAATTGAATTGATAATAAAGGTATCATTTATTATATCTAAAAAGGCACATATAAAACCACATTTTAGTCATTTTTAGTGATAATAAAATAACATTACTTTAATCAATATTATAAAAGACAACACTTTTTATACAATGATAAAAGTTGTTTTTAGTGATTTTAAAATACAAATATTTAGTAGTTATGTGAATATATTTTGGCATGTAAAATAATTACTAGAAAAAAATTAATATATATATAAGTAGAAAATAATATATTTTTTGTGAATTAGAGAACATGTTATAGATGATTTTAAATAGATGGATCTATTTACATAGTGATTATATTTAATGACATTGAAAATTTTGTGTCAAATTTTTTTTATGTGCCAACGTGGAGACCTAGATATTATAGTGGCCATGTTGTTTCATTTGGTAGTGACATTTATGACATAATTAGAATGAAATTTTCATTAAATTGATAATATTTGATTATAAATTTTATTTCAATTTTAATTCTATGATCTATCAATTATAATATAATTTGAAGATATTATCCATTTTGAGAAGTTTTCAAGTGTCAAATGTTTAAATTTATGTATCAATTAAATGTAGAAAATATTTTATAATATATTTCAATACTAAAAAGATTGATAAATGATTAATTTAATTTGAGGTTAAAAGAATATAAGTTCATAAAATTTTAGAAATTCGTGATGGATATTAAATGATTTTCTTGTAATTTCATTAAAGGGAAACTTGTGGAATGAAAGAAAGGGTCGTTGACATGTTGAAAATATTCAATTCAAAAAACTATGTTTAAAATAATACTTAACCATACAGGTTTTAATAGTTAACAATATATCATGATATTTTACCAAGAATATTTCTTGGTAATCAAAAAACTAGGTGGATACCTTTGGAGGAAGGTGTTTCTTAATTGGTTTTTGATGAATCTTCTTTATGATTGTGTAGAATAACATGGATAAATCAACTTTAATTGAAATTATTAGTTATTTATATTTTATTTTAACTCTTTTTTTGGAACTAAAAAGTTATTTCATATAATTTTTAATGAAATCCATGATATGGTCCTTAATTAGATGCAACAAGTTGATGTAGGTTGAAAAGTATCTTCACTAATTAAGAAGAAACTAATGTGATGTTAAATTTTAAGATGATTTCTCAAACACTGAGGGGTGGAGATTTATCAAAAACATTTCCTAGTCTGGTGTAATGTTGGTGATAACAACACACTTAGAGTAGTCTATGCATTTCATCCACTCATGACTAAAAGGGTTGTCTGAACTGCAAAACCTATTTTAAGGATCATAAAATCACTCTTTGGACTTCAAAAACACAAGATACCAAGTAAATCGATATCCAAGAGAGTATTTTATTTTATAGGATATGATTTTACTTCTCATGGATCCAAAATGGATAAATGGATAAGAAGTGATATATTTTTGAAGTTGAAATTTTACGAAGGAGTTTTATTGAAATCCACAAATTACTATAGGTTTGAGCACCCAAGTTCAAGAACCTATGTCCATATAACCAAGTCCAAGTTCCTATAAACATTTCCCATGTAAAGAAACATAGTTTCCTTTCCCTAGTTTATACACCCAACTACTATCCTAATGTCCTAAGTCGTAGCTATCTCAGCAAATTCTAGGTACTCAACTAGATTGCCTAATTCCAGGTGCCTAGTTTATTCACCCATTTTTGTTTACATTGGTTCTTGACCAAAGAAATGTGACCAGATGACTATTATGAGACATACCCAAGATCATTCTTCATACACCCAGGTACACCCTGAGTGATCATAATAACTAGGTTAACATTTGACTATAAACATACCTATAGGGATCCTAATTTCCAACAATTTTTACTCTAATTCTTTTTTATTTTCACTACTATCCATTTTATGGGTATAATGGGAACTCAATTTGATGTGAAAATGAAAAGTATATTACATTTCATTATCAAACTATAAAACTTTCCAAAACAACATATATCTTTGGATACATGATATCTATATAGACATCAGTAGACACAGAAGTGATTCAATTTTGAAATTGTATAAAACATATCATAAAAAAAGAATCTATCCTTGAAAAAAACCTAATATATTCCCCCATATTAATATTACCTTTATTAAAAACATGTATTATGTTTCAATATTGAATATAAATACATTAATTTTAACCTTTAATGAATTTAACTTAGTTTTTTATTACATACATAGTATTAAAATATTTACATGAGGTTTTGATGTAGAAACCATTCCATACATTTTACTCCTTCAAGTGAAGAAGAAAAAATGCAATTTTGGAGCTTGTTCATCTTATTTTCTCTTCTACCTCCCTGATCTCCGCCAATCCAAAATTTGTATATGATCTTATAATATTCCAGAAACAATTAGTCGATCTGATATAGGAGAAATATTCTCATGTTCAAGGGATTCATAAACCATCCCCTTTAAACTCCCTAGTTTACCATTATATATTTTAACCATAGGTTTTGGTAAAATAGAATGATATTTTTTCCATATGATAATATTCCTTGAATTCACCCATTTCTTCTCCATAAATTATTGAGATCCCAATTCTTTATTTACTCTTCAATATAAGATAAACTTAGAGAGATGTTACAATCACTTAAGTTTTCCTCCGATGCAGGTTCAAATTTTAATCAAAACCCCAACTTGATCTAGCATAAGAAGTAAACATCCTTTCCTATCATACTACTTTTTAGTAAGTTTTACAATAATCCATCCTCCCTCATTTATTCAGATATATACATACTGTAAACCCTTAAAGTGATTCCCTATTTATTGTACTGAAGGATAAATATTCATCATTCTCACCAACAACATTGTAATCACATCCATATTATAGGGAAAAAAATACTAGAAGTATTTGTATTTTGGTTACACACCCCGATTAAATCAATGAGATAACTTTTTAGACAAATTTACTATATAATAGTGCTACTAAACAATTAGTACATGGTGTGACTGGATCAAAATTATATCAAATAAATTCATTCTATTTATACCTTCATTTGGTAAAGAAATCAAGGCCTACCCATTGCCTTTATGAGTTCTAAGAACCCTTATTAAATAATATAAAATGTATGAGATATCCTATTCATATCAAACACCACTGGGGAGACCCCCTTAATTACTATGATACTAGGAGGTGGAGGTCTGGAAGGTAGATAATTTAATCTTTCAAGAGTTTTAATATTAAAAATTCTTTTGGTTAGGAAAGAATTATCCAACTTTTTTGGGAAAACATTATCTATTATGAGAGGTCGATGGTTAAATTGAGACTCAACTTTGATATCCTCCAAATTATAGCTATATCCCTACACCATATTAGATTTTTAAATTTTATCAGTGAAGAGATAATCGATGTCTTCATTTTGGGCTCCCTCAATATCATATATTAGGATAAACATAGTAAGGAAAATAAGCTGAATCCTCAAAGATAAGGTAACTCTGACCATGTGTTACCTTCCTCTTAAATTAACCCTCCAAAACCTAGAACTCAGAGGCATTTTTATACTGTAGATAACACATAAGTCAACCCATTATTCAAAAATTATATGTTGGAAATACCTTTACTCACCCACAATTTCAATCTAGAAAAATGAGGAGGAATAAAGAATTTAAACTCAATATATATCTAAGGAATGATTATATAGATAATTGTGGAAGTAAAATTACCCTAGAATAGAGTCAAGTCTATGTTATTACCTGTCATCCTTAATAAGGTTTGATTTTGAAAATGTAATAAAAACTAGGTAGCTCTATCCATAACATAGTATTGGGGTGATCTTGCCTCAAGTGAAAATCGAATGACAACTAAAGTATATTACACTAAGAATATCTAAATTAAGGTAAATATCTAGAACAATTTTAGGCCAAGTCATCCTCATTATATAACTCAATGTGCATATGGGGAGTGTTAATTAATATTACTATAATATTCTCCTTCAAACCAAAAAATTTATATATGATGAAGCGACACCCGAACATCTCTTAACCCAGATCCTATCTTACCCCTTTTAATGGATTATTAAACCTATAAAAAGGGGGAAATAATAATTATTTTTGTGTAATTGAGTTACCAAAACACAAAATACATCAAAACCTTCACAAAATACCATATTGACCATAGTATACCAAATCCAAAGTGAAGTACCCTCGACTGTGACATAATAGGGCACCACTTTCCAAAGTAATTGTAACATCCCACGTAAATAAAGAATAAGAAATATTTCATATTTATTTATATTTTTTAATTAAATATTAATTTTACTTTAAATGGGTTTCTATGTTCGATAGAGTACCCGATACGCAACAATGGGTTTCTTTAAAATCTTACGTTGCACACTAATAATAAAATATTATTATTTTAAATGCAAGTTAACTCCTAGCTATTGTATTGGTGAGAATGAAAAAAATCAACTAAAATGTGATTATACATGTTTTTTGATGTATTTACTTTTATTCAATAAAATTTAGAGGCTTAAAATGTTGATGAATCTATTTTTTTTCATAATTTCCAATAAAAGGTCGATTTACCACCTTTTAATAGAGAACCCTCTTTAAATATATTTTTGGTCATTTTTATATTTTCTACTTGACCAAATAAAATTATTCTTTTTATTTGGGACATCAAATTTCACTTTGGGTAATTTTTTGGTATTTTCCAAATAAAGTTCATTTTTAATGAATAGTGGAAGATGTTGTATTTAATTAAAAAGTGCCTTTTAATATAATTTATTTATATGGTTATATTATCTTTTTAATTGGTTTTAAAGTATAATTAGAATATATTTTTACCATTTAATCCAATGTTGGTCATTGGAATTAATTTCACTTTAAAATTGGACATAAACAAGTGTCGATCTTTTGATAGTTATTGTTTCTTAAAAACTCGCTATTTGTTTTAAACAACGGGAATTAATTTTAAAATTAACTAATGAAACTTTTATGTTTTGAATTTGGACAAATAAACATCAATTTTGAATTCTGAGTATCAAATAAATCTTCTGTTGAATTTTTGGTATTTTTCTGAAAAACTTCAATTTTTGATGAATAGTGGAACAACTTGGTAGTAGTTAAAAAACTGTCCTTTTGATTTAAATGAAATTTTACTGCTTTTGTGAATTGAATTTTAAAAATTCTACATACATGGTTGTTATAAAGTAGAAAAATGTGGTTTAATAATATGAAAATAATTTTTGGTGAATAGTTACTTTTGACTTTTATTTACCACAGTTAAAGGAAAATAAGGTAATTCAATGTAAAAAGAATATTATAATAATTAAAAATTAACTTAACACTTGTCAGAACATTATTTTTTGAGTAATTTACGACCATGGTCATCTTTGTGTTGATTTTGGGACCCCATTGAGCCACTTGGGAGTGATAATGACAATTGGGATTAATTAATTTAAAGTAAAGGCAAAATATACATAAATAAAAATCTTTTAGTAATTTATTTTTACATTGTGTTATATAAATTATATTTTCAACTATAAATATTAATTGGAAAGATAAAATTATTTCCTACATCATTATATTTGTTTTATAATTTTTAGACAAAAAATAAATGAAATTATTTATGACACAATAATGATGCAGTGTTTACCTCATTAATAAATCATTTAATTAAATAATATTATTAATATTAAACTAATATCCAAAACCTATCCAATTATTATTTGATCATTTTATTTTGACCATGATTCAGCTTATATTCGACTCTAATGATTTTGGACCTTTTTAAACCGAATATCATTATATAATAAAATAATATTTTCACACTTTCCTAAAGAGACCCTCCTCCCCCTTATAAAAGGAGACCACTTCTAACAAATAACTCACACCTCTCAAGCCATTTGGATCGTCCAACATCTACCCAATAAATCTCCCTACATCCCTCTCCTCCCCCTACAAGCCTTACCTTAGGCAGACGGAACTTCAAGAAGTCTTTTGGTTCAAACCAAAGGGAGTTACCCAAATTAAAGGTAACAGTTTCTCTTAAATTGTTTTCTTTTATTTTACTTCTCCAACCCCTAAAATATTTTTATTCTTTTATTTTGTAACAACACTAGTATAATAAATATGATATGATATTTTTTTGATAAGTATTATAACTACACTTACACACACCTCCATCTAATGGTTGAAGAACATAATGTTTCTGTGGATGGACAACTAACGCCTTACGAAACGATAATTGTTCGATTATCTCATACCACCTCTCATGGTAGCCATTATGATGGAACTGTATTTATATATGATATATATTATGTTTATTTTTTCATTATGCTTCTTCAATTTCCATTTACATCATGACTTTATGGTTTTCATTATGGGTAAAAACGATAATCTCATTAGAGGAAGTGCGGACTACCGCCCCCTCAAAGTGATATGACTCGTTAATGACATATGTGGGACATATAAAGGATAGAGTTAATGATATTATATATTATTTTATATGTGAAATTATACTATAATTATAATATACCTATGTATCATTATGTTTTAATTCCATTAAGATAAGAAATAGAAATGAAAGTAGCGTTCATGCGTACGTACGACTTACCGTCTCCATGAATGGTGCATTTCATTTCATGCCTCCATATGTTATGTACCATTATAAATAACATGTATATACTGGATATATATGATATATATGATATATAAATATTTAATATCATTGTTAATATAATGTACTGTTGACCACATGGACAACTTGTTAATATAAGGTGTTCATTTTGACTCAAATACGAAATATCGACAAAATGGACATTACTGACTTAAATGATTACATAATATTTAGAACATGGTAATAAGTGATATGAAAGGAATAATAAAATTTAAAAAGGTTATTAATCACTAGAAATTAACTTTAGTTTATTATTGAGGATATTAAAGAACGAACGGGTCATGTCAGACACAAGGTAAGGGATTTTCTTATCTCACTTTTAATTCCGTGAGATTTCCATTGTTCGTCACATATTTATTGAATTTGGTTTAATGTGTACTGCCATTGATATATATTATCAATATTCACATTATATTTATGGAATTCTATGATTAATTTGGTGGTTATTAACTTTTGGTCATATGAATCAGTCGACTACAACGTGCTAAAAGGTTTCATCTCACTTTTTATTCTCGTGAGATTCATGCAATATTTTACACTATTTCATTTTTTGTGGTGTATGTACTTCCCATGATTGTAATATTTGTGTAATATAATTTCTTTTATGAGTATTTACATCTTCATTGTATGATCCTTCTTTCATGTGGCGTATGTTTTGTAAGTTACCAAATTGGTAAGGGAACCTTTCACCCTCCTTTTTATTAAAGAATTATTTTTGTTATGTCTTTTAATTATACATATTATTATGTTAGGATATGTTATTATGTATCATTATTGATGTAAAACATTATATACAAGTTATGAGATACCCTTTTCATCTCATCAATTCATTTTCTGAATTTTAAATTTATGTCGTTAGGCTGTCGAATTTTTATAAGGGAACTTCTTAACCCAATTTCAATTATTCGGGTTCAACTTGTACTTATTGAATATGTCATCCTATGAATATGTTTGAATGACCTCTGATTGATTTAAATTTAATATACACTTATATTTTTGTGTATTTATATTAGTCACACAAAATTATGTGATTGATTTATCCTTAATTTAAAGATACCATCTTTATAATGGATTTCATCTCGATTTACATTTCCACTGAGACTTCTTTGTTGTTATGCACCAATTAAATATTATATGGTGAGTATAATATTCTTTGACATATTATATTACGAATCCATTTATTCTCATGATATTATAATGTTCAGATTAAATGTAATTTATCATTTATTTGTATTCAATCATCAATCTTTTTGTTAAAAAATTCATTAACAAATATATCATTTTAACTGTTTTAAGGATTTATTAATATAAATATTTATCATTAATGTAAATGTTTTCAAAATGGGTTTTAGGATTTATCTGTATGGACATTAATTTTTTCAAATGATAATTCATATAAAATCTTCAAAGTGGTATGTGACACTTTGATTCAAAAATATCTTTTTAAATGGTTTTAAAAATTATTTGATAAAGAATTGTTTATTTCAATATCTTGATTTGATATATTTGAATGGGGAAATGTTATATTTAATTTATACATGTGTTATGTGTTATGATTATTTTATGGTTATTGGGCATTGTTTATGTATACAGGTGGTTCCATGATAAACCAAGGGAGGGAGAGCCCGAGATAGATCTCCAATGTATTGGGTAACGTGACAGAGGTAAATATGATGTTTCTCCTAAGAGATTTAGGGAATATATGGTGATGGGTATTCCAAGTGTAACTCCCTATGTAACAGTGATAGATACAATGTATGTTTGATATGGATTCCATAAGTAACCTTTATGATTTATGATTTGTGTGTTTTATTCATAAATCTTATGATTTCATAAGGTATGTTATGATTGAAAAATATAGCTTCATTGATTTGTATTTATTAATGGAATAATGTTTTCTTTCTTTATTTTATAACCCTCACTAAGCTTTTTATGCTCATACCATGTTTTTGAAATTTTTCCATAGGACATAAAGATGAATAGGGTCATGATGGGATCAAGGAAATGTCATACTGTCTAAAATATAGAACTAGAAATGTTTCCTTTTTTGAGTTTTTATTTTATGAAAAAAATAGATACTCAGTAATAGTGTCTACTTGTAATATTCAAGTTGTTATGTAACATTTATGGCCTAATTCTCTAAAACTCTAAACCTAAAAAGATCCTCAATGGGAATTATTCATTCAATTCAATATTATGTAATGTTATAAGGTCAGGTCCTTATAGTTGGTATCAGAGGTCGGTTTAGACAACTTTAGGGATTATGAGTTTTCGTTTGATGCATGGTTAGTCCCTATGTCTGTTATTTCAGTTAAATACTTATTTTATATCATTTTTAGATGATGAAATGTCAGTTACAAATGGAAGAGGAGGATCTCAATTGAGCTTCCTATCTCTTCCTCATGACATGATTGGAATAATTATTGAAAAGTCATTTTCGGATGATTGTGAAACTTTTTCTAGCATACAACTCACTTGCAAGAAATTGTTTGAGATATCAAAAACCTCCACTATACCTCGTTATCATCATGGATCATGGGTTGTATTTAGAAAAATCATATTTTCACAATTTTCTCATATTTTAAAAATGGTAAATATTATCAAGGTATTTTCAAATATTTTACCTTATCACAAGATTTTGAAGCATATTATGATTTTAAAAATGGTGCTGAAGAAGGAGACCCCTACACAACCTATTGATATTTTCTTTTAAAATATAGTCTCTCAGCTCATACTTATGGTATTTTAAAAGGACCATTAATTGAAATTTTCAACTCAAATTCTGTTCGACTGTTTTATAGAAATCATGTTTTATCAGATGTTTTGAAATTATATGTCATACATGATTATTTTCCAAAACTATTTTTTCTATGAACACCCATATGACCCATGTTTTACAAGGTGTATTTGGATGGAGGAAGAAAATGATTTTGAAGGATCTATAAATCATTATTGTAATGCATGGACCTTCTACCTATGTGAACCTGATGACGATGGAACCAAGTGGATGCCATGATCAAGGTATGATGTTATTCATTTTAGGAATCGTTTTATTTTATCATATGGTGTTGAAATAAGAATTCAAGAATTAACATGTTGAGATCATAATGAATTTGGATGAAAATGACATGTATAAGGAAACTATTGAGTTTAAAACATGTTAGGGTTATTTTTGAGTTTTATAAAACGGATAACCCATATGATGGGTGAAAACCCATCGCATATAGTAGGTCCGCATGAATCAAACCCACAACCGAAGGGAGACAATGGTGCATCGCCTACCACTAGCCTACTTGAAGTCCCCGGTTAGTATGAGTAATTATTTTAGTAAAATGTTTTTATGGAACAAGAATAAGTAGATTTTTGGAACTTACGTTTTATCAAATGGATATAATTAGTATAGAAAAATTATTTGGTAATTAAGTGATAATGGTTGTTGTAGAAGACATTCTCTCTTTTGGGGAAACACTGTATGCCTATGGAAGATAAAATACTATGGGATTTCAATTGTGGAATAATGGTAGAAATTTTAGTTTGGAAGAATCTATGTTTTTATTGTGGACATATGATGATTTTGTTTATTTATGAAATAGATTAACCTATCATGGAGAATATGTTATTAGTTTAATTACTTTTCAATATGAGATTTTATGAGTAACTAATGTTATTTGGTGATAAATTATAAGATTTATCTTAGAAGACTATGTAATTAAATCCTTTTAAGATTTGGGTTTCAATCTTAGTTTGGATTACTTTTGACGAATTTTAGGGATAGTTTTCTATTGAATGGTCTTTGTTTATATTTGGGTTTTTTTGACAAATTTTGGAGATTAGGAGTAGTTTTTCTTCTTGTAAAAGATTATTCTTTTTGGGTATTATCTGATCTCGCTCTAAAATTTTTGGTTACAGTTGATTTCTAAAGGCAAGGGAAATATATAGCGTCTTTTGTGGATTATGTGTTTATCAGGAAGACGATTCTGGTGCTTTTGATGTTACCATGTCTTTTTGAAAGCTCTTTGATTGGAGAAAATATTAGTTTTTGGTAGAAACTTATAAAAGGATGAAACTCTACATGAAGGTAAGTATATTTCCTTATGTTCTTATCTAATGTAGTAAATAAATTCCACCAAATTATGAAAAGGAATGTAAAAAAAATGTTGTTGGTTTATGTTACCTTCTGGGTAATCAAAGACCGTTTAACCCATCACATATTTGTGATTTTCTAATGGTTAACTTTCTCCTAAACATGTGTTCTATCACTATCCCTGAGACTTTGACCCTTTTTTTCTCTTCCATATCCATGTTTTCCTACATGGAATCCTAGTATGGGTTATCTCGGGTGACCTTTATGCTTCTCTTTATTTCTTTTAAATTGATTATTTCACTGAATCTTTTTTTGATGTGGGACTTTCAATGATGTTTCTAAGCCCATTGTTTTTTAAAATTCTGAGGACACAATTCCCAAAAGGGGGGAAGGATGTAAAATCTAGGTAAATAAAGAATAAGACATATTTCATATTTATTAATATTTGTGAATTAAATATTAATTTTACTTTAAAGGGGTTTCTATGTTCGATAGTGTACCTAATAAGCAACAACGGGTTTCTCTAAAATCTTATGTTTCACACTAATAATAAAATATTATTATTTTAAATAGAAGTTAACTCCTAGTCATTGTATTGGCGGGAATGAACAAAACCAACTAAATTGTGATTATACATGTTTGTTAGATGTATTTACTTTTCTCCAATAAAAGATAGAGGCTTAAAATGTGAATGAATCAATTTTTAGCATAATTTACATTAAAAGGTCAATTTACCGCCTTTTAATGGAGAACCCTCTTTAAATATAGTTTTGGTTATTTTTATATGTTCTTTTGGACCAATTAAAATTCTTCCTTTGATTTGGGACATCAAATTTTACTTTGGGTAATTTTTTGGTATTTTTCGGATAAAGTTCATTTTTTAATGAATAGTGGAAAATATTGTATTTTAATTCAAAAGTGCCTTTTAATATAATTTATTTATATGGTTATATTATCTTTTTAATTGGTATTAAAGTTTTATTAGAATATATTTTTACCATTTAATCAAATGTTGGTCATTGCAATTAATTTCACTTTGAAATTGGAAATAAACAAGTGTCGATCTTTTGATAGTTATGTTTTCTTAAAAACAATCTATTTGTTTTAAACAATGAGAATTACTTTTAAAATTAGTTAATGAAACTTTTATGTTTTTAATATGGAAAAATAAAAAAAAAAATTTAATTTATATTATCAAATAAATGATAGGCTGAATTGTTTTTATTTTTCTAAAAAACTTCAATTTTTGATGAATAGTGAAACCACTTAGAAGTAGATAAAAAAACGGACTTTTTGATTTAAATGAAATCTTACTGCTTCTGTGAATTGAATTTCAAAAATTCTACATACATGGTTGTCCTCAAGAAGTAAAATGTGGTTCAATAATATGAAAATAATTTTTGGTGAATACTAACTTTTGACTTTTATTTACCGCGGTTAAAGGAGAATAAGGTAATTTAAGGTAAAAAGAATATTATAATAATTAAAAATTAGCTTAAAACTTATCAAAACCTTATCAGTTGAGTCATTTACGACCATGGTCATCTTTGAGTCTATTTTGGGACCCCATTGAGCCACTTTGGAGTGATAATGATAATTTGGATTAATTAATTTAAAGTAAAGTCAAAATAGACATAAATAAAAATTTTTCAGTAATTATTTTTTATATAGAGTTATATAAGTTATAATTTCAACTATAAATATTCATTGGAAATATAAATAAATTTCCTACATCATGGTATTTTTTTATAATTTATAGGCAAAAAATAAATGAAATTATTTATGACACAATATTAATGCCGTGTTTACCTCATTAATAAATGATTTAATTAAATAAGATTATTAATATTAAAATAACATCTAAAACCTGTCCAATTATTATTGGATGATTTTATTTTGACCATGAGTCATCTTATCTTCTACTTAGATGATTTATGGACCTTTTGAAACCGAATATCATTATATAAGCAAATAATATTTTCACACTTTCCTAAAGAGACCCTCCTCCCCCTTATAAAAAGAGACCACTTCTAACCGATACCTCACACCTCTCAAGCGATTTCGCTCGTCCAACCTCATCCCAATTAATATCTCTACATCCCTCTCCCCCAATAAGCCTTACCTTAGTTATAAGTCACTTCAAGGAGTCCTTTGGTTCAAACCAAAAGGAGTTACCCAAATTAATGGTAACAGTTTCTCTTAAATTGTTTTCTTTTATTTTACTTATCCAACCACTAATATCTTTTTATTACATTATTTTTTAACAACCCCAGTATACTCAATATACTAGGATGTTTTTATGATACAGTTTTTAACTACACTTATACACACCTTTATCTAATGGTTGAAGAATATAATGTTTCAGTGGATGGAAAACTAACGCCTCACGAAATGATGATTGTTCGATTATCTTCTACATCCTCTCATGGTAGCCATTAGGATGGAACTGTATTTAGATATCATATATATTTTGTTTATGTTTTATTTATGATTCTATAATTTCTATTTATAACATACCTTTATGGTTTCCATTATGGGTAAACCTGATAATCTCTTTAGAGGAAGTGCAGACTACCGCCCCCTCAAAGTGATAATTTCTATTTATATCATACCTTTATGGTTTCCAAATGTTATGTAATATTATAAATAAATGTATATAATGGATATATATGATATATATGATATATAAATATTGAATATCATTGTTGATATAATGGACTGTTGACCACATGGACAACTTGTAAATATAAGGTGTTCATTTTGACTCAAATACCTAATATTGAAAAAATGGACGTTACTGACTTAAATGATTACATAATATTTATAACATTGTAATAAGTGATATAAAAAAATTATAAACTTTAAAAATTTTCTTAATCAAGTATAAATTAAGTTTAGTTTATTATTTAGGAGATTAAAGAACGAACGGGTCAAGTGAGACACAAGGTAAGTGAATTTCTTATCTCACTTTTAATTCCATGAGATTTCCATTGTTCACCACATATTTATTGAATGCGGTGTAATGTGTACCTCCATTGATATATATTATCAGAATTAACATTATATTAATTGTATTCTATGATTAATTTGTTGGTTATTAACTTTTTTTCATACAAATTAGGTGATTACAACATGGTAAAGGGTTTTATCTCACTTTTTATTCCCATAAGATTCATGCTATATTTTCCTATATTTCATTTTGTGTAGTGTATGCACTGCCCATGATTGTAATATTTGTGTAATATAATTTCATTTATGAGTATTTAAATCTTCATTGTATGATCCTTTCATGTGGCGTATTATTTCTAAGTTACCAAATCGGTAAGGGAACCTTTCACCATCCTTTTTTTAAAGAATTATTTTTGTTATGTCTTTTAATTATACATGTTATTATGTTGTGATTTGTTATTATATATCCTTATTGATGTAAAAAATTATGTCCAAGTGATGATATACATTTTTCATCTAATCAACTCATTTTATGAATTTTAAATTGACGACGTTAGGCTGTCGAATTTTTACAAGGGAACTTCATAACCCAATTTCAATTCTTTGGGTTCAACTTGTACTTCTTGAATATGTCATCCGATGAATATGTGTGGATGACCTCTTATTACTTTACACTTAATATAAAATTATATTGGGTTTATTTTTATTAGTCGCACATAATTATGTGATTGATGTATCCTTAATTTAAGGATACCATTTTTATACGGGAATTCATCTCAATTTACATTTCCACTGAGACTTCATTGTTGTTATGCACCAATTAAATATTATATGGTGTATATAATGTCCTCTGACATATTATACCATGAATAATTTTATTATTATGAAATTATAATGTTCCGATTAAATGTTATTCCACATTTATTTTTATTCAGGCATCACTCTTTTTGTAAAAAAAACTCTTTAACAAATATATAATTTTAAATGTTTTAAAGATTTATTCTTATAAATATTTATCATTAATGTCCATGTTTTAAAAATGGGGTTTAGGATTTATTTGTATTGACATTAATGTTTTCAAATGATAATTCATTTAAAAGCTTCAAAGTGTATGGGACACTTTGATTCAAACAATTTCTTTTTAAATGGTTTTGAAAATGATTTGATAAAGAACTATTTGTTTCAATATCTTGATTTGATATATTGGAATGGGGAAATGTTATATTTACTTTATACATGTGTTATGTGTTATGATTATGTTATGGTTATTGGGCATTATTTATGTATACGATTGGTTTCGTGATAAACCTAGGGCAAGCAAGCCTGAGATAGCTCACCAAAGCCTTGGGTAATGTGAGAGAGGTAAAATTGATGTTTCTCCAAATAAATTTAGGGAATATCTTGTGATGGGTATTCCAAGTGTAACTCTTTATGTAGTAGTGATAGCTGCAATGTAAGTTTGATATGTATACCAGAAGTAACCTTTATGATTTATGATTTGTGTGTGTTATTCATAAATCTTATGATTTCGTAAGGTATGTTATGATTGAAAGATATAGTTTCATTGATTTGTATTTATTGATGGGCTAATGATTTCCATCATTATTTTATAACCCTTAATGAGATTTTTATGCTAATCCCAAGTTTTTGAAATTATTTCCACAGTACCTAAAGATGAATAGGGTCATTATGGGATCAAGGAAAAGTCATGCTGTCTAAAATATGGTACTAGACATGTTTCCTTTTAAGAGTTTTTATTTTATGAAAAAAATGGATAATAAGTAGTAGTGTCTACTTGTAATATTAAAGTTGTTATGTAATAGTTATGGCCTAATTCTCTAAAACTCTAAACATCAAAAGATCCTCAATGTGAATTATTCATTCAATTCAATATTATGTAATGTTATAAGGTCGGGTCTTTATAATCATCCCCATAGGCATATTCACTAGGGAAAACCCTCACCCATTCCCCATAAATGGGGTTCACACTTCTCCCCAACCTCCCACTTGAAAGACACCTCTCCCTAGTATCCAATTAGGGTTCCCCAATTTAGTATAGTCTCTATATTATGGATTTAATTTACCTAGGTATCCCTAATAATGTGTTTTTTCATATATTTCTATCTCAAGATCATGTGATATTTTTCGAAACATCATTTTATTTGGTCTCTTAATAGGTCTAACATGGTTTCCAAAAATACCTTGTAGATTCTAGTTGGATGAGATCGACTCACTATTAAATGGAATTCTCTGAATCATCGTCTATGGATTCCTGATATACATGATCTTGTCATGCACATCAATGTTCACACCTTTCAATCATTTATTCCCTTGAAGAAATATACTCCCCACTTTTTGTCCCTAATTTATAGGGGGCCAGAGTGTTTACAGTCATGTATTCACAAGATAATTAGATAAACCATCATGGGGTCATTAGTTTAGCTTCAATGGCCTCAAGATGCTCATATTTACGGCCAAAATTTTGAGTTTCTCATCTTGGTCCACTCAATTGTCCTTGTATACATGAGAATAATCCTTTGGTGAAATCCCCATCCATGTTACCATTGATTATTTCATCACTAAGAGACATCAATGGGCCAGGAACATCTATATCAGGGTAGCCAGTTTGTATGCCAGAACCTATTTACAATGGATATATATTCTACATGAGTCCCATCACCCTTTTATTTGACCTTCTCCACAAATTAAATAGATCTTTTAATGGGAATTTTATTAGGTGTATGTCCTAACTCATATCCAAAGGGCATCTTACTATGTTTAATTTTAGAAATCCCAACTTCACTTGACTCACCTATTAGGTTGGTAATTCTTGACTAGTATTCATGCTAGTTTCCCTCATGAATATGAATCTTTTGGAAGTATATATGTCACAAACCAAATCTGGTCACCATCAAAACCGGCACCTGGCATGGTCCTCAAAAAGGCCTGAAAACCGTTCTTGATCCCCATGGGCTGGCACAAGTGCCCGGGTATAATAAAATGGAATTTTGGAATGATTTACCCATGATTATAAACAATAAAACTACAAACAATTCCAATATAAAAACTCTAGATTTTTCAAAACAAAGCATATTTAAAAAAAATTAATAATTGAATTAAATAATTGAAAAAAATTCTGAAAGACTATAAAAAATGAAGAAACCCAAAATGAAAAGCCCAAGTACCTCTTCATGGCAGGGGGAACCACCCTCAATACACCTCCATTACACTGCACCAAGAAGGACCGCTAGAAACCCAAACCACTGGAAATAAAAGCTTTACTCAAACCTGTGACAAAATAACCAAGTCTACTTACACCCAAAGGTGTAAGTGGGGTGTGATCTAAAGCCTAGTAGTCTTCCACCACTAAAATATTCCATGAGATAAAAAATCAAAGATGAAAATATTGAAATTTTTCATAAATGTGAAATGCTAATAATAATTTTAAAGAAATAAAACATGAAATTAAAAAAGTTTTGAAGTGGGATACATTATGGAATTAATATTAAGATTTACAAATCTACTGAATTTTCAAAAAATCATACCATATTCCAATGGTAAGAATAAAGTATCTAATGAGCACAACAACAAGAAATAGCCCCTAGGAACTAGCTCACTGTGGGTCCTAGGTACCTCATATCTTGGTGAATGTAACCATACAAATATCCAATATTGTGCACACGATCCACTAGTAGGGATCATAACCATAACCTAGTGTTCCTCCCATCATCATCATCATCATCATCATCATCATCATCATCATCATCATCATCATCATCATCATCATCATCAAAATCATAGTTTAGTTAGTGTTTTCATCGTCAAACATGCTATGTGAAACTGTGGGGAAACCCAACTGGATCACTAGTATACTAGTACACGTCCACCTGCCAAGATGTCCTGGTGTTCCCTATTGTTCTAAAAAAAGTTCCAAAATCCATGAAATATAATTTTCACATGAAAATAACTCTTCCAATTCAAAAACACACCTAACATCTCACAAGTATATAACACAAGTCACATAACCTCCTTTTTCATTAAAATTCATTTTGAAATCATACTCACACCAAAAAATCCCACAACAATTTTTGCATATCTTTCACACTTCAAAAAATCCATTAAAAACATTATAAAACCTTTACAAAAAATTTCAAATCACATAACATCCGACACACATGTCTAATAATACTCCATTCATAATCAAAATTCATTTCCACATAATACTCACAAAATAGACCACAAATGTGTTTTATGCCTTTCTTCCAATTTAATAAAACCCTTCAAAAATTTATAAAACAATAAAAGAATTTGACGTCTTAAATCTACTATTTACCTTTGAAAATACCATTTTAGGTGAATGCACTCACCAAAAAAATACATGTACATCATTACCCACTTGGTTTAACTCAATAAATCAATTAAAAATTTTATATATCAATCCCAAGGAGTATAACCATGTTTTTAACATGAAACATATTTCAAAACACTCTTTTAAATAAAAAATCACCCCAAACCATAACCAAAACAGAATTGGAATCCTCTTTTAATAACTAGTAAATCACTTTTATATTTTATAAAACTACCAAAAAAGATATCACATGAGTTACATTTGAATAATACAAAAATTTAAGAAAAAATGTAACTTTAATACTAAAGTCTTAACTAATGGTAAAAAAAATGGGTTTTAAACACACAAATAATATTAGGAACATGCTAAATAAATAAATCAAGCAATCAAACTCATCAATAATTGCATACACATGGAATCACCTACTTTTTGTTTCAAAACCCCCAATACGTTGTGCTAAACCTCAGTCACACCATATCCACACCACAAGTGAGTGAAAATCCACCTAAAACCTCAATATTATACCAAGAAAGTCAAAGAAAATCCCATGTTATGAAGCCTATCTTCTTGACATTTTAGAACCGCATGAAAGAGGGAGAAAACCATAAGGAGAAGGTAGGAAATGAAGAGACAAACAATTACTTGAATAAATATTCAATAAAACTCTCCAAATACACCGTTAGATAAATTTAATAATAGCCATAAATAAATGTGAGGTTAAAATAAGGCTGATTAGGAAATGTGAGAACTGAAATGGAGGGAAACATGTAAAAATTGATGGAGTTATGAAATAAACAATTTACCTTTTCAAATCTGGACGATTTGATAAATCTAGAGATGTTTGGCATTAATTTGCGATAAATATGAGTTCCAAACAGGTGGAGGAGAGCATGGGAGCGCTCCTTTGGTAAGTGGTATCAGGTGAGAGTTAGAATCACTGTAAAAACAAAAATATTTAATGTGATATTAAAGAATTAATAAATAATATTAATGCAGGAAATGAGATTTCAGGCTGGCCCAACACCTTAATAATAAACCCAAATGCATCGTTATTATGTATTTTTATGAGTTCCATATTAATATGATGGTTTTAATTTTCTAGGTAATGTCAATTGGGAAGTTGAATGAGTGAAAATGTTGAAACATTAAGGAGTTATAAAAGAAACAAAATTTATTTCTTTTATTTGGAAATAGGCTCACAGATTGACACAAATTTTGAAAACCCAACATTTCCACCAAATTGATTAGAAAACGCCAAAAAAATAATGGAAATTAAATTTCAAAATAGTTTTAAAATAAGTCATTTATGTGAAATTACTCCTCACCATAAATCCTTCTTCTCTCGGAAAGCCACAACAAGGCCAAAAGCAAAGACCAATCTCAACTGAAAGGCCAAAATTGACTCATTTTCCATGTTTTTCCCACCCCTGAAAGGCCAAAACACCTACAACGATCAATTAAGGATTGAATAATCTCACAAAACAAAACATACAGCAAATTACTAAAAAAATTGTTCACATTAAAACTTTATTAAAAAAGGAAACTCATCAAACACTATCCGAACAAGACTCAAGCAATTTACACAAACGAACAACAACAACGTACAAGGATACACTTACCATGCTATAACTAAACTGTTGGGTTCTCTCCAATGACAATGTTTACCCAAGGAATACATTGGTAGTTAGAGAGATCCAAATGAGACTACCTACCACTATGCTAAGACCAAGGGAAAATCTGAGTTACTATTATGAGGAGACATGAATGGGCTCCCCAGCATAAGAGACAACATAAATTTTCCTGAGAAAAAATCAAGACAGTAACAGGGGAAGGCCTGAACGGGCTCCTCAGTACAAGGGGTATAATTCCATTTAAAATTACTAGAGGAAATTACACTTGATTCATAGTGGGTATCCCCACCATAAGAACCATCTATCTAAACCTACTAAAATGGTTTGACATGAAAAGAGCCCAAAATTTATTGAGTTAGAACAACTACATGGTCAGTCCACAAAGTTTGGGAAACCATGAACTAACTATGCCAAGTATTTTGTTTGAAGGGAAAACATCGCATGGTTACATGGGTTAAGGCACACAGTTGTGTGGAGACCATGTGATAGCTATTTTATCTTATCACATGATTCCCTAGGTTGGTTCATAGTTACTACCTACCGTGCACAAACTATGCGCATAAATTTCCCCAGCCAAAAATTCAAACTTTTCTCAAAAAACATGAAGGAAACCAAATGGGGAAAGTATGAACTCAGGATACAACGTGGAAACGAGGTCCTCCCACCACTACCACAAAATAGGAATTGCTGGAACTAGGAGATGGCACTAAATGTTTAAAGTATTCCCCTATTTCATACTGAGGGCTAGAATTAAATTTAAAGATTTAATGACCTAGGGATTTTCCTTCCTATGCACCAACTTCACTCCGGGACCTATGGATGGAGCTCAAATGATTGAAGCATCTTCAGCCTCACAGTTATGCTTTTGAAAACCCTGAATGTAATTTCTTCTTTTGGTGCCACAAAAAACAACACCAAGAACCCATATGGGTTCAACGAGACATTAGAAACCCCAAACTCACTTTAACACTTCCCAGCATATTACCAAAACAAGGGATTAGATTATTCTCACATATCAACCCTTTTAATTCAGATTATAAATGGAAAGAGGAAAGGAGAGATGCTAACACCTTCCTATAAATAGAGTACATATGGAAACACCACTAGAAACCTGAACCACTGGCACTAAAAGCATTACCAAAACCTATTATAAAATAAACAGGTCTACTTAAACCCAAAGGTGTAAGTAGTGTGTGGGCCAAAAACCAGTAGGATTCCACTAATAAAATATTCCAGTTGATAAACATTCAAAGACGAAAATCTTGCAAGTTTCGATAAACAAGAAATGCTAATAAGAATTTTAAAGAGATGCAAGTTTAAATAAAAACAATTTTCAAGTGGGATAATTTAAAGAATCATTAATTTTAAAAATAGTTCCAATGCTACTGAATTTTCTATCTAAACATACCGTATGCCGATGGTAGGCTTAAAGTGTCAAATGGGCACAATAAATGAGAAATAACCCCTAAGTACTTGCTTGCTGTGGGTCCTAGTTACCTCGTATCTCAGTGAAAGTAACAATAAAAATATATATTCTCTTGCACACAAGCCACTAGTAAGGATCATAATCATAACCTAGTGGTCCCCCATCATCATCATAGTTTAGTTAGTGTTATCATCATAAAACTTTCTATGTGAAACTGAGTCCAAAACCCAAAAAATCACTAGCATATTAGTAAGCGCCCACCCACCTATATTCCCAGATGTTCCCTCTTGTTCTCAAACAAGTTACACAAGCCATCAAATATAATTTCTGCATTCAAATACCACTTCGAAATTAAACACACACCAAACAACGCACATGTATATCACACAAGTCACATAATCCATGTTTTCATTCAAATTCATTTTAAAATCATACTCACACCAAAACATCCCACAACACTTTTTTCATATCTTTCACACTTCAACAGATCCTTTATGAATTTATAAAACATTTCTGCAATTGTTCAAATCACATAACATACCACACGTATGTCACATAATACTCCTTTCACAAACAAAATTCATTTTTCACATCACACTCACACAAAATAGGCCATAAACATGTTTCACACCATTCTGATAGTTTAATAAAACCCTTCAAAAATTTATAAAACATTATAAAAATGTTTGACGTCTTAAATCACAACTTTACCTTTCAAAAGACCATCTTAAGTGAACAAAAATACCAAAATAGTACATGCACATCATTTAACAATTTTGTTTAACTCAATAAATCATTTAAAATTTTTATAAATCAATCACAAGGGGTATAACCTTGTTTTTCAGATAAAACCTATTTCAAAACCCCTTTTCAAGGATAAAATCACACCAAAGAATTAAAAAACTATAATTGGAAACCCATTTTAAAAACAAATAAATCACTTTCATATTTTATAAAACTACCAAAAAATATATCACATGAGTTTCATTTTAAAAAGACACAACTTCAAGAAAAAATGTAACTTTAATCCTATATTCTTAACTAATGCTTCCAAAAATGGTTTTCACACCACAAACAACATTTTAAAAACATTATAAATTAATAATTCAAGCAATATAATTCATCAATTATTTATTATACATGGAATCACCTACCTTTTGTTTCAAAACCCCTAATCTGTTGTGCAAAACATCAACTGCACCATCGTCACACCACAATGGAGTGAAAAGCCACATAAAACCTCAATATTAGACCAGGAAACTGAATGAAAACCCTAGGTACGAACCATAACTTTTGTAAATTATAGAACATTATGAAACAAGTAAGAAACCCTAAGGAGAAGGAAGGAAATGAAGAGAGAAACACTTACATGACAAAATCTTGAATAAAACACCCGAAATACAATAGTAGATGAATTTACAAATAGCTAAAAATTAATGTTAGATTATAAAAAGGTTGAGTAGGTCATGTGATAATTGAAATGGAAGGAAATGTGTCAAAATTTAAGGAGTTATGATAGAAACAATTTACCTCTTTAAATCTGTAAAATTTGAGAAATCGATAGATGTTTCGCTCAAATTATTGATTCATAAGGGATCCAAACTGATAGAGGAGAGTATGGAAGCTCTTCTTGGGCATGGGGTATCAGGTGAATATTTGAATCAACAAAAAACTTAAAAATTTAATGACATATTAAATAATTAAAAAAAATTTAAATCAGAAAATGAGATTTGGGGCTGGACCAACCCCTAAATGAAAAACCAAAATCCATCATTATTATGGATTCTTATGGGGTCTATATTGATATGGTGGTTTTAATATACCAGAGTATACCAATTGGGTAGTGGAATGATAGTAAATTAATTAAAATGAAGGAGTTATAAAAAAAGGAATTTATTTTTTTATTTGAAAAAGAACTCACAGTTTGGCCCAAATATTGAAAACCCCCCATTTCCACCAAAATATTTTGGAAACCCCCAAAACAAAGAAATAATGGAAATTAAATTAAAAAAACCTTTAAAATAATTCTTTTATGTGACAATATACATAATAACAAAAAATATTCTTATCACTACTATTATAAGACTTGGGTTACAGATAAATAGTACCAACCTATTTACCATGGGGATATATTCCCCGTGAGTCATGTATTCCTTCTATCCAACCATTATCCGAAATGGTATAGAATCTTACATGGGTATCATGCATGGCCTAAGCCCTAAGTCATCTTGAAAGGGACTGAAACTTGGTGTAATACCTAAAATATCACCTTAAAATACTCACCTATCATGAAAAACTAACCTTGGAATCATCTATGTCAGTTTCCCATAAGTACAAGAATCTCTAGACAACATAATAATATCCCCCTTATGCATTTTGCATATCCCTAGGGTCAGACATGGGTGCCCATGTATAATCCCAACTTAGTCATTTATTACTTCCCCTTTCATGAAACAAACATATTTTTATGATGATGATAAACTTCATGATTACATCCTTTCCATATGATGTTAAACAATATGAAATGTTCCTTGCCACATGACAGTAAATTTCATAGTATGGTCATCTCACACAACCAAAAAGTAGGTTAATCAAACTATATGGGTTTTGATTTTTGTTTACTATGGTATTTAGTTGGACCCTTCATGGTTCAAACCAACAATTCTAAACTATATCTGAATTGGGATATACCCTATATAAAAATTATCCCCATTAGGATATATTCCTCATGTGACCCATCCTCACTTGACTATATTCCTTGTGACCTATACCACTCTTCATTAGGCCATATTCCTCATAAGTTGTATAATCCTCCCTTAGAGGGTTATATTCAATGAGATAAAAAACAGATAGGGCCACTCATTCATAAGTTTTAGTTCAACCATTTATGGGAATCTTTCACCTAGTTGTTTATAGATCTTGGATACATGAGCATAAAATTCAATTCATTTGGTCAAGTCTACATGACCCTAAAAGGCACCACATTTGTCATTGTCATATGAACATAAAATGTACGAGATTTCCTATTAGGAAACTACAAACTAAATTTGTTCTAATTACATATATATAGATATGAATTAAGACTCTATTATAGGCTTGATCCCATACCTAATATATCAACAACCTACTTAGATGAAATTAGACTTCAGTGTACCTATCTTTGTAGCCTTAAATTTTTTTTCCATATTCGTTAAAAGATATGTGGGGAAGCATAGGTATATATATATTTGGTATTTTCCTTGGAATTAATATGATACATAAATATGGTTCCATTGATGAATAACCATAGATAAATTCCACTATTCACATCGATGTATGATATCAACCAAATCATTAATTTGAGTTCCTGATAGAACTAATACCTAGTTCTAAACCTATATCTTTGAATCCATATATAACAGACATGATTTATTTGAATGTACTAAATAATAAAATATAATGTAATATTAACTAGTAATTCATTCAGAAAATTGCATCACCATGGTGTGCACAAGTTGTTTTTGTTAAGAAGTATGATATAGTAATGCTATAAGACCCTGATATTTTGGGAGAAATAGTTTTAATGAAAACAAAATCATTTAAAAAATATATATTAAACATATCACTATTGGTGAATTATTTTATTCAGATTTAAATATTATATATATATAAAATTATTTAACATTCATCTTATGTATTTTAAGTACAGAGGGAATAATAAGTCTAATTTAACACATAACAACTGTATTAATATAAATACTATTTTTTCTCTTTTCCCTTGCACACTTATTTTAAAAATAATTTTTTATACAGTTATAAAATTTATTTTTAAAAGTGTTCTTAATTTTTTAAAAACTCATAAAAAATTTATATTAGGGTTATTTTTTTTATAATTTTCTAAAATGATTAATTTTTTAATGAATAGGGGAAATACTAAATTGTAATTGAAAACTGACTTTTAGTTTAAATTAAATATAAATTTTAATTATATTTTAAATGGGGTTTAATGTAAAATTAGTAAAATTATTTTATATTAGTCCAATTTAGTTTATTATAATCATTTTTAAATTGAAATTTGATATAAAAACTTTGTAATATTTCGACCATTTTTATTCTGAAAACCCTCTTTCTCTTCACGTCTATGGGAGTAATATTAAATTAAAAATTTTCAAGTCTATGACTAGAATTTGAAAAAATGGATTTGAAGTTTGGAATTAGGATAATTTATATTATTTAATAATTGGATCTTATTTTTCGAAAAAAATTAATAGTAAAAATAGTAAATGTTATTTATCATGGTTGAGTAAAAAATGGGTTCACCGGGGTACTTAAACAATACGATAAGGGTTAAAATGAACAAAAAACTTATATAAAATATATTTTATGGAAATATTTAGAAATATTATCTCTATGGTTGATAAAAATCCTTTTTGTATCTTTTTTCTATGAGGAAAACGTGGGTACACCTTTTTTTGAAAAAATTACAAGTGCGCCACTCACATCACTTATAAAAGGCCCCCCATCTCCTCTCTTATTAAAACATTAAAACATATTTACTTCATACAACATTTACCAAACTAACTTTCTAAAACACTAAATATCATCCTATAATCATTATTTTTGGAAAATATCAAACATATAAAGGATTTTTTGGCCAACCTAAGGAGGTTACCCAAAGAAGAGGTAACATTTTTCAACGATCATTGTTATTTTACTTCATCCTCCACCTCAATGAATTGTTATTAAAACATGATGATATAATATAATAATTAAATTCCATATAATGGTATTTTTTTATATTTTAATTTAATGACATAAAAACATCTCCAATTCCATTAAATGGGATTCAAAATCTTTGTTCATGTGTACGATGAACTACCGCCTCGTGAACCCATGTCATTAGTTTTTCCATTACCAATGGTCAGAGTTATATATAATGATGTATATATAGTATATATATATATAATATTTAAAACATAATTCTACCTTTATATTTGTTATATCATATATACTTTTTTTATTTCCATTCGGTATAATATATAATAACATCCCTTGTATGTAAGATGGACTATCACCTCGCAAAGTGATGTGATTTATTTTCACTAATTCTTTATATGGAAGATAATAAAAATAAATATATGTCATATAAATGACATTTTATGATAGAAATGGAATATTTAATATTTTTAGCAGATAATATATCATTTTATTTCTTACCTTCTCACTCACAGAAAGATGGTAATGTTGTTCGTGTACGGGTGTACTACCTCCCTCACAAAGTGATGAGAATCTCTTTCCATCATCACACTAAATTGATAATATGGGTAATTATATTTAAATATATAATATATTATTTATGATATAATTATGACCCTATAATTATAATATATTACTTACCTCTATTTCATACTGATCATTGAAAAAATGGAAACATTACACTTGCATAAGTATGGCCTACCATCTTCTTGATCGTATCATACTTCACTTATCAAAACCATCGTTCACGATTGGTATTAAACGTATAATTTATGTAAAATATTATAATTATTTAAATATTATTATTATTATGTTGATTATTTAACCATGTTTAAAGTATTTGTACCAAAAATAGGAAATGAAAACATTTAAAAACACAGAGTTGTTATTACATAAAATGTGACTCTAACTAGGAATTGTTAATAAAAGGGAAATAAAAAGGACATAATTAAATCATATAATTTATGATATATATAATTATGGCCTCTTAATATATTAATAACAAAAAAATTATTATACATAAGCTTTTAACATGGAGGAACGAAGTCAAGACATATGGTAAGGTATTTTTATCTCACTTTTTACTTCTTTAAGACCCATACCGTACTCAAGACCTATTTATTTTAAGTGGTGTATATAATAATAAAGAATTAATTTAATAATTAGTATTAAGAACATTATTTAGATTTACATGACCATTTTGGGAACTCTCTTTCATGGGGGTCATGGTTCAAAAGTAACCAAAGAGGTCATGGATTTTTGCCTCTATTTTGCTTCATTGAGACATATGTTATGTTATACAACTATATTATTTTATGAGGTCTTTATAATTCCAATTTGATATATAATTCCATAAATTTATTTTTCTTCATGATATATTATTTTTCATTTAATGATATTACTTCAAGGGTTTTACATTTCAATGTCACCGAAGTGGTAATGATTTTTTGTTAAAATCTCATTGTTTATCAAGATTGTTTATGGTTGTGTTATGATGATAAAATTGTATGATACATCTCCTAATAAATTCATAAATTTTATTCTCCTTTGGTTTTATGATGATATTTTTTTTTCTATTTATTAGTTTCTCTCCATACACCTAAGAGTTAAAAATAATATTTTTAAGAAAATTTCATTTATTTTGATCTTCGGTTGAAAATCAATTTTTCTTCAAAAACCATGTTTTCTAAAATTGTTTTAAAAAATATTTTTAACATTATTTAAATTATTTGTTAAAGAAACTTGTTATATTTTTTTATTTTTTGAAAACTATTTTTAAATAAATCATCTTATCATTTTCTAAAAAATATATGTTTGTTTTTTATAAAAAATGTGAAATGAATATTTTTTTACATGCATGACATTGATAGCATATCCCAGTATTAATATTTCTCAAGGATTTCAAGATTAACTTAAATGTTTTCAAATAACTTTTCAAATAAAATTTTTTCCTTCATATTTTGGTAGTTTTTTATTTGAAAATTTAATTTCAAAGTGGAATGGATTTTAAAAATGTTTTATATTGGTTGAAAGGATATTTTTTTCAAGAAATATTTTAAATGATTTATAATAATTTGTTTAAAATTTTCCTAATTTATTTTAAAAGGAATGTATTTTAAAAATGTTCTTTGGAAAGTGATTTTCAAATAAAATTTACATTCTCCAAGAAAAATTCCAAGTAATTTTTCACAATCGGACTCTATTTAAGATTAAATCCTTTGATGTTCCTTATGCTTCACTAGGGTTATGAACTAAGGATATCATTTTTATTATTTATGTAAATGGTTTAAGTTATGATGATTTTTTTTGTGAAACTATTTTCTCATCCAGGGGTTATACCATGATAAAGTGATTATAAAAACTTCTTTTTTAACGGATCATTATATGATGTAATGATTATGAAACCTGTTTCTTTTCAATAGGTTCGGATATGATGAAATTATTATGAAAAAATTTTAATTTATAGGTTTATGAGCTGTTGAATGTTTATTTTATTGTGGAAGACATAAATATGGTTTTAATTTTGATATAGTCGGTGCATATATCTCTATTAAACACATCAGGTAAATATTTATATCTCATGGTATAGAAAGGATAAGAACGGGGAGTGAAGCCGGTTTATAAGAGATTTTTTCTACACTGATGGTCTTGTAAGTAAACCATAAATACTATTAATATTTGTTGAGTGAACCTATAACACTATGATATCCCTTTAAATAAAAATCAAATAATATGTAAATATTTTTCTATGGTTATGTGTATGCCAAAAATCAATGTCTTATACCAATATTATACAATCATGGGACATGTTATTTAATTTCCTTATGATTCATGTCTTATGAAATTCCAATATTTATTCCGTGGTTCCGTATTATAATAATTGATACGTATGGTATGGTTCTAAATTGCTATGATCAAGTTCTCAAACACTAATCAGTAGTATAAAAAGTGTTTCGAGTGACATATTTTTCATGTCAGTTATTTATAACTATTATAAAAAGGATATTATTATTTTTGATCACGTCTGTTATTATATAACAGAGATGAATAATCTGAATATGTCACTTTATCACATTAGTTATATAATAACTAATCTGATAAAGATGATTATTTATATCAGTTTTGTAATATTAGATGTTAAACAGAAGTGAAGACTACATTTTCACATCAATTATCATATAACCAATGTTAACCTCAATAATTATATAGAAAATGTTATATAATTTTTAAAATTTAATGAATCATTTATTTAAATCATTTAGGGGTTATTCATTCTTGGAAATGCAGACTTGTTTCTCTTGAATGGAATTCCTTACCCAATTTTCCTCATTTCAATGCACTCAAATATCATATTTTCATTTTCATACATGTTTAGTTTTCATCGACTTAATTTTTAACATTCTATATACTCATCTCTCATGTATGCATATCAAATATAACCTATCTTTTAGCCATTCGATGGTGCAGAATCCCTAAGTTTATATTTGTTTTGATTCTAAAGGATAAAATATTGAATTATCATCGTCATTAACCCTTAAGTGTTTTTTTCCTCATCATTTCACTTTTGAATATAAATATTCTCATCTCAACAATCACATTACCATCTTCCTTTACCTAATGTAGGTGTTGATTTCCATATACAACTTTGAGGAATGCATTGTATATCAATGTTATTTATTATATCCTAAATTTACTCATTATATATTAATTTTTTCATGTTTTCTACTACATGGAAATGTTTTTGCATTGAATAGTTTCAAAGATGTTTATAATGCATCCCATCTTAAATTTCAATATTTAATCTCAACAATTATCTTATTTGGATGATTTTTTTTAATCATCATTGTTTATTCATACATGACCAAGTACAAGGATAAATTTAAATTAGTGTTATGTATTCATGAGACCTATTAATCTTAAATTTTAATATATACATACATTGATATTTTCATGTATTTTAATATACTATATCATATATGTAGTGTATATGCATATCAAAACCTTTATTACAATGAGAGAATATTATTTTCTTGAGAAATAATATATTAAATATGCATTCTACATATTACGAGTTACTATCAATATAAAGTTGAAATTATTGGTGAATACACAATATGAACTCCCAATTGATTCCTTTACATATCTTTGATATATTATGATAGAAAAGGAATTAATGGTGATTGAGAGATTTATCTAAATCATGTTTTCAAAAATTAACATTGTGTAACGTAATTAGATATGCAACAAGTTAGTGAAATATGTAGATACTTATATAGAATACAATGATTATTGGAACCACTTACACAATTATTAATGAATTACTATGAATTTTAGGAATGATATCAGATTATGGTTGATATTATATTTGAGATTTAGGATAATGTATAAAACTTTATATTCTTATCAAAATAATTTTGTGAAATATATGCAAATTTTCTAAATACTTTATATTGTTCAAGGTTATCATAGGTTATGAAATTCAAAAAATTGACTTCACTATAGTTAATATAATTTTGAAAAATTAATTAAAATTCCTCAATAAATTCACTTATGTTGTGGGAATAATCAACCCTTATATCCAAATATAAACATAAAAAATTGATTATAAAAAACATTATACCTTAACCAAGGATTCAAACTCACTACCATTACACACAATATTCAAACTTTTTTGAAGTTTAAGGGTTGATAAAATGAAATAGTCCTTTATTAAATATCCACATTTAAATAACGTTGATTACCTTTCCCCAATTAATATTGAAACAAATGAGAACATAATTGAGAATTCAAAAAATAAAAATAATAACTCACTTAACCAAATCATAAAATAAAATATACATTTCTGTGAATCACTGGATGAAGTAACTATTTGTTGACTGTAAAAATGAAATTATACTCATGTAATGGAAAAAACAAAGGGATGTGGGTCCGTTCTCACTGTTATCTAAGGGGATTTGAGTCAATAATATTCAATTTCAAGTTACATCTAATTTCATTCAGATGAAAATTAAAAAGGGGAGAACGGTCTAACTATGTTTTCTTTTGTATATTACATCCATTCATTTCATTTAATGATATTATAGAAAAATTTAAACTTATACTCAATTATCCTCTAAATTTTATAATTATACTTTTTGAATACACATTTTTTTAAATTTCAAAATTTTATTACTTCCAAATTATTACATCACTGATAAAAATTTACCTTAGAGTTTATTTAATGGTTTTATAATCATTCCAGTTAACATTCAACTTTATCTCCAAAGTTATTAATTTATTTATATTATATTTACTATTTATAATAAGAATAGAAATATTTTACTGATGAATTCATCCATAAGTGGGTCTTATTAATCATCGTTGAAAAAATATACTCTTTCCGTATCTTTCTCACTTTTATCATCACTATATTCTTTTGACAAAATATTTTTTTATGTTTTTTATAAATAAAAATTGGTCAAAGTAGGATTATGGAATATAGAATATGGGATGAATATAAAGATGTTTTTGATGTTTTTTTTTGAATTTTCTAAATGAAATATTCCAAAAATGACATGTTTTTTATCCATGTTTAAAATGATTAAATAAAAATATGTTAAAAAGGGGGGGATCAAAAATCAATTAATTTTTCATTGTTTTAATATGAGTTATAGATGTAGGAATTTTTTTGTAAAATTGGGAAAAAATCATTTATTTAAGATGGTTTATTTTCAAGATGATAACTCTGATCAAATTGAAGAAATCATTCCTGATATTGAAGTAGAGGTAACTGAGAAATAACCAACTATTTATCATTTATATAGTGATGGTAAAAAACCATTATATCCATGATATAATGAATTTGTGGTTTTATATATAATGCTAATATTGTTTAACTTGAAGGAAAAACATGGATGAAGTGACAAGAGTCTTACAAATTTTCTAAAATTGTTGAAAGATATTAATCCTCAGGATAATGATCTTCCAGATTCAAATTATAAAGTGAAGAACATACTATTCCTGATGTAATTATTGTATAAAAAAATAAATTTCTTCCCAAATTACAATGTTCTATATAGGATGGAATATGATTTTATATTAGGGTATCATAAATGTGGGACATCTAGGTATAATATGAAAGAAAAATTATAAGCTAATTTAGTAGTTATAGATACCCCTTCCAATTTTTTTTGGAATATTCATATAATTCATCCTTTGAAATGTATATTTTCAAATTCACTTGATTAAAAAGGATAATATGGCATGTATATGAGAAGATATTTGATGGGTGATTACAACATCCAGCTGATTGTCCACACTGGAAGAAAGTTGATTTGTAGTTTACTACATTTGGAAATGAAGTTAGAGATCTCATATACCTACTACACACAGATGTAATGAATACATATCAAAGCCTTAGTAGAACACATAGTTAATAGAATATCGTAAAGTTAATTTACATCCCAACAAATGAATTTTTTAAGAAGTGATAGTTTGTCATGTTGAGTTTAATGATCCATGGACAAAACAACCCAAAAATGATATTCATGTTTTCTGGTTAGCATTAATTAACGATTTGAATCTTTTATGGGAGGATAGAATTTGGTTATGTGATTCTTATTAAATGGAATATTTTAAACCTCATGTAATGATTATGTTTTCAATAAATAACTTCCCATTATACGGAAAATTTTATGGATATAATGTTAAGGGGAATAAATATTGTCCAATTTTTGAATAAGAACATCATATTATCGACCACATCATGGGAGAAACACATTATATATGTGTCCTCAAATGTTTTTGTATATGGATGAATCTAATATAAGATTAAAAAAGGAAATAAATGGTTTAAAATAATTTTATGTTGCTCCAAAACCATTATGCACTGATAAATACTTTTTGAAGGTGAAAACATTAATGTGACATTCAAAAAGACCTATAAATCTTGTAATGATTGAAATATTTAGTAGAAATGGTCATTATTTTTTATGCTACCAAATTGGAAATATTAATATGTAGAATATAACCTTGATTTCAAGAATGTGGTGATTAATATCGGTGAAATATATATTTGAACATTATTAGATATTAAAGGAAAGTCTAAAGATGGTTTGAATGCAAGAATGGACTTACTCTCAATGGAAATAAGTTAAGAGTAATCTCCCACTCATATTTTATGGAAAATATTCTTGCCCCAACTTGTCATAAATTATCGAAGAAGGAGAAAATTATCTTTTTTGGTGTCTCCATAAATTTAATGTGTTGAGGGATTATTCATAAAATGTAAAAAAATATTCTTTAAAGGATATGAAGTTGAATAGAATGGAATATCTTGATTGCCACGTTATGATGGAATAAATTATACTACTCTCATTGCATGGAATATTGTCCATCTATGTAAAAATGAATATCATAAAGGTGTTTCATTTATTCAACTAAATTTTTAATAATGAAATTTATCTGAATACTTTGAACAATATTGAGAATGAGGCAATTAATACATTTTTTCAATTTGAAATGTTTTTCCTCCATCTTTTTCTGATATAATGGTATATTTAATAGTTCATTTTGTGTGAGAAATAAATCTTCTCAGAATTGTATATCAATGTTCGATATATCCTTTTGAATAGAAATTTTTGATGCTGAAGGGTTATGTTAAGAATCCATATCGACCTAAGGCATGCATCATTGAAAAGTATATTTATAAGTAGGGTGTGTAGATTTATACAAGAAAATTTTCTAAAGTGGGGCACATTGGTTTTCTAAAATAATTACATGAAGGTGTTAATTATGGGGTAAAGGGTATCCATAGATTTAGAGTCAAATTTATGATAGGTGAATAGATAAATATGGTTCATTTATACATATTTTATAATATCAATGATGCTGAACCTTATATAACTCTTCATATAAGTGTGTTTAAAAAAAGTTATCCAAAGAGGAAATATTTTTAAATTTTAATTCAGCATACCTTTTTTCCCATAGTTCAAAGAGACATTTCTTTATAGATTAGATTCATTAGAATAGTTGATATGGTTAGTGGGTGATATAATTTTAAATTTGATAAAATGTCATAGGTATAATATTATTGTGTATATATTTCATTAGAAATATCAGTACAATAAAAGTGTAGTTCATAATAGTAGTCTATTGGTGTTTAGAGACGAATTTAATTTTTTGACTACTAATGAAAGAAACCTATTTTTAGAATCAATTTTATATTATGGAGTCATTTAAGAAATATTTGAGGTTTATTATATTAAATTTTGAGTTTATGTTTTTAACTGTAAATGGTTTATCGGTAAAAAAAGTTTTAGACATAATGAATATGTAATGACAGTAGTTAATATGAATTGATTATAATATTTTATAAATTATCCAATAATGGAAGCACCTGAAAAAATATATTCTATGTTTTTGATCAATCTGATATGATGTGGTTTATTTTTTTACATTAAAAGAGGATATGTTGGTGATGATAAACTTAAATAATATTCTGATTAACATTAAATAACTACTTCCACAAAAAGAATAATATATAATATTGATGATCCCGTCGTAGAAATGGTTTGTGCCATACAGAAAGATCATGATAAAGGAGTTTGGAAAAAATTATCGTTAGTACATTTTTTATATTATAGGTAACATATATTTATTCATAACTTACATTTTTAAATTTCATTGAATGTTAGATATGTTAATTTTATTTTCTTTATTAAAACAAATATCATAAATAATAAGTTAAACTATTTTTTATATCAGTTTAGTTTACCATGGATACCATTATGAAGCTTATCTATTAATAAATGTTTTTTAATTAAAAGTTATGTTAAATCTAATATGTTAAAAAAAATAAAAAATATTTTATAAGAGCATATTCAAAAAATATTCTTCTTGGTTTAAACAATGATTTTCTAGGATGATGAATTCATACTATTCACCCAACATTTTTGGATTTTTTTCATTAATTTATGTGTCCTTTCATATCTAATTAATATTGTTACAATTTTATTTTACTATAAAAATGTCAATAAAAATGTTTTTAGTTTAGTTTAGTTTATTTTTTGTAAATTTTTTTAATTTTTTAGTTATATTTTTATGAAATATTTTAATTTTTATATTTGTGTACTAGTTGTCTTTTTCTTTGATCTGTAGGATGATGGAAGAGAAATAAACTAATCCAAAAAACACTTATAGAGATTATCATACTCATACCTATGGGGAGGAACATACACGTTTTCCTCTTGATAATCCTTATCCATATTTTTAAGAGGAATCAGCTACCATAGAGCCAATGAAGAGTTCTAGGGTTGGTAAATATGGCAGGACATGTTTTCCCAAAATCCCCAGTTTCTAAAATCAAGGACCATAGGATATCAATAGAATTTTATTATAATGATATTCCAAGAGGTAAAAATTCAAAAAAATCAAGAGTTTTAAATCAATATAGTCTAAATAAAAAGTTAGTATTTTGAATGAATATTGGAGAAGTGTTGACAAATTGAAAATAAATCACTTGCGGGAGACCATTTTGGTAAGACCATTTGTTATTATTTTATTTATCTTTATATGTTTATAGTAATATACGTTTGAACACTTATTATTAAGAATAAATATGATATACCTGATATTATAGGAGTCTGGAGGAAATTTTTATCATTGGATGCTAGGATATAGAGGGGTTTTAAATCAACCCTCACACCAGATTTAATTTTTTGGCATAAGAAAAATCTTAATCCATGTGATATATATCCATGTACAGATGAATATATATGGAAAAAATTTGTTGAAAGTATAATATGATAAGTATTTTTGGTAAGGAAAATGATATTTTTTTGGAGTTTTTTATATTAATCAGTTATTACTAATTTCTTTATTATTAATTTACAACAATAGTGGAGATATATTAAAGAGATTCCATCATGAAACCTATACCCTAATACTTTATCTAAGGGAGGGTATGCATTATTAGAAGAACAGATGATGGATGAAAATTTTCAAAAACATAGAGTTGTGCATTTAGGCTCTACAGAGGTTATCCCTATAGCCCTCTAGACATGAAAAATAGAAGAGGGATCAGATGAGAAAAAAGGAAAATATATTAAGGAATAGTTGAGGGCTGGAACTGGGAAGATTTTAATATGTTTACCTTATTTATTTATATATGTTAATTCAATTAGTTATATTGTGATTTGGTATATATTTTTTAAAATATTTCATATATGATTCTCTTTATGAGAAGATCACACAAGAGGTCATTATGGTTAAGGGTAGGTAGGATATTTTTTATAAAACATTGGGAAAACCGTAACACTCGGGTCGTGTAGGAGTATACGCTCTAGGTGTATCAATGAAAAATGTTTCTGCACTCTAAATATTATTCAGTGTCAGATATTTATAATAAAATAGAATATTTAGAGAGAAAATTTTAAGATATTCATGTAATGATGAAGTAATGCATCATAGCTTCTGTATAGTCAATGTATTTAGATATGCAAAGATAGTTTTATACCTCTAATCCCAATCCTCCACCTCCAATAGTAGCTCCCACTCCTCCCCGTCCAGCTACAAACCACACTACTTCTTATCACACTCCTACACCCCTCCTCCATAGCTTCTTAGTTATTGTGAATTATAAGATTTTGATCCACAACATCATATTATTTCACATGGGATGATATTTTATATTGGATATGCCATTAATCATTAATAGATAAATATTTGGAATCATAGGTCCACAATATAAGTTATTAAAGATATATCGACAAGATTACTATTTTCAACAGATTAGGTGAGTATAGTTGGAAAAATTATTGACCAATTTTCAGTTTTTACATTTATAATTGTTCTACATATTACTATATAATCATGTATATATTTTAAATTTTTTTATTTTGGTATTACATTTGTTTCAACCTTTTAATATTTATATATTTATCTATTTTTTACAAGAATACTGTAAAGGTAAAAAATAAAATATAGACGACCAAAATTACTAAGTGTTATGAATTCAAATACAAATTATTGAAGTCTTGATTGTAACACCCCAAGAATCCATGGTACATTTCTCTTTGAATAATACAATAGCGTGTGATGTATGCAGCACCAAGTTCAAGAGCACCACGACCTATCAAACTAGCCGTTTTAAAAGCAGTTATGAATAGTAATACCCTGTTTTTAAAATTGTATAAATTTTATTTTTCAAATTTCACTTCATTTCATGTCTTTTAATATCAAAATTATCTTAGGGTAAATTTTTTATATTTTTTATGACAACATTCATATTTTTATGAATGGTGAAAAATAATAAATTTTTATTAAAAATAACTTTTTTAATTGAAGTATTTTATAGTGTTAAATTATAAATTTTAGTAGTTTTAAAGTATAATTATATTATATTTTTATCATTTAATATAATTTAGTCCATTGGATGTAATTTAACTTTTAAATTGTACATAAACACATGTCAATCTTTTGATAGTTTTATTTCATAAAAACCATCTTTTTGGTTTGGATAATGGGAATTAATTCTAAATTAATCTCTTCAAATTATATGTTTTGAATTTGGAAAAATGGATTCCATATTTGGAATAAGATGCTAAAAATTGGGAAAATAGGTAACTTTTATTTTTAGATATTATGAATAGTAACTTCATTAAATATTTTGATTACCATTGTTACAGGGTAAATTCAATAAATAAGGGTAAAAAATAATATTATAATAATATTAATTTACACTAAAATGTGTCCTAACCCATTTTGATGATAGGTTTAAACCCATTTTAATCCTTGGGTAGATTTTCGGACCCCATTAATCCACTTGTAAATGAAAATGACACTTTATAAAAATTAATTTAAGGTTAAGGAAAATGTAACATAAACATATATCTTTTAGTAAAAATTTTTTTATAAGGGTTTATATAAGTTTTTTTTAGACTATAAATAGTAATTAAAAATTTAAAAATATTTTCTACATAATGGTATTTTATTTATATTTTTTAAACATGAAATAAAAATATTTAATTATGACACAATAATGATGCAATAGTTTCCTTATTAATGAAAAAATCAAATAAATGATATTTAAAATATTAAAATAAATATAATTAGAAAGTTTTGATTCCATAAAATAATTTTATAGGTAAATATAAAATGTTAGGGTTGATTCAATATATTGTTTTTGAAGAAATAAAGTTTTAATGACTTTCATAAAACCAAATAAAAAATAGTGTCAAAATTGACATAAATGAGTTTTTAAAACAAATAATATTTTATTAAATTATATATTATTTATAAATATATAAGGTTTTTCCAAAGGACTTAGACCCATACCAACCTTAGAATCAAAATAAATCCATTTTTAGCAATTATAAACTGAAAATTAATTTATAATAAAATAATATATCATGATTTTTCTAAAGTGACCCTCGCCTATCTTATAAAAGGGCACTTCACCTTATCTTAATTTCACACTTCCAAAGCCTTTTGGATCAGTCCAAAACTTCTCAAATATCATCCCAACGACTATTAATTAAACCTATAGGCCATACTTTGATCATAAATCCAACCTATGGATCCATTTTGTTCAAATAAAAAGGAAGAACCCAAAGAAGAGGTAATTACTTCATCACCTCTTTCAAAGTGCTTTTCTTCTTACACTTCTTCTTTATTTATTATTTCTATATGAAAATAATAACTCCAGTACCTTTTACATACTGAGATGTAATTATAAACTTGGTAAAACCATATTCAATATTCTATCCATATAATTAATGACAAAGTCACCATACGTCCATACGAATAGATTACCATCTCCACGTCGTAGTGTAGTTTGTTATTCAACTCTTAATTACTTGGATGGGTTTAATAATGAGTATAAATGATGTAAATAATACATATAACATTTTAATTATTCTATATATATATATATATTATACCATAAAATTACATATGATTTTACAACTAATAGAATGAAATTAGTTCTCGTGCATATATATGACTTACCGTCTCCACGACGCGATGAGATATATTTTAACATCATAACCATTCAAGAATTATTTTCATTTGATTATTAAATATAATTTTTAAGAACATAAAATAATTTTGTATATTAATCAAATACATCCATTCCATAACAAACAATACTTACATAACAAAATATATAAAGGAAAATGAATCAGTTAACACCCAAAAAATTGACACTACTATAATATCATTAAAAAAGAAATATTTGAAGATCATATATGATATAATATTTATGTATGTGGTTATTGTATAATTTAATAACAAATATTTCTCCATTATATAGGAGGTTAACATACCCTTGACCAATAAAATTACATGGTAATTTTTAATTTTAAAATCTCTTTATTATCTGAGGTTGTTTTTACGAAAGTATCTACTTGGACTTCATTATCATCCACATCTGTGTTTCTTAAAAACGTTCTTCCAAAAATTTTAAAAATTTCATTAAATATGGTTTAAATTCATTTACACCCTTGTTTGACATTTTATAAATATTTTTGAAAGTAATCTTTCTGTCATCTTCAAAATAAGATACTTTATGACCTTTTTGACAAAGTAATGAAAGATTGTTTTTTAACATATATGATGGGTGTGGATATTTTCTTCCATTATAACACATTTATAAAATCCCTTAAAAGCTTATAATGTTTGTTTCAAAATAAATTTTTTCTTTACTTTTAAATTATTTCAAAATATAAAGAGATATTTCACTCAAATAATTTTTGGATTGATTTCATCTATGTTAACATCTTTCGTTGGATTTTACATTTGTTTGAATTTGATTTATTATGATAAAATATTCAATATTGTATTGAATTTTTTGTGTTATGTTAAATTTTTGAAGTGATATTTTTATACCATTCATGGTTTATTGTTAAAATTTTGAAATTTCTTTTGCTAGTTTTATTAAAAAAAATTATATTATGTATCGACATTTTTGTATGTGGAATGCATTGGACTTAGTAAGTGACGAGTGGGGCCCAATATACCCCCGCGATGCATAGGTAGGTCTAATGAGACAATCTAGTGTCTGGGAATAAGACCTTGACAAAAGATTATTTTTATTATTGGCATGAGGCCTTGATTATGTGGTTATGATGCACGACATTATGCATTTCATCATTATAAAATTATCTATTTATATTACATGTGATTATTTGACTCGTAGAATATCCATGTGAATGATTAAATGGAATTATTTGATTTATAATTTCCATATCATACTAATTTATAAGTTTAAAAGGATTTTGTTTTAGTCTTATACATTGCCTTAAATGTTTGTGCTTATTTATGAAAGTTTCAGCTATAGTTATTCTTACTGTGCATCTGAACTCACCCCTTTCTATGTTTTATTTTTTCCAGGATGTGAATAAGTATATTATGACTTAATTGAATGGAAAAGATAAGGGATATGAATGTGTTCAAATGAGAAACAATGTTTTTGTATTTCATTTGATAATTTAATGTAGAACTTATGTATGTACCTAGTACATTAAAATCTAATAAACTGATTGGTCTTTCGGGATGTGTTCCATTGTGATCATGCCAATGTTAAGTTATAATTAACTAAATCTTGGTAACCAGTGTCGATGAACTATATTTGGTATCAAAGTATGTTTAGTACAAACTTTGGGAACTATATTTATAAAAACTCTGATTAGAAAACATTACCCTAAGATAGACTTTAAAGAGTAGTGTATAAGAACATTCCTAGGATTTTGGTAATGTAGATATAGTTTGAATTTTCCAAACAATGCATCCCTGCTTGGATACAACAAAGTAGACATGGATCTTCTATAGATGTATATAGGGGTAAAATCTGAAAACACCCCTTTGAGTTAGACTTAGATAAAAAATGGTGCACGACAACGGGTCTTGCTTTACTCTTGGTTACGACACTCCCAGTGGACATGCTTTGGATAATTCAAATTTTATTTACAAACCATTATGAAGGATTTATGAGTAAATAAATCCTCAAATAAAATAGTTTTTTTTATGATTATGGAATATATGCATAAACTGGTCAGTTTATGTTAGGTATTTTAATAGATTGGAATTATGTTTTGCGATTCATAAACTAATATATTGTATGCCATTGTTTAGAAATGGCGCCTAGTATAAGGAATTGAAAACATATAAATGCACATAATTCATGTAGGGACTTCCCTCATACTAAAGATAATTATAGTAGAGTTGGTTATGCCACTAGTGTTGAATAGATTATAACTATACTGGGAAAACTCACAGAGGATATGAATAATAACCTTACCAGTATAGAGCAACCTAATCCACAACGTAGAGGATCAATGTCAGACAACTTAATAAGGAAACAACCAAAAATATTCAATGGGACTTCAAATCTATTTGTAGTAGAACAGTGGATAAGTTCCTTAGAGAAAATATTTCATGTTTTAGGGAGTAGCGAAAGGGAAAAAGGTGTCCTGACAGTTTATCACCACACAGGAGATACAGATCAATGGTGTTCATTAATTCAAAACACAAAAGAGGATAAAGAATTATCAAATATTGAATGGAAAGAGGTTAAAGATATTATCATAGAAAAATACTTCCCTTATGAACATCAAGAAGAAATGGAAAGGTAATTTTTGAGTCTTAGGAAAAAGGAAGATGAGAATGTGGAAAACTATAAGACAAACTTGACTAGGTTATCAAGAAAAGCTACAGAATATATATATAAACCATGAAGTAATATTTATCCATTATTTTTTAGGTTAAAACCATTTATCTATTGAGAATTAGTCTCACAATCATTCTCTTCATACGAAGATATTGTCTCATGTGCTATCATGATAGAAAAGGAATTCTTTATGTCTTACAACTTTAAAGAAAAGTAAGAGAAGAAGAGATCTTCTAAACACTATATAAATGGAAATAAGGGGAAGAAGGGAAAAGTTTAATTTCCATCATGCAATAAATGTGGGAAGAAACAACAAGGTACTTTCTAGAATGGAATGGGAGTCTATTACAAGTGTAGAGAAAAAGTCCACCAAACTCATGATTACAAGGGGAAGAAAGTGGATATCAATGTTGAATGCTACATTTTTAAAGAAATGGGGATTTATGAAAATTAATTTCCCATGTGTCATAGAAACTTACCTCATAAAAGGTCAAGGGAGAAAGGAAAAGCATATGAAATCACAACTACAGTGGTTGATGTTTTAAATGAAGTGGTGGCAGGTACATTAATCATTTACTCTAATTTAGACAATGTTTTTTTATTCCGGATCATCACATTCTTTCATATCTTCCCAGTATTCCAAGAAAATTTGATATTACTAATTTGATTTAACAAGGTATTTATCAATAAAAACACTTAATGGAATTATCCTTGAAACAATTTTTTGTGAATGAGTTACCATTATGGAATATAAACATGCTTTATATATTAAGGTTCATTTTCATACCCATGATTCAATTTGATATAAACCTCGGTGTGGATCGGATTTCGGACCCCGATGTGAAAATTTATTGTAATAAGAAGGAGGTTACAATTTTTAATGATGATAATAAATCCCTTATCTTTAGAGTAGAAACATCACCATCTGATTCTCATCTAGATCCACCCCCTGTAGCTCTACTAAATTCAATTATTGAGGAGGAAGATAGTGAAATAACTTGGGGTGAGGATAAAAATGTTCAAATAGAGGATGTATATATTGTGCAAGAATATATTGATGTGTTTCTAGGGGATTTACTAAGACATACTCTAGAATGATAAATTGATTTTTCCATTGACTTAATTTCTAGTTCAAGGCCCATATCGAAGACCCCTTATATAATGGTCACTATTGAATTAGTGGAACTAAAGATAAAACTAGAGGAATTTTCTAATAAAGGATTTATTCTCCAAAATTTTTCTCTAGAGGGAGCCTCTGTTCTTTTTGTTAAGAAGAAAGATAGACCTATGAGGTTGTGAATTGACTACATGAAGATTAATTATATAACAAAAAAGAACAACTATCCCCAACCTCGTATTGATGATTTATTCGATCAACTTCATAGAGCTCAATATTTTTCAAAGATGGACCTTTCATATGGATATCATTAGTTGTGTGTGATGAAGGAAAACATTCTGGTGGTATAATTTCATACCGGTTATGGGCATTACGAGTTAACAATAAGGCCTTTTAGACTAACTAATGCACCCTCTATTTTCATTGATCAAATGAATAGATTTTTCATTGAATATATTGATGAATTTTTAGTGGCATTTATTGATGATATCTTGGTATATTCCAAAATCTACGAAGATCATGAAAGTCACTTGCGCAATATTCTGAAAACTATTAAAATAAGTCAATTATATGAGATGTTTAGAAAGTGTGAATTCTATTTTCAAGAGATTTATTTTATTGGACATATTTCCTTATAAGGATGGAATATCTATTGATCTTTCTAGGACAAGACCAATAAATGAATATCCAACACCGATGAGTATAACTGAGGTATGTAGTTTTATTTGTTTAGCCGGTTATTATCGGTGTTTCATCCAAAAAGTTTCTTGATTGGATAACCCATTAACCAAGCTCACAGGTAAAAGGATTAATTTTTTTTGGACAAAACAGTGCGAAATATATTTTGATGAACTAAATAGAATATTATTTTATGCTCTTATATTGACTTTACCATCGAGGAATGATGGGTTAGTTATTTATAGTGATTCATCAAAGAGAGGACATGGTTGTGTCCTTATATAGAATGATAGAGTTATTGCATATGTATTAAGACAACTAAAAATTCCTAAAAAAAACTATTATACTCATGATCTCAAAGAAGAAGTTGTATTCCTTTATTTGATTATATAGTGACACTACCTCTATGGTGAAAATGTGAGATAAATAACAATCACAAGAGTTTGAAGTATATTTTCTCACAAAAAGAACTCACCATGAGGTAAATACAATGACTTGAACTACTCAAGGATGTTTAATGCACTATACACTTCCACCTGGGTAAGGAAAATAAGGTGGTATATGATTTGGTCATAAAGGATCATAGAGTTGTGAACAAGATGAGAGCTTAAGGGGAACCTATGTTCGTGGATATAGTAAATATGGATATGGGAATAATCATAGGAGGTGAAACATGGATACTTTTTCAAATGGTTGCCAAACCTTATTAACTAAAAAGGTTAAAAAGTTCTCAGACTGATGATGAGGAGTTTGAAAAGAAAATTAATGTTTTGAATGATGGGAGATTAATTGAATTCATATTTGAAGATGGAATTTTAAAATTTTGGAGGAGGCTTTATGTTCCTGATATACATGATCTGAAATTGGAATTGTCAGATAATGCGCATATATCCAATTTCTTTATACACCCTGGTAGCACGAGATGTATAGAGATATGAAGGATAATTTTTTGGTGGGATAACATGAAGAGGGACACTACCACAAAATGGAGATTTCGTAGCGCCTCCCTTTATCAGTGCTTTTTACAAGAACTGATAAAATTTATATTTCAAAAAAAAAATCATGAAAAATAATATAATATTATATAAGTATATTTATATAGAAATAAATATAATATATATTTTTTAAATATGTTGTAGATAAGTATAAATAGTCTGTTACATTTTATATATATGAAATTTAGTGGAAATGGCTTTAAAATATTTTAAAACATATTATTAATTAACAATTTTTTAATTATCATCGATTAATAATCATTTAATAACAATTTTAGAAAACAAAAAAAAATTAATAAAAGATAAAAAATAAGTTGAATATGTAACTCAAATTTTAGACGACAATAAATTTTGATCCGATTGTCCGTTTGAGCTCTACAACACATAACATATCTAAAATTGTTTCATTTCCATCGATTTTAATAGTTTTGTAGTTAAAACAGACATCTAGATTAGAAGTTATTGTCATTTTATCATTCTATGGATTTTTATATACACAAATATATGTATTTATCTGTATATATATATATATATATATTTGTGTGTGTATGTGTGTGTGTGTGTGTTTTATATATATATGTATGTGTATATATATTTATTTATAAACACACATAAAAAACTTATTTTTTAAATGTATTTAAAACTTATCTTACAAATATATATCAATATAGAAATAAATATATGGATAAAAAACTATAACTAAAAAAATAAATAAATAAATATATATATAAATATAAATTAATATACAAATTAATATATATATACTAATATATGAATAGATATATATGTATTAATATAACTAAATATATTTATATTAATATGAATCTATATTAATATTCGAATAAATATCACTATATATATGTAAATAAAAATAAAAATATAAAAATATATGAATAAATATATATATTAATATATTAATAAATATATATGTATTAATATAACTAAATATATTTATATTAATTTGAATCTATATAAATATAAAAAACAATTTGACTATATATATATATAAATAAATAGATATATCATAAAATAGAGAATAAAACTAAATTTCTTAGTGGTAAAGGTGAACGCGTGCAATGTGGGAGGTCTTGGGTTCGTGTTCGGATAGAAGTAGGAGGTGCTTGTGGGCATGTGGGAGATGCAAGAAGGCAACGTGTAGGAGAGTGGGAGGGTGGGTCCACCTAGCGCTGATCGGGGGGTCATGCACTGATAAAAGCTCCCCCGCATTATATATTCTTTTTAACTTTTTTTTTATTTTTTTTGAATTTTATCAACGCTGATAAAAGACCCATTTTTTTAGTTTTTTTTAGCCCTGATAAAAGGGTACTTTATCAGTGCTTTTCTGAGTGCTGATAAAAGGGAACCCCTTAATCATTGCCTGGATTAACAAATCTTTTTTTAGTGCTGTTAATGCCCTTTTCTAGCACTGATAAAGGCCATATTTGTAGTAATGGGAGACTGCTGATTATGTGTCAGGTTGTATGGTTTTTCAACAGGTGGAGGGTGGAATACAAAATCCTGGAAGACTCATGCAACCTCTTCACACACCTGAGTGGAAATGGGATGATATTACATTGGACTTTGTCATGGGGATGATAAAGAATCCTAGAAGTAATGCTGTAATTTGGATCATTGTTGGTCATCTTACCAAGTCAGCAAATTTTGTTGCTGTAAGAGAAGATTTTCCACTTTTATATTTAGAAAGACTATATATTAATGAATTTTTAAGACTTCATGAGGTACCCATATCGATTGTTTCTAACCATGATCCCCGTTTTACATCAAGATTTCGGAAACATCTTCTGAAATACCTAGATACTGGTCCACATTTAAGGGTTTCCTACCACCCTCAAACTGATGGAAAATTAGAAAAGAGTATTTAAACTATATAATACGTGTTTATATCTTGCTCACTTTAATTTCAAGGTATCTGGGATAAATATTTACCTATGGGAGAATTTTCCTATAAAAATAGCCTCCATTCAAGTGTTCAAATGACACCATATAAAGTGTTATATAGATACATATGTCACAAACCAACTTGTTGGGATTATCTTAGTGAAAGAAAACTCATAGGCCTAGAACTTATAGAGGAAATAATGGAAAAGGTGAAGATTATCCAAACCGATATCAAAGAAGATCAACATAGGAAGAAGAGTTATGCCGATAACCGAAGTAAAGATTCAAATTTCAAGTAGGAGATTATGTTTTCTTGAAGGTTCCTCCAAGGAAAGAAGTTTACAATTTGGTAAGAAGGGTAAATTGATTCCAAGGTACATCAGAACTTTCAAAATTATAGAATGAATTGGAGTTGTTGATTATCATTTGGAAATACCGCCAAATCTCTCTAAAGTTCATGATGTGGTCCACATATCACGGTTTAGAAAATACATTAGTGAACCAATGCATGTACTCACCTATGTAGAAATAGAACTAGAACCTGATCTGAATTATTATGAAGATTCTATCAAGATTCTTGATACCAGAGAAAAAGTGTTGAGAAACCAAATGAATCGTCTGGTATAATTTCTTTGGAGAAACCATAAAATGGAAGAGGCAACATGGGAACCTAATGACCTTATTATGAAGAACCTCACAGATATTTTTATGTAGTGGTATTCTAGAAATTTATAAGAAGAAATCATTTGAAGGAGAGAATAATGTACCACCCTATGCTTCCATGACATGTTTCTCTTTGAATAATATAATAGCGTGTGATGTACGCAACACCGAGTTCAAGCGCACTACGGGGTATCAAACTAAACATTTTTAAAGCAATTATGAATAGTAATACACACCTTATGAAATTTTATAAATTTTATTTTTCAAATTGGACTTAATTTTTGGATTTTTAATATCAAAATAAGATTAGGGTAAACTTATGGTATTTTTTATCATTAATTTCATTTTTTATTAATAGTGAAAAATACAACAATTTAATTGAAAAAAACTTTTTAATCTAAATAATTTGATATGTTAAATTATAAATTTGAGTAGTTTTAAGGTATAATTTAAAAATATTTTTATCATTTAACATAATTTAGGTCATTTTATGTAATTTTATATTTAAATAGTACATAAATACACATCGATCTGTTGATATTTTTTACTTCTTAAAAACACGCCTTTTGGTTTTGACAACTCGAATTAATTATTAATTAATTTCTACAACTTATGTGTTTTGAATTTGGGAAAATAGATTCCATATTTGGAATCAAAAATCTGAAATTTTGTAAATAGGTAACTTTTAGTATTATATATTATGTATATTAACATCAAAAAATATTTTATTTACCTTGGTTAAATGGTAAATCTGGTAAATAAGGGTAAAAAATTATATTATAATAATATTAAATTACCCTAAAATGTTTACTATCCCTATTTTATGATACATGTCCGACGACCATGGGAATCCTTGTGTTGATTTTTTGACCCCATGGTGCCACTTGTAAGTGAAAATGACACTTTATAAAAATTATTTTAAAGTTAAGGAAAATGTAACATAAACATATATCATTTAGTAAATTTTTTTATATAGAATTTTATAAGTTATATTTTAGACTATAAATAGTAATTAGAAATATAAAATTATTTCCCACATCATGGTAGTTTATTTATAATTCTTATTCCAAAAATAAATATATTTAATTAGGACACAATAATGAAGCAGTATTTTCTTTATTAATGAAAGAATCTAATAAATGATATTATAAATATTAAAATAAATTTAATATGAGAGTTTTGATTCCATCCATGAATTTTATTGGTAAATATAAATTTATAGGTATGATTAAATATTTATTTTTTATGTAATAATGTTTTATGTCTTTCAGAAAAACCAAATACAAATTAGTACCAAAATTGACAAAAATGAGTTTTTAAAACAAATGTTATTTCATTAATTTATATAATTCTTCAAAAAATATACGGTTCATTCAAAGGAAATATATAATTATATATATTTTATTAATGATCCAATTTAGGTTCTATTCGATTTTTATAGTTTGTTTATTAACCATGTATTATTATAAGATAAAAAGACATGGTAAAAGTTAAACAATTTAACTAAGAGTTTAATCGAAAAGATAAGGTTAACATGGTGACCTTAACTTATCTGAAACCTATTTTTTGAGAGGTTTTATAACCATACCCACATTATCCTATAAATTAATCCATTTATATCTATTTGTAACCGAAATTTATTTTATAATAAAATAATATTTGAAGATTTTCATAAAGTGGCCCTCACCTCTCTTATAAAAGGGAACTTCCCCTTCCATTAATTCCACACCTCCAAAGCCTTTTGGCTCGGCCAAAACCTACTCAAATATCTTCAAAAATGACCTCAATTAAAATTATATGCCTTAATTTGATCATAAATTCTTCCTAAATAGCCATTTTTTCAAATAAAAAAAATAACCCGAAGAAGAGGAAATTAATTCATCACCTATTTCAGTGTTTTTTCCTTCTTCCACTTCTTATTTCTTGGTTGTTTCCATGATAAAATAATAAATCCAGTACATTATACATAATAATGTGTTTTTATGAATATGGTACTACTATATTCATTATTATATCCATCCTATCAATTAAAATTCAACATACGTGCATACGTATGAATTATCGTCTCCATGTCATGGTGTAGTTTGTTATTCAACACTTCATTATTTAGATGGAAATAATAATGATTATAAATGATGTAAATAATAAATCTTACATGTTAATGATTCTTTATATATAATATTCCATCCAATTAAATATTATTTCACCACTAATAGAATGATATTGTTGTTCGTGTGTATATACAGCTTACCATCTCCACGACACGATGAGATTTCATTTCCCATTATAAAAATTCAAGAATAACTTTCATTTGATGATTAAAAATAATATTTAAGAACTTAATATCATTCTAGATATGAATCAAATACATCCAATCTATAGAAAAATTACTTACGTAACAAAAAATATAAAGGAAAACGAATCAGTTAACACCCAAAACAATGATACTACTGAAATATAATAAACAAAATTAATATTAGAAGATCATATATGATATCATATTTATGTATGTGGTTCTTTTATAATTAAAAAAAATTATTTCGCCAATATACAAGAGGTTAACGTACCCTTGACTAAGTAAAAGTACAATGTAAGGGTTAATTTTACAATCTATTTATTATCCGAGGTTGATTTTATGAAAGTATCTACAGGGAGTTATTTATCATCCATATCCGTGTTTCTTAAAATTGTATTTCAATTTTTTTACTATTTACTAGAGTATAAAATAAATTTATTTATACCATTGTTATAATTTTTATAATTTATTTTGAAATGAATCATTCTGTAGTTTTCAAAATAAGTTACTATATGACCTTTTTGATGAATTAAAGAAAGAATGTTTTTTAACTTATACTGTGGGTGCCTCTATTTTCCACCGATATAACACCTATAATGCATCCCTTACAAGATTATAAGAATATTTTAAAAACAAATGTTTTATTTACCTTAAAATTATCTCAAAAATATAATGATATATTTCACTCAAATAGTTTTTGGATTGATTTCATCTTTGTCAACTTCCTTTGTTGGGTTTTACATTAGTTTGAAGTTTATTTATTATGATAAAATCTTCCATATTATATTTAAGGTTTTGTGATATGTTTGATGGTGGAGGTTCTATTTTTATACAATTCATTGTTTATGGATAAAGTATTTACATTTCATATTCTAGTTTTAATATGAATTTTTATATTATGTTTCAAAATTTTAATATGTGTAATGCATTAGAATTAGTAAGTGACGGGCGAGGACCTCTATAGCCCCTTGATGCATCAGTAGGTCTCATGAGATAAACTAGTGTCTTGGAACAAGGCTTTGAGAAAATCTTATTTGTAGTCTTGTCAAAAGGCATTCACATTAGGGTTGTGATGTCCGGTATTATGCATTCCATCATTATGAAATTTTCTATTGATATTAAATGTGATTTTTCAACAAGTATAATATCCATGTGAATATGTAAATGGAATTATTTGATTTATATTTTTAATATTATACTGAAGTTTGATTTTTAAAGGCTTTTATTTTAGAGTTATTCATTTCCTTAAATGGTTATGCTTATTTGTTAATGTTTCCACTATATTGTTATCCTTACTGAGCATCTCATATCACGCCTCTTTATACTTATTTTTTCTATGATGTGAAGAAGTATATTATGACAGACTAGTGTGGATAAGATAAGGAATATGAGTGTGTTCAAAAGAGATACAATGTTATTTTTCATTTCATAATGTAATTTAATACTAATGTATGTATCTAATACATAAAAGGCTACAAAATTGATCAGTATTTCGGGATTTGATCCTTTCTGATCATGCTAATGTTTTGAAATAATGCACTGACTCTGGGTATCTAGGTTCAGGGCATTACATTGATAAATAGTAACAATATTCAAATTTGTTGTCAGTATTTTATGACATTCAAAGTGATACTGGTGTTTGTGGGTGTGAAATGACTATAACTCTTTTGAAAAATGATATAATGGAGCTTGTAACGAGTGATTAGTTGGTCATCAACGCGATTAATTTTTTTCCTTTTAATTTTTCACATAAATCGTTCCATATATTTAATTTATTAAAAATTTACTTATGTTTTTTTGTAGTAGGTATCTTTATTTACTTTGTAAGTATCAGGAAAAGACAAATGTATTTTATTTTATAGACCCATAGTGTATTTCACCTTTAGTGATGAAATTGACTAAAACAGATAGAATATTTTATATTGCCGAATCATTTCAAAAGATTAAATTTATTCAGTTTTGGAATTTTTTATATTTAATAGTATTAAATATATATCTCACAAAGTGTAAATATCTTTTAACATAATAAACACTTACATTAGATATTCATTTATATAGTTATACCTTGGATGTTAGGTGTTTTTTTCACGGGAGAAGGAACGTTTCTGGTTAGGATCTGTCATTAGTGAAGTGAGAATTTTTTTAAGAATGTATTGGACACATAAGATTAATTTTTTAAACTTCTTTATATTTTAATGAATTTTAAATTTAATTCATTCATATTTTTTTAGACCGAGCATGAGAATTATTTTTATAGATGACAAGAAATAAGAGATCTAAGATCAAATATGTAAAGAAATTTGATTTTTTATAAAAAATTTGAAACTTTTATATAAATTAATTACTAATATAATTTTGAATTTAAAAAACTAATTTAAACAGATTTTTGATAAAAAAAGGCATAAAAATGGGAATTTTATGTTATAAGAGTTAGGAATGAAATAATTTTAATTGGGATATTTATGAAGCACCACGAGGCCAGATTTATTTATAAACATTTCCTTAATATTTTATTCCTTTTATTCACAATAAATATTAAATGATTTCCATCTAATTTGTATCTTTTTTATGAGCCTTGGCCTTAAAGTGCATAAGATAATAGATACTTACAAATTGAATGATAATATAATTTTATATGTGTGATTGGATTTTAATTTATTTGTACTATATATTTTAATATTGAACATTCTAATTGTAAATGTGTTTTGTGGATGTTCTGCTATAATTTCTTCTTGATTTTTACTAAGTTTCTACTATTGTTTTAGTTTTTATTACCATTATTTTCTACTGTGGAGAGGTAGGTTAAAAAGAAAATAATTTTTTTAGGGGTTTTATGTTGGTTATTTGATAAATGATGTGAAAAACCCTTTATGATTAGTTTTTCATTACAATAATAAAATAACAAACATGAAAAACCCTTTCCCATATTGGGGTTTCATGTCAGTTATTTGATAACTGATGTGGAATACCCTTTATCAGGTTGGTTTTCAGATAAATAATAGGAAAAACCATCCTTAATGGGTTTTTACACCAGTTATCAAATAACCAACATATAATTCATTTACAAATTTAGTTTTTTAAATGATGTTAAAACATTATTTACAACACCACCTACAACAATTTTATGTACTAACTGATGTTAAAAGGAAACCAAAAAAACAATGTGAAAATCAATTTTCGACACAAGTTAATGTTCATGATATTCTTATGTATATCGATTTTTACCCTTACTCAGCATTAGAGATCAATCTTTCTTATGTTTCCTTTCCCTAGGTTATGAAGAATGGTTTTAAGTAGGGTATTCCTATGAAGGGTACTTAATGAGAATATATTTATGGGATACATTGAGGATCATTCTATAATTATTTATATTGTGTTCGATGTTTCCAATGGAACTAAATTATTTTAATCCCCACACATGTGTTTGTGTAATGTAATTAATATTCATCTAAAAACATGAAATATCCATTTATGAGAAGCCTAGATCACTATAGTTGTTGTCAGAGTAATGGTTCTGTAAACCATTAAAAACTAGGATGATAAAACTCTAGTTAGATCAATAGGTATATTTCACTAGATATGTAAGGATGAGTAAATGTATAGGAAAATGTGTTGGAATTTTTTAAATGGAATGAGTGAGTAGTTTCCATGAAATTATATCCTTATCTAGATACTAAAAGTGGATGTGGCTCTGGTACTATGCTACCTAGTGATAATAACTCAAAAATGGAACATTGAAATAGACTCGATCATTACTAGGTGCATGAAAATTGACATTTCTTTTCACATGGTTTGACATTACTATGGTATATGCTTTAGAAATTTATAAACTATTTATGAACCAACATGAAGGATTTAAATACATTATGAATTTGAATTATTGTTGATACCGAGACCTAGGTATCCCAGATTCGGTTCCTAATACCATTACATTGGCATAAGATACAGGTAAATTGAATCCCAAAGGAAAAAATTGTTTCTTAGTCTTGATAAACTATATACATACATGATTCTTGTCTTACAATTGATTACAAAAATTGAAACATGATTTTTTTCATCAGTGGATAACTTTTGTTTCATCTAACATAACCATGCATATACTTCATAAAAAACTTTAGGGTATTATAGGTATTGTAAATAAAATTGGGTGAGCTAAAATTATCAGAAATGGTTATGTAAACCATAATTAATAATAAATCTATGAGGATAATCAACATGGAATGTTCAATAAGTGATAACATGTTCCATTTAATATAACTAGATAATGAAATATCTATATGGAAATGTAAAAAACATATAAAACATTCCATTTTATCAATTCACTTAAAATTAAATTCAGGAATATATAATATCATATTGAAAATATAATGGATACTAATAAATGAATTACGATTCAAGGAAATATAAAAATATTGGACATAATGTTTCCCAAGAATGTGATACCATTACCATAAATATCTATTGTGAATATGGTTTAAAACATGCTAGGTTAAAACCCATATGATTTACCTCAAGAACTTTCTCTAGACACTAACTACCAGGATCTATCCTTTAGACAATTTGGAGTTGCGTGGTCACACATTTGAAGGCTTTGTTTCCAAATGATTTTGTCTCATGAGAAACTGGATGAATAAATGGGCTTACTTTAAATGGTCCCTAACCTATGTCATACCTTCACAGATCATTCCGCATTTATCAAATAATTGATTTAATTCATAATCAATTTTCCTTATCATAAAGTATCCATATTGTAAAGACCTGGAAATTTCAAGGGAAATTTTTTTTTGTAAATTTTCTTTGGGATTTTACAAGAACACATTTTCTGACGGCGCATTATTCCGAGGCCCGGTGTGCCCGAAATCATTTTACGAAGTTTACCTCGGTTACTTTCAGTGAACGAACGAGCGGGTTTTTCTAACTTCTGAACCGGTGCTCGGAATAGAATTCCTAGGGCACCGATGGAATCACAGCACCAGTTTTTGCATAGAAATGCCTTTTCCGGATTTGCGTTTACTCGGGTGTGGGTTTTAGTTATTGGGGGTTATGTGAAGAAAATAAAATAAAGTGGTGTGACAACTTTATTTTATTTCACTTAAAGCCACTTAAAGCCACTTGAAGCTACTTAAGCTGAGTTGAAACGGATAAGGTGCAATCCAAAATATCATACCCACTTGGTATGATATTTGAGAGGTGGGGCCCACACGAGCCCCACATTTTATTTTCCTCTAAGTAACGCACCCGTGAAAACCCTTTTTAAATATAGTCAACCGACGCGTTTTCTTAATATTCTAAATGCCCCTATTAATTGGGCAGTCAAGTAGTACCATTAATTCATCGAATTAATGGTTCGTTACTGAACTTATAATTTTCTAAATATTGGCATGAGAATAAAATAAGACCAATACCTGTTTTCTCTTAAGGGTTTTCTATTGAGAGAATTGGGAGAAACTTGAAGATCTTCATCCTACTTCGTGAAGAACGCGAAGAAAGCGAAGAACGTCGACCTCCGACGAAGGGCGACGAAGAATGCCAAACCCTAGGAGATCGATGACGTGACGCCGACAGTTCTCCCTCTATGATGCTTCTTCCAAGACGATCCATCCCCGGGACAATCTTCGATCGACAACTTGAGGTAGGAGTTTTACGTGATTTTCTTTACGTGATTGTCTTCCATCTTTTATCTGTGATATTTGGACCGCATGATATCAGTTAACGGGAGGAGGTCGGACTGCACAAACACGATCGTCCCCCTCCCTTATTGTTTTTCTTATTGTTGCGGATCGAATGAATTGATGCGGTGGCGTCGCACTGCGCGGGATCAAGCGGTAAGGATGCGCGACAACGTCACACCGCGCAGGATCGATCGGCAAGCTTGCGTGATATCGTCACGCCACGCGGAACCGAGCGGCAAGAATGCGCGACGTCGCCACATCGTGCATTAAAATTTTAAATTCTCGTGCGTGGGTATTTGATTGCAAGGTGTTCGTATAATTTATTTTGGGTAAATTATACCCTCGTCAATGATTAAAATCATGTGTTTATTATTTTTTCAATTGATAACACCTAACGCGGAGGGCGCGGGCCGAACAAACACGGCCCGACAACCCTCCGCAGCTTGTTTATCGATGTACAGATCGACAGACGACGAAGAAGCAGGCCGCTATGGCATTTGAGGGCCTTGCAGTGATGATCGGGTCTCGAGAGGACCACTAGCGAAGACTGCATGCAAAACGGACCACCGGAGCGCATCCAGTGGTCCGCGGAAGCTCCCGCTGGCGCGCCACGCCAGTGCGGCGGCACCGGCGGCCGGAGGCCGCGGCTGACCGCCAGGAGACGGCAGCGCCCGACACGCCGCTGAAAAAGCCCTCCGCGGATGAAGCAGTGGCAGCGAGGTTGGTTCTGCGGCTGCGCGGAACTGAGGGGCGGGACGCGGCCGGCATGCCGCCTCCGGGTGCCTCGGAGCGACCCCCGCACGGGGGGCCGCGGTTTTCTCACTCGGCCGGTCGACCGAGCCAAGCTGACCCGCTAAGCTGGGTCGCACCCAGGCCGGGCCGGGCCGCCCCGGCTGGGTCGGACCCGGGTCTGGTCGCCCGGTTCGGGCCGACTCAGGGGGGTTGGGCCCGGTCGGTCCGGGACCGGACCCCCCATTTTCGGACAGTTTTCAGTCTTTTGCCCATATCATGGGCTACAGACCCCCAATTGACGCACCGTCAGTGGCGATGCGATCCTCGGATTGAGACGGTCGTTTCAACATATTACACTTAAGGTTTCGGAGAACTTTGGATTCGTCCAGGTTGGTTCGTACACAAATCCAACCGGGCCCTCGGAGGGGAAACGAGTATATCTTGAGCACCGGACGTCCGATTGACGTGCCGTCGACTTTATTGGAATCCTCTTGATGATATAGAACATTTGGCATGCCCCTCCCGAGGTTTGTACGCAGTTGGAGTATGGAAAAGTTGGATTGTACCCGAAATCCAACCGGGTCCTTAGAGCGGAAAAGCTGATATCTTTCAGACCAGACGTCCGTTTGACGAACCGTCAGCGGCGTTGTTGATCCCTTTGAGAAACAGTCCCTATGAGTATACAATATGAGAGTTCGGGGTACAATTGAGATATGGCCGGGTTGGTTCGCACACGAAACCAACCGGGCCCCTGGGACGAAAATGTTAATAACTCATAGACCGGGCGCCCGATTGACGTGCCGTCTGTTTCGTTGATACCTATATGACGAGGCGGTCTATTGAGATACTTCTTCATGGGACATTGTGTTACTTGGAGCATCTACCAGTATCTCGTGGAGCAGAACCTCCCGGAGGCGAGCGTGCGGGGTACGAAGACCGTGTAGCCAGCTAAGACCTGACGACTGCTTGTCCGATTCGTTTCAGAGTGACTTGCATAGCCCAGTGGGGAGCACTACTTTGTGAGGGGGCAGACCCACGGTGGGGGAGCAGTAATGTGGGAGGTGGCAGACCCATGGTACTTGACAGGAGGAGTAACTCTGTAGGCTATGAGGGGGAGCCCTACTGTGTGAGTGGCAGACCCATGGCGGGAAGCACTACTATGTGAGGTGGCAGGCCCGCTGTACTCGAAAGGAGGAGTATCTCAGCAGTCTTAGGTTAGTGAGAAGTACCTCAGAGTCGTGATAGGACCACTGTACACTCCAGAGACGAAGCTCTTCAGCAGTTACGGTTTCAATAATAAAAATCTTGGTTTGAGCTGAGTCTATGACCTTTGTGTTTACCTCATGATTGAGATGGGTCACTTGATAACTTAGGTATATGTATGGGTATATACCTGGGTAGTGGTTATCCGTTAATTTCATAATATTTGTGTTTCCTCATGATTGAGATGGGTTACTTGATAACTTAGGTATATGTATGGTCATATACCTAAGTAGAGGTTATCTGTTGAGATCTTCTTTGTGGTTATCCTTGTTGGTTTTAGTGAGACCTTGAGGGTCTCAGGGTCCCTACTAAGTATCGTTATACTCACCCCTGCACGGGCTATGCTCGCACCTCGTTGTGTTGGTTGCAGATGACGAGCAGTGCTGATGGAGGCCGAGTGTTCGAGGACTGGATAGTACCCGGAGGTGGACTACACGACAAGTCAGTATCCAGAGGTGGACTTCACGGAGAGACGACACTCGGAAGAGGTAGACGGGCTAGAGCGTTGTGGAGGCTATCTATACCTACCCTTCAGGTAGGATCCGTGGTGGGTGATCCAGGAGTTGCGCCATCTGTACCTACCCTTCAGGTAGGATCCGAGGAGGACGACCCAGGAGCCCCTTCCGTTCTTCCAGCTGTTGTACTTTGTTCAGGTGTAGTTGTACTTTCAGTTGGGTTTGTATTCTGGCCCATTTAATTTTCAGCACTTTCCTTTGTACTTAGTGTTTATTTCCTCTTGTACTTTGTGGTGTTTTGTTTACTTTTATAAAGGCAATGCCTTCCCAGTTATTGGGATTTACGCCTTTAGTGCTAGTCGCCAGCCCCTGGTCTATGGAAGGCGGGCTTGGGGTAGTCACGACATGGGCCCCGAGGATGGGTCATGACAATTGGTATCAGAGGATTTGGTTCTACTGTAGAACTTATACTCTGATTTTTTTTCTTTTTGTGAATCTATAGTGTTAAGTGCGTCGAGTGTGGTTTTCAGTTCAGGGAGTCCAGTGTTGGTGCGGGCGGTCGACGTATCCATACACCATGACCCTGACAACTGATTTCTGACTTTTTGCATGTAAACACTGATTGCGTGTTTGTTTCCATAAGTTTTAAAAGTCAGCTCAAACTAGGTCAGCTCACCAAGTATAAATCATTTGACCATGTCACGTTGTTTCTTTCAGGATGCCTCCCCGTGGACGACCAGCTAGAGCCCTGAGAGTGGTACATACTGACAGCCCGTTGAGCGATGAGGCCTCAGTACAGGGCCCTATCCCAGTTGAGGCAACAACGGAGGCACCAGCGGTACTACTACCCATTGGGCCACCGATGCCACCAGCCCCAATAGAAGAGGGTGCACGTCGCTTGAGTGCACTACATGAGTTCCAGCGCCAGAGGCCACCCATGTTCCAGGGAGGGACGGACCCACAGGCAGCTGAGGATTGGCTGGAGGTTGTGGTGAGAGTCTTCAGGCTAGTCGGGACGCCAGCAGACTTCATGGTGATCCTTGCTGCCAGCCTTCTTCAGGCAGCAGCCGACAGATGGTGGAGCCTGATGCTCCAGTTACATGACGAGGCGACACTTCTATGGACAAACTTCGAGATCCTGTTCCGAGAAGAGTTTGTACCAGCCACCCTTCGAGCGGTGCGTATACAGGAGCTACTTCAGCTGCGTCAAGGCAGCATGACAGTGGCGCAATATTCAGCGAGGTTCACAGACCTCTCGCGCTACTCCACAGATATGGTATGAGACCCGTTCTTCAGGGACCGAACCTTCGACCAGGGACTCAGGCGAGAGATTAGAGCTTCTATTATTTCTCACATCATCCCGACGCAGACAGGGGTGTTGGAGCGAGCCCTCCTAGTGGAGAGTTTCCTTGCTGAGCCGTCTCCAGCAGTAGGACCCACCTCTAGCCGGAATGCGGCAGAGTCTTCTATAGTAGGCAGTAGACATATGACGCAGAGGTCCAAGCGAACCAGACCTACAGGTGGTCGACCGCATGACTCATGGTCGGTAGTACGAAACACCAAGGGGAGGGATAGAGCCATAACTGCCATGTAGTGCTACTCCTGTGGCGGGATTGGTCACATGGAACGTGACTGTATGACCCGCCATACAGATGACCAACGGATAAATGAAGAACATTCCAGGCAGATGCAGAGGTTCGATCGAGATGGACCGCAAGGAGCAGAAGGCCGAGGGAGAGAAGTTGGCCACGCAGCATGAGGTGGACGACGCTACGAGGTGTTGCCACCACCACCACCAGGAGGTCCACCCCGACCGCAGAGGGTTGGTGGACATGTGAGAGCTCCACTTCAGGCAGCTGAGGCCTACGATCATAGAGCTCCGGAAGCAGATGGACAGGAGCGGAACTAGTGGATACGTCCCTTGTACTTCTAGTTCCATATTTCTATTGTATTCGTGTCTTTGTACTATGAGCTGCAATAATAAAAAGGCACTTATCTTGTGATGTTTTCTTTCCTGTCCTTTTGTTTGGTTGATACTGAGTGGTCCTGGTTAAGACTGTTGACATGACCCTCACTTTCGAGATTCCTACTGGAGGAGACCTAGTGACCTCACACTGGTGCCGATAGTGTGACTCGACCCTTGGAGGCGAGAGTGACAGTTGGATCTCTTAGTAGTTACGTCGAGGCCTTACGATGTCATCCCTGGCATGAATGCATACTTCATGTCAGGATTGACTTTATTAGGCAATGGGCGTGGTTCATCCAGGGGGGATGAGACCAGATTTCTCTTTTCGACAAAGGAGAAATTTTAGCAGCACTTTCAGTTCGTAGGCAAAGAAGGTACATATCATCCAGGAGTGGATGAAGACTGCACAATGCAGTAAGAAACAGGAAACTGGCACCAGTCTTAGAGACTCGGGCATGTTAAATGTTTCAAGAAGTGGAAGATTTAAGGAGATATGAGTCTGCAAAGCATCAGACATGGAGGCAGAGCTAGGAGAGCAGGATGAGGTGGTGTACATCTTAACATGCAACAACCACTCGCTTTAGTTATTCCCACCAGGCTTAGGGATCTGGATGGTGGGGGAAGAGTGAAACTACTTGCGGTCAAAGAAGTGTGACCCAATGGCTCTAAAAATGATTCAAGGGATAGTCTGTGTCCACTACTAGCTGCTGTAGTAACAAACGTCGATATGAATCATTCCTTGCTTTTACAAATCTTGTCCTAGACCTAGAGTTTCCGGTAAGTCATGGACTTTACCCTCACGTATGGAGATACCTTGGGAGAAGACTCGATAATCACACTTATGTCGACGGTGTGGTCAGACCCTCGAGGTGAGAGTTTCGGTTGGAATCTCTTGGTGGCAGCGTCGAGGCCTTACGATGTTAGTTTGAGTATGGGATGGGAAATAACTGTTCATACTCAAATTGATGGTTTTTAGGAAAACGTCGGGATGGGTTTTCCTTGGATGGCGGAAAGGAAACCCCAGGCATCACAGGATAAACTCATGGACAGTAGGGTGCGACCGATCACTCTTGAGTCAGTCAACCTTACCCTCGTGGCAGCAGTCATTTTGAGTTCCAGTTCTAAACAGGAATTAGAGACCTCTGGAGTTCGAGGATGATGATCACGTCCTTATATAGGTCTCACCTCGATGAGGTTTATGGAGATGTGACCAAGGCGTCAAGTTATCTCCGAGGTTCAACGGACCTTCTTAGGTTCTCAGTTGGGTAGGCGGGGTGGTTTACCACTTGACCCATCCACCTCAGTTGCAACAGGTGCACGACGACTTCCACATGTCCCTACTGAGGAGATACGTGCTCGACCCTTCGCATATCATCGACCATGGGGAGCTGGATGATGGCGATGGGGTGTCTTTCATGGAGGTTCCAGTGGGGATCGAGGATCGACCGGAGCGGATCCTACGAGGATGATCGATTCCTCGGGTACACTTCTTTGGTAGTACGGGATCCTCCAAGTGAGCATATGGGAGCAGAAGTCTCAGATGCATGCTCAATACCGCTTTTGTGACCCTAGTTTATGTTGAACCTTTACGGGGACGTAAAGCCCAGAGGTGGGAGTAATGTAAAGACCCGAAAATTTCAAGGGAATTTTTTTTAAATTTTCTTTGGGATTTTACAAGAACGCAGTTTCTGACGGCACCTGATTCCGAGGTCCGGTCTGCCCAGAATCATTTTCCGAAGTTTAGATCGGGTACGTTCAGTGAAAGAACGATTGGGTTTTTTCTAACTTCTAAAACGATGCTCGGAATCGAATTCCGAGGGCACCGATAGAATCGCAGAGCCAATTTTTGCTTAGAATAAACTTTTCTGGATTTGCGTTTTCTCGGGGGTGGTTTTTAATTTTTGGGGGGTAAGTGAAGAAAATAAAATAAAGTGGTGTGACGACTTTATTTTATTTCATTTAAAGCCACTTAAAGCCACTAAAATTTACTTAAGTTGTGTTGAAGCGGATAGGGTTCAATCAAAAATATTCCACCCTCTTGGTAGCATATTTGTGAGGAGGGGCCCGCACGAGCCCCACCATTTCTTTTCCTCTAAGTAACGCACCCGCGAAAACCCTTTTTAAATAAAGTAAACTGACGCATTTTCTTAAAATTCTAAACGCCCCTATTAATTGGGCAGTCAAGTCGTACCATTAATTCATCAAATTAATGGTTCGTTACTTAACATAGAATTTTCTAAATATTGGCATGAGAATAAAATAAGACCAATACGTGTTTTCTCTTAAGGGTTTCTTGTTGAGAGAATTGGGAGAAACTTGAAGATCTTCATCCTCCTTTGTGAAGAATGCGAAGAACGCGAAGAATGCTGGCCTCCGACGAAGGGCGACGAAGAACGCCAAACCCTCAGAGATCGACGACGTGACGCCGGCAGTTTTCCCTCTGTGACGCTTCTTCCATGATGATCCATCCCCGCGACAATCTTCGATCGACAACTTGAGGTAGGGGGTTTACATGATTTTCCTTATGTGATTCTCTTCCGTCTTTTATCCGCGATATTTGGACCGCATGATATCAGTTAACGGGAGGAGGCCGGACCGCACAAACACGGCCGTGCCCCTCCCTTATTGTTTTTCTTGTTGTTGCGAATTGATTGAATTGATGTGGTGCCATCGCACCACGCGGGATCGAGCGGTAAGGATGCGTGACAACGTCACACCGCGTGGGATCGAGTGGCAAGCATGCGCGACATCGTCATGCCGCGCGGAACTGAGCGGCAAGAATGCGCGACGTCGTCACTCCGCACATTCAAATTTTAAACTCTCATGCGTGGGTATTTTATTTCAAGGTGTTCGTATAATTTATTTTGGATAAATTATACCCTCGTCAATGATTAAAATCATGTTTTTATTATTTTGTCAATTGATAACACCTAACATGGAGGGCGCATGCCGAACAAACATGGCCCGGCAACCCTCCACAGCTTGTTTATCGATGTGCGGATCGACGAACGACGACGAAGCAGGACGCTATGGAGTTTGAGGGCCTTTCACTAAAGATCGGGTCCCGAGAGGACCACTGGCGAAGACCGCACGCAAAACGGACCACCGGAGCGCGTTCGGCGGTCCGCGGAAGAACCCGCCGGAGGCGGCGGCGGCTCCCGGCGCGTCGCCGGCAAAACCCTCCGCGGCTGTAGCCGCGGCGGCGAGGTCGGATCCCCGGACGTGCAGAACCGAGGGGCGGGACGCGGCCGACATGCCGCGTCCGGGTGCCGCTGAGCGACCCCTGCGCGTGGGGCCGCAGTTCCCTCGCTCGGCCGGTCAACCGGGTTGCGCCGACCCGCCGGGCCGGGTCGCGCGCAGGCTGGGCCGGGCCGCCCCGGCCGGGCCGGGTCGCGCCCCACCGGGTCGGATCCGGACCCGGGTCGGGTCGCCCCGGTTTGGGCCGACCTGGGGGGGGGGTCGGGTCGGGTCGGTCCGGGCCCAGACCCCCCGTTTTCAGACCGTTTTCAGTATTTTGCCCATATCTTGGGCTACGGACCCCCCGGTTGATGCACCATCTGCGGTGATGTGATCCTCAGATCGAGACGGTCGTTTCGACATATTACACTCATGGTTTCGGAGAACTTTGGGTTCTGCCGGGTTGGTTTGTACATGAAACCAACTGGGCCCTCGGAGCGGAAACAGGTATATCTTGAGCACTAGACATCCGATTGACGTGCCGTAGACTTTATTGGAATCCTTTTGATGAGGCGGAACTTTTGACATGCCCCGACCGAGGTTTGGATGCAGTTAGAGTATGACCAGGCTGGATTGTACCCGAAAACCAACCGGGCCCCTGGAGCGGAAAAGATGATATCTTTCAGACCAGACGTCTGTTTGACGAACTATCAGCGGCGTTGTTGATCCCTTTGGAAAACGGTCCCTATGAGTATACCCTATGAGAGTTCGGGGTACAGTTGAGATACGGCCGGGTTGGTTCACACACAAAACCAACAGGGCCCCTGGGACGAAAATGTTAATAACTCATAGACCGGGCGCCCGATTGACGCGCCGTCTGTTGCGTTGAGACCTATATGACGAGGCGGTCTATTGAGATACATCTTAATGGGACTTTGTTTTAATGGAGCATCGACCAGTAGCTCATGGAGCGGACCCTCCCGGAGGCGAGCGTGTGGAGTACGGAGACCGTGTAGCCGGCTGAGACCTGACGACTGCTTGTCCGATTCGTTTCAGAGTGACTTGCATAGCCAAATGGGGAGCACTACATTGTGATGTGGCAGAACCATGGAAGAGGATCACTACTGTGTGAGGTGGCAGACCCGTGGTACTCGACAGGAGGAGTACCTCTGTAGGCTATGAGGGGGAGCACTACTGTGTGAGGTGGCAGACCCATGGCGGGAAGCACTACTATGTGAGGTGGCAGACCCGCGGTACTAGACAGGAGGAGTACCTCAGCACTCTTAGGATAGTGAGCAGTACCTCAGAGTCATGGCAGGACCACTGTACACTCCAGAGACGGAGCTCTTCAGCAGTGACGGTTTCGATAATAAAAATCCTGCTTTGAGCTGAGTCTATGAACTTTGTGTTTACCTCATGATTGAGATGAGTCACTTGATAACTTAGGTATATGTATGGGCATATACCTGGGTAGTGGTTATCCGTTGATTTCATAATCTTTGTGTTTCCTCATGATTGATATGGGTTACTTGATAACTTAGGTATATGTATGGGCATATACCTAAGTAGAGGTTATCTGTTGAGATCTTCTTTGTGGTAATCCTTGTTGGTTTTAGTGAGACCTTATGGGTCTCAGGGTCCCTACTGAGTATCATTATACTCACCCTTGCATGGGCTATGCCCGCACCTCGTTGTGTTTGTTGAAGATGACGGGTAGTGCTGACGGAGGCTGAGTGTTCGAGGATTGGATGGTACCCAGAGGTGGACTACACGACGAGTCAATATCCGGAGGTGGACTTCACGGTGAGACGACACTCGGAGGAGGTCGACGGGCGAGAGCGTTGTTGAGGCTATCTGTACCTACCCTGCAGGTAGGATCCGTGGTGGGCGATCCTGGAGCTGCGCCATCTGTACCTACCCTTCAGGTAGGATCTGAGGAGGACGACCCAGGAGCCCCTTCCGTTCTTCCAGTTGTTGTACTTTGTTCAGTTGTAGTTGTACTTTCAGTTGGGTTTGTATTCTGGCCCATTTACTTTTCAGCACTTTCTTTTGTACTTAGTGTTTACTTCCGCTTGTACTCTGTGGTGTTTTGTTTACTTTTATAAAGGCAATACCTTCCCAGTTATCGGGATTTACACCTTTGGTGCTAGTCGCCAGCCCCTGGCCTATGGAAGGCGGGCTTGGGGTAGTCACAACACGGGCCCCGAGGACGGGTCGTGACACATATTGAGTAATGGATAAAGATTTATCAATATTTCCACAATTAATCAAATAAATATCGTATTAAACAACATATTTAAAAATGGTTTATAGTTTTCAAAATAAAAACATCCATTTTAAATAATATAGATATTTAGGTTAAATTTAATTTCCAATGGAAAGTGAATAATTCACGGGGAAATTAAGGACTACAAGAATGAATAAATTTAGAGAATATCCTTTCTTTACTTAGTAAAAATTAAATAAAAATAAATCCATAAGAAGAATAAGGATGGGTTTAATATAAAATATACCCATTGATTAATAATAAATTGTTATTATTGTTAATGAATAAAAATAACTTTTAATGATTTTTAAAAACATTATTGAGGAAAATATTCTTTTTATTTTGAAAAACATTTTAAAAAATCCTTTTTTTAAATAACTTTTAAAAAAAGAAATTTTAGAAAACATTATGAAAATAATTATCATGAAAAATATACTTATAAACATACAATATAAGTGTGAAATAATTTTAGTGGTCATGATTATAAGGCCCAAAACTTAAACATTACTTAATATTGTATTAAATGAATAATTCACATTGAGGATCTTTTCAGGTTTAGAGTTTTAGAGGATTAGATCACAACTATTACATTTCAAAATATTACACATTAGACACTTCTACAAAGTTTCCCTTTTTTTACAAAACATAAACTCCTAAAAAACGAGTCATATCTAGTTACATGTTTAAGACAACATGACTTTTCCTTTATCCCATCCTTGACCCTATTCCACATTATGTCCGGTGAAAAAAATTTCAAAAAAAAACTTGGGGTGAGCATAAGCTCAGTAAGGGATACACAAAGAAAGAAAACTGTTAGTTTTTCAAAAAATCAAGTAAACCATGAATACATTATCAAAGTAACACTTTTCACCTTTAAGAAGTAGTAAATACTCTTCACTGAATAAAAGATCATTACATACCCTTTTGTAACCAAAATATTACCATAAAACCCATACAAAGAACACATAACTTATAAAGGTAACATGGGACATAAACATACTTAAATGGAATAACCATACGGTCGACTTCCACACATATCACTAAATGGAATAGCCATACGGCCAACTTCCATACCCAATTCATTGGTGGTTATAACGTAACCAGCCATCCTGGTATTCACGGCACCACCCGTCATATTGTTTATCACGTAACCACCCGTCAAATGTCCAAGTACCATTATAAAATCATAAGACATAAAACAAAAATAACGGAAAGAAGAAATATATACATTTCAATCACAATATATCACTTAAATATATTGACATAAAAAATACATTATAAAGACCATTTTCAATACGAAAATACATAAAAGAGTATATGGTATTTATTTCATTTTAAAAAACATTACGTCTTGTTGAAGAAGCCAAAGACCAAATAATACTCGCGGCGGTGGAAAAGGTCATTGTCGCCGCGTATGTTAAAAGAAACATTCTTTTTTGTCATTTAGTAAAACGCTTCGTAGAAAAATGTTACCTTTGAATGAAATGAAAATTCGAAGTTGTTTTATACAGCGTATAAAAGAAAGTTTTGTATAAAACAAAATATGCCTCAACAAAAGGAGATTGACACGAAGTCCCTTACCTCGTGTCCGACTTGACTCGATCGCTCTTTAATCTCATGAATATAAAACTAGAGTTAATTTATACTTTCTTAAGAACATTTTTCAAGCTTACTATACCTTTTATATCACATATTTCCATGTTATAAACATTATGTAATCATTTAAGTTAATAATATTCGTTATGTTGATATCTAGTTCTTAATTCAAAAATGGACTTCTTACAATTACATGTTGTTCATATGGTCAAAGGTTCATTATATCCAGAATTATATTCATGATTTTGATATCATATATATCATATATATCCAGCATATACATATTTTTATAATAGTATATAACATTTAGAGGTAAGAAATGAAATGCACCGTTCATGGAGACGGTAAGCCGTACGTACGCATGAACGCTACTTTCATTTCTATTTCATATTTAATGGAGTGAAATCATAATGATATAAAGGTATATTATAATTCCAGTATAATATCATATATAATATCATTAACTCCATACTTTATACATCCCACATATGGCATTAACGAACCAAATCACTTAGAGGGGGCGGTAGTCCGCACTTCCTAAAATGAAGATATCACAATTACCCATAATGGAAACCATAAAGGTATACCATAAATTAAAAATATATAAGCATAAGGAAAAAACAAACATAATATATATCATATAAAAATAGAGTTACATCCTAATGGCCACCATGAAAGGTGTTAAAATATGATTGAACAATCATCATTTCGTGAGGCAGAAATTGGCCAACCACAGAAACAATATGTTCTTTAACAATTAGAAGAAGGTGTGTGTAAGTGTAGCTTGAATCCTTATCTTAAAAACATAATAGTATATTAGAGACACTGTTTTTGTTACAAAATAAAGGAATAAAAAGAGTTTAGGGTGTTAGAGAAGAAAAATAAAACAAAATAACACAAGTGAAGACATTACCTTTAAATCGGGTAACTCCTCTTGGTTTGAACCAAAAGGGTTTGTTGAAGAGATTTATGCCTAAGGTAAGACTTCTAGGATGAAAAGAGGGATGTGGAGAGATAAAATGAGCAGAGTTGGGCCGAACAAAAGGCTTGAGAGGTGTGGGTAAGGAGGTAGAGGTGGGAGCCTTTTATAAGTGGAGAGGAGGGGCACTCTTGGAAAGTTATAAAATGTTACTTTTTTATATAATGGGTTTCGAATTTTAAAGGGCCAAAAATTATATATTTAGAGTATAAGGTGATAATAGTTTTAAATACACACATCCAATAGGTTTTTGACACGTTTAGGTCTTAGATTTTACATTATCTTTTCATTTTATTTAAATCGTTAAATAATGAGGTAATCGCTACATCATCATGGTGTCATAAATAATTTAATTTATTTAGCATTTAAAAATTATAAAAAAACTATCATGATATGGGAAATATTTTTATATTTATAATGAATATTTATAGTCAAAAATATGACTTGTATAACCCCATTTAAAAATTATTTTAATAAAACAATACATGTTTGTGGCATTTTTATTTTATCTTCAAATAAAAAGTTATTAAAGTCATTTTCTAACCCAAGTGGATCCATGGGGTCCCCAAGTTGACCCTAGGATTGTCTTGGTCGGCCACGACACATCCAATAAGGGTAGTACATGTGTCAAGGTAATTTCATATTATTAAAACATTATTTTTACCTTACATTACACTAATTATCTCTAATCTCGATTAATAAAACTTAAAAGTTACTATTTACCAAAAATTATTTTAATCCTATTGAACCAAATTTTACATCCTAATGATAAAAATGTATTTAGTATTTTATAAATTCACTTCACAAAAGGTTTAATGTTTCATTTAAATGAAAAATCAGTTTTTTAACTACCAGTTAGCGGTTTCACTATTCATAAAAAATTGAAGCTTTTCCGAAAAATATCAAAAAATCATCCTAAGGTATATTTTAAATTTTGAATTCAAAAAATGATGTTTATTTTACAAAATTCAAAACATATAAGTTGCATTAATTAATTTAATAATTAATTCTCGTTGTAAAAAAATAGCGTGTTTTTATGAAACAATATATTTCAAAAGATTGACACTAGTTTAAGTCCAATTTCAAAGTGAAATTAATTATAATGACCACTATTGGATTAAATGGAAAAAAAATATTCTAATTTCACTTAAAAACAATTCAAAGGATAATATAATCATATAAATATATTATATTAAAAATAGGTTTTGAATTAAAATACAACATTTTTCACTATTCATTAAAATATAAACTTTTTCAGAAAAATACCAAAAATTTATACAACGTAAATTTTGATTACCCGATTCTAAAGAAAAATTTTATTTGGTCTAATAGAATGTATAAGAGTTACCAAAACTATATTTAAATATGGTTCTCCATCAAAAGGTGATAAGTTGACCTTTTAGTGAATATTAGAGTATCTATGCCCAAAATTGAATTTTTTTCTTATTTTAAGACTTTATCTATTATTGGATAAATGTAAAAACATTTAACAAACATATATAATAATATTTTAGTTATTTCTATTCATTCCCACTAATACAATGGCAATGTGTTAACTATAATTTAAAATAATATTATTATATTACTAGTGTGCAACGTAAGAATTCAAATAAACTCATTGTTGCATATCGGGTATGCTATCGAACATAGCAACCACTTTAAAGTAAAATTAATATTTAATTCGCAAATATTAATAAATATGAAAATGTTTTATTCTTTATTTACCTGGGATGTTACATCCTTCCCCCCTTTTGGAAATTGCGTCCTCGCAATTTTATTTACTTATCAAAATAAGTGGGGGTATTTATTCATTATAGAATTTTCAGATTCCCACATTGCCTCTTCTACCATATAGTTTTTCCACAAAACGTTTACCTGGTGAATTAACTTATTTCGCAACACTTTCTCTCTATGGACAAGAATCTGGATTGGTTGTTCTTCATAAGAGAGATTCTCTTCCAACTGAACTACCTCTGGGCTCAAAACATGAGATGGATCTGGCATATACTTTCTCAACATCGAAACATGAAAAACATTGTGTACCAGGGACAAACTTTGAGGTAAAGCCACTCGGTAAGCAACTGATCCAACTCTCTCGAGAATTTTATATGGTCCAATGAACCTTGGACTCAGCTTTCCTTTCTTACCAAATATTATCACACTTTTCCATGGTGAAACTTTTAGAAAAGCATAATCACCTCCCTCGAAAGATAGATCCTTCCCCCAATTATCTGCATAACTTTTCTGCCTGCTCTGAGCTGTTCTCATGTGTTTCTGAATCAACTGAACTTTTTCTGCCATCTCTTCAACCAATTCTGGTCCCATCAGCTTCCTTCCATCCACTACATCCCAAAAAGCTGGAGTTCGACACTACTTCCCATATAATTTCTCAAACGGAGTCATCTGTATAATAGAATAAAAACTATTATTATATTAAAATTCAACCAAAGAAAGATGTTGTTCTCAACTTCACTGATAATCCATCGAGAAAGCACGTAGCATATCTTCCAAGGTTTTAATTGTTCGTTCTGTCTGCCAATCTGATTGGGGATGAAAAGATGTACTAAAATTTAATTCAGTACCCAACAACTTCTGAAGGCCATTCTAAAAGTTAGAAGTGAACCTGGGATCACGATCAGATATAATAGAGAGGGGAAATCCATGCAATCGGACTATCTATTTAACATACAACCGAGCAATTTTATCTTGAGACAAAGTATCTCAAATAGGAAGAAAATGAGAAGATTTAGTCAATCGATCAACTATAAACCATATTGCATTATTACGTCGAGATGTATTTGGTAATCTCACAACAAAGTCCATGGATATATTTTCCCATTTCCACTCCGGCACCGGTAATGACTGCAGCATCCCTTTCGGTAACTATCACTCTATTTTATCATGCTGACAAAGCAAACACCTCACAGTAAAATCAATAATATCGCTTTTCATTCCATCCCATCAGTAACACTCCTTCAGATCTCTGTACATCTTAGTACTACCAGGATGAACTGAAAACGGGGAACTATGAGCCTCACATAACAAATCATTCTTCAACTATGAATCACAGGGCACACATAATATATTCCCAAAACTCAAAACATAATCATTATCAATGTTAAATTCAGGCAACTTACCATTCTGAACTAGCTCTACCTTTTTCTTCAACCCACTGTCTTTCTTCTACGCTTTCTTAATTCTGTCTGATAGAGATGATCTCACTGACACCTGAAACAAAACAGAAGAACTTCCTGAACCAACAAATTCTATTCCAAAGTTCATCAAATCAAAATCCAAAATATCTCATTCCAAATGTAGCATGGTTAATGAAGCATTACTTTTTCAACTCAAAGCATCAACCACTTTATTTTCTTTTCCCGGATGGTAATGAATTGTACAATCATAATCCTTCATTAATTCCTGCCATCTCCTCTATCTCATGTTCAATTATTTCTGAGTGAATATATACTTTAATCATTTGCGATCAGTATATATTTCACACTTTACTGCATACAAATGATGCCTCCAAATTTTTAGAGCAAAAACAACAACAACTAATTCCAAATCATTTGTAGAGTAATTTACCTCATGAGTTTTCAACTGACGTGAAGCATAAAAAATTACCTGATCATTCTATATAAGGACACAACCAAGTCCCTTCAATGAAGAATCACTGTAAATAACAAACTCACCATTCCTAGAAGGAAGTTCCAAAACTGGATCATTCACCAATCTTCATTTCAACTTCTGGAAACAATCATCTCATTCTTTTGTCTAGATAAACTTAACACCCTTCCGAGTTATCTTAGTCACTGGACAAGATAACCGTGAATTTTGTTTAACAAACCTTCGGTAATAACCATCCAAACCAAGAAAAATACAGATCTCAGTTACATTTGCGGGTCTTATCCATTCTTTAACAACTTTTTTTAGTAGGATCAACAGTTATGCCATTTTTTGAAACAATGTGACCAAGGAAAGAAATTTGTTGTAACCAAAACATAGACTTGCTGAATTTTCCATATAGTTTCTTTTCTTTTAAGGTTTGCAAGATAACCCTTAAATGACTTTCATGCTACTCTTTACTTTTTGAAAACACCAAAATATCATCAATGAAAACAACCAAAAACTTATCTAAGAACTCATGGAGAATTCTATTCATAAGGTCAATTAATACAGCAGGTGCATTGGTTAACCCAAAAGGCATAACTAGAAATTAATAATGGCCATATCTAGTATGAATAATAGTCTTCGAAATGTCTACTTATTTTACTTTCAACTGATGGTACCCCGACCTGAAGTCAATCTTTGAAAAATACTGAGATCCCTAGAGCTAATCAAACAAATCATCGATATGAGGCAAAGGATACATGTTCTTAACAATGATGTTATTCAAGGCTCTATAATCAATGAAAAGTATCATTGAACCATATTTCTTTTTAACAAACAAGACAGGAGAACCCCATGGTGATGTGCTAGGTCTAATGAAACCTTTATCTAATAACTCCGGTAATTGCATCTTTAACTCTAAAAGTTCAACTTGAGCCATTCGATAAGGGGGTTTTGAAATTGGCTTAGAATCAGGAACTAAGTCAAAAGTAAATTCAACTTCCCGATCATGAATAATACCAGGAAACTCATTAGAAAAAACATCAAGATACTATTTTACCATTGGCACATCATTAATCTGAACAGTTCCTTTATTTTCAACAATATCTGAAAGGTAAAATTCATTTCCATCTTTTACTAGTTTCTCAACTTCCTGATATGTTATCAAAAGGAGGGGTTCATTCTTGTACACAAACTGAAAATCTTTCTGAAAATAAACCTCTTTAGCTCTGCATTCATTCTTAGCAAGATAAAAAGAAATCCAATCTATGCCCAAAATAACATCAAACTCTACTAGAGGAAAAACAATAAGGTTTGCAGGTATATTCTTTCCACACATAAGGATTGGAAGGTTCTTATAATTTCTTTTTGTCTCAAAGTTTCCTCTGGGTGTTTTTACCATAAGTTCAGGATTCATATCTTGAGATGGAATTCCCAATTTACTTGAAAACTTCTCAGAAATGAAAGAATGTGTTGACCCTGAATCAGCCAACACATTGGCATAATCTGAACAAACAAACAGTGTACCTAATACTACTTCATTCGATGGCCCAACATCTTCTAAAGTAGTTGAAAAGGATTTCACATCCCCTTTCTACTTGTAGTCTGGCTTCTTTTCCCCAGTTGAGTTCTTCTTTAGACACTCATTTGCATAATGAACCATTTCATTACACTTAAAACATCTTACCACTGACTTTTCATTTCCTGCTTGATCATCTTCCTTACTGTTACGAGCAATATGGCCAGACTTACCACACCGAAAGTACTTTACAATCTTGGATAAACATTCTCTAGGATGTATTTTACCAGACTTCTCACAAGATGGATATTTGGTTTTCTTACCTCCTTGCTTCTTTGATGAATTCTTCCTCTTTTCCTGTCAACTGGACCTCTTATTCTGTTGTTTTTCAAAGAACACATGATCATCGGCAAAGTCCATTTCCACCTTCTCCGCACATCAAACAATTTTTTCAGAACTTTTGAACTCACAAGAAGATAAAGCCCTTCAATACTTTGGCTTTAACCCTGAGTAAAAATGGTTTATTTTACTAACAAGATGTCGTATGATGTTTAGAGCATACCTTGCCAGTCGAGTGAACTTTGCTTCATATATAGACACTGAGTCATCGTCCTGCCTCAATTATAGGAATTTTTTTTCCATCCTACAATGAACCACCTTAGTAAAATATTTCTCAAGAAACATACCTTTGAATTCATCCCAGTGAAGATCATCAATCTCATCACTATCCCTGATATTTCTCATCATCGACCAGCACTGATCTACTTCAACTTCAAAACGGTAAACAAAAAGACTAACCTTTTGATGATCTGAACACCCCATGACATCAAAAATCATCTCCAGTTCTTTAATCCACCCTTCTACTAGCACATGGTCAGATGATCTTCAGAATGATGGGGGGTGTTGCCTTATGAAATGTTCCACTACTGACAGTTCCTCTACGGTTGATCTGGCTGATCTCGTGCATTGATACCACCACCATTTATAGCCTTAGTCAACTGTGCCATCACTGCAACAAACTATTCAGTTCCAATTTCGACCGTCTCAGGTTGCTGATTTGGAAAGTTGTCTTCCTTCTGACATCATCCCAACATTACTGCCCTGTTTCGACTATGGAAACCCATTCTGAAAAAACATGTCTTTGATGAGGCAACATTGTAATCTTCAAATGCTATATCATATCAATTTGACCATTAAAAAAATATTTTTGGATAATCATTTAATAGAATTCTAACACCTAATGTTGTCTAAACCTACCTTTGATACCAACTATAAGACCTCGGCCTTAAACATTACTTAATATTGAATTAAATGAATAATTAACATTAAGGATATTTTCAGGTTTAGAGTTTTAGAGAAATATATAATAACTATTACATCTCAAAAGATTACACATTGGACACTTCTATAAAGATTCCCTTTTTTTACAAAACACGAACTCTTAAAAAAAAGAGTCATGTCTAGTTCCTTGTTTAAGATAGCATTACTTTTCCTTGATCCCATCCTTGACCCTATTCCACATTATCTCCTATGAAAATAATTTCAAAAAAAACATAGGGTGAGCATAAAAAGCTCAGTAAGGGATACACAAAGAAAGGAAACTGTTAGTTTTTCAAAACATCAAGTAAAACATGAATACTTTATCAAAGTAACACTTTTCACCTTTAAGAAGTAGTAAATAATCTTCACTGAATAAAAGATCATTACATACCCTTTTGTAACCAAAAGATTACCATAAAACCCATATAAAGAACACATAACTTATAAAGGTAACATGGGACATAAACATACTTAAATGGAATAACCATACGGTCGACCTCCAAACATATCACAAAATGGAATAGCCATACAGTCGACTTCCATACCCAATTCATTGGAGGTTATAACGTAAGCATGCGTCCTGGTATTCACAACACCACCCGTCATATGGTTTATCATGTAACCACCCGTCAAATGTCCAAGTACCATTATAAAATCATAAGACATAAAACAAAAATAATGGAAAGAAAACATTTCCACATTTCAATCACAATATTTCACTTAAATATATTGACATAACAAATCCATTATAAAAACCATTTTCAATACCAAAATACATAAAAGAGTATATGGTATTTATTTTATTTTAAAAAACATTACGGCGTGTTGAGGAAGCCAAAGACCAAATAATACTCGCGGTGGCGGAAAAGGTCGTTGTCACCGTGTAAGAGAAAAGAAATAGTCATTTTTGTCGTTTAGTAAAAAGCTTCATAAGAAAAGATTCCCTTTGAATGAAATGAAAAGTCAAAGGTGTTTTATACAGTGTATAAAAGAATGTTGTGTATAAAACAAAATATGCATCAATGAAAGGAGATTGAGACGAAGTCCCTTACCACGCGTCCGACTTGACTCGATCGCACTTTAATCTCTTGAATAATAAACTAGTGTTAATTTATACTTTCTTGAGAACATATTTCAAGATTAATATTCCTTTTATATCACTTATTTCCTTGTTATAATCATTATGTAATCATTTATGTTAATAATGTTCATTTTTTCAATATCTGGTTCTTAAGTTAAAAATGGACTTCTTACAATTACATGTTGTTCATGTGGTCAAAGGTTCATTATATCCAGAATGATATTCATGATTTGGATATCCTATATATCTTATATATCCATAATATACATGTATTTATAATAGTATATAACATTTAAAGGTATGAAATGAAATACACCATTCATGGAGACGGTAAGCCATACGTACGCATGAACGCTACTTTCATTTATATTTCATATTTAATGGAGTGAAATCATAGTTATATAAAGTTATATTATAATTCCATTATAATATCATATATAATATCATTAACTCCATCCTTTTTATGTCCCACATATGGAATTAACGAATCAAATCACTTTGAGGGGGCGGTAGTTCGCACTTCCTAAAATGAAGATATCACATTTACCCATAATGGAAACCATAAAGGTATGAAATAAATTAAAAATAAAGAAGAATAAGGAAAAAATAAAAATAATATATATCATATATAAATATAGTTACATCTTAATAGCCACCATTAAAGGTGTTAAAATAAGATTGAACAACCATCGTTTCATGAGGCAGAAATTTGCCAACCACAGAAACAATATGTTCTTTAACCATTAGACGAATGTTTGTGTAAGTGTAGCTCGAATCCTTTTCATAACAACATCGTTGTATATTTAAGATACTGTTGTTGTTACAAAAGAAAGTAATAATTAGAGTTTAGGCGGTTGGAGAAGCAAAATAAAACAAAAGAACACAAGTGAATACATTACCTTTAAATCGGGTAACTCCTTTTGGTTTGAACCAAAATGGTTTCTTGAAGAGATTTCTGCCTACGGTAGGGCTTCTAGGATTAATAGAGGGATGTGGAGAGATAAAATGATAAGATCTTGTCCAATCCAAATGCTTGAGAGGTGTGGGTAAGGAGGTAGAGGTGGGGGCCCATTATAAGAGGAGAGGAGCGGCACTCTTGAAAAGTTATAAAATGTTACTTTATTATATAATGAGTTTCGAATTTTAATGGTCCCACAATTACATATTTCTAGGATAAGGTGATAAGAGTTTGAAATCCACACATCCAATAGGTTTTTGATAAGTGTAGGTCTTAGATTTTTCATTATCTTTTCATTTTATTTAAATCGTTAAATAATGAGGTAATCGCTGCATCATCATGGTGTCATAAATAATTTAATTTATTTAATGTCTAAAAATTATTAAAAAACTATAATGACGTAGGAAATATTTTTATATTTCTAATGAATATTTATAGTAAAAAATATTACTTGTATAACCCCATGTAAAAATTGTTTTAGTAAAACAATACATGTTTGTGGCGTTTTTATTTTAACTTTAAATAAAAAGTTATTAAAGTCATTTTCTTACCCAAGTGGATCCATGGGGTCCCCAAGTTAACCCTTGGATTTTCTTGGTCGGACGTGACACATCCAATAAGGGTAGGACATGTTTCAAGGTCATTTCATATTATTAAAACATTATTTTTACCTTAAATTACACTAATTACCTCTAATCGCGATTAATAAAACTTAAAAGTTACTATTCACCAAAATTTTTTTTAATCCCATTGAACCACATTTTACATCATAATGAAAACCATGTATGTCGTATTTTTTAAATTCAATTCCCAAAAGTGGTAAAGTTTCATTTAAACAAAAAATCAGTTTTTTAACCACCAATTAGTGGTTTCACTATTCATAAAAAATTGAAACTTTTCAGAAAAATACCAAACATTCACACTAAGATATATTTGATATTCGAAATTAAAAAATGATTTCTATTTTAAAAAATTAAAAACATATAAGTTGCATTAAATAATTTAATAATTAATTCCCGCTGTCAAAACAAATAGCTTGTTTTTATGAAACACTATATATCAAAAGATTAACATTAGTTTAAGTCCAATTTCAAAGTAAAATTAATTACAATGACCAATATTGGAATAAATGGTAAATATATATTATAATTTAACTTTAAAACCAATTTAAAAGATATTCTAATCATATAAATAAATTAGATTAAAAAGAGGTTTTGAATTAAAATACAACATTTTTCACTATTCATTAAGAAATGAACTTTACCAGAAAAATACCAAAAATTTATACAAAGTAAATTTTGATGACCTGATTCTAAAGAATAATTTTATTTGGTCCAATATAATGTATAAGAGTGACCAAAACTATATTTAATGATAGTTCGCCATCAAAAGGCGATAAGTCGGCCTTTTAGTGAATATTAGAGTAACTATGCCTAAAATTGAATTCGTTTCTTATTTTAAACCTTTATCTTTTATTGGATAAATGTAAAAACATTTAACAAACATATATAATCCTATTTGAGTTATTTCTATTCATTCCTGCCAATACAACGGCTATGTGTTAACTATCATTTAAAATAATATTATAATATTACTAGTGTGCAATGTATGATTTCAAAGAAACTCGTTGTTGCGTATCAGGTACATTGTCGAACATAGCAACCCCTTTAAAGTAAAATTAATATTTAATTCACAAATATTAATAAATATGAAAATGTATTATTCATTATTTACCTGGGATGTTACAATGATGGTTTAAAAATCCATTCATTATGTACACATTAATACAAAATTTCCATTCACTTTTTTTAAAAGCCAAATGGACATCTTTTTGAAAAGGAAATAAATATTCCCTTGACAACATTATGTAAATAGTAAAAAAATTTGAAAATTAATTTAAAAAATCTTTTCTATAATGTTAAACAAAATTTGAGAACATTTTTAGAAAACATGGTTTTGGAAGAAAACATTTTTCTGACCAAAGAGTGAAATGAAGTCGGATTTTCATTAAAACATTTTATGAATTTTTTTAACAAAGAGTAGAAAATTGTAATATTACTTAAAATAACTCATTAATTACTATAGGATAATAAAAGCTAATGTTTAATTTGGAAATTATCATTTAATTTCATTCAACTAGTATTAAAGAATAATCAATATTTATTAGAATAAAATTGTGAAATAAAGCCTTAAAATAATCATAACATTGAGTTGAGAATTAATAAATGAATCGATGATGTTTATAAAATTTAAATACACATAAAAAGTGTAAATAAGTCATAATATAAAAAAAATTTAGTATATACATAATCTTAGCATGATATAATCAATGAAGAAGAGGTTTAACCCATTGGGTGGAAATTGAGTTAAGAAATCTCTTACCTTATGCTAAATTTTGGTTGAATGATCTTCAAACACATGTATAATTGTTTTTAGAATATTAATAATTAATAAAATATACATATTAATATTTATAATATCATATATTATCCTTTGAGAACATTTTAACACACATTTGTTAATAATCTTTCTTTATTTTCCCTATTTCGGGAGTTAATTATCTTATTTTTTGAGTGTGTTTTGACTTGTTATTTTCTGTTTCACATACATAGATAATCACGTAATCATCACTATAATTTAATCTAGGAATTTTATTAAAAGTGTATTTATAGTAATCGATAATATTTTGTGGTAGGAAATTAAATATACTTTTCATGGATGTGGTAAGTCATACATACACATGATCTCTATTTCCATTTTCATGTCATATAGATTGAAAAAAACTAAATTATATATATATATATATTACCATTTTAGTATCATTTTTATTTCATATATATCACATATTTTTTTAATTAAATCCATCCCTAATAAATTCCATGTAATGTGTGAACAAATCACATTGCTTTACGAGGTGTTAGTCCTTCGTAAACATGATTGACGTTATCATATATAAAGACCCGGCCTTAAAACATTCCATAATATTGAATTAAATGAATAATAAACATTGAGGATATTTTCAGGTAAAGAATTTTAGAGAATTACGCCATAACTATTACATAAAATCCTGAATATTACATGTAGACACTACAACTCAGTATCCATTTTTTCACAAAATAAAAACTCTTAAAAATATACATGTCTAGTTCCATGTTTTAGACAACACGATTTTTCCTTGATCCCATCCTTGACCCTATTCATCATTTAGTCCTGTGGAAAACTTTTAAAAAACTTGGTATGAGCATAAAAATCTTAGTAATGTTTATAAAATAAAGAAGGAAAACATTATCCCATCAATAAATACAAATCAATGAGACCATTATTTTAAATCATAACATACCTTACAAAATAATAAGATTTATGAATAACACACACAAATCATGAATTATAAAGGTTACTTCTGGAATCTATATAAAACTTATATTGTAGCTATAATGGATACATAAGGAGTTACACTTGGAATACCCATCATAGTATATTCCCAAAATCTCTTAGGAGAAGCATCACGTTTACCTCTGTCACGTTACCCAGTTCATTGGAGAGCTATCTTGGGCACACCCACCCTAGGTTTATCACAGAACCACCCATATAAGTAAAAAATTTCCAATAACCATAACATAATCATAACACATAACCCATGTATAGAGGAAAGATAACATTTCCACATTCCAATATATCAAATCAAGTTATTGAAATAAACAATGCTTTATAAAATCATTTTCAAAACCAATTAAAAAGAGATTTTTGAATCAAAATGTCCCATGCCAATTTGATACTTTTAAATGAATTATCATTTGAAAAAAATTAATGTCCATATAAATAAATACTAAAACCCATTTTTAAAACATGTACATTAATGATAAATATTTATAAGAATAAATCTTTGAAGCATTTAAAATGATATTTTAGTTAAAGCGTTTTTTAACAATACGAGAGACGCTTGAATACAAATAATTTAGTAATAACATTTAATCATAACATTATATTATCATGAGAATAAAGTTATTAATGATATTATATGTCAAAGGATAGTATATACACCATATACGATTTAATTTGTGCATAACAACAACGAAGTCTCAATAGAAATGTAACTTGAGATGAAATCCCATATAAAGATGGTATTCTGAAATTAAGGATAAATAAATCACATAATTATGTGTGACAAATATAAATACAAAAAATATAAGTATATATTAAGTGTAAAACAATCAATTGTCATTCACACATATTCATAGGACGATATATTCAAGAGGTACAAATTCAACCCAAATATTTGAAATCTGGTTAAGAAGTTCCCATATAAAAATTTGACAGCCAAATGACGTCACTTTAAAATTAAGAAAATTAGTTGATGAGGTAAAAAGGGAATCTCATCACTTGGAAATAATGTTTAAATCAATAATGATATAGAATAACATATCTCAAAATAATAAAATTTAAATTAAAAGACATAACAAAAAAGAAGTCTTTTAAAAAGAGGAGGGTGAAAGGTTCCCTTACCGATTTGGTAACTTACAAAACATACGCCACATTAAAGAAGGATCATAAAATGAATATTTAGATACTCATAAATGAAATTATATTACACAAATAGAACAATAATGGATAGTAAATAGACCACACAAATGGAAATAGTGGAAAATATAACATGAATCTCATGGGAATAAAAAGTGAGATGAAACCCTTTACCACGTTAAAATCAACTGTGTCGTATAACCAAAAGTTAATAACCACCAAATGAATCAAAAAATAAAATGAATTTAATGAGAAGCATGATAATTTATATCAAATATAAGTACACAATACACCACAACACATGCAATGAATAAGTGGAGAACAATAGAAATCTTACAGAATTTAAAGTGAGATACGAAAATCCCTTACCATGGGTCTAACTTGACTCGTATGTTCCGGGTTATTCCTGAATAATAAAATTAATTTAATTTATACTTAATTAAGAACATTATTGAAGTTTATTATTCCTTTTATATCACTTGTTACTATGTTATAACAATTAGTTAATTATTTGAGTTCATATTGGATATTTTCTCGATGATCGGAATTTGAGTTAAAAATGAACTTGTCATAACTACAATTTGTCCATGTGGTCAAAATTCCCCTATCTATAGAATAATATTAATAATTTATATATCATATATATATTTTATATCTATTATATATATTTTTTTATAACATTACATAACATATGAAGATAAGAAATGAAATGCACTGTTCATGGAGACGGAATGTCGTACGTACGCATGAACGCTACTTTCATTTCTATATTTTAATTTAATGGAAGTAATACATAATTATACACAGTTATATTATAATTATAGTATAATATCATATATAATATCATTAACTCTATCTTTTATACTTCCCACATACAGAATTAACGAGTCATATCACCTTGAGGGGCAGTAGTCCGCACTTCCTAAAATGAAATTATCGCATTTAACCATTATGTAAAACATAAAGGTAGGATATAAATGTAAAATAAAAAATCATAAAGAAAATATTAACATAATATATATCATATAAAAATAAAGTTATATCTTAATGGGCAACATGAGAGGCGGTAGGAGATAATCGAACAATCATAATTTCACGAGGCGTTAGTTTTCCATCCATAGAAACCGTATGGTTATCACCAATTAGATAGAGGTGTGTGTAAGTGTAGTAAAAATTATTCTCATAAAAACATCATAGAATATGGAGGATACAATTTTTGTTATAAATTATAGGAATAAAAAGAATTTAGGGTTTGAAGAAGTAAAATAAAAGAAAAGAAGTTAAGAGGAACTGTTACCTTTAATTTGTGTAACTTCCTTTGGTTTGAACCAAAAGAACTTCTTGAAGTGCCTTCTGGCTAATTTAAGTTATCAAGGAGAATGATAGGGATGTATGGAGTGTAATTGGTCAGATCTTGGATGAGCCAAAAGTCTTGATATGTGTGATGAATTGGTTAGAAGTGGTGTTCTTTTATAAGGGGGAGGAGGGACTGTTTAAGAAAGTGTGAAAATATTATTTTATAATATAATGATATTCGGTTTATAAAAGTCAAAAACTAATTAAAGATAAAGATAAGATGACTCATGGTAGAAATATAATCATCTAATAAGAATTGGATAGGTTATGGTTGTTATTTTAATATGTATAATCTTTTTTATTTAAATCATTTATTAATGAGGTATATACTGCATCATTATTGTGTCATAAATAATTTAATTTGTTTGTTGTCTAAAAATTATAAAACAAATACCATGATGTTGTAAATCTTTTTATATTTTTAATTAATAATTATAGTCGAATATATAACTTATATAACCCCATCTAAAAATTAATTTACTAAAAGATATTTGTTTGTGTCATTTTTTCCTTTACATTAAATTAATTAATCTAAAGTGTCAGTTTCACTCTTAGGTGGATTTATGGGGTTTAAAAACAACAAAAATATTCCTAGGGTAGGCCATGACTCATCCAATAAGGTTAGGACAAGTATTAAGGTAATTTTGTGTTATTATGATATTCTTTTTACCTTGAATTACCCTATTTACCTTTAACTACGGTAAATTAAAGTCAAAAGTTACTATCCACCAAAAATTATTTTCATCCTATTGAAACACATTTTTACTTACTAATAAAAAACATGTATGTCTGATTTTAGAAATTCAATTCACAGAAGTGGTAAAATTTCATTTAAATGAAAAAGTCAGTTTTTTTAAATACTACTAAGTTGTTTCACTATTCATCAAAAATTGAAGTTTTTTAGAAAACTACCAAAAATTAAGCCTAAGTTATATTTGAAATTATGAATTCAAAAATGATGTCTATTTTAAAAAATTCTATACATATAAGTTTCATTAATTAATTCCTGTTGTCAAAACAAATAGCCTGTTTTTAAGAAACAATAACTATCAAGAGATTGATACATGTTTATGTCCAATTTCAATGTGAAATTAATTAAAATGACCAACATTAGATTAAATAGTAAAAATATATTCTAATTACACTTTAAAACCCTTTAAATAGATAATATAACCATATAAATAAATTTGATTAAAAGACACTTTTGAATTAAGATACAATATTTTTTTTACTATTCGTCAAAAAATGATCTTTATCATAAAAATAACAAACATTTACCAAAAGTAAATATTGATGTCTCAAATATAAAAAATAATTTTATTTTGTAAAATAGAAAATATAAATATGAACAAAACTAGATTTAATGAGGGTTCTCCATCAAAAGGTGATAAATCGGTCTTTTACTGAATATTAGAGTATTCATACTTAAAATTAGATTCATTCATATTTTAAGCCCCTAAATTTTATTAGATAATTGTAAAAACATTTAAAAAAACATATGTAATCATATATTTTTTAGTTATATTCATTCTCTACAATAATATGGCTAGGAATTAACTACCATTTAAAATAATAACAGTATATTATTATTGTGCAATGTATGATTTCGAAGAAACTCGTTGTTGCGTATCGGGTACGCAATCGAACATAGTGTCCCCTTTAATTTAAAATTAATATTTAACTCACAAATAAAAATAAATATTAAAAGTGTATTATTTCTTATTTATCTAGGATGTTACATCACATCCCCAAAAAATGGAATGCATGATGGTATGTGTGATATAATAACTTAAGAGGAATAATAACATCATTAATATAATATATATCATATTCATAATATAAATACATATTTATTCTGAACATTGAAAGGTGATAATGGAAAAATGAATGACATCGGTTCATAAGACGGTTTCCCACCATACAAACAAATGATGATTTATTAAACCATTTTACGGTATTGTGTAATGTTTTATGTCGTGTAATTAGCATAAAAACATCTCAATATTTTTAATATACCAATTTTATTATATAATCATGTCATAATTGTTATTCAAGTAGGCGTATAAAGAAATAAAAAAATTCTTTTTGAAGAACATTACCTCTCCTTCACGGACCCCCTTAGGTTTTGTACAAAAACAAAGAAATGCTTGATTAATGAAAAAATAAGTATTTTAGGATGATTAGAGGAATTTGTGAAGTGTTATTGGAAAGGATTGATTCATCCAAATGGCTTGAGTGGTGTGAACAAGGGAGAGAGTGAGTGCCATTTTATTGATTCAAAGGAGTGACATTTTTATAAATACACAAAAGTATTCACTATTAGGAGGAATAACTTACCACATGTGAAAAAAATTGAATAATAATGAAGGGTAAAGCTTATTTTTTCTAGAAAGACCTCTAAAGCACAAAAATAAGTTCCTGTTTATATTGTTGCTCCTCAACTTCTATGTTTCCCCACTTTTACCATTTTGGTTTTTATTATGGTAACAAATTTTGGAACCTATGTAATATATAGATTAAGGATAAATTAAAGTGATAATTATTAGATACTTTTTATTAACATTTTATAAATATGATATATAATTAATGAAATAAAAAAACCATGTCTTCTTGAAATTTATCTTAACCGAAGGGCTTGTAGAGTACAAAAACGTTGATTTAACCCTAACTATGCTAAAAATGTTTTTACATCTTATGAGTTAATAATATTATTGTAAAATATTAATTCACCCTTTACTGGAAAATATTTTGAATTTATTAACATTTAAAAATAACGTGGAATAATATCACATTTTTAGAAATTTTAAATCATTTAAAAAATTTCAATTATTATAAAATAACATCAATTCCAATTTTGACATTATTTATTTAATTGAAATTTAATAATTTCAATAAGATTATGTAAATTGAATATACTAATTTCAAAAATATGAAAAATAATATATTTATATACCAAATTAATTGAAAATAATAATTCATTAAATATAATTCACTTTTATTTTTTAGTATCATTTATTTTAGTTAATTGATAAATAAATAATTATTGTGTTGGTGTGTCTTAATAATTTAATGTAATGATATCAACTCTGAAAAATTTAAAAAAATATCTTGTTAATAAAACAAATTTATATCACATTGTAATTTTAATAACTAAAAATATGATGTTTTTTACCTATCTCAAATATTTATTAATTTTAAAGGTAGAGAAGGAACCTTTTTACCTTTTTCCTAACTTAACATATTATATAGGTCAATTTCAAGGAATAGAAAACAAATAACTCAAAAAATTGTTCTTAAGGTGTTACGAGTCAAAATATTTCCATAAAAGTTCTTCTGGAAAATTGTTTTATTTTTTACACCTTATATTCCATGTTTAACCACTAGGTAAACTCGTTTTTATCTTAATACTATAATTAATTTTAATTTATTTTAGTAATATATTTTGGTAAAAATTTAAGTTGAACTTATTATATAATATAATTTTTTATTAAAAATAAAAAAATCTTTTTTTTTTCAAATAATTCTCACATAACTGGAATAATTTAATATAAAACTCATCCCGAAGACATGACATGAAATGTAATTTTTAAAGATAAAATGTTCTAATGTTTGAAATGTTTCTATATCTTAGTTGAGCATGAAAGTGGTTAAAATGAACTAAATTTGATTAAATGATAATATATATATATATATTTATATATCTAATTTTACTATAAAAATATTAAAAATATAATTTACCATATAAATTATTTAAATGAAAAGGAAGTTTTCAATTAAAACTCATTATTTTCACTATTCATCAAAAAAAGAAAATTCTAATAAAAATTAGAAAATAACCATAAGTTAATTTTGATATTATTATTTAAAAAATTATCTTTCTTTTTTAATATAATTTTTTTAAAAATTTGTAAAAATTAATTTTAAATTATGTGCGCCAAATGCGACTAAGCATCCTTTTAGGAAAATTTAATTTTATGAAATTATTTATTTTTTATTTTAAAAGACTATTATTATTAGTTATAATCAATAGAAGACAAATAAATGTGTGTCAAGTGTACATTTTAATATTTTAGTTAATCCTATTCATACCCCCATTCCAAAAACAATGAAAGAACTATCTTATCTAAGAATAATATTAATAGTATAATGTTGTTTAGTAAAACTCAGTCTTGCATGTAACATAAGATATAAAATAATATAATTATTGTATTTAACTAAACTAACTCATTATTTCATGAATTTAAATATATATAATAGATTTAACTTATTTTAAATATAAATATATCATAAAATTTAATGATTTTATATTATTTTGTACACATGGTATTCCCTATCATATACGCTATTGAATATGATGTTAACATTTTAAAATTTTGTATGTTAAAATGAATTAGGATAAACATAAGGTTTCATAGATAAAAAATAATGTATCATGATTTAGAAATACTATAAGTTATTTTTCATGATTATGTGTTTTACCCTTAAGATTTTTGTTAGTCAATATATGAATTTTTTTAGTCAATGGCATGAACCAGAAAGAAACATGTTAATATTGAATTTGATGAAAAATTTTATAATGAGAAACCAAATTGGAAAATTACTTGAGTGAAGGATGTGACGATTATACATAATTATTTATTATGGAACATGATTAATAATGTGCACCTTAACCTAATCCGAAACTCACCAAAGAAAAGACAGATAGAGTTCACTGAGTGTTCGAGTATGGAGACCATAGTGGAAAGAAGGATCAATTTATAATATATCAATAATGTATAGAATATTTCCAATATGGTATGTATCAAAAGAATAGGAATATTATTTTCATGTGTAAATTAAGGACACAAATCAATTAATTTTAAAGCAATGATGAAAAGTAAAGTTAACATAATAGATGAGAATAATATTACCCCTAAGGTATCATCGACTGTTGAATGTTTTAAATGTTAATGGTATGGGAATTAAAAAAGTAAATATCCTTAGGGGAAATAAGGTGATGATAATTTCAAGGTTCTATGTGTAAGGGTTATATTACTAAAGATTAAGATACTACTAATGACATATGATAGGAAATAATTATTAAGGAATAAGATGATGGAACCTTGTTAATGGTTTGTGTAGGAAGTGGGATGGTTGAAGTGACTATGTATTATAATTAAAGAACAAAGTAATTTTAGTTTTGGAATATATAAATAATTTTTAGTATAATATATTCATTAAGGATTTTGAATATAATATTTTTTTTATTTTTATGGAAATGTGATATTTTGATTATGGTAAAGATAACCCTTAATTTGTTCATGGAAATGATGTTGCAATAAAGATATGATTGATATGTATAAATTAAATGGAATATTATTGGGGAACTTGGAACTGATAAATGATTTGTGGAAAAATTGGTTCATGTTATCCCTGATTGAGTGTACAGATTTATTGGATTCATGGAATATATTGTATAATCTCTGGTTTTATTGAAGGAATAAGGAAACATGTATGTGTTCAATAAGGTTTCATGGTAATTAATGTTATCACCATGTTTCAAGAGAATTCATGAATAAGGTATTTATATATTATTTGTGATAATATTGTGCTACTTTATTATATTTGAGAGATTAATGTTATGTTTATTTTGACAAATTTAGTAAAAAAAACATTAATTTTTTTTTATTTTTCGTGAGGGTAATAAGGTTAACCATTTTTGAAATTATTTCTGTTGAACCTTGAAAAAGGATTTATAGATTATTATTTTGTTTTACCATATGATTATTTATGAATTTTGGATAACATTTTATAACCAATTTTTTAAAAAGATAACTAAATATTCACAAAATGACATATCATTACATTTATGAATCATATGTTCCATTAGCACTTTAGGCATAAAAACCATCATTTTATAGAGTAATAGAGGAAGTGGAAATTGATTCAGGCACAACCAATGGGTGATATTTTTCTTATGAAAAAGAACAAAATCAAGTAATCATATCTTTCTGTGAAAATTTTTAAACTTTTGGAAAATGATCTTAAAATAATAGGTTTTATTATTATCATCATTATTATGATTATAATAAAATTTTCACACCTATTTGGTTTTTGGTATTGTGGTTGTTAACCTTCCCTATATCATCCATGATATATTGATAAATTATCTTTATTACTTAATATGAAATATTTAGTCTTTTCTTCCTTGACCAAATCTTCACTTCTAACGTATATTTCCTATGTGGAAACTTAGTTACAAGTTAATTTAGGTAACCTTTATTTATCAAACATTTCCTTTTCAATTGAATTTTTTATTATTTATTTTTATGATGTGGGTTTCTATGAAGGAATTTTAAAATGATAAGCCTTTGAAGATCATAGTGATTTTAAAGGGATAAATTCATTTTAATTGGGGTAGAATGTTACACCTTGATATTTTGTGATATATTTATTTTCAATTTTTTTTTAAAATTTTAGATATTTTTCATTACACATCACTCTTATTTTAGATGATGTTATATGTAATATAGGGTTCATATTTTACTATATGTAATACGAAATTTATCTTGCATTAAACATAACACTGAGTTTAAAAGAAACGTGAAATATTATTAAAATATTAAAATTTAATATGATATTAATAACCTAGTGATTGATGTTTTGGGTATAAATAATATTAAATAAATTACTAAAATATGTGATTTAAATAGGTATATAAAATTAATTCTTTGGTGACAATTTATTTAAAAATGATAATAAATGAAATCTTTTTCTGAGAAACAATTTTAATGAAACAAATGAGTTTCACATTAATATATTAAAAAAACCAATTTTGGTGAATGATTTTAATAAAATTTATATATCATTTATATTCAATATACTAACTAACATTCATGTTTTGTGTTTTATAGATAATAGATATAATTCAATCCAATTTTCTGCTTAAAAATATTTTTTTTCTTTTAAAAAACATTTTTGTTTCCTTTTTTGGCACATATTTTAAAAATATTTTTTCAAAACCATTAGATTTAAAAAAATAAATTTTTTAAATTAATATATATAACTAATCATAGGGTGAATATTTTATATTTTTTTGAAATGTTTAATTTTTTGATGAATAGTGGAAAATCATGAAATTTTACTAAAAACGACTTTTCGTTTATATTATATATAAAGTTAAATTACATTTTAAATGGGGTCTATTGAAAAATTATTTCAATTATATATATATTAATAATATATTTTTCATTATAATCATTTTCATTTTGAATTTTGGTATTAAAACTTTGTAACCTTTTGATCATTTTTTCGTTGAAAACCTACTTTCTCATGGCATCTATGAGATTAATTTTAAATTAATTTTTTCCACTAATTTTAATGAAATTTTAAAAAATGTTTTAAATATCTAGAATCAATATGTTTTATATTTTCTAATATGTTCAAATTTATTTTTAACCAAATTTAACAGTAAAAACAATTAATTTTATTTACTACGGTTAAAAATGTGTTTACGGGGGGATAAATTAAAAGATAAGGGTTAAAATGGACTAAAAAAATTCCATGAATTTTATTTTATGGAAATATATCGACCATTTAATTTCTAATTATTTTTGATAATCCAGCTTGGATCCTTTTTTAATGAGAAAAATGTGGTTATACAATTTTCTTTTCAAATAATTATATGGGTTCTACTCACCTAACTTATAAAAGGCCACCCATATCCTCTCTTATTAATAGATTAAAACACTTTTCTAGAACAAAACCTACCAAAATATCTTTTAATCCTTCATATTATGATCCTAGAATAATTATTTTGGGTATAAAGTCAATATAGAAAGGATTTTGGTGCGAACATATGGAAATTACTTGAAGAAGAGGTAAGATTCTTCAATGAGTGCTTTTATTTTCTTTCATCACCAACCTCATAATATTATTATAAAAACATGATGATATAATAACCAGACTCTATTAAATATAATTACATATTTATATGTTATGTTCATGACCTAATACCTTCTCCGCTTCCATCAAATGGGTTATGAAATTATCATTCATGTGTACAATGGACTACTGCCTCATGAACGAATGCAATTAGTTTTTCCAAAAACACCCCTCATAGTTACTTATGATGATGGATATAAATTATATATATCACATTAAAAAAATAAAAATAAATTTGTATTCATAAAATAATATATAATTTTTTTAAATTTCAATTTAGTATAGGGTATGATAATATTTTTCATGTGTACGACAGACTACTGCCTCGAGAAGCGAAGTGATTTGTTTTAACTAATGATTTATATTGAAGATAAAAAGGGTCAATATATGTTATATAAATTAAATAATTATCATATTAATGAACTATATTTAATTATTTAAATATATTATATCATTTTATTTCATAAAGTTTCACTCACTAAATAATGATAATGTTGTTTGTTTACCTGTGGACTATCTCTTTCACAATGTAACTCCACTCTATTTACATCACCACAGCAGATGGATAATATGTTTAAGTATATTTAAAGAAATTATATGGTATTTGTGATATTATTATAATTATTTAAATATAATATATTACTTACCATGTTTTCATAATTATTTTTTAAAAATGGAAACATTACTCATGCGTATGTACGACCTATAGTCTACCTAATCATAAAACACTTCATTTCTCAAAACCATATTTCATGATTGGTATTAAAATTATAATTTATTTATAAGTATTATAATTTTTTAATTATTTTTATTTGTGATATTATGTAACCATGATCAAAGTAGTATGAAATGAAATAACAAATGAAAACATAAATGAAAAATAAAGTGGTTATTACCGAAAACGTGACTTTAACATGGAATTGTTAATAAAAGTGTAATAAAGTAACACATGTAAGTGATATATGTATGATATATATAATTATGGTTATTTAATAGATTTATAATAAAATTATATTTATTATACAGGAGCATTGAACGTGTATGGATGAAGTTGAGAATTACGGAAATTGATTTCTATCTCACTTTTTAATTTTGTGAGAATCATGAAATATTCACCACATATTTATTTTAGGTAGTGTATATAATTCCAATGAATTTGTTTTATTATTATTATTATCATAATATTTATTTTTATTTACATGTACATTTTATAATCTCTCTTTCAGGGGGTTTATGGTTCAAAGTTACCAAAGTGGTAAGTGATTTTTGTCTCTATTTTCTTACTTTGAGACATATATTATGTTATGATCCTTTCTTATTTTATGAAGTGTATATACATACCCTTTGAAATATAATATCATGAATTTATTTATACTCATGATATTTCAATTTTCACTTAATTATATTGTATCACGGGTCTTATATTTCAATTCTATGAAAGTGGTAACGATATTATATTACAATCTCATCTTTTATTGAGATTGTTCATGATTATGTTTCAAGGGAAAAAATATTATAATACATCTCTCAATGAAATCATTAATTTTATTCACCTATTTTTACCTCATTATAACACATATTTTTCCTTAATTTTCCTCTCTTTATATACCAAAGAGTTCATAATAATGTTTTTAATAAAATTGTATTTATTTCTCTCTTCATTCAAAAACCTATTTTGCTAAAAAAATTGTTTTCTATAAGTGTTTTAATTAATGTTTTTTACATTATATAATTGATTTATTATATGAAATTTTACCCATGTTTTATTTTTTTTACAAAATATTGTTAAAGGAATCTTCACATAGTATTCCAAACAATATTGATTTGTATCTTACAAAAAATGTGAATAGAATATTTATTTTTCTACATGCACAACATGAAATATATTTCTTTATTTCATGACTGCATAATGATTGAAATATCCATTTATAATTTCTAATTATCTTTCCAAATAAAATTATTTCTTTAATATTTGGGATTTTTTTGTTTAAATGATTTCAAAGTGAAAAGTATTTTGAAAATGTTTTATGTTTTAAAATTAATTTTTAAACAGAAAGAATATTTTTCTAAATAAGTGTTTTAAATGATTTATAAATTTAACTTTATATGTTTTAAATTTTATTTTCAAAGAAAATATTTCAAAATTTGTATTTTTTTTATAAAGGTACATTTAAAGAAAAGTGTTCTTTCTACAAAAATGGTCCATGTAATTTTTCAAAATAATTCTCCATCTAATATGGAATCCTATGATGTTACTTATAAGTAATTTGAGATATGATCAAAGGATACTATATTTATTATTTCTATAAATGGTTTATCTTAATATGAAAATATTTTTATGAATCTTTCTTTTCTTCCATAGGTTATACAATGATAAAAATATTATGAAAATTGCTTCTTTTCAAAAGTTATGCTATGTTGAAATAATGAAATGATTATGAAACCTATCACTTTTTTACGAGTTATGATATGATGAAATGTTTATGAAACCCATTTCAATTTGTGCATTATGATATATTTATTTTTTTGGTCTTTTGACACACATAAATATGATTTTCATTATAATACGGGTGATACATATATCTTTCTCAAATGCATTGGGTAAATATTTATATCTCATGATATAGACATGATTGGAATGAGGAGTGAAACCTGTTAAATAAAGATCTTTTTCCTCTATGATCTTCTTAGGAGGGAACCTTGACTACAATAATGGTTTGGGGAGTGAACTCATGCCACTTTGATATCGTAGAAGTGATCCTTGAAAAATATAGATATAATTTTCAATGATTATGTGTATAAAAAATCCCTAAATTATACCAATATTAACCCCTTATGGTTCATATTCTTTGATTTCATTATGATTCATGTCTTATGAACTTCCAATATTTATGAAACAACCCAAGATTATTATATCTGATATGAAGGGTTTTTTTTTCAAATGGTATGATCATTTTATCATACACTTATCTTCATGATATACTTATGCATCTCCCTTGTTTACTCTTGTTGAGTATTTGAGCTCACCAATTCTTAGGTTTCATTTCCCCAAGTTATAAAGAATGGTTTTAAAAAGGTTGTGTTAATAAAGAGTACGTAAAGTGGTGATATTTATGGGAGACCTTGAAGATATGTTAGTAATTAAGATTATTAGGTTCCATGTTTCCAAAGGATGTAAACTATTACAGTCCCCAGAAGTTTGTTTGTGAAATGTAATGAATATTATTCAAAAGAGACTTTATATCCATGAATTATAATCCTCTTTCACTATAGATACTTTTCATTAAATATAAATAACATAACAAAATAACTGTCATGAACAAGTATCCTCAACACTATATGGATAACTTGTAATATACTATGTATATCTCTAAACATTTATAAGATTGGATTTAATTTTGGATATCAATAATTGTGGGTCAAAAAGGAGGATATTCAAAATACATCATTTCATACAAGTTATGGACACTATGAATTTATAGTGAAAATATTTTATCTTAAAAATTCCCCCACAATATTCCTGTATTTCGTGAATAGTGTCTTTTGAGATTACCTTCATTAGGTTGTGGTAGTCTTTATAGATGATACTTTTATTAATTTATAGATAATGTAATATAATTAAGATCACTTGAAAATTTTAATAAATACCCTGAGTGTGGAATCTATTTATGAAACATTTTCAAATTTTTAATTCTAGCTTTAGAAGATTTTATTATTGGGTCATATAAACACAAGTGAGGGTATATCCATAGATCTATTAAAGAATTTAGTTATTTAATGTTGGTAAATAAAACCACTATTACCTATATCCACAGTTTTCTTGGTTTGGAAGTATACTCTTGGATATTGTTTTGGTAATTTCTCATGATTTTCTAATCCACCCACTTAGTTAACTCATAAGTCTGTTCAGTTATTTTGGATAGATGAATGTAAAGAAAATTTCAAGTAAAAATAGATAAGGTTAGTTAGTGTACCAGTACTTACATTACCTTGAATTTTTGAAGGGTTTTTATATATAGTAATGAATTAATGAAATAATTAAAATTATTTCTCGGGAATAATGATATGGTGATATCATATGCCTCATACCGATTGAATGCTAATGGAAAAATTTACTAAACTCATGATTTGAATTTTTCGACAATAAATTTTTCATTAAATATTTAAAGGAAATATATTTATAGGAAAAGGTTTTACATATAAACTTATAATAAAATTATAAAATATATTTTGACGTATAAATATTTTAATAATCTCTAGAGAATATGGTTGGAGAAGATTAAATATTTTGACTACACAGTATATTAAGAACTTGGAAAATCAAAAAATATGGAAGATGTTGTGATCCTAAAGGATCATGGTAGCTTATCCATGTTTAGGATAAAAAAAGATACAATATTTCTATATATGAAAAGGGTTGATCCTAGAATATTGAAGAAAGGGGTGAAATATTATATTTCTCAAACTATTATTCAACAACCGTTTGATGTGATTATTATAGAGGTGTAGAAGGTATATATGAAATTACAAAAGAAGGTGAAAAATGTTCATATGTTAAATTTTGATTGTTGTGGGACTATATGGTTGATTAACTGTGTATTTTTTCAATCCCTAACATATTTTAAGGAGTTAATGTATGAAGATCAGATTTCACTATTATCTATTCACAATGGAAGTAAAAAGATATATACAGATCATAAAGGGAATTTTTAGTGGGACAACATAAAGATAGATTATTTTGAGTTGGTTTCTTAGTTATTTTTATGCTAGAATGTACAGGATGATATAAAAATGTAAAAGGGTATGATACAATCATTACCAATACCAGAATATAAATAGGAAAACATTATCATAGATTTTTTTCATTAGACTCCCTAAAACATGAAAATGGAACAATGAAATATGGGTTATAGTCTGTCACCATATTAATTCATCACACATCATTTCTATTATATAATATCTATCTATATACCATGCTTCCATAATTTATATTAATGAATTCCTAAGGATGCATTGGGTACCAAATTCTATTATATCTGATCGGTATCTGAGGTTTACCTTGAAATTATAGTTAAGTCTTCAGTAGGATTAACATACAAAGATGAGTTTCAGTATGGCGTATCCTCCTCAAATATATGGTTAGTGTGAAATAAAAATTTACACCATAAAAAATATTATAATATATGATTCTATGAATTTCAGGGATGGTTGAGATCAATTCATTCCTCTAGATGAGTTTCTTTACACAAATAGATTTTAATTTAGCATTTAGAGGGTCCCTTATGTAGTTATCCATGGAAATAAATATATAAATAAAACCTTTTGGGATTATATTAGTGAAATAAATCTATTATTTCCCTAGATATATGAGGATAGGATTGATAAAAGAAGAGACATTTAGTATCTCATCAAGATTTCTCAGAGTGGATAAGAAAGTTAGTCTGCCAATCATTGGTGTGACTTGGAATTTGAAGTTGGTGAATTTTTTTTCTAAGATTTTATCCATGGTAAAAGGTTATATGATTTATAAATAACAGACATATGATCCCTAGGAATATTTTCCCTTTTATTATTCATTATTTTGTAGGTATGGTAGCACAATTTTTGCCTCTTTCACTAAAGCTCTCTCAAGTTCATGATGTGTTCTATATATATCTTTTGAGGAAGTGAAATCCTAATCCATCACATTTATTAATCTCAAAATACAGAAACCTATAAATTAATATTTATTATGGGGGAAAAATATAACTCTGGTATTATAAAGACAAAGTACTATATAAAAGGACTACTAACCTGGTGATGGTTTTCAAGAGAAATCATATATTCAAAGAAGCTACATGGGAGCTCTATGATGAAATGAAATAATGAAATGATCAATTTTCATTGAGAGTGAAAAATTTTGGGGGATAAATTCATTTTAGGTGGTGGGGTATAATTTAACACCCTGATATTTTATGAAATACTTTTACTTTGAAATAAATTTAATTACTTCGATAGATTTCATTATAGACGAGATTGAGTTTAAACGAACCATGATATACTATTAAAATATTACTAATTAAAGTGAGATTTATTTCCAAGATTTGGTATTTCAAGGAATGAATAAGACTTAATAAATTACAAAAAGATATTATTTACACATTATTAATATGAATTAGTTTTTATCTATAAATTATAAATGAAAATAAAAATCATTTGTAAGCAATGAAGTTATTTTCTATAAAATATTTTTATACCTACAATGTACTTTTATATTAATAAATTAAATTATCCACTATTAGTGAATTTTTTTTTTGATATATATATATTATATTTATTCCAATTTTTTAAACACGTTTAATATTTTTCAAGGCATGAAATAATATTAATCCCAATTTTATACATAAAAATTTATTTTTTTGAAAAGTGATTGTCATCACTTGTTGTTTTCTTATTTTAAAATTAATTTATTAAACTTATAAAATTGAATTTGATAAAATGTATTCCATATTTGGAATTAGGATGTTCAAATTTGATAAATAGATCACTTTTTTGTTCAATATTAATAGTAACTGTGGTAAAATTTATCACCTCAGCAAAGGGTAAATCGGTTTAATCTAGGTTGAAAATTAGTTATAAAGCCATAATATTTCATCATAATTTTTATTTGAAAATTTTTATTCAACCCTTATCACCTTAGTCTTGAAATTATGTTTTTTAATGGATATTATTCAATGAAAATGACTTATATAATATTTAAATAAATTAAAATTACAAAATTTCATTGTCTTAGTTTTAAATATCTCTTATGTGTACACATAGGGTAAAAATAATTTTATGAAAGAATATAAGTGTCTATTTCTATATTAATTAACTTATATTCATGATATAAATTTATTTCAATTTTTAAATAATTATATAATGACCATAAATTCTTATTCGAAAAGTTTGTATTATTTCTCAAATTAATATAAAAAATATAATAAATGACTTTAAAATACTAATAGTAATATAATGTGAATAAGTTAAGGTTTTACATTTTTTTTGATTATTATGACATTGGATTTTTATTTTAATGAATTATATTCGAATTAAAACTTCTTATATACGTCTTTTAAGTCCAATTAAATGAATAGTGTCTTAATTGGCAATAATAAAATTTTATGATAATAAATTTTTATTAACATATATAAAATTAATTTTTTTAGAAGAGGTAAATTAGGATAATATGTGGTTTAAAATGGAATAAATATCCAATTTATAGGAGACATAGAACCATATTACTGGAGAATGGCTGTAATATATTTTAATCTTTTAAAAAATTTCAATGTTACACCTTCCCTTAATTATAAAAGGGAACCCACCTTTCTCTTATTCAAACTATATTGAGCCATATATCTCAACCAAAAACTCCCTTTTTCTCTTATAAAATCACCTATACACATTATAGAGGTTCTGGTACTTCCAAAATACAAACCTAAGAGCCCTTAAGAGGATATATAAAGGAGTTATTATATAGAATAAGTTACCATCTTAATCGATTAATTTTTCTTTACTTACTATTTTACCTCATATAAATATATTATATTCTTTATAAAATAATAAATTAGTTATAATTAATATACTTAATTGTTATTATGATTATGAAACCACCTTTATTAACAATCTTTCTATCTAATGAGTTGTGAAAATATTTCTAGTGCTTACGTAGGGACTACTATTTCAATATATTAATACAATTCATTTATCATAACAATATTTTATAGATGTGTATTATGATAGATTTAATGTTTATATATGATTTTTTTGACATAATTTTACTTCTATAATTATAATATTGTACCTAACTTCTTACATTTGGAACCATTGGAAATGATAACGTCGATCATGGGTACATATGGACTACCACCTCTATGAAACGGTGTGGTTAATTTTTTATTAATGTTTTATTTGTATAGTAATAAGGATAAACGTTTTAATTTATAGTTATATATATATAGTATGAATGATTATGAACATATATATAATGAATATATATGATATTAAAATCATTTTTTGTATTATATTAGTGATGGATCCACGATCCAAAAATAATTACCAAAACTACCTAACCAGAACATACATGAAAAATGAAGTAGGTGCCATACAGAATAATAATTTTAAGAAAGAAATGATAAAAAATGGGTAATAAATTTCTATAAGTAAATAATATATGAAATTATATACATTAGTATTTTTATTTAATATATTTATAATCAGTCTATTTTTGTTATACATGAGGCCCCACCATGTATTAATGAAGTTCAATATATGTTTAGAGTTTTTCATCTCACTTTTATTTCTATGAGTCACATGCCATATTCACCGCTTTTTTATAATATGTAGTGTATATATTACATATAAAAATATTTTATGTATAATATTATAATTTTTATTGGTATTTATAGATCTATATATTGTTATTTTTTTCAGGGATCTTATTATTCAAAAATTTCTAAAGTATTAAGGGTTTTATGTTAGGATCTCAATGTTTATTGGGTTATTTATGATTAAGTATCCGATGATGAAATCCAATAATATATATCCCTAGAAACTCATGAATTTTCTTATTGTATACTAATTTTATAATAATACATGTTTGAGTTTCAACTTCATCACTTTTTGTACACAAAATACTAAAAATATATTTTTAGGTGAAATCGACATTATTTCTCTCTTTATTTGAAAATACATTTATATTTAATATCTTTTTAATATATTTTTTAAAAGATGGTTTGTAATATTCTTCTATGGTTTTTATAGTGATTTTTAACCATTTTTATATTTTTTTACAATATTTATTTAATATAAAACTTATTTTTATTTTTTGAATGGTGTATGTTTTTTTTATTTTTTTAAAAATGTATAAGTCAATGTTATTAAACTTATATGACATGAGAATAATTTAATATTGTCATTAATTCTCAGTTTTTGGAAACACCGTATACATCTATCCATGGTTCTTTTAAAAAAAATTCCATTATATTTTTAGAATTTTTTAATTTTAAAAGCGTGATTTCAAAATGGAAAGCTTATTTTCCTTAATATTGTTTTAATGATATTTATATTTATTAAAGAGTATAACACTTGATAAAAATAATTCTCTATTGAGGATATGATTCAATGGTACCATCCTTATTATTTATATGGATTTTTTTTTATCAAAATATGTTTATGAAACCCATTTATTTTACATGGGTTATGCTATGATTTAATGATGAAGTGTTATGGATCATATTCCTTTTATATAGGTTACGATATGATGAAATGTTTGTGAAACCCATTTCTATTAAATGATTCTAATATGATGAATTTTTTAGGATATTATGGAACACATATGTATGATAATCATTATGCGATGGGTGACACCTATATCTCCCTCTAATGTATTGGGTAAAGATCTATACCTCATGAGATAAACAAGACTAGAATAGTGTGAGATCCTAGTCTAGTGACAGAATTTTTCCTCTATGATAGTATTTGGAGTGAACCTAGAATACTTTTATAGTTTTAGGAGTGAAACTAATCCATAATTAGAGTATTTGAAATAGTATTTTAATTCCAAGGAAATTATTTTCTTTATAAATGTGTTTTACAAAATTCCATGTCTTATGAAAATGTTATTCTTCCATGGATTATTTTATTTGATTATTTTTTATTAATGTTTGATGAGCTATCATGATTTATATCGTGAATCAAGATTATGATTTATGATATGAATGTTATTTTTTTAATTATCATGCTCATTTTATCATACCCTTATGTTATTGTTATGCATAAGTGATCATTGATATCTCTCTTATTTACCCTTACATTACATCTAAGCTCACCCTTTATTATATTTTATTTCCATAGGGTATAAAGTATGACATGTCTAAAAAGAGTTCTAGTTATGATGAACATAGTGGGTGATTATATAGATCTTTTATGAAATTTTTGTTTAAGTGTCTATGTTAATAAAGGCACCAGGACTATATGATTTTGGCATGTATTATTATGTTATGTACTGAATTTTCATTAAATGTGATTTGATATACATATATATGAAGAGTACGGGTTTCTATAGTTGGTATTAAATAAAGGATTAGTTAAACTTTATAATCTAATATTAAATATACTTAGTGAGATCCCTAGGTATAAGTGTTAGTATAGGACTACATTTTAAGGTGTTGATAATGGTCATAAATGACGTAAGTTACACTTGAGGAGTCATAGAAGAAGGGGTTAGGATTAAACCATCCTATAAATAATTTTTCATCATTATGTGGTTTTCTACTGTGATCATTACTTCCCAAAATATTTTTTCTGTTGTAGTATATGGATGGAACATGAATGAATCATGTTAATAATGAATGAAATGAATAATGTAATGATTTTTGTCATTTGAAACTGAATGTTATGGGGGATAGAATGAAAAATCATATTTATATGATCAAAAAAATTGTTAATATATGAATCATACAGAGCGTCCAAATGAGAAAGAAGGGAATAATTTTTTCTTTATTCCTTGATGATGAAACATCCATCTTATTTTAGTTGGTATAATGATCCCATAGTTTATGAGCAATGAATCGGTACTATTGAAAATATATTTTTAATTTTACATAGTTTGGAAAATAAGAATTTTCTTTTTGACGATTAACATTTATAAGGTAAATCAGATTAATAGTGGGATTTTATCATGAAAATGAAAAACCATGAATACATAGATTAAATAGAGTGGGATAAGTTTATGAGATAATTTTTTCAATAGAAATATTCCTCAGATTCTTCACTTGAAAATAGAGATGGAAATTTTTTTATATTAAAAAAAGAACTATGACTCTATTTGTACCTATAAGGAAAATTTTATAAGAACTGAAAGTTACACTTCTCTCATTACCATCTAACTTGAAATTAAGGATGACTAACTCTTTAGTCGATAAAAACCTAGTTAATAGAGGAAAGTATCCATAGGGGACATCAAATACCTCTGAATAAATCATTCGATATACCATTGAGGTGGACAAAGAGTTTAGAGTTACCCATTGATATCATAGTTTTGATATGAAATGAAATTATCACTAAAAATGAATTATAAAAACCACATAGAGAAAAATATGAGATTTACAATATGCTTAATGTGTGGAAGTAAATATATAGGAAAGGGAACTGGTAAATGATACATGTGTGGGAAGGACGGTCACTGGGAAATTGAATCCCAATGTGATTGGAATATGTTAGATAATGATTTGAATAGGGAGAAATTACCCTAGAATGAACCACCCACACTGTAGTATTTTTAATGAAATAAGTATGAGAATTAGGGAAACCAATGCCTAAATATGAAGGCTATTGACAATGATAGATGTAAAAAACCTCTAAATCCCATAGAAAAAGGGGTATCTCAAACGATCATTTTTTGTGATAAGGGGTATGATAATGAATTTTTGAAAGGTATACTTATAATCCACTATAAAAAAATAATGTATTATTTTATTTGGGATCTACCCACTCTTTTATATCTAAATATTTTTCCAAGGTATCACTTTACCTCCCCATAAATTTTATATTGAGATAGTAGTTAAAACACAAAGTTTCAGGATGCTCGCATCTCTTGTCTATGATTCTTCTTAGGTTGAAGATTTTGGGAAGGTATTTCCTACAAAATTTTGTTATTCTCCCTTTAGTTGAGAATGATGTTATACTTAAAATATACTTGATTTATTTACATAAATACCAAATAAATGAATAATTAAGTGAATTCATGTTTTATATTTCAAACCAACCTATTATCATATATTAACGTGATGATAAATTTGAACAGTCAATGGAATCAATTTCCATTGTATGGGTATTTAATCATATTCAAAAATGTTTTTACCTCAAATGGTTAGAGGGAAACTCAACCTTAAATAATCCATATAGAATAACCCAGAGTGATTTATAGAAACTAATGAAGAAACTCTAAGTGAATCTTAAAAAGGTATTCATGCTGCCAAGTGTATCACCGTGGGGTTCATGAGATATTTATGATAAGAATAAAGATGGAAAATTTTGACTTCGTATTTATTATTGAGAACTTAACAAAATCTATATAAATAATATTTATCCTTTAACCTATATTTATGACTAGTTTGATTAACTTTGAAGGGCTCAATATTTTCTAAATATTGAACATTCTTCTAGATATTATGAATTTGCCTCCAAGATGGATAATATTCCCAGGATAATAATGCATAAATGTTATGTAGACTATGAATTGATTGTGATTCGATTTGGTATTACTAATGTCCCTAGTATCATTATGAATATAATAGACAATGTTTTTAAATATTTCCATGGTCATTTTTTTGTAGTATTTATAGGTGATATTATATTATATTTAATGAGAAAGGAAGAGATTTAAGTTCATATGAGAGTTGTAATTAAGCACCAGAGTAAGGAGATAATTTATTAAAAATTTACCAACAATGAATTATGGATTAATTAATTTTCATTATTGGGTTATATAATATTATGTGGGGGATTATCAGTTGATCTATAAATGATATAAATTATTAAATGTTTTCATAAACCAACCAGTATGAAAAAAATCCAAATATTTCTTGGTTTGTATGGATATAATTTGTGGTATGTGGAGAAATTATCTTGACTATCTAATGAAATATCTATGTTAACTCATAAGGGTGATAATTTCCGTTGGGAGAATGAATTTGAAAAACATTTCAAGGAATCAAAAAGATTTTTAGTCAATAAACCTATTCATGCTTTACCTTGTAGTGGAGAATTTTTTTAAATCTACCGCGATACAACAAAGAATAGTGTGGGAAGCATTTTCCTGAAAAATGATATGGTGATAGCATATACCTCACACTAATTGATGGTTTATGAGAAAAAAATTCTCAACTAATTATTTAGAGTTGGTTGTTATAATTTTTCATTAAATTTATGGAGGTATTATTTTTAAGGATAATGGTGTGATATATATGCAATTTTTAAAAGTTTAAATTATATTTTCACTAAAAAGAGTGGTATACGTTCCAGAGAATATGGTTGAAACAGATTAATGATTATGAAATATCAATACATTACCACATTGGGAAATTAAATATAGTGGTTGATTCTCTAATATTGAAGGATCAAGCTAGATTATAAATTTTGAGTATCAAAAATCTATTATTTTTGTATTTTTAAAGGATGGATCTTGAAATCCTGATGGAAAGGGGGAAATATTTTCTTTCTAAAATGAGTTTTCAACTATCTATCCTAGTGATCATTAAATAAGAGAAAAATAAAGATATCGAACTAAAAAAGAAATTGATTTTTTTCCAAATTTAATCCTAGACTATGATGGGATGATAAGGTTCAAAAAAATTGTATGTAGTTTTTCCATACCAGATTTGAAGGAATTGTTGGATAAATATTTTTTTTCACCATTCTCAATTTATTCGGAAAGAGTAATGATGTATAAAGATCTAAAAGGGTATTTCTGATAAAACAACATGATGAGAAATATTGATAAATATGTATATCAGTGTCCGGTATTTTAGAAAGTTAAAAATAATGGACAAAATTCTAAGGGGATATTACAATCATTACACATACTAGAATAGAAATTAAAAACTATCACTGTTGTTTTGTCTTAGGACTCCCTAAAACAAAAATATGGTACAATTCTATATGGGTTCCGGTCAATATCCATAAATAGTTAGAACAATTAATTTTTATTCGATAATATTTATATTTGGATCAAGTTTTTAGATTTATGTTATTCATGTGGAATGATTTTATGGAATATTATATTCCTTTTCATTTGATCTGTATTTGCGGTTTACCTTGAATTTCTGGTGATATTCACAAAATGATAAAGACATTGAATTGAGTTTTAGTAATATTTATAATAATTTTAAATATAGTAATTATAAAAGAATAATTAAAATTCAATAGGATAATTTGAGATCATGTTCTATGGATATAAAATGTGGTTAGGATTGAATCATTTTTCTAGTCATATATTCTTATAATAATAGCTTTAACTCAATAATTTAGATGGACCCTTTTGAATATATTTATGGAAATACATGTAGAAATATAATATGTTGGTATGCAATTGGAGAAAAAAAGCTATACGAACTGGATTTAGATAAATAAATGACATTTAAATTTTGATCAATACAATATCACATCAAGACCATTCGTAGAATTGTTATCTTGACAATAATTAATGTGACCTAGAATTTGGTGTTGGTGATAAGGTTTTTATATGAATTTATCCATGGAATAATGTTATGTGATTTCGAATGAATGGAAAGATGATCCCAAGGCATATTATCCCTTTCAATATTATTGATCTATTACGAATGTTATCTTACTTGTTGGCCCTCCCATCAAACATCTCTCAATTTAATGATATTTTCCAAATATATATTCAGATTTAGTTCTTACCTAATCCATCAAATTTACTAAACATAAAGAAAATTCCACTGAAACAAGAGAATTATTATGATGAAAAAATAGTATATTTTTTATATCCTTGAGATAAATTAGAAAATAATAATACTAATCGCATAGTGAATGTTCTCCGAAGAAATCTCTAATTTGAAGAAGCTATAATGGAACCCAGGGATGTAATGAAGCAAAGATATCCTAATTTTTTTTATAGTGAAAAATTTCAATGGTGAAATTAATTTTAATGTCCTAGAATGTAACACCCCAATATTTTATGAAATATATTTTTGCAATTTAATATAATTTATTCAATAGCATGTATTTTACACAACACCAAGTTTAAACAAATTATGCTATAATATTAATATATTATTGCATTTCCTTATAGTTGGATTGTTCGGTATGAATATGACCAACTAAATAATGATAAAAAAGTTTTACATATTACTAATAGTAATTCATTGGTTATCGATTAATTATAAATGAAAATAAAAATCATTTGAAAGTAAACGTGATATTTTATAAAATTTATTTTAGGCGCATAATGTGATTTTAATTTAATAAACTAAATTCATAACTATCTGTGAAATATTTTAAATATATATAAATATATAATAATTTTTTTTAACATTAATTTAATATTTTTCCAGTTATGGGATAGGAATAAACCAATTTTTCTGTATAAAAATGTATTTTTCTAAAAACCATATTTGTTCATGTGTTGCACGCTTATTTTTAAATTAATATATTCTAGTTATTATAATTTAATATGATAAAATAGGTTACATATTTGTAATTAAGATGGTAAAATTAAATAAATAACCCATTTTATTTTTAGTCAATATGAATAGTAACCATGGTAAAATATATCACCTCGCTAAAGGGGAAATCAAGTAAATCATGGTTTAAAATAAGTGACAAGGACATTATTTTTCATCCTTACTTTTATCAGATGAATATAATTAAAAATTTATCACCTTATGCTCGAAATTGAGTTATTTCTGTGAAAAAATTACATGAAAATGATAAATATAATATTGAAGTCAAAGAAGATACAAAATGTCACTCTCTTAGTTTTAAATATATACCACGTGTCCACCTAGGGATAAAAGCAGGTAATGAATGAATATAAGCACCAATTATGAGACTAATTAAATTATATTCATTGTTTGAATTTATTTATATTTTTTATTAATTATGTAATGGCCTTAACTTTTTTCATTTTTGTATTGCAATTCAAATTAATCGAATAGTGTATAGATTGGGAATAATGATACATTATAAAAATAATACAGTATTAAAATATTTTAATATCATAAAAATAGTAAAATAGGATAATTGGAATATATTATGGTCCAAAATGTCATTAATATTCCATTTATAGGCCATTTTTAAACATTTATCTTGAGAATGACTTTAATATATTTCAATATTTTATGAAATCCCAATGATGCCCCTCCCAACAATTATAAACAGTAACCACTCATTTATCTTATTCACACCACTTTGATAATTATATATTTACCAAACTCTATAACTTTATCTCCTAAAATTCATTTATACATATTCTATAGGGTTTTATATTCTCAAAAGACCATCCCTAATGCCCTAATGAAGATATTTAAAAATGTTATTTAAAAGAAGAAGTAATCACCTTAATCGACCACTGTATTTTTAATTATATTTTTTACTTCCACTAATCATATCATATTCATTGTAAAATAATAACTTAATTATCATAAATATAGATAAATTTTATTCTTATTATTAATCAACCTTTATTCACCCTCATTTCATCAGATGTGAAGTTAAAATGTCGCTCGTACGAATGTATGACTTACCGTCTCCACATAGAAATAAAATTCATTTATTGTCACTGTATTTTATGGATGGGTATTAAGATGGATTTATTGTTGATATATTATAATTATTAAATAGTTTTATTTATTTATGGATAATATTATATCAACATTATTCCCTTCTAAATAGTTTTAAAATGATAACATCGATCGTGCATACGTGTGGACTATCACCTCAATGGAGTGATGTGATCCATTTTTCATTTATGTATTTTTTGGAAGTACATAAGGAAATATTTAATGAATATATATAATATATATGATATAATAATTTTTATAAAGTTGATTCATTATCGACTTTATTTTGTTCCATCCATCGAAAAATGGAAACAACTTTCTTGTGTACATATGACCAACAATATTCATGAATAATGAAATTAATTATTCTATTTAAATATTTTATCAATGACTATAAACTTGAATATAAGGAATATTTAGTACCATTGAGTTGAGTTTTGTGACCTTTGTTAATACCTTTTTTGGTATATTGAGTAGTTGGGTTATGTTTGGGAGAGTTTGGAATGGTTTTGGATTGTTTTGAAGGCCTTTTTAAAGCTACACAGTTTAAGAAAAGTTCGGGGAAAACATGAGATAATACTATGTAACCATGTGATATGAAACTATTTGGACAATAACATCTGTACGACTAGCTCATTGTTTGTGAAACAGTGGGTTCTAATAGTGAAGACCATTAATTTTTTTTTAAATACAGTTAGTCAGGATTTTCCCTAGCTCACCCATTCTCCTCCCATACTTATCCTATGTGGTAATTATTATTTTCAAGGGATTATTGTGCTCTCCGACTCATTTTGGATGGTATTTGAAGGCGTTTGAAGGTGGTTTGAAGGCAATTCATCGCAAGCAAGTCTTCTCTTTTGGTTTCTTTGTGGTTTCCTCTAGACATTCTCTTTTCCCTCTCTTGGTTTTCTAGATTTATATTTGTTTCATGTAGATATAGGTTTTTTGTATCCTTAGGTGATGTTATTTAGATATTTTATGATAGGGAAGGAGATCTAGAGTGGTTTTGGTGGATTGTTTTTCCAGATTGGCGGTACAATTGCTTGTGGGTTGATTTCACTAGAACCCTATATATATGTGGATTCTCTACCGATTCCACTTGGTTTGAGCTTGAGGACTTATTTGAAATTAATTTTTTTTGTCACACCTCGACCCAACAGGGCTCGAGCCGCGACTCCCCAAGCCCGCCTCCAATAGGCCAGGGGCTGGAAACTAGCGCCTAGTAGGCTATCACACACATGGGAGGCATTATCCTAAGGTACCTAGACACACACACCCACATAAAACTCCATGAAATAGTGCAGAGATATATAAAACTGAAAATAGAATGCATGTATACACTATCCCACAACCGGAGTACAACAGAAGTTCAAAAGGGAAAAACAGGGCCCACCAAAAGAAAACTAACAAGCACGTCCAACCTGCTCTGAAGAAGGGAAACATTGCCAGAAATACCTGCCGAAAAGCTCCCTCAGCACCGCACCGACAAACACCCCAGTCAGTCTCACTCACTCATCTCCGCCTACTCCGGGTCCTCCTAGGACTCCGTCGAAAGGCCTGTGATCTGCACAAAACACAAACATGTGCGGGAAAAGACCGTGCAGGGGTGAGTATAAACATACTCAGTAGGTGCCCCAAAACCAAAAACAAAAGAGAGAAATTGAAAGGCAACAGTCCGCTCATCCTAGCTAGAGGAAACCCAGACGAGAGGAAAACTCCATCTCATGACCACCCTCAGCTAACCACAACAAGTCAGCTCAACTCAGGTGTATGCCCATATATACACCTTGAATAATCCAGATATAATCATCTCACGCAACAAGCCACATGAGGTACCGACCTCAACACCATAAACTGTCCACCATAATGAGAGTATACTCCAAAATCACTGTCATCCCAGATGACACGCGCACTAGAGATACACTACATCGGGTCCCAATAAAACTTCTCAGACGCTCACCCGAGAGACCATGCTCGTCGGATACCGTCACTGAGGAAAACCCCACTAAAACAACATAACCACCAAACTTCTTGGATAGGGGATCACTCCTAGGGTCCTCTAGGGGATACCAAAACCCACTCTAGTAGACGAAGATCTCAAAGATAGGGGATCACTCCCCGGATCCGCTGGGGGATACCACGACCCGATCTGGCATTCATAGGTCTAACAGATAGGGGATCACTCCCAGGATCTGCTGGGGGATATCACAACCCGATCTGGCACTCGACAGAAACACTTCCCTCAGATAGAGGATAATCTCCCATATAAAGGTGGTCACGACGATACCGGATCCCTATCTAGTATAACTCGCGATGTAGGGGATTGAACCGACGATGCCGCAACCCTACCGTAACCACGTGCTGAGTAGAGGATCACATAACCAACGATACCACAACCCTACTATACACCTCATGCTGAGTAGGGGATCATATACCCGATGATGCCACAACCCTACTGAGCACAGATCACCGCATAGGGGATCATAATCCTGATGATGCCACAAACACTACAGGGGTAACCAGCTAGATATGGGATCGCCGCCCGTGAATAAGCTATCACAATGATACCAAGAAACCGATCTAGGAAAAAGATGCTAGAGGATCCCGCTCTGGGCCCACCAGAGGGATGACACAAATATAAAGTTTAAACATACCATCAAGAGGATCACAAACCTATACGAATGTTGTGATGCCAAATGAACCATCGTGGGAACGAACAAAGGGAGTACCCTCATCCACTGTTGGTCCAAAACATCACTAACCCAAGCGACCTACAACAACACCACACTGCGCACATCTAAGGCCAATAGCGAGGCCACCATCGTGTTCTACGCGAAAAAACACGCAGGATAGGCTGTTTACTCGCCCGAAACAGAGCACCAGTGAAAAAGGCACTATTCACCATAGCTAGATTGTGCGGGGCCCACACAACGATCCTGAAACCCATCGAGCAGACCATACCACATCGATCCCCTCGTAAAAACAAGCGGATTCGACTACTCGCACGTCAGAAACGGACACCTAGTGAAAAATGTACTATTCACCGATGCCGGCTCGGGTGGGGCCCATGCCTCGATTCCGAATTTCATCGAACGGATCACACCCTTGCGATCCTCTTGAAAAAACACACAAGATTGACTAATCATTCGTCAAAATCGGACTCCTGGTGCGAAAACTGCGTTTCTCCGCAAACGCCAAAAACCGGCATCGTGGGGCCCACACCCCGTTCTTAGTCCCAACACCCGAAAACCATCTCAAAAAGTCTATCATATCATCAGGGTCCCAACGCCACTGACAACACGTCATTCGGACACTCCGGGTAGAAGTTACAGCGGCCCAAAGTCGTAAAATAATAAAATAATATTATTTTATATGACGTTTCTAACTCCCGGGCCACGATCCTAAACCCTGAAACCCTGAAACCCACACCGGAGGGTTCGCCTCATCGTCAGGGATGCATCGCCACAAACAGAACGCGAATCTGACTTTTGGATTGCATGATATGGGGGTTTAAAGACCCCCCGTATGACAAAAAGAGGTCGGACTGGCCGCCGCTGCCGGCCTGCCCTGGCCGACGGCCCTCCGACACGCGGCGCACGGCGCCGTCGCACCAGGGCCGCACCGGCGGATCTTCCACGGACTGTCGGGGGCACCTCGGTGGTCCGTTTTGTGATCTAGAGGCATCTACACGACCCTCGGGACCCGATCTACACTGTTACGGCTTCAATTTGCAGGAAAACGCAGCAAAAACGGGATCGGGGGTTAAAACTCAATTCCACCTACCTCGCGGGCGAAACGTCGACGTTCTTCCTTAGATCTGCGCTCCAGAGCTTCCGTTGTGTGCTCCCGGAACGTCTGCCACTGAATTCTGAGCTCGTGGGCGCTTTGTTTTCTCAATTCAGCGGATCAGCGGCGAAGAACGGCGAAGAACGCCGAGAGGAACGATAAAGGGGGGGGGGGGGGTGCTGATATTTATATCAGCCGCCCACCGACGCCAAACCCGCCTCGGACCCGACATCCGATGCGAACAAAGGTAAGGTCACCCCAAGGATAAACACGCCCTTCTGAATGCAATAGCGGACTCTGATTTTCAATCCGAGACTCTGTTTAGAAGTTTACACCTCGCCTAGGGTAAACAGCATGTTCCAAACGCAACCGTGCCCTCAGATTTCCGTTTTGAGCTACCGTTTAGGAGATATCCCACCCCCACCACGTGCATAGTATAAAAATACTTAATATTTTTATAAAATTAATTCCAGGCACACCGGGCCTCAGAATCACACGTCGTCTTCGCACCTAGTTCTGGAATTATTCGCAGAAATATTCCAAAGTCTAACAGGGACAAAAAACCGAGTGGCTACATCCTCCCCCCTTAGAACTTTTTGTCCCTGAAAACCCATATGCACAAGGAAAGCGAATGGACTCTCAACTGGGTCTCCCACACCAGCGTGTTCGCCAACAAACACCCATGGCTGAACAAATAAGTCAGAGGGACTCATCCAACGCACCTGAACACTATCCGCTTTGGACGGAACTGACACACACACATGGTTTTAATCGCGTCACATAAACACGTATCGGTGGGGGGAAGAGCCCTCTTCATCATGCATTCGAAGCACGCAAAACAACACCCACACAGGGTCTTACCAACACCCTGAACAAACTCATGCAAGAAACAGAAAGGAAGGATACCACTAAACAGTGTCTATCAACTACTGCAGAAAGTAGAAATGACACAAGTCGTACCTCTATCCATCCACAGAGCCTCTGGGTCAATAGCCCCTAGGGCATGCATATGTCCTCACCCTCGACCACCAGCTCCCTGAGCTTGGCATGGACCACCAAGGGGTGGGGATGGTGGAAACTGATACCGCCTACCACCGCCTCCTGCTGCACTAGCTCTGTTACCGCGTCCGCCACCCTACGGACCTCCTTGCTCGAGACGCTGCCTCTGCCAAGTGGGTCCATCAACTGACTCCCTCTCAGCAGCACGACGAGTCGGAAAATCTCTAGTAAGATGTCCCCGACCATCGCAAGCATAACACCGCCTCTCCTGCAGCTCACCAAAACTGGCCTGCGAGACCTGTGAGCCCTGAAACTCAGATCGTCCATCCTGGGGTCGCCACCTAAAACGTCGACCACGTCCAGACCCCTGAGTCTGTCATCGGCTAACAGATGCCGATGTCTCAGCTCTCACATGCCCAGCACTAACAGGGGGAATCTTCTCATCCAGAAAGCTCTCCACCACTAATACTCGCTCCAGCACTCCAACATAGGTGGGTAGGCACAAAGAAACCACACCTGCCTAGATGTCCCTGTGTAAGACCCGCTCGAAGGTCCGAGCCCTAAAGAATGGGTCTCGAATCATATCCAGGGAGTAGAGCGACATGTCTGTAAACCTCACTGAGTACTCCGACACAGTCAGGCCCTCCTGCCAAAGCTATAGAAGCTCCTGAATCCACACTGGCCTCAGCATCACTGGATAGAACTCCTCCCTGAAGAGCCGCTCAAACTCTGCCCGTGTGAGTGTATCCTCATCATGGGACTGTGTCACCAAACTCCACCATCGCCCGGCGGAACCTTGTAGAAGGCTCGCTGCTAGGACCACCATCTGATCTAGAGGTGTCCTCACTAGGAGGAAAACTTGGGTGACTGCCTCTAGCCAGTCATTAGCTGCCTGGGGGTCTGGATCACCCCGAAACCTCAGAGGTCTCTGCCTCTAGAACTCATGAAGTGCACTCAACCTATGTGCAACCTCGTCCTGCACTACTGGCACAACCAGCTGCTCAACAGGTGGCGGCTCAACTGGCAGACCACCTAGATGTGCAACCTCAGAACCCACACACTGCTCCACAGCCTCAACATGGGGCGGGTCGTCAGCACAATCCTGTTGTGGAACCCTCGCTGGCTGTCTTCATGGAGGCATCCTGAAAAACATTCAAGACTCAACACAGTAAAAAAGTATATCTGGGGAGATGACTCCAGAAGGACATGGAAATACCCAAAAACCCAGTCCTATGTGAAGCATGTACCACTATGTCCCTGCGACCAGTGTACGAATGTTCCAAGTCGAAAGGCAGGTTATCAGAGTCTTGGTGTATGGATACGTCGGCCGCCGCACCAACACTAGAGTCTCTGGCCTGAAATTCAAGCTCGAAACACCCTAACACTGCCACTATGCAAGCCAAATCAAACACACAGCTAGACAAGCTATGCTCTGAGATCCCAAAGGTGAAACCTCCTCTGATACCACTCTGTCATGACCCAACCCAATGGGGCTCGAGCCATGACTCCCCAAGCCCGCCTCTAATAGGCCAAGGGCTGGCGACTAACATCGAGTAGGCTATCACACACAAGGGAGGAATTAGTGTAAGGTACCTATACACATGCACCCACATACACCTCCATGAAACAGTGCAGAGATATATAAAATTGAAAAGAAAATGCATGCATACACTATCCCACAAACAGAGTACAGCAGAAGTTCAAAAGGGAAAAATAGGGCCCACAAAAAGAAAACTACAAAGCGCGTCCAACCTGCTCTGAATAAGGGAAACACTACCAAAGACACACGCCAGAATGCTCCCTCAACACCGCACCGGAAAACACCCCGGTCAGTCTCGCTCACTCAGCTCCGCCTGCTCCGGGTCCTCTTGGGACTCCGTCAAAAGGCATGTGGTCTGCATAAGACACAAACATGTGTTGGCAAAGCCCAAGCAGGGGTGAGTATAAACAAACTCAGTAGGCACCACAAAAACCCAAAACCAAAGAGAGAAACTGAAAGGAAACAGTCCCTTCATCCTAGCCAAAGGGAACCCAGACGAGAGATAAACTCCATCTCGTGACCATGCTCAGCTAAACACAACTAGTCAGCTCAACTTAGGTGTATGCCCATATATACACCTTGAACAATCCAAATATAATCAGCTCACACAACATGCGACATGAGGTACCGACCTCAACACCAACAACTGTCCACAACCAGGAGAGTACACTCCACGATCACTGTCATCCCATATAAGACGTGCCCGAGAGATACACTCCATCGGGTCCAAAGCGAACTTCTCAAATGCTCACCCGAGAGACCACGGTCGTTGGATACCGTCACCGAGGAAAACCCCTCTAAAACAACATAACCACCAAACTCCTCGGATATGGGATCACTCCTAGGGTCCACTAGGGGATACAAAACCCACTCCGGTAGAAGAAGATCTCACAGATAGGGGATCTCTCACAGGATCCACTGGGGGATACCACGACCTGATCTGGCATTCATAGGTCTAGCAGATAGGGGATCACTCCTAGGATCCCCTGGGGGATACCACATCCTGATCTGGTGATTGACGGAAACACTTCACTCAGATAGACGATCATCGCCCATATAAAGGTGGTCAAGATGATACCGGAACCCTATCTAGTAAAACTCGTGATGTAGGGGATCGAACCGATGATGACACAACCCTACCGTAACCACGTGCTGAGTAGGGGATCACATAACCAATGATACCAAAACCCTACTATACACCTCATGCTGAGTAGGAAATCATATACCCGACGATTCCACAACCCTACTGAGCATGGCCCACCGCGTAGTGGATCATAATCCTGATGATTCCACAAACCCTATGGGGTTAACCAACTAGATAAGGGATCGTCGTCCGTTAATAAGTGGTCACAACGATACCGAGAACCCGATCTAGGGAAAAGATGCTAGAGGATCCCCCTCAGGGCCCACCGGAGGGATGCCACAACTCTAATAGTTTAAACATCCCATCAAGAGGATCACAGACCTATACGAAGGTTGTGATGCCACACGAACCCTCACGGGAAAGAACCAAGGGAGTACCCTCTACCACTCCAAGTCCAAAAAGTTGGTAACCCAAGTGACCTACAACAACGCCACACTGCGCACCTCAAAGGCCAATACCAAGGCCACCATCGCGTTCTACGCAGAAAAACACACAGGATAGGCTGTTTACTCACCCGAAACAGAGCACCGGTGAAAAAGTCACTATTCACCATAGCTAGCTCGTGTGGGGCCCACACAACGATCCCAGAACCCATCGAGCGGACCATACCATGGCGATCCCCTCAGAACAACATGTAGAATTGACTACTTGCTTGTCTGAAACGGACACCCTGTAAAAAAGGTACTATTCACCGATGCCGGCTTAGGTGGGGCCCATGCCTCGATTCCGAATCTTGTCCAACGGATTGTACCATTGCGATCCTCTCGGAGAAACACACAGGATCGACTAATCATCCGTCAAAATCGGACTCCTGGTGCGAAAGCTGTGTTTCTCCGCAAACGCCAAAACCCGACCTTGTGGGGCCCGCACCCTGTTCTGAGTCCCAACACCCAGAAACTATCTCAAAAATTCCGTTGTACCATCAAGGTCTCAACGCCACTGACGACACGTCATTTGGACAATCCGGGTAGAAGTTACAACGGCCCAAAGTAGTAAAATAATAAAATAATATTATTTTATACGACATTTCTAACTCCCGGGCCACGATCCCAAACCATGAAACTCTTGAACCCACACCAGAAGGTTCGCCTCGTCGTCAGGGTCGCGTCGCCGCAAATGGCACACGAATCTGACTCCCGGATTGCAAGATACGGGGGTTTAAAGACCCCCATATGACAAAAAGACGCCGGACAGGCCTTGACCGGCCGCTGCCGCCGGCCCACCCGGCCCGGCGGCCCTCTGCCAGCACACCGCCGCGCTGGGCGACCGGCCGCCCCGGTCCGCTGTGGGCCGCCGGGCCCTGCCGGCACCGGCGAATCTTTAGCGGACCACCGGGGGCACCTCGAAGGTCCTTTTTGCGATCCGGAGGTGTCTACACGTCCCCCGGGACCCGATCTACGCTGCTATGGCTTCAATTTGCAGGAAAACACAGCAATAATGGGATCAGGGGTTAAAAATCAAATCTTCCTACCTCGCGGGCAAAACGCCGACATTCTGCCTTTGATCCGCGCTCCAAAGCTTTCGATGCGCGCTCCCGGAACGTCCGCCGTCGAATTCCCAGCTCGTGGGCGCTTTGTTTGCTCGATTCGGCAGATCGGCAGCGAAGAACGGTGAAGAACGATAGGGGGGGTCTTGATATTTATATCAGCCACCCGCCGGCGCCAAACCCGCCTCGGTCCCGACGCCCTATGCAAACAAAGGTAAGGTCACCCCTAGGGTAAACACACCATTCTGAACGCAACGATGGACTTAGATTTTCTTTTCGAGACTCCGTTCAGAAGTTATTCAAGCGACGCTCGCACATTAACATCTCCATTTAATAACAAAAACGCCCCTATTGCCGTTTCTCACCGTAGGCCCGTGCCATCAAAGTTTACACCTCCCCTAGGGTAAACGGCACGTTCCAGACGCAACCGTGCCCTCAGATTCCCGTTCTGAACTACCGTTTAGGAGATATCACACCCCCTCCACGTACATAGTATAAAAATACTTAATATTTTTATAAAATTAATTTTGGGCACATAGGGCCTCGGAATCACATGCCGTCTTCGCGCAAACTCTGGAATTATTTGTAAAAATAATCTAATGTATGTGAAAGAGCGTTGTCGCACGCGCTCTCAAAAGAACTTCAAAAGTGAGTTACGTTGGATAAAACTCCAAGCACAACACTCCATGAAGCTAATGTTTAGTTTACTTGGTGTAGCATAGGGGGCTAACCAAGGTCGTCTCTCAAAGGAGGAAGTGAATTAAAACATCTTATTAGAGGTATTCTAAAAATAAAATAAAAGGGAATAAAAACACTACTTTAAAGGATTGGGGTCTGTTGTAGTTTATGAATCTAGAAGAAGTTTGCTGGAAGAAGATTGTATAATTTTTTTTGTTTTTAGTTTTGAAATGAATTTCAATTTAAATGACACAACAAGAAGATGTTTTTTTTAGAAATCTATTTAAAAAGCGTAATCGATCTAACTCTACCTCTTCACTTTATTATTAATCATTATCATTTAAATTAACATTCACTTAATTATGATCCCTTAATTTGTTAAATCCCGAACCCTACGAGAATTAACTTTACCACAAAGATGATGTGAATTTAAACCTAGGCTAACTTTGGAACGTGCAATCGCAGCACCCTGCTTTGATTGATGTTCTAAGATTAGCTTATGATCAGTGGTAAATTAAGGCACATATCCATTCTGGAAATGAGGATTAATTGTGTTTAGGGATTATATTTGAACTCTACAAATTTATCCCGTGTGGTCTTGTATTACCGATTAAGATCGCGCTCTCACAATTTACACAAAATCCCAACCTCGCGTGTTTTTGTGTTAATTGTTCAATTGCTTGCTTAGTTTCTTACAATTTAAAAACACAATTCATGGATCATATTAAGTGAATTACAGTAGCTCATTGATTCAAAATAATTAAATGAAGAGGGTAGAAGATAGATCGATTACTAAAAGACTACTCTTCCATGGGTGGCGTAATCATCGTAGAAGCGTTTTGCATGTGCAAAGGTTTATAATGGGTATAACCCAATATCGCTTCTACTAAAGAATTCCAGCCCCAAGAGGAAGATTAAGAGAAGAATAAATTTAAATAAAATAGAGGAAAAGAGAAGAAATAAAAGAAGAACAAAGAATTTTATTACACAAACAAAACAATTACAACATGAAGGAGAGAAGGAGGCTTCGATGAGAGGATCCTTGCTTCAAGAGCTACCTCTCTTACAATGGTTGTAGAATTTGGTTGAAACCAATTCTCCTCTGCCTCCAATCTCCCAATGTACGAACCAGCCTCTCCAAATGAGAAAATCACTAATTTATAGAGTGGAGGGGAGGCTAGGTTTAAAGTGGTTTCAAGTGTGAATGCAAAATCTCGGCCAAATATTTTAATGAAACTTTCACCGCCACTTTGACCTCCAAAACGCGTGAATTGACCGGCCTTCCAGAAGGATGATTTGTGCCACATCATGTTCCCGAGCTTTCCTCAAAATTTGGGCTCAATCCAAGCCCGTATGTAGAGGATATGGCCCAAATACAGAACCTTCTCCATTCTGGCGAGCCCAGCCCAACTTTGACTTCATGGCCCAATTTCAACAACCAAATTAACTCTTTAGCTTTAGTGTCATGAATAAAAGTTGTAGATAATTAAGTTAGGAACACTGTTACAAAATTTCAAATTCAAATAATAAATATAAAAATATTTATCTTCGAAATAATACAGTGCACTATTAAGGGTAAAACTGGAATTTTCACCAAATTTTCAAATGAATGATCAAATCCCAAATATTTTATAAATAAACATATTTAACACAATGTGAGGAAATTATATCATTTATTATCAATAAAATATTCAATAAAATAGTGTTTTATCAACTCCCCCACACTTACCCTTTTGCACACCTGGGCAAAACCTCATATCAAGTAAACATCAATATCAAATCAAAACCAATTTTAAAACACATATCTTTAAGATCAATAAATTTCACACCAAGAATAAAAAAGATATCATGCCTCATAAAAAACCTTATTTCAGGTTCTCCATTTATATCATTCAATATATTTCCACTTCATTTATCCACCCATGCACAAAACACTTACCTCGCTTGAATTTTCTCTCATCACTCAAATATCAATTTTTTTGCAATGTCTTTCTCATCCAAACTCATACAAGGGTCACCATAGGCTTGATAGATTCCTACATCGCTACCCGATGTGAGTCAAGGACATATGTTTATCATGAGGACTTTTCAGGGTTGTTCTGTGGCTTTCGGTTGGTAGGATTAAGATGCGAAAAACTCTGAGGCTGAATGAGGAGGGCTTGACTCTTTTGAAGCAAAATTGCATTAATCTAATTTTCACTTAAATATGGTCTTCTCTTCAATCCCCATAGTATCAATTCAGCTCCATCATCATGAAAAGTCATGAAAGGTTTACACCATTCATCATTTAATCATAAAAAATGTCAATCTTCTCAAACATTATTTTCTTGAAAGCTCCAGATGGGCACAGCTTTCCACCTCAATTAGAAGCTCCAGAAAAGGCACAGCTTCACTTGTCATGAAAGCTCCAGAAAAGGCACAGCTTTCAATATAATGACTTTCTTTAGCAGCAAACACATCTCTTCAGAATTTAATTTTCCACCCAAAGTATCACATAATGTGGTGGCACAACATAAGACAGCTTCCCCCACACTTAAGCTCAACTAGATTATGCAATTTCACTTCAAGAGTTGGTTGGATAGGGAAAATTGGCTTGTAATGTGGCTTAACCTAACAGGCTGTGCATGGCTTCTAAGGGCTACAAGGATTAAATATTCAAGGTAGGACATTATAAAAAAGGATTCTTTGAAAAGGGGGCTTTAATACCAAACAAATGCCTCAATCATTTAAACACAAGTACCTCAAACCCTCAAGTTTTGACAGGAATAGATCAAATTCTGGTTAAATCAAGTATGGTTTGGTTCTCTCAAGAAGTGAGGTGAATTTAAAGAATATGAAAATAATAGTTTAGAAGCCTCACAGGAAAGTGATTTCAAATATAAAGACAGTGAGATTGGCATGGGATTCAAAATTCAGCGTACTTTGCATGAAATTACTAAATATTTGAACTTGAAACAAAGTCATTTTAGCATTCATTTAAGCTTAGTTTCAAGGGGTAAATTGTTTCACTTATTGATATGGATTTAAAAATGGTGATGAGAATCATTTAAGCTCAAAAGTTTCAAAAACACACAGAAAATTGTAAAATAAACACACAAATTTTGAAAAACACACAATTGTTTTTTTTTTGGTTTTTTTTAAAACAGGAAAACAATTGAAATTACTAAACTAAAAGGTTCCCTCCCCCACACTTAAAATATTTCATTGTCCTCAATGTGAACCCATGAGATGATATATGCACATGAAATGCATAATTTTTAAATAGGACAAATAATATAAAAGTGAAAGGGTTAGGAACAGACTGATGTGATCAAGTGATGATGGGGTCATGCAGTGTGATAAAATCCACTGCATCAGTAGGATGTCCTTCAATGTATCTCTTCAAACGTTGCCCATTGACTGTAAAGCTCCTTCCAGTGTCCTCTTGTGTGATCTCCACTGCACCATAAGGAAAAACATTAGACACAATATAAGGACCTAACCATCTGGAACGCAACTTACCAGGCATCAACTTCAGTCGTGAACTATAGAGAAGGACTTTCTCTCCAACATGAAACTCCCTTTGTTGGATCATTTTGTCATGAGATGCTTTTGATCTTTCCTTGTAGAGCCTTGAGTTCTCATATGATGACAGTCGAATCTCCTCAAGCTCTTGAATTTGCAACTTCCTTTGAATTCCAGCTTGGGCCAAATCCATGTTACATTTCTTTATAGCCCAATATGCCCGATGCTCGATTTCTACGGGGAGATGACATGCTTTCCCAAAAACAATCCGAAATGGGGACATACCAATGGGGGTCTTGTATGCTGTCCTATAAGCCCACAATGCATCATCCAAGCGCTTACTCCAATCCTTCCTATTTGGCTGCACGGTTTTCTCTAAGATTTGTTTCAACTCACGATTTGAAACCTCAGCCTGGCCATTTGTTTGGGGGTGGTATGGTGTTGATGTTTTGTGTGTCACCCCATACTTTCGAAGGAGGGAAGCAAAATTCCTATTGCAAAATTGTGTCCCTTGGTCACTGATGATGGCCTTTGGTACTCCAAACCTGCAAAAAATTTGTGCTTTGACAAAGTCCACAACAACATGAGAATCGTCAGTCCTGGTGGCCTTGGCCTCCACCCATTTACTCACATAATCAACAGCAACCAAAATGTACAAAAAACCAAATGAACTAGGAAAAGGACCCATAAAGTCGATGCCCCATACATCAAAAATCTCACAAAATAGTATGGGTTGTTGGGGCATCTCATGTCTCCTAGAAATGTTCCCAGTGTGTTGGCAACGAGAGCATGACTTACAAAACAAATGGGCATCATGGAACAAGCTAGGCCAATATAATCCAGAGTCTAAAACCTTCCTAGCTGTCCGTTGGGGTCCAAAGTGTCCACCACAAGCAAGTGTATGATAGAAATGCAAAACAGACTCAAACTCATGATCGGGAACACACCTCCTAATGACTTGGTCACTACACATGCGCCAGAGGTAAGGATCATCCCACACATAAAACCTAGACTCACTTTTTAATTTTTGGACCTGATGTTTCTTTAAATTTGCAGGGATTTCAGAAGCAACAAGGTAGTTAACTAAATCAGCATACCAAGGATGCGTACCTGAGATGGTATAGAGATGCTCATCAGGGAAAGTGTCCCGAAGTGGTACCTGATCCAAGGTGTCACCCTCTAGTGTGTGAGTAAGCCTACTCATGTGGTCTGCCACCAAATTCTCTGACCCCTTCTTGTCTTTTATCTCAAGGTCAAACTCTTGAAGAAGTAGCATCCAACGGATCAGTCGTGGCTTTGCATCTGGCTTCTGTAGGAGGTACCTCAAAGCTGCATGGTCAGAAAAAACAACTACTTTAGAGCCCAATAAATATGAACGAAATTTATCTAAAGCAAATATAACAGCAAGAAACTCCTTTTCTGTTGTGGTGTAGTTTGATTGGGCTGAATCTAGTGTCCTCGATGCATAGGCGATCACATGTGAACGTCCCTCCACCCTCTGAGATAAGACAGCTCCAACCGCGAAGTTGGAGGCGTCACACATAAGCTCAAAAGGAATCTCCCACCGTGGGGGCTGTATGATCGGTGGAGTGGTCAGACACTTCTTTAGCTCATCAAATGATACCCTGCATGAATCATCAAAATTGAAGTCAATATCTTTTTGAAGCAATGGAGATAAGGGTAGAGCGATCTTACTAAAATCTCTGATGAAGCGTCGATAAAATCCAGCATGTCCAAGGAATGATCGAACATCACGCACACATGAAGGGTAGGGTAAGGATAAAATGATGTCTACCTTAGATCTATCAACCTCTATCCCATGTTTTGACACTACATGCCCTAAGACAATGCCATGCTCTACCATGAAATGACACTTTTCAAAGTTCAGGACTAGATTCTTCTCAATACAACGATTCAACACATTTTCCAAACTACTTAGACATTCATCAAATGAAGATCCATACACTGTAAAATCATCCATAAATACCTCCATGCAGGTCTCAATAAAATCAGAAAAAATACTCACCATGCATCTCTGGAAGGTACCTGGGGCATTGCAAAGTCCAAATGGCATCCTTCGGTAAGCAAAGGTACCGAATGGGCAGGTGAATGTTGTCTTCTCCTGGTCCTCTGCTGTAATGGGAACCTGAAAATATCCAGAAAATCCATCCATGAAACAATACTGTGTCTTCGCAGCTAGTCTCTCAAGCATCTGATCAATAAATGGGAGGGGGAAATGATCTTTGCGAGTGGAATGATTTAGTTTCCTATAATCAATACACACGCGCCAACTGTTTTGTACCCTCATTGGAACTAACTCATCTTTCTCATTTTTAACAACAGTAACACCACTTTTCTTAGGCACAACCTGAATAGGACTTACCCACTGAGAATCTGAAATGGGATAGATTATACCTGCCTTGAGCAATTTTTCAACCTCTTTTTTAACAACCTCCAGAAGGGTTGGATTGAGTCTCCTTTGTGGTTGCCTCACCGGTTTAGCTCCATCTTCCAAAAGAATCCTATGCATGCAAATGGAGGGGCTAATACCTGATATGTCAGCCAAGGTCCACCCGATTGCCCTGATGTTCTCCCTCAAAAGATTCAAAAGTTTTTCTTCATGTTCAAAAGATATATTGTTAGCAATGATAACAGGTAATTTTTCACCACTTAACAAGTATGAGTATTTGAGATTTGGTGGCAATGGATTTAGTTCCAGTGATGGTGGCTGCTGAATGGATGGAAGCATGAGTGGCGTAGACATCTGTGCACAATCATACATATCATCTGAATGAGAGAACAATGCATCAAATCCATCAGAAAAATTAGCAGCCATATCATAATCAGAGTATACATGCTCAGAATTCGAATATGATTGGACAAATGAACCAATCCCAAGATCAGAAAGATCATGAATTAAAGGGGATGAAGTAGAATGAGACATCAAGTTGGACCCAATACTCATTATTTCATTAAGAAGTGAATAGTCCCCAAGAGATTGGGAATCAAAAATAGAGGGACTATCACATGGAGACTCAGAATGAGAGAGAAAGAATGCTGAGTGTTCCTCTGGTGGGTACTTCATAGAATCCAGGATTTTAAACCTCACGATTTCATCCCCGAATTCCATGGAAAGTGTACCCTCATGAACATTGATAATGGTCTTAGCAGTTTTGAGGAAGGGTCTACCAAGAATGATAGGGGCATGAGAACTTACCTGGTCATCTTCCATGTTTAGTACATAGAAATCAGCAGGGAAGATCATGTCCTTTACCTTTACCAACACATCTTCAAGGACACCGGCCGGATATGCTGTAGCTCTATTCGCTAGCTGCACCACTACCCTTGTAGGCTTGAGCTCACCAATCTGCAATGAAGAGAAAACAGAGTGAGGAATCACATTTATTGAAGCTCCTAAATCACAAAGAGCATCAGAGAAGTGAAACTCCCCTATGGTGCATGGGATGGTGAATGTCCCGGGATCCTTGCACTTTGTTGGCATTGCTAGAGTTGGTGTAATGAGTGCTGAGACATTCCTTCCAAGGTTGATCCTCTCATTTCCCTTGAGCCCTCTTCGATTGGTACAAAGTTCTTTTAAGAATTTGGCATACCTTGGGATTTGCTTAATGGCTTCGAGTAGAGGAATGTTGATCTCCACACGCTTGAATGTGTCCAAAACCTCCTTTTGCATTGCTTCTTCAGCCATCTTCTTGGTTTGAACAACTTTGTTTGGAAAAGGAAGTGGTTTAGGAGGAACATCATCAATCTTTTTCTTACCTTTATCTTTCTCCTTGGATTGTTCATCAGTTGGTATGGAATGTGGCTTCTCTGAAGTTGAGGTGAATCCCGGTGGAATGGTAGGTACAGCTGTATCGTTCATTTGCTTCCCACTTCTCAATGTTATGGCACTAACATTCCCCTTTGGTTTTGGAGTGGGTTGGGAAGGTAGATTTCCAGAATTCTTACTTACAAGTTCATGGAGGGCGGTGGCAATCTGGCTCATTTGAGTCTTCAACTCCCTCAGCTCCGAACCTTGACTTTTCAGCTCATTCTGTTGATTAAGAACAATTTGTTTCAAAAGATCATCAGTGTTAGAGTCTACCTTGGGTTGGAGATTCCCTTGTTGCTGACTTGTTGATGTTTGAGCTTCAAATCTCCTTTGGGGTTGTTGGAAACCCTGTTGGTAAGGTGGAGGCTGCTGGAAGTTTTGTTGAAAGGGGGGCCTTTGTTGTTGTCCAGAGCCATACCTCATGTCCAGATGATCTTTCCACCCTTGGTTGAATGTTGGATCGAACTTCTTCTGGGGATATGGTTGTTGCTGCTGCTGCTGATATGGTCTCCCAGGGAACACTGCTGCACAATCTTCTGTTTCTTGGAGTTGTGGGCAACAGTCAGTTGGGTGGCTTGTCTCAGTGCAAATACCACAAGGCCTTGAAGGAGGAGGTAAAGATGTCTTTTGTGCCAAAGTAATCTGCCTTACCATAGTTGTCAATTCTTCTAACTTGGTATCAATCAAATGACTCTCAAGAGAAGAAGGACTTACCTGATGTACTCCCCTGACATGTAGTGTACCTCTATCGCCAAATTGTTGGGAGTTTTGGTCCATCTTGTCAATCAATGCACGTGCGGCTATTGGTGTCTTGTCCACCAATGCCCCTCCAGCTGCGGCATCCACCATGCTTCTCTCCATAGCTGTGAGTCCTTCATAGAAGTACTGAATGAGGAGTTTCTCACTGATTTGGTGATGTGGACAGCTTGCACACAACTTCTTGAATCGCTCCCAATACTCATACATGGACTCCCCTTGTGCTTGCTTGATCCCCGCGATCTCCTTACGAATGGAAGTGGTCCTCGATGCTGGAAAAAATCTCTGCAAGAAAAGTCGTTTCAAATCGTTCCAACAAGTTACATCTTCAGGTTGTAAATAATACATCCAATCTTTTGCAGCTCCATCAAGTGAGAATGGGAATGCTCTTAGTTTGATTTGATCTTCAGAGACATTTTTAGGTTTTAGGGTTGAGCAAACCACATTAAATTCTTTCAAATGTTTATTCGGATCCTCACCAGAGAGGCCATGAAACTTTGGAAGTAAGTGAATTAACCCTGATTTTAGTTCAAAGTCCGATTCGAGATTTGGGTATGCAATACAATTTGGTTGATAGTTAATATCAGGTGCAGCCAATTCTCGAATGGTTCTATTAAGTTCATTTCCATTATTATCAGCCATTGGTTCCTCTTTTATGTTTGAATTTGAATTGCTTCCAATTTCAATGTTCTGATATTGGAGTAATTCTCCAACTGGTTGAATGTTGAAACTTCCCGTAGACTGAGAATGTCTGATTCGTGCCCTAAGGCTACGTTCAATCTCAGGGTCAAGATCTAAGAGATCTTCGGGATTAGTTCGTGTCATAGATCAAAAAATGAAAAGAAAGAAGGTGGACCATAGTAAAATAAAAATGAGAAGTTTGAGTTGATGGTCCACAAAGAAGTAGGAGAAAATAAAAGAAGAGGATGAAAAATCAGATTGGGTAAAGAAGGAATAAAGAAGAGAGGAAAATAATAAAATGTAAAATAAAATAAATACCTCTAGTTGGTTGAAATAATTACTTGCCTCCCCGGCAACGGCGCCAATTTGAAAGAGCGTTGTCGCACGCGCTCTCAAAAGAACTTCAAAAGTGAGTTACGTTGGATAAAAATCCAAGCACAACACTCCATGAAGCTAATGTTTAGTTTACTTGGTGTAACATAGGGGGCTAACCAAGGTCGTCTCTCAAAGGAGGAAGTGAATTAAAAAATCTTATTAGAGCTATTCTAAAAATAAAATAAAAGGTAAATAAAACACTACTTTAAAGGATTGGGGTCTGTTGTAGTTTATGAATCTAGAAGAAGTTTGCTGGAAGAAGATTGTATAATTTTTTTTGTTTTTAGTTTTGAAATGAATTTCAATTTAAATGACACAACAAGAAGATGTTTTTTTTAGAAATCTATTTAAAAAGCGTAATAGATCTAACTCTACCTCTTCACTTTATTATTAATCATTATCATTTAAATTAACATTCACTTAATTATGATCCTTTAATTTGTTAAATCCCGAACCCTACGAGAATTAACTTTACCACAAAGATGATGTGAATTTAAACCTAGGCTAACTTTGGAACGTGCAATCGCAGCACCCTGCTTTGATTGATGTTCTAAGATTAGCTTATGATCAGTGGTAAATTAAGGCACATATCCATTCTGGAAATGAGGATGAATTGTGTTTAGGGATTATATTTGAACTCTACAAATTTATCCCGTGTGGTCTTGTATTACCGATTAAGATCGCGCTCTCACAATTTACACAAAATCCCGACCTCGCGTGTTTTTGTGTTAATTGTTCAATTGCTTGCTTAGTTTCTTACAATTTAAAAACACAATTCATGGATCATATTAAGTGAATTACAGTAGCTCATTGATTCAAAATAATTAAATGAAGAGGGTAAAAGATAGATCGATTACTAAAAGACTACTCTTCCATGGGTGGCGTAATCATCGTAGAAGCGTTTTGCATGTGCAAAGGTTTATAATGGGTATAACCCAATATCGCTTCTACTCAAGAATTCTAGCCCCAAGAGGAAGATTAAGAGAAGAATAAATTTAAATAAAACAGAGGAAAAGAGAAGAAATAAAAGAAGAACAAAGAAGTTTATTACACAAACAAAACAATTACAACATGAAGGAGAGAAAGAGGCTTCGATGAGAGGATCCTTGCTTCAAGAGCTACCTCTCTTACAATGGTTGTAGAATTTGGTTGAAACCAATTCTCCTCTGCCTCCAATCTCCCAATGCACGAACCAGCCTCTCCAAATGAGAAAATCACTAATTTATAGAGTGGAGGGGAGGCTAGGTTTAAAGTGGTTTCAAGTGTGAATGCAAAATCTCGGCCAAATATTTTAATGAAATTGCACCGCCCATTTGACCTCCAAAACGCGTGAATGGACCGGCCTTCCAGAAGGATTATTTGTGCCACATCATGTCCCCGAGATTCCCTCAAAATTTGGGCTCAATCCAAGCCCGTATGTAGAGGATATGACCCAAATACAGAACCTTCTCCATTCTGGCGAGCCCAGCCCAACTTTGACTTCATGGCCCAATTTCAACAACCAAATTAACTCTTTAGCTTTAGTGTCCTGAATAAAAGTTGTAGATAATTAAGTTAGGAACACTTTTACAAAATTTCAAATTCAATTAATAAATATAAAAATATTTATCTTCGAAATAATACAGTGCACTATTAAGGGTAAAACTGGAATTTTCACCAAATTTTCAAATGAATGATCAAATCCCAAATATTTTATAAATAAACATATTTAACACAATGTGAGGAAATTATATCATTTATTATCAATAAAATAATCAATAAAATAGTGTTTTATCAGTATGATAGGGCCAAAAACCCATTTCGCTACAGTTTTTCTTGATATGAATTTTTAATATGATTTGAAAATCTTTGTGGGAACCCATTGGGTGATGATTTTGGGATTTTGGGTGAAATGAGATATTGTTACAAAAGGGGCTTCTTGTGCGATTTTAAAATGTAGATTTTAAAATTGTTTTTCTATTTTGGTTTATGAAAACAGATTTCAATTAGAATGTTGTATATTGAAATGTTGTTTGTAATAGAAAATAGTTAAAGGATGGTTTCAATAAATGGGTTATTTATTGAAGTGATTGACATGTGTTAGAAATGGTTGTGGGCATAATGTGTGGCCTTAGTGATTTATGATTTTGGTTGGTTAAGTATTATGTATTGTTTTTATTTTGTTAAAGTGGGTGATAAGAATCACTATAAAAGGTCATGGGTAATGGATAGAAGGTCCACCATTTTGGAAAAGTGGTTGGGATGGTCCACTAGTTTGGAAAAGCAGTAAATTGGTTTGCACGAGAAGTTCCACTGTGGTGGTTTTTATTTTCGAGCTTAGATATGCAAGATGAGAATTAGTCCTACTAATGTGTGAGGGTGATATGTCTTATAGAATAATTGTGGCTTTCTCTAGTTTGAAATGTGTTGGTAAGGGTGTGTTTGTCTTATCGGTAATTGTTGATCTATTAATTTTTTTTATATAATTTTTTTTATATTATTATGCTAGAATTTTTATCCTAGTGGAATGTGTAGGGAAGTTATTTTTGAAATAATAATAAGTATTATTAATCACCCCTGAGTTTAAACATTGGTTCTTTTGAAAATGTTATATTTTGGGACATTGGTAAGAGTAAGACGTCTCATATTTCTAGCAGTTCGTTGTGTTGATTGCATAGTTTAGTGGTGCTTTGAGAATGGATATTGTTGTGATGCAGTGGAGGCTTCCTCGGTTCACATTGGGTCTCTTGTATAGTCTTTGGAATAGTGCTCTGATTTTGGTTTTTATGGTTTTTTTGTATTGGTTTTTGGTAATTGTTATGGATTAGTTTGGTTGTATTTTTGTACTATATGGTTCGGGTTTCTATGTTAACATGCATCATGGAGTTTTGTTTGTAATGGATTGTTTGGTTTGTTTGTTTATCTCAAGGAAAAATCTTTCACAAATTTATTCTTGAAGACCACGAAATTTATAGCTAGAAAATTGTGCCTTGGGAAGGTTGCTTAAGTCCTAGTAACACTACACCGACTTCTCAAGACAATGAGGAAGGGGAGGGAATTAAAAGTGGTATGAGTTTGTTCAGTCCATTGGTGTTAATTTTTGGTCTTGGTGTTGAAATTTTTCCCGCATCAATTCATTGAGTTGGGATGGTAGAAAGGCGTAGGATTGTAAGAAATTTTAATAAATAGCATAAAATGACATAGCTAACTCTTTTATGCTGAACATCAATTTACCATGGATTTGGGACACAAGTGTTATGGAGACTCTTATATAAATTATAGATCTCATTGTCATGTGTGTTGTCAATGAGAAGAGCATGGAATGCATGGTAGAAATGAATTTCCTCTAGGATTCCTATTTCATTCGGTATAATGACTTATGTAAATGTATGGATATATGTATGTGCGAAAAAACCAGAAATTAATTCAAATGTGTGGATTAGAAATGTGAATGGTTGTGGTATTTTTAAAATGGGTATATTTTGAAAACATTGTGGATTTTTCAGAATAGGTCAACATGGAAAATTTGAACTTGTGTAATGTTTGGCTGTGATAGTTGTTTTGTATTGAATTTGAATCGTATACATTTTCAGGCAACGGGTGTGGGACTTGTGGTTGTTTTTGTGTTGATAGAAATAAAACTAGGCAGACATTGTAGAGTCCAACTGGAGGAGGCTATTGAAAATATGGTCGTACCTAAGCTTCAGGTGAAACAACAGCTAGTGTAGAGTATTGAAAATTTTCCAAGCTGTGTAATGTGGGAATAAAGTGGATTAACCAAAGCCTTTGGATCATGTGGTTTAGTTTCAAAGTCAGAATCCATGCATTGTTAGGGGTGATTCAGAGATTAAAATGGATGTAGCAAGGTTGAATAAAATTAATAGGATATTTTAATTATTAGGAACACTGGAAGAAATGATAGTGAATATAGGAACATACATGTTTTATGATCATTCCCTTTAATGGTGGAAGCTGGTGGTCAAAGCTCGGACAGACCAAGGAATGACATGGGAGGGTTTTGAGGAAATTTTTAACAAAAAATTATACCCTCATACATCCTAAATTCAATGGACAAAAAATTTATTCAGTTTAAAGTAGCAGAACATTTTCTTAATTTAATATGCAGTTAAGTTTATGAACATAGTGAGGATTGCACCTGAGGTAGTAGGTTTCACATCCTTGAACTCATGAATTTATTATATCGAGTTGAGGTAGGAAATTCATTCCATGATAGCATTTTTGTGTATAAATAATCAAAAATAAATTATGAATAGATATACAGTGGTTGAAAATAAAATTCTATTGGCTACAGGCACAAGAAGTGTGTTGGTATCCATAAGGAATAGTGGGAACTTGATTGATTGGTTCAAGCGGAAGAGGGACACTTATTTCAAGGGTGGGTGTACGGCTCAAAATCTAATGGTAAGATATGTGACTCTTCAACTGACGCCTCAGAGTAATCCAAAATGTTTTTAGTGCGGATCTACCAGACCCATCATGCAATATTGTACGACATGACCTCGATCATGTCATAGCTATAAGAATATGGGACATATTCAGGGTTATTTCTATAATGGTCTGAGGTTGGCTGTTCATGACACTCCTCATGGGTCGGAGGCATCCTATGCCTCGATAGGGCAGGGGTAGAAACATACTCCTCCTCAATAGATCCATGTTAGTCATGTTGATTATGGAAATAACATGACACCTTAACAGGGTAATAATGAGTAGAGTGTGTAATTAAAGAATTTGTTCAGAGGTGAACACGTTGTGATGGATGATCAGTTGGGACCATCCATGGTGTGAGGTATTATTATTTTTAATTCCACATTGATGAAAGATTTGATTAATACGGGTTCTTCCCACCATTTTCTTGTTTCTCGTGTTATTATTTTGTTGGGTCTAACTATGGAAATGATGCCTTTTGTTTAAGACCTCATACTTCTATGTGTCAAAGTGAGTGTCGAGCCGTCATTAGTAGAGAATCTTGATTAGTTGTGGATGACATTGAATTGATGTAGGATTTCCGAGTGCTTTAGATGGATTCTTATGATATAATATTGGGAATGGATTTCTTGGAAATATTTAAGGCCCAAATCAATTTCTATGAACAATGGTTAGTTTTAGGATGGAGGATGGGGTTGAACACCACTTTAGAGAGGATAAGAATTAAAAGCTTGGTGAAATAAGTTTGTTGGCCCTAGTTGTGGTCATGATCTCATATAAGTCAGCAACTTTGTCTTTTGCATCAGTGGAAAGTGTTGAGAAAATTTGTCTCCTAGTAGTTTTGGATAAGTTTATGGATGTCTTTCACGAATAATTTTTAGGGTTTCCAACTATGAGAATGTAGTTTATGATTTATATCCTTCTGAGGACCAATCTTATATCACTTCCATCTTATAGGATGACTCTAGAAGAATTTCAAGAATTGATGGTATAGTAGGAGGAGCTAGATAACAAAGGGTTTATCTGACCAAGAATGTTTCCATGGGCAGTGCCATTTTTTTTTGCTAAAAAGGTATATGGAACTCTATATCTCATGGTTGATAATCATAGACTTAATCAGGTTATGATAATGAACTGATATCCACTTCCACACATTAATGATTTGTTTGACATGATTAAGGGATCTCAGTGGTTCTCTATGATTGACTTGAGGTTAATATATCATCAATTGTAGGTGAGTAAGTAGGGTATTCTCAAAATAGCTTTCAGAAGTAGATAAGTGCATTTTGAGTATGTGGTATTCCCTTTGGTCTAACAAATGCACTAGAGGTGTGGATTTCATTGATGAATCAAATAATAAAAAAATATATGGATTATTTTGTAGTGGTATTTGTTGATGATATACTGGTGTATTTTATAATAAGGGTGAAGCATGAACACCACTTGGAGATAGCGTTGGGGATCTTGATGGATCATCAGTTGTATGCCAAAATTTTAATGTGTGACTTTTAGATATATGAGGTTCATTTCCTTAGACATGTTATTTCCGGGAATGGTGTTATGTTGACCCCAAAAATATACAGGGTGTTATATCATGCCAACCGCCAAATAATGTTTTCGAGATATGGAGCTTCCTTGGGCTAGCTAGGTATTACCGACATTTGGTTGGTTATTTCTCACGATTGGACCGACCAAAGACATATTTGATAAAGAATAATGTTCAATTTCAATGGAATGAGTAGTGTTAAAATGTTTTGAAGAGCTAAAGTGTTGCCTTAGTGATCCCAAAAATTGGTTTTTCCAGACCATGGAAAGGGTACGTGGTATATTGGGATGCATCAGGATTAGGTTTGGGGTTTGTTTTCATGCCGGGGGAAAATGTGGTTGCATATGTTTCACGACAGTCAAGGATACATGAGAAAAAAATAAAAACACATGATTTGGAGTTTTCGGTAGCGGTTCATGATTTCAAAATGTGGCATCATTATATATTTGGTGTGAAATTCATAGGTTTTACCAATAACAAGGTTTTAAAGAATATTTTATCACAATGATATTTGAACTTGAGTCAAAGGATATGGATAGAGTATCCCCAAAAATTTAATTTTTACTTAATGTACACACTGGTTAAGGGAAATTTTGTAGATGATGCATTAAGTAGAAAATTATATGCTTAGGTGGTTAAAAAACCATTATATTAGTGGTAGTTTATGTCATTCATAGCTGGCATGTGGTTGGAATGCCAGAAATGGGGTGGTAGTGCAGTCTTCCTTCCGGTTTCATTGGTTCCAGAATTGGTTTGTTTTGTTAAATAAGAAAAGGAATCTATTTATGAGTGTATGGTGATGAGGTAAAAACTATATAGTGAACAGATCACTAAGGGATTTTATCTAAATGAGAATTCCGTTTTTGTGTTTTCAGAATTGGATGGTGGTACTAGTGGATTTTTAGGAGGAACTACTGAGGTATATCATCATTCTAGGTGGGTTGTCCATCCAGGAATTCAGAATATGAATATGGAGCTGAAAGCATAATTTTTGTGGGATGGTATAAAAAGGGAAGTGGATGAGTTTGTTTCGAGATGCTTGACTAGTCATCAAGTCAAGGAAAAACATCAGAGGCCTTCATGAATGTTGAAATCCTTTTCTATTCTAGTGTGGAAGTTAGAACAAATAACAATGAATTTTTTGACAAGTCTCCCGAGAATGGTTAGGAAACAAGATTCCATATTGGTGATTGTGGATCGACTCACAAAGTCAGCCCATTTAATCCCGATTCATGAATCTCATACGGTGGACTAACCATCCAAAATATATATTTGGGAACTAGTAAAGAAGAATGGTGTTCTAGTTTCGATTGTATCATATTGATCTCCAAGGTTTACATCTCATTTTTTGAAATCCTTAAATAAATCCCTTGGGACACATTTGACGATGAGAAGAGCGTGTCATCCTTAGATTGAAGAACAATCCGATAAGATGATAAAAACATATGAGGATATTCTAAGGGATTGTGTGATGTATTTTTGTGGTTCATGGGTAGATAACTTACCATTGCTAGAGTTCTCTAATAATAACAGTTATCAGGATTCAATACATATGGCTCATTTTGAGGAATTGTATGGGAGTCCATGTTGTTCTCTTTTATGTTGTGTGGAAATGGGTGAGATTTCAATTATTAGAATGAGTTTTTTCTAAGATAATATAAAGAAGATCAGGTTGATCAGAAAGAGGATAGAGATGGCTCAAATATATAAAAAATTGTATGCGGACCGTCATTTATGACCATTATATTTTGAGGTGGCTCATCATGTGTTTTTGAGAATCTCTCATTGGATGGGATATCGTTGGTTTGGAATGTTGGTTATGTTATCTCCCAGGTATACTGGGACCTTTGAGATACTTGAGCATATTGGATAGATGTCTTATCATTTGTATTTTCTACTACAGTTTTGTGCATTGCACAATATGTTTCACGTATCATAGTTAAAAAAGTATCATCTTGATCATTACCATGTGATTTGATAAAATCATATTAATATGGAGTCAAATGCTTGTTTTCTTTCTGTGTCAATGATGATTGTGGATAGGCATGTAAATTATTACATGGGAATAGAATCTATTTGGTTTGATTTCTGTGGAAGCATGGTCAGATTCAGGAGGAGGCTTGGGATATGGAGAAAGAGATGTTGAGAAATGGCCCGAACACTTTCAGTAAAGGTATGCTTCTATTAATTCTGAGGATAGACAGTACATTAATGGGGAGAATGTAGCTCCCATAGGATAAGGTTTGTGACATTTTTTATACCATTTTATGTATAAGGAGTCCTGGGTAGTTTTTGGGAGAGTTTGGAATGGTTTTGGAACGATTTGGAGGTCTTTTCAAGGCTGCATGGTTTGATCGTGGTTAGGGAAAACCATGTTAAAATCCGAAGTAATCGTGTAATATACCACTGTTTGGATAGTAGAATCTACATAGTTAGCGCACATCATGAAAAACTATGCAAGATAACCATGAAAACCATTTAAAATAGTGTTTTTTAAAAGGGGTTAGTCATGATTTTCCCTAGCTAATCCATGTCTTCTCCCATTTAAATCCTACATGGTATTTCTTCTTCTCAGGGGATATGGGTGCTATCCCACTCATTTTAGAATGGATTTGAAGGGGTTTATAGTGTTTTGAAGGTGGTTCATCTTAGGTAAGTCTTGTCTTTTGGTTTATTTCTATTTTTCTCTTGATCTTGTCTCTTTCTTCTTTTGGTTTTCTATATATAGATCTGTTTGTTATAGATATATGGATTTGGTTTCCTTAGGTGATGATTTTAGGGCATGTTAATGATAGGGATGGAGATCTAGAGTGGTTTGGGTAAAGCATTTTTGGATTGGTGGTGTCATTTCTTGTGGGTCGATTTAGTTAGAACCCTTAAGGTATGCGGCTTCTCCCTCAATTCCATTTTATTAGAGAATGAGGTATTGTTTTCAATAAATTTGTTTTATTTAAATTAATTGTGAATATGATGTGAAAATATTTGTAGAAACACATTGGGTGATGTTTTTTGGATTTTTGGTGAAATGAGATATTGTTGAAAAATTGGCTTGTTGTGTGATTTTAAAATGTAGATTTTAAAATTGGTTGTTTGGTTTGGTTTATGAAAATTGTTTGGGAAAAAGGTTTTCAATAAGAATGTGGTTTTTTGAGATGAAGTTTTGAATGTAAAATGGTTAAAAGGTGTTATAAATAAATGGGTGATTAATTGATGTTATTGGAATGTGTTGGAAATGGTTGTGTGTATAATGTGGGGCCTCAAGGTTTTATGATTTTGGATGGTTATGTATTATAGATTTTTTTGACTGTTTTTATGTGGCTGAAAAGGTTCACTATAAATGAGGATGTATAGTGGATGAAGGACCACCATTTATAGATAAGTGGTCGAGAAGTACCACTAGTTTGGAAAAGTTGTAAATGGGTTTGGATGGGAAGTTCCACCATGGTTGTTTTCCTTGTTGTGTGTTATTATGAAATATAAAAATTGGTCATGATAATGTGTTATCATGATATAAAGTATGGAATAATTGTGGATTTTCATTTTCTGACATGTATTTCTAAAGGCGTTCTTGTTTTTTAGGTAAATGTTGAACTATTTTATTTTAATATATATATTTTTATATAATTGTACTAATGGTTTTATCCTTGTGGCATGTTTTGGGAAGTCATTTGGGGAAATCATACTGACTATAATTTATCACCTCTACTTTTTCACATTGGTACTTTTTCATATTTTGTATTCCGGGAGACAGGTAAGAGTAATACATACCATTTTGATAATAGTTCCTCATAATGCTTGGGTGATTTGGTGGTTCTTTGAGCATAGAGCTTGTTGTGGAGCACTGGAGGGTACCTTGGATTACTTTGGATCTATTATCTAGTATTTTGCTTAGCTATCTGATTTTGGTTTGGTATGGTTTGGTTTTACTAGTATTTGGGAATTTTTATGCATTAGTTTGGTACAATATGGTTCATGTTTCTATGTTAACATGAATCATATAGTTTTTTTGGTAATGGATTATCTGGTTGGCTGGTTTATCTAAAGGGAAAATCATTTCTGAATTTATTCTTCAATCCGTCTTCATTTAATGCCCTAATTTGGCGCATTGGGAATGTCACTTAAGGCCTAATATAACCTCACCACCTTCTCAAGCCAATGAGGTAGGGACAGAGAGTTACAAGTGCTATCAGTTTGTTCGATACTTTGGAATTAACTATTGGTATTTGTGTTGACATTTGTTTTGGGTCCATTCAATGAGCCAGGATGGTATAAAGGTAAATGATTTTCAGAACTTGTAATATACAGCATAAAAGCACATAGTTATCCCTTTTCTGTTGAACTTCATGTTACCATGTATTTGGGTACATAAGTATTTTTACAGACACTTATAAGAATTGGATAGCTCATTATCATGGGTGAATCCAATGATATAAGTATGACATGAATGGTATAAATGACTTCTCTCTAGGATGCATATTTATTTTGGTATAATGACTTATGTAATGGTAAGAATATATGTATGTGTGGAAAATCAAGAAATTAATTCTAATATTCATATTTGAAATGTGAATGGTTGTGGTGTTTTGGAAATGGGTTGATTTTCAAAACATGGTGGTGTTTTTAGAATAGCACAAAATGGGAAATGTGAACATGTGGAAGGTATGCTTGTAATTTTTCATATTTAATTTAATTTTAATCGTAATAATTTTCTTTCTATGGGTGTGGGACTTATGGTTGTTTTTTTATTGATAGAAATGACCTCAGGTAAGTGATGTAGAGACCAACTAGAGGAGACCTCTAAAAATATGGTTGTACCTGAGAATTAGGTGAACTAATAACTAGTGAAGCCTATAGTGAAAGCATTCCAAGCTATGGAAGGTGGAATAAAGAGGATGAACCAAAGCCTATGGATTATGCGGTTCAGTTTCAAAGGCAAAATCCACCCATTTTTAGGGGTGATTTAGAGCTGGAATGGGCTGAATCATGGCTGAACAGAATGAATAGGATTTTTGAATTATTAGGAACACTGTAATAGATGAAAGTGAATTTATCCATGTACAAGTCGGAAGGTATTTCCCTTCAGTGGTGGGATCTGGTGGTCCAAGATAGGATAGACCAAGGTGTGACATCAGAGGGTTTTGAGTAATTACTTAACAAAAAATTCTACCCTCAAACATTCAAAATTCAACAAATAATAGATTTATTCCATTTGTAGCTGGAGAACATTTCAATAATGGATTATACATCTATGTTTATGAACTTAGTTATTATTTCAGCTGAGGTAGAAGGTATCACATCCTTGAAGTCTTGCATTTTTTGAAGCTGGGTTAAGGTAGTAAATTTGTTCAAAGATATAAATGATGTGTATAAATGATTAAATAGAAATAGTGAAAAAGGATATTGTGGTTGAGCGAGATATTTTTGGGGCTACATGTAGGGGAACTATATTGGTAGCCATGGGGAATAGTGGAAACTCGAATGTTGGGATGAAGCAGAAAGGGAAACTAATTTCTAGGGTGGGATTATAGATTAGAATATGATGGCAGGATCATAGAATATTTCTCAGAAGCCTTAATGTAAGAAAAGATGTTTTACGCAGGGATCTATGAGACACATCAAGAGGGATTATGTGAAACAACCTCAAGCATGTCATAACTATATGCATATTGGTAATCTTCAGTGGTATTTCCATAATTCTATTTGGTCTGGTGTTTCTGAAACTCCTTAGGGGTTGCCGCGTCCTATGCCTCTATGGGATAGGGGTAGAATCACACTCTTCATCAGTAAATCCAAGTTTTTCATGGTGATTCTAGAAATACCATGACACATCAGTAGGGTAATAACGAGAAGAGTGTGGAAAGAAAGTAGTTTTTCGAAGTTGAAAATGTTGTGATGGATGATCAGTCAGTACCATTCGCGGTGCGGGGTATAGTTCTTTTGAAATCCACATTGATGAAAAATTTGTTTGATATGGTTTCTTCCCACACAGTTATTGCTTCTAGTGTTATTATTTTTCTGGGTCCATCTATGGAAATGATTCCTTCTACTTTAAAACTTCAATCTTCTATAGGTCAAAGAGTTTTTTGAGCATTCCAATGTATAGAGTGTTGCTATTTGTGGACAAAATTGAATTGATTTGGGAATTCTCAGTACTTGAGATGCATTCTAATAATATAATTCTGGGAATGTATTGGTTTGAAATGTTTAAGGCCCTAATGAATTTATATGAATGAATGGTTAGTTTTATGATTGTGGATGGAATTGAACACCTCTTTAGAGTAGAGAAGAATGAAAATATTGGTGTAATATATATATTTTCCCTAGTTTTGGGCTCTATATCATATCATTTAGTAGCATTATCATTGGAATCTTTTGAAGGGGTTGAGTAGAGTGTTCTCCCAGTAGGTGTGGATCCTTTTATGGATGTATTTTCTGATGAATTCTCTAGGTTTCCACATATGAGAGAAGTAGAGTTTATGATCAATATCCATCTGAGGAAAATTCTATCTCACTTCCATATTACCAAATGTAACCAGTAGAATTACAAGAAATAAAGGTGCAATTGGAGGAGATAGAGAACAAAGTGTTCTTCCGCCATAGCACGTCCTTGTGGGCGAAGATTGTTTGGTTTTTTAAGAAGACAGATAAAACTGTACATCTCAGTATTGATTATGATAGCCTTAATTAGGTTATGATAATGAACCAATATCCACATCCACACATTAATGATTTTTTGACCAGTTGAGGGGAGTTTAGTGGTTCTCCAAGATTGACTTGGGGTCCGAATAACACCAATTGCAGGTAAGGATGGCGGTCATTCCCAAAATTGCTTCAGAATTTGATATGAACATTATTAGAATGTGTTTATTACATTTGGTCTAAAGAATTCACCATTTGTGTTCATGCAATTGTTGAATCAAATATTTAAAAAATATTAATATTATTTTGTGGTGGTATTTGTTGATGATAGACTAGTGAATTTGAGAATTAGGGTAGAGCATCAACAACACTTGGAAATAGTACTGTAGATTTTGAGGGATCATCAGTTGTATTCGAAATTGTCAATGTGTGACTTTTTTATATATGAGGTTCTTTTCCTTGTCCATGTTATTTACGAGGTGGGTGTTTCAGTTGACCCAAAAAAGATAGAGGATGTTATCTCATTGCGACCATTAATTTATTTTCAAGATTTGGAGCTTCCATGGCCAAGATGGGTATTATTGAAGTTTTTTTCGTGATTTATCATGATTGGACTCACCAATGAAATCTTTGAAAAAAATGATCCATTTCAATGGAATGAGAAATGTTAGAAATGTTTTGAAGAGATAAAGGCATGCTTTACATCAGCACTAATCATAGTTTTTTTGAACAATGGAAAGCGTAAGTGGTACAGTGTGACGCATTGGGATGAGGGTTAGTGTGTTTTCTTATGCTGGTGGACCATGTGGTTGCATATGGATCAGGAAGGTTGAGGTTTCTTGTGAATAACTTCTCAAAAAATGCTTTGGAGTTGGCGGAAGTGGTTCATGATTTAAAAATGTGGCCTTATTAACCGTTCAATGATAAATTCAGGGTTTTTACCAATCAAAAGAGTTTAAAGTATATTTTCACACAAATTAATTTGAACTTGATGAAAATGAGATGGATTTAATATCTCCATATGTTTGATTTTGAATTAAGGTACACACCAATTAAGGGAAATTCAATGGAAGATGCATTAAGTGGAAAATAATACACTCTGGTGGTAAAAAATGCATCAGATCAATGGTATTTAATGTCGATCAATGCCGAAATATGGTCAGAATTTGAGGACCAAGGTGAGATAGCGGTATTATTTCTAGTTTCATTAGGTCCGAACTTGGTTGGTTTGGTTAAAGTGGCATAAGAATCTGATTCTGATTTTGTGGTGATGAGGTCGAAACTCAATAGTGTGGAGAACCTTGAGGGATGGTAAATGAATGGAAATTTAGTTTTTTTCGGAATTGGATGGTGGTAACAGTGGAGTTTCATGAATAACTTATCAGGTTACATCATCATTGTAGGTGGGATGTCCAGCCTAGAATTCAGAGAATGTATAAGATGGTGGAAGAATAGTTTTTGTGGGCTAGTTTGAAAAGGGATGCATCTAATTTTGTTTCGATATGATGACTTGTCAAAAAGTCAAGGAAGAGCATCAATGGCCATAAATAATGTTTCAATATTTCCCTATAATAGTGTGGAAGTGGGAAAAAATAGCAATGGATTTTTTGAAAGGACTCTCGAGAATCGTCAAGAAACATGATTCCATATGGGTGATTGTGGATTGGATCCCAATGTCAGCCCATTTTATCCCGATTGGTGAATCTCATATGGTGGAGGAACTTTACAAAATCTATATTGGGGAGTGGTTAAGAGGAACAACGATGCAGTTTCGATTGTATCAGATAGTGATCTGAGTTTCATGTCTTGTTTTTGGAAATCCTTACAACAAGCACTTGGGACACAGTTGACGTTGAGCACTACGTATCATCCTCAAATGGATTTCCAATTTGATAGGATGATTAAAAAATTGAAGGATATGATGTGCTATTTTGTGATGGATTTTTTCAGTTCATGGGAGGATAACTTACTAATGATGGAGTTCTCCTATAATAATTTTTGTCAGGCTTCAATACATTTCGCTCTGTTTGAGCCATTTCATTGGTGTTTGTGCCGTTCTCCACTATGTTGTGTGGAAACAGGCGAGGATTCAATGATCGGACCAAGACTTGTATAAGAGACTATGGATAATATCATGTTTATTAGAAAGAGGATGGATATGGCTCAAATCCATCATAAATTGTATGAGGATCATCGTTGATGACCATTGTCATTTGAGGTGTGTGATCATGTGTTTTTGAGAATCTATCCTAGGTTGGTACATCATGATTTTGGAAATCAATGTAAGTTATATTGAAGGCATATTGGGCCTTTTGAGATACATAATATGAGTATAGAGGTGTCTTATTAGTTGGATTTTCCAGAACCATTTAGTGTGGTGAAAAATTTGTTTCATGTCTCAGAGTTGAAAATGTATCAGTTGAATCATTACTAAGAGATTCGATGGGATCATGTTGTTCTATATCTGGACGCTTCTTTAGTGAATGTTCCAGTGAAAATTGTGTATAGGAAATATAATGTCTTACATGGGAATTGTGTCAGTTTAGTTTGGGTTTTGTGTTAGCAAGGTCAGATTCAGGAGGAGACTTGTGAGCAGGAGAAAGAGATGGATATTCAATGGCCCGAGATCATTCGGAAAAGATATGGTTCTCTAAATTCTAAGGTCATAAAGACCAATGTTGGGTAGAATTTATCCCCCCTGGTTTGAGTTATGTGACCTTTTTTATAACTTTTATGAATATGGAGTGTTTGGTTAATGTTTTGGAGAGTTTGGAATGGTTTTGGAATGTTTTCGAGGCCTTTTTAAGGGCACATGATTTGAGCATGGTTAGGGAAAACCATGCGATAATCACAGTTAACCATCCAATATGCCACAGTTTGGGTAGTAGAATCCTCATGGTTAGCGTATAGTTTGTTAGACCAGGTGATCGAACTGTGCTGCCCATTAAAAATGTTTTTTTAAATAGGGTTTGTTGGGATTTTCTATAACTCACCCATTTCTTTTCCCATATGAACCCTATACAGGATTTCTTCTTCTTAAGAGCTATAGGTTCTCTCCCTCTAATTTTGTAAGGTATTTAAATGGGTTTCAATGTGTCTTGAAAGTGGTTCATCTAAATTAAGTCTTCATTTTGGGCTTCCTTATGGTTTCCTCTAGATGTTCTTTCTTCTCCCTTATTTTTCTAGATCTACATTCATTGCAGGTAGATCTAGGGTTTTTGTTGCCTTAATTGATGATTAAAGGGATTTTTTATGATAGGTAAGGAGACCTAGAGTGGTTTTGGTGGTGCGTTTTTTCATATTTGTGGTGTGGTTACTTTTGGATTGATTTCACCAAAACCGTAATGGAGGTGGCTTCTCTCTTGATTCCACATTGTTAGAGCTTGAGGCATTTTATTCAATTATTTTTTTTTGTGAAATTAATTGTGAATATGATGTGAATATTTTTGGGGAAACCCATTTGGTGATGATTTGGGGATTTTTGGTGAATTGGGATATTGGTGAAAAAGTTGTTTGTTGTGTGATTTTAAAATGTAGATTTTAAAATTGGTTTCTGGGTCTGGTTTATGAAAATGGTTAAGGAAAATGTTTTTAATAACAATGAGGTTTATTGAAGTGTAATTTGGAATGGAAAATGGTTAAAGGGTTTTTTAAAAAAATGGATGATTTATTGAAGTGATTGTCATGTGTTGGAAATGGTTATGTGCATAATGTGTGGCCTCTATGTTTTATGCTATTGGTTGGTTAAGTATTATGGCTTGAATTTATTTTGGTTAAGTGGGTGAGAAAATCTCACTATAAAAGGTGATGGATAGTAGATGGAAGGGCCACCATTGTTGATAAGTTTTTAGGATGTACAACTACTTTGGAAAATTAGTAAACAAGTTTAGATGTGATGTTCCACCATGGCTGTTTTCCTTGTTCCATGTTTCTATGCAAGATAGAAATTGGTCATGCTAATGTATGATAGCGATATGTCTTAGGGCGTAATTGGGGCTTTCCCTTTTTTGACCTGGCTTGGTATGGGTGCGTTTAGTGTATTGGTTATTGTTGAACTATTTGTTGTTTATTATAAATGGTTTTATATAATTGGGATAATGGTTCTATCCTAGTGTCATGTGTAAAGAATTTAATTGGAGAAATTCAACTGTGTATTATTACTCACCCCTACTTTGGAACTTTGGTACTTTTGCTGATGTTTTATTCTCGGACATAGGTAAGAGTAAGGAATCTTATTTTGCTAGTGGTTATTCATTATGCTTGGGTGATTGTGTGGTTCTTGGAGCATGGAGCTTGTTGTGGAGAAGTGAAGGGTGGCTTGGATTACTTTTTGTCTCTCGTCTAGTCTTTCTCTTAGTGCTTTGATTTGGTTTTCTATGGTTTGGTTTTATTAATTTTTTGGGATTGTTGTGGATTAGTTTGTTTGTATTTTGGTACTATATGGTTCGGGTTGCTATGTTAACATGCATCATGTAGTTTTTTTGGAAATGAATTGTTTGATTGGTTGGTTTATCTCAAGGGAAAATCATTCCCCAATTTATGTTTAAAGGCCAAAACATTTATTTCTAGCCTTAACTGCCTTAGGTACATCTCTTAAGGCCGAGTAGCACCTCATCGCATTGGGGGGGGGGAATTATAGAATATATTTTATATTTATATAATTATAACATTATATAAATTATGGAACCATGATCAAAATACAAGGAGAAAAACTACCAAACCAAAAAACTCATGAAAAAAGCACATATCACCTAGAATAATAATTTTTATTAAGAAGTGTGAAAAAACATTCTATAAAAGTATACAAATACATAAAAAATGGTATGAAATATTTGTGTATGGTTTCTTAAACAATTTATAATAAATCTATATTTGTTATAAAGGAGGTTCTAGTGCAAGCGATGGAAGTCCGGTTTATGATAATGGATTTTTGTCTAATTTTTATTTCTTTGAGACACATTCCATATTCACCATTTTATATTTTATGTGATGTTTATAATTCCCATTAATGTATTTTATGATTAATATTATGAATTCTATGTTGATTTTAATATCCATATAAGGTAATTTATTTCATAGATCTTGTCATTAAATAATTACCAAGGTGGTTAGGGGTCTATATTACAATCTCATCATTTATAGAGATTGATTATGATTAAGTATCAAATAATAAAATAATATGATCTATATATCAATAAACTCATTAATTTTATACTCCTATATTTTTTTCATAAGAATAAATGTTTTATTTTAATTTTACTCACCTTAAGTTCCCAAAAGACCGAAAATATTACTTAATGGAAATTAGACATTATCTCTTCCTTCAGAAGAAAATAATTTTTATTCCATTTGGATGTTTTATAAAAATGTTTTAATGATGGTTTTTACAAATATCCTATTTTTTAATGTCATTTTTACCAATGTTTTAATTTTTAAAGAATCATTTCAAATGGAATCTTCTTATAATTTTTTTTAATGTGGTACTTTTTTTATTTTTACAACACATAATATAAAATGATTTTTTTTTAAAATTATATGGAATGAATAGAGTTTACCAATTTCATGACTGGTCAATGATACAAAACAACCTTTACAAGTTTCCATGGTTATTTGTTTTTAATTTTTTCTATAATATTTTTAATTTTTTTTGATTTTAAAGGAGTGATTTTGAAATAGAAAGGATATTTTCATTAATAAATTTTCAATGATAATTTAATGATATTTATATTAATTAAAGGAAATAATAATTCATTTTAATTATGATATACTAGGAATATTATCCAAGGATACCATCCTTATTATTTATCAATATAGTTTATTTTTTGATGAAAATATTTTTCTGAAACCCAGTCATTTTCAATGAGTTATGATATGATGTATTGAAAAAATGTTTATGAAACCCTTTTCTTTTACATGGGTTATATTATGATGAAATATTTATGAATCCCATTCTATTTCATGGTTTCTGATATAATGAATGTTTTATGATCTCATGGAACACATATGTATGATTTTCATTATGTGATCAGTGGGACTAATGTCTCCCTCCAATTCATTGGGTAAAGATTGAGATCTCATGAGATAAAAAAACTGTAATGGGTAGTGAACTGAGTTAAGTAAGGGACCACCTCAACTATGATAGTATTAGGAGTAAACATTGAATACTATTATGCTTTGGGGAGTGACCCAAATTTTCACAACCCCTTCCCACCAAAGATTCCCCTCCTGAGATGGAAATGGATAAAGAGAGATAATGACCCCCCCGAGTCCCACCTCCAGTAGGCCCCGAGGTGGCTACTAGCACCAAGGGTATGAGTTTTTCACAATATGGGTGGCATTACACTTTTTTATTTATTTAAGATCGGGAGATAGGATGATTCAACCACCAAAAGAAAAATAAAGGAAAGACAAGTAAATAAACCCAAACCAATCCCACATGCATGTTTAAATAGTTCCGAAACATGGTACAAGTACAAGAAATCTCAAAAGTACAATACCAAAAGAAACAAGAGTACAACAAGCTGCAACAAGTCCAACTGTCCTGACTAGTAGGGTCTCGCACGACACTGGTAGTCCTCCTAGAAACCTGAAAGCAAATTTAGGGTGAGCATACAAGTATACTCAGTAGGGAAACCTAAAGCTCTCGTGCACAAGTCGGGAGACATCCTAATGTCCCATGAGAACAACAGAAGAAACCAAAACCTATCAAGGAATTCTATCCACCCAACCTCACCAGCCACACTCACCAAAACACAAAACAACAGTTAGTAGTATATTAGAACAAGAGTATTGGGTACCCCGCACCATTTCCCACTAGCTAGATTCTCTTCCTAACGGCGAACATCCTGATGCTACCACACTCTTCCCACCCGCACACACCTGGGCCTCACAACCACATATCCCGCCTACACACACCTGGGCCTCACAACCACGTATACTGCCTTCACACACCTAGGCCTCACAACCACATATCCCGCACACACACACATGGGCCTCACAACCACGTATCCCGCCCGCACACACCTGGGCCCCATCCCGAAGATTCTTTGGAAATAGTAAACCTGCCCGAAGTGTCTTAGGCTAACACCACCCCAATAAAAACCTACCTAAAGAGTCTTCGGTGTAAGGTTGCCACAAGCCATCACGTCTTAGGGAAGAAGGAGAAGGAAAGATCTTGTAACTAAGGGGAAAAACCCCCTCCCCCATGAAATGGGATTATTCGGCACTAAGTGCTCAACATGGGTGAGGTGCGACAAAACACAAAGATATATATATATATATATACTAAACACACAAACCAACTTATGGCTTCTAAAAAAAGAAAATTGATCATGTGCCTTGACACTGCTATGTCGAAGCATGCATACAACAAACAAACCCAACCCCATTTAGGTTTTCATGTTTCAACCCAGAGGATTCAAAAGCCAACCCAGAGGAGCCAAACAAGATACCTCTTAGAGATCTCGTTATAACAGGAACCCATCCAACAACCCTAATCATATGTGTTAGGAATTCCTTCTCCTATGTCCAAATATTATCTTCTTTAGCAGGCACTTACTCGCCTGTACAGGTTTAGTCACATCCTCATTAATGCGTCTTGATTAAGAATTGGGTCTTACCACTTCCATAGATTAGGATTTTTCAACTTTCACTACCCCCAACACCACACAACCATCACACTTGCCCGAACACGTGGTTTGGGGAAATTCCTTCTCCTATGTCGAGATATTATCCGCTTTAGGAGGCACTGAATCACCCGCACGGGTTCAATCGCATCCTCATTAATGCGTCTCGATTAAGGATCAAGTTTTTTCCCTTTCCCCACACATCCGGACATTCTACACACTTCCAAAGAACATGTAAACAAAAGGTCTCACAATCGGCAAGCCAAGCATTCCATATATTAAAGGTACATAGTATAACACCAAAACCAAGCTCATAAGAACAAAGAAAAACACAAATCAAAACTACTCTGGGTAATGAGCATGCATCTGATCCTCCCACTCCCAAGTTATCTCCTCGAGGCCACCATCCCTCCACAACAAACGAACCAAGGGAATGGTTCGTCCATGGAGCACCTTCTCTTTACGATCCTCAATTCTGAAAGGTCGTTTCTCGAAGGTCCCATCATCACCCATATCTAACTCTCCCCAGTCGATAACGTGAGATTCGTAGTGTAAGTACCGATGACGCTGAGAGACGTGGAAGATGTCATGAACCTTCTCCAACTGAGGTGGTAGGGCTAACTTATATGCCACTTTTCCAACTCGCCTCAGCACCTCGAAAGGTCCAATGAACCTAGGGGAGATATTACTCTATTTCCCAAACCTTTGTTCCCCCCGTCAATGGGAAATCATCAAGAACACATGATCTCCCACCTCGAACTCCAAGGGCCTCCTCCGACGATCATCATAAGACTTCTGTCGGTCTTGAGCCACTTTCATTCTCTCATGTGCATGCTTGACTTTCTCTATCGTGCTCTGTACTACCTCTGGCCCAAGAGCACCTGTCTCACCAACCTCTACCCAGCAAATGGGTGAACAGGATGGTCTTCCATACAATGAATGAAACGTTGCCATGCCAACAGCGAGTGGAAGCTGTTGTTGTAGGAAAACTCTACTAAAGGCAAGTGTCGTGCCCACAACCCTCTGAAATCTAGAATGCATGCTCGCAGCATGTCCTCAAACGTTTGGATAGTCCGCTCTGTCTGCCCATCGGTCTGGGGATGGAAAGTAGTGCTAAGGCGTAGATAGGTTGCAAAAGCATGTTGTAACCCCCTCCACACTCGTGAGGTAAACCGAGTATCCCGATCTGAGACGATAGTCTTTGGAAGCCCATGAAAACGCACCACCTCTGGCCCTGCCGGAGCTGTCAACTCCGCTATGTGCAACTATCCACGCCCAGCTCCTCTACCTCTCTAATGTCGACCACCTCCCCGACCACGCCCTGGTTGAGGTCCCGGAGGGGCACCCTGAGGTCAGCCTCCTCCTGCAAAGTCTGCCCTCGGTGGAGCACAGTCCTGGTGCTGCTGAAAGGGCCTCACCGGTAACTACTACTGCTGAGGCGGGCGCTGAACCTGCCCACCTCCGCCATACTGAGCTCGGGTCGGGCACTGACTCGGAATGTGTCCGAAACCTCCACAAGAGAAGCACATCAGTCCTGGGCTAGTGAAAAAGGTACGAGGACTCGAAGATCTGAACTGGAACTGCTGAGGCCTGCTCCCTAATGGCCTGAACCTAGAAGGTCCTGTTGCTGGAGACCTGCTGCAGAATGCCTTCCCCTTTAACGAACCCGGCTGTATCCCCTCTCACAGTGTACCACTCTGTGAGTGCATCCTCTTTACAACCTATGTCTTCTTCTATACTTCCATGTACGTCGGATGAGTGACGGGGGTGACATCATACTGGAGCGAAGGACGAAACGCCTCCTCCAAACGTCTCACTCGAGACTCCTCATCCGGAATGAGATCCGGACCAAAGTGTCGGAGATCCTTGAACTTGATACCCAACTACCGTACTGACATACTCCCCTGCTGAAGGGAGAGTAACTCCTGCCATTTCTCCACCTTGATCATGGAAGAAAGGAATTCCTCTCGGAATCCCTTCTCAATGTCAGCCCACAGAACCTTTGTCGCTGTCCTCTCTTTGAGGTAGAGCATCCACCACTGACGCGCCGCACTTCTCACCTGACTGACTAATAGGGGAACCCAGTACTCCCTCGGTGCGTGGATCAAAGTAAAAGCGATCCCTAGCTCCTCAATCCACCCCTCCATCTCTGTATTCAAAGTACTAACCTCATACTTTTTGATGGTTTATCGCTGGAAGAAAGGGAGTGTCTTCTGCCACTGTTTATCTTCCTCCTCTCAGTCAATCCTCAACTGATCGACCACCTGAATCTGCTGGGCCTCGGCTGTATGAGCCACCTGGGGATGACGTCCAGGTGCCATAGCTGTATGGTAAACAAAGATCACCTCTTCCCAAGTAGTAAGCAAATTTCTCAAGGTTTTATTTTATCAATTTATTCAATTTCATTCACAGAACACCCAAATCAAGTAAAACACAATCCTGATGATGCATGTACCTTCCCTAGGGTCTCTACCCTACAGTCAATGTAGTCTCAATTGGTTGTTAGGTAGGCTGAGAATCCTTGCATTTGATCACGGGGGCCCTAAAAATCCAGGGTCCTAGCTGGTCTTCCCTGGCCTATGTCACACACCAAGATCAACCAACATTGTTGCCCTACAATCCCATGCAATCCTCACCATGCCTAACTCCGGACTCCATCATTTATCTTAACCATCACCTCTGATACCATTCCGTCATGACCCCATCCCACCAAAGGTTCCCCTCCTGAGCTGGCAAGGGAGAAAGGGAGATAATGACCCCCCGAGTCCCGCCTCCAGTAGGCCCCGGGGTGGAGACTAGCACTAAGGGTATGAGTTTTTCACAATATGGGAGGAATTACTCTTTTTTATTTATTTAAGATTGGGAGGTAGGATAAGTCAACCACCAAAATAAAAAGAAAGGAAAGACAAGTAAATAAACCCAAACCAATCCCACATTCATGTTTAAATAGTTCTGAAACAAGGTACAAGTACAAGAAAGATAAAAAGTACAATACCAAAAGAAACAAAAGTATAACAAACTGCAACAACTCCAACTGTCCCGACTAGTAGGGTCCCACACGACCCTGGTAGTCCTCCTGGAATCTTAAAAGAAAACGTAGGGTGAGCATAAAAGTATACTCAGTAGTTAAACCTATAGCTCTTGTGCACCAGTGGGGAGACATACTAATGTCCCGTGAGAACAATAGAAGAAACCAAAACCTATTAAGGAATTATATCCACCCAACCTCACCAGCCATGCTCATCAGAACACAAAACAACAGGTAGTAGTATATAAGAATAGGAGTATTGGGAACCCTGCACCATTTTCCACTAGCTAGCTGCTCTTCCTAACGACGAACATCCTGACGCTACCTCACTCTTCTCACCCGCACACACATGGGCCTCACAACCACATATCCTGCCCGCACGCACCTAGGCCTCACAACCACGTATCCCGCCCCCACACACCTGGGCCTCACAACCACGTATGACATCTGCACACACCTGGGCCTCACAACCATGTATCCCGCCCGCACACACCTGAGCCTCATCCCGAAGATTCTTGGGAAATAGTAAACCTTCCCGAAGAGTCTTGGGCTAACACCACCCCAATTAAAACCTACTTGAAGAGTCTTAGATGTAAGGTTGCCTCAATCCATCATAGCCTATAGAAGAAGTAGCAGGAAGGAGCTAGTAACTAAGGGGTAAAACACCCTCTCCCATGAAATGGGAGTGTTCGACACTAAGTGCTCAACATGGGTGAGGTGCGACAAAACACAAAGATACAGATATATATACACAAAAAACACAACCCAACCTATGGCTTCAAAACAAGGAAACTGAGCACGTTCCTCGGCACTGCTATGTCGAAGCATGAATCCAACATACAACCCCAACCCCATTTAGGTTTTCATGTTTCAATAGAATTAGTTTATTAATTCCTTAACTACTGGGAAATTATCCACAACCAACCATATCAATCGTTCGTAAAACATATCTCTGCCATCCACAAATCAAGTTAGGAAAACACAATCAATACAAACAAGTCCTTTCTTATTAACCAACCAACCCCATTGATTATTATTCCTGTTCTATTACCTTGACCCACCATTCATTAACTCTTCCACATATTTATTATTCACAACCCATAGTTCGTTCACATTCAAACCCATCCCTGTAGCCCCACTGCCAACCCCCATAACCAAAAACACACTGAAGCCCGTACATCATCATCCCTTGATACCATTTATCACAGCCCCGCTTCCCATCACCAACATAGCATTCACACCAACCCACAACCAATCCAACCGTAGCCCCGCTACTCACCTGATACAAAAAAACCCACAAAACTCTCCCTTCACATAAAACATCACCCCCATGTTTATTATTTCAGTTTTGTTCAACCGAGGTGATCACACAAGGGTTCCAGTTATTCATTTAATCAGCCAACATTATGTGATTAACCAATTCCATATTACACAATGTTTCCATCCATAAAGGGTCTAGAAATATAGGTAAACATTTAATTGCGCAAGCAAAGGCCCCCAACGACCGTGATTTTCAGTAGGCATAAGCCTATTCAATTCACAACATAATATCACAGGATATAAATAAAGTAACTGCATTCAAAAACTTCCCATACCCATTATATAAGCCAGTTATTATCTTCATTAAACTGGTTCAAATGTGTTTCATGTAAACAAGAGGACACCCACCCCGTATGATGCATAATTTAGAGAGATGAAGGTAAGATCCATACCTCCATAGGTTCTGAGGACAACGCTCCCCCGGGTCAAATTTAGAAGACGTTCTTGGGGTCCATCACTTCTGTCAAATCCTGGAAAAACCTTCTTGGGTGGAAGCTAGGAAGGAAAGGCCGAAGGGAAGACAACATATAAAAGATCAGAAGTTCCGCCTCGTCGTTACAATCCCATGGCCACTAACAGATTGTAATTCGGAGCTCGAACGAAGAAGTTATTGAAGGAAAAGAGCCTTTGAGTCTCTTGGGAGAGCTCTGCTCAATGGAAATGTGAGGAGAGGAGTGAGTTGAAAAGGAGGAGAGGACCCATCCTTTTATAGGTGAGAGAAACAAAAGTACACGGAGTGTACTTCCTAGTACACGGCGTGTACTCGGCCATTTCACACGGTCACCACGCGGCTTCCAACACGGCCTTCAATGCGGAACATGACCATTGACTGGTCAACACACAGTTAGAGGGTAACGCGTACCCGGGGAGGGACTACACGACATGTAGTATGGGATACATGGCGTGTACCCATTTATTTCACATGGCAAGGACATGACCTTCAACACGGGGTATACCCGGTGAGGGGTTACACGACATGTACTCGCACTACACGGCGTGTAGTTTCAAAATTTTGAAAAGTGTGGGAAAGTCCATTTTTCCCTCCAAAACACTTCATGACTCTACTTTTTGACAAAGGAATGGGCCGGAGAGGTCTGTGCCATTACACTAATACATGATGATAGTATTAAAATTTATTTTTGAGTACTATGTAAATAATTTTATATTCTTATGTGTATTCCACAATTCCATTATGCGAATGTGATGCTTCCATATATTATTATTTTTTGATTCTATTATGATCCATGTTTTATGGAATACCAAGATTTATACCATTAATCAATATTATGATATATGTTATTTATTGTATGATTTTAATTTATTATTATGATGTTATAATACCACTGTGTTCATGTAATAATTATGTTATCATTGATATATCCCTTGTTTACCCTTAATAATCTTCTAAGGTCACACATAATTATATTTTATTTTCTCAGTTTATAATGTATGATATGTCTAAGAATGGTTCTAGTTTTGACGAACATTGTTAGATATGACATAGATCTTTATGAACCAGTTTTATGATGTGTCAATGGTTCTAGAGGCAATACCTATATGATCATGGCATGGATCATTATATTTTTTAATTAGTATTCATATATTATATTTCGATTGTTTTGTATGAAAAGTTTTGGTTGATATAAGATATGGTGGGGAAAGCATGGAATTCACAACATAATGCAAGTTATTTTTTAGATGATATGAGAAATCCAATACCACATGGAGAGAAAACTAAAGAATTTAAAAATACCATCATGTTCAAGGAGATTCTTGTCTGTAAAATAAAAGGATGAGAAGAAAGAACAGTTCTCAAAAAAATTAATGTGAATTTAATGGAGTTTCTTGGTTAAGAAATAACTATCAACCTCATTTATCTCACTATAGAAAGTGGAAACCCTCCTTATTCCTATAAATATTTATTTTTTCTTTTTTGTATTGAATTGAAGGTGATACAATTTTTTGGGAGAAAAAAATAGAACAGAATACTTATAATGTATACTATGAAGATGTGATTTTCATTATGGAGTTCTTGTATTTTTATCATGATGTATGCATGAACCAATAAAAATCAAAGTTACAAAAATATACATATATTTTATTTTTTTAAGTAAAACCTTGATGGACGACTTTATGGAGTTCATACCTTTATTGGGAGATAATATTAAAGTGGATTCCATATATTATTATTTCATGTGAAAATCAATTTCTAGAAAGTGATGAAATATTTCAAAAATTATGTTTTTCTAATTACAATTTTCCATCTTTATGTTTTATTAAATCAATTGGAAAATTATGGGGACTGTTTCTTAATATATTTAAGAATACAATTAATGTAAAAGGGGGGTAAACATGCTTATGTTTTAATGTTTTAAACCCTTTTGTTGGGATGAGTGCATATTATATTTTGAGTAAGTAGTTGGTTTTGTACCTTTTTTTGTTATATAATTTGAGGACAGGTTTCATGGGTAAAATTGAAGTCTGAGTTAATCTCTATTTTTCTACAAATATATTTTCTCACAATGTCTAATACTATATTTATTTATGACTAATTTACTTACGATAAGGGACTTTGTACTTCTCGAACATTTATTAGTTATTTTTTTAAATAAGTCTTATAAGATGAAATTTTTGTAATGATTGACGTGTGAAATGAGTAAAAATGTACCTAACATTGGAACCTTTTTATTTATTATGAATAATTTGGTGATAAAACTCGATTAATTTTTGAGATTATATTGACCTCTATATTGGGTATTGTCAACAAATCTAAAAGGGGTCATCAAAGAGCCTAAAGGATTGTGATTATGACTACATTTATTTTAAATATGCATGGTTTTCAATATATTTTGAGTGATATAGAATACCTAATGAATTTAATAGTCTATCCTTGTGTTTATAAAAAATTATAACGATAATTTATATGGAACTAAAATTGAATTAATTTGATGGAATCTAGTTAGAGCTAAACAAGGCCCAGGCAGAAGATTAATACCGTGTTTTTTATAGAAGGTGTTCTATAATATAATTTTTTAGATTCTATAAGAAGGTAATGTATTTATACCAAGGAATAATGGATAAATCAAAGATTTAGGGTGATTTAAATTGTTTTGATTCTATTATTGTTTGATGATTTATATTATAGGGAGACATATTAAAAGTGATGATTATAGAGGTGATCATGTACTGAATTAATTAAAACATTTATTTGTGTGATTATAGAACTATATTTTATATTTTCTTTCATTGTTTTTGATGATTAACAAAAAATAAATATGGAATTATCATAAGTAATTCCCAAAGAACTAATTTTGGAGGGTGAATATTTGAGAACAAGAACAAGATCTCAAAATTAAATGTTCTTCTAAAAGGATTATATAAAAAACGAAATGTTTAATCTCCATTGAGGAGTGTCTAGATTATGATGTATCTTGTTCTGTAGAAATATTTAGTGAAGTTGAGATATAGGGAAACATATAATTTTAGAAAGGATTGTTTCTTAAAGTTTAAATTTTCAGAAGAAAGATATTAAGTACTGATATTATGTTTGGGATAATTGGTAATGTTATATTATACAATTTAAAAAATAATCCATCAAAACTATTATAATATAATATTATTTGTGGACCTATTTAATGATAAATACAAAAATAAGTTTATAGAATCCTAATAATTATAAAATGATAATGTTAGAATAACCTGTTATTTATTTTTTTATGTAAAATAATATAGATTATAGATTACTTTTTTGGGTCAGATCCGAGTTTTTGAAATATTATTAATAAATTTAAGCATAATATAGGAAGTTAAAATTATCATGTTATTGAAAGTTAATAATAAATTAGAAGAAATAAAACGAGGAATAAAAATTATATGGAAGTAGACTCCATGATAATTTTTTTAGACGGTTTTTACGTATGTAATACCCTTCAAATAAGTTTTAAGATGGATTATGTTGAAGATATGAAAAAAACAAAAAGTATAAGTAGGTAGATGATGGATGTTAAAGATCAGAAGTAGAAAAAAAAGTGCAAGTAGCAAGATCGGGATAATATAGATTTTTAGAATAATAATTTAAAACAAAATACGAGGATGTGTGGAAGATTCTGGATATTATGATAGGTATCAAACTACTAATGTATAATGTGTTGATACCATACAAGGATTTAGATGGTGACCATAAGTTGTATTGTATTGTGAGGATGTGTTTTGTGTATTTTGAAAGATGAATTATTTTATGGTATTCAATTATCTTGTTTTTATATGATACATTGATTCTATTAAGGAATTATATTATGTGATTAGAATTTGTGTTAAACTAATTGTAGAAGAACCTAAAGACATGAATGATTAAAATTAGCATCCATGTGAATCATAATCATTAACTTTGATGTTTTTGAGATGTTTTTTAAATAAATATTATAGGGATTAATCCATGAATAAAGCTATATTTTTTGAAAGAGATTAGATGGATGATCAATAACTGAATCAAATGTTTTATTTTTCAAGATGAATTTAAAATAATTAACATATCATAAAGGTAGATTATTAAATAAAAATATTTTATTTAAATTGAATTTTTGAAATTAAAATGTTACGAAATTCCCAAATACCAGATTAATGAATTTCACATAAGTTACCATACTTTATGGATATGGATGGTACCTTTCGTATTTCTAATTAGTTATGGATATTAATGAAACATAGGTTTCTTAGAATCAACCTAAACACAACAAGAATTTATTCACTCACATCAATGGTGAACTTTGAAAAAATATAATGCACTATGATCACTTTGATTTCTGTCATCCATGTGTTATGTTTTGGTTGCATGATTCATACATAATCCATCTATCCAAGAAGGTGAATATATAAATTTTAATAAAGTTCATGTTATTCAAAAAAATATAGATCATAATGATTTACCCCCATTTAGTGTGAATGCACAATCCTACTATGTATTACATTCTAAAACATAATCTCTTTTATGTTAAGAGATAACATTTATTTCATTTTTGGGAATATTAATAAGTAAAATATTAAAAACCATATTTTATTTGATATTATATGTGTTTTCATTGGAATTTTGAAACAAAAATTTTATTCTTTATAATATAACATTATTGGGTACTGGGGAGTATTTCCATCACATTTTGTTAAATATCATGGATGAACTTTTTTTATCCTGGATTAAACACCTTTTATCCTTTTCATTTATTAAAACATGGTATAAAATTAGACTAATAATAAACCATGTGTATCAAAATTATCAATATCATTTGAAATAATTTTCTGTTTATATTCCATTTATCATCATTAAAGAGAAATAAAATGAGATATAATATATATTATTTATTCTTTTATGTAGTCCCATGAATATAACTTCTTGATGAAAGAACCATTGTCTTTATCATTTGAATATTGAAATAATTCTTTATCAATTAGTTCTTTAATTTTGAACTTTTTTATATTTATAAAAAATTTAAAATATAAATTACGTATCATATTCCTTTCAAAATTGGTGAATTGATTTATATAGAATTAATAATCCACATGGACAATCCATGAATTTTCTTATTACCCTTTAAGTATTGTTTGAAATTACTCCACTAATGAATATGTCATGACCCGACCCACTAGGGTGTACCTAGTTAGATGTTAGTATAGATTGACAACCCAATCTCACATGCAATATGCAAGGGGCTAGAGACTAGCTCCATGTAGGAATATCACTCACATGGCATGTATAATCCTTAGGAATTTGTACAAACACATACATCTAAAAGAAATGATATTCAATCCATAAAAAAAAGTAACCACTTATACCAAATATGCGTGCATACAACTACATCCCACATAAGAGTATGACACAAGTGAGATAAAAAATAGCCATATAAAATCCCTCCAAATATGGAAACGAATCTAATATACTAGTAGATATAGAAATTTAGTTAAGATAAAAGTCCTAGAACTATATGTGATGTATCTATAAAAACTATATAGCATATACCCTTGGTTATCCTAGGACACCGTGAAATTATGTTTCATTAGAATAAGATATGAAACATGAAGATGTAGAGTATAATGAGGTGATTATAAACATACCTAGCCGGACACCCTAAAATCACCAAACATAAAGCATCAATGAGTGCCATCTCATAAGAAAGGATGACAACAACCTATATTTTCTCAAACATAGACCCCAAATCTCAAGTATGGTTTCATGCACACTGCAGACATATGAATATACCTAAGGATTCAATGCTATGATATTATGAGATTATTAAGTCCATAAGTCTCTTTAACATTGATATACTCATATGAGAGGATATGCATATCAAGAATTGAAAAATAAGAAGTAAACGTTGGAACTCAAAAGATGATGATTCATAGATATGTGATCACACCTTGTTTCTATGAGAGATAACCAAATCTTGTATGGACCATGAGGTTTGAGATCACTTTCTTAGATAGTATGTAATGGATTAATTAACCCAAATTAGGGAATAATGATAGATTATTGCACCCCAGGTCACATAGATGGATACTTAAGTCTATCCAGAACCAACCTAGAGAAAGGATTACCCATCCTATGGTTGGGATGAGATACCTCACTATACTCTCATGGGATGATACCTTGGAAATGTATCATAATGATACATAACTAGGATGAAGAGAACATAGGGGAAAAACATTCCTTTGGAGGGGTACACAATATGTATAGGTAATACACAACATGTCATCCTCAGTATGGACATGCCCAAGTACATGGTCATGACCATGTCCATCGACTTGTTCCCACATACTTTGACTATGACAATGTGAACTAACTAATCCCATATACTCTATCCATTACTATGTACTCTTGTTGTTCTTGTGTACATTGGTCATGACTGTGAGAATTGGGTTTTCCATTCCCATAACCCAAGCTATGGCAGAAGGGGACCAGATGCTATGTGTATTGGTATTTCATAGAAATGACATATTTTTCATGAATCTTTATCCACACCACATTCACATATATATTCACTATGAAATATTTTGTAGATCTTATATATGAGGTTAACAATGCCTAACCATTCATCAATTTCTGGATTTTATCCACCCATCCACTCAGGTTTGCCTCCCGTCATACTAAATCATGGAAAAACCAACCTGCTAGATGGAAAAACTCAATCAAATCCCTTATAATCTATCAACACCATTGTACCACTATAATGGATTCAATTTTGAATATGAACCCATTGTAATGTTTCATTGAAATGTAGATCAATTTCATGATGATTCGTTTTCATGTATAGTTAAACTATAGGTCAAATGAAATATCAATGATGAGTGAATAATGTAGGGAGAAAACAAAAAATTATGGAAGTGATAATGATTGATATCAAAATAAGAGTATGACACAAGTGATATAAAAAATATCCATATAATTTTAGACCAAGTAAATCAATCCTTGTACAAATTTATGAATTCATTTGAAAACAAACCAGAGTACGATCTGTTTTGGATATGATCATTTTTTGTATCGATCTTTTCCTTGCTGAGCCCAATATCAATCATTTTGATATCGATCACTCTGATATTTATCATTTTATTATTAATAATTCTATTATTATCTACTATGATATTGATCATTTCGATATTAAAAATTTCATGGCCTATATAATGATTATTCAGATGCTATTGTTGATCGATACCACCTCTTCAATTGGAAAAGCCTTTTCAGCCGATACTACCTTTTCAAATAGTATCACCATTTCAATCCAAACCATATTTCCGATCAATACCACCATTTCAATCATTATGGGTTCAATTTTCTGTGTTCAGATCTTTATGTTATGGGGTGGATGGAATACAAATTGCTATAATGAATTGATTTCAATTATTTTTAATCCACCTAGAATCAATCATAATGAAAAAGAATCTATATCACATCATTCTCTCTACCACCTATATATTATAAATCTGGATTCAATATTTTTATAATTGTTATCATCTATTTCACTCCCCCTTTAATCTATCAATATTTCCTCATAAGTTCTCCATTCAACGCATTATTTATATAAAATACAAATCAGTAAAGAATCATCACATTTAAAAAAATCATATTCATGATGATCCCAATTCTCCTGCAAAACAAACACTTCACTTAAAAAAGCTTGTTCTCATTATGATGGAATATCATAGCGAGTCCAATTTTTTCAAAACATTAGTACAATTTTTGTCAGTCACTTGAGTTCAATGTTTATCAATACCATGAGTTTTTTTATCAATACCATGAGTAGCAATATCATTTCAAGGACCAAAGTGATGTTATTTCATTCCTTAAAAATGTAAATTGACAACAAAAGACCACACAAATCACCTTTATCATCTTCTTGGTCCTAACTATATACACCTTTGAATTTTTTTTGTGAAAAAGGTTTTCATAAATCACTGATCTTTGTATCCTTAATTAATGGATTATTTATCTACAATTTTAAACCTCTGTGATCTAACTCAATATTAGAAACAATAATCATTAACAATAATACCATGTTGTCCAAAAGTAGTGATTATGAAAAAAAATTCATCTTTCTTCGTCAGATCTTCTTAAACCACCCTATAATATAAATAAAATTATTTCAAACAACCAATCCATGTAATGGTTAGAATAGTTCACACTATAAACAATGTTGAATTCAAATCATACCAAAATAATACTAAACTCACAGCCTACCCACAACTCCCCCTTTTAACATGCATTACATGGATTGATTTATGAAACAAAAAAAATTCCCCCCTTGACAATAAAATACAATTGAAAGATGAGTGGGAGGGGACCAAAAAAAATACCTCATCATTGAAAATAAGGAGGTGGGGCACCCATGTTGAATTTCATTTTTTAAAATGATTCTTTCAGAAAAGGTTCTTTGAAAATGTCAGCCACTTGTTCTAATATTGGAAAATACTCTAACTATAATTAATTATTATCCATATAAACTTTGATGAAACTATATTTGATATCCATATGCTTTTAAAAGTAATGTAGAGATCGATTCTGGGTGGGATTGTTGGTTCTTTGATAGTCATAACCCAAGAGAAAGGGTAATTTCCCTTCAATAAGTAAATATTCCAATTGTGTTTTTATCTACATATGTCTAGTAGTTTCTTGAGTGTCAGAAACATACTCATTTTCATCTGTACTGAGAGTTTCTAAATTCTGTTTCTTTGAATTCCAGATAATATAGTTCATTCCCATAAAGAATACACCACCAGATGTGGATCTTCTATCATCAACATTTCTTGGCCAATCTTCATACAAATATCCAAACAAATCAATACTATATAAGATTCAATATGTGATTATGAATTCTATTATGCCTTTTATGTATATAATAATTCATTTTCTAGCAATAATCTGTTATTATTTTAGAGCACTATAAAATATTTCACATAAGGTGAAAACATAAATAATATTGGCTCATGAGGCAGTAAAATATAATAGAATTCTAGTCACCTTCTAATACTCTTTATGTTACACTTTCTTCCTTATCCAACATTACTCAACTTGATTCTGAATGAAATAGGTGTGGAAGCACATTTTGGGTTTTCCGTCCTGAACATCTTTAAAAGTTCATTATTATACTTTTCTTGTGATAGAAATATATTCTTCCTTTTGAAAGACTTTTAACCCCAGAAAGAATTTAAATTCCCCCAATATAGACATTACAAATACCTTCTTCATCTATTTTGCAAATATTTCACAACTTCATTCATCATTCCCATCAAAGAAAATATCATCAACATAAAAAATCACAATGAGAGAATACTCTTGACTTTCTTTGATATACATATTTCTGTCCACTCTTCCTTTTTCAAAATTCATAGTCCTTAAGAAAGTATCCAATTTGGAATACCATTCACTCAGAGCCTATTTCATCCCATACAAGGGTTTCTTCATTTTGTACACATAACTCACTTCTTACCCATAAAAAACGAGCAATGATTTTTAAAAATAAACCCCATCTTTAATATCACCATTCAAGAATACGGATTTTAAGTCCATTTGAAAGATCTTGTAGCCTCATTTTTCAAAAATATTGAGAAATAATATAATTATTTCTAATCTGGAAAAAGAGAAAAGGTTTCATCCAAATAATTTTTTTTCAATATGTGAATACCCTTTGTAAACCAATCTTGATTTGTATCTGATAACTTCACATTCTTAATTTACATTTTTCCTTAAAACCCATTTTTCCCCAATGATGAATGTGTTTTCAAGAATGGATATTAGTTCCAACATATTGTAATTTTTAATATGATCCAATTCTTCATTCATGTCTTAAACCCAATTTGGATGCTCAAAAGCTATTTTCACATCATTTTGTTCCAAATTTAAATAAAACTAAATATGCGTGATATCATTTTTTGTTCATCTTGTTTGAACCTTTTGATGTTGATAAAAAATTACATTATGATCTTCCACTTGTTTCTTCAGCCTGGGATGAGTTTTTTTGAGAATCTTCTTCATCACTTGAAATAGCTGAGTAAAATTATTCTAGTTGATAAAGAGTACGATTTTCGGTATCCATATCAAAACTATTTTCTTCAAATTTATCAACTTCATTGTCTTACTAAGCATGATTATCTGTTATGAATTTTTAATTACATTCAAAACAACTGAATAAAATTTTTTCTTCATTTATTTGTTGAAGCATCTATATCCTCTTCCTTCAGAAGCATCGAAAAGAAAAATTCCATCTTTAACTTTCTGATCAAAATTTCCATTGTTTCCACTATTCTTCTTTATAACACATGGACCCCCAATAATAGTAAAGTGCTTCAGACATGGAGTTTTTCCATAAAAAATTCATTTGGAGGCATATATTATTGAGACCTATAGAAACAATTGTTTAGAATGTAAATAGAAGTACTCAAGGATTTCCTTCAAAAGTAATGAGGGAGGCCATGTTCAAGTAACATGAATCTTCCCATTTCCACCAAGATTATGTGCTTTCTTTCTACAACCCCATTTTGTTGTGGTATGTATGGGGAACTATACTAATTCTGAATTCCATGCTTCTCAAGATAATATTAAAAATATTATCTTCTATAATCACCGCCATTATCGATTCCCAACTTTTTCCTTGAATACTCACATTCCTTTTCTAATTTCTTTCTATACTTTTAATTTTTTTTAAAGAATCTTTCTTATGTTTGATATGGATGACATAAGTAATGTGAGTAAAATCATCAATTAATGTAATAAAGTAATTATCTATATTTTTTGTTGTTTTTTAATTGGACGATATATATCATAATGTATCTGCTCTAAAGGTTGTTTTGAGAAAATATCAACATTCTTTTACCAAAAATTTGTAATCATTACTTTTTGGAAGATAATGAAACCCCAGTCTCTTCATCTTGGAAAATCAACAATGTCTCGAATAATGTATATTTTAAATAACTTCTTCATATTTCTATGAAAAATATGTCAATGAATTTTACTCCACAACTGATTATATTCTAAAATTCTTATGAAACAAGAGTTTTTTGAATCACCAACCTAAAACAAATTCCCATTCATACGTTTGAATCCTATAATAATCTTCACATCTTCATCACTCTTCACAATAAACCAATATTTCTTGAAGATACCCTTGTTACCATCATCACATAATTGTGAAACACTTTGAATATTTCGTTTCACCCCATCAACATAAAATGTTTTCCTAGATTTCATCTTTTCTTTTCTTATGATGGATTACCCAACACCTTTGATTTTCAAGGATTCATAATTGAAAAATTTCCCTGTCCATTCTTTAAAATCTTTCACATCCTTCAGTAATTTCATGCCTCCTGTCATATGCAAGGAACTCCCACTATAAAGTATCCTGAGTCATTATTCTTTTTTGGTTGTCAATGTAGTTTCAACACCAAGAGAATATTCCCGTTTCTTTTCTGTCTTCACATTCAGATTTTAATAGTTAAAAATCCTTTTTTGATCCATTAAAAAAACATGACATCATTTTTCAAGGTGTCCAGGTTGTTCATATATTTCAAAAATAGTTTCTAGAGTCTGGAACCTATTTTCAATATTTACTCCAAACTTCTCTAATTTCATCACAACTACTTTCTCAGACTTCATTCATTGACAGGATTGACTCCCCTTTAATCTTTTCATTTCATAACTTGTGGTATAATAGTAATGTTTCTAGTTGAACCAAAGCATACTTCCCATGTGTCTGAATACCCTAAAATACATGAAATATCCATAGAATGAGCATTTACCTATAAAATTTCCATATTGATTATAATTGTTAATAAGTTGTTCAGAAACATTCTTATCTCACTTTCTGAACCACCAACATTATTTATATCAATCATATTATTCTTCTTCTTTTTAGCTATTCTAGATCCATATTGATTCAAACCATTTTTGGATTCAGGTATCATTGAAACTTCAGAATTCATATCATTGTGGGTTTTGCCCACACACATGGCTTTTGAAACATTATTCTTTTCAGAAAGAATTCCATATTTCTTTTTAACCGTTCAAGGTCACTTATACCAAAACTTCTCTAGATTCTCATTTCAATAACTTTTAGAAACTTCTGGGATATATTTATCGAAACTTGTGTTTCTTAATCCAGCTTTTGAGATTGTTTGTTGGGAAAAATCCAACTATTCTCCTTTTTTTCAATTAGCTTACCCTCCATTTGATTATTATGGTTGTTTTCTTCTTCAAGATGTTTATTAAAATCTTCAATATATTTCAACAGATTTTCTCTAACATCAGCAAAATATTTTTGGTTATTTGAGTATTCATCTTTCAAAGTGTTTTTTTCAATTCTTCTTTTATTTCTTAGACATTCGTTTAACTCTTATTTAAAATGGATTTACTGTTTAGTTTCTTCTTTTCATAACTGCTTCTTCTGTATTATCATAATTTAAAGTTATAATGAATATAATTTCAATACCATACTCATCTAACGTCTCAGATTCAACATAACTTCCTTTTTCTTCTTTATATTTATATAAGAAACTTTTTCTTTTGGATTTGAAGAATTTATTTTTCTCTCGCCTAGGAATACAACTTTCCTTCATTACCCTATTTATTCTATGATATTCTTGTATTTTATTCTTATTTTTCACCATCCTCTTCATTCTTTCTCTACGGATAATCTGTCAAAATGTGACCAACTCCTCCATATTCTAAATATTTGAAGGGATGTTTTCCTTTGTATTTTCTTATACCACTTTTTATATTTTTATAAATAATGGATAAGATATCATTGATAGTTTTATATGCCAAATTTTCATAGTCAGAATCACTATATTCTTCTTGAAGAAGAATATTATTCATCATTTCTTTCTTTTTAGCATTTTAAGATGTTTCTATATCAATATTTTTTTTGATTCTCATTGATTTATCTATTTTCATTTCATAAGTGATAATAGTTCTATGAGAATCATCTAGAGAATGTGTCTTAGGATATCTATCTTCTAATGAAGATATTTTTACATCTAATTTATAATGTAGGATTATCAAAATCTTTTCAAAAACTATAGAGTCATCCAATTTTTCACCAAGACATCTAATATTATTCACAATATCATTCCCCAAGGTAAATAAATCCCTAGTATACTCATGACCACCCATCATTAAGTATTCATACTTTAATTAATAGAATTGATGTTTTTTTATCTTGAATATTTTATTACCCTCATATAAGTTTTTATATTTGTACCTTATTCCTTCTGATGTGGAAACACCTATCCCTCTAAAGATTTCTCTATTTGGAAAGTGACAAAAATATATAATCCTTCGCCCTTCCCATCAATCTCTTGATTCTTTTTATCAACGGGTGTAAGATGAGATTTATCATCAGTGGGTGGAAAGACAACTGTTTCAGATTTAGTAACATTATAACTGATAGACATAAGATAAGGATGTATTCTATCCTTCTAGATATGATAATTCTTTCCATAAAAGGCCAGAGTGTGTTTACTATTTACATAGTTCAAATTATCCATCAGCATAGAATAGGGAAGGTAACCTCGACTCTGATATCTCTTGTAAGTTCCCAGATAGTGTATTGTAACACTAAGAGGGGGGGGGGTGATTTTGTGATACTCCTTTTGTTTTTTGTTTCATTTTTATTAAAACACTCTTCGCCTCCTATTTTGGATTCAATTACTTGCTGAAAATATTTCATTCCCCATATTCATAAGAACACAAATTTTTAGAAGGATCACTATTCAATAATAATATCTATATCCACGGTATAGTTTCGAAATGATCCAATACCGTACAATCCACTATAAAAAATCATAGATAACAATGACTAGGTATACCCTTACACTCTCGTAGCACAATGAAATAATCCCCCTAGTTTGTGTGTACCCTCTCAACACAAATTGGGTAATACAATTTTTATGTAACAAATATTGTTAACTGCACTTATTTTTAATTCAAAAAATTTATAAAATTGAAATAAAATTATTCAATTCCTTACCCATAAGAAAGGTAATAACCTTCTAGAAATTGTTTACAGAAAGCTTAGTGTGATTTTTCTTGGTCCGATTTTTTTAGTCTGATTTCTCTGAGTACGATTCTCCCAATCTGATTCTATTTCTGAATACAATAATGAACTATCACCACATATTTAATTCCTAAGTACGATAAGAGATAGTATTATTCCTCTTTATTATTCTAGAAATTCTTAGTGTCGTAAAACACAATAAAAAAATCTTGAACATGGTTAATCTAGTCCAATACAATGGTTAGCTGAAAAATTCACCTTTTCCCTTTGAAAGGTCTTCAACATAAAGCAAAACCTTATTAAGTTCTCTCACTAAAAACTCAGAGAACCTCTCTCTACTATGATGAATATTACACCATAATTAGGAAAGTATAATGTAAATTTCACCTTATATAGGTATCCCAAAATATGTTTTGGTGGGAATCTGAAAATCTTTTTCGATCACCTAAATTAACCAAAAATGAAATTTTCCCTAAAATCATGGAACAATTATGACTTCGTCAAAACTTCTCGATTCTTCTTGAAAGTTCTAAAAATGTCACATCTTTTTCTAGAGAGTTAAAACTAAAATTTTAGTATAATTTAAACTTCTAGTACAGATATCAATTGTTGATAGCGATTACAATTGCTGAAACATATTTGAATAAAAATCTTGTATTTGAATGTTACGCTCCCCCATTGACTCATTCCTAAATATATTTTCTTCCAAAACCTCTTCCAAAAAAAATAATAAAAAAATTTTAAAATCATGGAATAAATTTTTTATGATCTTCTTTTCTTCATCACCTTTCTTAAATCACTTTTAAATATAAGGAATATTCTTCTAACTTTTTCTTGACTCTATTGAAACATAAGTTCAAAGGATAGAAAAATTAAATCAATCTTTGAACCACTTGATTAATTCATTTGAAATCAAACAACAGTATGATACTTTCCAGATAAAATTATTTCTAGTATTAATATTTTCCTTCCTAAGGAAGATAATGATAATCCGATATTGATCATTCTGATATTTATCATTCTCATATTTATCATTCTGATATTGATCATTCTGAAATTGATCATTTTGATATTGACCATTATGATATTGATCATGATGAGATTGATCATCATGATATTTATCTTTATGATATTGAAACTTTTATAGACTATCTATGTGATTAGTTATATGGTATTGTATATCAATACCACCTCTTCAATTGGAACCACATTTTCAGCCGATATCACCATTTCAATTAGCATCACCTTTTTAATCTATACCATCATTTCTATCAATAACACCTTTTCAATCATTCTAGGTTTTATTATCCTAATTATGATCATTAAGTATTGATGTATATGGAAAATAAATTCTATAGTGAATCAATAAAACTTCTTTTTGATCCACCCAAAATCTGATCATTTCGAAAAACAATCAATATTAATAGTTTCTCTCTACCACCAAGATATGAAAAATCTATATATAATGTTTCTCAGATCGGAAGCATCTATTTCACTTCCACTTTCTTCGATCATTCTTACATCAAAAGTTCTAAATTTGACTCATGATTTATATGAAATAAAAACTTGTTAAGCATTGTCATATTTAAAAACATCATAGTCTCATTGACATTGATTCTCAGGATAAAACCAAAACCTCTTTCAAAATAGATTCTTCTCATTACGATGGACTATCACAGTGAGTCTGATTCTTTAAAAAACATCATTATAATTTTTATCAATTCCATGAGTCCAATTATTATCAACTCCATGAGTTCATTTTTTATCTATACCATGATTTTTACAATTGATTCCAAAAACAAATTAAAGTGATTTCTATCCTTCAAAACATACCTTGTAAACAAAAGACCACACTAAACCCCTCCATCATCATCTTAGTCCTAAAATGTGAAATCTGAAAAAAAATTACCACTCAAAAATACAAGGGAACTAAGATCCTATATGGTTTTCCCACACATAGTTTTTCTTTTAATATTTCCCATGCTATTATCAGGTGAACCCCAAGGGAATCAATCACAAATGAAAAATCTGCTCATGTTGACTCGTGATACCTTATCTACAATGACACATAGATGAACTTGTGTAATTGTTCTAGTTATGGTGTTAGGGATAAGAGATATCACACGTCACTAAATCTACACAATATCTAGAAAAGGCCTCATAATCTGGGAGAAAAAATCCCCTCCCAATCCAAACCTCCATAGTCCTCTCCAAGGTGAGACATTTGGGAATACATAGTCTCCATTTTCAATATCTAAAGGCCTTTTTTGTTAGTCCACATAAGATTCATGATGGATCTTAATAATCCTCATATCCTTTAATTTGAAATGCATATTCTCTATCATTGATCATATCATCTCAGGGCCCACAAGCTCTATCTCCCATAACACCATCTAGAACAAAGGTGACATTCAAGGTCACCTATACAGGGCATAAATGTTTTCTAAAACAATAGTTGATTGGAAGCTTCTGTAAAATGAAATCATCATAAAAGGTAGATGATTTTCCCAAATGTGATTAATGTCTAACATGTAGGATCAAATTATTTCCATCAGAACATGAATATTTCACACAATCTAGATGTCTTTATGAGGGTGGAACACTATGCTCCATAGAAACTGAGTTCCAATGAACTATTTTAATCCACTCCATAATTGAGATGAAAAAAATAATTATGGTTCATGATGATCATCTGGGAACTCTATAATGATGAACTATTTCCTTTGAATTAATGTGTTCCAAACTCTCTACCAGACTCTAATATTTGATCGATAGAAGAGGGGCAACCTGGTGAGTCGGTCAATGATCACTTAGATGGTGTGGTAAACTCTAGCTGATTATAGAAGTCATGTAAAGAAATCCTTAGATACACCATCGCACTTATATTATGGAAAATAAAGGGGTTGGGCTAAACCTACCTGATCCTGGTGATTGGCTTTCACATATTAGAAATTCTGGAGTTGTGAAATAATTTTTTCCAGAAACCACCTCATCTATGGAATTAAGATATGACCTAGAATTTACCAGTATATCTTTTGCACTTTAGATGTATTACTAATGAATATGTATAAACTCCCCCATCTGTTCTTCTTATCGCATGATTGGTATTATCATTCACCCTTAGAATAGTTTTACATGCTCCCCGTATATAGAAAATATACTAGAATCAGGTACAAAAGATATCAACCCACACAAGGCCTCACAATCATTATATATAAGTTTATCCTCCCTAAAAATATGACATAGTGGAGGGGTAAAAACCATCGACTTGAGGTAATATTTGTCATCATTATCACCTAAGGAAAACTGAAATGAGGCAATTTTTTAACATATCTCTTAAAAACTACGAGCATGATATCTTAATAAGAGAATATGTCACAAAATTCTCATTTATAGGAATATAAAATTGTAAAATTGATAATAATATTGGAACACTTTATATTTCCACCACATCCAGTTAAGATATTTATATGAGAAGATATACCCAAGAAATATATGGTCATAGTAGATGATAAATCACTCTCCCATGAGGCATTATTTCCATTTCTTTAGGGAAATACTACTATTTCGTACTCCAAATAATGGGTTTCATTGTTCTTATCATGGGACCATGGCTACTGGGACCCAAAAGCTATCACTTCCTACCTCTTCAATGGATTCATATGTGTCATGTTCCATATGACTCTGAGAACACAATATACATGATACCATCCTTAGACAACCTTAAGAAGGGGGTTCTTATAAACCTCTATTATAACAACTGAAAATTCTACAGGTATTTCTTTATCAACATGATATTCTATTTCTTCTAGATAAAGGTTGTTATTAGTGAAAAAAATTATACAGAAATTGAGAATAAATCTTTGATAATAGACTACTAACCTAAGTAAATTCCATAACTCAACAATGCTCTTAGGTGGATCCCAAGCTAGTGTCACCTCAACCAATGATGGGTCCACTACCACAGCCTCTTATGAGATGAAAATTCCATGTAAGTGGACCTATAAAATATAGAAATTAAATATCAAGAGATTTCTATAAAGCATGTGCTCTCAAATAGCATCTAGAACCATCCTCAAATGAATTTTAGGATTGTCCTTAGATTCTTAGTACACAAGGATGTCATTGATAAATTCTACCATAAATGTGTTTAAGAATGGATCAAAAATGTGATTTATATGGCCCAAGAACACTATTGGGGTGTTTATAAAGTGTAAAGGTGTCACTAAATACTCATAGTGACTGTAGTGACATCAAAATACCATCTATATTTTATTCTCCTCTCGAACTTAAAACCGATGATAGCTAGAAATGAGTTAAATCTTTTAGAATCACCTTTCCCTTCCTACAGGTCTATTTTTTTCAATTCTACAGATTCTATACTTATTATTGGTGGTAACCTGGTTTAGGAAATTGAAATCCATACATAACATCAAGCTCTGATATACCTTCATTATGAATATTATTGGGGTTACCTAGGGGGACACACTAGGTCTTAAAACTCCCTTCCTCTATAAATCCTCAAACCTAAACTTCATCTCTTGAAGATCAATAATTCTATCCAATTTTTGGAAATAGTTTTTTGAAAGTCCATTAGTATAGGACTTTGATGAAATAAATATCTCAATTGGGAGGTACGTCCAACACGTTCTCAGTGAATATGTCCCTATACTCTACTAGTGCCATAGGAAACTTGATACCCATAATATATTATGCTCCAAGGGTAATACTGGACAATTGATAATTAATCAGATTTTTCTTCTTGTGTATGACACCATGCTACTCTACCTACACATACTTATCTCTTGTGAATTAAAATATCATTCCACCAACTCAGATTCACCACATCCTCTACATAAAATGGAAAATATTTGTGATAACGTTAAATAGAAATTCTATACCTAGAATGAAATTATAAGACCTTAGTGTGTCCATGAAAGGATACTTCAAGAATTTATCTCCTCTCTGAGTTAGGTCACCCTACCAGAAGTTGATTGTGATCAATTAATCTCCCCCAGTAGTTGTGTCCAATTTGAATGTTTATCCCAATGGCTCCACTATAATCTCTAGGTCTCTTACAAGGAACCTGAAAGAAAAAGAGTGGTTCATGGCTATGTTTATAAATAATGTTGATAAAGTATAAAATACATATATTATTTCCCAAATAATCATTAAAGACTCTAGGTGATAATCTTATACTGTTGTCAATTTGCCACATAACCAACCACCATCTCCTTGAGCACGGTGTAAACCACCTGTGAGTGGTGGTGAAAAAAGATCAAAACAACATCCACCTCCCACTAGTTTTACAAATCATCAACCATTTTACCACCCTAAGGAAATAATTTATCCAATAACTATATATCTTTGGGAGGGAAATATACCACCCCATCTCTTCTACATGAGGGTTGATACAATCTTTCATGACATGTCCTTACCCATCACTTGAGTATCATCGCATCTCCATTGACTGACTAGAAGCTTCCCGAGATCCCAGGATGATATGACCTCTATCTTGAGACTATATTTTTAAATTCCTCATAAACATTGATCCTTGAGTATGTAATCGAGTAATAGCGTCCAAAGACATAGCTCACGGGTTCCCACTACTAGAATAAATTATTGATGACCGCTCATCTAGAAGTATCCCCTCCACCATGGCATACTCTTGCATTATAACATAAGTATAAATTAAAATAGACATCTAAACATTATAGATATCATGGAAAGGGACATGGTTGATGATACTTAATGAAAAGTGTGCAATATAAGATATGTACATAGAGTACTATGAGAGGTTTGTGAGCCTAAACACAAACTCTACTATTAATATAATTCCACGTTGGAGATCCACAGGTTACGAAATATCTACTAACCACAATGTTTATAGTTAAAAATACTATATGAAGATGTTTAAAAACTCTATAAAAGTTATATTTACCTTGTAATGTCTCTAGTTCACAAAAAATAAACCATTTCCATATGCATCCATGGGTAAACCTCACAACTATAACCACTATTTGATTTGGGAGGGGTCCTAATAGGGTATAAAAATTATCGAACAACATCAATATTTTACTTTCTTACCCGGGGGATTGGATCACCCTAATAGATGAGGAGTATTTACCTTTGGAAATCAAGAAGTGTGCTCAACCTATGCATATCATCTTCTAGTACTCCTAGAACAATCAGCTACCCAGTTGGTAGAGGTGAGATAGGAAAGCCACATGGAGGTACCACCTCCAGTATAGACCATTAGATTAAAACCTCATAACTAATATAATCATAATCATGATATCACTATAGAATAAAAATTTGATATCATCATGGGGGAACCCTAAAAAATTCAAGACACACCATGTTCGAAGTGTATATATGGGGAGTTAACTAAAGAAGGACATCCAAACCACAACCTTTTTCTATATTATACAAGTACCAATGATTTCCTTGCAAAATGTGCCTACATTTATAGAGTTAAAAAGTATATTATCATAGTCCTAGTGAATGGATACATTGGATACCACAAAAAAAATTTATTCCCAATATTGAGAGAGAACTCATGACACTTTGAAACTATAAACCTAGTTCCTAAAACAAACCTCATTTCTTGACTATCTCAAAAATATGGTCCGAATATGACACTCTATGATTCAAAATTTTATGACCCATCCCACTGAGCCTTTCCTAGAGGAAAATAATTCAAATTTCATACCGTAGAACATTCCCCAATTAGTTATGGAATATAAACTTGCACTGAGTAGGAATATCACTCACATGGGTGGCCTTAGATTTAGGTACATATACAAAAACACACATATCCAAAAAATGATATATAATTTGGAATAGAATGAAATAAATGGTACCAAATATGAAATAATAAAACTAAACCCCAAATTAGATTATAAAAAAAGAAATTGAAAGAAAAAGGGATAAATATAAGGCCAACAAAAACTAGAATAGAATCCAACAAACTAGTAGATAGGGGCCCGATGTAAAGTTAATCCTCCTGGAATAACCTATGGCCTGTCTGGGACAACTATAAACCACCATCTCATGGGCCTCCTGGGATTCTATAAAAAGGACTTTAATTTTCATAATGCACCAAAAATATAGGAATATCACATTTTGGGGTGTGTATAAAGATAAAATGTTGGCCACCCCAAAATAATTAAACATAAGGCATCAAATAGAGTTGGCTCATAAAAATGATAATTACAACCCAGATATGCTAAAATATATACTACAAGTCTCAATTAATCTCATTTCTACACTACCATACTATTATTTCACTTAAGGATTCATGGTAATTATTTTTTTTGAGAACTAACTCCTTGAGTCTTGTTAAGACAATTCAATCTCACATGAGAGGCAGCTATCATAGATCCTCGGAAACGAAGAGGTACACACTAGAACTCAAAATATGTTAACACATAGATAAGGGATCACACCTTTGATATACTAAATTTGGATTTTATACATTAATATAACATCTTTTTATATGAATATTCAATACATTTTATAAACACATTACCAAGGATTATAATATTTTAGGGTCATTCAAGACTAGAAACACAATATTCTTATTTCATAAAAAAAAATCAACATATCCCATGAATATATTATAACTTTAGACTCCACTTAGAAATACCATACCATGTAATTTCATACCTAACCATTCATAGATCATAAACATGAGTCATGAAGAAAACACTATCATTTTAGAAAACATAACCCATAAGAGTCAGAAATCATTATAAATCAGTCATTAACCATTAAGAAATTTCCTAAAAGTGTGTAACCATCGTAAATATAGAAAAACCATTTAGTATGTAAAGCTTAACTTCCAAGAACAAGAATATAGTGGTCAAGACTTATCAAATATTTCCCATTATGGATCAGGATTCACCCATTTTCCATAGTAGATCTGGATGCACTGATTTCAAACTGTAGTCCAGCCCATAAAATTGCTTCCCAATTTTATATCATGAGATAAAAATCATTACAAAATTCATTGGAGAGGGATATAGGTCGCACTGATCTCATAATGGAAACCAAACTTTTTTTCAAAATATCATAAGGCTTTAATCATATAGTCATATCATAAACTGTGAAAACAAAATAGTTTTCAAAAACATTTAATCAATTCACCATAGCATAACTGATGAAAAATACATGGGTTTATACAAATTTCATTAACATAAACATTAATCATATAGATAAATAATAAGAATGGTATGATTCAATATTATTCCTAGTAAATCTTAAGTTTCAACCAAGGCATTCATCTCAGATGGAAAATGATCTGAATGTTTATTTGTAACATTTCATAAAAATGTAAAGTTTTATATATTTAGAAAACATAAAAAACTAAAAAAATTCGAAATAATTTACTATAAAAGTATTCATGGAAAATTATAATGTAATATTCAAAATCATTTAAAATATTTCTTGAGGGAAATATCCTTTCCATTTTAAAAATAATTTTTTAAAATAAAAGCAAAAAAAAAATTTAGATATCAATTTCTATGAAAATAATATTTGAAAATTTTAATTGATGCTTTAAAAAAATTATTTGTTCATGATGGTGGAAAATATAATTCTTGTCGTACATGTTAAAACAAAGATTCCTTTCATATTTTTGGTAAAATCCATAATTGCATTATTTGGAGAGTGATATGAATATTACATTCAATTTTTGTTTTCTAAAAATTTTAAAAAGGGTAAAAATATCATTAATAAATCATTTAATGAAATTTAAAACTTTTTTAAAAGTTATTTTTAGAAAATTTTATTTTGTAAGATAATGGATTTTTAGTTGAAAATTGAAATAAAGCACATTTTTTTTAAAAAACAATTATTTTGGAAACATGAGTACATAAAGAGAGTAAAATAAATGGAAAAAATAATTTATAATTATATAAATAAATTAGAAAAAATTTCATGTGTTTCTTGAGAAATAGATTATAGAATTTCCTCAATATAAGCATTAATATAAACAATCCTAATAAATGAAGAAATAATGTCATAAAACCCTTACACATTGGTAACTTTTGTACCCTCAACCCCATGAAAGAGAGGTCATTAAATTTATATGTAAATTACAATAATTTTTAGGATAATAATCATAAGATAAATTAACTATAAGTATATACATCACATAAAAGAAACATGTGGTGAATATAGCATGTGTCTCATAGAATATAAAAGTGATACAAAAATCCCTTACCATAAGTTTCTACTTTTTTCTCACATGGTTGAAAATACTATATAATAAACAATTTTTTTTATAAATACATTAATGAACAATAATTATGTTTATTATAAAATATAATATTTAATTGATACATTTTATTATAAATTTATTAACAATTCCATTTTAATGTGACGTTTCAGGTAATAACTGATTTTTTATGTATGTTGTGAATTGTTATTTTTGTTCCTCTTATTTTGATAATAGTTCAATAATATATATATATAATTTTACAAATGATATGAAAATAATACATATTCAGTATATAGTATTTTATTGTGATTCATAAAATTTTGTGATAGAAAATTAAATAAAATGTTTATAAAGATGGAAGGTCATAAATTCACATGAACAATATTACCATTTTATTAATGAAAAAAATAAAGATAAAAAATATATAAAAAATAAAAAATAAGGGCCATTTAAAATATATGAAATATTTTCATTAAACCTATTTTTATTAAATCTGATGTAATGTCTTAAGAAGTCACATAACTTCACAAGTAGGTAGTATTCCATACACATAAATGACGTTATCGTATTCCCACAAAAGGGATGATCAGAAGTTAAATGTGAAATAACGATTTCAGAAGAATAATAATATCATAAATATCATATATGAACAAAAAATCCATCATTATATCCACATGGATAGATAAGGATGGAAAATAAATAACATTAGTTCCCAAGCGGGTAGTCTACCATACACATGAATGGTGATTCCACTACCCTTTTGGTTAAAGAGGATACATATTTAGGTTATGCAATTATGATAATTACATATAAATATATAGAAGAAACTTATGTTATTATAAAATTATGTAAAATAATTTAAGGATGTGGAGGAATAAATAAAATAAAACTCCTGGTTAGAGATTTTAGCACTTATTCAGACAACTTCTATTGGTTTTTTCCAAAGGGAATATTAGGTTGGATTCATAAATGAAATAAGGATTATAGGATAAGAGGATAGACTTAAAGAATTTATTTTGGAATGTATTGTCTTAACCAAAATTTTCTTTAATTATGAAGTGGAGGGTAGAGTGGGAGGTCTTTTATAAGTGAGGTGAGTGGCACAGTTGTATTGTTTGAAAATAAAAATGTTTCCCAACCTTTTTCACATCCCATAAGGGTCCAAAATAGTCCATTACAGAACCTAGAACCCCTAAGGTCAAATTAGATTAATAGTTACATAATTTAACTAATATATCATTAAAACCATCTTATAAAAATATGTATGTTTTTAAATACTTTAAAATAAATAAAAACTCTTAATAAAGACCAGATTTTTTCAAAATTCATTAAAATATTAACCTTCTTAGAAAATTTTGAATAACCCACTCTAAGAGTATTTTTCAATCATGATTTCCAATATTAATTTCATTTTTTAAAAAAATATTTTAATTGTAAAAATTTCTTTTAAAATAATTGTTCAAAACGTGATAAGACATATTTTTTGAAAATATAGTTTTTATGTATTAAATAGGTTTTATTTTCATTTAGTGCATGGAAAACACATAAGATTAATGCTAAAACTTTTATTGAATATTTTATATAAAAATTTCATTAAGATAATTCACAATGATTTTATGATATATATATATATATTTGTAAATAATATAATTTCAATATTTAATTAATCATATTAATAACCACTATTCTGATGGCCATGTTATAAATATTTTATTAAATAATAATATTTTCATACTATGTAGTGCTTAATTAAATATTCGTGTTGTGTCCAATTCTATCTAAAATTAGTTTTTCGTGTAACACAAGATAACCATACTATTTAATGTAATTTAAGATAATTTTTTTTGTTCATGTAAAAAAAATATTGAAAGGAGTATATTTATTTAAAAAATCTATTTCCCAAAATCACGGGATTCTATATTCTACCTACTTAAAATGATTTTCTCCCTTGAAATTCATTAGTTTTGTAACAAAAACAGATGATAATTCAGCCTCATTACATCCCTATGTAACCTTGAATCATCCTATTTTTGGTGGTTATGGCATAATATTTTGAAAAGGTGAGTAGTCTTGTTTATTAAAACTTTTTCTGTTTGATCCAAAATCTCAACCGATTATTCTTTATAAGAAAGATCATAATGGAGTGGTACAACCTATGATTTTAGTACATGTGAGGGATCTATTTTGTACTTTCTTAGGATTGGTACATAGAATATATTCTAAACCTGATAAAGTTTTAGTGGATGAACCAAATGATAATCTACCATCCTGATACAATGAAGTATTTCAAATGGTATCATATACCTAGAGTGATGTTTTACTTTTTTAGTACATGGATAAATACATAAAAATACCATATCACCAATTCAAAATTAAATATCACTTTGACACTTATAAAGGTAAAATTTCTATAAACTTTTTTCCATCCTAATATTATGTTAAGTAGATCTAACCTTATCAACCATCTCATAATATTTCTTCTGTCCCAATATCTTTCTTTTTTCAACGTCAATATAGTACTTGGAGTTCTACCATTATTTCTATAAAGGGATTCATAAGGTGTTGCCTTAATGATCATATGAAGGATATTGTATTAAGAAAAATAAAAAAGAAGAAGGTTTTGATCCCAAACACATTTTGAATCCATATAAAAATATGTTACCATATTCTATTGGGTTTGAATTGTTCTATTAGACTATGAATTTATCTGAAAATGATACACATTGTTGACAGTAAACTATATATCAAGATTTTTCTAAATACCACACCAAAACATCATGGTAAACTTAAGATCTTGATCAGATAAAATTTAATGTAGTACTATATTCATCCTTACCACTTCCTTATTCTATATTTTGGGAACATGATCTTGAGAGAAATTTTCTTTGAAAAAATAATGTCTGTTGTCTTTGTAAGGTGATAGAATACAACCCATAATTACCACAACATCATATATATGATAAAACCAAAATATTTCCACTAAATTTAGTCATATTTTCAAAAATTTAGTGTCATTCCTCATTAGATAAAATTTTCAATAAAACAAATAGAAAAAAAAGGGTTTCATTCCCTTAAATATATCTTAAAATATCTTTAATCTTTATAAAATTACATTATGTAAAACATAAAAGGTATTTCAATTAATTTTATCTCATGGTCTACCTTAATCTCATAAACCCATGATGGTATCCATAAATCTTATGTTAATAATACACGGAAACTTATACACTTAAAAAAGTCAATTCACCCTTTATTCCATACATAAACTCATATATTATTAAAAATAATTCTTTCAAATCTTGAGTTCATCCTTGCACTGATGAAATTCCTATTATAATTTCATTACTCCAGATTCCATATAGTGTGAGGTAATCACATGAAATTTAACTAAAGTAAGAACAATAATATTTTCATAGAGATTATTTATTTAAAAAAAATAAGAAATTCCTAGCTAAGGTGGGTTAGATAAGTCTTCCCAAATTATCATTATTCACTTCATACACTGTGATACGATATGACTTACCATTTATCCTTTGTGTTTAGTGGTTGTTTCTGATTTTCATAAAAATTATCCCTTAGATTGGAGCATTTATTCTTATTATTCACAAACTACTTTCACTTGAAAAACATGATTGTAATTGGTATCATAGTTGGCATCTTGTTCTTCTCTACTATATTAACTTTCCATTAATAACCTGATGACATTCACATGATTTATGTCCCACATTTTGACATTTAATCACCTTCTAGTTCCATTCATGTAATTCCCTTGATTCCACTTGCCACATTTATAGCTTATAGATGGATGCATTTTCTTTCCACTATTTGAGTTTTCAAAAGAATCAGTCTTCCTCTTCTTATCAAACCCATATTAATGGTGGGGATATCCAATTTATATTTCTATATTCAGCGTATATCAAATGACATCATTATGGCTAGTAAATTATATTATAGTTAAGGCCTTTATTTCCCATGGTTCTAGGACACCAAATAATCAATAAATTTTCTTTCAGGGATAATAATTAAAAAATAAATTTACCTTTATAGTCTTGTAAAATTATACTTCTAGCTACTGATATATTCATAATCATTTTTTAGGCTCAAGGATTTCCTTCTAGATATTTTTTAAAATATGAGGGGTGTACATAAAGAGAAATATCCCCTTACACTATTCTTATTACATAGATTAAATTTATAAAGATAATTTCTAATTCTTAATAACAAGCCACCACTGATATTATTTTCTTTCAAATTGATATACAACATAAATGAATTTTTCATGCTTTGAAAATAGAAGAAGGGAAAATAAATTTTTTTTGGTAGTGATATATTACTAAAAAACTTTTGGATTACTGTAACCAGTAACACAATGTGTAATTTTTTGTATAATGGACTATAAATAACATTGTCCCATAATTTTTTCATTTGAAAGTTCTACATGATTAATAGATGGAGTAATTTATGTGAGCATAAGTTTTTTATTTTTCATTCCAACTCCTATAACATTTGGTTTCTCAGGAATATAACCATTTCTTTGTCGATCACACTCATAATTTAGAAGGTTCCTTAGGGTTCCATCCATTGAATAAAACTAGAAAGCGTAGTATGAAAAACAATAATAATAGTGGAAAACCACATAAAAATGAAAAAATCATTTATAGTATATCAAAATCATGAAAAATAATTTTCAATCTCTGACACCTTAGTCTTAACCTAGGTCATTCATGTTCATTATCAAAATCAATCATGATGGTTTGTAAAGAGTTTGTGAATTTCCAAATCACATTCCCTTGGAGTTTCAAACAAGGTGTCTATTAAGTCCCATTGTTGTGCTCTATGTGACAATCGAGTCTGCCTCAATTCACCCATTTTTAATTTATTACCCCTAGGTACCTCTACACCAGAACCACATCCACTTATTTTATCCAAGTAGGGATGTAATTTCTAAGAAACCCCTTTGTCTATCCTTTAATAAAATTTCTATATATTTTCCTATTCACATAATTTTACATATATTTATCCTTATATATATTCCTTTTCATGACTCTACACATATACTTAGTCATATAACATGGGATATCACTAATGTTTTTCCAAATCCTAATTTATAAATATACACTAAACCTTTCCTCTGATGCCCACAATAGTGACCCAATATTTTATACATAAATATCACATCTTGATATATGAATATTCAAAATGTTTCATAAAATCATTATCAAGGTATATAATTTTTAGTGTCTTCAAATACTAGATACACAATCTTTTTATTTCTTGAAATATCTTCAACATCTACAACATAGTTCTTATAACATAGGACTCCTCCTTGGCATACTATTCCTAAACATTTCATCATAACCGTGGAAGGAAACATAAGAAAGGTTGAGCTCAAATTCTATGTAAGGCGAAACATATGATATATAAATCTATGATTATATGAAATAATAAGATAACCACAAGTATATATTATCATTAACATAACCTAGGAGGTTCTTAATAAACATATCATAGTCCATAAACATGATTTATGAAAAAACATTATCATTTCAGAAGAAAATTCACATAATAGTGAAAAATCATCTTAAATCAATCCTTAACCGTAATCTTATTTCATAAAAGTGTGGAAACAAAATAAATATGGAAACACCATTTCATATTTCAAGGTTAAATAACAAGACAATAAAAAAAGTGGATAATATATTATCACTTATTTCTTATCATAGATCAGGACACACCTATTTTCTATACTAGGTCATTATTCCACACTTTCTCATAAAGGATGAAGTGCATCCACTTGTTTCCAATTTCAATCACATGAGATATAAATATTTACCCAATTCAGTTTAAGGAGATATAGGTCCCACTGATCTCAAAATGATAACCATATTTATATGTTCCTATATATCACAAATCATTATTCATATAGTTACATCATAACTCAAGGAAAAAATAGATTCTGTAAACATTAAATTAGTTTAACATATCACGAATGATTAAGAATAAAAGGGTTTCATAAATATCTCATCAATATAAACATTAACCACCTAGAAACAAATATGGATTGTATCATTCAATATTATTCTTGGTGAAGCATAAGTTACATCAAAGGATTTAATCCTAGATGAAAATGATTATAAATATTAAATGAAACATTTATTAAGGAATATATCCTTTTCAATTTGAAAAAAATTAAAAAATTAAATAATTTTTAAATTCCATTATTTTAAAAATAAAATTAGAAACGTATATATATTGATTTAAAAATCATTCAAAACATTACAATAGGACAATATCATTTACATTTTCAAAATAAATTTTTTAGAAAAAAATTGATGAATCATTTGGGAAATCATTTTCTTAAAAAATAAAATTTAAAACATATAAATATATCTTTAAAATAATTATTTGGGGATGATGGTATATAATATCATTCATTTCTTACACATCAAAAAACTGATTAGTTGATGCTGGAAAAAAATCATTGCCTCCCTATTGTTGGCTTGTCTGCTTGTTCTGATTCTCCAAATATAAGCATGAATGATAGTTATCATGCATAATTATATCATGATGATGCTATGGAGTTGGTTCCCAACACTAGGTCTCCTCAACAGGTTGATTGTCATCAAGAAATCCAGAATATTTTGAATTTTTCAAGGATATCTGGGGAGCGGGGTGACATCGTTGAGGCGGAAGGGATTAATGTGGGTGGTGGTGGTCTTATCACATTCTAGGATGGACAGAATTCTGGAAAAAGGAATGATGATGATTTAACCCCTTCTCCCTCGAGGAGAAGGTCGATCAAGAACTATTTTAACACAACTCACACTGTATCTACCCAATATTCTAAGATGTTGGGAAAGTTCAATGCTGATCTTATTAAGATTATCAATCATTGAATTTCTCACTCTGAATGGGAAATTAATTATGACTTTGATTATTGGAATTATTTGTCTTTTTATGATATGTATCATTTTTCTTAATGGATGAGGTAAATTCCCTTTGTTTGACCCTTTATCCCTCCTCTATATCCTTTTCTTTTATTTAATAAATTGTTAAAAGATTTGCTTCTAGGTGGACTTGTGGGTAAAAAAATGTTAAAAATATCATTAATAAATTATTTGGTTTAGTTTAAAACCATTTGAGGTCATTTTTGGAAAATAATATTTTCAATGAAAAAGGATTTCTGACCTAAGAGAGAAATAAAGATATTATTCTATTAAAAAATCAATATTTTGAGAACATGAGTACATAATGATTGAAAAAATAAGGGAAAAATTTATCATAATTAAATAAATAGAATAAAATAAATTTTAAGAGTTACATAAAAGATTGATTATATGATTTTATCATTGGAAGCATTAATAGAAATAATCCTGATAAATGATGAAATTGTATCATAGAACCCTTACCAAATTGGAAATGTTTGTAACCAAAAAACCATGAAAGAGATATCCTCAAATGGATATGTAAATCCAAATAATTTTTATGATAAAAATTATAAATAAATTCATCAAAATTATACACACCCCATAAAGGAAAGCTGTAATGAACATGGAATGTGTCTCACAAGAAATAAAACTGAGACAGAAATACCTTACCATAAGTATCAACATCCTTGTTACATGTTTGAAACTCTTATATAA